>OU342658.1:16458403-17825069 GCA_910589605.1 Chrysoteuchia culmella | reverse complement strand
ATCAAGACAATTAAGGTAGCAAATGACAAGTCACTATCAGTTCATAGTACTGGACAGTTGAGTTTAGATGTGTGCAATGATAAAGGTCAGTACAATAAAATTCTGTTTCAAAATGTTTTATATGTACCAGAGCTAGCAACAAATCTACTATCAGTCAGTCAGATCATTAAGAATGGAGGGCAGGTAAAATTCAACAGTAAAGGCTGTGTAATATTAAATAAAAATAATATAGTTGTTGCAACGGCAAGCTTAATCAACAATATGTACAGACTGGATGTGAAATGTGAACATGCATACATATCAGATGTTGACAAGCAAGATGCTTACCTCTGGCACCAACGTATGGGCCATTTGAATTTTCAAGATCTGGAGAAATTAGTAGAAAACACTGATGGTGTAAGTTTATTAACGAAAAATAATAAGTTAACATGTGTTACATGTTTACAAGGAAAACAGACACGCTTATCTCTGAAACAAAGTACAACAAAATCTTCAAAGTTACTCGAACTGGTACACTCAGATATTTGTGGTCCGATGGAGACAAGTTCATTAGGTGGTGCAAAATATTTTATGACTTTGATAGACGACTACTCAAAGAAAGTTTTTGTATACTTTTTACATAATAAATCAGATGCTCTAGAAAAATTCAAAGAATTTAAAAGCCAAGTGGAGAAGCAACTGGAATGTAACATAAAGTGCCTCCGCTCTGATAATGGTCTTGAGTATGTTAACTCCAATTTTTCAGATTTTTTGAAAACTGCTGGAATTGTCCATCAAACCACCATCCCATACACTCCTGAGCAGAATGGAGTTGCCGAGAGAATGAACAGGACATTGGTAGAAAAGGCAAAGTGCATGTTAATTAACGCCAACTTACCTAAACAGTATTGGGCTGAATCTGTACACACTGCTGCCTATATTATCAACAGAACTCCAACTCAATCACTGAAATATAAGACACCAGAAGAGATTTGGTCTGGGCAGAAACCGAAGGTTGGTCACTTAAGAATATTTGGATGTGAAGCAATGATTCATCTTCCTAAAGAAAAAAAGAAGAAAATGGGATCCTAAAGCTCAGAAAGCAATATTCGTTGGTTACTGTAATCATACAAAAGGATACAGATTTGTATTACCTGGTGGTAGAAAAATAATAAAATGTAGAGATGCAGTCTTTCTTGAATCTACAGTAAAAAGAAATTATGTTCCGGTGGATCTCATACAAGACAGCTCAATGTGTGACTCTTCATCTGAACCAATTGACAAGCACACATCTGAGAGCTCTGATGCTAATGATACTATACAATCCACAAACACAGATTATTACTCTGAACCAGATACCAGTACAGACAGTGAATACTCACCTAATAAAAATATTGAAACACCATCTCCTTCAAATATAACTTTGAGACCTAGAAATAAAGACGTGTTTTCAAAGTCTAAAGATATTCAAGGAAAAGGTTACCTGTGCTACAGTGAAGATCATTCTGTGCCACTGAACTACAGTGAGGCAATCACATCAGCTGATTCTAAAAAATGGAAAACTGCAATACAGACAGAGCTGGAATCTCATTCTCAAAATGAAACTTGGACACTAATTGAAAAGCCACAGAATGCAAAGCCAATTGGTTGTAAATGGGTTTTTCGGATTAAAGATGAACCAGCAGGTCCACGTTATAAAGCTCGACTATGTGCAAAAGGCTATGCACAGAAAGAAGGCATTGACTTTGATGAAACATTTTCTCCGACTGTAAGGTATGACTCCATACGTGTGTTATTGTCCATTGCAGCTCAAGAAATATTAGAAATAATTCAGTTTGATGTAACCACTGCTTTCCTCTATGGAGAACTAAAAGAAAACATATTGATGACAGCACCTGAGGGACTAGACTGCAAGCCCAACATGGTATGTAAACTTATAAAATCATTATATGGATTAAAACAGGCACCCAGATGCTGGAACACTAAATTTAGCTCAGTTCTTAATAAATTTGGTTTTAAAAGGAGTAATGCTGATCAGTGTGTTTACATTGGAATAATAAAAGGTTTTAAATGTTATCTGTGCCTTTATGTAGATGATGGTCTCTTGTTCTGTAAAGATAAATCTATTATGATGGAAGTAATTAATGACCTACAAACAAATTTTGATCTAAAAGTATATCCTACTTTAACTACTTTTGTTGGTATGCAAATTGAAAAACAAGAAGACTGTATTGTGGTACATCAGAGAAAATATATTGATCAATTATTGAAGAAATTTAATATGTTGGATGCTAATCCCAACTCTGTTCCAGCTGATCCAAATGTGAAACTGCAAAAGGCTGATGCTGCACCAAAGAACAGCTATCCTTACCGAGAAGCAGTAGGATCCCTGATCCATGCAGCTACAGTAAGCAGACCTGACATTATGTTTGCTGTGAGCCAGGTGAGTCGATACTTACATTCTTATGATGACTCCCACTGGAACGCTGTAAAGAAAATATTAAAATACCTGAAAGAAACTAAAAGTTATGGGTTATGCTACCTATCTTACTCTGACAGTACTGATTTAATCGGATACAGTGATGCTGATTATGCTAATGACCCAGTTACCAGACGTTCAATAACTGGTTATGTTTTTATCAAAAACGGGGCTGCTGTTACTTGGTCATCTCAACGTCAGCAAACTGTGGCCTTATCCACTACTGAGGCTGAATTCATGGCTGCTTGTGCAGCCACTAAAGAAGCTATGTGGTTAAAACAGTTACTCAGTGATATAAGTGAATTTAACCAACAATCTGTGTGCATTAACATTGACAATCAAAGTGCTATAAATGTCATAAAGAATAGTGAATTTCATAAGCGATGCAAACACATAGATATAAAATATAATTTTATTAAAGAAAAGTATTTTGAAAATATTATAAGCTTAAATTATGTGCACACTAATGATCAGTATGCTGATATTTTTACAAAGGCTCTACCTAGAGACAAATTTGCTTATGTCAGAAATAATATTGGCATGTTAAAACCTGTATCTAAATAATATAATTATGTTTTGAAAAGAAAAGAAAACTGTTTGTTTTAAAACAGGTTTTTATTGCTGTCAATGCTTAACAATCTGTAAGTTATTATTTTATGGAAGGCACGAATTTGGTAGGAGTGTTAAAAAAAAAATATATAAATATTATATATTGTCTATGGTAATTTCGCGCCTTCGTGATTTTGTATCTTTTTCATCTGTCAACGACTTTGTACTTGCTCCTTTTAATTTGTGATTCCAATTATAAGAAATCTCGAGTTTATACCCTCTTTCATTTACTGCAACAATGTCAAACCGAAGTGCGGGACTTAATTTAACTTAAAAAAGGGTGAAATAAAAAACTTCAAAAAACCGACTGCAAAAATAAACCTCTTTGAGTCAATGCCAGCCAAGGAATTCTACATTGCACTTCTATTATTTTTATTTTTCTTACCTTGTTGTCTCAAAAGTTACATTGACGGAGTTAATACACTTTGATCTGTTACTCCTCATATATTTTTTTATATATGGTAAGTACAAGAAAAAACATAAAGTCAGGGACATGCGCCAGTGGACCCGGCGTTCGTCGACACTTAAGACGGATGTGGAGGTAAACTTGACGATAAGTAGTTACATTTCAGCCATGTGATTCGTCTGTTGATGTGATGTAATGACATAACTGCCTCTGTGGTTTAGTGGTACGACCACCGGTATCAGACCGGTATCCCGGGTTTGATTCCCAGCGGGGGCGCATATTGTATTCGGTTTGGTTGGCGGTAGGACTTGTTGTAAGTCCGCCTCGCTAGCTACCACCATCTTATATAAGTCTGGCGTCATAACAATGATGTTTTCAGCATTGTTGTGTTCCGGCAGTTTGAGATAAGATTGCCAGTTCCTCATGGCTGAGGATTCCGGGAGAGACTCGCTTCCATCTTCAGCCTTATCAATACGTAACATCAGGTATGATGAAGGCTAAGAGTCTCACCGTCGTTCATAAAAAAAATGTGAGTCGTTTGGATGTAAAAAAAAATACCTGTAGTTTTTCATTTCCCCAGTTTTGATTTATTGCATAACTACTAAATACCCTTAGTTATAAACCCAAAAAAAACGAAAGAAACTGTTTAAAATCGCTTTGAATTTTGTTCGAAATCAGCGAGCAAAGGCAAAATCGCTGTGTAACAAGTAACAAGTGGGAAGATACGATCTGCCATCCTACGCTATTTTATTATTTAATCGTATGGCGTATAAAATTATTTGTAGGTTAGTTTAATTATAGATCTATGTCTAGGTTTTGCAACCAGTCCACAGCCGCTGGTGTCAGGTTGCCGTAGAGATCGTGCGGATCACCTGCGATACGGCGCCTCGGACATCGCTCGACGATATGTCGGATAGTCTGTTCCGCGAGGCCGCAGTCACACGCTGGACTCTATCCAACCCCACTTGTGCTTCAGATAGTTGCACCTGCCGATCCTACGCTAAAAAGCTACGACTACATATGTGTATTGTCCCGGTTCAGAACATAAAAACAAATGCTTGATACCTGATAAGCTACTTATTGTTCAAATTTAAAACTATCGATGATTGTGATAACTGATGATATTGAATGAATGCACCCGATCGCGACGGTAATTGATAGTGCACTAATTTTATGAATGAAATAACAAAGATACAAAGAGAAAAAAAAAATGAGTTACTTTGTCCGAGAAAACCCAGCTTTAATAGTTGATGTCCTTTTGTTATGAGGCGATGTCGCCTTGTCCTTTTTACGCGCACTTAAATTTGGTAAACGATCAAAAACTCACGCACTAACACTCGCGTAAGTATGATTCAATTCACTTCTATTTCCTTGGCGCACATCACTAGCATTTATATTATTTAATGCTTAACAAGTCTTTATCATATGCACAGAACGAAGGCGAAGGCGTCCAGCAGGAGTACAGCGAGGGTCTACTGGTGTACCGCAGCGACGGCGACGGGGATGTGGAAGCGGAGGAGGGCGAGGGGGAAGAGGACTACTCGTCCAGCGCCGTCAGCGAGGAGGAGGTCAAGTACGACCCCTCCGTGTGGCAGTCCGTCATCCGCTACGGCCCGCCCGACCCCGACGCGCCGCACCCCGCCGCCCGGGGGTGAGTAGCTGGGCCACTGGGCTCACACTTAATAAGGGCCCATCTGAGTGTTTTAACACCCTGTACTGGCCCCGTATTCACTATGACTAATTGACGACCTGTTTGGCGCAAGGGTACTAAGTCTGCCTTCTGCGCCAGAGGTCCCGGGTTCGATCCCCGGACAAGACAAATATTTGTGTGCATGAACATGTCTATTTGTCTTGTTCTGGGTGTTTTATATGTATATTATGTATGCATTTACAAAAAAAAAGTTTATAAATATGTTTATCCGTTATCTAGTAACCATAACACAAGTTCTTAATGAAACTTAACGTGGGCTAGATAATTGGTGTGTTTGTATGAAATTAATTATTAATTAATTATAATTATTAAAAATTTATTAATTATTAATTATACTAATCTTGCCGTGTGGTGACGGCTTGAGAATACAAGTGTCACCACTCCCTTACATGCCTGGGATGTCGTAAGAGTCGACTAAGAGGCTCGACGCATTGAACACCTGTGCGAGAGAAGAATAACTTGAAACAAACCCTCTACCACCCGTCTGGTAGCAGAAGGCTAACAGCCTCCTATGAACGCCACAATAGGTGTGAGCTAGGAGTGGCCTATGTCCAGCAGTGGACGTCCACAGGCTGATGATGATGATGAATTACCGATTCCTTGCTCAAACCACGCCGATGTCGTACTTGGTTATGACGTTTTCAAAATTAGTTTTCTCCGTGATACTCGCAGATTAATGAGTTATTGTACAAGTACATGACAGTCACAAATTGTATAGTTATTAGACGAGTGAAATAACTTTAAAATTTGTAAGTGTCTTAGAAAAACAAATTTTGAATATGTCGAAACCAAATACATTGGCGCGGTTTCAGCGAGGAATCGGTAATTGGTCATAGTGAATATGGGCCCAGTACAAGGTGTTAAAACACCCAGAACGAAAACGAATACCACGTAGTCTCCCCATCGGTAGTATCATTTTCTTGTATGGCACCAAATCTGCACCCCGACCGCCTAACGGTATAGCTTGTGCTATCGCTATAGCTATCGATTTTTAAAACCCCCTACAAGGGCTCTCGCTGAAGTTATCACTTTCATACTATAAATGCAATAGTGAATCCAATAGATGAATAGAAATATGAAGGAATTAGTCAGTGAAAATGTCGTAACCGGCCCCCTAATTGTCCAATTTCAAAATCTATCACAATCCCTTTTCAAGGGTATTGTGATTGTGATAGTGATTTATGGAATTGTGTAACTTACACTCGCAATCCCTTTCGGAACGAATGATGTTTTAAATGACACTTCATTTGACATTTCTCCATACATTTGAAAGATATTTTCGTCTGTCACTTTGCTTAGACAGTTCAATTTCGCTCATTCAATACCTTTCAAAACGCGTTCTGATCACAATCCCTATCAAATGTTAAATAGTGACGGCCTGAAGTATGTACATATCTTTTAAATGTCGAATTGAAAGGGAGCGCGATAGATTTTAAAATTAGAGATTTTGTCCCCCGGGTACGAGATTGGCATTCTAATTTTATGGACCCTCAGGCAAACCCCTAACAGCCATTTTCCATTGTCCACAGGACCGCAGCAGTAGTGACGGTGCGTACATCTGGGAGTGATGAGGGGGGGGGGGGCACCCTCTCCTCCGGCTTCAGGTTTTTTTTAACTTGAGTAATCGCTATTACTCAACTTAAAAAGTAGAGTATTCCGAAGCCTAAATACACGAAAACACGTATATTTAGAAAACGGTGTTGACATTACTACGAAAAAAGAAGATAGAATTTTTGCAATAACAAGGGTTGCTTTAGTAGCATTGAAAGCATTTGGATGAAATGGTTCCGATTCGGGAAACTGATCACCCGCCCGGCCTTGCTGGTGTCCCCTCTAAATAATAATAGTAACAACTTTTACGGATATCAAACGCGCTATATTTCCACCAACTAAGTTGTAATTGTCCGTATTTTTAGGTTTTTAGGGGATTTTTGATTTTCCCGATGTTTCCGCCTTTATTAAGTCTTTTATCCGCTTTTACTAAGTCTACCTTCACAAAGTTGATGTATTATTGCGTTCGGAAACGGATAGATACTACTTAAAATAATTTTTACTATCTTAACAATTATTGAGTTTAATATTTTGAAATTGTTTGCTATTTAAATTATTTATTATTAATGAAAGAAAAATAAAAACTAATGATTCTACTAGCAGTTCTCAAATTGGGAGGACTTTCGAAGAAAGATACTGCCAAGAAAACTCCGAAAGCGAGCCGACCTCCATATTTGTTTGTTATTTATCTACAAAAAGAGCTAACCGTATCTTTAGGTCTTACAATTTGTGATTTGGGTTGAGACTTTAATTTATGGATAATAGGGTCTCAAGCTAGTGGTATCTTCCAACCATCATCTCTATTGAAATTTGGATATTTGGTGATTTCAATAGCATTCTGGGGACGAATTTTTGTTCCCTGCCGTGATCTGTGGCTTATCAAACCTGATGTAGTGGTTGGATCCCTCAAAAGCATGTTCACACACTGCAGGCTTGCTATCGCACCTATTTTCCACTTCGCTACATGTTCTCTAACTAAATAAAAGTGCAGTTACATTGCTGCTTTTGTAAGCTAGTTGTAACATTGATTTTTACTAAAGCATCAATGTGACTGCACTATCAATCAAACGTTGATAGAAACAAGTTACATAATCAGGGGGCTTGTCACTTACAATATTGAATGACATTAGTGGACAGAGAAAGCTTTGTTTCCGTGCGTCAATGCGATAAGGTTGTAAAGTGTATACATGTCATTGCTCGTTTGGTCTAGTAGTATAAGATAGCCAGTTCCTCAGTGGCTGAGGATTCCGGGAGAGGCTCGCTTCGATCTTCAGCCTCATCAATACTAAAAATCAGGGTCCTTATTCACTATGACCACTTAGCGATTCCTTGCTCAAACCACGCCAATGTCGTACTTGGTTATGACACTTTCAAAAGTCGTTTTCTCCACGATACTCCCGAATTATAGAGTTGTTGTACAAGTACTTGAAGGTCACAAGTTGTATAATTATTAAACAAGTAAAAGAACTTTAAAATTTGTAAGTGTCATAGAGAAACCGAATTTTAAAAATGTCGAAATCAAATACGACATTTGCGTGGTTTGAGCAAGGAATCGGTAAGTGGTCATAGTGAATACGGGCCCAGGTATGATGAAAGCTAAGAGTTTCACCGTCGTTCATGAAAAAAAAGGTAGAAGCTTGTAAAAGAGCTTCGTCCACATCCGTTTGTAACAACGATTTCGTCCACAGGTGGTGCCAGCGGGGTCAGGCGAAGGCGAGCGCGACAAGTTCAAGTGCTTGTACCTGCTCGTGGAGACCGCCGTGGCCGTCCGCCAGAGGGAGAAGGAGGCCGAGGAGGTGCCCGTCTAGTGTACGTACCACGGTATACTCTCATCAAGTGCTTGTACCTGCTCGTGGAGACCGCCGTGGCCGTCCGCCAGAGGGAGAAGGAGGCCGAGGAGGTGCCCGTCTAGTGTACGTACCACGGTATACTCTCATCAAGTGCTTGTACCTGCTCGTGGAGACCGCCGTGGCCGTCCGCCAGAGGGAGAAGGAGGCCGAGGAGGTGCCCGTCTAGTGTACGTACCACGGTATACTCTCATCAAGTGCTTGTACCTGCTCGTGGAGACCGCCGTGGCCGTCCGCCAGAGGGAGAAGGAGGCCGAGGAGGTGCCCGTCTAGTGTACGTACCACGGTATACTCTCATCAAGTGCACATTTTTCAGTCAGCGTCAGAATGATCGGTGCATTCAAACCTACCAAAATACCGTATCATTTGACAAAAACCTACCTTAACTCAAGACATTTCCAGTTCCTCAATCAACATTGAACACAAGATATTGGAACACGCCTTTTAAGTATTTTAAAAACACTTGTGTCAGGAGTATCCGCTCTTCCTAAAACTTACAGCCGGTTTCAATATTCTATCCCTAACAAGAGTTAGGCCTATCTTAGTTACGTTACTTAGCAACCGCTGTTAATTTGGATCATCTTGGGCTGATTAACAGAAATATCTAGGCAACAAAGCTCTAGTAAGCCTAACTCTTACTGTGGATATGTTATTGAAACCGACGCTTAATAGATACAAACGATTACTTGCACTTTTATTTTTTCTCAGACACCAAATGAAAGTGCACCGTAATACCTTGAGATATGGTTGATTTTTGTCAAATGTTTCGGTATTTCAGTAGGTTTGAATGGTGCGATCATTTAGGCGCTGACTGTACAAACGATCATCATCACAGACCTATATCAAGATAGACGAAAAGAGCGCTGCAAACTGTAAGAGAGCCTAGCGTGTCGACTTTTCGTACCTACGATGACGTCACTAGCGAGATTAAGTGATGCGTAAATGTTACTAACGAGCTCTTGCAAGAAATCACTGCACAATTATTTATTTAAGGACAACCAACATAACAAACGATACTCACATTTATAATAATGCACATTCTATAAACATTTCAAAACGTTGTCATACTTAAAGGCTGCCACAACATGCGGCAATGTTTACTATTAGAAAGCAAACTAAAAACCAACTTAATTTAAACACTTTCCTATTTAAAATTATCAAAAAGAAAAAAAATACAAGAGATGCATCCATACCTACGATTCCTACACAACCATTTTCGTTTCTGAGTGATGCGTGTTTACATGGCAATGGTCTCAAGCGGACTGACTTAGATTGGAAAACTGACCGTGGCTCAAACTTTTACCACGCAAGGTCCACTTTTACCGTTTATCTCGATATAGGTCAGTGATCATCGTACTACTTGACCAAAACAATTAGGCGCATGACAGTAATGCGGTTTCGCATTTTCAAAGCCCGCATCCCGGCTTTTTCACTGCATTTACCTTATTAACTGATTGATTAGTTGTATCCGCGCTACGCGGAGTTAAACGAAAGGCCCTAACGCCCAGAGGAAATAATAATATATATAATAAAATAACTGCACTATAAAAACCTTGTGCAGCTTAGCTGTGTAGTGTCGGCTTTGAATAGCACTACCCCCTCTCATCCCGTGGGTGTCGTAAAAGGCGACTAAAGGACTCAGCCTTCAGAAGACGATAAAAACCTTGTGTCCTGTATGGAACTGCATCCAAGGGGGCCCCCGGTCTTCTTTCAGCCAGGAACAAACGTACACTGGACACCAAATTGTCTGTTCACCGTAAATATGTATAATATATATTTAAATTCCGAACCGTATTGAATAAAAACACTATAATTCTCTGGAAGCCATTTTCGACATGTAACCGAACAGACCTACCTACATCAAAATTATTGAGCCGAACCAATATTTGAAACGCAACTACCTACATGTACCGAACATTAGTACTACAGTGATAAACTTGTTGATAAGCACTTCTTGGTTTTCAGTAAGTTATTTTATGTTTTTGACAACTGTCATGCGCCTAATTGTGTTGGACGTGTAGTACTGCACGACACCCATTGCTGGGTATAGGGCTCCCCCAAACAACGACTTGTTTAGCGCAGGGGTACCAAACACGCCTTCTGCGCCAGAGGTCCCGGTTTCGACCCGGACAAGACAAATGTTTATGTGCATTAACATGTTTATTGGTCTTGGTGTTTAATATGTATATTATGTATGTACTAGAAAAGGGCCCGTTACTGCACTAAGTGCAGTAACATCTAGCAGCATTAATACTATAAATTAAACTAAAATAATGAAAAAAAAAACCCAGCTAGGTTCTTTGCTTATATAGTAGATTAAAAAAATAAAAACGTATATTAGTATGTTTATCCGTTATCTAGTATCCATAACACAACTTCTTCATGAAACTTAACGTGGGCTAGATAATTGCTGAAAAAAAATCGCTCCTGCGCTGCCCGCATCCGTTGACTTCCCGCGACCTAAAAAGTTATCATTTAACTGATAAACTTTTATAAAATCAGAGAATGCTTTCATGTTCTTTATTGTTCCAGAACGGAGACCGTGATCGCACTAGACGCAGCCCCGACTCCACCCGAGTGCGAATTTGCCGGTTGCAATTATACTTCCGCCAGTATAGGCTTGTAAACGTTTTTAACATAGTCTGTAGGTTCCACTTGGTTGGATCTCACTATATCGCAGGAACATTAAATTGTTTATTTTTTCTTTATGACCCATTTGATCAGCAATTATTTTTTGAGAGAATTAAAAGCATTTTTTTTTATAAATAATATTTAGACTGATCGTTGTCGTTTGGGTAGAAAACCTATTGATTATTTCACGTTATGAGTAATCAGAATCGGCTATTTCACACTCTTATCTATTTCTGTCTGCATAAAATGTTGAGTTATTTGCAAAGCTATATGCAAATAAAATCAACTTTACCGTAATAAATATCATGAACGACTTGACAGAAAGTTTTTCGGTCTACGCAGTTGTTTAGAGCAACAAAACAGTAATGAATTATTGCAATTGCTGCGTATGAATGAGATCCTACTCTAACAATTCGTGGCTATAACACACGTCAACTTCTTATGATAAAGTTACGGATATACAATCGTTAGTAAGACTTTAAAGTGTACGCTTTTAATACCATTGTACTGTATTAAGACTACATTATAATTATATATGACATTTACCTTAAATAAAAGTTTTATAATAAAACTTATTTTATCACAATGAGAATTTCGCATACTGAAATTCAGTTTGAAGCAAATATATTATTAATTCAATGCTTGTAGTGTGTTGCGGTTAATATAAAGTAAAAAATAAATATGTATCGTTTGGAAGTCGGTAATAGCATATCGTGTGACAGAAATTGTACCTAAATTGAAACAGAAGTTACATCTTAGTTCAGCAAATACTCTTCAAGACGGATCCTTTTCTTAAGTGTAATCAAAAACGATTTTTAAACACAGTTTATACTTTAAATTGAAACTTGGATTACTGCCGCTATATTTTTCATAGCGCGCTTAATTAAGATCAGTAAAGGAAGTTGCTTTTCCTTCTTTAATGTTGATTAACCTAATCCGACTCATTAAAACGAGAAGTATCACCTTTTGTTTTACATTCTAATAATGCTGTCCATTTCCAATTTAAACCCATATCATTTCTGTATTGAGGTTGAATATAAGATAGAAAATAAAATAATCGTTTGGCTATTTTTAACACCCAAAGGCACACTAGTATTGCACCCAATAGTTCTAGTCCTTAATTGCACTTTAGAGGTTTCCTATTTAGAATTGTTAATCATAATCCGATAAATTGTATCGTGATCCTTATAAAAAGTCACTACCAAACCCTACCGTGCAATTAAATTTAAATTTTCGTAAGGAGATTTTCCAAAAGAACTTAATTTCGTATTTTACTAATCGTCAAAAGTGTTCCTATATATCTTAATTATTATATTTGAAATCACTTCACCTCTAAACCTAAAATCAAAGAGACTTGTAGGAATAAAAACATGTGTTCATCAATAGGAATATACAGAAACAAATATTTTGAATAATTTAATAGGAGAAAAAAATTTGCGCACATTAGCGGAATACGAAAATCATTAATATTTGGTACAATATTAAAAGGCAACTTAAATAGCATTTATCCATGCCCTTTATTTATCTATTGTCAACTGTTTCATATTTATTCATAGTTGACTTTTACTAAATTTGGTTCTTTTGGTTACCCTGTTACAGGCTAATCACCTCTATTTAAGGCGATATATATTATTTTATTATATTATCATTTGGTTATATTATATTAATAACAATCATTTGGTTGCAATAATCTATTTTACTGACCCGTAGATGTTAATAAAGTAAAAATGTATTTATGCAAATTAGTTCTCAAGTTAAATTGTACGGACAACTATAAATATTGCATGGAAATGGTGTGTATACATAGTTGTGGGTGCCGTTTTATTTGTACAAATACTCTACTTATATCAAACGTAGTTTGTTAAAAGGTAGTTTTGATTAAATATGTAAACTTTCTAACACCTATAATTAACTAGTTTCATATTATTTAAAGTACCTCTTTTATAACCAACAAATATACATGAATAGTATGTACTCTCACCGGCACATCTAATGGCCACCCCTTTATTTTCATACAAACATGCTCACTTTGCGACTCTTTATATAAAAATGACAACATGTTTCTGCAAAGATCTGTATGCTAATGATAAAGCACTACACTACACACTACCAATGAGCACTTTAAAGAGTTTTAAAAATCTCTTCCCGTTTCCAAACCTTCGTTTAGCTGATTCATTGCGTATCCCACTTTTAAAGACTTTTGTCTATGGCGGCTAACAAATATTCTGCGACGCCTCCGTGCGTCAGCCGCCACCCATTAAAGTGATGCCTTGCGCGTCTTCAGCCATGAGTGAATACAGTTTGGTTTTTGTTGTGATTTTGGCTTGTTTACACGTGATTACATTCAGTCGGCACTAGATGTCCAACGTAAAGGGTTTGCTAATTAGTTTAGTGTGTTCTAAAGTGACATAGCTACTATATTTAGCTGGAATGGCTGGTAAGTGATTTATTTGGATCAGGTGTTTTAAACCTTTTGTGTAATTTGTTTACAAAAGTGTGTGAAAAGAGTGCCTTTATTTAGGTTATTAAATCTAGCCGCAAGCCATAGGGGTGATTACCACAAGGGTCCCCCAGGGCGTAAGGCGGCGAGAGGGCAAGTAGTGAGGGGTTTAACTGGTAGTACCCCTAGGCCCTATGGCCACATCACATTGCATGGAATCTGATGAAGCATTTATTGAAATAAAACAACTTGTACAGATTTAGGTGCACTCTACAGGGTGGAAATTTTAAAACGGGGCACGAAGGGCAAGTACCTTAACCGTTATAGCTACATGAAAACGTTCTTAGGAAACCATCCTTAATTTTTTTTAAAATATTGATCTGCTCTGCATTTACAGATTTTGAAAAAAAATACAGTAAGAAAAAAAATAACTTTTTGATGCTAATCGATTCTGTCCCATATGAGGATCAAAACGGTTTAAGACACCAACTGAGGCATGAGTACTAGAAAAATCGGAAATCGCGAAAAAGTATTTCCACATATTCGCTAAGAAAATAAGTACCGTCAACGAAGGTACTCGTCGGTGAAGCGGATACGGCGGCGGCGTGTGGCGCTAGAGCAGGAAGTGTGCTTTTTGCGTTTTTCGCAGTTTCTGACTTTTCTAGTACTCTTACCTCAGATGGTGTGTTAAAGGGTTTTGATCCTCATGAGAAACAGGATCGATTGGGATAAAAAAAAAATTTAATACTATCTAGTTCAATATTATTCAAAAAATAACGTTTTCATGTAGCAACAACGTTACGGTACCTGCCCGTACTGCCCCGTCTTAAATTTCCACCCTGTATAGTGCACTTAAATCCGTAAAACTTTTTATTTCAATAATGAGTGTGCAAAGAAACTTAAAATGTGAGCGTGAAGCATTCATTGCTCTGCCTTTATGTACAAATGCGGTTGTTCCGTTATCATTAAAATTGCTAATTGGACAGTCGAACGCTTAACCTAAACATAAGAATACATTTCTTTGCAGAAATATTTTGACATTTTTATGTATAGATTCGCAAAGTCAGCATGTATGTATAATTACGGGGTGGGTCATTAGATGTGCCGATGAGTGTATAATTTTATATTATAAACATACAATAGTGTGTAAAGAAATATGTTTCAGTGATAGAATGTAGAGGTTGTTTATCAAATCAAGTAAGTAACATTATTTATATTTATATACATAATTATGATTATAAAATTATGACTGGAGTAAAATGTTGGATTGAGCGTCATGTGAAAATTATAGTTATACGTAGTAAAATATGTTATTATTTGTATGCAAATAATAACTATATTGATCGTAAAGGTTTTATAAGTATTGTATAGTAATATAGTGGTTTATTGCTTATATTCCTTTAAGAATATAAACAAACCATTATTTAATTACACAATGCTTATAAACAATTTATGTGGACGTTTTTACTATATACAGCTAATAATGTATAGGAAACTAATATTGTAGTATAGTTTTAGGTTAAAAATTATGGGTTTGGTGTGACAACTAAATACGAAATAAAAACCAAAACGGATTTTTTTTGTTATTAAATCAACTGGCTTAACTAAAATGATTGATTGATGGAAAAAAAGCAATTTTAGTGGTAACATACAGCATTTTGGTGGTAGTGCTTTCGCTTGTAATATTGATTCTCAAAATCTTAATATTTTTGTCTTCAAAAGCCTCATTCAAGTGTAACATTTATCTAAAAAGAATATCTTTTTGGTTATCAAAAAGCAAAAGCATGATTTGGATTATGCTTGTCGATATCGCACGTTATTAAAAATCATAAATATTATATCATCATTATCATTTCATAGACATCATCTTCATATTGAAGTTTTGAATTGTGATTGATTTTTTTTTTTTGCAAAATGCGATATCTACAAGTTTATTTCCCACATCTCGATGAAGCGAGGCTCTTGCTTATGGAAGGGCCTTACCATGGAGTCAAATGTAGTAATATCAGTTGTAAAAACGTAACACCACTACCACTACGTACGGAAAGATAAACAGCTAACATACATACTATGCAAAGCTTATTGTCGCCTATTTTACCTATGGCTGCGTGTGTTTCTCTTTACAACTAGTAGTTAGTACTAGAAATAAAAGTTAGTACTCATTTATAAAGAATACTGACTCGATGGTTAGGACACGCTTCCAAGACAAAGTAGCATTTTTAGGGTTCCGTAGCGTAATGGCAAAAACGGAACCCTTATAGATTCGTCATGTCTGTCTAACCGATGTATGTCACAGCCACTTTTCTACCTTTTTCGCTGGCTATAGAATAACTAATTGTAGCATTTCAAATAATTTCAACATGAAAAACTAATAGTAACATTTTAAAATGTCTAGCAAAGTTTATGACTTTCTCTGGAGTATAACATAATATACAGTTGTTAAAGTAAATCATACTATACTATAGATGATGATGTATACTATAGACGACGAGTATGGAATGAACCATATTTAACCGATTTCAAAAAAAGAAGGATGGGGTCGTTTTAATCTAACCAATGTGCGATAAAAGGACTAAGTAGAATTCGTGACAATTGTACTGTGTGAATTGCACATCCAGGTGACCCTTATCATCTACCAAATAAGAATGGTTTTCGTAGTGCAAAGCTGCAAATGTAAAGCTGCTTTTACCTGTATTTAATTTTTGAAGATAGTATAATATGATTTATACATTAAACGAAACAAATACAAAAAGTTTCGGAGGAATGTAGCAGAATTTTTTCATTAAACTCTAAACAATATTTCTTAAGCCTAAAGTTTCTATTTTGCTCAATTTACTTAAACGTTTCACAAGATTCGGTATAGTCAAAACACTTTGCAATCCCTTTTTGAGTTCTTTCATTAGATTACTCAACAGCTAGCTAGACGTTAGGTTCAGAATTGGTTGCGTGGGTTTTTTTGCAGGTATTCTGTAAAAATTGCTTAACTATTTGATTGGACAATCTGACGTATGTCTTTATATGATTTTAATTCTGAACGTGTTTTAAATCTAAACATTATCGATTTAGGAAATTTGGCACTAAATGTCTTGTTGCTGACTGTACCTAATATGCTGGTTTGTGTTACTAACTACTATGTGGAGTTGCGATTGATTTTGTTATTAGGAGAATTAATATTTTTTTGTGAGAATACTGCGCCTGCGCAATTGGTTCGTAAATACTATGTTTCATTTAATATAACAAAAGTATTTGATTGACCATAGAGTTTTATATAAAGTAGAGTGGCTTCTATGGGAATAAGAACGATAGTCTCGGACGCTTTTCTTTATTTTACATCACAACGCTTATTATATCGGTTTAATATTGCAATTTCCAATTAACAATAATATTTCTTGAAATATTTCAAGTTTTGTTAAACTTATTATAAAATGAAGAGTTGCCTACTACAGACAGTTTGAATCCGCACAGCTTTCGGCTGTAATAAATATTAAATAAGGAAATTTACTAGAAAAAAGCAACTTGTCGCTGACGGCATCTCTCAGAGCGATAAGTTGCTTTTTCTAGTATATTTTCTTATTTAATATGTATCACATAAAAACAGCATTGTAAAATGCAAAATAAAGAATTTGGCTGTCAACAAGAGTTGCCTATAATAAAAATAGCACCGTGAATAGAAAACTTAAATTATAATGTGTGTTGGATAATTCCGAAAAGCTTTCGCTGAACTATCGTTTTACTAAATAACTGTCACACACGTTTTAACAATTGATTTTGAAGAGCCCTAGATATAAGTCTTTTATAATTTAGCTTATTTTTCGTTTCTATGAAGATGTCTTTTAAGTTATCTTTACCTGAGTACAATAAGAACTAGTATTGTAGCAGTCTCTTCGTCTTGTGTACATAGTCCTGTGTAAGTAACTTGTTAGTGATTATAATAAAAATTTGAATTCACTAGTTCAAGTGTTTTATTCAATTGCTCTTATCTAGAATTTATAATTATTTGATTTAATTAAGTGCTTACTTGCGAGTAATTTCATATTTTAACAATATTAGCTTTATTTTATGTTATCATATTTATATTAGAATATTAGTCAGATTTTATGGTAACTTAAAATATAACGTGTAAAGCACATAATTTTGTGATACTGTTATGCTTATTTGAGCCCAAATTTGATAGATACTTTAAGTAACAGCTCTAAATGCTTGTTTCTAGAGCAGGGGAGACAGCTGTATTTTTTAAAGGCATGTGAATCCAGTCCGTCCCTCGCTCCCACAGAATTTTTACATAATGGGTATGGCTCCACTGAAGTAGTAAAAAGGCGGAGTGGAGCTCTTACATATGACAATGGAGTTGACACAGCTCGGCAAATGTATGATATAGTTGACTTGCAACGAATATTCGGCCACTATTCGGTATGCGGCCTATTCGGTCACTTTTTTAATATTCGGCCGCATACCGAATACTCAAGTATATAATTTTGGTAGTAAAATAATTGGTAAAATTAAATAAAAACATATTAATTTATTATTAATTATTGTATTTTTGGTAACGTCTTACACAATTTCATTTTTAAATAAATTAAAACGTAGAGAGTAGGTACGATCAACGTTTTTGAACTGGCCGAATACTTTTAGCCGAATATTCGGCCAGGGCCTCGCCGGCTATTCGGTAATCATATCAAATTTCTTTATTAACCTTGTAACAGAGTAAGTTACACTATTTAGGTACCTACGTCATAAAACAAATACCTAAAATCAAATTAAAAATTTGTTGAAAAAAGACAATCATTAAAATACAATTAATCAACAGTATAAATAATAAAAAAATACAACAATTAATTACGTTAAAAATTCAGCTTCACTCAACTAAAAAACAACAATATTATTCACATAAAAATTCGGTATTCGGCTAATGGGCGAATATACTATTCGTTGCAAGCCTAGTATGTGATGTGAACAGATAGGTACTTATTGTCAAAATCTCAGTCAGTTTGCACAATATCGAGCCGGTTGATGGCGCTGGCGCGTCGTTTCGCCGCATTCCCCTCAGGCACGGGAGATTTCCTCTTAGTAGTGTGGTCAACGTAATCTCCTGTCTCCTCGATCACAATGTCTTGTGTGGGAATCTCCATAAGCAGCTTGTCGAAACTTGTACTGTTTTTGGGGAGCTCTTGCATTTCATCTGAACAAAAATTACATTACATTTGTTTGTTACATTTTGATGACCTCCATGGTAGAATGGTAATGTATCGCCTGGGATTTCGGATATATTCATGTTTTTAGAACTATTTGGAGTTTAGTACTTAAAATAATCCCTAAGAAAAAATTAAAAAGTACCTATGTTCAGCTTCATATATCTGGAAAACGGGGCAGTCCGGGACAATGCTATGTATGTGGCGCTATACTTATACACCCAAAGATTAATCCTACAAAATATCAAGCTGAGATCTGCCAATACTTGGTACTTACAGAACATATTAGATATCGTTCCATACATTCTTTTTTAATATTCAATTTTTCCCGTTAAATATAATATCTATTTACAAAAAAATTGCCATCATCTGATCGCCTTAATAGGTCTATCAATTGGCATTATGAAAATAATGATATGTAACAAAAAAGTCCAATATCCGAAATGTTTGCATGAGCAATACGAGCATTTATAGCTGAGTCATGGCTGTTGATGTGTATTTCAACAGAAATTAACTTTTTTACTTATCATTAGGTAGGTTATATATTTCTGTCCGTCACCTTACTATCCCATACCAGAAGTCTACAGTGCTTACTTATGAGGCTAGGCTATTTTGATGAGAGTGTAAGAAATATTGATTCCTACTAAGTAGGTGGCTTTATTCTCATGCCTCTTATGCAGCCCCGCAAATTAGGATAATCTATACTAATATTATAAAGAGGAAAGATTTGATTGTTTTTTTTTTGCATTGAATATTTGCTCCGAAACTACTGATCGGATTTAGATGAAACTTGGTACACAGATAGTAGATAGCCTGGTTATGAACATAGGATATTTTTTATCCCGATATTCCCGCGGGAACGGGAACAACCGCGAGCGGCCGCTATTCCATAATATATGTAACCAGTTAATCGCGACTAGTATGTATAGCTACGTTTTTCAGTTACTTATACTTTTCTAGTGAGTAATCAATGAAACTATGTATCTACGTAGTTGATACCGCCATTTTAGCTATTGATTTTGCAGTAGGTGGATATATGTAGGTATAAGGCAAGTAGGTATAAAAGATATACAATTCATTGATAATTGGAATGCTAAGGGCCGGTTTGACCACCGACAAATAAGTTCTGGATAGCTTACCAGGCAGATAATTTGGCAGTTGTAATTATAATGAAAAATATGTCTAACCTATCTGCCAGATAGCTATCCAGAAATTATATCTGCCAGTGGAGAAACTGGTTCTTTTTTTTTTTTAAATACTAGCGTGCTTTGCTTTATAAATAGTATGATGCAGTTGAAATATTACTTAGGTATATTATAACAAATACAAAAAAAAAACAAGTAAAAAGCAACTTCATTTAATTTAAAAACATAATAAAAATAATAAAATAAACCAGGTGCACATAACAAAGGTGACACTTAAATCTAGTATTATGTACATACCTACACCTATCTACATCAGACCGATACACATAAATAAACTAAAATAATTTGCTACAATGGGTATCATTTTCTTAAAATGCAAGATTTTTGTTTGGATTGGTCCCTCATAAAATGCTATAAAAATTATCTTATCATTAACTCAATTAAATTCGATCCTAACAAGAGGTTAAAAAGAGATTAAATTTTACACTAAAATATACTGATTCTTGGGAAATATTGATAGGTATGTATGTAATAGAATACATAATAATAAAGGTATAATAAATAAAACCAACAGAAAAAGCATAATATAAAAACTTCATAAGCGAGTTTCGTAGAACTGCAGCGATAACATTTAATTGTAAGATTAGCAATTCATATCTAGGTCAGCTGTAATTTGTAAATGCATAATGAATTGCAAGCTTGCAACGGAGCTATCCAATATCACGATGATCATTGACGCACTGAATATGATCTGTTAATTTAATGCATAAATGAATTAAATGGGTCTTTACTTTAATATCATTTGTACAGTCAACAGCACGTCAGGGTTCGGCACTTGCATTTCAAAAAAAACCGACTTCAAAAGTAAAAAATAAGCCTTTTGGGAGTCAAAGCCTTTTGTGAACCTTTATTACCAGACCTTTTATTTTTTATGAACCTAAACATACATAAAAAATATATACGCGACGAATTGATTACCAGGGGCGTGCATTCCATATAGGCAATTAGGCAGTGCCTACCTCATAAATATACAATAAGTGTTAAAGTTATTTTATTTTAGTTTAAACTTCTATTCAACACTCACCCACTAAGATATTCCTTACGCTAAATACTGAACACCTACCGATAGGCAGTCTCGAAATTGCCTACTCGAAACAAGCAGCGTTTCATACAAGAATACAACATATTTAGAAAAAGTATTGCTCAAGTATAAACCGCCCATGGCAAGAAGGGCGCTGTTTGTACGTGTAACGTTCTAGCTTAAACTTCCGGAATATATCAGTATAAAGTAAGCATGCCTACCTGACGAATGAATTTGGTCGCGAATTATTTAGTTGAGGAGTTATTTTAAAACTATCATATTTCCTAAGATATTCATTAAAATTTAATGATGTAAAGGACAATTTTATTCAAAATTAAATACTTGTGAATCTTGTGATGATTAACGTATTTATTTAGATAAGGATTAATATCATGTTTATGAAAACAGCTTCTCAAATAATACATTAGTTTAGAACAAATTTTATTATCTGAAAAATGGTTATAGTGAGTTAACCATAAAACATAGACATATGCTGTCGCGGACTTTTTTTTAGAACTTTTGATGGGGAATAAATTCGTCATACATGATTTTTACATAACTTTAACCGTTTACACACCGTCCGTAACGGAAGCTCCCAAAACTAATATTTTTTTCCCGTTTCTGTAACGTTTTACATTAATGCTCTGCTCTTATTAATCGTACCGTGATATTAAATATCTTATTACCTTCCGAGATAAATCGACTATCCAGCACAATTTTTTTTTTTCAATTCGAACTAGTAGTTCCGGAGATTAGCGTGCTCAAACAATAAAACTCGTCAGCATTTTAATATTCCTACTAAATATTACGAACCTTATCATTTATGACTAGCGGCCGCTCTCGGTTTCACTCGCCGCGTGGTTGCCGTTACCGTGGGAATATCAGGATAATTATAAATATTTGCATACAATGTGGTTTTCTGATATACAAGCTACATTGCTGTAAAGTTTCATCTTAATCAGTTCAGTAGTTTTTGAGTGAAATAGTAACAAACATTCCTCCATCCAAATCCTCACAAACTTTCAAACTTATAATATTCGGTAGCAAGATAGGATAAGTGCAAAAATACTAGTTAGATCTACAGTGCCTACTACGCTGGAAAACCAATGCACGTCCCTGTTGATAACCCCCTTTTTTGAAGGCGGTTAAAATCAAAAGGAATGTAACGCTCAAAAGGCCAATGCGCAAAGGCTGACATGTTAATGACTGTATATGTAATCACCAGTCATACTGCTTATCAAGACAAAGAAATCTAAGCGTTATTAAATCATAACACATTAACTTATTGAAACAGGCAACTTGTAAACACATTATCATTATTTCATTATCGAATCATTATTGGTATTTTATTGAAAATACACTATCGAGATGTTCATAGTACTAAGACCTCATTTTTCAAATCGCAAAGGTAAAAAACAAAAGGTAAACGACCCCCACCGGGGGTTCACTTTAATTTAGTCCTTATTCGCATAGCATTAAGGTTCAAAATGGCCACAGGGGTAGTCTACCCTTTGTTAATCAGTATGCTAACCAAGGCCAGACTTCTGCTTGAGCATCTGCCGCTGCCGGAACTCTTCTTGCGCCTGCCGCTGGCGCCGCTTGCGCTCCGCCCTCGCTTCCTCCTCGCTCGCGTCACAGGCCGACGCGGGCGCGGGCGGCTGCGCGGGTTCTTCCTGATGTAAGGAAATTGTAAACAATGAGCCCAATTCAACAATGAATGAATCCCGTCAGGGCGACATGAGACTAGTTGTTTTTTTCTAGTATATTTTCTTGTTTAATATTCACAATGAGCCAATTGAATAAAGGAATGCATTATCTTTTGCTTCTATTATTTGAAGTATCTACTTAAATACTTCGCATTTGATGAATAATTCCAGTCATTAACATCAAGTACCAAGCATTATTTGAAGTGGATGCTTCGTATTTAATAAAACATTCAGTAATTATTAATCAAATACAAGTATTCACTTCAAATAATAGAAGCAAAAGGTAATGCTTTTCTTTATTCAATTGGCCCAATGTGTTAGATTAGAACTGAAGATAACACCACTAATAAAATTAAAGTGGCGTGGACACGACCCAAGTATGCTTTGACCAAGCCTGACGACCAGGGGCTAATTGTCTAATTTAAAATCTATCGGAATCCCTTTCAATTCGTAATTTGAAAGATATTCAGGCCGTCACTATTTGACATTTGAAAGGGATTGTGATCGAAACGCATTTTATAAGGTATGGAATAAACGAAATTGAACTGTCTAAGCAATATGGCAGACGAAAATATCACAATCACAATACCTCTGAAAGGGATTGTGATAGATTTTAAATTAGACAATAAGGGAGCTGTTTGAAGCAGAGGGGTATTAAACCCGCCTTCTACGCCAGAGGTACTAGCCCACGTTAAGTTTCATGAAGAACTTGTGTTATGGAAACTAGATAACGGATAAACATACTTAAATACTTTTGTAAATACATACCTACGTAATATACATATTAAACACCTAGACCAAGACAAATAGACCTGCGGCTCTACCGCCTAACTCGATTGTTTTGAAAAAAGCTATAATTTATGACGTCATCGTGTCATTTGGTACCGCCTAACAACACTTTTTACGCCAAAGCTTTACTTTTGTTTGACAGCCACATGAACGAATGTAAATCTCATAAATGTATGGATTTGACAGATAACCGCGACCGCCTAAGAATTTGAAGACTTTCAACAGTGCGATTCTAACTGTCAAATGTGCGTTTTTAGCTGTCATAAATACAGTTACTACTCTCTCGCAGCAAGCTCGAGTTTACGATAATTATTTTCGATTTTATAATTCCATGCTTTGTATCTAATACTAAAATTGCTTTTTTCAAGTTTTCAGTGTAATATATTGTGGATAGTGCATAAAAGGTTTGCTATTTTTTCAGTTTTAGGAAAGAAATAGCGCGAATTGTGATGCTGATGGAAGAGGAGGAAGATAGGATGCGGGCAATGCTGATGCTGCGTAGGAGACAGCTGCGGAAGGACAGCATGCCCATGCTGCTGCCAGAGCAGAAATTCGTCGACACCTTTCGCTTGGGAAAGGTGTCGGTGTCGGTGTGACGACGAACTCTTTGCGAGGATGTGATGCCCCTTTTGCGTCATAAGCATAAAATATTAAACCAGAGATCAAGGTATTTTGTTTATTCATAAGTATTTAGGAATCTATTAAAAAGTACCTACTATAAACGATTTATAAACAACTTGGCATCATTATTTGTTACATATTACCTATATCATTGCACTGTTGTTACAGATCCTAGCTGCATTGCAATTATATGCCTGTGGTTCTTACCAAAGGTCTGTAGGCAACAATTTAAACCTTGATCTGTCGCAGACATCTCTTTCTGACTGCCTTGTGGAGGTTACTGAGGTACTAAATGAGTCAAATCTTGAGGAAATATATCACTTTCCCAAGAACATGAGACGAAACGCAGTGCAGTTGCAAGAAGGTTAGTTGTTTAGTTCAACCTACTTGCTAATCTACTTGCTTATAAATATTCTGATCTTGGACTATTGTTGTAGGTTCAATGATCTCTTTGGATTTCTGGAGGTCCTAGGGTGTATTGATGGCACTCATGTTGCTATCATTCGTCCTAAAGACTATGCAAAGCATACTTAAATAGAAAGAATTATCAATCTGAATGTCTTGGCGGTGAGAAATAATATTTTTTTTACTGTAGGTGTAGGTACCTACTTAAAATATTTTTTTATTGAGATGCTTAATATAGTTTTATTTTCAGAGATAATTATGTGATGCGGTTTTGCACATCTTGCTTAAAGATGCGTCATTTGGTGATGTGAGCCAGGACACACACATTTGGAACTTGTGCTCTGTGAAAGCTGGAATGCATAGACTCCATGAGAAGGAATCGGACTTCTGGTTCTTAGGTAAGTGCTAAAATTAAACAGTAATTAATAAATGTTACATACTGATACCAATAAATTAAATAGGAAATAACTTTATTGTTTTCTGCCTATGTACCATTTAGTAATTATTATCACTATTTATTAATTACCTTTTGGCAAAGGCCTTTGCTAACTTTAAGTAGGTAAGTACTTAAGTAAGTATGAATTATTGTTGTAAAGATTTAGCTTACATTATTTATGTTTCGTAAGGCATTGTATATAAATCAAATAATTTCATTGCAGGGGATTCTGGCTATGCACGAAGATCATGGATGATGATATTCATCCTAAATGCTCATCTGGGTAGTCCGGAGGAGCATTATACTAACACACATCTTAAGTCATTTGCTATTGTATAACTTATGTGATTTGCTCAAGTATCTAAGATATTTGTTATTGTATTACTTATGTCATTTGTTCAAGTATCTTTAAACATTTGTTATTTTATTACTTATGTGATTTCTTCAAATATCCTAAGTCATTTGTTATTGTATTACTTTTGTGATTTATACAAATTTATTTTTTCTTTCTAAATTAAATTCATTATTATTTAATAAATTACTTTATTTACTAAATTACTTCATCCATATTCTGTATGCAGTTTCAAACAGTAATAAGTATTTTTTAAATATACAACTAGTCAATTTCAGTGATTAGGTATGTCTAAACTCTAAAGTTTGATATTAGGGTGATAGATAATAAAATTTTAATTCAGAGTTATTGATTATTGATATAGGTACAAATAAATGTTACAACTTTGCTAAACTAGCGTCATCTGACTAAACAACTGCATCAAAAAAACCAGCACTGCATCCTAAGCTGTGCTATTAGGCAAAATGGGGCCGTATCAGCAAAGGGAGTTTTTTTTTATTATTTTTCCTTTTTATTTATAATTACAGTTGCGTTACGATAAATAGGATAAATAAGTATCATCTTGTTAAGTAAGCTACTCAGAACTTTTAGATTGTATAATAAAGAGGCCTCTAGTATAATAAATCCTGACGAGGAAGAAATAAAACAAAGAAAAAAAGTTTTTTATTAGAGACATAACTATATTTATTTATACTTCCAACATGTTCAAACCTTACATGAGACTGTCGTTATATATACTCTTTGACTATAACCATTATAATAACGCTGTCAATTTTTCCATTTTCACCAAATGCTACTAAACAATTAACACTAAACATACTTAGAATGTCCTTGCATTTCAGTCCTTTGTTTGAAGTTAAAAGGGATAGAACGATATTTTAAATATTGTAAGCAGATGGTGAAAGTCCCCTCTAATTTTCATAAATCCGGTTATGCGAGCTAATTTTTATGGTTTTATTTATTTATTACACACTAACGGCCGCTCGCGTTTCACCCGCGTAGCTCCTGTCCCCGTGGGAATATCGGGATAAAAAGTATACTATGTTCATAACCAGGCTATCAACTATCTGTACACCAAATTTCATCCAAATCCGTTCAGTAGTTTCGGGGCCTATTCAATACAAACAAACAAACAATAAAATCTTTCCTTTTTAAAATATTAGTATAGAAAACAGATTACAATTAAAAAAGTAGATAGCCTAGTTATGAAGTGTACTTCATAACTAGGCTATCTACTATCTGTGTACCAAATTTCATCCAAATCCGTTCAGTAGTTTCGGGGCTTATTCAATGCAAACAAACAATAAAATCTTTTCTCTATAATATAAGTATAGAAAACAGATCATAACTAGGTTATCTACTACCTGTGTAGCAAATTTCACCCAAATCCGTTCAGTAGTTTCGGAGCTTATTCAACGCAAACAAACAATAAAATCTTACATCTTTATAATATAAGTATAGAAATCAGATTACAATTCATGCTACACTTCATAACTAGGTTATCTGCTATCTGTGTACCAAATTTCACCCAAAACAGTTCAGTAGTTTCGGAGCCTATTCAATGCTAACAAACAATCAAATCTTTACTCTAGTCAATAGTCAATAGTCAAAGATTTTTTTATTCAAATAGACTTATAGATAAGTACTTTCGAATAGTCCAAAATTTTTTTTCCCTCCCTCCTCTTTATAATATATAAGTATAGAAAACAGATTTACAATTCATGCTATACTTCATAACAGCTATCTACTATCTGTGTACCAAATTTTATCCAAATCCGTTCAGTAGTTTCGGAGCCTATTCAATGCAAACAAACAAATCTTTCCTCTTTATAATATTAGTATAGAAAACAGATTACAATTCATGTTACACTATATTACTATTGGATTTGCAATTTACACTACATTAATTTCAAGTACCTATCTTATTTAACTAGTTTTAATTTAGAGCTGTGGATTTTGAAATAAATAAATTAAGGACAGCCGAGAATAATCTAACTTATGTGTACTTCTACAGTGTTATAATTCAAACTAGACACAGTTAAGACAGTCTTTGCACTGCCTACAAATGGCAGAAATGATGCAATAACACAGGCAGAGTTGCATTGTTGAAAGTTTGACAATCGGTCATAAATCATAGCGTGAAAGTCACGTCGACTGACTAAGCTACATCCACCGCTTGCTGCCTCTGGCAGCTACGCTCGTTCTCCGCCAGGCTCGCTCGTCCTCCACATGCTGCCTCCACCAGGCACGCTCGTCCTCCGCCAGGCTCGCTCGTCCTCCACCTGCTGCCTCCGCCAGGCTCGCTCGTCCTCTGCCTGCTGCCTCCGCCAGGCACGCTCCCCCTCCACATGCTGCCTCCACCAGGCACGCTCGTCCTCCGCCAGGCTCGCTCGTCCTCCACCTGCTGCCTCCGCCAGGCTCGCTCGTCGTCGGCCTGCTGCTTCCGCCAGGCACGCTCCCCCTCCGCATGCTGCCTCTGCCAGGCACGCTCGTCCTCCGCCAGGCACGCTCCCTCTCCGCTTGCTGCCACTGCCAGGCGCGGTGCTCTGACTCTTCGACGTGCCGTCGTTCGTCGAGAGCCAGCGGCTGGCTCCTCCAGCTTGCGCTGCTCCTTAATCTGGCTGATGTGACGGTCCTCGAGCCGCTGTAACTGTTACAATCTTTTAGTATAATTTATCTTAGTAAAGATAATTTGAAAGAGAATAAAGCATTCACATGTCATTTCACATGTCTACATCTACAGTACAGCGGTCTAACCGAGACAAATTTCCTGCTATTGAATGGTATATTGCACTAAGATACACGTTCCTTTGATGAATGATTGTAGCTCAAAATACTTACATTGTGGTCAGGATCTCACGGCAGGAGGATCGTCGGCATCTGCTCTTTATACAAGCTTCCTCTTCTCTGAAACAAAATACCATCAAACATTTGACTTAATTATATTGTTGTTATTTAATAATAATTTTAAGAAAAGAGATATTTTAATAATGTATTTCGTTTAATATTTTAAGTGAGTGACAGGACTGAATTATTTTTTTTGGTTAATTTTGTAGGAAAGGTATTGTTAAAGAAATTATTTCAAAATCACAGTCCGACACACTTTAATTTTCTTAATAGGTAGATAAGATTTTTTGGTTTTGTGCTTAAATATACTTACGTGGACGGGCAACGGATAAAGCCTGCACTGGCAGACCCTGCGATGGCCCTGCTGCTGCAGCGTCATCAACTGAAAATATATAGAATTAAATAATGCATACAAATACGTTCAAGTAGGTATGTTTTATCTTAATCGATAGTCAAACATCTGTAAAGATGTTTCTTTCGAATGCGAGGATATTTCTCTCATTGATGAAACGACGGTGGCCAACACCGTAGAAAAAGGTGAATATACTAGAGAATTTCAACGTGTTCTCGTAGGTCTCTGTAGCATAATTGGTCAGTGCATTGGGCCGGATTCCCAAGGATGCGGGTTCGAGTCCCGTCAGGGCGACATGAGACAAGTTGCTTTTTTCTAGTATATTTACTAAATTAAAAATTATCAGGTATGTTATGATAGATCGATAGAATTATCCTGGGAAAATATTTATATATTCCAGCAGAATGTGGATGATATATTATAACTTTAATTTAGGTAGCTACTTTCAATACTAGATATCTCAATAGTAGTCATTGATAGACATCACATACCAGCAGACTGACAAGGTGACGACGACAGCGAGAGGAAGAGATATTTCTAGAGCTAGATAGAGCTAGTTCTCCCACAGGCTAAGCAGCTGTTGCTTAGCCTACAATGGGCGACCCTCCATCTCCGTCACCAACATTCCCCTTCCCCCCTTCTGCGTCGGGCAATTTGTTTTTTGGTGCTGGCATCTGAAATTCGTTACAACAAACTGAAAACCTACAAAGACAAGCAAAATGCATGTAGTTGGCCTTAGGCAGAAAACCTACTTGCCTTTTGATATAAAAGTACAATACACAAAGAAATAAATGTATTGCGTGAACCTACGCTGCTATTTAAGTAATTCTAGTTTTACCTTTGAAGCCCCGGATTATGAGACAATAGATATTCCATTGTTCTCTAGACACCGGTATCCGGTTCGGGTTTGATGAATTAAAGATATGAGATCACGGGATTCCTACATAAAGTACCAACCCAGTAAGACACTCTGATCCTCTTTACTTCTTGAATGATAAATTAGAAAGTTACTTAGTTACTACAAAAAATCTAACACGAGTTATTCTCAGGCGGGCCTAGACTCTATCCAATTCTTTTTTCGCCAACTTTCAGTTATTAAATTCAATAATCACTGCTTGCCAATGTTTCTTATGAAATAGTACTTACCTTTTATTGATATCGAGTCTAATTCACACACAAAGTTTCACAATCACAAGTTTTAATTTAACTGAAACTGATCAAACTGACTGCAGCAGTGTTGCCAGTGCCCTGCCCTCAAAAGCTACATACGAGTGTTCAAAAAGTTACGTTTTTCCAGGAAAAGTAACGCTTTATATTTCAGTACAATAAACATTATATTAATATTTTTAAAAGTCTCTAATCATCATTCCAGCGTTATTTGAATGGTTTCTTATTTAATTGATTAACGAAATCGACGGTCGTAATCCTGCAAAGTCCCTCCAGTCCCTGCCGTCCTTTCGGTTGGTTACTCACTTCGTACAGCTCGCTCTTTCTATTTACTAATTCAAGCTATAAGTGCAATAGAGACAATCACATTAGTTTTCATTTAATTAGTGGGCAATGCCAAATTGCCAACATTATACACAATACGACCACAGATGCGACACAATCGTCTCGTTTCGCCGAGAGAATTCGATTGAACTCTAAAAAATTAAGGTATAAAAAGTCCATCCGTAATGTAAAGCAAAAGTAACGTCTTGTAACGCGTAACGTAAATTTAACGTGACGGGATCAAAAAGTAACGTAAAACGTTACAAAAGTAACGTTTTGGCAACACTGCTGCAGTGACAATGACATAACTTGTCAAATGTTCTACGTCGAACTGTCATTTTCAACGCGTTCAAGCAACTTAAAATATTTTTATTAAAAAAAATTATAATTTACATGACAGTGCTCAAATAACACAAGTAATAAATATATTTCATTTTTTTTTTAATAAATCCCATATTTTAGGCCATCAAAAACTAAATATGTTATATAAAGAATATATGTGAACGCAGCGGAGAGATTCGTCATTCAATTTATTTCATTCGATGAAAGCGTTTGCCACATAAAGCGCGTGACAGAGTTAGGCGGTCGCTCGAATTCAACGCCATTACTTTTCGAAAGTAAACGCGCACGGTGTCGCGAAGCAAAAAGCTTTGAGTTAGGCGGTCGCACTGCTGTTCATGCACACAAATATTTGTCTTGTCCGGGGATCGAACCCGGGACCTCCGGCGCGGAAGGCGAGCTTTTTGCGCCAAACAGTGAGCCGACCGCCTAACGGTATAGCTTGTTCTATTGCTATAGCTATCGATTTTTCAAACCCCCTACAAGGGCTCTCGCTAACGCTATCACTTTTATACTAAAAATGCAATAGTGAATCCAATAGATGGATAGAAATATGTAGGAATTAGACAAAAACCTTTCGTTGAAGGGTTTTATGAGAGTTTGAAGTTACATAGCTATAGCGATATCACAAGACCACAAACACAATACCGTTAGGCGGTCGGGGTGCAGGTCGTCGTCACTAACGTTACGTCATCACTGCTGGGGCGCAGGCCTTACGGATAGACAAGAGATATGAGGTGCATTGCATGACCAACCTCGCGGGTCCAATGAAATTAATGCGGACTGGTGTGTGTGGTGACGGCCGAGATGCCGTGAGGAGACGGCCTAGATGCCGTGTGGTGACCGGCTAGAATACAAGTGTCACCACTCCCTTACATGCCTGGGATGTCGTAAGAGTCGATTAAGAGGCTCGACGCATTGAAAACCTGTGTGAGAAAAGGAGAACTTGAAACGAAACAAACCCTCTACCAACCCGTATAGCCAGCGTGGTAGAAGTAGGCTAATAGCCTCCTATGAACGCCACAATAGGCGTGAGCTAGGAGAGGCATATTTCCAGCAGTGGACGTCCACAGGCTGATGATGGATGGTGTGTATCGACTGCAAATACAACCGGGACCAAAGCCTTTGCCTTCCGAAGCACGGAGGAATCGATTTCTCGTTGTATAACTTTGGGGTTGGATGATGACCCCATCATGAATGAATGAATGAATTAAGATAAGGTGTGATGGTCATAGTCGTTAAAGTTTTATAAGTAGCAAAATTAAATCAACATAGAGATACTATTAACCTTCTGAGAACGCGGAAACCCAGTGGGGCTACCGTCTCAGGAGAAGCCAGTTATCCCAGCATTATGGAACTGTTAATTTGGACTTTGTCAACTCCAAATCAACTATGTTTGTACTTGCCTTAAGCTGAGAATCTAGCTAGCACGGGATAAAATGGATATCGAATGTTTTAATGTTCTAATGTTTTGAAAGTTGTTTTATCATGGCATTCAAAAATTACTCAACTTATGAAGTAGGAAAATATCAAATTGCTGCATTGGTTTATGGCTTTTATTCAACTCATTCAACATGAAATATGTAAGTATTAGAAGTTATTTTCAGTTGGTATACCAAGGAGAAATCACAGCTAAGATTTTTACTAAAATAGTACTATTCATTGAATAACTATTGATAATACTGATTACAATGCGTTGCATACTTGGACGAATTAACCTCGTCCAAGGTTGCATATTATCACATATTTGCATTTTATATCTGCGTGTTATTTAGTTTGCCATTTACCTAGTTTTCATTTCAACATCATAATAAAAAAAACTGTAAATAACATATGTTTAAAAATTAAATGTGTAAAATTAACTAAAATTGTTATTCGATAAAAAAAATCGAATTAAGACGTTTTAACTTCTTTTAGGTCAAATTAAGTGGATGAAACAAAAGATAAATTATATAAAGTAAAAATAACGGTAGTTCTGTGTAAAAATATACGTCCGAAATAAAATAAGGAATTGTTACGGCAACTTAATAGGTCAACAATTAAACATTTTAAAGTTTCAAACAATTTTATTTTAATAAAAACATGTAGGTAGGTACTGCGTAATTTTCACACATCGTCTTATTTTAAAACTACTAAGATACTTAAATACACAGCAATTCCATATGTAGATGTAACATCACATTTACTTAGCCAATTCCTAGCATTTATGTCAGAAACAGAAACAAGTTGTACAAGACAAAATAAAAATACAGTTGTTGAACTACAACTTTTACAATTTTTTCTTGCTTTCAAGTAGGATTACAACATTTTGTCAAATAAAAAAATAAACACGACGGTACCTTTTTGGATTGCTGTTTTGCTTTCAGCAGAACAAACTGTTTTTGAATGTAAGATCCAACATAAAGCAAATAAAAACTCCTAAAAAAATTGTAGTTCAATACACAACTCAACCATTATTTTATCGCGATTGGCGCCCAGGGCCTTACGTCGAAAGAGCAATATTAAAATAATGTCGTATACGAGATGACGCTATACGCATGTCCGTGAGCTATGTAGCTCAGACCTCAAATAACTTTAATTATTTTTTTCGATGGCAATAGGGCTTGTTCATTTGTTTTTAAATAATTATTTCTAAAGATAGATCCTCAAAAACTATCAAAAAAAGTGTTGTTAAATCAATGTATAATTCATATATTTTACGTTCAAAACAAGGTGTTTACCCCCTACTCTTGCATTCGCGCAAGCGATCGCATTGAGATCAAGATTCAATTTACGTCAAAAGTCAGTGATTATGACTTATTACATGTAATTAAACTAAAAATTAATACTTGAAATAAGTTAATAAAGTAATTTTATACCCTAGAAATCCATTGTCGCACCAATCAAAATCGAATCAACGGCGAAAATCAGTAATAAAACACAATGAATGACGTCAAGAGTATGGGGTTACTACTCCAGCCTGCGTAGCATGCGCACCTCGACAAAGCTTTCTCGACACTTTTCTCGCACTAGCTTATTGTCTATCCCGCTTACACTGCACTGATATGAGCGGGACAGACATCGCGAGATAAATGTCGACAGTGAGTCGCTGGCAGGTATTAAGCAAAGTTGAATGTAAAATATAAAATTATACAAGCACTTTATTTACCATTCAGTAAATTATTAAAGTTAACAAGTGCCATTTTGATAGGTTTAGAGAACCAGCCGAGCTGAGATAGACAAACGGACAAACTTACTGAACATATCTTTCTATTCTACTCAGAATTACTCACAGAACCTTAAAAAAACATAACAAATGTAAAAATTCTTAACACTATAAGTATAGCTACAGTATAAATCCATCTTTTGCTTCATCCACTAGTGCCTTATCTTATCTCTGTGCTTAGTGAAAGATTTTTCTACTCACGGCCGATAGTGAACCGGCTATTACCTAAAAATTAGCAATAATTGCGCAGATATCGCGCGATCGACGCGGAACGTCAAAATAAAAATGGTATTACGTATGTACGTGCAGAAGATAGACGCTCTGGAAATGTGGTGCTGGAGGAGAATGCTTGGAATTTCATGGACCGAGTTTCGTACAAATGTCTCCATACTCCAAGAACTCGGCATAAAGCAGCGTCTATTCTCCACTGTACAGTCTCGTATACTAACATTCTTCGGGCACGTTTCGAGACGCGATAACGTGTCCATAGAGCGCCTTGTCGTCCAGGGGAAAGTAGAGGGCACCAGACCGCGCGGGAGGTCACCTACGCGTTGGACCGATCAGATCAAGTCCATTGTGGGCGGGTCCATAAACGAGTGCAGTAGGATGACTTTGAGCAGAGAAAAATGGCGAGGCATCGTGCGGCGTGCTGTATCTGCCCACTCCACTTCTACGACTACATGACGACCACGACCGCTCTGCCAAGAGTGTATCCATGAAGAAGAAGATGTATGTGCTACGCTAGCTAATCGCTCGCTGATGATTCTTATAGCGGGATCTCACTCTCTCTCGCGCTCTTACCTAGAGTGAGCCATGAGACGCGGCGTTGGCGCCAAAAACAATTTGGTAGCAATAACAGGAACACAATGAATGCACATTGTAGTTCATCGATTGTTCGGTAGAGGCCGCACTGTTATAACCGTGCGGTTGCTAGGTGATACGTGACTTATCGCTGTCGCGTTGTTGATGCCAAGATAGGTTTTTGTATGGCGTTAGTGTAGTCCATGGCGTAATCCGCTAGTTGGCGGGTCGCTGATTTCACAGAATTCACGATCGACCGTGAGTACAAAAAACTCTCACTAAGCACTCTGAGCAGTGACTTATATTTAATGTCATTTACTACCTAACTATTCGAAATGCATTCACGAATTTTATTTGTAACAAGAGAAAAACTTGATTTGAAATCGGGATTTAGTGATACCTTGAATTACAATATCTTAAAATAGCACTCAATAAAGTATTATTTTAAGTGTCGCGTGTAATAAATAGAGATACAAGCCAAAAATTTATGTTATATATTGCATAGCTACCTCTTACCGATACCAACGTAATTATGATAATTTAATCCGTTGAGTTTTGATATTCATAACATATTCAATTCGTATTTTATATTTTTTTATCCCGAGCTAACTTCTTGCTACTCTGTGTCCTATCAAATTCACATTTCAGATTCAGACTGTCACTCACTAATCTCAATATCCTATGTACTACCCATTAACACTTACTCTAATAACTCGAAAAATTCTTTAAAAAATAGTGTACAATTTTTGAGATTACAAACCACACACCTCCAATAGTGTTCTCTAAGTATAATAATACATTTATTCATTTGTCAGCTACACCTAACAAATATAATATGGTAGTAAGAACTTATCCAGATAACGCGTTTTACGCGCGAGTTGATGAGCGTTTTAGATTGAACCACTAAATTTATACATATGCAGTGGTGGTCACATAGTTAACGATAATAGTCGATTTTTATACAAACGAGGTAACTTTGGTGTTGGTTCTCTGTCAAGGATTGACCAGGCTGTGATCTGATAATGGCCATCCATGGAGTGAATGGAGGAGATCCAGATTGCGATACATACCTAACTGATCTGATCGACATTCTAAAAGATGTAAGGATCAGAGTTTTCAGTTTCAGAAATTCGAGACATTTTTATAATATTGATCAGATTAGTTTATTTATTTTATTTATCAATTCAATTGTGAACATGCTGACTTACAGTAATCCCAAAACGCAATAGTTAGATGTGTATAGTAATTTGAAAATTTTCCATTCACTCCCTGGATGGCCATCAGATCACAGCTCGGTCAATCCTTGGCAAGAACCAAGGCTCCAAAGTTACCTCGATTGTATGAAAATCGACAAGTGTCGTAAATATGTGACTACCACTGTATATTAAGGATATTACGAAAATTTAATATTTAGACAAAACGAATCTCACTCGCGCGTAACTCTGGACAAGCTCTAAAGGGGCGAATGCTCACATCGCATTTTTACATCGCTTTAAAAAACTACCTGGGTAAGTCAGGCCGCACATACGATTACATTGGGGCAAGTCATCCTTCAAAATATAATATAGGAAGGAATTATAAATAATACCTTTATTGTGGTGATTTCTTCATAAGAAAAGAATGTCATAAAGTTACCTGGCGTTCGGGAGTCCTTAATAAAATACCGTATTATGGCTCGGGCTTTTTTGCACCAGGTTAAGACTTGGAGGCGTCCGGGGCGGCGGGCGACAATGACTCATGAGAATGGTCTTCCGGGAACTGCTTCTCCACCTGTTCCGCCACCCATTTCTTAACTTTCTGCTCGGTCCAGAAGCCGTCGTAGAAGATGGTCGGTTTTATCCAGCAGCCCGGGGCCTGCTGCGGGCCGTACTGGAGCTCGCCGTCGGGGCGACAGGCGCTCTTGCACTCGACCGAGCCGTTCCGACTGTTCACGACGAGGCTCTTCGGCGGGATGTTGAAGTTGAGATTCACGTTACCGTGGGGGCGGTCGTAGCTCTCGTAGAAGTGCCACGGGCCGGAGCACTCGTAGTAGGCGTTGGGGAACACGTGGGGGGCTCCCACGGGCGGGCCGAGGCGCGGGGGGCAGGTGGGGCGCCGGGGGGCGGGGCGCCGGCGGCCGCGGGAGGGCGGCCGGCATCGGGTGGGCCTTGGCTACGGGGGGCAGGTGGGCCACGAGCGGCGCGCCGTGGGCCGCTCGCACGTTGATCTCGGGCTCTTTCCGAGGCGGCACTCGCACGGGGGGTGATGCCTTCGGTTCCGGCTTCGGAATAACAGGCTCGGGCACGGGCACTGGAACTGGAACTGGTACTGGCTCAGGTCCAACGTCAGCCCGCGCCGGCTCGAGAATCTCCATGAGCTCGCTGGCCACGTTGCCACCGAAACTTAGGAGAGTTTCCCGCAAAGCATTTGTTACAGCACACTGTAACAAAGTAATTATTCAAAACATAGATAAATAGAGACAGCATTATGATGTTTCAAATCACTCCAGAATAATAACTAAATTGTCATTATGACACCTTCTAGTGGTCGCCCCGCCCGGCGGTTTCACCCGCGTCATTCCCGTTCCTGTGGGAATATCTATCTGTGTGCTAAAATTAATCCAAATTCGTCGTTTTTGCGTTATTAAGTATCAAACTTTCAAACATCTAGTAGGATTTTAATAGAAGCACCACAGACTTTGATTTGCAGATTTTACACAACTTAGGTTAAGTTTTTACTAGGCTGAAAAAAGTATGTTTGCTTTGGTTGCATCACCAAATCATAAGGTACTATAATCGTCGTTGAAGTAACAATACCTCTTAACTACCATTTTCTACGAATGAATATTATGATGTGCTATTTCCACAGTCTTAATAGCTATTTAAAAAGAGCAATACGAGATAGAAGAAACTTTAATCCACGCAAAATAAATTATAAGTCTATAACATTAAAAAAATATAGTTAGGACAAGGGAAGATCTTGTAAAGAAATTAGTTAGGAGCTAATGTCGCTTCAACGACGATATAGACGCTACTAATTATCCTAGAAAAATAGAAAAGAAATCTGTATTGCAAGTCATTAACTACAAAAGACATAATTAAATTTGTTTACTATAATCTTTTTTTGCTGTAATTAACTTCCATTTCATCATTTTGATATTTCAAAGTCTGCGGGCATGATATCTGAGACGTGCGGAGCGATGGCGGAAGCACAGCGGCGACTGACTGACGGTCGCCCAGGGTCCGTTTTCTCTATAATACAAATTATAAAGTTATTGTACTTGTACAATAACCATATAATTTGTGAGCGTCATGTACTATTACAATAACTAAGTATATAATTTACGAGTAACATGGAAATTACGAATTTTTAAAAATGTCGTGACTAAATTTGATATTGTTATGGTCTGAGCAAGGAATCGCTAAGTGGTCATAGTGATAAGGGCCCTGATCGCCCTGCTCCGTTCTCGCCCATTTCGTTCCGATTGCCTAAATACGCTACTATAGTATAACCTCCGCCCCGCTCTCCCCCCATCGCTCCGCCCATCACAGATCTCGTGCCCGCAGACTTAGAGCTAAATTATAAGACATACCTTTCTGGATTTGTAAATGGCAAATCCTTTGTTAGTGGCTAGTGAAGTGGCATATCCTATGTTCTCCCTCTGGATGTCAACAGTCTTCACTGTGATGGAAACAAATGCTACAACTCCTGCACAGAACTTGCCATTTGAAAAATCCACAAAATCTGAAACAATACAATATAATATTAGTCTTCTTCTTCTTCCTTAATTAATGGCGTGCTCGCGATAAAATTCGTGAATTTTGCCAATGTCAAGTAAATATATTTTGTATTTTAGGGGAATTGTACGGTAGATTGAGTTAAAAATGGAGCCTCACGACACAAGTTATTACGAAAAGTACTCGGGTGAAACTCCATAATATTAGATTTAATTAATAATCGGTTTTGTTGTCAATTAATAACAAAAACAATAAGTCAAAATAAAACACTTGTGTACTTTTAATATAATTCTATTTCATTTTATAGTTAAACTAAAAGATTTTTGTACAGATTGATTCTTTTACAAGATTTTGAAAAAACTTTTTTGTAAAGTGTAACTTGTGATTGTGAACTTGGAAGTTTTGCTGTTGATCATACATTAATTATGTTGCTATTGTATTTCTGCCTTTGCCTATTGTCTTAACTAACTTTACCCTTTCTTGCTCAACCTTGCCCTGGGATATGAGACTCAATAGATATTCTATTGGTCTCTGGCTCCCCCAGTAGCCGGCAGGAGTCAAGCAACAAAAACTAATTCAGAAGGATTTATAAGTTGTATTTTTATTTTTTTTTATTTCTTACAAATTCATGTTCGGTAAAGGGCTGTACCCTTTACATAGGTCTCGCAAAACTATTTATAGGTTTCACTGTTAGTACAAGTAACACTCGGGAGCTAACATTATATTACTGTAAAACATCAGGGTTCAAAATGCACTTCGCTGTAGTGCAGCATTACATAAGGTGTTGTCGCTACGCGCGTCTCAGAAAGCAGACCTATTCTGCTGGTCATATAAGCGGTCCGCGCCCTGTTGGGCGGCCGAGACACCGCTGGAAGGACCGGCCCCCCTATCGCGTTAAAAATATTTATATGGACATGGGCTTCATTTGACAGTTGAAGCTCATAAAATTACCTTATATGGTCATTTAACTGTCAAATGAAGCCCATGTCCATATCCATATTTTTTACGCTGTAGGGCTGCGGGTCTTGCGCGACCTGTGTGAGCTCGGAGTGCCAGATTGGAAGGAGCTTGTACACGACAGACCTAAATGGCGCGTCTTATTATCCGAGGCCAAGACTCAATTTGGGTTGCTGCGCCATCATTGTAAGTAAGTAAAACATCAGTATTAAACAGAAGAAATAACAATAGCAAACAAACAACGTAATAAAACTAAAATATAATTTGAGCAAGACTTGAGAAATACAGTTTTATTCAGTTTTCAGAAGAATAAATTCTTACTGTTACAGTTTAGATTGTCAGATGGTAATGTATTGAGTATATATTGTATGCGTTTAGATATAGTTCTATCTCCATACATATTGGTTATTCTAGGTACTAAATATTTGATATGTGACACAGCTCTGGTCATTTGGCGTTGCCCATGATGTAGCAGTGTGAAGCATTCCCGAAATTCGAAGGTGATAAGTTACAGATTTTGAACAAGTTTTAGTAATTGTATTTGCATTTATTTGCGATTTGCTGTTAATTAATAGCTTTAAAAACCTTATTTGTAATATTTTGATTTGTTCTATATAACTATACAGTCAGATAAGCAAGAGTCATTGTTAATTGTATTATTAGAGAAAAGTATTTGACATTTTAAAAACACATCAAGATTTTTTGCATTGGTAAAACTTCATTCAATAGATTTTAGTTACAATATCACTGTTTATTTATACTTTTTAACCCAAGGTTTATTTACATATATGAAAATGATAGCTTACCCAGTTCTTGCTTGGTGACCGACCAGCTCCAATTGTTAAAGCCCCATTGTGAATGGCCAAAGTTTATAAGCTGCTGTCTTCGTTGCTGCTGCTCTGCATCATCTTCACAGTGTGCCCCTTCGGCAGGGGACGTGACTCCATTTTCTGGCTTTAATTCAACAAATTAAAGAGTCATCATTGTCATTATATATGTAAATATAATATGGAAACTAACAAATGCGTATTAAGCTTGTTATTTACCATTTTGATGGAACAATTCGCAATGGGAAATCCTGGTTTCCGCTGCATTTTTGCGATGCGAACCAATAACTGAACTTTTAAACACTAAACATGTCATGCAATATTTCCAACAAATTGTTCAATCGTGAAACACACTAATATCAGCGCAACTTATAATAAATTTCAGTTATTTCGGGAAAACAGAAAAGACGGAAACCAATATTTATTGACATTTTTCGCCGATCGCCGATGTTGTTTTTTTTATACGTCTCGTTCGGTCACCGATTAATCAGAATATCCATCTCTCACTTCGAAAAAGTATTTCATTTGATTGAATAAAAGCTTGTTTCCCGTATTGTTATTCTCTTTGTTCTACAAATAAGTAATAAATATGTTTAATCAGTCGGAATTAATAATATTTAGATCAATTAAAGCTTTTGGTTACATTGGGTTTCTTTTTTTTTTCAATAAACCCTGTAAAACTTTACTTCAATAACGTGCTAGGAACGTTTTTTTAGAACAGATTAAACCTGTATTAAACGGAACGCTTCGAGATAGATAGGCAATTTTGTGTTCTCATTCATTCGTTATTGTTCTACCTTCACTCACTACTGACACTAAATTGACGTTTGATTTTGTTTTCATGCCGGTGTATTGTGTTAAATTAAATATTTAATGGCTGGTATACACTTTGATTAGTCAAGTGCCAAGTGTTTAGTGTTAAGTGTGTAGAGTGATTAGTGTTAAGTGATTAGTGATGTCCTATACTGTTTAGTAAGCGGTGTTTAGTTCATTTAAAAAAAAATAGACGACATTTTGCCTGTATACTTTGATTAGTAATAAATGTTTGTTTTTATATTCAGGACATTTTACATTATATAAACACGCATGTTGAACATACAACTCCTCAAATTTGTGGGTTACGGATTCGAACCACCTAGTAGACATTTTTTTAAATATTTTTATCAATCACAACAACAGGAGAAACGAACACGAGACTTTGTTGATATAAACTAAACACTTAACAGTCACGTCCAGACGTGTTTAGTTCGTGTTTAGAGCAAGTGAGGGGTGAAGGCGGGACGCGCGGGAGGTGCTACTCGCAGAAAAAATAGAACGCGCTGTAAATACTGTACTTCGCTAAGCACTATACACTTAACACTAAACAGAAACTGTCCGAACGCGTTTTTTGCTAAACACTTAACACTTAACATGCCACTCGCACTAATCACTAATCAAAGTGTATACCAGCCTTACTGATTTCTGATAACTATTGCGAGACAACCAAGTCATAATAAAGAAATTATCTTTATTTAACTCAAGATGTCTGAGTATATGGATATTGATGGAAGTGTTTTAGAGGGAGTAAGTTAATTATTTTGTTTCAAACTTAATTTAAGGTTTCACCATATTCCTGCATGTTTATTATATTTTCCAATATTTATATAATGTTAATGTTCTAGGGTGGTCAAATTCTTCGAATGTCTATATCCCTAAGTGCAATTCTTGGTATACCGGTACGAGTTTTCAATATAAGAGCTAACCGTAGTAAGCCAGGCCTTGCAGCACAGCATTTGAAAGGTAAGTTAATTGTCTGTCTTCATTTACATCTTGGTTAGAGTTTCTCTTACAGCCCCCTTTCTATCTACTGTTAGAAAGAAAGGAGTAGTATTATTGCAATATTTAAGTCAAAGTTTATAGACCAAGCTATACATTGTGTAGGTATATAGTCCCATATTGCTTACAATATTACTTCAATATTGCTCTAACAGGTTAGTAAGGCGATCCATCAATACCTAAAAGAACTGTCATTGAAAAATTAGTAAAAAATCATTATTAAGTTTTATAAAAAAGTTCTAGAGAGAAGCTGGTTTGGGGAGATATTTTTGGGTAATGGTTAAAATGTTGATGGATATATCTATTTTCTTTGCAACAGGTATTCAGTTAGTTGCTGAAATGTGCCAGGCGAAATTGAAAGGTGCTAGTATTGGTTCTACTGAGATACAATTTGCACCTAGCAAAATAAGGGGAGGCCACTATATAGCAGACACTCACACAGCTGGGTAAGACAACAAAATTTTAAATTTAAGCTATACTATATTCAACTTCCTATGAGACAAAAGGTAAACAAACAAATCAATGATTCTCAGTTTTTTTTTATTATTATTGGTACTGTCTATTAGTCACCTATGAATGAGACAAATTAATATTGCAAGGTAGGTATGTAATTCAATAGGCTAGTTATTTTTAAAATAAAACAAGCATTTGTTTGAGTGTTTTCTGCTCTTCATTTATGACATGGTCAATGCACTTTTGCCAATCCTGTTAATACTGTTATTCTTTTTAGAGCATTGGCTAATATTTTTTCTCTCTGCTGTTTTATTGACCATATCACTTTTGTAAGGATATGAATCCTTTGGCCAGGTCTTCTCAACGTGTTTAAACACATTAATGGCAACTTTCTCAGTAGAACGCAAAGGAGTGTTCTTGGAACGCTTTTTCTTCGGTGAACAAAAAGTACAGACATTGCTTGGTTCAGGCTCACTCATATTTATAGCTTTTATAAGCACAAAAACGTCAATATAACAACAAACAAACAACTAAAAACTTAACAATAATAGGAAACAGCAAACTTAACAAATGGAATAAACGAATAACAAGAATTTAAAGAAATTATTTGAAAACATGGCACGCACTAGTGAACGAGTTGAACGAGAGTAAAGATGGCCGATGCCAGACTAATTACAAAATTTCTCATTTTTATGTAAATTGTTTGCTTTATCACTACTCCTCAATTTAGTAGTGTTATAATACGTTAAATGTTTGGGAACAACTACAGTTTTAGGTGGTTTTAATGTCACTTTTTTTTAATAGATTCTAGATGCATATAAAATTTGACCTATTAAAGAACCTTTTTCTCGTTTGTTTACCTTTTGTCTCAGTGGAAGTAGAATAGACTATAGGTAAGAATACAAATGTTGTTTAAAAATTGTTCATCAAAATATACAAAGCTTTTCTGACAAAGACCTGGAAGTAAGTTTATTTTTAAACTGTGAAAATGTTGATGTGTTGTGTATCACTAAGCATTGGTTAAAACGAATTAATTTTAAATCTGTCCCCTAATTGTCTAATTTCAAAATCTATTACAATCCCTTTCAAAGGTATTGTGATTGTGATTTATGGAATTATGTAACCTATAGTCGCGATCCCTTCAGAACGAATGATGTTTTAAATGACACTTCATTTGACACATCTCCATACATATGAAAGATATTTTCTTCTGTCACTTTGCATAAACAGTTCAATTCGTTCATTCCATACCTTTCAAAACGCGTACCGGTCACGATCCCTTTGTCAAATAGTGACGGCCTGAAGTATGTAAATATCTTTCAAATGACCAATTGAAAGGGATTGTGATAGATTTTAAAATTAGACAATTAGCCCCGGATAATTATTGAATTGTAGTTCATTTTAAGGCAATCTGCTATTACAGGAGGGTCTCTTATAATTTTACATAACAATTTTCAGTACAAAGAGCGCAAATATATAATATCCCTCTCAATTGAATGAAACATTGAATAGTCTTGTGTGGAACTAGACCAAATAATTGTAATATGTGTTTATAAACCCCCAAAGAGTTTGAGTCATCCACTAGGAAGGAAGTTTTAAGAATAACTAGTAAAAGCAATAAAAAGTTTGTCATATGTAGGGATTTTAATGTTGCCATTTTAGACCCTAAAGTTGTTGAAGCTCGCAAGTAGATGATAGATTTAAATTTATTTAAATTGTTTAATTTATCACATAACTTTAATGAGCCTACCCGAATAACAACCACATCTGTCACCTGTTTAGAAAACTTTTTTTTCAAACTGTGTAGTCACTGAAAAAACTATGATAAATGATATTAAATCTGATCATAGTGGACGTACAACAAGCCTCTATAGAGCACCATCATGTCTGTCCTAAGCAGAAAATTGTATGTAGGCCAATAGCTAAAAAGGGCATAGATGTTTTTAGGGTTCCGTAGCCTAATGGCTGAAAACGAAACCCTTACAGATTTGTCACGTCTGTCTGCCAGATGTATATGTCACAGCCACTATATTCCAAAACTATGAGGATTACACAGTTGAAACTTGTTAGGTAGATGTATTCTGTAAACCGCTTTACGGTATTTACACAAAAATAAAATTTTCTCAAATTAAACCGTTTGAATGATATACACTTTTTAAATGCGCGCGCGTGTGTGTTTTTGTGTGTGTGTGTGTGTGTGTGTGTGTGTGTGTGTGTGTGTGTGTGTCCCTCTCTAACTTTTAATAAGAATGTGAAAAATCTAAAAAATATATGCTGTAGACAGGGTGGCCACTTTCTGGAAAACCGGGAAAACCGGGAAAAGTCAGGGAATTTCGCTAGTTATGGAAAAGTCAGGGAATTGTCAGGGAAATTTAATGGAGGTCAGGGAGTAAAAATTGTCTCTGTACATAATACGAGGGGAGGTCAAAAAGTCCGCGGAATGGGGGGGGGAAGTTGGTTGCAGTGAAGCACCAAATTTTATTTTTTTTCAAGTTTATTTCATTACTACCCCAAATACATTTCGGAAATTCCTCATATAAATTGATTACTAGTTCGAATAAAAATATTTGTAATTTGAGTAGAAATTACAGACTTCACCTCTAAGTCGCCGTATATTTTTTTACATGCACCTTTTTTTTCATTGCAGTAAATTTTAATTTGTTGTTTGGGACCAGTACCCCTATTCTTCTTCTTTTTATCCAGTGGCGGTGCCCTCTTGGATTTCGCCAATGTCAAGTTTTTAGCTCAGTTTGTTTCTACAGACTCTGCTCTCTCTAGGTGTCTCGTAAGAATACAAAGTAGAGAAGTACAGAGGTAGTATTTAGTAAAGCTGTAAAGCCAACGACCAGTACCCCTATTACGAGTTTGCTTAACATGACATTTACAGGACTCGTGAGCGTAGACTATCGGATACACTGCTCATGTCGGTAAAACAGTCGCTAAATATGAAAGAGACAGAGCTACATTTTACGTTAACGTTTACTGTAACGTCAAGTTTGCCAAACTCGTAATAAGCCTACAGGTCTGGAATATAAAAAGGTTGATGAAGTTTTTCAAAGCTTCATCGGTGTATAAACGCCGTTGCAACGTGACTCATGTGCGCAGGTGCATTGCATTTTCATACCAAAAGACCAAACCTTTTCTCCTTATTTTTCTTTTATGGACCCTTTCAAATTAATCTTGAAATGAAGCTTAGTATTGTACGGTTCTATTAACACCGTATTCTACATAGTCGATGAGTTAAATACACAAAAAAATCAGTCGCAAATATTTTTGCAACCACTCTTGGGCGGTGGAATGCCACTGTATCGACTACTTCTTCGACTACGATTACGGTGGTGCACATAGCTTTCATTTTCAGTATTATTTCGGACTGTAACTTCATTCATTATCTCGCTACAGAGCGCCAAAGGGCGACAAAAAAATCTTGGTTTGATTTTGTCTTCCCTACTGACTGGCTTGCACGTTAAATTACTAAAATATTAATGACCCGATTACGTTCAAATTTGGAATATATGCTCGTGATGAGGTGCTCAATCAATACCTAGCTGGACAAATGAACCTACCTTTTCCATCCCTCCCATTCCGCGGACTTTATGACCTCCCCTCGTACATATAAGTACATAATAATGGTCTGGCTTGAACGCTTCCAAGAGGTCAGGGTATAAAAATTGTCTCTGTATGCACATATAATACATATAAGTACATAATATCTACTTAAATTGATGACCTCCGTGGCCGAGTGGTGTACGGTATCGGTTTTCACGGTGCCGCTATCTCTAGCGGTCCCGGGCTGCAAAAGAAGCTGCGTTATTGGAAAAACAGATTACCAAGTTGCAATAGATTGTTATTATTTTTCAAATACATAATAAACATGATAACTGATGTAGGTACTAATACGATTAAGGCCCGTTTAAAGTGTTCCCCTAGCATTTGTCGCTGTATTATATTCTAAGATACATTTCATATCCAATAAATTTGTCAGATTGAAACAGTGGTTACCTTTCAATTGGTTTTTCCTGTACAGTGTTTAACAAAAATGGTCAAAAATTAAATGAATTATTGGGTAATGTAGAACTGTCTGATAGCAAATTACAATTTATAAATATAATGAAACGGTACAAAAGCGTCACCTGACGTTGGATGTGAACACACGACCTCCGTATAACTATGCTTTTGCTCTTACCAACTGAGCAATTCAGATACTACTTCTTATCATTTCCGTTTTTGTATTATTTCATTGTATTTGTAAATTGTAATTTGCTAGCAGATAATTCTGCAAAAAGTCAAAAATGTTGTCCAATTATATATTTACATTTAAGATTATGGTCAGGGAAAAACTTGAAAATACGCCTGGAAAACCGGGAAAAGTCAGGGAATTTTGATTGTAGTAAAAAGTGGTCACCCTGTGTAGACCTTTATAAAAGCTTTCAACGAAAATTTGTTTGAACGAAATATATTTAGTAGTTTTAGTTAGTAGTTTCCTATTACGGAATCTAATTATCTATAAGTATGTTTCACACCGAACGGACGGAGTCGGCGCGCAGCGCAGCGCATTTTATAATTGCTGAAGGAAATTGAAACATCTGTACAGTAGTTAAGATGGGCGTCCGCGAGGAGCGACCGAGCGAGCGAGCACTTTAAAACTACTGAATTAATTAGATTTTTCACATCCACTTCGTAAGAACAGTTACATTTATGGTGGATGGTGGAACATGAAAATCTAAGCTAATTGATAAATATTAGAACCGACAGTGGTGCAGTTAAATACCCCTTTCTCATACATTTTTAGAAACTTAAAAAAAATAATTTAAAAAAAAGTATGCGTTTCCGCGTCAAACGCGTAAATTTTACAAAAAAAAATTAGTACTTCCTAAATAAATTGGTTCTTGGTCTCAGGTTTTTGGTCGCAGTTCTAACCTAACCTTAAAATGTATGAAAAAAAATGCGTTTCCGCGTAAAATGCTTTGGTGGGGGGGAAGGAGGACACCCCCTCATCCCCCTCACACCCATTTCCCTAAATTCAGACTGCACTAAAGTAAATATGAGCCGTAAATATTGTCTTCTTTGAACCAGGTCGATTAGCCTGCTCCTACAAGTAGCACTGCCGTGCGCGCTGGTAGCCGACGGGCCGGTCACCCTGGACCTGAAGGGCGGCACCAACGCCGACATGGCTCCTCAGATAGATTACATGACTACTGTGTTCAGGCCTCTGCTCAAAAGGTTCCATGCTGACTTCCACCTTAAAATAAGAAGAAGAGGGTATGTATTTGCGTGTGTAATAAACTTATGCATACTACGTGACCAAAACAATTAGGCGCCTGACAGGTAAGAAAAACCTTAAAAAGCCAACTAAAAAACCTAAATGTCAAAAAGCGGTTAACAATCAGTTCATATCTGTAGCACTAGGTAATTAATCGGATAATAGGAGAATTGCGGTGATAGAATTGGGCTGCAGGTGCCAAAAGTGAAAAAACAACATTCCTGTCACTCACCTGATTGTCTTGGTTGTGTAGTACACACATTATGTTACTTACTGCTCAGTATAGTGCTTAATATAATTAATATAGGTTGATATAAATATAAATATGATATAAAGAAATTGATTCTGATTTTGATGTACTGTTGACTGTCTGTACTGTATCCAATTGTCACATACACATTGTTAATTTTTTGAATGAAATGTGTTGTCTTAATTTAATCACCTCCAGTTTTTAGAGCTAAGTTACCCAGTTCATTTTTACTTGACTTGATAAAACAGTACATAGTCTGTTTATTATTATTTTCCTATTCGGTAAATAAAATTTATGCAACTCCTTAATGAACTTAACATTTTTGAGACTGGCGCATACAACGGCATAACAAGATGCCTTCTTCATGACTTCCGTACATTTTATATGAACTATCACAGACTACAGTACAGGCGGGCCGCGTCACAACCTGCACTGGTGGATTGATTCCTTGACGGATTTTTGCGTTTGATGAGGCTGAACTGTAGTGTGTGCGAGCCTTAAAAAAAAAACTATTTAGATTTGCGACTGTTCTGCGCTCAATGCCTATTTTTTCGTTTATGAAAGGAATTTACAAGATTTATCTTTTTTTGTTACACTAAAAGTAATGTTTATCTAAATTGGACTCACATGATCTTGCTCCAAGGGGACCGGCGCTGTTGGCCGTAATACAGGCTTATGCCTAGCTCGGCAGCAGATACATATTCATATTACCTTGTAAGTCCTAGCTTATGTTAAAATATGAATTGTCAAATTACTTATGTTTGGAAGCAATAAATAATTTATTTATTTATTAATGGTATCTCATCATGGTATGCGCTCATTGGTATCATGGTCCATCGGTCAAAAGTACGGCTGCACAAAATGTATTTTTTTTTCAAATCGACTTAGAATTACGACATAAGCCGTTGAGTTCAGAATTGTCTTTATAAATATTAAATTTTGTATTTTAAGTACCTAACCGTAGTTGCCGTTGACTGTACAATCGGGGAACTTCCCGGTTGACCAGTAGGTTTTTTAGGGAGCTTCATTTAAAAAAGTAATTGATGTATAGAAAATGTATATATCACAAATAATAAAACACTAACAGGGGGCTAATTGTCTAATTTTAAAATCTATCGCAATCCCTTTCAATTCGTCATTTGAAAGATTTTTACATACTTCAGGCCGTCACTATTTGACTGAATGAACGAAATTGAACTTTCAAAGCAAAGTAACAGATGAAAATATCTTTCAAAAATATATGGAGAAGTGTCAAATGAAGTGTCATTTAATACATCACTCGTTCTTAAAAGGACTGCGACTATAAATAAATAAATAAATATTTCCATACAATCACACCAATTATCTAGCCCACGTTAAGTATCATGAAGAACTTGTGTTATGGATACTAGATAACGGATAAACATACTTATATACTTTTTTTTTTGTAAATACATACATAATATACATATTAAACACCCAGACCAAGACAAATAGACATGTTCATGCACACAAATATTTGTCTTGTCCGGGGATCGAACCCGGGACCTCTGGCGCAGAAGGTGGGGTTAGTACCCCTGCGCCAAACAGTAGGCTTACTCTTGAATCCAATACCGATCGATCGACATTGGTATTGTGACGTTTCGTACTCTTGAGTTGCGACACTAGCGCCAAATTGAATTCATATTGCGCGGCTATTGAGTGAAATAAATGACATTGAGTTTTGCTCAAATCGGTACTCTGGACGTTATTTTGACAGCTAAACTTGGGATTGTATTGTGTTGAAATTGGTTTACGATCGAGATCGTCACAATAACTAAAGTGTTACTTTTATTGTATTGAATTAGCGTATATTTCGGAAAAAATATACAAAATGCGTTTCATTATATAGATATTAGTTCATTAATATAATAAATCATTATTATTTATTATGTCGAGTACATATTCTCAATAAAAATAAAAAAACAAGCTTACTTATTTATTTTTATTTAATTTTAGTTTCTTTGATGAAAGGTAATATAAATCAATCAATATTATTTATAAAGTGTACGTACTTAAATAAGTACCTATTTCAACATTATTAACTAGCTTCCGCCCGCGGTTTCACACGCTTGTTTCCCGTTCACTTGATAAAAAGTAGCCTATGTTTGGTTGCTTATTTAGGACGCGTAAAGGAAGGACAAACAAACATACTTTTGCATTTAATTAATTATATACAAATACAATAGGAAGTTAGGATATTTAAATATTTAGGTATTGAGCTTATACTTACTTACTTTTATTACCATAATAATAGGTACATATTTTTCTTAATATTGAAGTAAATAATTTATATACTTATTTAATATATTTAAGATAGGTATAAGTCTTACAAATAATACAAAGGCTTACTATTAAATCCTTTTATTGAATACCATGCTTTGAAAAAAATACTGTGATCTATTTCTTATAGGAATCAATTACTTAATATACATATTTTTTTTGCTTATTTATTGTTCAGAAACAAACGGTTATACATGATACAAATTTGCTGCATTTTATATTAGACCTATAGTTTCCTTTATGAATTACAAAGTATGAATGAAACCTCAGACCAAATAAAACGGAATGAAACTTTTTCAGTCATATTTAAATAGGTAGGTAATATTTTTTTGTACAAACTACAACAAACCTACCAACAACAATACTTTAAGTTCAAATAACCTATTTCAGTATTTTATAACAACAGATTTTTCAGTCTTGTACTTTGGTAAATAGGTAATATTTATTCTTACTAAACTACAGCGCATAATTACTTATACCAGTCACATAAAAACTATTTCATTCTTATAATTAAACAATGATTTTCATTCCCAATTCAACACAAATGCTCTATAATATTGCAGTATGTTACATACCTACATCTTTTCTTATCAAACTACAAAGCATAATAATTATAGGAACATACTATGAAACTATTTCTTTCTTTTATTCAAACAATAGTCATCATACCAATCTTTAACAAATGCTATACCAACTATTTCAGTCTTTTTAATAATAGTACTATTCAGAAAAAATCTTCTTTCTTGACAGCGAACCGATGTGGCCAGCGATGAAGTTTTGCAGTAGAACCTAAAATAAAAAAAAATAATTGGTAAACATCACACACAACACACATTACAATTAACAAAAGTAAACTTGTAAGTAAACAAAGTTTGTGTATTACTAAAACTATAAAGTCAATTGCTTTTCTTATCATTCTGAGAGTCATCAAAGCGACTAGTGTAACAACATAAGTTCAACATAATAAACACAAAAATCCTATCACGGTTGAAAGATTAAAAGAATAAAATATATTAAGTAGATAGTATTTGTGGATAAAGTATATTGAGATTTATACAATTGATAATTATGTAATCAATTTAATTAATGATTTGCAAACTTAACTAAATCACCTACTTCAAAAGGCTGATGATGAGAATTATTACTTTATTTGTAGGTATTGCATTAAAAACATACTTACTTGTGGCGGTGCACTTAATAGCAGTAGGTGACAGAATTTCTGCGAATCTTCTCCCTTTCTATGCTAACGCTATCTTCACCACATTTTGTTCAAGCAGCTGCGGAATGCTGTAAATAAAATTCATACTTGAGCATTTATACTTTTATATTGAAAACAATGATCTTTATTTAGATTGCAATGAATAATCTGTACCATTTGTGGATAAGATTACCAGCTAAATGAAGATGTCATCGTAAATAAAATATGTAATTATGCTAAGTTCATTCAAATTTAAAAGTTCCTTCTAAATGACTCTTTTGGGCTAACTCATAGATGTGATTGTATGATTGCATGTGCCTTGTGAAGTCCTCTTATTACCTCAGGCTAAGCCAGGGTTTCGCTCAAAGAACTCCACAAAGGCTTCAAGCTGCGAAGATGATCAACATTTGTTGTAAGATTTCATTAAAGAATACAAATGAAATACTAACCTTAATTCAACTTGATCACTCCGATCACAAGCAATACAAACGTAAACACCTCCTATTTAGCTTTATCAAAGTTTTGAATAGTTTTGTTAGAAAGTTGTAAAATAGAAAAAAAAACAGACAGTAGTAAACAGTCACACTTTTTTTTAAATTTATTCAACCATCAATCAAGGCGAAGGCATCTTCCAATACGTCCTAAAATATTTAAAATTTGTTTAATTAATGCTTATTCTATTGTAAATTATATATAAAACGATGTGTTTTAAATATATAGAATAAGTTTGGACTTCATTTGTTTTAAATAGCTATAATTTTAGCCAGAAAACGTAGTTTTTCATTGTGCATTCTATTTATCGATACGTCCTAAACATAAAGGGTCCCCACTATCGAGAAGTTTGCTGGCGGCGAACTTCACACTGGATTAGCCAATACAAGGACAATTTCAATCTCAATCCGATCGCGATTTCAAGCGCGTCAAGAGTACGCACTAATTATTGTATTACTATTGGATTGGTTTGAAATCAACATTGAGATTAGATTCAAGAGTAAGCCTACAGGTCGTAATATATCGTATAAGTTACACAATTCCATAAATCACTATTAAAATTAAAATACCTTTGAAAGTGATTGTGATTGAATTAGGGGGCTAGTTTTTCATTCGAATTATAAATTATTGCATTAACCTTAGTACTTCCGAGAAAAGGTTTCCCAATAAACCTCTACTAGTCAACCGGGAAGTTCGCCGATTGTACAACCATTGAATTTGGTCCAGATACTTCCCGAGGGGCGGAGGGCATGTCACGGTGGAAGTGAACCCAGTGCGCGCTCTGAGAGGCGTCACGCTGCTCGACCGCGGAGAGGTGAAGGCTGTTCGCGGCTCCAGTTTCGTGGCTGGTATTCTACCACTCAAGGTAAGTTATTTATATCTATACTAATATTTTAAAGAGGCAAGATTTGATTGTTTGTTTGTTTGCATTGAATAGGCTCCGAAACTAGTGAACGGATTTAGATGAAAGTTAAGAACATAGGATACTTTTAATTCCGATATTTCCACGGGAACGGGAACCGCGAGCGACCGCTAGTGTATATAAATAAATAATTGCATACAAACATGGTTTTTTACTAACGTAAGTTGAAAATCATTAAAATTTATTTAAAAATTCGTAAATAAAAATGCATTTTTTAAACGTTTTGTCACGTGACACAAAACGCTCCTGTAGGCTTACTCTTGAATCCAATACCGATCGATCGACATTGGTATTGTGACGTTTCGTACTCTTGAGTCGCGACACTAGCGCCAAATTGAATTCATATTGCGCGGCTATTGAGTGAAATAAATGACATTGAGTTTTGCTCAAATCGGTACTCTGGACGTTATTTTGACAGCTAAACTTGGGATTGTATTGTGTTGAAATTGGTTTACGATCGAGATCGTCACAATAACTAAAGTGTTACTTTTATTGTATTGAATTAGCGTATTTTTCGGAAAAAATATACAAAATGCGTTTGATTAGATAGATATTAGTTCATTAATACAATAAATCATTATTATTTATTATGTTGAGTACATATTCTCAATAAAAAAAAAAAACAAGCTTACTTATTTATTTTTAATTAATTTTAGTTTATTTGATGAAAGGTAATATAAATCAATCAATATTATTTATAAAGTGTACGTACTTAAATAAGTACCTATTTCAACATTATTAACTAGCTTCCGCCCGCGGTTTCACACGCTTGTTTCCCGTTCACTTGATAAAAAGTAGCCTATGTTTGGTTGCTTATTTAGGACGTAAAGGAAGGACAAACAAACATACTTTCGCATTTAATTTATAATATACAAATACAATAGGAAGTTAGGATATTTAAATATTTAGGTATTGAGCTTATACTTACTTACTTTTATTACCATAATAATAGGTACATATTTTTCTTAATATTGAAGTAAATAATTTATATACTTATTTAATATATTTAAGAAAGGTATAAGTCTTTCAAATAATACAAAGGCTTATAATATTAAATCCTTTTATTGAATACCATGCTTTGAAAAAAATACTGTGATCTATTTCTTATAGGAATCAATTACTTAATATATATTTTTTTTTACTTATTTATTGTTCAGAAACAAACGGTTATACATGATACAAATTTGCTGCATTTTATATTAGACCTATAGTTTCCTTTATGAATTACAAAGTATGAATGAAACCTCAGACCAAATAAAACGGAATAAAACTTTTTCAGTCATATTTAAATAGGTAAGTAAGTAATATTTTTTTGTACAAACTACAACAAACCTACCAACAACAATACTTTAAGTTCAAATAACCTATTTCAGTATTTTATAACAACAGATTTTTCAGTCTTGTACTTTGGTAAATAGGTAATATTTATTCTTACTAAACTACAGGGCATAATTACTTAGGTATACCAGTCACATAAAAACTATTTCATTCTTATAATTAAACAATGATTTTCATTCCCAATTCAACACAAATGCTCTATAATATTGCAGTATGTTACATACATCTTTTCTTATCAAACTACAAAGCATACTAATTATAGGAACATACTATGAAACTATTTCTTTCTTTTATTCAAACAATAATCTTCATACCAAACTTTAACAAATGCTATACCAACTATTTCAGTCTTTTTAATAATAGTACTATTTAGAAAAAATCTTCTTTCTTGACAGCAAACCGATGTAGCCAGCGATGAAGTTTTGCAGTAGAACCTAAAATTAAAAAAATATTTGTTACACATCACACACAACACCACATTACAATTAACAAAAGTAAACTTTGTAAGTAAACAAGGTTTGTGTATTACTAAAACTATAAAGTCAATTGCTTTTCTTATCATTCTGAGAGTCATCAAAGCGACTAGTGTAAGAACATAAGTTCAACATAATAAACACAAAAATCCTATCACGGTTGAAAGTTTAAAAGAATAAAATATATTAAGTAGATAGTAATTGTGGATAAAATATATTGAGATTTATAAAATTAATATGTAATCAATTTAATTAATGATTTGTAAACTTAACTAAATCACCTACTTCAAAAGGCTGATGATGAGAATTATTACTTTATTTGTAGGTATTGCATTAAAAACATACTTACTTGAGGCGGTGCCATCAATAGCAGTAGGTGACAGAATTTCTGCGAATCTCTTCCCTTTCTATGCTACCGCTATCTTCACCACATTTTGTTCAAGCAGCTGCGGAATGCTGTAAATAACATTCATACTTGAGCATTTATACTTTTATATTGAAAACAATGATCTTTATTAAGATAATAATAAATAATCTATACCATTTGTGGATAAGATTACCAGCTAAATGAAGATGTCATCGTAAATAAAATATGTAATTATGTTAAGTTCATTCAAAGTTAAAAGTTCCTTCTAAATGAGACTCTTTTGGGCTAACTCATAGATGTGATTGTATGATTGCATGTGCCTTGTGAAGTCTTCTTATTACCTCAGGCTAAGCCAGGGTTTCGCTCGAAGAACTCCACAACGGCTTCAAGTTGCGAAGATGATCAACATTTATTGTAAGATTTCATTAAAGAATACATGAAATACTAACCTTAATTCAACTTGATCACTCCGATCACAAGCAACACAAACGTAAACACCTCCGATTTAGCTTTATATCAAAGTTTTGAATAGTTTTGTTGAAAAGTTGTAAAATAGAAAAAAAAACAATAAGTAACAGTGGTAAACAGTCACACTTTTTTTTTAATTAATTCAACCATCAATCAAGGCGAAGGCATCTTCCAATACGTCCTAAAATATTTAAAATTTGTTTAATTAATGCTTATTCTATTGTAAATTCTATATAAAATGATGTGTTTTAAAAATATAGAATGAGTTTGGACTTCATTTGTTTTAAATAGATATAATTTTAGCCAGAAAACGTAGTTTTTCATTGTGCATTCTATTTATCGATACGTCCTAAACATAAAGGGTCCCCACTATCGAGAATTTTGCTGGCGGCGAACTTCACACTGGATTAGCCAATACAAGGACAATTTCAATTTCAATCCGATCGCGATTTCAAGCGCGTCAAGAGTACGCACTAATTATTGTATTACTATTGGATTGGTTTGAAATCAACATTGAGATTAGATTCAAGAGTAAGCCTACTGATTGGTCGAGTTTATAATGACGTCACCTGCTTGTAAACCTCGTTTGCCTACGTATGTGGATGATATGCAGAATACAGGCAGGTGACGTCACCGAACCCATTGCAGCGCCATATTGTCAAAGTAGCGTTTTGGCGCGCTATTTAAATATTGAATTTTTTAATTTGATATTTTTCAGCAAATATGTACCAGAATTAAAAAAAAAACAACTTTTACTGGGTTCCTTAAACTCCACTACATAATATAAAATGGATTTTCAAAACCTGTCAAATAGCCTATTATCTAGCCCACGTTAAGTTTCACGAAGAAATTTTGTTATGGATACCAGATAACGGATAAACATACTTATATACTTTTTTGTAAATACATACACATAATATACATATTTAACACCCAGACCAAGAAAAATGGACATGTTCATGCACACAAATACTTGTCTTGTCCGGGGATCGAACCCGGGACCTCCGGCACCGAAGTTGGGTTTAGTACTCATGCGCCAAACAGGAGACGTATTTTTTAATTATTCGAATTTCTCATGCGAATTCAATTCGAATTCCTCAGGCGAATTCAATTCGAATTCGAATTCACCGACTTCCATTTTGTCGCATTTTTGAATCACTCGAATACGGTGTTGCGGTTTTCTTAAACTCCCTTGACATTTTTTCATTTTACGCAGAATACTTCAAAACCGGAAACTTAACTCTCCATAGATTCTCAAAAACCGCTACTGAATCAGACTTGAATCACATGAAAGGAAACGTTTTTAAGTCGTCAAACTATTCGTCATGTCAATGTCATTCTGCAAATGCCTTTATGTGCTAAACGTCAATCTTTCTATCGCTCGAATCAAAAAAGAGTGGTCGGTCGGGACCACTCGTGGAAGATTCGAATGCAAATTTGAATTTCAAAAATACGATTTTTAGCATATGGAATCGCAAGGAGACGTACCTACTTTTAAATTCGATTCATTTAAAATTTACGTCTCCTGGTCGTAATACTCGTTTTTTACCTACTTATAAGATAGGACTGTCCGGGGGCTATTTTTAACCGACTTCAAAAAAGGAGGAGGTTCTCATTTCGACGGTATTTTTTTTTATGTATGTTTTACCATAACTTCGCCAGTTGTTAACAGATTTTTATAATTATTTTTTTATCTGAAAGAAAATGGTTTACGTGTGGTCCCATATAATTTTTACGTAAATCTGGCTACTAGTTTTTTCATAATCCTGAAAAATATCAATCACCTTTTGGCAAGTAGTCGTTTACCTAGATGACATCATTGTTGTGTATGGGCTAATTTTTAGTGTAAGTAACGGCACATGATGTAACAAAAAAATCTGAAATAAAAACATTTTATATAAAAAAATCAAACCGACTTCAAAAAGTAAAAAATAAAACTTTTGGAGTCGGTGCTAGCTAGCTAAGGCCAAAAAAAATATATAGTTAATCAAAGTGCAATGTAGAATGCCTTTTTATAAAATGTTTTTATGTGACTAATACAGCCGAAATATCGAATTATCTCGAATATATTTGATTCAAGTCATCAGCCTGTGGACGTCCACTACTGGACATAGGCCTCTCCTTGTTCACGCCTATTGTGGCATTCATAGGAGGCTATTAGCCTACTGCTACCACGCGTCGAGCCTCTTACGGTCGATTTCAATAACCTATCCACAGTAAGAGATAGGCTTACTAGGGCTTTGTTGCCTAGATATTTTTGTTAATCAGCCCAAAACAAACCAAAATAACAGCGGTTGTAAAGTAACGTACCCAAGATAGGCCTATCTCTTGTCATGGGATAGATGATTGAAAACGGCCGTTAGTCGACTCTTACGACATCCCAGGCATGTAAGGGAGTGTTGACACTTATATTCTTAGGCCGTCACCACGCGGCAAGTCAGAGTATTTTTGAATACACACAATTTGCAAACTTCTAAACACGTCACAAAATTGCGCCTGGCCATTCCTATTCTTATGTTAATCGTATCGTACGTAATACTCGGTTTTCATACAACAATATAAATCTTCAAGGAATCGAATGTTTGATATTGCAAACATGCTATTTTATTCCAGCTCTGGTACGCTACAATGACATACTTTTTGGCATGAAAACCATTTTTTTTGTTGTAGCTCGCCGAAGAGATGGCAGAGGGCGCCAAGCCGGAGTTGCGCGAGTTGCATCCCGATGTTAACATTCGCTGCTACAAGGAGGACCGGAGAGTAGCGCCTGACAACTGCAGCGGCATCATGTGAGTAGCCCAAATATTGATTGCGTTTTTAAATCGCCTGTATTCAGTTAAACAAATGAAAATATCTGACAATACACATTACATACTACTACTATAACAGTTTGTCATATTTTATTACTCTTACTTTTTAAACGTTATTATTAAAGTGGTACTTTTATGTTAGGTACGTTTAACTTATAATTATTACCCTAAAAGATACCCTTTTTTTTTTTTTTTTTTTTTTTTTATACTAGGAGAAATGCTTTTACGCATCCCTCGCCCCTGGGTGTAGGGGCGATTCGAAATGTTGGACTCACCTGAAGTACTACCAACTAAAACTCCTAGTACTTGCCCTCCAGGCCGCCATTGGTCACGGGGGGTAGGGTTCGCAATCACCCCTAAGACCAGGCGGCCGTGGCCCCATCGGGCCCCCTCGCGGAAAGGAGATGGCCGAGCAAGTTTGGCCATCCCCCCAACAGGTGGAACCGTGCAATGCAGACGATGGCACACCCGCCACCACCCACTGGTCCCACCAAGTGGAGTGCGTTTGCACCCTCCTGTTCGCGAGATGCGCATCCCGGACCTCTCTCTCGTGAGAGCGGTAGAGAGCGCTCGCGGCCGTCTGCGACACGTGGACAGGATCGACCTTAGTCGGACATCCTCTCCCCTCCGGGCGCGCAGGCCTCTGCCCGCGCCTCAACCCTTTCCTTGGCTCCTCCTCCTCGCTCGAGGTGTTTGCCTCTCGCGGCTGGAGGGGTGCAGCGAACACTGCCCATTATGTGCCCGTCTGGCCGCCCACTGGCGGCGCATATCGCGCACTTGGGCTCGGCTGCACACCTGGCTTTAAGGTGCCCCGGCTTCCCGCACCGGAAACAAAGAGCTTCCCGATCGAACGACGAGGGGCACACCGGTTTCGTGTGCCCAACCCCCATGCATTTGAAGCACCGCAACGGTAAGGGCGCCAGCGCTCTGACCCGCGCGGTGTTCCATCCAACCTGCAGCCCACCTCCTTGAATAGCCGCCTTCGCTGCTGCTGTCGGGCACCTGAGCAGCAGCCGACCCATCCCTTGCGGGCCCAGTTTAATCTCCTGGGCCAAAATAATATTTGGGTCGCACCCCGCCCTCTTGGCTATGGCGCTGATGACCTCGTCTTTCCGGACGGACTCCTCAATCCCTGTAACCAACAGGTCCGTCATCTTTTGGGGCCGCCCAATTCTGGCCACATCGGCCAACGCCGTTTTCAGCCTCTCGGCCAAGGCGTCTGCCTTCTCACCTTTGGGGTCAGGGAGTTGTACCAACTTGCCCCCCGTCTGGCTCACCCTCATTTTCATCTCCGACACTCCAATGTCGGCGAGGGAAACCACCTTCTGTGCCCTGTTAAGCACCTCCGCAATAGTTATCCCCTTTTTTGCAGCCTCAGGCAGCAGGGTGATGGCCACTGCTGAGGTTTTGGGGGGGGTTACCCGGACCGTCTTCGGCCTGGCTGGAGTTGTGGCTGCTGGTTCACCGGCCTGGTTCATCTGCTGCGGTTTCACTGCTGAAGGTGTAGTTGCTGCCTTTGCTTTTTGCCTCCTTTTCTTTTTCCTGCTGGTTGCCTCCTTCCAGCCGTCGCCACAATTGGCTTCAGGAGGCGACGCCAACTCAGCAGGGGCATCCGCTGGGGGTGGTGGTTCTCGTCTAGGAGGGGGAGGGAGACGCTGCTCCAGGTCCCTAAGTCTGCGGCCAAAAGACCCCTCTATGGTCTCCGCAATTACGCGCTTTAATGATTCCAGCGCTTCGCCCGAAATCACCCCTTCAGCCACGAGGCTTTCAGGGGGAGGCATCGTCTTTATTTCTTGGACCTGTTTCTTCAAAGAGGCAACGTCTCTTTGGAGTTCAGCGTTTTCCTTCGTAAGGCGCTGAATCTCCCCGACCTGCTGGAATTTATACAGCTTAAGGATCCTGCCGATCTCGCGGGCAGCGGCGTCTATCTGCTCCGCCGCGTTGTCGCTGATTTCTTGGCATTCCTTCGCCATCCCTGTCAGAACAAAAACCTGATCCATTATTTGCCAGGTGAGGCTTTTTTCGCCATCGGCTTTTCCGCGCTTGGGATCATTGCGGGGACGCAAGACCAGTTTCTGCGTTGACATCTTCTCAGCGTCCGCAGTTTTCGACGCAGCAGCTGCTGCGGACTCCGCTTTCGCCTCCCGTCTCCGCTGTGCCTCCTTCAGCCTTATTTCCCGAGCCTTCATTCTCCTCTCCGTTTCCGTCTCCGATCCCTCAGTACCAGAGGTCTCGGTTTCGGACTCCGACATCTTCCTTTTAAATACGGCACTGTTTTTCTTCGGACACTGTGCTCTGTCCATCTCCTTCTGAGCATCCAACGGTTTTTTAAATTCTTTCGCCATAATAGAACCCACGAGTATGGGAGAAAAACGGTCCACCCGGGCAGAGATCCCAGTACCCGGGCAACCCTACATACACCTGGGGGGGCGGGAGGTACCCCAGGGGTGTTCGGTAGTTGGCTGGCACACTCTGCTAGCCACCTTCAGGCGATCCGACGCCATACCGTTCCCGACGCCGGACCTTTGAGGATTTTTATAGTGGTTTACTCCACGCAGCCCCCGCATAACACACGCGAGCGGCTCCCGGTTCTGCACTACGTGCAGGGTTCCGGTGTGATCTTGTATTTTTAAAGTGGTGTACTCCACGCAGCCCCCGCATATAAAAAGCGGCGGCCCCCGGCCCAGCACAACGTACTGGGTTACGGTATGACGTCGGATTATTCGCCACCACCGCAATAGTACTTGCGATGGCGCCCAGGGTGCACCACGAGGAGGTTATCCGACCAGCACCCCACCCTAAAAGATACCCTTAAAAACTCAATCGTTTGTATCTATTAAGTTTTAGGAAGAGCGGATACTCCTGACACTACTGTTTTTAAAATACTTAAAAGGAGTGTTCCAATATCTTGGACCATACATATTTTTTTTATTTTTTTATTTATTTATGTTCGACTTAAAACAGCAGATAAATGTCGTCTAAGAACGTTTCACAGCCCCGTATTTAAAATTAAAGAAGCCCGTTTTAACAGCTGAGGAGTACCCTAGAAAACTACAAACGCAGACTTGCAGCGCGACCGTGCCACCAGTCTAAATATAAACAGTATTTGCTGATATGATGCTCTATCACACACAGGGGCCCCTCGATCTCACTGGTTTTCACTGGTACAGGGACCGGCAAGAGTCGTGAGCGGTGAAATTTTATTCGCAGAAGTCATTTTTTAGGTCTCGTTTGCGGGGTACGCGGGTGGAGACGTACCTATGCGGCGTGCCGTGCAGCAGCCGTATGTAGCTCTGATTGGCTGCTCTAAGGTGCCGTACGATCAGCTAGGCGATTGCGAAAAATCAATCGTATTCATGTGACAGTTCATATTGTATCATATTTTATGTCATTCTGTATAAATTGCAACCGATCTTATACGATAGCAACTGTCAAATATATACGATTACCCTACGCAGTCGCACCCCAGCAGGGCTAGCATGGACGGAGACATTTTATCCACGGGGAGAGGACAAAATACTATTCCCCTCTGTCATTTTTGTCCACCTTCCGAGCATGGCGACATGGGTGGACACACTATTCATGGTGGACAAAACAGGGGAAACGCTTGTCCCCGAAATTATTGCCATTATAAGAAAATTTTTATTCAATTACAAAATAGTCGAGAATATCGTCGTAAACCAAAGTACTTTTTTCGTTTTATTCCATCTGGCTGGACATTTATTTTGTTTTGTTGTCAATTTCTCTGAGTATATAACCTCAAACCAAATAATAATTTATTACCTACCAAAATCTTAATAGACATACATAATATTATAATGAGTGCTAAAAAGTAAGTACTTATTTATTTTTGTGTTTTACTACTGTTTTTCCCTTTCCGAGGACAACACTAAGCTCCAGTAAGCACGAGACATTTTTATATAACAACTAATTATATTTTTTCCAAGAGATATACTTAAACCCACCATCTAAAGATGAGGACAAATTTCTCCCTTTGATATGTCAAAATATCTGTAATTTTTTCTCTTTTACTAGTCGCCATGCTATAGGCGGGGGGTGAGTATCCACGTCTAATGTCAAAAAGTGATATAATTGTCTTTCCCCTGTTGCCGTGTTTTGGCAGGTGGATAAAATAGTTTTATCCCTTGTCAGTGGAAATACCCGGTGGACAAAAGTTTTATCCTCAGCCCATGCTAGCCCTGCTGGATTGCACTTTATTTTATTATTATTATTATTATTATTAACAGGCTAGCAATTGTTACAACTGATAGCGCCTCTATCCTGCTATATATGCGTTTTGTTCATTATTTAAATTCTAAATATCTGTCTAGTCGATTTTTTTATTGATTGACATTAGAGGACTACATTAGGCAGCTTATTCCACTCTTGACGACTCTGTTACTGATAAAATGTTTGCATGGGTTGTTATTTGCTATTGAAGTACTGAGCTTGAAGCTGTGACCCCTAAGGTAACGGTTCTGATTACGCTCTAACAAGTTATGAAGACTGTGGAGGTCGTAGTGTCCATTAAGTATTTTAAAGGTGTCGATTAGGTCTCCACGGATCCTGCGGTCTCTGAGTGTTGTAAGTTTGAGCACTGCCAACCGTTCTTCATAAGGCCGACTTCTTAGCGTTCTAGGTATCTTAGTGAAACTTTGTACTTTCTCTAACTGTTCAATGTCCGTTTCGGGTATCAGCGTGTGGACGGAAACCAGTACGGGGTGCATACTGGGCGCGGACGAGTTAGGGCGGCGGGGACGCGACCCGCGCGAGCTGGGCGCCGCCGCCGCCGCCAGGCTGCGCCGCCAGCCAGCCTGTCTCGACCAGCATTCACAGGTATATACAAATATTTACAAAAACTTACACACTCTTAGGTTCATTCATACTAGCGCAGACAAGAAGCGCAACGAAACGTCAATCTGACACAACACATAATATGTACAAAAACTTACACACTCTTAGGTTCAAGTCATACTAGATGTGTGTGTCTCCAGCTTCCTCATAAGACATAGAGAAATTCTAAGCATGCCATATTTTTGTGCATATTAGGAGCAATCAAAGCGTGTCAGTGATATTTTAGGTGCAACCATAACTTCGTTACTAGGAGTTTTATTTTGTGTGTTAGCTGGAGAAACGTGTCCCCAGCTGACACATGCCGTTTCAAGGCAAACCAGTGAGGTTAGGGCTTTAGACTATAGTCAGAAATTTAGTGCACAATAGGAGCAATGAGAACCAAAAAAACTAACCGTCACACTCAAATACTGTTGAAACTACGATCATTAAAGTGTGTGTTAGCTGGAGACCCGTGTCTCTGGCTTACACACACCTGTATCTTCGTAATTATTTGAGGTAGGATTATGTTTTATACCTCAAATTTTTGAGTCGAATTGGAGCAGTAAGCTCCAAATTTTTCTAATCTCTAGCTCGAATAGTTTTTAAGCTACGAACCGATAAGCATGTGTAAGCTGGAGACACGCTACACGTTTTGAATCACTGTAACCGTATAAGTTAGAGTGTCGTATTAAGAATCAAATGATACCTTATAATAGGTGCACACGGCATGCAAAATTTCAAATCACTGGGCTTTTTAGTTTCAAAATTATAGGCAAAAAACTGGTTTCCCGCCAAAAAATTCAAAATAAATGGCTCGGACGCAGCTAAAGCGCGGTTGCCGTTCCGTGCTCTACACTGCTGCAATCGACTTTGAACCTAACGGCTGGTATTAATTCGAGTCACTTTAGTTTGCGCTTTCGATCGTTTTAATTTCTGTTTTGAGAATTTCAGACCAGGAGCCGTCCGATATATCTACGCTGATTACAAACCATCTATGGTAGTTACTTATAATTGAACTATCTGATTCTCCTATGAAGTAGTTTTTAAATGTTAGTGTTAGAAAATTCACAACATTTGTTGATATAGGGCATGGATGATGGGCAATATTCTATGAAACCTGGGCGTTAAACCAACAGAAATGGAACTACTATTTAGTACTTAGTACTAGAAAATATTTTCTTGTTTTTTAACTATCATAAGCTCCCAGGTTTGCTTGAAAATAACCAGAGCGAAATACACTATTATAAATTCTGTACCTAACTATACTTTTTTCTCTCTTATTAATTCAGTGATCGGAATAGGCTGAGTATATTTACCTATAGTTCATAGAACAAAGACAAAAATCGGAGACTTCCTTAATACTATTTTTTTCCGGTAAAACTGGGAATTTAATTAGGCGAACTTTAACACCTTATTATTAATATTTAAATTATAAATGCTTTTCGATTTGACACAACTGCTCAAAAATAATTAGATTGTTTTCATGGTTCACGTGATTTTAATTTCCTAAAATTTCATTAATATTCACCATAACCAGTGATCGGATAAAGTTAATTTTTGGCTGAAAAATTGTGGAAGCGGCATCTTAAAAACATTTTGTTTTTTTTTATATTAATCCCAGGATTCCAAAAAATTCGGGAATGCAAAAGTAGTCGATAACATAGTGTGGAAACAAAGACTTTAGCATTATGGTACTAATTATAAAATAATCCGGGACTCGCAATCCAGGTGTTGCAAAAGGGGGGGTTACATATTCCTATTTTAGTACTTTTATTAAAAAAAACTGTCGTCTCTGGAATTTCGCCGGCCACTGCCGCGGCACACTCGCTTTTCTAGCTCGATTCGCGCGTCTTTTTGTCACAGTTCTAACCTAATCTAATCTAGAGGGACCTTAAGTACTGTAGAGATCATATGATCTCCACAGTACTTAAGGTACCTCTAGATTAAATTAGGTTAGAACTATGACAAAAAGACTCGCGAATCGAGCTAGAAAAGCGAGTGTGCCGCGGGAGTGGCCGGCGAAATTCCAGAGACGACCGTTTTTTTATAAAAGTACTAAAATATGAATATGTAACCCCTTTTGCAACACCTGGATCGCGAGTCCCGGATTATTTTATAATAAGTACCATAATGCTAAAGTCGTTGTTTCCACACTATGTTATCGACTACTTTTGCATTCCCGAATTTTTTGGAATCCTGGGATTAATATAAAAAAAAACAAAATGTTTTTAAGATGCCGCTTCCAAAATTTTTCAGCCAAAAATTAACTTTATCCGATCACTGGTTATGGTGAATATTAATGAAATTTTAGGAAATTAAAATCACGTGAACCATGAAAACATTCTGATTATTTTTGAGCAGTTGTGTCAAATCGAAAAGCATTTATAATTTAAATATTAATAATAAGGTGTTAAAGTTCGCCTAATTAAATTCCCAGTTTTACCGGAAAAAAATAGTATTAAGGAAGTCTCCGATTTTTGTCTTTGTTCTATGAACTATAGGTAAATATACTCAGCCTATTCCGATCACTGAATTAATAAGAGAGAAAAAAGGATAAGTAGGGTCAGAATTTATGGTTATTTTCAAGCAAACTTATGATAGTTAATAAACAAGAAAATATTTTCTAGTACTAAGTACTAAATAGTAGTTCCATTTCTGTTGGTTTAACGCCCAGGTTTCATAGAAAATTGCCCATCAACCATGCCCTATATCAACAAATGTTGTGAATTTTCTAACACTAACATTTAAAAACTACTTCATAAGAGAATCAGATAGTTCAATTATAAGTAACTACCATAGATGGTTTGTAATCAGCGTAGATATATCGGACGGCTCCTGGTCTGAAATTCTCAAAACAGAAATTAAAACGATCGAAAGCGCTAACTAAAGTGACTCGAATTAATACCAGCCGTTAGGTTCAAAGTCGATTGCAGCAGTGTAGAGCACGGAACGGCAACCGCGCTTTAGCTGCGTCCGAGCCATTTATTTTGAATTTTTTGGCGGGAAACCAGTTTTTTGCCTATAATTTTGAAACTAAGAAGCCCAGTGATTTGAAATTTTGCATGCCGTGTGCACCTATTATAAGGTATCATTTGATTCTTAATACGAGACTCTAACTTATACGGTTACAGTGATTCAAAACGTGTAACGTGTCTCCAGCTTACACATGCTTATCGGTTCGTAGCTTAAAAACTATTAGAGCTAGAGATAAGAAAAATTTGGAGCTTACTGCTCCAATTCGACTCAAAAATTTGAGGTATAAAACATAATCCTACCTCAAATAATTACGAAGATACAGGTGTGTGTAAGCCAGAGACACGGGTCTCCAGCTAACACACACTTTAATGATCGTAGTTTCAACAGTATTTGAGTGTGACGGTTAGTTTTTTTGGTTCTCATTGCTCCTATTGTGCACTAAATTTCTGACTATAGTCTAAAGCCCTAACCTCACTGGTTTGCCTTAAAACGGCATGTGTCAGCTGGGGACACGTTTCTCCAGCTAACACACAAAAAAAAACTCCTAGTAACGAAGTTATGGTTGCACCTAAAATATCACTGACACGCTTTGATTGCTCCTAATATGCACAAAAATATGGCATGCTTAGAATTTCTCTATGTCTTATGAGGAAGCTGGAGACACACACATTCATACTAGCGCAGAGAAGAAGCGCAACGAAACGGCAGTCTGACACACCACATTACAAGTGCACTTACGTCCAAGAAGTGCACCCTTCAGTCTGAGATAAAAATCGCAAATTCATCGCGCTCACCCGCGCTAATTCCGTCGATTGCGATTTATCTCAGAAGTAATACCTATGTGCATTACGTTGTAGAGATAAAGGTGAATTGCTGTGTTAAGTTTCAAGTGCACGCTTCGATACGCTTCGACTCTGCGATTGTATGAATTGACCCTTATACTTCTTTATTCCATTCTTTAACTACCCACTTCACCTTCTTATCTTAAAGAAAACTTCTTTCTCAACTTCACTATGTACTTTGCTTTCTTCTTCTAATCTTTCTCTAGGTATTCCTTGTCACTCAACCGACTTCCTCAGTCCTTTGTGCACACTGGTCGTTTGTGGAATTCTCTCCCAGAAGGTATCAGGAAAGCTTGTATGTACTTATCTTTCTGCGATCAATTGAAAATTATTTCCTTTCTCTTTTTAATACTTACTTATATATTTACCTTCATTATACGTGCCCGATTGCACGGCAGCCAGAATGAGTGAAGGCGATTGTATGTGGCTGCCGATGCCGTCAGGCTCCGCGCACTTGTAGCAGCCAGACATATCTTTTTCTCAAAATGACTTTCGATACGGAAACACTAATTCGGGAAATGTCAATTGCTGCTAAAACTGGCTGCTTACAAATTATGGCAGCCGCAGCCTGGCTACCCAGTGCCCAGTCTAAGAGAGAAAAGTTCAAATTGAAAGCAACTCTTTAAAGGATGACACTTTATTTGCTGAGTAATAAAGACCATTACACGGAAAAAAAATTCAAACCGGTGAACTCTCTTAAATCCATGTAATAAGGTTGACAATCGTTTAATTCACGAACCTTCGTAAGTTTTAACTATAACAGCCTGTAGCCTAACATTGAGGCTTTTATCTACTCATGCAAACCCTAGTGGGGCAGGGTCCACTCATTATTTTACGTGGAAACTGCCCAACTGTAGTGAGGCATATTCCACGCCAAAGTTTAAGGCATTTCACTTTGCACCAGTGGGGCGGCTTGGTGGGGCAAAGAGGAATAATTCACTATCCCGCTTACATCTTTGCGGGTCAGCAAGACAGCAGCATGCGCCATAATTGATACAGCAATGTACAGATTAGATATTAGCAGTGTTTGTAGGAAACCATGAAGACCATTTGCTTGGGCGCCATCTTGCGGAAACGGAGGTGATGGGAGGCTGAACTGAATAATAAATAGAACATATGTTTATTTCATTACCTGTTTTTAATTATAATTTATTTGTGCAGGACCAGATAATCCTGTACATGACATTAGCTGAGGGCCAGTCATCGGTGAGAGTGGGAGAAATCACGTTACACACCAAGACTGCTATACACATAGCGGAATTAATAGCTAAGGTAAGCTGAAATTAAAGTATAGCAGTCACTAAAGATGCATAAATATTTTACCGGTTTTTAAGGATCGGTCACAAACTGAATGACATACCGATTAACGCTTAACGATTTAAATATAATTGCATTTGAGTCGTTTTTTTATTAGGCCGCCATTAAATTATCATATGTTTCGTCATATTTATCATACTCTTGTTTTTTCTCGTTTATACTTATCTCGGTAAGGTGAGAGAGAGAGAGAGATAGCTATGATTCTACATAAATGATGAAAAATATGATAATGTAATGACGGCCTTACAGTTAAAAGTGACAGACAGAACCGATGTTTTTAACCGCGATTATAATTCTATCAATCAACAGTTGGTGAACTCTGCGCTCAAGATAGACTTTTGTCAAAAAAAAATTTTTATGTATGACGGGGAGCCTCTTAGCCTTCATCATACCTGATGTTAAGTATTGATAGACTGAAGATTGAAGCGAAGCTCTCCCGGAATCCTCAATCACTGAGGAACTGGCTATCTTATCTCTAACTGCCGGAACACAACAATGCTGAAAACATAGTTGTTATGGCGTCAGGCTTAGATAAGATGGTGGTAGCTAGCCAGGCGGACTTACAACAAGTCCTACCACCAACCAAACCAAATACAATATGTACCCCCGCTGAGAATTGAACCCGGGACCCCTGGGTCTGAAACCGGTGGTAGCCAGGCGGACTTACAACAAGTCCTACCACCAACCAAACCAAATACAATATGTACCCCCGCTGAGAATTGAACCCGGGACCCCTGGGTCTGATACCGGTGGTTGTACCACTAGACCACAGAGGCGGTCTGAACCTTCAAGTATTAAGGTATATAATACTTGAAACCTATAAAGTATATAATACCTAAATTGTATCATTAGTAATACTTATTAGCAGTTTTTATATTTTTCTACTACGTTTTAAAAGACTTGCACAATCCTATATTTTTTCTAAGTGAGTGTTATTTAAAATAAGGTACTCCTCTATTGCAGATTAAATTCGGCATTCGTGAAGAGGAAGATACAAATATAATAGAATGTACTGGACTAGGCTTCACGAATAGGAACCTACCGCCTGAATAACTGATCTGTTATTACTAATAATATTGTTATTTATGTACAGAATATTGTATAAGAATAAATTATTTATTGTCCACTTCGTCTATGTTTACACATGCATTCGTGTATGTACAGTCAACAGCAAGTACTGCTTTACAGCTGCTTTAAGTAGCGCTCATGGCCGCGCTTGATAGACTGATCGTATTCGATCACGTTCGTTAAGCAACGTTCGGCCCGGTCCGGTGTCGGATGGGTGACCGTAAAGGGGCATTATAACTGAGCGCTTCCGTGTTTCGGAGGGCACGTTAAATCGTCGGTCCCGGCTGTTGTTAGTCATTAAGCCAAGTCAGAGGCCACTAATCCTAATACGATAAGAAAGAAAGAAAGATTGCTTTAAATTTGCACTACAAAAACTGCCGCTATCAAGGTCAAAGTGTAGAGCCGTACGTAGCTGCTGTTGATGCTGTACCCAAACCGGTTAACTAGGTATTACTGACGAGATCCCGTCGGAGTATATTTTCATGTTTAATATTTATCACATAAAAATAGCATTGTAACATTCAAAATGAAATTGTTGTAATTTGATGGCTGTTTCATATTAATCGTTAGTCAAACATTTGTTAAAATGTTTCTTTCGAATGCGAGGATAATTCTCTCATTGACTCACAACGACGGTGGCCAACACAGTAGAAAGGTGATATACCTACTAGAAAAATTCGACGTGTCCTAATAGGTCTCTGTAGCATAATTGGTTATTGCATTGGGCCGGATTCCCAAGGATGCGGGTTCGTATCCCGTCAGAGCCTAGTGCGAACATATACAAAACATGGAAGCAGTCCCTTCATACAAGCCTCCAATATTTATTGACACCCTTTTCACAGAAGAGAGATACGCACACAATAGACAAGTGATAATACACGAAAATTATCTACACTTAAAAAACATCCTTAAAAGTAGTGGGTTTAGGTCGGCAATAGGCGTTTCGCTATTTACGCCATTTTGAAAATGACATGGTGCATGCTCTGTGATTGGTCATTTTTCATTCAGCACTGGTGCCGAGAACGAATAGAATGTGACGTTTCAAGTTTGACAGTTCTAGAGATGTCCCATAGTGAAATCCTATCAACTTTTTATCGATTTTTTCTAAGAGTCGATATACCTACTTTTAGAAAAATGCATTTTAACTGATTCATTGCGTATCCCACTTTTAAGGACTTTTGTCCATGGCGGCTAACAAATGTTCTGTGACGCCTCCGTGCGTCAGCCGCCACCCGTTAAAGTGACGCCCTTGCGCGTCTTCCGCCATAAGTGAATACATTTTGGTTTTTGTTGTGATTTTGGCTTGTTTACACGTGATTACATTCAGTAGGCATTGGATATCTAACGTAAAGGGTTTGCTAATTAGTTTAGTGTGTTCTAAAGTGACATAGCTACGAGATTTAGCTGGAATGGCTGGTAAGTGATTTATTTGGATCAGGTGTTGTGAACCTTTTGTGTAATGTTTTTAAATTAGTAGGGGTTTACAAAAGTGTGTGAAAAGAGTACCTTTATTTAGGTTATTAAATCTAACAACCATCATGACATACGCAACTAGGCGTCTTTTATTAATGGGCATGATGTTACACGGCATATGTAATAACAAATTCGATTGCAACAGCCTTACAGACAGATTGTGTTTTGTAGTACCTAGAACAGCTTTGTACAGGGGGGTTCGCGCAGTCCGGCTGTTCTATACTGCCAAGTGTAGAACTAATGCCGGGCTGCGCGCACCTACCCGTCGCCTACTGGATGTATATAACACACACTTCGTGGAACTCGACATCATGGCTTCTTCGACAGTGACATTTAAAAAAATGGCGAATAAGATCATGATCGACAAACTGGGCTAGAATATCATACATTTCCCACTTTAATATATAATTATGTAGAACCTAGTTTACTGTTCGTTTCGACGCGCGTTATTTATTTATTTATTATTAGTTGTTACAGTTCTTATTTCGTGGACATTGGTGTGGGTTATATGCTGGTATAAAAATGATGTATTTTAATTTTTGTTAAACAACCAAGATGGCCGACTAATTATTTTTGATGCAGTCCTACAATATGGATATCAAATGAAACGGCTTGCTGAGAATAACACGAAAAATAAAGTGACGTCATTCCAAATCCAATATGGCGGAACAACCAAGATGGCCGACTAGTTATTTTTGATTACTCCTACAATATGGGTATCAAACGAAAGGGCTTGCTGAGAATAACACGAAAAATAAAGTGAAGTCATTCCAAATCCAATATGGCGGAACAACCAAGATGGCTGACTAGATATTTTAATTACTCCTACAATATGGGTATCAAACGAAAGGGCTTGCTAAAAATAACACGAAAAATAAAGTGACATCATTCTAAATCCAATATGGCGGAACAACCAAGATGGCCGACTAATTATTTTCGATGCACTCCTACAATATGGATATCAAATGAAAGGGCTTGCTGAGAATAACACGAAAAATAAAGTGGTCATTCTAAATCCAATATGGCGGAACAACCAAAAAGGCCGACTAGTTATTCATTCTACTTCAACTCTCTAAAAATTCATTCTAGTTTTAGAGGAATTTTCTTTATGACGCCATGTGGCGTCAAACGCCATACATAAAAGAAGTAAAATTTGGGAACAAAAGGTTTGCAAACGCTGAAGTCTTTAAACTGGCACTATTTCCTAAAACGATTAATACAGGCTTAACCTACGTGGCAAATAATGGAAATTCTGCTAATTAGAACTTTCTAAACAGTCATTGTACAGAGTTACAGAGGAATTATTTATGACGCCATTTGGCGTCAAACGCCATATGCAAAAAATATCAATGACGCCATATGGCGTCATCCGCAATGAATCAGTTAATACTATTCCGGCCACGTGGAATCCATTTACATAGCGTAACTTATATCATCAAAAAAAAAGAAAAAATAATAAAAAGTATTGTATGTGCTAATTTATATGGCAAAATAAAACATTAAGCTGTCAATGTTAATGTTAGCATAAACATTTGATTTGTAGTATTAAAAAACTCACTTAGTTTTGTTTTGTTTAAAATTCATAGAATTTACTTTTTAACTGTTATCGAAAAAGGAACAGCGGCAGTTGTCGATTCTGTTGTCTAACCTCTACCCTGATCCGTATCACGCATTGCAATACTTTAAAAATTAAATATTTTTCTATTGGATTCAAGTAAAATGTAATTAATAGACACAGATTTTACTATATATTCCCAGAGGTGTAGTTTTAATCTTTTTTTTATTATATTGCTACAGTAAATAAATGACTTTTCAAAAATGTTTTGCTGACTCGTATACGCGATTCGGTCAAACTTAGAAGTGTCACAGGTATCATCCTAGCTGAAATAGACTATAGTAACTACATCACTATTGATGAATGTTAACACAGCGCCATATAGCTTAACGAAATAATTTGCAACCAATTAGAAACGTTGCTATTAGTGATCTCTTTGTAAGTTTCTCCGATATGTCGCCAGGTGGCGTTGAGCCATGCTTATATAAGGACAATTTCGTGTGGCACTCGCGATTATTCATATTGTATCTGGCTTCTTAAAATTGAGTAAAACAATTGTTAACCTCATTTCTTCTTTCATTTTGGGCACCTCTTTTACAATGAATGAAAGAAATAAAAATCGCTACATATTCTTGAGTTCATTTATTTGAGCTCTCTTGCCTGTTACACCAATTAGAGCTGTCGCCAAATAAAAATTACCTTAATTGCCATAAGGTTAATGTTTATTAAACTACACACATAAGTACACATTATAAAGAATTTCTAGAAGGACGTTATCATAAACCTTGCCTTTGAGGTCGGAGGCCATGTGAAGAAACAACTATTCACATCTCTTTCACGCAGTTCACTGGCAAAAAGAGACGTAACATTCCCTTTTAAACAAACATTGAGATGCCGGTTTAATAAAAGTCAATACAAATTAAAATTCTCAAAGAAAAAATAAGATAGTGGTTATATCGAGTACAAAAAGTTGTCTATCCATACAGAAAAGATTTGAAGATAAATATTTGTTTTATTTGACAACAGCAAAACTATTGTAATGAATTAAATGGTAACTTGCAAAGAAAATACAGGATTGTAAATAGTTTTGGAATTCTCATAAGAAAAAATAAACTTAATTAACTAATATTTTCACATTTTTCTAAGAAAACAAAACGTGTATATACAATGATTTCAGCTAAAAAGACCGTAACATAAACTAATTAATAACTTTCACAAAAAATATATTAAAAAAACGTATTTTGATTTTATAAATAAATTATCATCTGACAAAGGAATGGAAATGTTCAGCCAAATATTATTTAACATTCATATTTTCACTAAATCTAACGATTTTCAACATACAACCTATAATAATAATGCGCAAATGTCATCCGTCATGCTTAATACAAAATACATTTGAATGAAATACAAATAAAAACATTTTTGGAAGATACACCGGAAGAGGTTACCAATATCGATAACAATTTTATTTACTTTATTTTATAAAGAAATGCAAATTGGCAAATGAAAAGATGGCGGCGCGGCGGCGGCCAAAAGCCGCGTCCCATGGTCCCTCACCATTGTCGTAAGATAAAAAAATAAAGGATTTATTTCCTGTAAACAATGTACTTGTCACGATCTGCGATGTTTTGTGCTCATTCAGACTTCTTCGTCTTTGCGTCGGCAGCGCCCTCTTCTATGGCAGGTTGATCTTCGTACCTAAAAAAAATGAAAATGAAATAAGTATTATAACAAAAATAGCCTAATAGGTACAGTCGGGGAAATTCCCGGTTGACCAGTAGAGGTTTTTAGGGAGCTTTATTTAAAAAAGTTGTGTAGTGTCGGCTTAGAATAGAACTACCCCCTCTCATCCCGTGGGTGTCGTAAACGGCGACTAAGGGAATCAGCCTTCAGGAGACGGGCAGCAGCGTCTCCTACAAACTTGGCCATACTGCGATCGCCAACCCGCCGGCCAAGCGTGGCGATTATGGCAAACCCCCCCCCCCCCCCCCCTTTTTTTGGGGGAGGCCTATACCCAGCAGTGGGTGTCATGTGGCTGAGACGAAACGAAAAATATTAAAAAGTAACAGATATACAGAAAACATTTATATTACAAATAATAGAACATTCAATTCATTTGAATACTTAATTATTTCTTTAACCATAGTACTTTCCGATAAAGCGTTTCCCAAAAAAACTACTGGTCAACCGGTAAGTTGCCCGATAGTACCTATAACATACACATAATAATAGATATCTTCATGGTTATTTTCGATCGATAAAAATGTTCGCTGGATAATCATCGTAACGCGCGAATAATTAATTAGTCACGTGTTCATATTAGTTACTTTATAATGGCTTTGAAAGGCATTTAAATATTGAGCAAAACCATTAAATTACTGCCAGCACATGATTACTATTTCTACGAAAATTCAGAGTACTTCTGCTCAGGTGCCCAATTCTCGCGCATTCGACATCTCGAATTCGACATTTTTAGAGTCAAAAATCTATACTAAAAGCTCACTGAAAGCAATCTTCGCCATTATAGGATTATCAAAGATAATTGAAACTAAAGGATTTTGACAGTAGTAGAGATTTTACTAACATTTTTACTAAAAAAATTAAGCATATACAAATGTAGAATTCGACATATTTCAGCGCGAGAATTGCCCCCCTGAGCTAGTTCAGACACTAGAACTATGGACGATTTAAATGCGCATGTTAGAACATGTGCTTGATCAGATCAGAGTGCTAAGTGTGAGTTTTCTCACCTTACTCGTTTACGCCGCAGTTTGCGAATAGAATTTAATTCTCAACCTTATTTCCGTTGGATGGCCTTACCTTTGTCAAAATTTTACTCTCACTCGACGGTAACGTTTGAACATTTGCAAAGTCACTATAAGACCTCAGATCAGTAGTCGCTAGCAGCCCTACGGTATACGCCATGAAGGTCGCATAAAAGTAAAACTTATAGTTTATGGAGATCTCACGATGTCGCGCAGATGCGAGGCATTTATTATGTGAGGAATTCTTTAAATAAATGTTTATTTAAGTAACTTTAACTAAACACATTATAGGCACTGTCTTAGTTTGTAATAGTTTTAGATTAAGATTTCCAAGAGCATTTTATTGTCCACAATTAACCATTTAAAATATGTTTTATATACGTGAAGACCTATTATTGCCTGACTGTTTTTATGTCAAAAATAACTCTGTCTACTCAATGTTGGTCTTCCAAACATTAAATAAATAAATATATGTCTGGCGCGCTCATATCAGTACGGTGAGAGCGGGAGAGACTGCGCTTACGCGACATAAGCATCAAGAAACTTTTTTCGCGTTGCTCATCTTAGGCCTACTGGCATGAGCGGCTTCTATCGACACTCGTAGCTCGATAACGTGTCTCTGTCCCGTTCACATCTTTGCGGAGTAAGCAAGACAGCTTCATGCGCCGTAATCATATCGCGAGATATAGCGGTGTTCATACGGGGCATGTATGTGTAATATATGTCTGATATATTGATATACTCACTTAAACAGGGCGTTGATATCTCCCTTCAACAAAGCCAGCGACAGAGGCGTGCCCAAACATGCTGGTACCAGGTACAACAACGCAGGCTGCGCATGTTTGAACATGTGCATGATCAGGATAGTGGCCAGCAACCCCACGATATACGCCGTGAACGTTGCGCGGAAGTAAAACTCCGAGTTGCGCTTCAGACTCTTGTCGAAGCGCAGTAGAAGCGCTATAAAGATACCAGGAACGACTATGTCGCCGAGGCCGAGCATCGCGAAGTTGCTCGCGTTTAAGCCGTTCACCAGCAAGTCTTGAGGGAACACCACTGGAACAAGAATGTTGGAATAAGTAATGAAGAAGAATTAGGGTTGGTTTCACCACCGACAGATAAACCTGGCATATCTGGCAATTAGACAGTTGTAAAATGAAAATTATGTCAAACTATCTGCCAGACAAACTCCTCAGAACTTATCTCTCGGTGGTTAAACACTCCCCAAGTATTAGAAATTAACTTTTAAGACATATATAAAACAACTTTTATCTAGAATCGAACCAACATTATAAGTGTGACGGTTTGTATATTTGTTACTATTAATCACACGAAAACGGCTGATTTCGGTAAAAGGTACACCGATAATTTTTACATTAGATGAAAACAGGATAACTTGATCCCAGTATTCCCACAAAAATTAGGAGTTGTATACTTAATGTTAGCTGTATTAGACCCCTCCTGGTTTGACGAAAGTAAAGTCCCCATTGTAGTTAAAAAAAAAAAACTTACATTTGATCGGCGCCTCGAAGGACTTGGCGACGGTGACCATGACGTTGGTGCCGAACACCCAGAAGATGTCGTAGAGGAACAGGCCGCACAGCAGGATGCAGCCGGTCACCACGTTGTTGAGGTGCAGAAGCTCCACGCCGTTGATAGCGAACGCTATGCCGAATAAGTTGTTGGCGATCCAGTGCTGTGGGAAAGGTAAATTACATATAAGTCTCGGTAGCTCAGTGGTTAAAGCATTGGACCGGATATGCAAAGGTCGTGGGTTCGTGTCCCATCTGAGAATTCACTTGTGGCCGAGTTCATTTTTTCCAATAGTTTTCTATTTAAAATTTATCATAAATTACATACATAAATAAAAAAAATATATATATAAATAAATCGCCTTGCGGGATTGTCAGACCATGCATCAAAGGCGCAGCTTGAGAGAGAAATGTATAAACATCGCTCTCATTAAAGACATTAAAGACACTAAATTAACTAAATCACCTAGAAATAAATATTGACAAGACATACTTTATTAATTTCAATAATTCAATAGATAAATTGGACATTAATTATCATGGACTAAAACTTGGAAATGCAAATAGCGTTAGGTTCTTAGGATTAGAAATAGACCAAAAACTAGACTGGAAACAACATGTAGAAAATGTTTGTAATAAAATTAATAGATTTTCTTACGCATTATTTAAATTAGCAAAGACATCGACTAAAAATACTGCGTTAACTGCCTACTTTGCCTACGTTCAGTCAGTTCTTCGTTACGGTCTAATAGTTTGGGGAAACGGAACAGATGTACATAGGGTATTCATATCTCAAAAGAAATGTATAAGAGCAATATGCGGTCTAGCAACAGATGAATCATGTAGACCTCTCTTCAAATCACTTAAAATACTACCTCTCCCCTGCCTTTATATATTTGAAGTAGCAAAATTTGTAAAATTATATCCTCATTATTTCAAACAAGCACAAGACGTATATTCTAGAAACACAAGAAATCAAAACAGACTTCTTGTGTTTCTAGATGATGTTGATGTTGATGTTGTCGCAAAAAGTGCTAGGTTTAAAAAAAACTGCTCCTTTATGTGCATTAAAATATATAACAAGATACCACAACAAATTAGAGACTTGCCTTTCAATATGTTTAAGAAAACACTACATAAATGGCTCAGTGACCACACTTTCTACTGTCTTAACGAGTTTTTAAATTATAAGGATTGAAGGTTATTTATAGTTAAGTACATTTATTATTTAGGTATTTATTATTGTTGCAATGATATTATAATTTTGTATCCTACTTAGACATGTTTTAAATTAATTTAATATTTTGATTATTAAATATTATTGTTATTGTGATATTATTGTGATGTGTGATATTAATTATTTATTGTTGAAATCTTAGAAATGCATTGACTAAAAATCATTGTAGAAATTGTATTCTTCTCAGTTGACATTTGCATGCTATTGTTATAGCTGTATAGGCAATGAACGACATATATCTAATAATGTTCCATCTGTAATGTACCCTATTCAAGGCAAATAAATGAATTCTAATTCTAAAATTCTAATTCATGGCCACACCCCAACGACTCCACATTTGGAATTGGTTGGACGCACATATCTATATCGAGATAGACGGTAAAAGTGTACCTATGTTCAAAAGTAATAATGAGTGTCTGTAGACCCCCAGGGGTTCCAAATTGGAGGCTCAAGTGGAAGTTACGCCCTTTGATACTCTGTCAACCCAGCAAGGGATTTATGACGTGACGTGAGATGTTAGTGATGCTATTATCATTGCATTTCAGATTTCATCGGTCGGCTTATCAATCTTTATCATCAGTTTTAACCCCTTAATTGTCTAATTTCAATATTTATCACAATCCCTTTCAAAGGTATTGTGAATGTGATAGTGATTTATGGAATTGTAGTCGCAATCCCTTTCGGAACGAATAATGCTTTAAATGACACTTCTCCATACATTTGAAAGATTTTTTCGTGTGTCACTTTGCTTAGACAGTTCAATTTCGTTCATTCAATACCTTTCAAAACACCAAAAACGTACCGATCACAATCCCTATCAAACGTCAAATATTGACGGCCTGAAGTATGTGAATATCTTTCAAATGACGAATTGAAAGGGATTGCAATAGATTTTAAAATTAGACAATTAGCCCCCAAGTCATCGGTGCACCTAGCTAACTACCTCAGTCGTCCAGTTTCGGTTTGGTCGCGACTAACAGCCGTTCTTCTCCAACGGTTGTCAGTTCTGTGAGCCAATTTTTTTCCCCAACGAAGCACAGCGTGACACTTTTTGACGCGACTCGTTGGCAACAAATTATTAGAAATAGAATTTTCTAGTATTAGTTGCCATAGCAAAATGTACGTAAAATACGTCAATGTAATAAAAGTAAGGATACCACCATCAGTCAGTACATTGTGCAAAAGACAGATGACCATTGACGTATTTTACGTAAATTTTGCTTTGTTAATTTACAGAATGACTAATTAGCAATTCGCGCGTTTCTTTTTTTAGAAGAATCACTATTTATATTTCCTCTAGTGACCCTTTGATTGATTTTCAACCATATTTTGCATGTTATGATGTTCAAAATCAATTGTGTGAAAAATATAGTAAGTAACCAGTAAATAAAATTAAAATCCAATCCGAAATCCGAGACTAAACAATATAGTGGTCCAGACTCCAGAGTTATTGTTTTTGAATTATTATACTTATTTTTCACATTTTATCTAAGGAAAGGACCAAGGTATTTTTCTAGACTATGACCTTATAAACCAACATGATGGTACAATTTGTTCTTGTCTGGCTCTTGTTCGTACATTCATTAACATATTATTGTGTTATGAACAATCAGTAAGGGGGGTAAGGGGGGACACATCTATCAAGTGCCCCAAATGTCAACCTCACCTGCACGTGGTACACGCTGCTGACCAACGAACGAGGCTCTGGCGACCGAACCAGTGGCGGTATAACCACCTAACTGTCGGGTAAAATCTATCTGGCTGTCGACGGGCAGCAGCGTCGGCGGTGCGAGACTCGGCACTGCGCTCACCAACCCGCTTGCCGACCGTGGTGAGTATGGGCAAACCCCCCCTTATGGAAAGCACAATTTTATCACGGCCCCTAGTTCCCGGCCGCCCTACTATTCCAGGTCATGGCAGCTGCCGCTGGACGAAAGCTTGGTCGAACTCGAAGTAGAACTGGAGAAGATACGATGGCACGTTCTGGGCCTGTCTGAAGTCCGAAGACAGGGGGAGGACACGACAACTACAGAATCTGGGCATCTGTTCTATTTTCGAGAAGGAGATCAACTCTCCCAAGGTGGTGTAGGCTTCCTCGTTAACGAGATTCTCCGTGACAACGTGTTGGAGGTGTCCAGTGTGGCGACTCGGGTAGCGTACCTCGTACTGAAACTGACCAACAGATATTGTCTGAAGGTCGTGCAGGTATATGCGCCAACATCGACACACTCGGATGATGAGGTCGAGGCCCTATATGAGGACATCACAAAGGCCATACATTCTACCACCAAGGCCCACTTCACCGTTGTCATGGGGGACTTTAATGCCAAAGTAGGAGTACAGGAGTGCGGCGAATCGACCATCGGCCAGCATGGCTATGGATGTAGAAACCACAGGGGGCAAATGCTGGTCAACTTTCGCAACATGCAGGGGCTGTTCTGCATGAACACCTTCTTTAGGAAGAAGCTCCAAAGAAAGTGGACCTGGCAAAGCCCCGATGGTAAGACGAAAAATGAGATCGACTTCATCATGACAGATAAAAAGCGTATATTTAGGGATGTTTCAGTAATCAATAGGTTTAACACCGGTAGCGATCACCGACTACCACGAGCTACCCTAAATATCAATTGTAAGTTGGAAAGAAGTCGTATGATGAAGTCCGTTCTTCGTCCATCACTGCTCCAAGTCGAGCAAAGTGCCGAAGCATTCCAACTGGAGCTCAAAAATCGATTCGCGTTATGGAAACTACAGGCAATGTTGACAAGGACCTCGAAAGGGTGGTAGGGACTATACGCGATGTGGGTACTAGGCATTTCAGAGGAAAGCGAGCGAGCCAGAAGTCCAAACTTTCAAGCGAGACACTGGAACTGATGAAATATTGACGAGAAACGCCTGAGGATGCTCTGTCAGACCCCCAGTCACTCCATAAGAATATCCGGAGATTGGTTAGACGAGACCTCCGCAGCTCCAACACACGCCTTATCTATGAGGCAATAGAGAAAAATCGGGGGTCTAAGGTCTTTGCCAAGAGACTGAGGAGGTCACATCTGACAAAGATAAAAACCTCGGACGGCAGAACCGTCACATCAGTTCCGTTAATTCTCGATAAAATTGAGGAATTCTATGGCCGACTACACGTGTCGCAAGCCTCAGAGCCTTCGCCCGATGCAAACGATCCCAGAGCCACGTTAACACGCCACTTCACCGAAGACCTCCCAGACATAGACGAAATTGTGGTGGCTCTCAAACAGCTTAGTAATGGGAAGACGCCTGGCGAAGATGGAGTAACCTCTGAGCTTCTTAAGGCAGGAGGAAAACCTGTTCTCCAGGAGCTCAAGGGTCTATTTAACTTTGTTATTGCCAATGATGTTACCCCGGAAGCGTGGAGCAGGGGCGTGGTCTCTTTGTCTTACAAGAAAGAAGATAAAACGCTCCTAAAAAACTATAGACCGATAACGCTCCTGAGCAACGCCTACAAGCTGTTTTCGAGAGTCCTCACAAATCCTTGCAGCGATGTCAAGTCGATTGGCGGTATGTGCAGGTGCTGAGAAGCCTTTATAATATGGCAACGATGTCCGTCCAAGTAAAAAAACATCAGACCAGACCTATCCAGCTGCTAAGAGGCGTGAGACAGGGAGATGTCATATCTCCGAAACTGTTCACCAACGCACTGGAGAATATCTTTAAAACACTGGATTGGAACGGACTGGGCATCAATGTTAACGGCGAATATCTCAGGCACCTCCGGTTTGCCGACGACATCGTTTTGATGGCGAAATCGCTGCAGAATCTGCAAAAAAACCTTAACGCTGCATCTCGAAGAATCGGTCTGGGTATGAACTTGGAAAAGACCAAGGTCATGTTCAATGAACATGTCGTCCCAGAGCCGATTTCTGTCGAAGGTACAACCCTTGAAGTTGTCCAGGAGTATGTCTACCTCGAGCAAACAGAGCAGTTGGGTAGAGACAACTTCGAGCAGGAAATCACCAGAAGGGTGCAGCTAGGTTGGGCAGCATTTGGGAAGCTGCGTCATATCTTCTCGTCACCACTACCACAATGCCTGAAGAGCAGGGTCTTTAATCAATGCGTCCTACCAGTCATGACCTACGGAGCCGAAACGTGGAACATGACGGTGAAACTGGCCCACAAATTACACGTCGCTCAGCGAGCTATGGAAAGGTCGATGCTGGGGATCTCGTTAAGGGATAAAATCAGAAATGAGGTCATCCGGCAGAAGACCAAAGTGACGGACATTGTCCGTCAATGTAGCAAACTGAAGTGGCAATGGGCTGGTCACATCAGTCGTAGAACCGACGAGCGTTGGAGCAGACGGGTTCTCGAATGGAGTCCACGTCTCGGTAAACGTAGTGTAGGACGCCCCCCTGCTAGATGGACCGACGACCTGAGAAAGGTTGCGGGTAGTGGCTGGATGAAAAAGGCGGGAGATCGTGTCTTGTGGCGCAACTTGAGGGAGGCTTACGTCCAGCAGTGGACTGCAATAGGCTGAATGATGATGAATAATCAACAAATTTTTACAAGTTGTCGTCTGTGCAGCCGTCACATCTCACGAGCAGAGCGGCGAGCGGGATAGTCGCTGCCCGCTTCACTCCACATTTTGCGACTTGTTTCTTCTTTTTATGTAATGGCGGATTTCGTCAATACAAACACTTGGCGATCGACCGGCCACGCAAATACACGTAATTATAGCTTGTTTGTCTTGCCATTGAGAATTTGTAACAGTTGCAGTACAGTAACCTTGTAATAGAGAAATGTTAAATGTAAGTCCTTCCTTGCGAGTTGAAAATTGTTTACGGTTAGGATAACCATAAAATGTAACATTATAATTAGTATTTTCTTTTGTGATGGAAATTGACCTTACTGATATGTTAAGCTCACTTTTCAATTTGACGACTCTGTATGAAATAAAACAGGGAGAAAAAAATAGCCCTTGACGAGCTTCTTGCCGGTTCTTCTCGTTACAAGGTCTCCCGCCGTAGGGTTTGTGAACCGATGATTCTTTGACGTTCATAAGTGCTTGTAACAGCCTAGACTGAATAAATGATATTGATTTGATTTGAAATTCATAATTTTATCAAGCTATTGTATACAATCCACTATTCGTTTTATTTCGCATTTTTACACTATAGTAGGAAACAACTAGATGAGAAGACTGTTTTAACATCGACGTCATATTTGGCATTGATTGGAACTGAAACAAAAATAACAAGGCAAGTGTAGAGGCATCGACATCGACTTCATTTGACAGATGGATGTGACATATTGCTCTTAGTCTTTGGTAAGTGTTCATTTGTGTCAAAAAGAAGCAGCAATGTATCACATCCATATGTCAAATGAAGCTGATTTCGATGCCAACGCCACTTGCGCGGCCGGTTGCCAACCCTGACGCTTATAATAGTTTTCGAAAATGCACTGCAAAGATAGTAGCTAGCGCAGGTTTTGTTTTTCATTCTATAGTCCAGCATGGGAGAATACATTGTTTACCTCAAATGCTGTGCCAACCACGCAAGAAATATATGGCGTGAGGTATAGTATATGTTTGGAGTCCATTCCGAACATCTGATAACACCGAGGCAGAGCGACATGAGCAGGCAGATGACGTCATACGAGGTGAACTTGTAGTTGATGATGTCCTTTATAATATTAATATATAAACACATCTAACCTTGAGCAGGTACCAGGCGCTGAGGCAGAGCGAGATGAGGAAACAGATGACGTCGTACGAGGTGAACTTGTAGTTGATGATGTCCTTTATAATATTAATATATAAACACATCTAACCTTCTTAAGCAGGTAGCAGGCGCCGAGGCAGAGCGAGATGAGACAGATGACGTCGTCCGAGGTGAACTTGTAGTTGATGATGTCCTTTATAATATTAATATATAAACACATCTAACCTTCTTAAGCAGGTAGCAGGCGCCGAGGCAGAGCGAGATGAGACAGATGACGTCGTCCGAGGTGAACTTTTAGTTGATGATGTTCTTTATAATATTAATATATAAACACATCTAACCTTCTTAAGCAGGTAGCAGGCGCCGAGGCAGAGCGAGATGAGACAGATGACGTCGTCCGAGGTGAACTTGTAGTTGATGATGTCCTTTATAATATTAATATATAAACACATCTAACCTTCTTAAGCAGGTAGCAGGCGCCGAGGCAGAGCGAGATGAGACAGATGACGTCGTCCGAGGTGAACTTGTAGTTGATGATGTCCTTTATAATATTAATATATAAACACATCTAAGCTTCTTAAGCAGGTAGCAGGCGCCGAGGCAGAGCGAGATGAGACAGATGACGTCGTCCGAGGTGAACTTGTAGTTGATGATGTCCTTTATAATATTAATATATAAACACATCTAAGCTTCTTAAGCAGGTACTAGGCGCCGAGGCAGAGCGAGATGAAGAGACAGATGACTTCGTACGAGGTGAACTTGTAGTTGATGATGTCCTTTATAATATTAATATATAAACACATCTAACCTTCTTAAGCAGGTACCAGGCGCCGAGGCAGAGCGAGATGAGGAGACAGATGACTTCGTACGAGGTGAACTTGTAGTTGATGATGTCCTTTATAATATTAATATATAAACACATCTAACCTTCTTAAGCAGGTACCAGGCGCCGAGGCAGAGCGAGATGAGGAGACAGATGACGTCATAGGAGGTGAACTTGTAATTGATGATGTCCTGGTGGCCGTCGCGCTCGCCGCGCGTGAAGTGGATGTGGTACGGCACGTTGGGCACCGACGCCGGCACCATGAACGATATTATTGGGCTATACGACAAACAGTATTGTTAATATATTTATAATATCTAAATTCTATATGCTGAATGGCACATTGCACTCTGCTTGCTGGGATAAATGCACACCATTTTGACTAAAAAGGGAGGGAAATGGAAACTCAAAATTATGGAAAGATGCCGCAGAATAAAATATATATTCAAGGGCTCCAATACAACAAACGTGATTTTTATGCCGTTTTTGATCGATATTAATAATAATGGTACGGAATCCATCGTGCGCGAGTCCGACTCGTACTTGACCGGATTTTTGGGGCGACAGACAGACACACAGAAACTTTAAAGCCGGTTTTTTTTTTAAGAAACATATTTTTTCATACTTATTTATGGTATAGTATACTATACTTCAGCCGTCGTAGGAATGTATGTAAACAAACCGCCCATACTTAACCTGAGACGGTAAACCCACTGCTCCGCGCTCCGTCACGGCGCGTGGAGGCGCTGATTTTAATATTGTTAGCAAATGTCATCAATTTGTATAGAAACCGCAATGTCCAAGCCACTGAAACCGCGCCTCGGCGCGGCAGCGCGGTCCGCTAGCGGATTCCGCAGCCACGTGCGGAGGCGCGGTGCTATCTGGCAGAGAGAGTCGTATTATTTAAACAATCGAATAAATCCTGAATATTCGCATGCAAATCTTGCGATTAAGAATGTTCGATTGTTTAAAAAATACAACTCCTGCTACTACGTTGCCGTCTGGCCAGTGCGAGAGCCGCCTCAAAAGTACTTTTTATTGCATGTTTTACAAATATTTGCACTCTATTAAGGCATTATAATTATGTCTGATATATAACGTATTTGTGGCATAATTACGAAGTGTTCAAATGTTTGTGTATGAACATTCTTTCCGTAAGATGGCTGGAGTAAGTAATAATGTTCAGATGACAAGAATTAAAAATAAGTGCATATTATCTGACTCGATCTTTGGTTGTTTAATTACCTGAGTAAATGACTCAGCGCCAGGACTCCCAAGAAGAAGAAGTAGCCAGTGAGGAGAAGATTGATATACTCTTTAGAGAAGAATTGGAAGAAGATGTACAAAGCAAACAGTGCACATGACGCTATCAACGGGAACATCAGCGCGTCCTTGTTAGACATTGTCTCTGCGCGCTCTCCGGACTCCTGCAACCAATAAAAGTTTGTTAAAAATCATCAGCTCTTTTAATGTGCCTACTGCGTGCACTGGCCTTCCTTAGGCCGCTCACGCTTTGGACACGATTTTGTTCGTACGAATACGTATTGATAGTGGTTCGTACGAATGGGGTGCGCACGCTGATTTGCTTTTCTCCGTCAAATAGGTAAGTAGAGTTTCGGTGATATCGCGTTCTACGCACGAACGCGTTTTAAAATCCCAACAAGTTCGGATTCTTTTCAGACGTCAGAACTACACGTACCACAGACCTATATCGAGATAGACGAAAAGAGCTCTTCAAACTGTATGAGAATCTAGCGTGTCGAATTTTTCGTACCTTCGATGACTCTTGCAAGAAAGCATTGCACAATTAACCATTTTCATTTCTGAGTGACGCGTGTTTTCATGGCAATGGTCTCAAGCGAACTGACAAGGTAAGTACACTTTTACCGTCTATCTCCATATACGTCTGTGACACGTACGTACGTATGACTCTCGCACCCAGTAAGAACGTTCCTATAGGTATTACTTGAAAGGTTGGGATCGTTCGTAAGTGTTACAATATATGTGGGTTCGTACGAGTAAAGTTCGCATGAAAACGCGTCCAAGGTGAGCACGGCCTTATGGATGGACAAGAAGAGTGGGCCACCTTGCAGCTCAAAGCTAATTGGAGGGTTGAGGGTTTTAACGACTGCAAATGACGCCGGCGCCAACGCCTTAACGAGCTTTCCGAAGCACGTAGCTCGATATAGTAAATTTATAGTCTCTCATCCTGTGGCCGATCATTACGAAAGTTGCTTTGCCACCACAATGGGAATTTACAACAGGTTCATTAAATGGCTTGAAACTTTGTTACAGTATAGCTTAAAGTATAAAAACTGAACTCTGTTTTATTTAAATACGATAAGTAATTTCGGATTTACAAATATTCAAACTTCAAAATTCGCGCGCTCTTTGCGTGACGTCATTGTACGAGTATACCGTTTCATACAAAGAAGGCGACTCTCTGGGCAAATTGGTCAAGCGTGAGCCGCAAGTAGGGCTGCCATCAGCTAAATTTGCCTAGGGCAAAAACTGTGAAAACCTCGGACATTTGAGTGAAATAAAGATTTATCCCCGGACTCCCTCAAAAACAAAATAAAATAAAATGTCTTTTCCGGATAATTAGAGCACAGTTTATTCACATGAGTTTAGATTTAATATTCGATATTATTATGTATTTCATTTTTTGGTTTTCTCGATGTTTCGGCACCTTTTCCGTGGTTACGGGACTTTGTGTTACTTACCTTTTCTTACAAAATCGACATTAAATAAAAATATTAAATTTTAAGTCTTGTCTCTATTTTTCAACAATCCAATTCTACCTTTTCATTTTTATAAGATAATATTATATTATATTTTGCTTAGAATCGGAGCAAAACTAAGAGAAGAACTACCTATTTAGAGTTTTTTGTAAAAATGGAACATCTTCAAAGGGCAGAGACTTGATTAGGCCCTATTTAGATCCATGAAGCTGTATTAGGCTTAAATTGTTCAATTAAAATCGCAGGTCGAGAAACTGAGTTTATGTCAGCCACACTTACTCAACTAGGGATTTTGATTCTACAAAAATGATGTCCTTGGACCGGAATTTTGATTGTTTTAAAAAAAAATTGTTGTGCAATCAATAAAAATTATGCATAAATATGTACTCCATGGTGATGGAAGTAAGTGGAAATCCAGGATGATAACTTATCCCTGTGTATTTCACGTATAGTTTAAAATAGGGAAACAGTTTGTTCATACTAATATTACTATTTGGCTACTTTGATCCATCAATTATTTTCTCACAGATATTCCGGATGACAAGTATAGGCTGTTACAAGCACTTATGAACGTCAAAGAAGCTACGCCATCGGTTCACAAACCCTACAGCGGGAGACCGCGTAACGAGAACAACCGGCAAGAAACTCGTCACAGGCTGTTTTTCCTCCCTGTTTTATGTCAAATTGAAAAGTTAACTTAACATACCAGTGAAGCGCTCATGGCCACGCTTAACAGACTGATCGTATTCGATCACGTTTGTTAAGCAACGTTCGGCCCGGTCAGGTGTCGGATGGGTGACCGTAAAGTGGCATTATAACTGAGCGCTTCCGTGCTTCGGAGGGCACTTTAAACCGTCGGTCCTGGCTGTTGTCATTTGATTACAGTCGTTACGCCAAGTCAGAGGCCTTATAAGCGGCTTGATAAACTCTGACACCAGAGGTGGCCACTTATCCTCACTTGATAAGAAGAAGAACATAACAGTAAGGTCAATTTCCATCACAAAAAAAATACTAATTATAATATGTAGTGTACAAATAGTTCTACAGCTATGACAGACCGTATTTTCACAGATTCAGAACGGACGTAGTGCCTAAGCACTCTAACTGAGCATTAGAACATACCAATTAATCAGAACTATACATAATGCTTTGCGATTTCAGGGACACAAATTTATTTGCCGTGCCGCACCAAATTTTTTACTATGAAATGTGGTAAGTAATTAAGTAACTTTGCTATAAGAATAAATTACAAAAAAATTTTTGGTATTAATACAGATTTGGTCTGGTATTATTGACCAAAAATTACTTTTTGTAATGGAGGCTGCTGAGTATTGACTGCATTGCAAATGTTAACCTTCATTCATTGCAAGATAAATCCAACTTTACCATAATATTATTATTGGTAACTTATCTTGGAATCTGATCAAGTGATAATTTCTGATATTAAGACTACAGACTGGTGGCTATTAATCTAGGTGGACTTTGGCTAGTATATATATAGTAACTGTGTGATAAAAAATATTTGTTATTTTAAAATGGTACAAACTAAAAAAAATATGGGCTGGGCATGTGGCACGATTAAGAGACGAAAGGTGGACTGTCAAAACAACAAAATGGCGGGGTCCACAAGGAAAAAGAAATGTTGGTCGCCCCAATAAGCGGTGGGCTGACGATATTATTCAGGTGGCGGGAAAGGAATGGATAGAAAAAGAAAAAGCAAAAAGCAGAAGAGAGTGGAATGAGTTGGAGGAGGCCTATACTCGAGAAGAGATTTACAGTGAAAATTAAATAAATTTAAAGAAATGTAAATGTAGATAAATATGTAATAACTGTGAAAAGAAATAAAAGGCTTATTATTATTATTTATTATTTACAAACTAAAAATTATCCAACACCTTGTTAAACTCTCGTGTTATGAGACACAATAGATATTCCATTTTTCTCTGGACACAGCGGTGTCCTACTAGCAAATGACGAATTTGATTTTGATAGATTTGATAGGATCAAGAACTCTCTTTGTGACAGGGAGTCACAGATAACTTTTGCCCTAAACACGTTGACTGCCATCGGTCAGACACAATAGAAAATCTATTGTCACTACGTATATACTCATAGGTTGGCAGGCAAAATGTTAAACGTCACCTACAAAATATCAGCTTCTTGTATTGTTGTTTAGTACAAGTTTTCTAACTACTTTTTAACTAGCAGAATGAAATAGGTTAGTTTATGGTTTCACATAAATTTACCTATTTCTGTCTTTGCCCCATCTTCAATGTATATCATCTATGACTTTCGCAAAAAAGTATAGATTTTAGAAGGACTTCTTCCTACCAACCAAAGTTCACAAAAGGGGTGCACTTTAAAATCCTAATCCTAACTAATATTATAAATGTGAAAGTTTGTCCTTCCGTCACGCCCTAACTAAGCAACCAATTGACTTGATTTTTGGCACAGATTTAGTTCAAAGGACGGAGAGTAACATAGATAACTTTTTATCCTGATATCCCCATGGGAACGGGAACCACGCAGGAGGAAGCTGGTTAAATATAAAAATACAGAAAGAGTAACTTCTACATACATATTATTTTGTCTGCCTGTTAATAATAATATTCCGAGGACGATTCATGGCTTTATAGATCCATAACAGTGCTTGCAGGACAGATTTTATTTTTTTATAATGTCAATATTATGTAGGTTTTTGCCAGAATGGCTTATTATTATTTTTTTGTACTAAAATGCTTATTTGTAAAAGTCACAAGTATAAATTGGTGGTAAGAGTGTCGTTTGGTTATTCTATCATTTGAATTTTATAGTTTTTTCGAAAACGTTAATGGAATATTGCAGCTATGGATAATAATGGCACAATCTTTTTTTACTAAGACAATTAACGACAATATGATATATTTATATTTTATATAGAGTATGTACATAATTCTGACTAAAAGTGCAGGTTATTTACGTAGGTATGTACACAAAATATGCCACGATGCGAGACGTGTCCTTCACTTATTGGGCCATACATTACTACAGCCATATCACTCAAAATATAATGTAACCTTTAGCCGATTATGGATTTTACTCACCTTTTGTTCCTTCAGGTACTTCACCGACCTAAATGATCCGAAAAATATGGGTAAAATAGCCATAATAACTAAACTCAGATAAGCAATTGCGACGCCCTCAATACTATTTGTTGCTTTTTCTGTCACATTTTGTACAGTTTCTCGGACAGTTTCCTCTATATTTAGAGGTATTTCTGCGGCTGATTCTGCCATTTTTTTAATATTATCAACTAATTTTCACTGAAGGGCTTTCGTTTTCACGACCTCAACTTTGTCAAGAAATTGACAAGCAAGCAGACGGTGATCGGTGACGGCAACGGTGACGTTGACATGGGACTTTCTTTACGTTGGTAGAAACGTGTACTACCAACCCAACCAACGAAGTAACTATTTATTAATCTGTGGTAATAGGTGGTATTCCAATGGGGCCCTACCGCGTAAAAAATCTGGGTATGTATATTATTTGACAGTTGAAGCTCATAAAATTACAATAATAATATATGGTTATTTAACTGTCAAATGAAGCCCATGTCCATATCCATATTTTTTACGCGATAGCCCCCCAGTTGTCTAATAATTCAGTCAAATATATGATCTTATATGCCCATGCCCATTTCACTTGTCCAATGATTTGGCTCAAGATTTTGTCTTTGCGTAGTTAATTAAATGTCACTAACCTTTATTTAACAAACTGTATTACCTACATACGGATATTTACTGATCTTTTTAACAGAAGTGTGGCTGTGAGGAATGCGATCAGTGAACATTTTATCAATACTTGATTGTTTTGAATTATGTAACAGCGTTTACACTGATAACTGATATTAGTTTTTTTTTTGAAGAACGGGGTGACGCATCATACCTGGGGCCCTACCGCGTAAAAAATCTGGGTATGGATATGGGCTTCAATTGACAGTTGAAGCTCATAAAATTACCATATATAGTCATTTAACTGTCAAATGAAGCCCATGTCCATATCCATATTTTTTACGCGATAGCCCCCCTGATGTTAAGTATTGATAAAAAATACAAAAGTACTAACACGCACTTTCGTCAATTACCAAATAACACAATGGCGTTTATCAGTACGACAACTTTCAGAATTAATTTTTCTATAAAATTTGTTCCGCAATGTTGGCCAGACAGCATTCTCACATTAAAGAAATAACCTGATGCCGTTCTACACACAGTTTCTTATCGTTTTGTGCAAACAAGACCCTCGCAACTGCAGTTGCTTGAAGCAGTTTGACGTTTTTGAAATACGCAACCATAGTGGCTGCAAACAAGTTAGTGGATAATACGTGGTCCATGATTGTGACATGTCCATGTGTTACCACCACCCTTAGATTTTCTATCTATTCTGTAAAAAAGTGTCAGTTAAATCCATAGAGATTTACAAGTCAATGGTTAAATCTCAATGTCAAGAGGGCTGTCAATGTCAGTCATTTTGAAATCAATCTAATCTGTAGTGAAAAAAATCTGCAAAGTTAGTGCAATCTTCCGAATCTTCGATTCTTATTTTATTTATTATTAAAATAACAATGTAACTCAATATAAACCACTGACAAACAATAAATTACAGAAATATATTGATCTTATTTAAATTAGAAAATGGAAGTGACTGGTGGTGTAGAAGAAGGGTTCGTTAGAGAATGGACTCCTTGCTCACATATTTTGAACTTGATTCCGCCTCGAATACAGAACGGCTTATTTTCTAACGAGTTATGTTTAACGTGTGTGGATGCTGTAAGTGAATACATTGCCCTCGGGACAAATGTAGGTCTGGTGTATTGGTATGGTAGGAAAAAGGGCAAGATTCAGAGATTACGATGTGAGGTAAGTTCGTGACCGTATGTTATAATATTCGCTTTCGTTGGCCTTGTACCACTTTTTCTTAAAGTTAATAACTAATCGTTGGAGCTCTCATAATGTTAAATACATCATAAATATATTATCTTATTGGCTATCCAAACCAAAAGCTGAGTCTGTTTGATATTGTAGTTAGTTACTTCTTTTAAAGAACTTCATAGGTTAATATCTAATAGTTTTTAAAGTATTTTATTCATACTCTTATCAGTAACTATTGACTGCCCCTGCAATATTTTCAAGCCCCCTGTACTGTGTCTATTGTTTGTTATTTATTTATTACAATGTTTCTATGATTTACTGTCTCAGTTTTATTTAGCCTAATCCTTTCCCTGTGGCCGTAATCTAAATCCATCCCAAAAATTGGTTCAAAGGTTCAAGTGTAGACAGGTAGTCACAAGCAATATTACGTAAACACTATACACCTTATCACATTGAAACAGATGAAAAGAATGCTCTTTGTGTCCACAAAAGACATTAAATACTGTATAATATTGTGATAGACAAGGTATAGTTTTTCATATTATTGCTTGTGGCTGTACACTAGACATTCATTTATTTATTTAATAAGGCATACCAACAGCAATGTGTATTATGCACAACTTGTATAACAATGGTTTTGGTTTAAAATATGTTCGCCTATTACAGCTACACACAGCTTTCCTTGTACCTTGGGTTACAAAGTACTTTTTTATAAGTACTTAAAACTAAAACAAATAATGAAAGCTAAATATGAAAGATATTAAAAACAAGTATTTGTTTCTGTCTGACATAGAGAGAGAGAGAGAAACTATTATTATTATTATTATTATTTAACAGGCAAGCAGTTGATGCAACTGATACCGCCTGTATCCTGATAGTGGCATGCATAGTTTATTTAATCCATATATTGTAGGTATTTATCAAGTCTGTAATTACAATTATTGTATTTATTAACAATGTAGATAATATTAGAATGACACAATAGCATATTCAATTCAATTCAATTCATTTTATTTTGCTTGAAAAGTGGTACATATGTTCTTACAGAAAATTTCATTAGAATCACACTAATCACCAGACTCTGGCATGCAAAATTAATTACATAGCATTCAAACATATAATGCAATAAAAAATTCAATAATAAAATATACAGCAGGTCAGTCAATTATTAAATAAAATACAATTATCATATAATGTCAATTTTGGTCAATTAAAGGAAACTAAATAAAAAAGAGGTAGCAAAATATTTATATATATATATATTTTGCTTCTTCCATAATTATAATTGCATGTTTTGCAGAACAGAATCCAATCATATCTTTGCTCATAAAATTATCTTTTACTGCAAGAATACAATATTGTTATATCAAGGACATTAAATGCTAATTAGTAGTAAACAATATAGGTATATATTATAAAAATTACTGCTTTTCTTTGTGCTTATTGGAATTATTAATAGACTAGCATCCGCCTGCGGTATCACCCGCATAATATAGCCTATGTTACTCTCCGTCCTTTCAACTTACTTTATGCCAAAAATCAATTCGTTTGGCTGCTTTGTTAGGGCGTGAAGGAAGGACAAACAAACACACTTTCGCATTTATAATATTAGTGAAGATTCGGATTAGTTAGGATAGTTTTATTGGTAATGTACTGGCAAAAATAGTTTTATAGTGGCATTGGAATTTTGGTTAAATATTTTAGTTTTCACTTGTCCTTCATACACTTCCAGAGATCACTGAGAACCTGAAAAAATCCGAATATTAAATTATGATCAGGCTAGGCTTGTTTATAAAAGACAGTGAATTAAGAGATATTATGATAGTCATAAAATCTTTAGTGCCAACTTTACAAGTTGAACTTTTTACTAAAAATGAGAGTTTTCTTTGTAAAGGTTTATTGACTTGATAAGATATTCTAGTTATCAGCAAAACACATAGTATGTTGTTTACAAATTCACAAATTCAATTCATAATAATATGTTAAGGCGGTGATAAGATAAGTGGTGAGGAAGTTAATTGATTTACTAACAGAAATTTCAATTATCTATAGAGCACTGATAAGAGGCTTTGTTAATGGTTTTTGATGTTGTTTCGTAAATCATATATTTACTGAGTTGTTGTTTTCCAGTAACATACTAAAACCAGGCTAATAGATGTTCACACAAGAAAGTATATTAATATTGAAATCATATAATCTGTTTCATTTATTATTGGTTAATGGAATTAGCTAAAAGTTGGTCTTAAGTATAACATCTTGTGATATCTCTATATCATCTCTATAACATCTCATCCAATTTTATTGCCCTTCAGAGCACCTGGCCTAGGCCTGCCTAGAGCACTTACACATTGCGATTTTCACAAACACGCGTTTGAAATCCGCGCGACCACATCGCAACGTTTCGCGAAACTAGCGAACAACAAGTATTTGTATCGATCGATTCAGAATACGCGCATTTGTACCGCGCCTGTACCACTGCACCCTACTTTATCGCTACTGCATCGCGCTTGTATCGCTGCTTTGAGAAGCGCGTGTGTGTAAGGATCAGTTCTCTTCTTCTTCTTTTTATGTAATGGCGGTGCCCTTTTGGATTTCGCCAATGTCTAGTTTTTGGCTCAGCAGATTGTTTCTACAGCCTCATTTTAGACGAAAAGGCACAAGTTTCGAGCAGTTTCTATGTGACACTCGAAAATAAACTTTACCTAAAAGTACTACACGATTTCGCTCGCGTGGCCTCAAAACCATGCAGGCGAGCATCTTTTGTTGATGTTTATGCACTGTTTCTCGAGTGTCATATAAAAATTGCTCTAGCCTTTTGCCTCTCGGTCTGAATGCCCTTAAAACTGTAAATATTGGCAATTTGCGTCCGTATTTATGCAGCATCGCGAACAAAATCACAATGTGTAAGCACTCTTATAAATGAAGGATGAGCCATCTACCAACAGACTGTAGCAAAAGTTAACGAACTTCGTCACACTGCACCATCGAGTAATACATAACATAACATTTAATTACTTACATAAAGCAGAATATGGCAGGAGTAAGATGGTTTACACAAGCACACTACCATTTATGGTAAATTTTAAATAGAAAAATATTGGAAAACATTAACTCGGCCACAAGTGAATTCTCAGACGGGAAACGAACCCGCGACCTTTGGAAATCCGGTCCAATGCTCTAACCGCTGAGCTACCGAGACTTGCGAACCACCGTCGAAATTCTCCAATACTTTTATATTTTTAGTACGCTGTAGGTTGTACCTATCAAATTCTCAGACGGGAAATCACGTCTGAGCATTCACTTGTCTGTTTGTCATGTTTTCCAATATTTTTCTATTTAAAATTTACCATAAGTATAAAAATAGCATTGAGAAATGCAAAAATTACAAAATCATACACTACCATTTGTTTGCAGGGGTCATTAAAGATTAATAAAGGGAATTGGAAGTCTACATTTAGATGTTTATCTTGTAATTCTTGGCGTGTCCGCTGTTGCTTTAAAATTTGTGAGGGTCTAAATGTTAGCTATTAACAACATCATTACATGTCTGAAGAAACAATTACTTGTTTAGTAAAGCCTTTGTTTTTGTTCAAGTCATGATATTGTTGTTTCCCAGGCATCAGCAAGCCCTATCACATTCGTGAAGATTGTGAGCACGGTGGACTTCATGGTGGGTGCTGGCAACGAAGCAGGCCAGGTCACCGTGTTCCAGATCCCAAAGGAACATCCCGAGAACATCCCTGACACTTTAAAGCCCAAAGTAGAGCCCAAGGTGGAACGGTGAGCTAGCAAACATTTCTATAACTTAAACAAAACAAGTTAGTGCTATTTCACCTTCGACTGCCGCGGGCACGGACGCCCTGCACGATCGTCTCGGCAGTCACGGTCACGTCAAACCGCCCTGCATTTGAAAGCTGTCTATGGAGCTCCTACATTATTGCACACACGATTCATTCAATATCATTTATTCAGTCTAGGTTGTTACAAGCACTTATGAACGTCAAAGAAGCTACGCCATCGGTTTACAAACCCTACAGCGGGAGACCTTGTAACGAGAAGAACCGGTAAGAAACTCGTCAAGGGCTAGTTTTATTTCTCCCTGTTTTATTTCATACAGAGTCGTCAAATTGAAAAGTGACCTTTACATATCAGTAAGGTCAATTTCCATCACAAAAAGGAAAGCAGACCGTCAAGTCACAGATCACCTCCTCACCTCAGATGAGGTGATCTGTGAGTCAAGTGTAATGACAATGAAACACTAAGCAACCTTGTCACTTTACAATATTGAATGACTTGTGGACAGAGTGTGTGACAGAGAGAGCTTTGTATCCGTGTGCGTCAATGCGATAAGGTTGTAAAGTGTATACATGTCATTGCTCGTGGCTGTACATGTGTAAAAATACTGTGTATTTTTTTTTACTTTTGTTGGGGTTAGTTTAGTTGGTTTTGACACAAATACTTACGTGTGGCAAATGAACCCTGTAGGAAATAGAAACATCGAAATTTATTAATTGCTGAACTTTTTACTTCTACTGTTATGCTCTCTGTCTGCCTTAAGTTAAGGTATAATTAAATATCAAGGTTAAGGCCCTTAAGACGTTATACGGAAAAAGTACGTACTTTTTGTTATATATTATATTATTTTTTATATATTTATATTCATATAATATTATAAATTCGAAAGTGTGTTACTTTATCCGACGACCAGACCAGACGACCAGTTTGGCGCAGGGGTACTAAGCCCGCCTTCTGCGCCAGAGGTCCCGGGTTCGATCCCCGGACATGCCAAATATTTGTGTGCATGAACATGTCTATTTGTCTTGGTCTGGGTGTTTAATATGTATATTATGTATGTATTTACAAAAAAGTATATAAGTATGTTCATCCGTTATCTAGTGTCCATAACACAAGTTCTTCATGAAACTTTACGTAATAATTGGTGTGTTTGTATGAAATTATTTATTTTATCCTTTCTTGACGCCTAGTAAGGCGTAAGGACGGAGAGTGACATAGGCTACTTTCTATCTCGATATTCCCACGGGAACGGGAACCACGCGGGTGAACCGCGGGCGGAAGCTATTTTTGTTATAAAACTGTAGGAAGGTTGAAGACGTTACAGATCTGTTAACTAGATATATATTTCTTCATACCTTTATCTAGTTTATAGATATTTGTCAGAATATCAGTGCTTCTGGGTTATTCTGACCATCAATGAATGACCCAGAAGTTAATTTTGCTGAGACAGGGCCTATTAGCAGCACACTTATTGTTCTTTTTCGTCATTTTGTTTTTCTGTCTAGTAACAATTCTTCTTTTTGTCTTAATTAAGTACCTACTTGTCTCATTGTATAACTGTTTTTTGTGTGTGTTGTTAATAAATGGTTTTCTTCTTCTTCTTCTTCTTCTTCTAGTTTTGTGAAGTTTCAGAAACACGATTTTATGATTTTGCCTCGACACTTTTTCTTTTCGAAAGGACTCCTTAAAATTACGAAAATTCAAGATTGTTCTCAAATGGATAAATATACTATTGGAAATTGGTTTAATTAGTGGACACCAATATTTAGCATCGTGTATTTTAATTTCTCGTACAATCGCTAGAGTTATTTACTACGAAGTGATTTAGTGGTTTTGTCGCCTTATCTGCAAAATCGGTCTCGCTCCCGCGCGGGTTGTTTTCTCATTGCTATCTCGCTTCAGTCGTATAGCGCCTTAAGCTTGCCTTGGAATCTAATACACTTCGCCACAACCTTCTGCTTGAAAGAAACCACAGTCGCGGGATCGCAGCTGTATCAATTGCTTAAGGAAATATCATAGTTTTGCTACAATTTTTATTTTAATAGAGAATGAATATATGTCGGTTTTATTATGTGCCTATGACACGTCAACGGATCTACATATAAGACCGTTTTCTAAGGGCCGGTTTTGATAATCTATCCCTAACAAGAGGCAGGCCTATTTTTTATGATTTTGTAATTTTTGCATTTTTCAATGCTATTTTTATACTTATGGTAAATTTTAAATAGAAAAATATTGGAAAAAATTTACTCGGCCACAAGTGAATTCTCAGACGGGAATCGAACCCGCGACCTTTGAAAATCCGGTCCAATGCTCTAGGTATGCTCTAGGTCCGGTCCGCTGTTATTTTAGGCTGATTAACACAAATATCTAGGCAACAAAGCTCTAGTAAGCCTATCTCTTACTGAGGATAGGTTATTGAAACCGACCGTAAATCACCCACTTACCTATCTATCTTTACTAAATTATAAAGAGGTAAGATATGATTGTTTCTTTCTTTGCATTGAATAGGCTTCGAAACTACTGAATGGATTTGGATGAAATTTGGTACATAGATAGTAGATACCCTGGTTATAAACATAGGATACTTTTTATCCCGATATTCCCACGGGAACAGGAACTACGCGGGTGAAGCCGCGAGCGGCATAGTTCTAGTCTTCTATATGTCGCAGGATAATTAGATAAACCGATTTTTGCGAAAATCTCAGGGATATTGCAAAAACACGGATAATTAGACAATGTTGTAGTCATTTCTCAGGTGGACACCTTTTGACATCATTTGACAAAAAACAAATGATACATTTTCATTTGAAAAATAACATTTGACAAAATTATATTTGATAAATGTATTATGTTACAAACTATTGTTTAATAAACTACTTATTAGACAATATATTTACTAACAAAAAAAATATTATGCTAAAACATTAATTTTCAAATTGATAATTTTTTAAAACATGTTAGTTGGCATAACAACGTAAAGCATAAATAACATTTGACAAAATGCATTGCTTGGTAATTTTTTTTTTAACCAAAATCTATGTTAATCAACAACAATATTTCTTGGTTTGGTTAGGTTACTTTAAGCACAAAGTTATTACAATATGTGTAGGGTCAACTGAAACAATTCTTCTTATTTTCTCTTAATTCAGGCAGTGTGTATTAAATTATAAAATACCGCCTATTGTACGGCTTCGACTGATAGTTATTTTTAAAAACGAATCATTTATCTTCTATCTTTTTGTAAAATCACCAATTTGGCAAACGAATTATTTAGTCATGAGATTATTTTTAAAATAATATTTTAACAGTTTAATTATTTCTTAAGTAAAACATTTGCGAAACATGTATTATGTCAAATGATTGTTTTTAAAGTAATATGTTTGCGAAATGAAAGTTTGTCAAATGATAAGTTTTTCAAACGTTGTTTGTAAAATGATCTTTTGTCATACGTTTTATGTTAAACAATAGTAAACCCATTTCTCAATCCTACTGTAAAAGATAGGATTTTTGCGAAAAAACTGGTTGCCTTAGTAAGATTACAAAAAGAATCCCTGGCTATTATGAAATAAGAATACTGATTGGCTGGTCGGACCGTCCAAACCAACATCTTCTCTGATTGGTTGACGACTTGACGTTTCAAATGTCAATCTATCCTCTCACCTGTAGTGAACTTTCTATGAACCAATCAGAATAAGAGTTAGCAAGCAAGCAAAAATTAAGCCAATCAGAGTAAAGAATATCCAATGTTACTAAAGCAACCAGTATTTTTGCAAAAACCCTATCTGTTTTCAGTAAGATTGAGAAATGTCGACACCATAGTCTAATTATCCGTGTTTTTGCAATATCTCTAGGATTTTTTGCGAAAATTCTATTATGAGCATTTTCTATTGACGTACAAATATCGCTATACCAAGCAGGTAGTGGGCGTCTTGCGGCTGGTATGATTGATGATGATAACAAAAAATAAAGATCTGGTACCTACACCTGATGCGGAACCCTAGCGGCCCTTCGAAGGTATAAGAGATACGAACATATTATGTCGTTGATAATTTGATTGAGAAATGTCAACACCATTGTCTAATTATCCGTGTTTCCGCTAAATTCCTAGGTATTTCGCGAAAATTCGACTTATCTAATTATCCTACGACATATAAAACATTTCATAATTCTGAGGCGGTACGAAGATCGCCGGGTCCGCTAGTTTATAATTATGACTTCTTACAGTCAACAGCATCACGTTAACAAGCTGATTGATTTGATTATCGCGTAGCTGCATACGTAGTAATACCTACACAATTAGAGCGATATTTTTTTGCCACTTTGAGTTAGAGCAAGCGTACATTGAGCCACTAGTAAGTAGCGGCCACTAAACGCGACCACAGGTTGCAGACGAGGTTTTTCATACTCCTCGAGTGGCCGCGTTCGAGCCACCTGTGTTTGTGGCTCACCCCGCGCGCACACTCGGCCACAGTCGACGGTTTCTCCTCTGGCGACTTGTAAGCCACCATTCAGCCACTAGTGGCGGCGATAATTGGCCGCGTCTAGTGGCTTGACCGAGCCACTAAAGGTCGCGTTTAGTGAACGCGACTATTGGCTCAATTTGCGGGAGCTCTTAGATGTTATGTCTACGGTCGATTTTATACATTTTATGAAAACAATAACTCAAGTCATGCTTTACATTTTTTAATCGCCTCTGTGGTCTAGTGGTAACAACCACCAGTATCAGACCCAGGGGTCCCGGGTTCGATTCCCAGCGGGGGTACAATTTGTATTCGGTTTGGTTGGTGGTAGGACTTGTTGTGAGTCCGCCTATCTTATCTAAGTCTGACGCCATAATAACAATGTTTTCAGCATTGTTGTGTTCCGGCAGTTAGAGATAAGATAGCCAGTTCCTCAGTGGTTGAGGATTCCGGGAGAGGCTCGCTTCCATCTTTAGCCTTATCAATACTTAACAGCAGGTATGATGAAGGCTAAGAGTGTCCCCGTCGTTAATTAAAAAAAAAAAAAAAACATTACGAATTCTCTTGCTATTGCACTCGCAGAAGGGCGGTTTCAAGGTCAGAATGTAAAGTCTATCGTGCTGTTCACTGTACAGATGATTATTTCATTTGATGTTCTCATTAGGAAAAAGTCCTGTGGAATTCGCTCTCAGGGTCACTAACCGCGTAAACGTTTTGTTACGACTTAAACAGTGTGTACTGCTGATAAGGATGAAGTCATTGTGCACTTAACTAAATAATTAGAAAAAGGAAACTATGTTTTTCTGCTTTTAATCTTTTGCAGATTGTCCTATGTGTTATTTGTTTTATTAACTTTAATTATAAACATTAAAATATTATTATTATTATAAAAAAACATCTCTTATATCGCTCAGATGGAACTCAACCCCCACCTTTGGGAGTCCGGCCCAATGCTATAACAACTGAAATAATTTCAATTCGGTGAATATCATAATAATGGTTCCGTTTTATATGCGAAGAAAGGTACGATCTAAGAAATGATTCAACAGAGATTAAGCTCCATTAAAATCCGGTATATAAGGTGTTAATTTAGTAAGTGCCGATCGAGCAGGGGCTGCCCAGGTCAAGGATATAGAACACAATTTTGGCAAAAAAAATTTTTTTTAAAATTTTTTTTTTTTTATTTCGACTGACTCAAATAGCTAAATCGCCCATTTCCTTGGTTACTTACTTAAAACAATTTTGGTTTTACGTTTGGTTTTGCTTATGCTTAATATTCAATAGGTATCTAATGCTTAAAATTTGAAAGTTAAAATAAATTCTAATTTTTTTTTTTTGTGTATATTCTGTTCTATATCGTTTACCTGAGCAGCCTCTGCTCGATCGGCACTTACTAAATTAACATCTTATACAAGCTGCACTTTCCTTCCGCAGGTACACAATAGGAGACCTACACAAGAGCAGAATCACTGCCATAGAATGGTCCAAAAACGGAATGCGTCTCTTCTCTGGCGACAAAAATGGCGTTATTATCATGACCGAGATCGATTTTTATATGGTAAGTGATTATGAAAGCTAAATTATGTGCTACAAATTAAAATCTTTAATGTGCGACTTTACAATGATTGGATGAAACTTGGAAGACTGTTCACATCTCAACCACAGACTTATATCGAAATAGACGGTAATAGCTAGCGCAGACGACGGATAACGGAGGACTTTTTGTCCGCGACACGTCTTTATTGTTAACCAAATAAGATTGAACTTAGATCGCGTATATCCATGAAAAGTACGCGATAGTCCTCGTTATTTATTCAACTTTATGTTCTTAGTTATAAGATCGTGTCGCGGACAAAAAGTCCTCTAATGTCCGTCGTCTGCGCAGGCCCTTATGGTAAATTTTAAATAGAAAAATACCTACCTTGCTTGTAAAAATTTGATCCACGGTCAAAGTTTCCCGACCTAAGTCCGCTTGAGACCATTGCCATGAAAACACGCACCACTCAGAAACGAAAAAGGTTAATTCTTGCAAGAGTTACATTAACAAGAAGGAAAAGGAAGAAGGAAGTTAATGTAATTATTCCGTTGTAGCACCTATGCAAATCCATGGAAATAGTGAACGAAGAGCACGAGATAGTGCAGATGAGCTACCACCAGAACTCGCTGCTGGTGTCGAGCGTGTACCGCAGCATCGTGTGCGAGCGCCGCGACGGCCGCTGGCACGTCAACCAGATCGGCAAGAAGGACCGCAAGAGGTACAGTATATCACCATATCCTCAGCCACATCTTTACGCGTGATAGTTTTTTTATTCACGACGGGGAGAGCCTTCATCATACCTTTTTTGTTTTTTTTTTATACTAGAAATGCTTTTAACAAACTTAGATAAGATGGTGGTAGTTAGCCAGGCAGACTCACAACAAGTCCTACCACCAACCAAACCGAATACAATATATACCCCCGCTGGGAATCGAACCCGGGAGCCGGGACCCCTGGGTCTGATACGGTGGTTGGGACCTCTAGACCACAGAGGCGGTTGAAAGTTGATAGTGCAGATATGCTACCACCAGAGCTCTTAGTACGAGTTGACATTAACTGTCAACGTTTTCGACAACTATCGGATGCTCTAATCATGTTGGTAAAGTAGTCTACTGATATGAAAGAGACAAAGCGATATTTTTCCAATATATTATAGAAAACGTTTATACATAGTTAGCCATACTAACACACACAACAGCCATACATCGTACTAAGCATACTAAACTTGATGCTGGTGTCGAGCGTGTCCCGCAGCATCGTGTGCGAGCGTCGCGACGGCCGCTGGCACTTCAATCAAATCGGCTAGAAGGACCGCAAGAGGTACAGTACATCGTCATCATCTTAGCCACATCTCCACAAGATATAGTGCAGATGAGCTACCACCTGTTATATATGCGAATGAAACGACCGCTGGCTAGTAACACACTGACTTTATTCGATGTAAGGAATGGCGCGGACGCAGCCGCGCGCACAGACTCACACGTACACACACATACACAACATTCCTCCCCCAGTTCTTAACTATTACAGAATCAGCAACCGAATTAATAGAAACATCGATATTTAACTTTTGGTATGGGCCGCAGTAACATTCTCGACGTTGGATTACCCCGTTCAATGGTTGGGGTTGACTGAGACGCCAATTCCCCCTCTGGTATCTGGTATGAATTAGACCCCGCAGGTTCAACCTCTTCGTCCCTGGTTGAACTCTCGTCCGCGTCCCTCCTTCTGGTCGCAGAGAATGAACCATTTACGTCGAGCCCGATGTCCCCGTCCCAATGCTTGTACTGTACATGATCGCTGTCATGCTCGCCACGAAAAATTATCAATTGGTTTTTATGTTTTTTCACATTTACAGCTGTGTACAAGTCTTTCACTAAATACATAACATTACCTAAACGTTTTACTATCTGTCCCTTATTCCAACGGTACTTATTATTATTAAAATATTGTTTATACAAAACATTGGTACCAATAGCAAATGTTTGTTTATTATTCCCGCCATGGCTTTTAATCTGTGAACACTGTTTATTTTTTACAGTATTAGTCAGGTTTGTGGATGAGTGCGACGCCGCCGTCGAGGTCTCGTGCATAAAATCCAAACGACATCTAAGTTTACGTCCAAACACTAATTGAGCCGGTGACTGGTTAGTGGTACTGTGAATAGAATTTCTGTAATCGAACAAATATTTCAAAAGTTTAATCTTGCCTTCTTTAATATTATTACAAGATAATAAACAAGACTTAATGCCCTTTTTTACTATTTTCACATAACTTTCGGCCTGTCCATTGCTTGCTGGGTGATAAGGCGGTGAAAATAAATGAGTTATACCATTTTGTAAGCAAAACTGTTTAAATACCTGTGATGCAAAAGTTGTAGCGTTATCCGATACGATCGTGCGTGGCAACCCGAACCGTGATATATATTCATAAAGTTTTTCAACTACGTCAGATGTAGTCGACGGCACATCGTAAACTTCTACCCATTTCGTGTATGCATCTACAATTACTAAATAGATACGATGGTTCAGCGGACCCAAGAAATCTATATGGATTCGGGTGAAAGGATTTGACGGAAATTCCCAGGGTGAAAGCGGCGCTTTAGACGGTGAAGACCGTGAACTAATGCATGTATCACATGCGCTAATCATTTGTTCTATAGCAGCGTCAATGCCCGGGAACCAAACCCTTGACCGCGCTTCCGCTTTTGTTTTAACTACACCTAAATGAGAGCTATGTAGTTCAGATAATATTCTAGAACGTAGCGTTAAGGGCAACACTATTTTATGGCCGCGCATTAAACAACCGTCTTCGACGGATAGCTGCATTTTACACATAAAAAACGGTTTCAAGTTCGTATCCGCTATTTTCTTTGGCCAGCCATTAAAAACAAAATATTTAACTTTAGATAAAATTGCATCTTTGCTCGTTTCCATGCGCAACACATCGCGAGTCACGGGTAAATTATCTGTCACAAAATTTACATAAGACGCACGGTCGGCGAGCGGCGCTGGCGGCGGCACGTATGAATCATCACCTGTGTCGACGCGTGCGCAGCGATCGCCCCCCTCTCCGTTCCCGACGACTGGTAAACTAGCCCGAGACAAGTAGTCTGCACTATTGTTAACGCTCCTTACGAATTCTATGCAATAATTATAACCACTTAAGAACAACGCGTACCTTTGCAATCTGTTTGCCGACACTTCGGGTATACCTTTATACGGCCCGAATATTGAGATTAAAGGTTTATGGTCTGTTCTTAGAATAAAAGGTTCAGATCGGCCATATAGATATTGGTGAAACCGTCTCACCCCAAATATAATCGCAGTGGCCTCTTTCTGAATTTGCGAATAACGCTTTTCAGCCGAATTTAAAGTGCGTGACGCGAAAGAAATAGGTCGTTCGACGCCATCGCTCTCCACCTGGGATAAAACAGCCCCCAATCCTGTGGGTGATGCGTCCACCGTTAAAATTATTTTCTTTTTTGGGTCAAAGTGTGTTAGTACTTGATCTGAAATAAGGATTTTTTTTATTGTATTAAATGCTTTGTCGTGTTCTTTCCCCCATGACCATTTTACTCCTTTTTTCAGCAGGTCGTATAATGGACTAAGAATACTGGAGGCATTTTGTACAAAGTTACGGTAGTAATTGACAAGCCCCAAAAATGATTGTAAGCTCTGGACATTAGTGGGAATGGGCGCTTCCGTTATAGCTTTTATTTTGTCATTTGATTTTTTTAACCCGTGTTTGTTAATCGTATAGCCTAAGTAATGAATTTCGTCTTTAAAAAATTCACATTTATCCTTTTGTACGACCAATCCTGAACTTTGAAGCCTCTTAAAAACTTCATGTAACCTTTTTAAATGCTCCGATTTAGACCCGGTTATCAAAATATCATCCAACAGACACAGTACCCCCTCCATGCCAGCAAGCACACTATCCATCGCTTTTTGGAAGATCGCTGGTGCGCTCGTCAACCCAAACACTAAACGTGTATATTTGAATAGCCCGCGATGTGTATTAATGCATGTTACGTTCTGGGAGTCTTCGTCGAGTAAGAATTGGTTGTACGCCATAGATAAATCAATTTTTGAGAAATGTTCACCCCCATGTAATTTAGCAAACAGCTCTTGAACAGACGGCAGTGGATATTGTTCAGCAATTAATTGTTTATTAATGCTTACGGAGTAATCTGCACATAATCGAACTGCACCGTTGCGTTTTAACACTGGCACTACCGGTGAAGCATAGTCCGAGTGTTCTACCGGTTTTAACACCCCTATACTCACTAAACGTTCAATTTCGTTATTAATTTTATCTTTAAGGGCAAATGCTACCGGTCGCGCTTTAAAAAAAACTGGTTGTGAGTGCGGTTTCAACTGTAATTTAACTTTAAATCGATTAAAGGTTCCCAACTTGTCGGCAAACACCTCTGGGTATATAGCTTGAATTTGTGCAGCCGTCTGTTGCGTATCATGTACATAATTCATTTGAATCAAACTCAACTTGAACGTAGACAGAAAATCGCGTCCTAGAAGCGAAGGGCCATCGCCGTACACTATATATATATCTAATTCGTTCGTTTGACCGGAATAAGTGACGGGTACTCGCATTGCTCCGCTACAACGTATCTCATCACCTACATATGTAGTTAATTTTTTTCTAACCGGCCGAAGGCAAATATTTTTAAAATATTTATTAAAAACATTTTGAGAAATTACTGAGACGGACGCCCCGCTGTCCACTTCAAAATTTAATTTTACTCCACTAATATACACCGACTCAATCATTGGCTCCCCGTGATTTGATTGAATACGAAACAACTTACCATCGTCACCGCACTCATCCACATCCTCACAACCAACATAGTTCACTTTGCCGCACATTTTCCGCAAATGACCTTTTTTGTTACACTTTTTGCATTTGTAATTTGCGTACCGACACTTAGAAGCAATATGGTTAAAACGACCGCACACTGTACACTTTTCCACTGGTTTCCCGTTCCTGGAATCCGTCTGAGTTATTTTGTACAGCTCGCTGGAACTGCTCGTTGGTTGCGCCGGTGTCAGCGCCGCACCTGCAGCCCCAGCTGCAGCTCGCGCGCCGCGCATGGATTCCGCCAGCTCAATTGACTTCGAAAGGGTCAGTTCGGCCAAGTCTTGGCTAAACAATTTCTCTTTTTCCGGCCCTAGCAGCATCCCCATTATAAACCTATCGCGTAGTGCTTCTTCGACGTTGGAAAACGAACACTGGGCTGTTAATCCACGAAGCCTTGCCGCCCATTGAGAGTGCGACTCTCCATATTGCTGTGTGGCGGAATAAAATGCACTGCGTTCTCCAAAACCACAACGTTTGGGAATGAAATGTTTATCCAGTAAGCTTATTATCTCTTCATATGGTACCTCTTGAACATCCCGTGGCAAAGCGAGATCCGAGGCCAACTGGTAGGTAGCATCCGCGAGTGCGCTAAGCAATATGGCCCGTCTTCTAATTCCTGCTTCATCGGTCTTGGCTGTAATATTGTTAGCTATCAGCCATTGCGTAAGACGCCCTTTGTACGCCTTCCAAGATTGTACATTATGGTCAAACGACGTTAAAATCCCAAATTGTGATGTGGCCATTTTTTTTTCTTTTCGTGGGTACTCCTCGTCGCCACTGTTATATATGCGAATGAAACGACCGCTGGCTAGTAACACACTGACTTTATTCGATGTAAGGAATGGCGCGGACGCAGCCGCGCGCACAGACTCACACGTACACACACATACACAACACACCAGAACACGCTTCTGCTGGCTCGTCAATTCGCAAGAGGTAGCTATAGCTACTAGTAATTATAGGTATGCAATTGTGAAACTTATGGGCTTAATATGAGAGTAGCTGTTAACATAAACATCGACAAGAACAACTTTTGAGACGAGTCGATTTTTTTCTGAATTTTACTGTGAAAGTTTTTATCATTAAACCAGAAGCATGGTCCAGTTGATTATCACTTCGTCGTTCGTTTGTTTACTGAAGTATTGTTGGTTTTGTGTGCAGCCTGTGCGCGCTGGGCGCGGTGTTCCAGCACTCGTACGCCGGCGGCGCGGCGGCGCAGGCCTACTGCGCGCGGCCCGGCTTGCGGCTGTGGCGCGCTGATGCCGCGGGGAACGTACTGCACACGCTGCTGTTCAAGGTCAGTGCCAGTGGCCCCGCTGTCAAGGTCAGTGCCAGTGGCCCCGCTGGCAAGGTCAGTGCCAGTGGCCCCGCTGTCAAGGTCAGTGCCAGTGGCCCCGCTGGCAAGGTCAGTGCCAGTGGCCCCGCTGTCAAGGTCAGTGCCAGTGGGCCCGCTGTCAAGGTCAGTGCCAGTGGTCCGGCTGGCAAGGTCAGTGCCAGTGGCCCCGCTGTCACAGAATACTTAATAGTACAAGTACAGAAGTTTCACTTCGCAACTCCAATCAAATAAATTGCTAGTCTAGCTCACGACGCAATAAAGTCCAATTCACGTCGCGCTGCGCTAAATGCCTAGCATTATATTCACCTACATTCTTCGTCTCTTTCTATCACGTAACTCGTATTCTTTCTGACGCAGCTAGGGTTGCCTCTTTGTGATTCATTTATTTATAGGTAGACTTTGTGTCGGCATATGCATAGTATAATCAAAAGGTAGATATATTAAAGGTTAATAGGTACCTACCAAAAGTTTAAAAAAATAACAAACCTACCTATAACCTATAACGACAAAACAGAGCGTTAATCTCAAACATCAGAAATTCGTTTAATTCTATCAAACTCGTGAAAGATTATTACACCAACCTACGTTCCTACTTATTTTCGTAACCTACCTATTTAAATATTAAACCTACGTAATAAACCTAACATGAATGAGAATTTCATAATAATAATAACCACTTTAAAGTAGAACTTGCCTTTCATCGTCCTTAGGGAGCGTACAAAAAGTTAACTTTGGATCGCGATTCGTGTTTAAACAGTTAAACACTGCACAATATTTACGAGCTTTTTTTTTACGTGTTGCCATTTTAAATTTAACTTATTTTAAGGTAGTTAACTACGGAAAGTTGGTGACAAACAAAACTCGCGCGTGCGTCACTGCTCGCTCGTTAGACCCTACTAGATTGGCCCCGCTGGAGGGGCCGCCGCGCGTAGGTACGTTTTCGAGCATACACGGGGAGTGAAACAGGCCTGCCGCTGTCAAGGTCAGTGCCAGTGGTCCCCCCGGAAAGGTCAGTGCCAATGGCCCCGCTGCCAAGGTCAGTGCCAGTGGCCCGCTGCGAAGGTCCCTGCCAGTGGCCCTGTTGCCAAGGTCAGTGCCAGTGGCGCCGCTGCCAAGGTCAGTGCGAGTGTGTCCAGTGCTGTGATATTGTCATAATATCGTCGCTTACATTACAGTGTCACGCAAATAAATTTGAACACTATCGCATTAATTTTATGCCAAACTTAAAAGTTTTTTTTCACGAAGATCTTCAATTTATGGTACACAATTCAACTGTAATCCACTTAGATCGAGGTTTAAGTAAAGAAATGTTTCACTAATAGGCACGGAACATTTCATAAATAACATGTGAAAATCATATCAAATGGTTGTCATTATTCACACATCACACCTGCTCGTTCCCTTCACATTGACTGCTACAATTTCACACTGAAAATCGCAGATTGTTCCTTCCCGTCACAAGTTCAAATAATAATGAAATATGAATTATGATGAATGATATATAATTAGCGATTTAAATGAAATGCTCCTAAATGTAATATAACTCTGTCGTATGGTTTTCATGTCGGTTAAGGCAGAAGCCCGTTGTGGTCACTGCCCCCTATGTGGCTATTTTGAATATGTACCTACTGCTATTTTTTTTTATATGGTGGCTCTTTGCATATTCTCGTTCATTAACTTAGCTGTTTCTTAAAACTTAATTTTGAAAAATAACAATAAAGTCGCAAATACCTTGCACCCGTTTTTTTACCTAGTTATTCAATAATTATTGATATAACATTCGCACAAAGTCAAAGTCAAAGATTTTTATTCAAATAGACTTATAGATAAGTGTTTTCGAATCGTCCAATTTTTTTTTCCTACCAGCCAAAGGGGGCAGTGACCTGCAACGGGGCTTCTGCCTTACCTGACATGAAAATCATACGACAGTGTGCGTAATATTTCATTTAGGAGCATTTTATTTAAATCACTAATTATAATTTATATTTCATTATTATATATTATAGTATTGGATTCTAATCCAGGATCTCAGAGTAGCCGACACCTTGAAACCGGTGTACTTACCTACCTCGTAGGTCATCAAAATTTCACATTCAAAACCATAATCCTTTTGACATACTTATCTGTTATTTTGCACCAAAGTGTCTAGCAGTGTCTACCTTTATTTTCTAGTGCGCACGCTCATTAATACTTTTCAAATGGAATATAATGTAAATTCCTTGTCAAACTCTTAAATTGACTTTATTATCACCAGGACGCAATCGCCAACCCCCTAACCGTGGCAGAGCTGCTAAACCCGTGCACTCGTCAACCGTCGACCCCCCACGAGCGCAGCCTGGCGCGGCTGCTGGTGTACCGCGAGCAGTTCCTAGTGGCGCACGACGGGCGCGCCCTCTACGTGTTGGATCCGAGACGAGCCACCGCCGTCTGTGTTGTTGACACGCTGCGAAAGTAAGTCCCTTAGGACAGGTCTTCTTCTTCAAAAATTAACGAAGCGAATGTTAAAACATGTTTAGCAGTTGCTGGAGACTGTAATAGTCCCCTGCGACTGCAGAAATAAAATGTCCTCAATATTGGCAAGCAAAGATGATTGGATGAAATTAATGCCTTTGTTTTCCGTCTAACTTGGATGACATGTTGCTCGTTTTTGCTTACAAAACAGTTAGGCCACGCCCATTTTTGATGAGACGTACATTGAAAATGTCGCAACATAGGCGATTATCAGGGCCAGCAGTACTCGATACGGCTTCGATATTTTATAAACAACTTGTACAGATTTTAAAAACAACTTGTCGCAATTACTCAGTTGCAGTCTTTTGTTTCTTGTAAAAAATACATTCATTCCGTTTCGTTTGTCGTAGAATACTGTCGGTATGCGTGACGAAGGACGAGATCTTCGTGCTAGAAGGGCCGCGTTCGCTAGTACGGCTAGCCGCCGCGCCCGACCACGCCGCGCCCACAGGTCTGTTCGCCAAACATTCCTGACCTTACCTTACCCCACTCTACTACTTACCCCCCTCACTCCTAACCCCAATCTTGATTATGCCAAACCTGCGTAGGTATGAAATGTTTCACACACCCACAGGTCTATTCGCCAAACATTCCTGACATTAACTTACCCTACTGTACCCCTTACCCCACTCGTTATTACCTCATCCTTTGCCCTCATGCCTTACCTATGCCTAACCCGTGCAGGTATTCAATGTTTCTGGTACGGCTGGCGGCCGTGCCCGTAGGTCTGTATGCCAAACATTCCTGACTTGACCTTACCTCACTGTACGAGTTACCCCACTTGTTGATCCACGACCACCACCTCTGATCCTTTGCCCGCACTCCTAGCCCCAACCTTGATTATGTGAAACCCGTGTCCTGACCTGACCTTACCCCACTGTACACTTACCCCACTTGTTATTACCTGACCCCTAGTCCGCACTTTACTGCTTTACGCCGTCATCTCGTCACGTTCACGTCCCGGTGACGGCGGCGGTGCACAAACGGCCTTACCCTATTCTTGGTGTTACAATACACGTGTGGGTAGATAATAAGTGATTTGAATCAAAACTAGGTTCTTTTCATTTAGTAAAGCGCTAAATTTCAATATTTAGTACGAGAATCAGAAAAAAATTAAGAATATGTCCAAAATATGTATGTATTGTTATTGAGAAACAAATTAACTATAACTTTTTAATTTAGCATTTTACAATGCTATTTTTATGTGATAAACAAGAAAAGTTGTTAAATAAGAAAATATACTAGAAAAAAGCAACTTGTCTCATCTCGTCAGGGCATGCAGGACATGAGGCAAGTTGCTTTTTCTAGTATATTTTCTTGTTTAAGAGACTAACTGTTGTGATTTTAGACATTTGGAAACCATGATGTGCCTTATATATCGTGAATTGATCCCGTCCTTCCTACTTACGCCTCACCTGATTTTTTTTATATTGTGACATACGTGGGGCGTTTATTAAGAACCACGACACCACGAGAGACATAAGAGAAAATTGTTTTGAACGCCCCTCGTTTTATCCATGTTAATATTCATAAACTACAAGTAGGTTAAATTATGAAATGTTTGTGCCAACCTAAGAATAATAATAATATAATAATTGCATACAATCACACCAATTATATAGCCCACGTTAAGTTTCATGAGGAACTTGTGTTATGGATACTAGATAACGGATAAACATACATATATACGTTTTTTTAAATACATACATAATATACATATTAAATACCCAGACCAAGACAAATAGACATGTTTATGCACACAAATATTTGTTTTGTCCGGGGATCAAACCGGACCTCTGGCGCAGAAGGCGGGCTTATTACCCCTGCGACACAGGTCGTTATTTAGTTGTTAATTAATCGTCAAAAGAAGCAGATAAATTATTGATCAATATAGCATACCAAACTTTACATGATGAATTGATGACATTGAGCGCGCCCTTATTACGAACATAATAAGAGCCATTATTGTGGAACTATTAAGCTTCATATCATATGCTGTTGATTGTTCCTTAAAAATATGTTAAACCTGCTATTAATTAGTTTTTCATACTTTTGGCAGTGTATTGTTGATCGATGTTTAAAATTTCAACTCTCAGAGCCGAGTTCACCAACTATCAATTAATCGCAATCACATCGTTCTGTTCCTTTAAACTTCAAACTTACGTTGACTGAAATGCAATGACATTTATGAGTTAATTAGTTGGTTAACTCGAGGTTTATCCTATTCATCACTAATATACTATCTGACCAAGACAATTAGGCGCATGACAAACTTAAAAATCTAACTAAAAATTAACATTTTAAGAAACGGTAATCAATGAGTTAATCACTGTAGCGCTAATAAATCAGATAATAAGAGAAGTGGCTAGTTCTTCGGGCGGTTTGAACGCCGTCATTGTCCTCAACATATAAAGTAACATGCATAAGTGGGAAAATAATAAAGGTTATGCTGCTAAACGCTACTCGTCTGGGACCTATATTCGTAACTGGACACGAGGACAGAATTTTATTACTCTAAAAATATATAAATATGTTGAGGACAATGACGGCGTTCAAACCGCCCGAAGAACTAGCCAAGTACTGTGATAGAAGTGGGCTGCAGGTGCTAAAAGTGCAAAACCGCATTCCTGACATGCTTCTAATTGTCTTAGTCTTGTAGTAATATGTAATGCTTTTCGAACTATTTTTTTAGTTGTTTTTGCAATTGACGCCATAGCAAGTAGTGCCATTAAATTGATTTGGTTTTTTATATTTTTTTTTGGTTTTTAGAATTTGAGAGGGAGAATATCTCGCATATCTTGTTTATTTCAGCGGAACTGATTTTTTTTTATAATGAAATTGCATTCCAAATTTAACATTGTGGTACTTAAAATGTAGTCAAAAGTCGTGTTTCTAACACGTCATTGTACTTTAATTATTTGTATGTTTTTATTTTTTTATTACTAAAATGACTTAATATTGAAAATTTACTAAAAGGGTATTAAGGGAGATTATTTTAATGATTAGCATTAAGTTATATACTTGTTATTTTTGTTAATGTATTACAAGTGCTTTAACCGATACCAAATTAGGACCAATGTACTTGTTATGTAAGCAAATGTTTTTATTTTGGACCTTTTGTTTTAAGAAGCACCTAAGTCATTTTTTCTTTGTACTTATCCTCTGTTACCAAGGGATAAGGTGTAATATTCAATGAGTTGTGAAAATCCTGACGAAAATATCTATCTAGTTTACCAATATTTAGTAAGCCTTATGTGTTTTTATGTTGTGTCTATTCAATGCGACCAGTATTGTTAATTAACTTTATTGATTTACACTGATGTCTGCTCGAACTCGGAATCCCATCTACTAAAGTGCGTGTTATACTAAGAGCAGAGCAATGATAAACAAGGATTCTTACAGCCGTTCCCAATAACCTATTCATAGTAACAGATGGGGCTACTATTGTTTTGTTATATTACTATTATATGACGAGAAATAACAAAGATTGCCTAGCAACCAAACCACAGTAGGCCTATCACTTACTGAGGATAGGTTATTGGGAATGACCTTTAGTATGGTCTGCACTTTATTAAAGATTCTACTAGCTTGCAGTCGGTTTTAATAACCTATCCTCAGTAATTGATAGGCTTTGGTTGCCTAGAATGCTTAGAAATTTTTGTTATTCACCCCCATAAATAATTACTTATCTGTAGATACGGATAGCGCTATCTGAAAGAATTTTTAAATGCCAAGCCATTATCAAGCCTAGGATACTTGTTTCGTTGCCTAGCAACCGTTGTTATTTTGATCATACATATTAACAAAAATATCCTAGGCAACTATCTCAGATAGCCCTATCCATATCTTTTATTGATTGATTAGCGGTCGGTTTCAATAACTTATCTACAGTAAGAGATAGGCTTACTAGAGCTTTGTTGCCTAGATATTTTTGTTATTCAGCCCAAAATAACCTAAAATAACAGCGGTTGCTAAGTAACGTAACCAAGATAGGCCTACCTATTGTTATGGATAGATTATTGAAACCGGCCGTAGGTTATTGATTTCGGGCTTCAGTAGTTATCAACAGCGGTTGCTGTAAGTAACGTAACGCCTATCTAGCTCTTGCTAGGGATAGATTATTGAAACTGGCCCTTAGTCGACCCAATGCTTGTATTATTATGCCGTATTATTATTTATAACTTTTTATTTTTGCATTGTGCAAATGCTATTTTATGTGATAAATATTAAACAAGAAAATATACTAGAAAAAAGCAACTTGTCTCATCCCGTCAGGGCGACATGAGACAAGTTACTTTTTTGTAGTATATTTTCTTCTTTTTTATTTATCGTTTTTTTTTTCGGTATGTATAAATGTTACAACTGTTTTGCATGAACTAGTTTTTTGTTTTAGTGTTATTTACAATTTATCCAATTTGTTTTTAGTTCTTAGGACACTGATAATATTCAACTTCTTTTTTATAAGGCTGGACTTTTAAAATAGTATTTTGACATGATTGTATTTATGCAGAATCCTAAAATTTTATCAATATCTTAAACTCTTGTTACCTTGCTTAAGTTTTAAGTCATATCCACGTATGTAAAAACATGCGACTTTAAAGAGAGTAAAAATATAAATCATTTTACTTAAATACCATTATCGTAACATTTAATAACTTATGCTATCTACTGTTTATTTTTGTTTTTTTTTACTTCCGCAAAAAAAAAAAAACGTGGATATTACCTTCTTGATCAATGTGAAATTCGTGATATATGTTGAGTTACACAATAGGCTATTTGACAATGCGAAAAATAAAGTGTCAATTACTGTTATCAGTATAAATTATGAGTTTAAAAATGGTTTTTTATTAACGTAAGTTGAAAATTATTATAAATTTATTTAAAAATCCGTAAATAAAAATGCATTTTTTAAACGTTTTGTCACGTGACACAAGCCGCTCCTGATTCGTCGAGTTTATAATGACGTCACCTGCTTGTAAACATCGTTTGACTACGTATGTGGATGATATGCAGAATACAGGCAAGTGACGTCACCGAGCCCATTGCAGCGCCATATTGTCAAAGTAGCGTTTTGGCGCGCTATTTAAATATTGAATTTTTAATTTGATATTTTTCAGCAAATATGTACCAGAATTAAAAAAACATCTTTTACTGGGTTCCTTAAACTCTACTACATAATATAAAATGGATTTTCAAAACCTGTCAAATAGCCTATTAGTCCCTAAACTAAATGTTGTCGCTTATATTATTTTTAATGACAACTTTTATTTGCACAGCTGAGACTTATTGATTTCCAAAAGAATGTAAGCATAATGCATGGTCATTATTATTAGTGTCAACTTGCGAAGCTCATACGCACTTACTTACCCGGCGTAGTGAGACCTTTTATGTAGCTGTTATGTCCGTACGTATGTACTGCCAACGACATATTATGCGAAATATCTTTTACTCGCTTAGGTGTTCTCTCGTACTTATTTATTGATGAAATAAATAAATACATTTTATTGGATTACGTACGCTTTATTTGTTATATGACACAAAGATATTGTGTTTGTTTTATGTTATGAGTCCCCGAGGTATGGACCACACGGCATCTTCCCACGGCCGGAAAATGTACGTGAAAAGAATTGATGATTTTAAAATCTAATTATGTGATAAATGATAATGTCATAATAATCGAAACGCGTTGTAATCAACTAAAATAATTTTATTTAAGTGAAACATTCGTTATTTTTAAACGTTCCAAGATGTTTCGCTTGATATGTCGTCACCTGTATCGTTGTACACACGACAGTAGGTCAGACTTCACACTTGGCATAAGTACATCTAAAATTTTGGCGCGCACTGTTAATTGAAATAAAACAACTAAGGACATCGTATTTCACACTTTAAGGTCTAATTTTCCGTGTTTGTTAAGGTTTTATGATTTTTCCGAAAGTCGTCCCGTGACCAGCAACAGCTGAAAAGGTGCCGAAACGTCGGGAAAAAACCTTAAAAACACGGAAAATTAGACCTTAACTCGTGAAGTACAGTGCACTTAAAATCCGTAAAAGTTGATTTATTTCAATTGACACTTGGCCTTAAGGGCGCCTTAATGTCGCTCGTAATAGCGTCTATTTTCGTAGTGTAAGTGAAAAAGCCTGACGTCCTGTTGACTGTTCATCGCTAGCATGGCCATTGTACTTATATATAAATATACTTTTGTAGTAAAATGACGCATTTTTATTTCGTACCGCTGCTGTAGACACCTTGCTTTAGTTGTGCTCGTATATTTATGTATATGAGCAATGGCTCGTGTTTTTATTGGATGTTTTAAGCTGTTATTAAGGGTTGGACCAGATCAATCAGCACGCCATCGCCTTTTCCGTCGCCCTATCCTTTTCTATCGCTCAGAACCGTCACTTGCCAGAGCGAGAATGACTGACGGAACGCTATCGCAACGCCGGACGCTGACGCATGCTATAGCATTCCGTCAGTCTTTCTCGCTCTATCAAATGGCGGTTCTGAGCGACAGAAAAGGATAGGGCGACGAAAAAAGGCAATAGCGTATTTACAGATGTGGCCCAACCCTAAGATACAGTCTTAACCCCTTACTTATGAACTTGGTGTAAGCTTGGAATAGTTGTTCCGACTTTTGTCTCTGTCATTGAGTTCGAGAAAATAAGACAAACCCTGAATAACTATTCCAAGCTTATACCATGTTTATTAGTAAGGCCGATGGACTATAGTACAAAAGACTACGCTTTGCCAGGCCCTATTGGTTCCCAAAGGCAGTGACAAAGTGCCAAGATTTAGTGTTTAATTTTTATTTACTTTTTTTAATGGACTTCGGTGAGACTCTTAGCCTTTATCATACCTGATGTTAAGTATTGATAAGGCTGAAGATGGTAGCGAGCCTCTCCCGGAATCTTCAGCCACGGAGGAACTGGCTATCTTACCTCTAACTGCCGGAACACAACAATGCTGAAAACATCATGACGAGATGTTCTTGTATGAGCTAATTTAAACAAGCAAGAGAGCAAGACGACCTCTTGCGGTAACGCGCCGCCTTTTAGCGATTTTGATTTGGTATTTAAGATTATAGGTGGTTTTTTGGTTGTATAGTCTATGGAAATTGTAAAAGCTCCTCCTTGGCAATAATGAAAGATATTATTGCACTATCCTTGAAAACTGTTGATGTATCGGCAAAATGTGAGTCTATACTAATATTATAAGGAGGAAAACTTTGATTGTTTGTTTGTTTGCATTGTTTGTGGCTCCGAAACAACTGAACGGATTTTGATGAAATTTGGTACACTGATAGTAGATAGCCTGGTTATGGACATATGATAGTTTTTAATCCGATATTCCCACGGGAAGTACGCGGGGAAACCGCGAGCGGCCGCTTGTATATTATAAGAAAAGCTCAAAAAGTTTTAAGATAGCCTTTCTCCAATCTCAACAACTGAAATTCTATATTCTATTCTATCCCTTTTTTAAAGAAACTCAATAAAATAATAATTTTAATTAGCACACAAAGCGGTATCGTGCATAAAAAAACAAATAGTTATTTAATGTTGTGTTCTTCATCAATTATCTAATATATAACGTAATCTACGAGGGTGAATCAAAAAGTTCTTAGAATTGCCAATAACTGATGCTCAGTTAAATGACAAAAAAATAATTTATTTTACTACGTTATCTTCTTCTAACTCTAAACATTTGTTAGAATGCTTCTCCAACTTTTTTATTTTCTCTGAAAAAAAAAACAAATTCCTTGACTCTCGAAAATTCCTCTACCGCGGCCATTACGGCGTCATTGTCGTGAAATCTTGTTCCATGAACATACTCTTTCAATGAGTGAAAATCACAAGGGGTTAAGTCCGGTGAATATGGCGGGTTATTTTAAATTTCAAAGCAATACTGACGGATTGCCGTGAGTGCAACGTCAGAGCGATGAGCTGAAGCGTTACCATGGTGAAACATAAGACCCAAAAGTTTTTATGAAAATGGATTGGAAACTTATTGGAAACTACCAAATAAAATCTTTAGGGTCTGCAGGTTATTTTGGAGAGTCATCAAGTACCAGTCTTTCCATATTTTTGCCATTTTCTTCGTTTAAAGCGGTGGACGTTCGACGAGAACGAGAATCATCTTCATAGCTGGATTTGCCACTTTTAAACTCGACTACCCAGTAAGCGACCATGGAATAAGGTACACCATCAGTCTCTTACGATTGCTGAATATCCAAATAAATATCCAAAGTTCACAATTTTTTCAGGCACTGGTACTTTATCACCGCGCGTATCTCGTTTTTATCCTTGTTTGGTAGACTTTATCAATTTGTTTTACAAAATAATTAATAAAATAAAAAAGTACAAGACGGTATCAATTGATACCATTTATTCCAATTTCGACCCACATGTTTGGACCCACTTATTAAAATTCTTATTTCACCCCACTTTTTATGCCTATTTCGACCCACATAAAACACTAAATAATAATGACACTTGAAAATAAAAATTAAAAACTTTCACAAATAAATATTAGTGTATCCATTTCTAAGAACTTTTTGATTCACTCTCGTATACTAATATTATAAAGAGGGAAGATTTGTTTGTTTGCATTGAATAGGCTTCTGAAATTACTGAACGGATTAGGATGAAAATTGGTACACAGATAGTTAATAGCCTGGTTATGCACATAGGATACTTTTATCCCGATATTCCCACAGGAACGGGAACCACGCGGGTGAAACCGTGAGCGGTCACTAGTCTAATATATAACGTAATGTAAGAAACACTTATGCTGTTAGAGATGACTGACATTGATATACAATTACAATATGAAATTCTACTAATCTTAAGCGGTTATTTAATTGAAACATATAATAGTTTCAGGCTAATATCAACGATAATATCATTGGTCAGTGAATTTATAGTGACTCATGACAAATTTTAAATAGTGAATTCTCATATGGAACTTCATTTGAGATTTCACTTGTAGCCGAGTTGACTTTTCCAATATTTTTCTATTTAAAATTTGTTATAAGTATAAAAATAGCATTGAAAAATGCAAAAATTCAAAAATCATAAATTATAGTGGCTCAGTGACTTGTTGCTAGTTACACAATGGCAGTTGGTGACAAGATAAGGTCCCATTTAAATGAAATGGTTTATGGCTCAATGTTTTTAATTTGTCATAAATTCGACAAAATCCTATCAGTGCAACGTATTTACAGCGGTAATATGTAAGTACCGTTAACTCAAAAAAATGTTTAAAACACACTTTTTCTAATTAAAAACGATTAATAAAAAGCACCAACAGACAAGTACGGAAACTTCCCGCGGGGCTATTACCTATCTTTGCAACAGCAACGCGACAGCAGAAATCGCGCGATAATTGCTTTACGTCACGTATCAACAGTGCAGCCTCTACCGAACAAACGATGAACTACAATGTACATTCATTGAGTTCCTGTTATTGCTACCAAATTGTATCTGGCGCTAGCGTCAGCAACACGCGGCGTCTCACTCTCGCACCTAGGTAGGAGCGCGAGGGAGAGGCCGCTATGACCATCGCTACGACCATCAGCGAGCGATTAGCCAGGATATGTAATACCATTTTTATTTTGACGCTCCGCAGTAATCGCGCGATAATTGCTTATTTTTAGGTAATAGGCCCCGCCGATCGAGCAATAGTTTTTTAGGGAGCGTTATTTATAAATGTAATGTATTTGTAGACTACGTTTACATCACAAATAATATTATCATTAATTCATTTGAATAATAAATTATTGCTTTAACCTTATTACTTTACGAAAAAACGTTTTCCAACAAAACTACTGGTCGACCGGGAAGTTCCCCGATTGTGCCTTTTATATACTCCTTCTCTGCATTTACATAGCCGAGATGTGTATGTTAGTAAAAAAACATCCAGAGTATTTTACAAAAATTGATGATGTTAAAGAAAATGTACGAGACTCCAGAAAAAATAAATTATTAATACCGCATTGTAAATTAACATTATTTAAGAAAAATGTATATTTCATGGCAATCAAATTATATAATAAACTGCCATCTGATCTCGTACAAGTACCGCTAGCCAAAAATAAGTTTAAGCATTGTTTGTTACGCTGGCTTATTGAAAACAACTTTTACTCTGTAAGTGAATACTTAGACTACAAACAAGTTAACAATAAATTTTGAGGACATTGACTCAGGAATATGACCATAAAAATGTAACTATAATGTAATTATATTGCATTAATTTCTTTTTTTTTTTTCATATACTGACACTATCACGAGTTGGAATTTAATTAATATTTAATAATCTGACATTGTACAATTTAAATTAATATATAATTTTTGCATGCCTACAATATTTAAGGTAGAATACAGTAGACCACAGTAAACACACATTGTCATCCATCTCAATGAATCACACTGTATTGAGCAAATAAATAATTAATAAATAATTTCTACGATAGGAGTTGTAGGTATTTTAATAAAATTGTGTTTTTTAACTTACTGTAAGTAACACCCATTTGCATAAAGAAAAACGCCGAAAGCTATTCTTATCTATCGTATGGAATTAATATTAAGAATAGCTTGACTTAGGCGCTCGATATTGGGCCCGCAAGTTAAAGTGTGTTAGCGTTAGTGGATGTAAGAATGTCTGAAAAGGTCAGTGCAAAGCTATTTTTATCAAGATTAAGATAAGAATCGCCTAAGACTATTCTTAGTTAAGTGCAAATGGGTGTTACGAACCTTAACGATTTATCACAACAGACGAGCCGCTGAACCTGATGAGCAAGTCCCTGACGTCGTCCCTGCAGCAGGCGGTGAGCACTGTGCGCGAGCTCACGCAGCTGCACCAGACCGTGCCCTACCTCGGCAGCGTGCTTGAGCAGCCTCTCGCCCTCCTCACCAACAACGAACTCCTCGACAACACCATCTCCAGCGCAGAGGAGTGCTTCGAACTACCCCCTATAAAACACCTCCCGAACGACCTCTCGAACAACGTCCTGGAATCCATCATCAATGAGTTCAAAGACGTCTCCAGCGACGCGGAGGAGCTAAGAAAGGCGAAGTCCGAGGAGTTGCAGCGCAAGTTGAGGTTGTACAACAGCATAATGGAGCAGAAGTGCGAGGAGGAGCTGATCCACAGCAGACGCAGCCGGCGGCGGGAGCTAGGCTCGGGCGGCAGCACCCCGCGCAACACCACGCCCGCGCGCAAGTGTGACAGCGTCAGCTACACCAGCCCTTGCCTTATGAACATCAGTGTTTATGGGTACGTATGTTTGTTATTGTTATATTATACGTGTAAAGTGGCTGATGGATTCAGTCATAACCCATGACTCATGGGATAGGGGAGCAAAAACCGAATTCCAAAAATACGTTTTCATGAGCTTATTTGTGCTTCAGACCGAAAACCCTATTAATCCAGTCTATATTTGCTTTTTGGTGGTTTATGTATGATAAGGGACGTCAGCAGTATGAGGATGTTAAAATGGCCGTTAATTCAAGCGTTTCAGTATACGATTAAACAGTCCCTTTAAATAATTATGCCTTTAGTCACCGTTGATTTCCTTATCTACTTGTGATATCAATCAGTTTTAATTCCTTATCAAATCTTATTCTATCTGAAATCAAAATATGAATTTGCTTGCTTACAATACATTCATAAATGAAATGCTACTTGTCTTATTAAATCAGACTGATTAACTGTTTGATTCTGTTCAGGAATGATTCTCAAAACGACGATCTTCTTGAAAAGCAGATTGAGGAGAAAGAAAAGATTCTCGCCAAAATGTTGAACCTAGAGTCGCTTAGCATCACGATCCCCAAGAACGATGTATCCGAACAGGGCAAAACCACCCCTAGGTTCAAGCAAATAGAGGTCACCCCTCTCATAGAATCCGATACCGGAGTTGTTTTGAAAGAATCGGAACCAGAGAAGACACTAACACCGACCGTCAACTCTAAAGAAAACTCTAAACCTATAGATTTAGTACCCAAAATCGTGAAGTTGCCCAACAATTGGAACTTAGGAGATATAGAATTAAAACTGGAATTGCAATCAAACGGTGTCAAAGATCCTAAGAACATAATGTCACCAGACGAACACATAGAAAGCGATTGGGAGATAATCTGATACAATACAACCAAGTGATAAGTCTGCTCTTAAAATACATTCAGCTTAATGCATTTATTTTATTACTCATAATGGCAGCCTGAAGTCCAAATTCACTGCGCAATCTTATGAAACTCGATGATTTATGTATGTACAGTTTAGATTTAGATTTTTCAATGACGATTTGTAAACTAGTGCATTTATAGTGGCTGGCCTTGCCACAAAAGCAATTTATACCAATGACCATCAAGAAATGGCTTCCCTGATTTTTAATAAAATAATTTTGTTCATATTTATTTATAACATTGTGATCTTATTTGTTTTGGAGGTTTTATGCATTGTGCCTTATTGCTGTTATTTTATCCAATTAATATACGTAATAATTTATTAATAGGCTGTAACTTAGTGCCTTATCACACTAGCGATTAGCGAGCGTGCTCCGCCCCCTGATTATGTAACTTGTTTCTATCAACGTTTGATTGAATGTGCAGTCACATTGCTGCTTTAGTAAAAATCAATGTGACAACTATCTTAAGCACTTTCAATCAAAATCTGTTAGCAACAGAGTTAGTTAATGAACTAGCCGGACGTTGCGGCGCGCAGCGAGGACGTGACGTACTCAATATGCTCAGCAACAAAATTTAATTCGTCGTAGCGTAGTCCATACGTTATGTAACTAAGCATATGTACGGCGCGTGCACGTTTCGAATTATTAGGGCGTACTGGCTATGCCGTCGCCCCGCCCGGAGTACACTCGAAAATCGCTAGTGTGATAAGGCTCTTACTTAGACAATGGACGAGAGCGGGACTGGTACGAATCAAACAGTGTCTGAAGTAACGGCACGCTATGATAGCCGTTTTGACACCTCATTTGTGCAAAGCGTTCCTTTCGAAAATTAGACTCTATTCCTTATTACATAACTCACATTTTGCTTTTCATAAGAAAGGTGTCAAAACAGTCATCATAGCCCGCTACTAAAGTAATTGTATTACGATATGTTTTGGTACAGTCGGGGGAACTTCCCGGTTGACCAGTAAATATTTTTTTGGGAGCTTTATTTTAAAAAGTAACAGATGTATAGAAAAGGTTTATATCACAAATAATAGAACATTAATAGGTATTTCATTCGAATAATAAATTGTTTCTTTAACCTTAGTACTTTCCGAGAAAACGTTTCCCCAAAAAAAACTCTACTGGTCCACCGGGAAGTTCCCCGATTGTAGTGAGGGCTAAAAAGGATTAAGGTGCATCTGCTTACTCGTAAATCACACACGCACTTATTTATAGATAAACCAACAAATCATTGAAATATGAATACAATTATCTATTAATACATTGTTACAATTTCCAACTGAGGCATATACATATACATTATTTTGTAGCTCGACGGACTGATATTTATATAATTATTAGTTTTAAGGCTGATCATGTTTACACAATGCACGTAGTTATATGATGTAAAACTTTGTATAATTACTTAGACATATACGTGTAATACTTAGACATAATCTCGTAGCTTAGTAAATGGAATTCTAATTGCAATTTTTTCTAAGATGTAAGTACTTGAATTTATTGATCAACTTCATCAATGATTGCTGTTTTGCGAATTATAAATAAATTCCACAGTCTCTTTTAAGTGTGAATAAATCAAGGAAAACGTCGATGTTTAATTATGCATCCGTTTCATGAGCATGTTGTTAGTATATGACACGTTGACGTGTGTTGACAAATAATTAAATAATAGAAAACAAAGTTAGTACAAATCATGATGCTTACTATAATATGTTATGTAAACCTGTGGAGCTATTACCTTTTGATGTTTCTATAGTCCGATTAGTTAAGCGAACCAACAGGACATCAAAAGTTCACGTGATCCGATTGGTGGGACTACGTGGTCTAAGAAAACGACAGTTTGTATAGTCTGATTAGTTAATCGAACAAACGGAAAATAGTTCATGTGGTCCGATCGGTAGGACAAAGGCAGTAGGACCACGTGGCCAGAGGGAAAAATTAGCAATCAGCGCGCAGTGATCGCGGTACCACAAAATAAAAATGGTATTACATATGTGATCGCTGGCTAATCGCTCGCTGATGGTTCGCGGCGTCTCACTCTCTCGCGCTGCTTCCTAGAGTGCGAGAGTGAGACGCCGATGAATGCGCGTTATAGTTCATCGATTGTTCGGTACTGGTAGCACTGTAATAACAGTACGGTTACTATGGTGATACGCGAGGTAAAGCAATTATCGCGCAATTTCTGCTATCGCATTGCTGTTGCGCGGTAATAACCCCGCGGAAACAGTTTTACACAAGGTTTATTATTTCTAGCTTCTGTTATTATTGTACAATCAACTGCTTACGTCTTAAAGTTTTGGAGAAATACATGTAATCGGCCATTTTGAAGCCCGCAAATGGCATTTTTTTTTGCTCAATGAATCTTATGTAAATAGGCTGAAAGTATTTTATTATTTTAGTAATTCAATAAACTTAGGAACAATTTGCTTTGCTATGATATTATTTCATGTTGCAACTTTAAACTATATTATTATGAGAGAACAAATGATACAGGTGAACATAAAAATACATATATTAAAAACTAATCGAATAAACAATGTATCTCGTCAGCGACCTACTATCTGACCAAGACAATTAGGCACATGACAGCTGAGAAAAACAAAAAAAATCTAAGTAAAACCAAAATTTTCAAAAAGCTGTAATCAATCAGTTAATCACTGTAGTGCAACAGGTGCCAAAAGTGCAAAACCGCATTCCTGTCATGCGCCTAATTGTCTTGGTCGTGTAGTAATAATGGTAGACTATACTGAGTAAAAATGTATAGTCGTTATATGTATAAGTTATAGACTAATTTTTATATAAGAAATCATGAAACAAACGCATCAAAGAATGCAACACCTAACATAATCGAATTAAATAATTACTTTTACATTTTACAATGCATAGCGAACACGCTGTATTAAATAAGTAGAATGTTTTAACAAAATTAAATGTAAAGAGCAGAACACATTTAGAGCGAAGCTAAGAGAAAAAAAGGATGCGTCATTTTAATATTTCTTGCTTTCTTTTTTTAAATATATAGTTACCTAATTCACCGATTAGAAATGTAACTTTTCTCTCCGAGTGTGGCCTGCGCTAACGTAAGCTACATTCACTTATCGGCTGTTTGATGTATGACGTATGTAGGATCTGATTCGGCGCACAGTATAGTATAAAGTGGTGGATGGCTTCTCTTGGTGTATATAGAATTAAAAAACCAGCCAAGTGCTAGTCGGACTCGCGCACGAAGGGTTCCGTACCATTATCTTTAAAAACGGCAAAAAAATCATGTCTCTTGTATGGGAGTCTCCCTTAAATATTTATTTTGTTTTAATTTAATTATTTATTTTTAAAGTGGATATATAACTAAATTTTCTGTGAATATTTCAAGCGTCTACCTGTTGCCGTTATCAATAACAAGCAAACAAATCACATTTGTTGTATGGGAGCCCCCTAAAAATTTATTTATTGTTTTTTGTATTTGTTGTTATAGCGGCATCATCATCAGAAATACATCTGTGAAAAATTTGAAAAATATTGGAAATAATGAACTCGGCCACAAGTGAATTCTCAGATGGTACATGAACCCACGACCTAAAAATCCGGTCCAATGCTCTAACCACTGAGCTACCAAGAATTCACTTGTGGCCGAGATGATTTATTCCTATATTTTTCTTATAAAAATTTATCATAAGTATAAAAATTGCATTGAAAAATGCATAAATTTCAACTGTCTTACTATCACGGCTCATGAGATACAGCCTGATGACAGACAGACAGACGGACGGACGGACAGCGCAGTCTTACTAATAGAGTCCCGTTTTACCCTTTGGGTACGGAACCCTAAAAACACTAAGTTAAACTTGGTTGGTTAAAACCTTTGGCTCTACTGCGCAAGTGTCGTCGACATGAACTGTTTCTCGAATATGGGCGCAACTCCTCACAGGCGAGCGCTGATGCTATACCGCTGTCTCGGTCATACATAGAAACTAACAATTGAAAAGGAATCTTATTGTTAGGACGATAACGTTGAAGTTGCGCGGTACGACAACGGCATAGCTGTCAAAATTAAGTCGACAGCGACGCCGACGGCACTTACGCAGTATGGCCACTGGTAAGTGTGTCTGTTTTTTCAAAATAAGATTAAATTTTATTTTAATTAAAATTGATTTTTTTAAATGTATAAAATAAAGTTAATTGCGATTTTTGTACCTATTGCTAAAAGAACCAGCATAATTGAGCCCAGTATTTAAAGTTATTATTTGTATTAAAAAAGGCTTGTAAAAAAGGATTAAATTTCGTAATGGTCAAAGTATTTTCTATGCATAATATTTTTCAATTCTTTGTAGTACCATTGCATCAAATGATTAAATAAGCAAATGTTTTGCTCGGAGTAAAGTACATGGGTTTATTTAAGGTGGTATGACTTCTATACAAACAAACATTACACAATTATTGGTTCATCATATCTTAATAATTCATAAATACATGTGCAACTAACTCGTTTCAGTTATTTGTTTGCGCGAAATAATTAAACATTGTATATTCATACATAAAACACGAATATACTAATATCTTATAATTTCAATAATTCTACGTATGTGTGTGTGACTCATTGCATTTATATAGCTCGTGTATGAAAGTACATTGTTTTAATATTTTCGCGCAAACAATAACTGAAACGAGTTAGTTGCACATGTATTTATAAATGATTAATGTATGATGAACCAATTAATGTGCAATGTTTGTTTTTATGGAAGTCGTACCACCTTAAGCTAGTTATATTGTATTGCCCGACCAGAAAAATAAAAAACCAGGGCCCCTAGCCAAAGTAACAATTCAAAAACGATAACGAAGTTCGAAAAGAATTAAATGTATGGGATTGGCGATGGGCATAAGCCGCGTCAATTAACCTTCGGTAAAGTTAATTGGCGCACGTAGACAATAACGAATCGAATTATCGTTTCGCTACTTAGCGATGTTACTTTGTCTACGGGCCCTGGCCTGGAGCGCATTTCCATTGTTACCTATGACAAATTCAGTATCAGTTCAAAATTATCATAATAGTTCATAAATTTTCCGCAATATGGTTTTTTATTTTATAGTTAGGCCATAATGGAGGATGATTGCTCGCCTTTTTGGTGTATGTAGCACTAGGTGTCGGTTTTGTTTGATAGCACGACGACATTTTAGAACACCGAATTATTCGCATTAGCTGACTGACACTGCAATTTTATTTTTATTATTGTGATATTTTTTGTTTACGCATACCCTGTTATTTTTTAATTAATAAACGTTTATCAGAAATTATTCAATTTATTTTTTAACAATGGCTCTCTATCGTAGAATAAGGAGGGACAACCTATTCATTGATGGTTAATCGTCATTGCCAAATAAAACAAGTAATTATGCTTACAAACTTTATTTAAATAACACATTGCGTATTGACCCTGCTACAATAAATAATCTAACCCAAACAAATAATAAATAAAAAAAACATATCCTTCGAAACCCTACCATAAATTCGAGCTGTCATGAATTCTATTCTAAACAGTTTATTTATAATTAACAAATACAATACATTTCGGTAGTACGTACGTACCACCCAGTACGTACCCATGTTTATTGTACCCAATACATAAATGAATATTCGGTTACAATATTCGTAGCATTATACATAATTTACTTTGGACGCCAGTGTAGTTTCAAAATTTTACTTTTGCTACTATACAAGAAGAAAAAGGTGGCTTATCTTAATTTTCTCCATGCCCTCTTGAAGACTACGAAATTTTTAACGAAATATAGTGTTCACATTACTACTTCTACTATATATTTTAGTTTAAAGATGACTGATCAATTTCTCTTGTTTTAAGAGTTAAAATCGCACGATGAAGATCAAATACAATTAAATTAGGTAAACTGTATAATATGTTTATTAGTACATTTTCATAGTCATAATATTTGAAAATCAGACAAATCGTTTAAAGGAATTATTGCAGTCTACTTAGTGTGTAAGTAATACAATGGTTAAGTAGATGTTACTAAAATTATCTATTTTCATCAGTCTGTCTGGAAGATGTATACAAAGAAAACTTGTAATAAGTATGAAATCAAAATTACATACGTTTCACAGAATAATAAATACCCAAATTAATTTATTATGACTTTGTTGAGTAATGTGAATACCACGAGAGTTTAGGACAAGTTATGATATTATGACACAACTGCTGCAATAATATAAAAAGTACGTAACATAATAAGTAAACAATACCTCGCGAAACAAACGCATATAAAATAAATTAAGAAAAATAATAAGAGATCATTAAGTAACTGAAAGAAACACAGCATTAAACTATAGGAATATTAAGTACTTATCCTATGGCTAAACAATTGATCAGAATAGGTATGAACACATACGTATATCGAGATAGACGGAAAGAGCGCTTCAAACTGTATGAGAAAGCAGACTGACTTAGGTCGTAAAGCTTTGACCGTGTGGGTCAAACTTTTGACACGCAAAGTACGTACACTTTTATCGTCTACCGCGATATAGGTCTGTGGGTATGAACGAAAAATTTTCTCCGCAGTAAGTTGAAAAGTGACTTGGGACGTTGTCTTTCCACGTTTAGTTAATATGGCTTAATATCTGCTGTAGTACAGTCGACAGTACATCAGTCTTTACAGTTGTACCACAAAAATCGCCACTACTATGAGCGATATAGGGGCGCTAATTGTTCCATTGTTGGAGTTTTCTTACACTGTAGAAACAAGGACTGTTAAAGAGCACAACTATTGAAAAACGAGTGAAATACTATTAAGATTTATGACTATTACATCAAATATTTAATCTTCTTCAAGTAAAAAAAGTTCACAAAGATGCACTCAAGAACTACATGTAAAGATGGAAGCGCTGTTGACTGTTCAAATTAACATAATTGTTACTTCTTTAAGGCCCACTTGCGCCAAGCTGGGTTAACTTATTAAACCCAAGTTAGTGCTACTTTTGTCAGGCCTGTCTCACTTCCATACAAGCGGCGCAAAATCCCCGAGATATTTACCTATTATTCTGGAAAACAACCTAATTTCAACCTTTTGCATTGCGTATAGCGTTCATAGTACAATAACTGTCTGCCGTCTCGCTTCAATCTGCTAGGGCTGTTGATTGAGACTAGTCCGGTGACCGGACGCTCGCGTTTATCATACCTAAACTCGGGAGTGAAATTTCTGTACCGTAAGGTACTAATATATATTCTGTGCTTTTGTATGGAATAACTTTGGGTTAAATTTTAACCTAGCTTGGCGCAAGTGGGCCTAAGTGTGTGGCGGAGTCCTAATTTTCCGTGCCGAGTTAACGAAACAGAATAAATGCAGTAAAATAATACTTACCCTAAGTTACATTAAGTGAGAATTACCTACATTAAACTACCGCGCGTTGGTAAATAATAGAGAAATGTAATTTGCATATTAGATCGAAACATGGTCAGTAGTTTTTTTTTTATTATAACGTCGAAATAGTCTGTTAAATAAGAATAAATATTATTTTTTATAGTATGGAACTGATATCATCCAACTACCTTCAAAATGTCTCCATAATTATACAATCATGTGCAAATAACATTCCTCATAAATTATACAATAAGCTAAATAGTTACTGGCGCTTTTTATTAATTACACAATTTTTTGCGACTGTCGCACAATATTTGGTATTTAAACACTCAATAGAAGTCCCCAAAATCAACGAAAGCTACGAAGCTTATCTATAACAATTTATTAAATATCACAACAACTTATCGCAAATTAAGCCGTATACGAAAAGTAAGCTGCCTGTGTCTTAACAAATACAAATACCAAGTAATCATAGTGCGAGTTAGTACATGTGTAAACGTTTTACTGCTAACCTTATAATACTGAAATATAATATAATAATAATAAGTATTTATAATTGATACATTAACACAATGATACCACTGTAATCTACCTCCCAAGTTTCATTAATAACTTGCAACATACACCGTTCTTATAACTTTTTAATTTTGCATTTTACAATGCTATTTTTATGTGATAAATATTAAACAAGAAAATATACTAGAAATTCAAACGGGATCCCGTCAGGGCGACATGAGACTAGTTGCTTTTTTCTAGTATATTTTCTTGTTTAATATTTACACCGTCTTTTTAATCTTTATAAATACATTCATGATATACATAAAAAAAACATCCGGACCAAGACAAATAGACGAGCAGGGATCAAACCCACGACCTCTAAGTAGACGACAGGCTGGTATCCCTTGTACCATCATGTATTTATCAATACAATACTTTTATAAAACTCGGACGCGACAGTAAGTAACATTTGCAATTTACATAATGGCTCTTGGACACACTTGGCTCTTGGACTACTAGAACGCAGTGACGATGAAGCTTTCGACCGATTCCATATGACAATAAGTCGAAGCAAGCGTCATCGAATACGAAGCTCAATATTTAGTATAGTTCTACAAATTCAATAATGTAAACTGCAAGCCTCAACTACATTAGAGAGCTCCAATCTCGTTGTCCCCCACTGGGGATATCGGGAAGAAGGTAGAAAACAAAACGATTTTCCCAATATATACCTATGGTAGGCAAAAAGGGAGGGACAATTAGAAAATGGCAAAAGCACAGTTAAAAATGGACAGTAGAGATCTACTTTGTGTGATAAAGTGCTTATACAGAAACAAAGGTTGCCAGTAACGAACACGCTAATATTTAGTCTAGACTGCAGAATTTTCGCTTTTTCATTAACTGAATACTGGTATTGATCGTTGCATTAGTATCACGCATATTATTATGGTAAAATCTTAAGTAATAACTTGCTAAGCGTTTTATGAAATGTAGATCCTTATCATATAGTTTGCAAGTATGCTTCAGACTTTAGTAACTTTAGTAATCTTTATCAAAATGTTTTTTTCTCTCATGTGCATACAGTTTAGTTAAATTCTTACTAACCCATTCACCACAAAGCGGTCGCGCGTTACCGGACTAGACTTTCCGCACTACGCGACTTTAAACTCTATTTTATGATTCTTAGGCCCGTATACTAGAACATGACTCAAGCAGTATTCTGTACTTGAGAGCAGTTAGTAAGGGAGGTCGCTGCATGCGATGAATGAGCGCGTTCGTTTGTAACTATAATCTAATAAAGATCACTGCTCGAGTCACGCTGTGGAATACGGACCTAAGACTCGATTTTAGTTAAACTAAGAAAATGTTGATGGATTTGTTTAGTGCATCAAACATCAAACGTTAATGAACAGTTTCAAAAATTTTACCAAAATACTTTTATGTGCGTGCACCAGTGTTTTTGATATTTTTATTAAATACTGTAAATACCTACTGACTTTTGAAGAAATCTCGCAAATTGTGTATCTTCAAAAAGTGAATATAAGTATCCAATCGACAACGGATAAGTTGAACGAATGAACTAAATTGTCCATCTATACGTACATCTTATGTTTTGGCGCGCACTGTTCATTGAAATAAAACAACTTTTACGGATATCAAACGCGCTATATTTCCACGAACTAAGTTGTTATTGTCCGTATTTTTAGGTTTTTAGGGGTTTTTTGATTTTCCCGACGTTTCCGCACCTTTACAGCTGCCGTGGTCACGGGATGACCAGTCATCTACCTAACCTCACCTAACCTAACCTAAAAATACGGACAATTACAACTTAGTTCGTGGAAATATAGCGCGTTTGATATCCGTAAAAGTTGTTTTATCCTTCCATTTTATGTTTCCACTAGAGCTCGCGATTTCTGTTTGCACGCAAAGGTATTATTATCTAACAAAATATATTTTATTTACATTTAAATTGATTCCCAATGCCTATTTAACCACTCTTTTACCGAAAGTCTTATCTCCTCAGTCTTTTACTTGACCAACGATATTTTCCTTCTCTATCAATTATCCTACAGACATTCAGTTGAACACAATCAATGTTCAATCCTAAGGCCCTACTTTTGGCAGTGTTTTCCTAATTTCAACATATACACACATTCCTATCTTACATAATTATCACACTCCTATCAGCGCCGGGTGTACTAGTAATATTAAATAAATTAAAATAGATGGCACCACTGTTTTTTAGAAATAAATAAAAACAAACTTTAATATGTTTGGCTAATTCAAAAGGAAAACCTGTGGTGCCTCTACGAGTATCTACGCGATTAAATGGTGGTAGTCTGTGCAATGTACAAATTACTAACATACCGGTTAGTACAACAAGCGCTAATATTTGACTACATAAGGTTTCTCGTACGAAACCTAGGTCCCTAAAAGTATAATTTGGCTACAAACGCGATAACAAACTTACTACACACAAGCTTCCGCTTGAAAATTTCAAACATCTAAAGAACCATTAAATTATTTTGCCCAGTTAAGGACTAGCAGATAGCTAAAGTAATGTTATCGCATCACAATTTGACAATATTACATTCATGGACGGTTGTTCAATTAATACTTTTGAAAATAAGATTAAACTAAGCAAATTAAAGTTGAGATTCAGTCTCATTATGAGCTTTTAAATTTTGTGTTCTAATTTAAAACTATATTTGTTGTTAACAAACATACACTACCTACCAACAAGCTGCGCAAGCTTAGACTCTGTGATTAAATTGTATCTGTGTTCTATTAACAGATGTTAGTCATTTGCTTTTCCATTTAAGGAACAGCTGATTAGTCTTACATGAATAAAAATATTTTTTCATCACCGCGACGATGTATAATTCAAACCGACCGACCGACGCGAGTCGTACCGCGCCGAAGCGCATTTTTAAATGTGCTAAATGAAATTCAAGCCTCCTTACAGTGGTTATGTTTTATATTCATATAAATTTACGCAGTTTGGTATATAACCAGCTACGCGCATCCGCTGCGATGCGACCCGACGCGCCGATTGGTGTGAAACGTACATACATCTATGCGTAAGCATAGACAACAAATTGAATCTTATACACAACACTTACGAAGCAGACATTTAGAACTCCATTATATTTAGTTTATTTTTTACTTTTTTTTTCATCGAGCAGTTAAAAAGTAGAACGGACAGTTCTTAGTCTTTCCACTTACCTTTTCAATAGTCTGTTTTGAGAAACAAAACCGATAAATGTTATTGAACATTTTGTTTTTCAGTGAATAGTGACCATAAGCCCCCGTATTACGTAGAACATCATGGCTGGTATTCAGAGCTCGTAATACGGGGTGCTGAATATTTAGCTATTATGAGTAGTTAGTACGCAGAGCAGAGACCAAACACAGGAATACTAGTATTTACAGATTTATCTCAATATGAGCTTCGAATACATACAATATAAGTGTTTCTTTACCATAAATACTTCCATCGCTATTCTCTCCCACTTCGAGTATATAAAGTAACGAAATCTATTTTAATGTTTATAGTTTGGTAAATATTTACAGTTGTTTGCTTTCGAACACACTAGAGCGACGTATCTCGACATACATTATATCAAAAATACCATACAGTTTTCTCGTACATGTCTAAAGTGATTTCATAGTAAGAGCTTTGAATGAAGTTAAAATGACTATTTCTATATTCATTATCACATTCAATGATATCAATTTGTAATACATATTGTGGAGCGTGACTTAATTGTCATTTATGATACATTTATTTGCTAAATAGCCCAAGAGTGCCTTTTGTTTATATATGGTCCGCTTTTGTTTTGATTTATCAACATGTTTCATCTATTTCATCAATCAACATATGTTTGTCAATAAATCGAGTGTTAATATTGTACTACTTGATTTCCTTATTTAAATCATATTTTAGTTGTCGTTTGAATCACAAAAGACGCACTTTGGTTAGTCAGCAAAGAAAAACGTTTCACAAAATACACGTAACGTTATATAATCACAATCGCTACTTTCGGCTCTTAATCCGTACAATCGTTTTATTGAGCAAACCTAATAAATAACGTAAATTGGATCGAAAAATAATCTCCATTTGGAATTCAGATTTGAATCTTTCTCCTAGATACTCATACCATATCAAATCAAAATCAAATCCAAAATTATATTACTTATGCAGTACTAAATCATAATCCGAGGCAATTTATAAATACAGTTAGGGCGTTTATGCTCTACGTCCGAACCGACTTCGAAAACAAAGGGAAATCGGATAAAGAAATTCGGATTTACTCCGCAAACGATCGTACAAATCCTACTACTTCGGATCGTAATTTCTTAAATTCGGATCGAGCGGCGTGAACGCTCTCTCAGTGTTTATAACGGGATGACACAGCGCATTTATAAACGACTCAAAAATATCACATACCTTACTCGTCTGGTAAAGATGACTAGGCGATATTCGTCCGCGGGGACATCACCATGTACTGGTGCTCTATCGGTGGAGGGGGGATGATGGGCGACATGGGCAAATAGTCGCTCTCTGGAGTGTCTTTCAGGCGGATTTTGAACTGCTCTCGACCGTGAAGTATCAGGTCGACGATCTCTTGGGGTAAGGATAGGGTTGTGACGGCGTCGTCGTTGAATTCTATGGAAAGATCAGCGTCAAAGTCTTCGAACTCATCGTCGAGGCACTCCACGGACTTGGCACAGCGAGTAGTGGCCACATGGGGTCCGGTTTCGTCGAGGAACTCGCAGCTTTTAGCTTCGCCTTTGCCGATTTTAAGCCCTTTCATTTTGCGCGACACTTTGAAGCTCTTGAAAATGTCGCGCGTCGGCGTGAAGTCGAACTTCTTCTTTTTGGTCTCGACGTCTTTGATATCTTTGGACGTGTCCGATTTAGGCGAGGTGGTTATGCGAGAATCACTTTTCAGTCTTTTTCTGTAAATAAATTTTTAGAAGCGAATTAAGAGATTTAAAGGCGTTATTTATGTTTTAATAGCATATAGCAAACAGAACAAAAACGGTCATTTTAGAGATCGTTGTAGTTTTATTTTAATATTTAACTAAGAAGCGGTGCTGCAGGTTTCACGTAATATATAAGTACGTAACATTTTTCTTTTGAGTGATTTTTTTTTCTTATTCTGTCTTACGTGGGCGTGACACTGTCAACAATGTTTTTTCTGATTTTTTAAATAGTATTTTGACATTGAATTGAAGGTTTGTATATCTACTGTAAAAATTATCAAAGTTATTTTTTATGGTGGTCATGGATACTGGGTAGGATAAGGTATGAGTTTGAGGGATTCGTGGGTATTAAATTGACACAGTCGATTCGGTTTTTGATTTTCTTTAGGGTTGCTTCGTAGAACGGACACTTCGATAGTATTAATTGATCTGGTACATAATGTTATCAGCCACCAGCTCCCACTGACTTGAATACACTATAAACGAATTGGTTGTCCACGGGACAATGAACCCAACGAACCAGTCCACAGCAGCGATATTTCTACGACGAACCTGGGGACTGTCCTGAACCTAGCATTGCTGACCTATACATTTAGCGAGTGCAATCTCGGTATTCCGTGATCTCGAAATACCGAGATCTTGCACCAATTTTGCAAGATTAATCTTGTATCCAAAATCGTGCGCGATCTTGCAAGATTGCACAGCAACACATTCTATGACTACTCGAGAGCGCGACTGCGCGGAAAGGCAAAGGCGAACTGAATTCCGCGCAGCCCGACGTTGCTCGTCCGGTTTCTCTCGCACGTCGAAGTATTCGACAAAATATGATGGAGAACCTTAATGTAACAACTGATATGTTCTATATTTTGCAAACAAATATATGAATTATGATATCTGAGTAACATCCGGGTGCTAGGTCCGGTGGCTGAGCTCTTTACATTTAAGTGGTAGGATTTAGTAGAGTTAGTAGAATGAAGTAGTAGAATGAAGAATTAGTAGAGTTTTGTAGAGTGCAAAACTATACTATGATAATTGATGTAAAATATTGGCTACATCCAATTTTTAAAAGATTTAGGATAACTATTTCTAGTAACTATTCATAGTATTAGATTCAACTTTTAACGCAGGTATCTTGAGTATGTCATGCTCTCTTTAAACATTTCTACGGTGGTGTCGTGTGATGCGGGTCGCTAAGTTCCCTAAAATATGGTTGAGCGAAGCGATAGCTGGTTCATGCGTCATGCTCGTGAACGGGTAATACCAGTGGAATGGGTCTGCTCATCTCTGATTGTGTTAAAATGTGTAGAGATATTTATATTTTTGTTTTAATTTTATGTTATTTATGATGTTTTAAGTTGCAAGCGTGGCACTGCTTGATCGAAATTAATAAAACAAGTAAACTTCACCAATTTTTCTAACTATAGGATATGTAATTACTATTATTTTTAATTTACTTTAAATACGCTTTATGACTTGTTACTTGTTTTATGATAAATGGTATCAACTTTTTCACGGTATACCAGTTCAACAAAATTGTATATAAGTTTTTTTTTATGTTTTATATTTTTAAATGATTAAATAAAATAAATATTTTTTATAAAAATGATTAATAATGAAGTGTAATGTTTTTTTTTAAATTTATTTTTATTTTATTTTTTAGGACCTGATGTAATTAAATTAAATGCAATTATAAAGAAAAATATTTGAATAAATTGCACAGAATGTTTTAAAATAGATATAAATTATAAGATAAGAATTGATTATTATTATTATTTGAATTATTATTTGAATTGTGAATTGAATGCATGCAACTAATATTGTAAACGCTGACTACACTATTGTATTAGGAACTTTCCTGTAATGATAGATGTAATGTGTGTGTTAAATAAATAAATAAAAAAATAAATAAAATGATTATGACCCAGCTAATGGGTCTTCCAGTAAAAAAAATCCGAATTCCATCTTATAGCGTTATATGGTAACTGCCGACTGCTTCCGACGACATGGGTGGTACCTTCCGATGCTAGGCGTGTCGTAACAGACTTTCATAAGATATCGCGACATCTAGGAGACTAACCTGAACACGCTGAAGGCGCGCAGCCGGTCGGGGCGGGGCGGCGGGGGCAGCGACCCCAGCGACCCGTGCCGAGTCACTGCCCCCTCCGCGCCTCCGCAGCGGCACTTCCACGACGACCCCAGTTTTGCCGACCTATGCACGAGTATACAGGATCATTTGAAAAACACTATCCAAATTTTTAAGGTCAACTCGATAGGTACAGTCAGCTTCATAAAGATATGAGGTAACGAGGTAGTCAAATATATACTAGGAGCAAAAGTTCAATTTTATATTTTCATAAAAAGTTATTTTAATATTTTTCACCACTAACGAGGCTAATATTTGTTAAGGTCATATGTCTCCAATAACATATTCGCGATTACAAGGATCTTTTATATGTACGCTTCGCAACTGCTCATTGGTATCTAAGCGTCCAGAGTGCTCATAAATATCTTCACTGACATAAATTATTCAATTTCCAGTACGAAATGCAATAGATAAATAAAATAATAATAATAAATAAATAAATATTTCTTACACTCACACTAATTAACCTAGCCCCAAAGTAAGCACTGTAAGGCTTGTGTTATGGGATACTAGGGTATCGCATATAAATACATAATAATTATACATATATAAGTATTTATGTGTAGAAATATATTTAAACGTCCATGACTCAGGTACAAATGCTCGTATTCATCATACAAACATTTGCCCCTACCGGGATTCGAACCCGGGACCCCAGAGTGGGTTACACCTTGAAACCGGTGTACGAACCACTCGACCACGGAAGTCGTCGAAATAATAATTCATTAATAGCTTACTTTTAGTGTTCAACTTTGATATATGGCATAAGATGTCTGAAATATAACGTATTGCGGAACAATTACGAATAATGTTCAAATGTTTGTTTACAAACATTCTCTCCGTAAGATGGCTAGAGAATAGTCGACGCACTAAATAATAAATAATAAAATGTTTTGATGTTTTAACAACCGCATCTAATAAGTTCATAGCTTGTGCCGCGCAGTTAGCCCTGCCATGTGAACTTAGCCTTAGGAAATATATTGGTTTCAAAATAGGAGTTCCAAACAAAAGACACGACAATGACGTCATGCACGAAATGAAAGGGACGGGTCGAAAATATAAGCGATAGAAAATACCTGAATATACCTAAACGAACCTTAATACCCCAGATTAGTGTTTACTTTTCTTTACCACCAAGATATTATTTATCACTGTGAGCCCTTAGATACCATTTAATAGTTATTCGCGAATATATAATTTGTCGTGTTAACACATTACATTTTATAGGGATTTCTCTGGACGGTACAACAATAAGATAATCTAGGAGCGTACATAAAATCGAATTTGTCTCCCTTAGATAATTTTGAGCAGTCTTTACACTAGGATCTTTATGAAGCTGACTGTACCAATGTCACTTTGTAAAAATAATCCTGCTTCAAAATGTTTTTCGTAATGATTTGCGCAGATCCAATTCTAGTTCAGTAGGTATTGATTCCTCTCACGTATACAATTTAATTAATATCATTATATTTTATGGGAGCCTTTTTTTAGTGACATTGACAAGCTGTCAAATCACTCTACTGGATAAAAAATCCGACTATATGAATATGAGGTAAGCTCGCTCCATCTTCGGTCCTTCTTAACCTTTGATGCAGAATGAGACCAAGAGTAAGTCTATTTTAAATAATAACAAAGGTAAAGTGTACAAAAAAGTAAAGTATAGTGGGTTCGAGTCCCATCTGAAAATTCACTTGTGTCCGAGTAGATTTTTTCCAATATTTTTCTATGTAAAATTTATCATAAGTATAGTGTACGTTTACAAGGGGATAGATACCCCTTCCGAACCTCCACCGAGCTTACACGCTGGGTGGGGGCTCGGGAGGGGCGTGGGATGGAGTGCGTGGCCTATATGTTTGTATAGGCCGTGTACTCCAGGTGCATAAAAGCATTTCTCCTAGTATAAAATAGTATATTTCATTACGAGTGCGGATAGCCTGTCGTTGCAAACAGTTCCGACAAATGTCTACCCGAGCCAAGGCACTGCCGAAGGTGAGGGTTGACAGTCGGAACTCTTTGCAATGACGGTTCCGCACGTGTACTGAATAACTATTTGTAATACAGTTGGGAAAAAATGAAGCAATTTAATAAAAAAAATAAAAACACAATAAACTCAACTAACTAAAGAACATTTTTGGAAAATGGCGCCAACCGTAAAATAATATAAGCAGAGTTTTTTTTTGTTTTCTTCACCCATTCTGGGTAGGCAAAGGGAACTATGCCCATACAGCCAAGTCTTCAATAGATTTTTTTTTATTGATAAGAAATGAAAATAAAATTTTATGAGATGAAATGAAATGAAACCTAACCTAACTCATTGAATCACATTAAATCTGATATCGAAACAAATTAGTAGCTTCTTTTTAGAAATATTTGCATGAATCATAAAAAAATCTGTTTTTTTTTTTTGTAAAAACTTCGGGGTTGGTTTTTCTTTTTAAAAGACATTATTTTGACAGTTGGGATTGAGAACGCACGAGTTCGGTAAAGGTAAAGGTTCTTCTTATCAGTTAAAAGATGTCCTGAATGGCTGGTAGGGAAAAAAAATTTGGACTATTCGAAAGTACTTATCTATAAGTCTATTTGAATAAAAAAAAAAGTTTTGACTTTGACTTTGCTCGAGTATGTAATAGCCCACATCCCGACCGCTATACGTCCCTGCAATACGCAATACTTTTTGAGCAACTGTATTAAAAAAAAGTATTGTTTGGTTACCCGCAGGCGTGGCGCGGCGGCAGCGGCGGCGGCCGCGTGCGGCGCACGGTCGCGTACACGCAGTCCACCACCGACTCGTACGTCGGCTCCTCCAGGAGCTACAATCATATTACTACAAGTCAACCACATGTCAACTTTTTTCCCAAAGCGAAATGCTCGCGCATTTTTAGATTAGATTATTTATTCATAAACAATATACATTGTGTTTGAAATTATAGGTAAGTACATAAAATGAATTATTATTTAACAAAGATCAACATCATAAATATTAATTGGTATTAAATTAAAATAATAAAAATATAGTTGAGTCAAATATACATATAACTAAATAAAATTAAGCAATTTTGACAATTAATTCTGTTTTTGCGATAAAAACAGAATTAATTGTCAAAAACAATATTCATTATTATAAAAGATCCACACAAACAAATCACAAAACTCAGACAATTCATGCATAAAAGTAAGCAGGTTGGTATTCATAAGTCCCAAACAGATTACAGCTCTTCGATTGAGTACAAGCATCTCTCCAATAAAAAGGACTTAAGTTTGACTTTAAATGATGAGCTATAAATCAGACCCTTCAACTCCAGGGGAAGTCTATTAAACAGCTTAGTGCTCTGAAAATATGAGCAATGTTAGGCCAAGTTGAGTTTGGGTGATATTTTTGCTATAAAATCCTTCCTTCTAGTTATTTCCCTTTTGCATCTTTCATAGTCCGTCTCATAGAGCATACCTTCTTTATATGCAAAATTTTAAGTATTTTATGTCTATATAATAAATAAATAAATTAATGATAATATATACAGTGGTGGTCACGTAATTAAAGACACTAGTCGATTTTCTTAAAATCAAGGTAGCTTATGGTAAATTTTTAAATAGAAAAATATTGGAAAGTTAACTCGGCCACAAGTGAATTCTCAGACGGGAATCGAACCCGCAACCTTTGGAAATCCGGTCCAATGCAAGAGCATTTGTTTTTCTTTTTAAAAATTTAGCATTGAAAAATGCAAAAATACTTAATTACAAAATCATAATCAAGGTAACTTTGGTTCTCTGCCAAGAATTGACCGAGCTGTTATCTGATAATGGCCATGCAGGGAGTGAATGGAGGAGATCCAGATTGCTATACACACCCAACTGATCTGAACAACATTCAACATGCAAATTTTTGGTCCGGCTTTCCTTCTGCATATTTTGATCCATCGCCACTGGAGAATAATTATGTAATATATAAAGAAAATGTGTAGTAATGTAACAGTGGTGTCGTTGAAGTAATTTTATTATTTTGAATTTGTATTAATTAAATTATTTTGATTTAAAAAAAATTACATAGCTTTAAATGACAAATCTATTTAAATGTTTAGCTATTCATTTTTTTATATGTAATAAATCTATTTTTTATTGCCTCGAATCTTAATCTTATAAATATTATCGTCATTGTTTGTCTTGTTCATGTTAAAACAATATTTTTAATTTTTATATTGCTTATGTGTAACATCTATAATTAAGATTAATTAAGATTTATAAACTAAATGTTTAAGTTTAAGTTAATATTTAATTACGCATGATATAATGTTATCATGTTGTTGTAAATAAATAAATAAATAAATGAATAAATAAATAAATAAAAGTGTGGCTGTCTCAAGCTCCAACACTGATGCTCTGCCAAGTCCGCAAGGGATATTTATGGCATGAGTATAATGTTATCTTGTTGTTGTAAATAAATAAATAACTAAATGAATAAATAAATAAATAAAAGTGTGGCTGTCTCAAGCTCCAACACTGATGCTCTGCCAAGTCCGCAAGGGATATTTATGGCATGAGTATAATGTTATCTTGTTGTTGTAAATAAATAAATAACTAAATGAATAAATAAATAAATAAAAGTGTGGCTGTCTCAAGCTCCAACACTGATGCTCTGCCAAGTCCGCAAGGGATATTTATGGCATGAGTTTAAGTTTAAGCTAATATTTAATTACGCATGATATAATGTTATCTTGTTGTTGTAAATAAATAAATGAATAAATAAATAAATAAAAGTGTGGCTGTCTCAAGCTCCAACACTGATGCTCTGCCAAGTCCGCAAGGGATATTTATGGCATGAGTGTATGTACCTTTGTCAATGATTATTTAAGTACTGACCGTGAGCGCAGGCCCGTCGGGAAGGTCCCGGCCCATGGGGCAGTAGAGATCAGCCTCGGGCAGATCCGGGATTTCCTCGTAAATGCCTGATGCCACCGACACTAGGGAGCGCCGGTCGCACATACTGCAGACAAAGCGAATATTACGAATACAAAATAGTGATTAAAAACGTTAAATTAATAATGCAATCGACTCATGAACGATGGAATGATATCCCAATTCGGGTCGTGCGGCACGCGAGTAGTTAGACTATTATGGTGAATTCACACAGGAGCTCTATTTTTGATTCACTCGTCTCGACGATTCTACTGATTTTCGTGCGACGTTTGAGTTTCCGTATTCCGTAAAAGCGACCTTGCCCTTATATACATAGCTTCGCATTTCGCCTGTAGTACCGCCTCCCAACGCGAGCGCGCGAGGGGCAAAGCGAAAAGCGTGAAGACTGTAAGGTCGCTAATCGTCTGATCACCTCCTCGTTCGCCTCGCCACTCACGCGACGAGTGATTCAAAAATAGAGGTCCAGGCCGGTTGTCGATGCCAGCCGGCGCCTTGACTACAAGCAAGGAAGCTGTTGGCAATAGACATAGAACGGTTCCAAGACGTCATCGGGAGTTGGTTCGGGGGCATTTTCAGAGGACCTTAACATACAAATTGCCTCTCCACTTAGTCCATACAACGCCGTTTTTAAAGCGAAATGTGTTGGTATTACGCTGGCAGCACAGGCAATTATATCCAGAGAGGTAAAAAACTGCGACATTTTTAAACTCTCTGACAGCAAATCAGTACTACAGACCCTGAATGCCGCAACACACCGAGCCTAATACAAGAATGCTACAACATCCTAAACAAGTCCCGTATTGCATAAAGAAGAATAGATATGGTTATGATTGCTATTTTTCGCCATTCACTCCTCTCATGAAAGAGAGAGAGACGCCGCTATACGAACCATCAGCGAGCGATTAGCCAGCTATCACATACGTAATACCATTTTTTTTACGTTCCGCAGCGATCGCGCGATAATTTTCTAAATAATAGATAAGTCCTCTCTATTGCAATTGCAACACCCTTACAGGGTGTGACATGAACTGTACTTACTTGTAACATCCTTGTAAATAAATAAATATTTGCATACAATCACACCAATTATCTAGTCCCATGTTGTTTCATGAAGAATTTGTGTTATGGATATTAGATAACGGATAAACATACATATATACTTTTATTTTGTAAATACATACTTAATATACATATTAAACACCCAGACAAAGACAAATAGACATGTTCATGCACACAAATATTTGTCTTGTCCGGGGATCGAACCCGGGACCTCTGGCGCAGAAGGCGGGGTTAGTACCTTTGCGCCAAACAGGTCGTCGAAACTTGTTGTTCGTCGAAACTTTACGTCTTGTAAACTTTGTGACATGCAATAAATAAATAAATAATTGGTAATTGCGAGTTTGTATGACGTCATACCTGTCGTCGGTGGGCGGCGCGAGGTCGCCGGCGCCGCTGCAGCGCGACAGCTGCCCGCTCGGTATGCGCTTTGCCTCCTACAGACACTCCCAAGGCGGTATTATATTTGTAATGTGGACCAGGAGACGTGAAATGATAGGACGTATGACTTTGAAGAAAGAAGGTTTATTACTGTCTCTTACTTAGGCTTTACTTAATATATATATAATGATATGGTGGTGGAGGTGAGTCACACACTACATATTAAAAACTTTTATTTCAGGCGATAACACCCATAACGCAACACACAATACAAACAGAAAAATAAAAAAGATGACATAAAAAAAAATTAAGATTAATTACAATACAAAATGATTTAAATGTCAATATTACATACTTGAAACTTTTATCAATATTATATAATAAAATTCGAATTAAAATTTAAATAATAATTAAAATAAAAAAAAAATGCAATTTCTTACAATAAAAAAAAGCGAAAATTAGAACTTTTCTCAAACATACTTGGAAATTTGAGCATTATTTTGTCAACCTTCTTCGATATAAATCAAAATTGCTGAACTGGCCAAATACATGCGAGCAGCGGCCGGCTAAAGTTTTATGAAAATCCATATCTGTCGTGTTTAGCGGCCAAATAAATTACATAGTAGAGTGCGTTTGATCGTATATTCCCTTTTTTGTTAGGTTGGTACCCTTCCTGTCGATTTCTGACAAAAGGATAGCTTCATTTAGGATAAGAATTCAATGCAGACTTTTTAAGTTTTGGATGCAGTTTTAAAATCATGCTCGAAACATTAGAAAGCGGTGAAAGTAAAATGGTTTTGAAATGATGTTTTAACGCGTACGCGCCTTCTTGACAGTCAATGGTACCAACCCAACATAAAAGAGAATATAGGATGAAACGCATAAACTCATATCTGTCGTGTAATTTAAAAATGGAACGATCTTTTACTTCGAAACATGGCAACGAAGGAGGTAACTTATCAAAGGTTTTATTCCAATTTCGTGGTGCATTGATTCGTTTCGTTGGCCAGCGAATCCAGCATTTGCAGCGGTTAAGCAACTTTCGCAATGGCCAGTCATGGTATGGGTGAAGAATGAAACAAAGGATTTAAAAAAAATTACTTCAATCATAAAACTATGAAAATGATATTTAACGATGAAATCATACCTTCGACATGACTAGATCAATATCGTCCAAGGACACCTCAGACGGGCCGCTGTACCAACTACTGCGCCGGATGTCACCTGTATATAAAGACCCTTTATGATTAATTAATTCATAAAAAGTACATACCTAAAAGTTTGACTATTTGTAATTGGATAATCTATACTAATATTATGAAGAGGAAAGATTTCATTGATTGATTGTTTGTAATGAATAAACTCAAAAATTACTGCACGGATTTGGATGAAATTTGGTACACAGGTAGTAGATAGCCTGGTCATGAACATGGATACTTTTTATCCCGATATTCCCACGGGAACGGGAACCACGAGTGAAACCGCGAGCGGCCGCTAGTCAACTAGTCAACTCTAGAGTTTCTGGAAATAATATATAAAAATATATTATTTCCAGACAACTCTACAACAACCCTAAAGAAAAAAAATTATATTCTGACAAGAAGGGAATAAACACTGTCTTGGTCTGGTTATTTGTTTACAACCTCTGGGATATCTAAAAACACGTTCGAAATTTGCCCCTTTACGCCAATATCCAAGACGCGGCTGTAAAATTTCACGTTGTCTACAAAAAAAAAAAAGTTTTTAACTAATCAATTGCCTAGATTAGTTTAGTTGTTAAAAGATCTGTTTTTATACCGTCACTGTTCTGTGCAGTACGCAGATCCCCCTCGCTCTTGCTCAGCTTGTTACTCTCGGCGCGAGAGTTAGTCTTTGTAGCTTTTTGCAGGGCGTCTGCCAGGTCACTGGCAAGAGGACCAGAGAACTTTAGCTCCCCACTCCCATTAGGAGAATCACTGCAGGATAACAGAGGAATTACAAACAAATATAAACAGTCATAATCAGGGCTTAGCTGGCACCATAATATCATTAAGACGGAATAAGAAAACAAAAATCTAATAACCACAATTTAATAGGGAATGTTACCATATTGATTCAACTGCACATCAAGTTTTAGAAACTAGATATTAGAAAATTTCTAATTCGTTTTGAACTTGAATTGGGCAGAAATTCAATAGTAAAAACTCATAGTGAGAACAATGTGGTGCCAGCTATGCCACAAATGAAAACACAATAAGGAATGTTTAAACGAAATACCACTACCAATGCAACTAAATCAAAACTATTACTTTTAAAGAATATCCTGTGTGGTTCTAAAGATCAAGTGATTTTAGCTGTGTGCTAAGCTAAACAGCAACTGAAGACACTTCCAATTTAAAATGGCAAGTATAATGAATATGAATCATGCACCAACAAATAACATCTGCATTGCATATTAAATATTATTCACATGATGTTTTAAATATAAAGCACTTGAATGTATGAGAATGCTCAGAATTATTATGATTCATATAGTAAATTGGAAGCTAAATCTTGAACTTTGAATCCCACAGGAGTACAACAAACAGGAGGCCACATCCTAGGACCTATGAGTTACATTTAATATCCTAATATAATATTCACAGATACGGATGATAAAGTAATTAGCATGCAATTAATGACAATCATTTATTTACAATGTTATTGAAAACCCAAGCTCTAAGTAAATTAGCCAAGTAATACTTTTTACTGTTGTTACCTAGTGTATATACTGGTGTCTTGCACAATAGTTAAGTAACTACTTTTCATAATTTCAGTTATACAACTGAATGACAATTTTTTATTAAAAATAATCAAATTCAATTAATAAGTGTTCATCTAATTTAATAGCTATGTTGCGAAACTCCAACTTTCATTTGTGTGGTAATTAGATAAAGTGTGCAAACTTTCTCTTTTAGCCACCAAGCAAAACAAATTTATTTTTCAGTGCTTGTAAAACTTTAGCAGCTCATCACCAGTGCGAAATACAAAAATAACAAACCTATCCATAGTAAGAACACAAGTTTTGTTCTTATCATCATTCTCATTGATTAGGAGAATATCGCTGATATTTTTCCATTCTAAGACTGTGCTGAGTTTCTGAGATCGAGAGACGAGGAGACCATTCGAGGACAGTGTCAATACACTGTCACCATACAGTCCACATTTTCGTGACAGCGCAGTTGTAACAACAGTTACAGAGTAGGAATTTTTGAGCAAAGTCTCAGTGCCTGAAAATATGAGTATGAAAAAGCATGATTAGGCACTTTTGTAAAGTTCTTTGATTTATAAGGTGTTCCCACATAGTATTACTATATATATATGTTATACTATGTGACACAATAATATACATGTAATTAAAAAGTCATTAAAGTTTCTTTACCAGAAAACTTGTTATGCATCTATTAACTAAAGCATAGGAGCACCATGAGACACAAAAGTACCCTATCATGGATGAAACACAGTGATCTATATAGCAATGATATTATATGGAGAATGTAAAATTTTAATAGAACACAAAATATTTGTTAGTATTTTTCAGGTATTTTAACTTTATTAAAATAGTAGGTAATTATGCATTTTGAATAACATTAAGTAGGTACTGTTCATAAGAAAGCAAAACATTTTTTATAGGTACAATACAATAGGTTTAACTAAATATACAATTGAAAAACATGTACATTTAAGAATACCTATTGTATTTCTTGTTAATCAAATTTTTAGGTAAATATTTGTAATTCAAGAAACATGATATGATCTTTTAAATTTAGATCTATTAGATTGTAGAGTAAAATGTGCTTTAAAACATCTAAAGCAGACATTTTATTTTCTTAGAGTAAAATGTGCTTTAAAACATCTAAAGCAGACATTTTATTTTCTTTGTAACATTGCAATATGCATTACAGAATTGAGAGAGATAATTTTGCCTTCAAGCACGAAACTGAACTAAAGTTAGCAAGATGACATAAAATTAATGTTAGTCCACTTCTATTTTATTACATTTGCATATTATTTGTAGTTACGATTTGTGTAGATATTATCAGCCTTATAAGTATTAATATTAATTGCTATCTCCATTTAAAGTCTGTTTTTCCTTACTTGTCTTAAAATAGTAAAATTGATTACACAATCTTTACATGTCGTTTTACAGGTTTCCTTAGAACATAAAACAAAGAAAGATATTACAAAATTATTGTTGTACTCAATATGTTTTGTCATGAAAGGTATAGATTGACATTAACATGTAATTTTTTTCGTTACAATTCAATAATAAGTCTTGTCAAGATTGTTGACATTTTAAGACAAGTAAGAAAAAACAGACTTTACGAAAAAAGCATTGTTGCTAGCAAATTGACAAAAAATTTAATGTAGAAGTGGTAACATTGGCAAGTATAGATAGATGATCCTAAAGTTGGTTAAATGAAAATATGTCAAACAATGCAAAGCAATAGATGATTGCACATTGAACTTAATTTATCTCATTAGCATTGAATGCCATATGACGTTGGTTGCTGCATATTTTGGCCATGAACAATGGTATATGGACCGGAAATAGAATGATGTTATTGAACTACTTAAAAGAAAACCTATAAAATTAGCAAAACTACTTAAAGTTTGAATAGATAAAAACATATCAATATATCAAATTATTTTAAATGTCAATCTCATTAAAATAGTAACCAAACAGTGAAAGTGCTGAAACACGTTTGATAAAATCATAGTTTTGGAAGACTAAGCTAACATAATTTTTAAGATCCTTTAGTTGAGTATTATTACCTAATATAAACCCATATTCAATCAATGTTGTGTATACCTATTATTGGCATGCATGTAAGAATTGTACCACTATATAGCTATAATTTATTAAAACAATGAATGTACATGTTATGCTGTTGGTGTACCTAAATAAATATAAATAAATAAATAAAATAAGTTTTTAAAGAGATTGACTTTACTTCCTTATTGAAGTGTTGCATAATGATGTCTAAAAAATGCCAACAGTATTGATTCTAATTTAAAATAGCAAGTATAGTAATTTATAGAATTTGAACAAATGCTTTTCAGTCATCTTTATCATCAGCATGTAGGTAGGTAGTTAGTTACAACAATGTTATTTAAATATAACAATTGAAGGTAGACTCACCAAGTAACATGCTGCCATTTAGTACATTTTTTATTTTTTCCATCCACACCTGGGCATCGTGTAATGTTTGGGCAGCGAGCAATATTCGCGGCTTACGAAGCTCATCGTCAGAAAACACTGCAAAAGCATGGGGTCTCGATCGTGACTTCGCCCTCCGAACCACGAATCCCGACGGCAGGTCCACAGTCCCCGCGGGCGCACCTGCCTCGCTGCAGTACACTGCCAGGGTTCCTCCCCCCGTACACGTGGGGCTTGGCCTCAGAATACACCATTGTCTCTTCCACGACTGGTAATATCAATAAAAATCAATGCTTAGTGATAACAAATACAAACAATACGAACGCAATTACTTACCTTAAACGGATTCAATCCAAGATTAGATTTAAACGGGTATTTGACTTCTAAATATCCTGACATATTCTAAATAAATAGTGAATTTTAAATAATTCGTTTATTTTTCTACTCAAAACGACAAACACCACATGTCGTTGATGTCGTTCAAAAAACAATTTTGTTAGTTTTTTGTTTACAAGAATTCCATAGACAAGAAAATTATACAAATATGGATGTACTATTTTATCGATATAAAAAACCGACTTTGTTACCCATTAGACATGGGACTGATATATCAAAACGTATCTTAAATCGGCTATCAGTTACATATCATTCGTATTGATATAAGATTTTAACTTAACCGATATTTCAAAACTATAATATCAAGACCATAACTCAAAACTGTATACAAAAACTCAAATTGACGCAACTATTCATAATCGAAAGTACGATATGATATCTTTGTTTAGTTGATATTAGCTTTTTCTCTTCCTGAGTCGCTATACTTACATTGAAGCAATAGAGATGACGCAGTTATTCAGATATTATGGATGGCGTAATGAGTAGGTTATTTCCGCTCTAATTTACTAGCAATAAGAGTCAATTGATCTTGTATCAATCATGTTTTGCAGATGTTTCGCGGCGTTTTAGCGATTCGCAAGAGATCATAAGGATACGTGTTTTGGCACAGATAAAAAAATAGTTACTTCGTAACAGAATGTAAATGTTGGTACTTGGAGTCAGGACAGGACCACCACAGGACGACGCTCCGTGGGTAGGCCCCCGACAAGGTGGACCGAACCGACGATCTGGTGAAAGTCGTGGGAAGCCGCTGGATGCAGACAGCGCAGGACCGAACGTCGTTTAGATATTTGGGGAAGGCCAAGCAGTGGGTGTTATGTGGCTGAGACAACGACGGCGACATCGATTTGTATTATCGGTTATTATATTCGATATAAAAAATCCATATCGGTTATTGTAAAATATCGAAAAAGCTTATAAATAACGGTGTTTTCATTTCGGAGCACAACTCTGTGACCAGCCCAGTCTATTGTCATTGTCATGTCTGTCACTGTCAAATAATTCTGAATTTTTCTCTTTCATCGTCAATCGTCATCCATATTTTTGAATCATTCAAAGTAGAAGAAGAAGAATTGCGTTGTTTGTTTGGTAATTAATTTTATCACCAGTACCAGGTAATAGTGAAAGTTAATGAATTAGGATATCATAGCGCACTAAAGAAATTCAACCACAAGTGTCAGGTTAAGTGTGGCAGAATGAATTTTATTGTCTCAATACTAATTGTGACTGGGTTCATCGATAATGTTTTCTGCGCTAATAGTATGGAAGATGAAATTGGAAACGGAGGGCATACTATAGAAGGAAGAGTTTTTCCTCCTGAAGAACAAGATGTAACCGGGTGGCAAGTAGACACGAGGATACACGTAAATGGTGGTGAATATATCGCCTTCATCAGGAATGATGGCTCATTCGTGATACATAACGTGCCATCCGGATCCTATGTTGTTGAAGTAATCAACCCAGATTATATGTATGAACCTGTACGCGTAGAAATCAACTCAAAGGGCAAGTACAGAGCCAGAAAAGTTAACTATATACAGACTTCGCAAGTAATTCAAGTTCCTTATCCACTCAGAATGAAGCCATTGTCGAAATTCCGTTATTTCCAAGTTCGTGAACAATGGAGGTTGACAGACTTCCTTTTCAATCCAATGGTCATCATGATGGTGCTGCCACTGCTCCTAATTATGATCCTCCCCAAAATGATGAACGATCCCGAAACCAAAGAAGACTTGAAACAAATTAGCAACCTGGCAAAGATGTCAGAGATGCCAGAAATGTCAGAGATGTTTACTTCACTGTTTAGTGGAGGATCAGCAGCAAAAGCTTCCACCTCTAAACCTAAACAAGTCAAGAAAAGACAGTGAGAGATATATTATTTATATGACTTTCATGTGTAAGTAGTATCAATTTAAAAATAAATAAATTAAATCAAACATTTATTTATTTCTAACCAGCCCTTGTTGTATCCGCTCAAGTGACATTGGTGACTACAGTCACCACGGATTATCCTACTGTCAAGTGACCATGGTGACTACAGTCACCAAAAACACTTTGTCTACAAAACAACTTTATTATTATTATTCAGAGTACTGTTATAAGTTTAATTTATATAATTAAGTATTTAATACCCATTTAGAAAATAGTAGTATTTTTGTTGTGAGTATTGTATTTCTGAGAAATTAAATATTCAGGCCGAGCGTCAAACTTAAAAAAAAAAATCTAAGCATAACTTTGCAAGCTTTTTTTTTATTTTTTTTTACATCAGTCATTTTATTTTATAAATGAATCTCAAATATGTTTACCATGCTTTATAAAGTATAAAACATATAGGTCATTGCTTTAAATTTTGAAACAAATTTCTTTTAGTGATCCAACTCATCATAATTTACGCTAGGCAGACTTTAAAGCCCATTATTTAATAACAGGAAACATTAATTCAAATGGCTTTATCTCAAATATCGAGTTCCATTCATCAGCAACATAAAAAACAACACTTGAATAGTCTGAGTGCCGAGTCAGGGTCTCAAATCGTTGTTTGTTTATCTATGAAGCCCGACACCGCCACTTGACGCAAATTACGTTCCACGGCGCCCTATCCTTAAGCGGGTATCACAGATCACCTCCTTGGAGGTGATCTGTGGCAGGTATATAAAGATATCATAGTATAAAACTTTTTGTTTGTTGTAAACCTAGGTATTCATTTATTGCATGCTGTCTATCAGTTTCATCTTATGCACCACCACATTTATTTAACCTCTGGATCAGGCCTTGAGAATGTTATGAGACACAGACACAATTGATAATCCATTTTTCTCTGGACACTATCTTGAAAGTAAGTACTTTTTTTTCATATATTATGTTCACAAGAAGATTAAGCATTTCTCATGCTATTTGCTCGACATATACCTTTATTTTGGTTATTTCTATGTAAATTAGAGGAAAAGTTACATGTACCCAGGCTGGATTTAGTGGTAATGATAGCTGTATGCCTCTAGTATTCAAAACTGCAAAATTTCGTTGCAATATTTTTGCACATCTATTTTTTTTTTTTCAGAAGTTAATAGTATTATAAATGCGTAATTATATAAATACTTTAGCCATAGTAATAAGTCTAAGTAGTCATAATAGTCATTTGTGTAACACTAATATCTGATAATTGATTTTTTGTATATCAATGTTTTTTTAATAAATTGTAATTTTAAAATACTTTCTACTCATTCTAATTTATCGTCATCCTTATAAATCATCGACGGATAATTTTGTCATGCTAGCTTGTTCCAGGTGAATCACTGTGAACCGGTGTCCTGCTAGCAAATGACAAATAATAAAAAACTTCAAAATGCATGAAATTTTAAAAGCTCAGGTTCACTTTCACAATGATAGGTACCTACCTACATAAGATGCTATTATATCAAGTAATAAAAGATTACATAAAAAAATCAATGATTTATTTAGAAAAAATCTAGAAAGTTTCAGTAGATTTACAGTTTACGACTTCTGTAACAACCTAAGAGAAAGTAATACACACAAAAATACATATAAAAGTAAAAATTAAGGAATCAGTCATGGGTCATTTTGGACGGAAACTACATAAGTAACATGTTCACATCACCTATTAGATTTACCTTAAAATATAATTTGTTACACAATGTAATTATTGAGATTGTTTAATCCTGGACGGTTTGGTTTGTACAATATTTTTGATAAAACTTTTAAGAACTCTTTTCTGAATAGATTTATATATTCATTATTCTTATTCATGTTTATAAAGAAAAAAAAAATACTTCTTATCTACTACAACTATGTTAAATGCTGTCTTTCAATTAATTGAGATTTCTTTTAAATCAATTCCATTATGTCCTTAATATAGTAAGGCATTCTGACAACACTTTTTGTCAATTTGGTTTACACAATTTATTTTCTAAACACAAAAAATATACAAAATATCTTACTTACTAGAGATTGCAAGTTTCAAAACAGTATTTACATAAAAATAAGATCAAGCAATAAATCATGTTAAAGATACATTTTATTAATGTATAATATAATAAAATAAGAAATAAACTGATTGAGATAAGACAAAAGATTTGAGATTATTGAAAATTAAAAGCATTGTCTCTTAAACATTAGTATACTTAAAATACAACATAAATAAAAATTACCTGATTTCTTTTAAATATTTTAGCTGCATTTAGTGCCAATTTTCAATCAGCCTCCAACATTTATCTATCAAAATTCATTGAATTGTGACTGATAATAATCATTGTGTAATCATCATATCATATTACGTACGGTAGTCTAAGGATAGGTTATGGATTTTTTTTATAAAATATAATAAAGGACATCAGGCATATTAGACCCAAAAGTGTAAAAATATAATTCTGCTACCTATATACTCTATTATGTTATTAGAATCATAAAATAATACATAGTAAGTTTATTTTTTAACGGCTTAAATTAATTTTTGATTAACGGAAGTAAATAGATGAAACGGACACCATTTTGATTACTTTTTTTTTGTAATGGCTTTCTTCCATTCCTCACAGAATTTCCGCCTACGTCCCGAAAAGATACACTGATTACCGGAAGAATGTATATAATTTGTGGAAGAATAATCGGAATAGTCAGGTTACATTTTGATTTTCACTTGATATTATTCTGCCTTGAGCGCAATAAATAAAAATAAATAAATAACTCGCAAAATAAATTAATTTATAAAACGGTGGATATTATCTATTACTTATTGATTATACGCCTTTATACATTTTAGATTTTTTTTTCATAGAAAAGTGCCTGATGTTCTTTATCTTCTACACTCTTCATTGTCAGAGCTGCCTCGTCGATATGATCAAATCTCGATATGTCGTTACTTATGGATAAAATACTTGTAAGTATATAGAACATTAAACCAGCACCATGTAAAATACGGTGCAGTAATTTCGCGATACTGGTGATATGTGATGTAACTGGGAATATGATGCAGGTCGGATAGCATGCTTAAACTAAATAAAATGTTTCTTATTCAACTATGCCCTACAAGTCTAGATTGGAATGGAAAAAGAATAATTGAAAACAGTCTAGCAATATTAAGAACACTAGCAGGCGTTGTATGCGCACCTCGACAAAACTCTCTCGACACTTTTCTCGCGTAGTCTGTCCCGCGACGTTAGTGTTTATATGAAATTATATCGGCATAACTACTGCTAAGCTTTACTAGAAACAAACTAGGTGAGTGAGTGAAATATCCAGTGACTCCAGCGAAGCAGAAGCAGACCGCATACTGATATAAGCGGGACCAATATCGCGAGATAAGGGTCGATAAGCAGTCGCGGTGCGCATGCTACACTGATAGGTCATAGGATGGGAGATGCTGTTGGTAACAAAACAAGATTAAAAGTACCATTACACAGATAAAGAAAATTAGTATTTCATAATGAAAAAAATATATCCTAAGGCGGTGGTTAATAACACAAAATATATAATATACACTTTTATATATAATCGAATTGGCAAACATGTGATAATAAATTTTCATATAAAATCTAAATTTAGTATTAATTAAAAATACAATAATTGACCAAAAGCAATCTCTGGTGGTAATATAATACTTCCACATAGCAACTAATAGGTCAAATTATAGAATTACCTTTGTGATGTTTGCGCTAAATACTAAAGCTATTTTTTTTTCAAAAGACGTGGTAATCTCGTTAATGAAAATCTTGTATACTAATAACAAAAAGTTCTTATTGTCCTATCACAAGTTCGTTCGTATCGATCGATTACTTCGTCTAAAGAAATGAAGATAGCCTTTTTAATACATTCTATATTGATTTACTTAATTTCTATCACGTTTTTTATCGTATCTTACGTGATGAAGTGGTACAATTCCGGTGCTAGATGGCGGTAGACGACGGCTAGTACAGCAGCTAGCAGTATCGGCGCTGCTAAAAGGCGCGGCGCGGCGTTGTAGATCGAGCAGTAGGGGCACTGCGAGGAGCCGCACACTTCGCAGATGTTGAGCAGGTAGGTGGGCAACGCGTCGAATATAGACTCGTTGTAGCGCTCTGAAATATAGGATATTTTAATTTAGGATTGTCAAAAAAGTAAAATTATATGTCATCATCATCATCATCATCATCAGCCTGTGGACTTCCACTGCTGGACATAGGCCTCTCCTAGCTCACGCCTATTGTGGCGTTCAAAGGAGGTTATTAACCTACTGCTACCACCCTGGCTAGGCGGGTTGGTAAAGGGTTTGATTAAAGTTTTCCTTCTCTCTCACAGTTGATCAATGCGTCGAGCCTCTTAATCGACTCTTACGACATCCCAGGCATGTAAACGGAGTGGTGACACGTATATTCTTAGGCCGTAGCCACAAAAAAAATCTGTAGCAAATTGCGTTTATTGGCCTAATACTAACTTAAACTAAAAAAAATGACATTATCATGTTTTACTCTACTCTATAAACTGTACCTATTCCTTCTTTTTTACAAAACGAAACGAATTCTTTCCATAAAAACGTTTGAAATAAGGAAAGTCAAATGTCACCTTTTTAGGGTAAGGATACACTTATCCGAATACCTCGGAAGACGCTGCTGCCCATCTTTTGGAACCAGTCCCTTAGTTGGTTCGTACGACCCTCAAGAGACGAGAGTCTGTATTTGGCTTCATTGACATTGAACGACAATGCTTATGTAATAATTTGACCTTGGTGTGGTTTTGGTGCTGGCTGACCATGCCAACCGAGCCAGGGGTCGTGGGTTCATGTTCCGAGACATACATTTGGTTAGTGGTAGAACTTGTTATAAGTCCGTCTGGCTAGCTACCACCATCTTATCTAAGCCAGACGCCAGCAACATAACAACATTGTACTCAGCATTGTTGTATTCCGGCAGTTAGAGATAGAACGGCCAGTTCCTAAGTGATGAGGATTCCGGGAGAGGCTCGCTTTCATCTTCGGCCTTATCAATACTTAACATCAGGTATAATAAAGGCTAAGAGCCCCGTCGAAAAAACAACGGGTTGCACTCCGGGAGTGCCGGCAGAAGTAAAAACCGCTTAAACAAAACAGCAGGAGCAGGCATACATTTTCGCCACGCGGTAGAAAGAGAGGGGGATATTACTTCCTCTCCTACGCCGCGCCGGCGGTCTACTCTCCCTCCGCCTTACGAATTTCCGATCAGGTCACGTGTCCTGAGGCGACTTTAATTTTTTTTTACCCATCCCAAAAATTAAAAAATCAACTTCAAAAACTCCTACTAAAGAAGTTGTGGTTGCACCTAAAATATTACTGACACGTTTGATTGCTCCTAATATGCACTTAAATATGACACGCTTAGAATTTCTCTATGCCGTATGAGGAAGCTGTAGACACACATATCACACTAATTATCTCATCTCTCTAAAGCACAACATTTTGCGGGGGTATTAACGTACCTGGTGCGTAGTAGTCGTAGACGCGCACGGGCAGGTAGCGAGACATGTTGGCCACCGGGAACCAGCGCTCGATCGTGAAGTTCACGCACGTCGGCTCAGGCTCCAGCTGTAACACACAACTCGATTAATTGTTTGTAACATGTTTACCACAGACCTATATCGGGATAGCGTGTCGAATTTTTCGTACCTACGATGACGTGACGAGCGAGATTTAAGTGATAGGAAATGTTATTGACGAGCTCTTGCAAGAAAGCAATGCACACGACACAGAATTTTGTAGTTTGGATTTTAGGTCGGGAAAATGTGACCGTGGATCAAACTTTTAAACGCAAGGTAGGCAAACTTTTACCATCTATCTCGATAAGTCACTCATTAATCGTGCAAGCTTTTTCTCTTTAGCGCGCTGATAGTCAGCGTGTAACCAAAACCAGCCATGAGCACGTAAATGTATGTGTCGTGTAGAGGCAGACGATGTCTAACGAAACAAATATTTAAAACTTGTGAAAGACGCAAGAAAAAACGACATTGGCGTCGTTTGAGCAAGGAATCAGTAAGTGGTCATAGTGAATACGGGCCCGGGCTGGCACCCGGCGGGACAACATCGAGGCGTTGCTGCTGGATCATGTAGCCAGTGGGCAGGAGCTTGGAAGCGGCGTGTTTAGTGTGTGTGTTTGTGCATAGTCACTCACGGTGCGTGTGTGTGTACAGTGATGTCAACTTACCTTCTTTGTAGCTAGGTCTAACACCTATTTAGTAGGTTTAAAGTCGACAGATAAGTTCTAGATAGCTGACAGATAATGTGCCACTTGTAATATTATGACAAATATGTCAAATAATAGCTGGTTAAACTATCCAGAATTTACCCTGTCGGTGGTGAAACCGGCAAATATAAGAATAAATAAATAAATCACACCAATTATCTAGCCCACGTTAAGTTTCATCAAGTACTTGTGTAATGGGTACTAGATAACGGATAATCGCCACGCTTGGCAGGCGGGTTGGCGATCGCAGTATGGCCAAGTTTGTAGCAGCGTCTTGCTGCTGTCCGGCTCCTGAAGGTTGATTCCCTTAGTCGCCTTTTACGATACCCTCGGGATGAGAGGGGGTAGTGCTATTCTAAGCCGACACTAGGCAGCTGACCTAAAAAAACAACCTACCTTTTGGAAATAATCCAATCAACCGTCACTGTGGTCTAGTGGTACAACCACCGGTATCAGACCCAGGGATCCCGGGTTCGATTCCCAGCGGGGGTACATATTGTTCGGTTATTATATTCTAATATAATTATATTTGGTTTGGTTGGTAGTGGGACTCGTTATAAGTCCGCCTGGCTAGCTACCACCATCTTATCTAAGTCTGACGCCATAACAACAATGTTTTCAGCATTGTTGTGTTCAGGCAGTTAGAGATAAGATAGCCAGTTCTTCAGTGATTGAGGATTTCGGGAGAGACTCGCTACCATCTTCAGCCTTATCGATACTTAACATCAGGTATGATGAAGGCTAAGAGTGTCCCCGTCGTTAGTAAAAAATCGGTTGTCTGTAAAGTCGGTTTACTGACGATAGTTGAACGTGACGTCATAAGAAAATACTGATGACACGCGGACGCATCGCTCACTCAAGTAGGAGAGAGACAGATGTCGAACGCTGCCGAACACGGAGGCCGATTGTGCCTCTTTGTCGCTCGTTCCGCGCTCTCGCTTGCACTTCAAGCCTTAAATGGAACGCCTCAGAGCGAGGTAACGCCGCATGAGTAATATTTTTTCGTGCGTGCAGCCAGCTTCATCGAATTAGAAGACGTTGTCACGTCAAAAAAAACCCGGGTCTGGCTGCACATGATATATTCCTTAGCTACACAGGGCGCGTAGACAAAGTAACATCGTTATGTAGCGAAACGATAATTCGATACGTTATTGTCTATATTCGCCAATCAACCTGCGGTAAGACCACGTGATTTAGCGCGGCTTATGTCAATCCGCCAATCCCATACATTTAATTACTTTCGAACTTCGTTATCGTTTTTGAATTGTTAAGGGCCCTGGGCCCTTAGCCAAAGTAACAATTCAAAAACGATAACGTAGTTCGACAAGAATTAAATGTATGGGATTGGCGGATTGGCATAGGCGGGACAGCACGTAGGCGTCCAGGCGCTGCTGCTGGATCATGTAGCCCGTGTGTACTCACGTAGTGGAAGTAGAAGAACAGCTTGGTGGGGGTGTACCGGGCCCGCTGCAGCGCCGGCACGCGGCGGGACAGCACGTAGGCGTCCAGGCGCTGCTGCTGGATCATGTAGCCCGTGGGTACTCACGTAGTGGAAGTAGAAGAACAGCTTGGTGGGGGTGTACCGGGCCCGCTGCAGCGCCGGCACGCGGCGGGACAGCACGTAGGCGTCCAGGTGCTGCTGCTGGATCATGTAGCCCGTGGGTACTCACGTAGTGGAAGTAGAAGAACAGCTTGGTGGGGGTGTACCGGGCCCGCTGCAGCGCCGGCACGCGGCGGGACAGCACGTAGGCGTCCAGGTGCTGCTGCTGGATCATGTAGCCCGTGGGTACTCACGTAGTGGAAGTAGAAGAACAGCTTGGTGGGGGTGTACCGGGCCCGCTGCAGCGCCGGCACGCGGCGGGACAGCACGTAGGCGTCCAGGCGCTGCTGCTGGATCATGTAGCCCGTGGGTACTCACGTAGTGGAAGTAGAAGAACAGCTTGGTGGGGGTGTACCGGGCCCGCTGCAGCGCCGGCACGCGGCGGGACAGCACGTAGGCGTCCAGGTGCTGCTGCTGGATCATGTAGCCCGTGGGTACTCACGTAGTGGAAGTAGAAGAACAGCTTGGTGGGGGTGTAGCGGGCCCGCTGCAGCGCCGGCACGCGGCGGGACAGCACGTAGGCGTCCAGGTGCTGCTGCTGGATCATGTAGCCCGTGGGTACTCACGTAGTGGAAGTAGAAGAACAGCTTGGTGGGGGTGTAGCGGGCCCGCTGCAGCGCCGGCACGCGGCGGGACAGCACGTAGGCGTCCAGGTGCTGCTGCTGGATCATGTAGCCCGTGGGTACTCACGTAGTGGAAGTAGAAGAACAGCTTGGTGGGGGTGTACCGGGCCCGCTGCAGCGCCGGCACGCGGCGGGACAGCACGTAGGCGTCCAGGTGCTGCTGCTGGATCATGTAGCCCGTGGGTACTCACGTAGTGGAAGTAGAAGAACAGCTTGGTGGGGGTGTAGCGGGCCCGCTGCAGCGCCGGCACGCGGCGGGACAGCACGTAGGCGTCCAGGTGCTGCTGCTGGATCATGTAGCCCGTGGGTACTCACGTAGTGGAAGTAGAAGAACAGCTTGGTGGGGGTGTAGCGGGCCCGCTGCAGCGCCGGCACGCGGCGGGACAGCACGTAGGCGTCCAGGTGCTGCTGCTGGATCATGTAGCCCGTGGGTACTCACGTAGTGGAAGTAGAAGAACAGCTTGGTGGGGGTGTACCGGGCCCGCTGCAGCGCCGGCACGCGGCGGGACAGCACGTAGGCGTCCAGGTGCTGCTGCTGGATCATGTAGCCCGTGGGTACTCACGTAGTGGAAGTAGAAGAACAGCTTGGTGGGGGTGTACCGGGCCCGCTGCAGCGCCGGCACGCGGCGGGACAGCACGTAGGCGTCCAGGTGCTGCTGCTGGATCATGTAGCCCGTGGGTACTCACGTAGTGGAAGTAGAAGAACAGCTTGGTGGGGGTGTACCGGGCCCGCTGCAGCGCCGGCACGCGGCGGGACAGCACGTAGGCGTCCAGGCGCTGCTGCTGGATCATGTAGCCCGTGGGCACGCCCACCTCCAGCACCGCCAGCCCGGACCGCGGCGACTCCTCCACTAGTGTCCAGCTGCCGACGAAGCGATGGATTCATTTTGGTACGAGTTCTCTCCGAGACATTAAATAGAACCCTTTCATTTCAATGAACAGTGCGCGCCAAAACATAAGATGTACGTATAGAACCCTTTCGTTTTTTTTTTTTTTAATTTCATGCTAAGAATATACAAAGTTTTCACATAATAGCTAGCGCAGACGACGGATAACAAAGGACTTTTTGTCCGCGACACGTCTTTATTGTTAACAAAATAAGATTGAACTTAGATCGCGTATATCCATGAAAAGTACGCGGTAGTCCTCGTTATATATTCAACTTTATGATCTTAGTTATAAGGTCGTGTCGCAGACAAAAAGTACTCCAATGTCCGTCGTCTGCGCAGGCCCTAAAGGTAAATTATGAGTAGGAGGTAGGTATAATATTTAGATTAAGAAGTATGTCTAAAAATGGGTAAGTTAAAGTTTTGGTGAACAAGGGTGATTTTTAGATTGTTCGAAGGTGACCCTAATAAGTTATTAGAAATAACCTGTGCTTAGGGATCAAAATAGTGTAAATAAAATAGATAGATATTTTTCATCCTCACAAATTCAAAGCTAAAATATTAAAAAATATAACAAATTAGTAAAAAGAGATGTTTAGTTAATGCACATTTTTTATTTATCTTATTTACTTTATTATTTTGAATAGGTATTAATTTATAGTATCAATCAGAGTGTTCTTTCTCTATTACATGCCGTGGCACCCTTTAATTAAGGTACCTAGATTAAGTTACAACTGTATCTCTGATCATGTATGTGGTGTACATCTTGTGTTGGTTGTCCTTAAATAAATAAAAAAAAAAGACATTTTGTACTTCGCCAACATACCGATTCTTGCATTTTGTTTGTATTTTCATCTTGGCGAAAAGTTTCTAACACTTTCGTCCAGCTTATTTAGGCACTTTATGATTCGAGTTTCTGATCTTTGTTTTTCTTTGATACGGTCAAAAGCAACTACGGTTTATACAAAATATCAAATTTCTACAAACAAATCTAAACTCAACGGCGTATATCTTAAACGTCCAAAGTCGATTAAAGAAATTTGGCAGATATGCAAAGCCGAAGCTGCTGTTGACTGTACTGCACTTAGGCCCGTATTATGACCGTGACTCAACCAGTGATGTATACTTGAGTACAGTTAGCGAGGGACGCGCTTATACATCGCATGAAGCGACGTCCCTTCCTAACTGCTCTCAAGTCCAGAACATTGCTGGAGTGTCGTTCTGTAATACGGGCCCTAGTATCTAGACGTAGCCGTAGTATGACGGGAATGAGAGGAACCGTTCCACGTCCACTGCACGCGTAACATGCACACCGCGAATTTTTGACGACACTTATCTCGCGATATTTGTCCCGCTCACATCAAAACGGTATGTGCGGGATAGGCACTGTGCTTACGCGAGAAAAGTGACGAAAAACCTTTGACTTGGTGCGTATGCAAGAGATATGTGATGTGCGACTGGTTTCTCGGGGTTATTATCTAAAAATGGCAATAATAATCGCGCAGTCATGGCGCGATTGATCGAACGCGGAACGTCAAAATAAAAATGGTATTACGTATGTGATCGCTCTGTAATGGTTCGTATAGCGGCGTCTCACTCTCTCGCGCTCCTTAGAGTGCCAGAGTGATACGCCGTGTGTTGCTATGACGCTAGCGCTAAAAACAATTTGGTAGCAATAGTTGCTATGACGCTAGCGCCAAAAACAATTTGGTAGCAATAACAGGAACTAAATGAATGCACATTGTATTTTATCGATTTTTCGATAGAGGTCGCACTGTTAATAACAGTGCGGTTGCTATAAATACGAGACGTAAAGCTATTTTTGCTGTCGCATTGCTCTTGCAAAGGTAGGTAATAACCCCGCCGGCCGTAGTACCGCAGCGGCTGGGCGACTAGCGAGAAGGATCTCACTGGTGGTTCCGTAAGGAACCGGTCTACATTTGTCACAGTGTATTGTCGTATTGTCGTCTCCAGGATATAGCCCAGATATGTACCTGGCGCAGTACTGAACCTCGATGTACGACTGGTTCCCGTAGTAGCGCAGCGATTGAGCTGCGAGGTATCTCATTCCGATGGATAAATCATTTTTAACACATCAAAAAAATATTGTCTCAATCAACAAATCAGCCAATCAAAACAAGCCGACCCCCTTACTAAACCAATTTTGTCGATTTTGTTTCTGTATCTGAAGTGCATTGGAGCTGTGTTCATAAGGATTTATTGCCTGTGGGTCCAGGAGATACGTATCAGTCTAACAGCCCAGATATGTATGTACCTGGCGCAGGACTGGAACTCGATGTGCGACTGGTTCCGGCCGTAGTACCGCAGCGGCTGGGCCAGCAGCGCGAAGGATCTCACTGGAGGTTCTGTGAGGAACCGGTCTATATCCACGTTGTATTGCACCGACATTTGCAGGATGGCGTAGCCGGCACCGCGGGCTGTTACTTTCACTGTGCCCCACGCTTCAGGGATCTGGTCAAAGAGATATGTGTTAAAAGGTTTTATATTTTACAGTAGGTGCGCCCAAAGATAAAATAATAACAATAAAATAAAATAAAAAAGGGTAAATGCAGTGAAAAAGGCGAAGTGTGGTCTTTGTCATGTGCCTAATTGTGGAAAAAGTTATAGTGGGCCAGATAAGTAAATATTTAGAGAAACACAACATTATAAGCAACTGTCAGCACGGCTTTAGGAGGGGTAGAAGTACTATTACGGCACTGACCGTATTTACTGATTATGTCAATAATGAACTCGAGAAGGGAAACCAAGTTCTGGCACTCTTCACAGACTTTAAAAAAGCATTCGACACACTATATCACTGCCAGTTGATGAAGGCTATGGAGGAGTGCGGAATCAGGGGACCCAGTCACAGGTTTTTTAGTTCGTATTTACGGGGTAGGACGCTGCGCACTGTCGTAGCAGGTGTGACGGGAGATGAGGCGCAAGTAACGCTGGGTGTGCCCACTGGGTCGGTGTATGGCCCCGTAGGCTACATCATGCACGTGAATAGTATGGCTAATGTGATCCGCCATTCCCTGGTCTGCATGTATGCAGATGACACATGTCTATTAGTAGCGGGTAAAGATGTCCAACGAATTAGGCAACAATTAGAAGAGGATTTTGAAATGGTCACTAAGTGGGCCCATGACAATGGCATAATAATAAACACAGATAAAACAAAGTGTATGCACATCTTCTCACCCCAAAACGTTAAAGCTAAAGTTGTTAACAAAAACGAAATTAAAATATTAGGTCATTCATATGTTTGCTTGCACAACAATAAAAGGAACTGTAATTGTAAAACCTTAGAATATGTAGAAAGTTTTAAATATCTTGGCTTGTTAATAGATAGTAGATTTCATTGGAAACAACATATTAACATGGTATGTAATAGACTCCGTTCTATACTCGGAAAGTTTTATCATTTAAAGAGAATTTTGGATAAAAAAACTTTGTTTATGGTTTATTATGCTTTAGTCGAATCGATTATAAATTATGGTTTAAGTTGCTATGGCTTATCGTTTAATACATATGTGGAACAAATTAATTTTGGCCCTAGAAACATACTTTAAAGATGAATATAAAATAAAAGTGAGTCATAAAGTTATAACCAGATCTATTAGTAAAACAAAAACTGTCACAGATTAAAGCCAAGAATTATTATGGACAAAGAACAAGAAAATATACTATACCGAAATTGTATAATAAATATCCCATCCTATTAGAAGATTCTTATATATGTAAAGAACAATTAAAAAAGAAATTAAAGGAATGCATGTTAGTGTTATGAAATTAGGTGCATGTTAGTATTAATAAAATGTAATCATTTAATTAATTAATAACTATTAAAATTATGAATTATTAAGTAATATTGTTACCTATGCGAGCCATAGTTAATAAGTTAATAGCATTTAAGTATAAAATAAAATGAAATGAGCGCAACGCCTACAAACTGTGATTTCAGTTTGGCGAAGTAAAATATTGTAAACTTAAATGTAAAATTTGGAAATATATGAATAAAAAAAAATAATAGTTTTGGTCAACTTATACTGACCGTGATGCTCTGCATCTGCGCGAGGTTGTCGTTCCGCACGTGCAGCAGCCGCGTGGACCCGTTGAGCGCGACGGCGTCCACGGTCAGAGTGAGAGAGCTGACATCACGGAGACGTTTTCGGTTGGTGTAGTCGATCAGCGCTCGCAACGCAATGTATGTGTCCTGAAAACAGGGTGTCAATATTACGTCTTGACAAATAATTTGTTAAAGTTGTTTTTGTTATTGCGATCCTTGTTTGCGAACTTTTGTAACGTTGACTGAAAAAAATATAATTATCAGTTTCTTTTTGAATAAATATTGCTGCTATTTATAGCAGTTCTAGCTCAACTAGCTCCTGCAATATTTAACTCTCGTGAAAAGTTGTTACATCATTTTACTATTTTAAAATTCTTAATTTGATATTACACGTAATGTCATTGGTGTATTAAAAATATAACAAAAAAAAACTAAAACAATAAAGATAACATCCAGACCATCCAAACATGTTGTTCTAGTCTTTGTGGCGTGATGTTGTGTATGTCTAAAACCAATGTGTATGTGTATGTATGTGTACCTGCGTGGAGGCCCATCCGTCGTCCTGGGACCGCTGAGCGTTGAGCCACATTACGATCGATGGGCTACTTATTGTCCTGGTGGTCCATCCACAGTTGTCGTCGAGTCTAGGAGGAACACTTCTGGTTCATTGGTCCAGTAGGACCAATGAACCATACAAGCCAGCAGAGTGTACGCGGTGGTGGCGATGTTGTTCGAGTCATACTTGTACGGCAGCCGTGGTAGATGGAATGCTTTCTGGTTCTTCATCGTCCATACAGTGAGCTGGTATTATTCTAGTCTAGGAGGAACACTTGTGGACCATTGACCCTACTGTATAACCCCCATATACATGCGTGTACCATTACTCTTGCTGTATAATTTCTCCCTTGCTGGACTGTGAGTGGAAGAAAATGTTGGCGATATGGGCTGACAACATGACACTATTTGTTTCGGGACGATATATTAGACCCAACCAATGGCAAATGTGGTGTCGGGACAATGAAAGTATTATTTCCACATTCTATTCTCAGGCTGTATCTTTGTATTGTAGCGTGAGTGTATGTATGTCTGTATAACACAAATTTACCTGTGTGGAGGCCCATCCGCCGTCCCTGAACCGCTGAGTGTTTAACCTCATCATGATAGGCTCGTTGTTGTCCTGGTGGTCCATACAGCCGAGGAGAGCATAAGCCGTGGTATGGAATGGTTTCTGGTACTTCATCATCCATGCAGCGAGCAAATGTTATACTAAATGTTAGCTAAGCTAAGAAGAACACTTTTGTCCATTGAACCTATTGTATAACCCGAATTTACCTGCGAGGAAGCCTATCCACCGTCCTTGAGTTGCTGTGCGTAGAAATCATGATGGGCTCGTTGATGACCCGATGGTCTATCCACAGATGTTGTTCTAACTTTTGTGGCGTGAGTGTATGTTTCATTCCCATTTACCTGCGTGGAGGCCCATCCCCCGTCCTTCAGCCGCTGCGCGTTGAGCCACATCATGATGGGCTCGTTGTTGTCCTGGTGGTCCATACAAGCCAGCAGAGCGTACGCGGTGGTGGCGATGTTGTTCGAGTCGTATTTGTACGGCAGTCTTGGTAAAAGGAACGGTTTCTGGTTCTCCATCTTGTATGGAGGAGGTGGGACTGGCTCGCGGCCCCAGTAGACGAGACCGCCTGTGGAGGGTTAAGTGTTAAAGTATCTAAAGATGGGACGGGATAGCGATTTGATTGCCTATTATGCTATTTCTGCAACGCATATAAAAATACGTAAAAAGTTGTTTATCTTTATCTAAATTAAGTTTGTTTGTCTTTTGAAAAACCAGAATCACTAAATGAAATTGACTTAACTTTCGAAAAGGTGGTCAGACGAATAAATAAATCTCCTTGTTTAATTCACTATAGATTCTAATAACACAACTTTAGGAAAAAAAAACTATTTATTATTAACACTGCACTAATTTTCAGAATGACCAAACATTTAAATCCAGGTTACATAACAAAATGCGAAAGCAAAACCATAGCGAGATACAAATAGGAACAGCGCCATCTAGTAGTAAAACTTAGAACTAATTTATTCCTACACATTAGTTTGGACATTCCGCCCACCAAGGACTAGTCCTTTAAATAAACTTTAACTTATACCTCAACACACTATACCTCTATATTGAGATGATAAACTCAAAAAACTAAGAAACATAAACAACAGCCAGGATGGCGATTTAAACAATTTCGCCTTCCGTGAAATAGAACAACTAAAACTACTTATAGCTAGTAAATTCATAAATCACAAAGAGATTGGTAGGTAATGTGACTATTTTCCCAAAATAATGACCTTACTCAGGGGTCTCTTAAGAGTATTATTTTTCGTTTTAACTGTTACTACACGAGTCACATTATCCAGCCCTACGTGTTTTACAATAATTTTACCTAAAATCCACTTCGCAGGTGGAATGTTATCGTCTCTTATAATAACAATATCTCCTACTTTCGGTTCAGGTTTATTGACATTCCACTTATAACGTTTACTTAAATTAGTCAGATATTCATTGGACCAACGATTCCAAATGTCATGAACCATTTTTTGTACAAGTCTCCATCTTTCCAAATTACTAATATTACAGTTAGAAAAGTTTTCATCTGTTACATTCAACAAAGGTTCGCCAACCAAGAAATGGCCAGGTGTCAGTGGAAGAGGGTCATCTGGGTCATCACTAAGCAAGGATATCGGACGAGAGTTTAAACATGCCTCTACTTGTGATAGAACTGTCGACAACTCTTCGTATGTAAGAGTACTATCTCCGATGACTTTTTTCAGGTGGGTTTTAATACTGCGAACACCCGCCTCCCACAGACCACCGAAGTTTGGCGCATGTGGCGGTATGAAATGCCAGTTGGTATTCTCATGTGTGACAGCTTGTGCAACTTCATTGTGGAGCTTAGAGTTTGCGGTGTTAAACATATCACGCAACTCTCTCTCAGCACCAACAAAGTTTGTGCCATTGTCACTGTAAATGTCTTGACAATGGCCTCTTCTTGCTGTGAACCGTCGAAATGCTGCAATAAATCCCTTTGTTGTCAGGTCAGAAACAGCTTCAATGTGCATGGCTCGAGTGACCATACAAACAAAAATGCAAATGTAGCCCTTGTAAGACTTTGAGCCTCTTCCAGGTGAGAACCTGATGTTTATAGGACCTGCATAGTCCACACCGGTAGCTTTGAAGGGCTTGCTCGGTTTCAACCTGACTTCAGGAAGTTGACCCATCAGTGGGGCGCTATTCGCTTTTGAATATCTCAGACACGTTACACATTGTCTAAAGTACTTCTTGGTTTGATCTCGTGCGCGAAGTATCCAGTAGGTAGATCGAAGAAAATTCTGCATTATTTGAGGTCCACCATGTAAGGTTTTATTATGCGCATCCGCTATTAACAACTGTGTAAGGTGACTCTTAGCAGGTATAATAATCGGATGCCGTTTGTCATAACTGGCATGAGCCTTTTCAATGCGTCCGCCCACCCTTAAGATACCATTTTTATCCAAAAATGGACATAGAGTGTGGAGAACGCTTTTCTTTGGAACGTGTCCCTTACTCTTGATACTCTTAATCTCTTCTTCGAATTCAAATTCTTGCGCTTGCTTAATACAACCTTCTAATGTTTTTTTTTATCTCATCTGGTGTTATATAATTTGTTCTATTTTCTCGTTCTTCCTTTGGCTTTTTTAAACTCAAAAATCTTTTGCAATAGGAAATTACTCGAAGCATTTTGCTCAATTTAGAAAATTTCGTCCATTCAAATTCTTCATTCTTTCCACTAACTATATTAAATGTCTTTATTTTTTCTTCTTCATGTGTTTCAGGCACGTTCTCTTTATCTCTTTCAACTCGTGGTTCTGACAACCATGAAGGCCCGTTCCACCAAAGTGTATGGGTTTGTAAGTGTGCAGGTCGCAATCCACGCGAAGCGCAATCCGCAGGATTTGCTTCTGTTGCTACATGGCCCCATTGTTCATACTCTATAATAGTTAGTATCTCGGACACTCTATTACTGACGAAAGTATTCCAGCGGCTAGGACCTCCCTTTAACCATGCAAGTACGATTGTGGAGTCTGTCCATCCAAATAAGGCTTCCTTTCGTATATCCATCACTTGTGAGATTTCGGAGAGTAGTTTTGCTGCTAGAACTGCACCACAGAGTTCTAATCTAGGAATAGAAACTTCTTTGTCAATAGGGGCAACTTTGGTCTTGGCAGAGACTAAAGATACGTTTATATTGCCTTGTTCATCGACCACACGAATGTATACAGCGGCTGCATAACCAGCTGTTGATGCATCAGAAAAGGCGTGTAATTCCTTACTACAATCTCGTTTACATTGTATCCACCTCGACACAGTTATATTTTTTACGTCTTCTAGATCATATCTAAACCTTAACCACACGTGTAATAAATCGTCAGTAAGCTCTTCATCCCAATCTAATTGATTCTTCCAGACCTTTTGCATTATAATTTTAGCACAAATTACCACTGGCGCGATCCATCCTAACGGATCGTATAATGTCTGACAGGATCTGTCCTTTAGTAATAGGTTCTTTTGGCTCGGGTAGAGTGATTGCGTACTCAAATTTATCAGTCTGACGGTTCCATTTGATTCCTAAAACCTTCATATTGGTGTCACTCTTGATTGGTATAGTCTGCTCTTCATTGTGTTTATCCTTTCCAATATATTGTAACAATTGGTCACTGTTACTACTCCACTTTTGTAGATTGAATCCTCCTGAGTTCATAAGTTGATTCATCTCATTGTAGATCTCTATTGCTTCGGTCTCAGTAGTGCACCCAGTCATCAGATCGTCGACGAAATAATCTGTCTTAGTTATTTCAGATGCTTTCGGGTATCTTGATGATTCCACGGTTGCTAGTGTTTGAAGTGTTTTTACGGCCAAATATGGCGCACATGCAGTTCCAAAAGTCAACGTAATCAATCGAAAATGTTGTATGGGTAAACTAGCATCTGACCTCCACAAAATACGTTGGAACTCTGCATCGTCCTTATGCAATAGTACTTGTCGGTACATCTTGATGATGTCTGCGACAATACAAATACGATGTTCTCGCCACCTCAGTAAGATATGCCTAAGATCTTGCTGAAGTCGAGGCCCTACTAAAAGATCGTCGTTTAGCGAAACACCATTAGTTCCCTTTGAAGATGCGTTCATCACAACCCTCACTTGGGTCGTCTCTTTGTCCTCTCTCACTACAGGGTGGTGAGGAAGGTACACTGCTCTTGAATAATCTATTTCGTGTTGTTGTACGGGCTCCATATGATTAAGCGTGCTATACTCCCCGATAACTCTCTCATATTCACGACGTAGATTAGGATTTTTGTTCAGCTGTTTTTCTAGAAATAACAACCGTCTCATAGCTATTTGTTTCGATTCACCGTTAGTACACTCTTGTTTCTCATCTTTAAATGGCAGTCTAACAATAAATCTTCCGTTCTCATTTCTCACTGTTGTCTCTTCGTAATATTTTTCACATCTCATTTCTTCCTTAGTAAGTATCCTTTTAACACTATTTGGTTCCGCTTCAATCTCCCAGAAATGTTTCAGCCAATCATCGTCTCTCATTTGTGCGTGCATACTTACCACTCTGTTATTAGCTGCGTCGTCTCGTAGAACTCTGCCAGATATTACCCAACCAAAAACTGTATTTTGTGCAATAAGATTGCCTTTGGAATTTTTAATCATGTTGTTGAGTAATATTTCGCTATAAACCTCCGCGCCTAGTAAAACATCTATTTTAGCTGGCTTTGCAAAGTCTGGATCAGCTAGCGGTAACGACTCTAACTCTAACCATTGTGACGACTCTATGCTCTCACTTGGAAGAAGTGATGTCAGTGTGCTAAGAACATAGGCATTGACATTGTGAATGAACTCCGGATTATGACGCGACTCAAGTTTTAAAGATACCATGTATTTAACGCGTGTGTGACCCTCACCCAATCCTGACACTAAACCATTAACAGGAATACGCTTAAGCTTCAGTAACTGTACAGTAGATTCACTAATAAAAGAAGCTTGCGACCCTTGGTCGAGTAATGCACGAATAAGATATCGTTCTCCTTGTCTTGAATGGGCGTTGATAACAGCTGTAGCTAGTATTACACTATAACTATGAAGTTCTCCTCTTGAAAAGTTCGCTACAATTCTCGTCTCATTGTTTGATGTGTGCGCTATCGGCGGATTGGTTTTTTCATTTTGATTCTGACTGTGCGTGTTACTTTTTTCCTTTGTCTTATCTTCTACTAAAGATTCTCTGTTCTCGTAATGTAGCATCGTATGATGTCTTCTTCCACATTTTCTACAACATGCAGATTGACGGCACTTATGCACCACATGATTCGGCGACATACAGTTAAAGCATAACTGATGCTTTTGTATGAACTGTACTCTCTCTGTTGTAGGTTGTTGCTCAAACAACTTACAGTGGTAAAGATAATGTTGACCATCACACATTATGCATTTAGCGTTAGTATATTTTTTAGGCTCCTCTTGAACTGCTGAATGAAACGACTTTGTCTTGTTTGCGTGTTTTGCTCTCTCAGTTAAAGGTGATAATTTCGTTGTATGTTTACCAGCATCGATCATTTCTAAGCTACGAAATCGGCACTCAAGAAAATCCACTAGTTGTGACCAGGTAGGTAATTTATCCGATAACGCACTCAATTTTTGCTCCCATAATCTGTGGGACTCTGGATCTAGTTTCGAGACCACTAGGTAAACTATAAACACATCACATTCTTGGGTTTTAATTTCAAGGTTGTTCAAGGATTTTAAGCAGGACGTAGTAGTATCTAAAAGTTGTTTCACTGAATTGGATGATGGATTTGTAATTTGTTTCTGAGTGAATAAATTAGTCAAAATAGCGTTGGTATTGTATCGTATGTTGTTGTATCGCTTAGTAAGAAGTTTCCAGGCCTCTTCGTAGTTTTGCTCAGTTGTAGCAAAATTACGAAGCAATTTTTCAGGTTCTCCTGATAAGTTTGCCTTAAGATAATGAAGCTTTTGCACACCGGACAATGTAACGTTATCATGTATCAATGATACAAACATATCATAAAAACTCTGCCATTCGTCGTATTTGCCGGTGAAAGTAGGCAATTGAATTCTTGGCAACTTCACTTCAGTGGTTTGTGATACAGACTCGTACGATTTGTGCTGTCCATCTCCTTTACTAAATGTTTGAATAGCAGTTTTCAGTGTGCTCTTATAAGACGTGTATAACTCTTCAAAAATGTCATATGTGTCTTCTATAAAATAGTTTAATGTCGCTTTCTTAGCTGGCGTAACCGCGATGACAATTTTGTTGTGACCACTCTTAAATTCTTGCCATAACTCCTCCAATGTTTGTAATTTAGTTTCAATATATGCTTGCTTAATCCTCTCCTTAGGTGTCTTCTTATAATTTCTTTCTGCCTTTTGTAATCTCTCAAATAACTCAGTTTGTAAAATTATCAACTCGTCAGCCATTTTGTCTTGTTAAACTTTGCAGCAGAATTAAAAGTTCGTAGGAAATTATAAGATATTAAAGAGTAATAGAAAATGCAAAACAATCAGTTCAACAATAATTTTTTAAGTTCTAATATTTGCCGCAAATTATTCCAAGTCCACTTGTCACAACTTTTCTAAGTTGAAAACCTTAAAATTTTTACAAGTCCAAAATGACACGAATTTTTCTAAGTCTTTTAAAGTTTTTACGGAAATATTCTAAGTCCAAATTAACACGAATTATTCTAAGTCTCTGAGAAATCTACACAAATTTTCTAAGTCTCTGACAACTGTTATTCACTCACTGCACTATGTCCTTATTCTACTACTCACGATTTTCACAAGTCCTGTACATACACTGTAATCCTTAGTTCGACCACTTACACATTGTCACAACACTTCACGATTCACGAGTTTCGGCACCATGTTTACTTCACTATAGATATTAATATAATAACACACAACTTTAGGAAAAAAAACGATTTATTATTAACACTGCACTAATTTTCAGAATGACCAAACATTTAAATCCAAGTTACATAACAAAATGCGAAAGCAAAACCATAGCGAGATACAAATAGGAACAGCGCCATCTAGTAGTAAAACTTAGAACTAATTTATTCCTACACATTAGTTTGGACACTCCTGTTCACTTTTCTAGCAATTTTACGTAGATTTTCCGAAACCCAGTTATACATACTGTGAATATTTATAGTATGTTAACTAATGACATGCGTTTCCGTGTTACTTATGTCATAAGAGTGTACTTTTTTTAGTCAAAAATCTTATGTCTATCCAGCGAAAAAGCCACAGTAGTGACTACTACTATATGAGTAGGTATTATAAAGTAAGCAAAAAAAACTAAGTTAAGTCTAACTAAATCTGGGCCCTTCGCTGTTTTTTCGAACTGGTTTCTACAGAACTAGGAAGACTTAAGAAGAGACTGAAAGGGTCAGTAAATATATACTCATGAAACAATAAAGATATTTGTTTTTATATTAGTACCTTCATCACGCTGCCGTTTCTTGAGCAGACGGTAAGCGTGCTCGGAGCTGGGCGCCTTGGCGAGCGTGAGCGCGTACGCGACGAGCGCGAGCGCGTACGGCTCGCCGAAGTCGTCCAGCAAGCGCAGCTGCTTCTCCAGCCACGAGATGGCCAGCTGCTGCGCTGCCACCACGCGCGCGCTCAGACCCTACGTCATACTCAGTGTTACAGAAACCTAACTTGACATAAGCGCGGCAAGACAAAATATGCGTAGAGCCAATGTTCATGAAACGTAAAGGTAACGTAAGTCGAAATAAACTTAGCGAGATATAAGATGCCTAGCGATGTAGTTGCTGCGTATGTTTAATATCAAGTAAATCAAGTTGAAACGCCAACGCAAAAGTCGTATAGGAAGCCGTTTCTCCAGCCTCGAGATGGCCAGCTGCTGTGCCGCTACCGCGCGCGCGCTCTGGTCCCAGTCAATGATATAATAGGAAAAGTTTAGATGCGTTACCCGCACTTCAAAACGAAAAGAAGATAAGTGTCTATACACGACATATACGTCAAACACACGCGCGCATACAAAAAGAGCAAGATTTAGACTATCTTGCGTGTGCGAGTGAAAGAAGGCATTGTCTTCTGGAGAGTGATAGCCGGAGAGCGATGAAGCAAGTAGGTCAAGACATATACATATCACGAATTCGACATTTTTTGGAGATTTTCGAAGAACGGATGAGACGATGAGACTAAGGGATTTTGACAGTAGTAGAGATTTCACTTAAGATTTTTAATAAAGAAATTATAGATAGAAGTGTTTCGATGTCGCAGCGCGAGATTAGGCACGCAGTATGTTTGTGATCTGTTTCATTCATCAGACGGACACATCATCTTGCATGCGATGGCCAATTAAGGATTGGCGTTCCAACAGACTTTTTCATTCTGGCAAATGACGGTTTTGAGCGACAGAAAAGCACAGGGCGACGGAAAAATGTGATAACGTGCAGATAGATGTGGTCCAACCCTAAGACAGGGCATAACCATGGCACGGTAAAAGATGTGCAAACAAAAGTAACCATTTTTAGGAAATAGACCACTGGACAACGCATTAAACGTCAATCAGTTCAGAACTACAACATTAATCAGAGATTTAAATACATAAGTGTTTAATGTAATGCTTGGTAATGCCTAGTAATTAGTGTTTTTAAAATACAGTCATAACTTACCAATAGCCGATCCTTGTGCTTGTATAAAAAAAATACATAACAACTTTTATATGAGATAACAAACGAAATTACAATTTTATTAATGGCATTTTCACTGGCTTTTTGTTTATTTACGGATATTCAATAAAATAAATGAATAAACAAACATTGTAACAATATAACAAAAACAACGTTGCTCACCTCTCGCACGCCGATATCCTTGAGGTTCTTGACTGAATCCAAGGTGATTATGACTTGGGCCGTCAGCGTGATGTTCCGTTGCGATATCACAGTTTCGTTTACCTGGTAGCAGAGAATAAACATTAATATACCGCTAAACATGTAGGTATTTTTGGTATATGAACACTGTCGACACGAATATAAGTTTAGAAGTATGATCAGGGCCCTTAGCCACAGTAACAATTCAAAAACGATAACGAAGTTCGAAAATAATTAAATGTATGAGATTGCCATAAGCCGCGCTAAATCACCAGGCAAGTTAATTGGCGAAACTAAACAATCGATTTAGCGTTATGATAAGTTTTATATAGAAAAATATTGGAAAAAATTTACTCGGCCACAAATGCATTCTCAGATGTTAATCGAACCCACGACCTTTGGAAATCCGATCCAATGCTCTAACCGCTGAGCTACCGAGACTTACGAACCACCGTCGAAATTCGCAAATGTGTGGAGTCAGCATGCACTGCACGCGGCCAGTGTGTGTGTGTGTGTGGATGTGTGTATGTGTGTGTATATGTGGATGGGTGCGTAGTATGTGGGTGTATTAAAACTCACAAGAACAGCCGGGTTTTCTCTGTCAGCCATCAGCTGCGAAGCGGCGAGGTGGTGGCGCGGCACGTGTAACGTTGAATTGTCATTGTACGGGTAGTGGTACCAGTTACTGTGTGTGTGTGTGTGTGTGTGTGTGTGTGTGTGTGCGTGTGTGTGTGTGGATGGGTGGGATGTGTAAGTGTGCTAAAACTCACAACAACAGCCGGGTTTTCTCTGTCAGCCAATAGTTGTGAAGCGGCGGGGTGGTGGCGCGGGACGTGTAACGTGGAGTTGTCGTTGCGGTCCGGCAGCCACGTCACTTCGTAGAAAGCGCCGTGGGGCAACTGGTGGTCTAGCACCCATGACACTGCCATCGAGATCACCTGTACCAAACATTGACGACTACAACTTCTCAAAATTGCCAACACACCAAAATGCAAGAATTACAGTTTTATGCATGCATGCTGAATAATAAATGTCGAGTTTGAGTCCAGTTGTTTTCAGATTTAACATAAAAATATATTAAAGTCTTCAAGCAAGTCGTCCACGAGCTAGTATATACTGACTGCCGGTACTGCGCCGATATTATTGTTATCGCGAAGGCATTGGCACATTAAATAACTATGCTTTTTTTCTACAATTATTAATTTAAATACAATTATTATAAGTATACCTTTTAGTTCAATTGAGAACTTAATATCTATTGCCTAGATATTACTATATTATGTATTGTCTGGGTAGTAGGTACCCTAACATAGGTTTTAAGATACTACTAATCAATACAGTAAATTTTGTTTCCGTCAATTAATGATTTTTATGATGCGTTAAAAAGAATATTAGGTACATGCGTTAAGAGTATGACAGTTATTTTTATAGCAATTGTGTTGAATTATTATAACCTTTTAAGCAACATTTGTTTCTAAAGGAAGACTGACAAAACTACATAGTTTAGTTTGTAACGTGATAAAATCAAATCATGCTTACATCTGGATCAATGTATATGAAGTTCTCCCATTCGTTGAAGGAGGCGTCCTGTAAGATCTTCGCGCAGAACGATGTTAACCAAACGCTGGATGCCGATTGATTCCTACAGAAGACAATTTAAGTTGTTATCGCAAGTAACATATTAAAGTCCACACAAATAAAAAATAATTTCAACAACATCAGTCAGAATGTAGCAGTGTCAAAAAAACAAAACACATTTGACCTCGATGCCATTGACTCAAAGTCGCGCAGCGTGCCATTTCACGGGAGTCTCTTTCCATTTGATTCGATCGATTTAAATGTCGACATCGCTCGAAGGATTGCTGAAGAGACAAATCACATAGCGAGAAGCCGTTGGATGCGGGCAGCGTAGGACTAATCGTCGTGGAGTTCCTTCGGTAAGGCCTATACCCAGCAGTGGGTGTCATGAGGCTGCAGCCTCATGACACCTACTGCTGGGTATCGGCTGAGATGATGATGATGGCATTACCAGTCGCTGCGGAACAGGCTGAAGGAGCCGTCGGGCTTCATGAAGGAGAGCTGGCGCTGGTAGAGCACGTTCATGTGGTAGAAAGAGTCGTGCTCCAGGGTGCGGTTGCGTTGGTTGATCAATCGCATGTACCATGTCAGGTACATGTTTGCTGCGAAGCTGAACATGTTCTGCTCCGCTGAATCCTGAGAAAGAACGATGTGTCTGGTTTATTTGACCTATTGAATTTTTGTTCAATTTCTGTCGAAAGGATGTCTTGAAGCAAAAATAAATTGTGATCCCTTTTCAACGATTACCAATTGACGTTAAACATAAATTGAATTGCATTGCATTTCAGTTATTCCTGTGAAGTTACTTAAAAAGGAACAGCACGAGGTTTTAAACAACGATTATCTAATCGAAAGTTGGTGTATCGGGCTCTAAATATGAACTTGTATCATGTTTATAAACTACACAAAGGGGTTTGAACCTTTTGGCCTCGTTACCGGTCCGCCATTTAGATTTTTTTCAAAATGGCGTCTCATACTACGCATTTGGACGAGGCCAGCCTCCATACAAAAAAGTTCAAACCGCTTTGTAATAAACACAATTTACAATACATATGAAAAATACCAACACAACATACCATAGGCAAATCCAGCAGACTGGTAGCGTTAACCGGCATCGTTAGGGAACAGGGGTCCGACCACGTCGCCGACGATAGAAATACGAGCACGATTCCACCCAAACACATAATAGCGATCCACTTCGTACGGGATCACGGGCGTCTCCGTTACTGTCACGTTCACGTGCATGTATTGGAACAGGTACGGGAAAATTATAATATACTATGGAAAACTATTGACCAGCCAGCAAATCACCCGCGTTGTTCTCGTTCCCGTGGGGTTTTTTAAATATATTTTTTATTATTCTATCGAGATAAAATGTAACCTTTATTTAACCTTCCTCGATAAATGGGCTATCCTACACAAAAATAATGTTTTAACTCGAACCAGCAGTTCCTGAGATTTAGCGCGTTCAACCAAACAAAACTCGTCAGATTTGTAATATTAGCATAGATACAAAAACAACATACCATAGGCAAATCCAGGAGACTCGTAGCATTAACTGGCATAGTAGGGAACAGGGGTCCGACCACGTCGCCGACGATAGAAACACGAGCACGGTTCGACCCGAACACGTAGTAGCGGTCCACCTCGTACGGGATCACGGGCGTCTCCGTCACGTTCACGTGCATGTATTGGAACACGTATGCGCGGTTGGACAGGTCGAGGAGGATCGACTGGTGACGGTATTGGGGTATGCCGTCAGCCTGGGGAAAGGAAAACGACGGTATAAGAAAAATAACTCGCATAATGGTATTACCTAAAACATTACTTACAAAAATATCTTGATATGTCATACCGCCGGTGTTTCACCAGCGTGGTTCCAATTCCCGTAGGAATATAAAAAAAATCTTTTTTTGCTTACATTGTTAAAGGATCTTGTATGCGCACAGCAAAGGAAAAATAGTAGACACACTTTTACCGTCTATCTACATTCTACTATATAGGTCTATGGTGGCGTCCATCGTTGAGTTGTAGCTATTAGTGTGATGATATTACGTGTTAACTCTCAAACTGCACCCTTACTGCTCTGTCAACCCCGTAGAGGGATTTATGGTGTGAGAGTACGTTTGTATGTGTTAAATTCTGCACCTTGATAAGCTTTAGCCATTTGTAACCAGAAAATATCTTCAAAAGCTTGTAAGCTTGTGTCAAAAGTTGATGCTGCCAATATGTGTGGGATCTAGTGTAGTTCTGTTAAAGTCACGTGCACATCCAGTCTTGGTATCGTGGTGCTGCCAGGCCTGTTTCACTCCCCGTGTAGGTTCGAAAACGGCGTTGCTAATCTAGCAGGGACTCATCCACAGACCTATATCGAGATAGACGAAAAGAGCGCTTCAAACTGTATGAGAACCTAGCGTGTCGAATTTTTCGTACCCACGATGACGTCACGAGCGAGATTTAGTGATGTGTAAATGTTCTTGACGAGCTCTTGCAAGAAAGCTCTGCACAATTAACATTTTCGTTTCTGAGTGACGCGTGTTGGCAATGGTCTCAAGCGGACTGATTTAGGTCGTAAAACTTTGACCGTGGATCAAACTTTTGACGCGCACAACTTTTGGTTTGGACGTCAACACTTTTACCGTCTATCTCGACAGGTCTGTGGACTTATCTCACGAGCGAGCCGTGACGCACGACGCGCGATTTTGTTCGTCACCTACTTTACCGTTAAAGAAGTAGGTAGGTACTTTACGTATGTATGCCAATTTCTTATGCTTTTGATAAGTATCAATTAACCCTTACTTATTTTGCCTACCCATGTATATTATTAACTTTGCACATACCTACACAAAATCTGCCTATAAATTTAATAATAAATCTCTATCTTCTATCTTATTGTATGAGGATTAGTGGCCGGCCACCTCTGGTGTAAGAGTTTATCAAGCCGCCTATAAGCACAGAATATATATTAGTACCTTACGGTACAGAAATTTCACTCCCGAGTTTAGGTATGATAAACGCAAGCGTCTGGTCACCGGACTAGTCTCAATAGGCTGGCACTCGCTCGACTAGCAGATTGAAGCGAGACGGCAGACAGTTATTGTACTATGAACGCTATACGCAATGCAAAAGGTTGAAATTAGGTAGTTTTCCAGAATAGTAGGTAAATATCTCAAGGATTTTGCGCCGCTTGTATGGAAGTAAGACAGGCCTGCTATAAGGCCTCTGACTTGGCTTAACGACTTATCAGATGACAATAGCCGGACCAACGACGCGGCGGTTAACGTGCCCTCCGAAGCACGGAAACACTCATTTTGTAATACCACTTTACGGTCACCCATCCGACACCTGACAGGATCGAACGTTGTTTAACAAACGTGATCCGATTAATACGATCAGTTTGTCAAGCGCTGCCATTATCGCTTCAAATATTAAAATAATAAATAAATCATAAGTTGGCAATCCTAGCGATAGAAAGAGACGCAAATTTAAGGTGAATAAAATTCTACGTATTTGGCGCAGTGCGACGTGAATTGCACTTTATTGCGTCGCAGCAAGGTTAGCTATTTGTTTGATTGGTTTTGCAGAGTAAACTTTCTGTACTTGTACTATATAGTATTCTGTGGTGCTGCCCCATGAGCGTGGAAGCGTGTAGATGCACGCTGATGGTGCCCAGACGTGTATCCGCACGAAGGACCGGTATATTACCTGCACGTCCATCGTCTTGGTGGCATGGTGCTGCCCCATGAGCGTGGAAGCGTGTAGATGCACGCTGATGGTGCCCAGACGTGTATCCGCACGAAGGACCGGTATATTACCTGCACGTCCATCGTCTTGGTGGCATGGTGCTGCCCCATGAGCGTGGAAGCGTGTAGATGCACGCTGATGGTGCCCAGACGTGTATCCGCACGAAGGACCGGTATATTACCTGCACGTCCATCGTCTTGGTGGCATGGTGCTGCCCCATGAGCGTGGAAGCGTGTAGATGCACGCTGATGGTGCCCAGACGTGTAGGCACGACGGGCACGTGGACAATTGCCGCGTCGCCCCCCGCTATCCACACGAAGAACTGGTGCTCGCCGAATGAGGTGCGGGGGTTATATGAACGGACCTTTGAGGAAAGAAAATTAATCAATTTATATGTGGGAACAATAGAGGAAAGTTTTTAGATAGCCGCGATGCGATGGTTATGTGACCGGACCTAACAGGGAAAGAAGCTGTTTAGATGTGTGACGTAATGCTAATCTATTAGAGAGTAGTCAACTTCTAATTATATCGGGAAAGGGGAGGAACAATAAAAAAAATCGACAAGAGCTATCAAAGATAATACTGATTCAGCGATGCTCGCTAGGCGTCAGAGCTCACGCCACGCTGTGAGCCAGAAGCCAGAACCAGCCGAGCGAGTGGCGCTAGAAACTGCCCGTCCAACAAGAAATGGAATACGGAGGAAAATTCAATAAGTATGTATGACTCACGATTCCGTTCTCTTCGACATGTATGAACTTGTAGCCCTGCGAGGCAGCGAGCACGACGATGGCTTCAATTGCCTGCGGCTGGTAGCTGAATACTACCGCGCGCAGTCCGACTTGTTCCTATTCTAAACTCTTTTATAGTGATTCCGATTTACATTATAATCCGTCCATCTTCACAGCAAGGGTGGACCTTCAAGGTCAGCTCGCATCACCGTGAATCCTATCTTGATCGCCGGGCTTGATTATGGTAAAGAGCGAACTTATTCGAAAAAAAATTGTGGAAAGAAGTGTGGTTGACTCACGATCCCGTTCTCCTCGACGTGTATGAACTTGTAGTCCTGCGAAGCGGAGAGCACGACGACGGCTTCAATGGCCTGCGGCTGGTAGTTGAATACTACCGCGCGCAGTCCGACTTGTTCCCCTTGCCGGCATTGGTCCGGGCCTTCCACTTTCATGAAGAATGGGAGGACGCCGGAGTACTGTCCATGAAAGATTGGTTAAGATATACGATGAAATTCATCAGACATTGCATCAATTTCAACATTTTCTTGCGTTGAAAAACCGACAATTATCTTGCACCTATTCTTCCTGTGTCGGTTAAAAAAGTTTTGAATGGGCAGGCAACTAGGAAACAGGTTATTTGAATAAAGATTTTGTTTTTACTGATCAGGAACTTTGTAGCATAGGTATAATTAATTGAAATGATATTAGCTACATAAGTTTAATGTAATATTTAAGACTATTAGGTTGCTTTTAAGTACAGCGATTAGTTACACTTGGTTTCATAGTGTTTTCCTTGTTCTGAACACTGCCATTCGAATACATAATCGCTGTCGATTAATATATTCAATAGTCCTTGGTGTATAAAGATACAATATAGTCTCATGTATAAAATGTTACTCACGTGTATAGGCGTATGCAGCATGCCGAGTCCGAGAGTGGGCGACATACTGAAAGCAGACACCGTCCAGTGAGCCGGTACCTGCGCAATATTAACGAATTTAACACACAAATAACTAAATGATTACGCAAGGAATATAGTGAAAATAATACTGTAGTTTTTATGTTGACGTCCGCAAAGGCAACCCATCTATGAGCTGGAAAGACGTGGAGGTGTAATCCAATCTATACGAATAATCTCTTTGTAGTAACTCGGAATCAAGCCTTGGCGCGTTAGAGTTCAAGATGAAATGACGCAAGAACACAATGGCACGAGACGTGCATAGCTTCAGCATTTCATTTTGCATACATAATAGCGAGCTGGCTGAACGGTCTTTCGCTTCTTTTTATACATCCGGTTGACCAGACATGCCCTTGAATTTGAACTGCGTTAAGTGTGTAAAGTTTGTTGTAATCAGGGTCCGAAACTACAAAAAAAACCGCGATAGCCGGACAATTTTCAACATATGGACTTACTAAATGTTGGACCTTATTTTGATGTAGATAAAGTCTCGATCTAAACCACCAGATACCTGCGGCACGTCGACAGTGAACACGTATCTCCCGTGCGGGCCGATGTTGATGTCGCGCCACAGCCACACGTTGTCGTACTGCCGCTGCACGCGGTTGAACCGGAACTTGCGGAAGTGGCTCAGCTCCATTATGTCGTCGTGCTCGCCTGAGAGAAATCAGGATTCAATTGTCAGTCAAACTCAAAGAGTATTAACAGATTTTCACTACACAAATTACAATTTCTTACAGAAATCCTTCCAAAATTTTGTTATTTTCGTTTAAAATATTAGCGACCATCACCACATCATATGATGTGGTCAACAAATGAAGAGAATCCTTAACGCGGATTAAATAATTTTCCGAAAGCACAAATAAATTAATTTGCTATGTTTCACTCCTCTATAAGTATTTTTATCTGTAATCTGCGGGCTGTTTCACAAACCATCGGACTATTCTGAAGTGATTGACAATGCATACATTCCGCTGTCGGGAACGTTTCCGACAGTTTGTGAGTATGGCCGCTGGTATCCATAACACAAGTTTTTTTTATGAACTACGGGGAGACTCTTAACCTTCATCATATCTGATGATAAGTATTGATAAGGCTGAAGATGTTAGCGATCCTCTTCCGGAATCCTCATCACTTTGGAACTGGCTATCTTATCTCTAACTGCCGGAACACAACAATGCTGAAAACATTGTTGTTAGGGCGTCAGGCTTAAATAAGATGGTGGTAGCTAGCTAGGCGGACTTACAACGAGTCCTACCACCAAGCAAACCGAATACAATATGTACCCCTTGGGAATCGAACCCGGGACCCCTGGGTCTGATACCGGTGGTTGTTACCACTAGACCACAGAGACCGGTAAAGTTAATAGGTATCCATTTCCGGACAACATGTTAAATCCAACCAACGCCAAATTAATGTGGCGTCGTGGAGGTATAACTGATGAGAGTGATCTTTATACATTTCACACTCAGGCCGACCCGAGTCGCGCTGACTTCGTGTTCAGACATGTATGGAGCTCCATACATAACTAGCACGCCGGGCGCCGTACCTGGGCCCTTATTCACTATGAACACTTTGCGATTCCTTGCTTCAAAACCACGATAATATCGTACATGGTTACGACATTTTAAAAAACATCGTATTTTTTATGACACTTGAATGAAACAGTGTGATATGCACGTGTTTATTTATTTACACAAATACATCTATTTTTCCAGGGAAAAACCCTAATTCAATAATGTAGTCAACGTTTACGAATACTATAGTTATAACATTAATTTCACTTAAAAAATAATTATCTTATTTATCTTATTTTAAAAATTATATAATATATATTCTAGTATTTACTTACGTCATCAGTGTTTTTAAAAGTATAAATATATGCGCGACAATGTGACATTTTAAGTGTGGAATATAAGTGGTCATAGTGAATAAGGCCTCTGGTAGAAACCGGTTTAACCGCCTCTGTGGTCTAGTGGTAACAACCACCGGTATCAGACTCAGGGGTCCCGGGTTCGGTTCCCAGCGGGGGTACATATTGTATTCGGTTTGGTTGGTGGCAGAACTTGTTGTAAGTTCGCTTGGCTAGCTACCACCATCTTATCTAAGCCTGACGACAATAACAATGTTTTCAGCATTGTTGTGTTCCGGCAGTTAGAGATAAGATAGCCAGTTATTCAGTGATGAGGATTCCGGGAGAGGCTCGCTTCCATCTTCAGCCTTATCAATACTTAACATCAATTAAAATTAAGGCCAAGAGTCTCATCGTTGTTCATAAAAAATAAAAAAATAAAATCCGTGCACCTTGATGGTTTGTGTATGTTATTAATTGTTGCGGTGGAAAGTGACCTTACTGATGGATGTGTTGAGAATAAGTCAAGGTCAAGTTTCAATTAGACAACTCTGTAAGAAATAAAACAGCCCTTGACCAATTTCTTGCCGGTTCTTCTCGTTACAAGGTCTCCCACCGTAGGGTTTGTGAACCGGTGGCGTAGCTTCTGTGACGTTCTTTGTTGTAACAACCTAGACTGAATAAATGATATTGTTTGAGTTTGAATTATTGTAACCACAGTTGCGTGCCGTCGCAGTGCGAGGTTTGTTGGTAGCAGCCTCCCTCCAGGGATTCCATGTAGGTATAGTTATAGACTACACAATACAGCACACAATGTGGGTATAGTTACAGTTGGCTTCGTCGCTGCGGTCGGCACAGTCGTGCTTGCCGTCGCAGCGGGAGGTTTGGTGGTAGCAGCCTCCCTCCAGGCACTCCAGGTAGCCGGAACTGGCGTTGCATTGTGAGGCACGCCGCGGAACTATTATATCGCTGAATACTACGAGCCCGGCGTATCTGGTGAAACAAGCGAATAATGAATTCAAAATGTGTAAGTTAGGAGGCGCTAATCACGCGATACAAGCTCGTAATCCACGCTGGAAAGACATGACTCCAACCCATAAATTAACATGTTATGATACTCCTATACTCGAGAAGCCGGTGGCGCTCGGCCTGCGATTGTGGAGGTTAAGCACCTTCGCAATGGTCGGCCACGGGATAGGTTACCAAAAATTTACTATCACGAGCTCCTCCGTGCTTCAGAAGGCACGTTAAGCCGTTGGTCCCGGCTGCATGTGCAGTCGTTAAATCCCACCAATCAGCATTGGGCCCGCGTGGTTGGTCATGGGCCGTTCTCCTCATCCATCCATAATCTATAACGCGCCGTCGATGCAATGTGCATAGGCCCTAAGAAAGACCAGTGCCCCAGCAGTGGGGACATTAAAAATGGCTAATGACGATGACGATACTCCTAAATATTTTAATGCAGAATGAACTGCGCGAGAGCACTTCATGTGATTAACACGCTGGCGGCTAGCGAAACCCTTTTTATCAGGTTCACACGATGCGAGATTTGACACACGAGAACCTAGCATTCGGAAAGCGTTCGCACTGCGTTCGTTTTCGTTATGTAGCTTTCGAGGATCATCTAGAAGCATTTCTCGTGCTTGAACTCCCATCTTGTCAACCAGTCATACATTTGGGACTAATAATCTAATATATAAAATTCTCGTGTCACAGTTTTCGTTCCCATACTCCTCCGAAACGGCTTGACCGATTCTCATGAAATTTTGTGAGCGTATTGAGTAGGTCTGAGAAACGGCTACTATCTATTTTTTATCCCGAAATTCCACGGGAGCGAAGCCCCGGAGCACAGCTAGTAATTAATAAAAAAGAAAAGTTCTTTAATAATTGTAAAAAAATTATAAAAAAGAAACGAAATAAATTGCGAAGAAATTTCTCAAGACATTTGAATCTAACAAAAACCTTTGTGTTGCTAATATGTATTTCAAAACAATAATTCATTCTTTAACAGGCTGTTGGAAACATAAATTCGTACTAATTTCCAAGTTTATATCATATACTCACTCGAAGGTCCTGTTAGCATCGATGCCGAAGGTAGACGAGGGGAAGTATACGAGCTCGTCCGCGTCACCGAAATGAGAGCGGAAGGTGTACGCGAAAGTGCCGTTTGTGGCCTCGTCGAAACGCGCCATCTTGGATAACACCTGCACAGTACAATGTGTAACTTTAATAAGCCCCTTTTTGTAAATAAATAGAAAATGCAAAGAAGATACTTTTCTATGCAATTTTTAATGATATTTTTTTACTAGAAATATACTAGAAAAAATCGATCTGAGTTACCCAGAAAGGATAGTAGATAGTTTAAGTAGATGTTCTCTTGTCTATGTTGTGTTGTGTAAGTAAACAGTGATTTCTTTTCTATGGGTTTTTATTTCTTCATGTTTGTAATGTCTAATATGATTTCATTTATTTACCTATAGAATTAACGACTATAAGTACTACCACAATCATACAGTTGAAAAACGAATGTATTTGCGTCGTGACGGCGAGAAACTCACGGGAAGGTGGGCGACACGAAACGTTGCGCGCAATCGCGATTAGTTGCTCTACGCAAAAGTACATTCGTTTCGAAACTATATGATTGTTTACTCAAATATGCCTTGAAATTTTAGTATTATTTTGACAACCTTCTTCGAGATAAATAAAAATTGCTGTACTGGCCAAATACATGCCAGGAGCGGCCGACAAAAGTGGTACGAAAATCCATATCTGTCGTGTTTAACGGCCAAATAAATTACATAGTAAACTCATAACTGTCGTGTAATTTAAAAATTGAAATATCTTTACAAGCCTTGGCCACAACTAGGCATTGATGGACTTACACATACTATCCATAAATCATATTGTAATTTACACGTTCGCCCATCAATGCCTCCTTTGCTGGCCGCTGCAGTATTGTATTATTAATTGTTCTATAACTTTGTATTGTTCTATAACACAGACCTTAGCGTAGGTGAGCTCGTTGCCGGCCTGCATGGTGTAGAAGGCGTCGTCAATGGCGGAGAGCCCCACGTAAGCCCCGGGTTCACCATAAACCGCTACTTCCACGCGCTCGCCCGTGCGGTGCTTACGGTTGTTCACGTACACGGTGAACTATGGGAAACGAGGGATGTTATAACTCGGAAAATTAGTTCGTGACTTCAAGGATATTGCAAACTCTGAAGTAAAAGGTCAAAAATATGTGCATTCGATTGCCGATTTATAGGAGTGCGTAGTATATCGAAGGATGTCAGCTGAAGTAGCATTGGGCGGGATATATAGCGAGCAAAACCGATGGCCGTTATGACGGAAAGGTTCTAGAATGGCGATCGCGCACCGGACGACGCTCCGTTAGTAGGCCCCTATAAAGTAGACCGACGATCTGGTGAAGACCGTGGAAAGCCGCTGGATTAGGGAATGCAAGTTAATTTTTTCCAATATTTTTCCATTTAAAATTTACCATAAGTACTCTCCTTACCACTAAATAAATTTAAAATTAAACTTTATAATTTGTTGTGTGATAAATGTATATATACCATTAATGAATTCTCGAATATGAAATTGTGATTATAATATAAACTCTGATCTATTGATTATTATAACTTCTATGAAAGACTATGTTAAATTGTAATTACTAACACTCTAACATGACATCTCGCTTTGACATTTTACCTGACATTTTTTATTGCTTTTATATGACTTTGCACACTTTGTTTACTTGACATTTCTTGATTAATTGTATTCTACTAATAGACTAACCATTTTTTGGATTATTATTTAAAGCGTCATTCTATCTGTACTGTTTGCATGCCAGTATCTGGTGCATCACTTAAGCGCCACACATTTTTTTTATTTGTCAACTTTTGTACTGTGAATGCTCGCAAATAAATATTCTTGATTCTTGATTCTTGAGCTATACTATACCTACTTTTGTTTTGATTATGTTCATGTTAGTAAAACTGTTAATTATTTAGTTAGTAATAGTAAAGGATAAAGGCTTTTGTTTTCTTTCAAATAAAACAAGCAGTTTTCATCGTATTCAGTAATGTGATTTTTTTTAACTAGACGAGATCCCAAAAATTTCGGGATCCCACGGGATTGACATTTCTAATCCCGAGGGATCTCGACTTTACGATCTCGAGTCGGGATTGCATTCCCTACGCTGGATGCGGGCAGCGCAGGACCGATCGGCATAGAGATCCTTGAAATAGGCCTATAGCCAGCAGTGGGTGTCATGTGGCTGAGATGATGATTGATGATATGTAAGTGAGTCCGTTGCCGGCCTGGATGGCTTGTAACAACCTTTTCTATTGTTACAAGCCATGCTATAAGGTTGGCAACGTCGCAAAATGTTGCAAATTTTGTAAGTTCACAAGCGACGTTGCTAAACCTAATAGCCTGGCTTGTAAAACAATAGAAAAGGCTGTGGCTTGGCTCCGCTAATTGAGCGCACTGCGAGGCTGCCTCTCATGTACTGCTCAAACGAGTAGCCTTGCGATATCGATACATGCCATAATGATATAAAAAGGTTGAAGTAAAGAAGTCGCTCTTGCCGGATGAGGAGTGAAAAATAATGTGCAAGCCAGTGCAAATAGCAAAAGCCTATCATTGGACAGGCTATATTCGTAAACTAATATAGGCGATAGACTGGCAAACTGTCACTATTGTTTCCGACAACAACTTACATTAGACCCAACCAATGCCTGACGTGACTTCGATGAAGTGTGTCTTTGATAGTCTGTCAACCCCGCAAGGTTTTAACCGCCTCTGTGGTCTAGTGGTACAACCACCGGTATCAGACCCAGGGTTCGATTCCCAGCGGGGGGTACATGTTGTATTCGGTTTGGTTGGTGGTAGGACTTGATCTTAGTCCGTCTGGCTAGCTACCACCATCTTATCTAAGTCTGACGCCATAATACTATGTTTTCAGCATTGTTGTGTTCCGGCAGTTAGAGATAAGATAGCCAGTTCCTCAGTGATTGAGGATTCCGGGAGAGGCTCGCTACCATCTTCAGCCTTATCAATACTTAACATCAGGTATGATGAAGGCTAAGAGTCTCCCCGTTGTTCATAAAAAAAGGCAGAGCTTGTTTGAAAAAGAGGGGTTAATTGAGGTTGTTGAATAAGGTTTTTACAAAAACCGTTTCCGACGTATTCGGAATGAGAGCTCTTTCAAAACCTAAATAAACCGGTTTAATGCAAACTCTGTGAAATGTACTTCTGGCGAGGCGAACAGGCTAATAGCGACCTTCCGTGTGTATACAAAAGCACGCTAGTCGATTAACCACTCGCGCGCTCTCGTTAGGAGAGCGGTATTTCAGGCAAGTAGCGAGCTTATGTCTACGTGCGTAAGGTCGCTTTTCGCTTTGCCACTCACGCGCTCGCGTTGTCCAGTTGTGCTTAGGTACTTATAAAGAGCAGAAAATACCTCTATAAACTGCTTAATTGATTCAAAACCCTTTTAATTTTGTTATTTCATGAAACCGTTTTTTTAAGGTTTCGGTAGGGTCAGCGAGTACATAGAAACAGTTTCATTAATGAAACGGTTTCTGCTATACCGGTTTGAAAATTAATCGGATAAACAAGTCCTGCCGCAAAGGATTCACGGCGTGGGTCGTCGTCATCGGCGTCTCAGCCACATGACACCCACTGCTGGATATAGGTCTCTATGACGAACGGTCCTGCGTTACCCGCATCCAGCGGCTTCCCGCGACCGCGCACCAGATCGTCGGTCCACCTTGTGTGGGGCCTACCCACGGAGCTACGTCCGGTGCACGGTCGCTATTCCAGAACCTTTCCACCTCAATCAGTTCTCCTCGGTATGTGAATATAGCACGGCGTGGGTGTATGTATGTGTATTAGTATGGTCTCACGTTGTTCCGGGAGATGCCGTTGACGGGGAACGTGAGCGAGTCGGCGACCACGTGCCGGCGCCGGTCGGCCGTCCACACCAGTACCGTGGACACGGGCGCCATCTCTGCTGACACGGATACTGCGAATGTCCGTACGCCTTCCTGTGGACGAACATACGTTTATGAATTTTTAAGATTTTTTTTATTTAATGCTGAAAACAACTTGTGGCCGAGTCGATTTTTTCCTTTTTTTTATATCACATTGTTACATACGAAACATGTTAACTTCGCTACAAAGTATCAAGCTTGCCGCGAATAGAGAAGTTTTCTAATTCACACAAAATGTATGGTGTAAGCGACGCGCTCATTTCAAATAAGTTTAAGCAGTAGTAAAATTTTATAAATATATTAGGCTAAGATTTTATTTTGTATACCCTCATATTTTTTGATATCTCTGCATAACGGCGCCTGCGAGCGCCTCTCGGCCCGCGTCACTTTTAGTCCGCGACCAACCTCCAGCGACGCCTCACGTCGCTCCGATATCTGGTTTTTCCATGTGCTTTGCATTATACCAAGTTTTCGAGCAATTCGTGTGTTTTATTCAAGTGTGTACCCCGAATCCGTGACAAAGTGGTCTTCGAGCCGGATCTGGATGTACAGAACACCGCCGAAAATGGTATTTACGCGCAGTGCTGTGAAACGAGATCGTGTCGAGCAGCGTCCCGAAGAAGTCATTCCGGAGCAAATTATGCAACCTGGAACAAGTACTGATGCTCAAGGGATAATATGTCAGCAAAAAAATACGTCGACCAGAAGCGTAAGATCGAACAAGACGTCGGCGTCATCTTCCGAGGTTAGAAAAAAACGACTTGAACTGGAATTACAAGCTGCGCAAGAGAAGGCAAAAATACGCATGGAACTCATTGACAAACAGTTAGAGGTTGAAATCGCCGGTCTCGAAGATGAAGAAATTCAATACAGTTCACAAGACGAAGAAGAAGTACCTCCGTTATACGTTAACAAGTGGTTGGAGGGGCTCAAGCAGGAGACGATCGCCATCGGTGAAGCTCAAGGCTCGAAGTCCTTAGAGCAGCAAAATGCGCCTCCTCAGCAGCAGCAACCGAAGCTGCCAGCGGACACATTACAGCCGCCTCAAATACCGGCTCGTACTGCATGGTATACTCCGCTGGATACACCGCTGAAAAATACGGCCCCATCAGTTTCGGTAGTAAAAAACCCCCACATGCCACCTACTGCACAGCCAGCACTGGAAGGTCCGCCTCCGCACGCACCGGCACCATTGGAAAGCAACGCCAGTTCATCGGAGGCCACGATACAAATGTTAGCTAGTGCACTAAGTAACTTAACGTCTAACTCGGCTCCCAGCGGAGGTAACGCAAACTTATTGAGCCGTATATGCACACCACGAGATTTACCTGACTTCTCTGGTGACCCTTTGGAGTGGCTCCATTTTAAGAAAGCGTACGATGAGTCGACAGAAGTATGTAACTTCTCTGAGAAAGAAAACCTTTGGAGACTAAGAAAATGTCTTCGAGGTGCAGCTAAAGATGCCGTTTCTGCACTGCTTATAAGTGCAACATCGCCCGACAGAATACTAGCTACCCTAGAGCTACAATTTGGTAACCCTGAGTACATAATATCACGTATAGTTCAAGATTTAAAAAGGTTACAACCGATGTCTAATGAATATCAAAAAGATATAATTGCATTTTCATGTAAAATACAGAACTTCGTAGAAGCAGTTCGAGCAGTTGGAAGAGAAGAATATTTGTATGGAATGAATATTGTTTCGATTATTTTGTGCAAATTTCCAACTGTATTACTACCAAAATGGACTGAATACAGTTACCCGCTGATCGCTCAAAACATAAAACCACGTCTTGTAATATTATCAGATTTTCTATGTGATGAAGCCATTAAGGTATCTGCCACAACAAATAGTTACTACAGTACAAGACGCAGTGATAACTCAAAACAGAAAACTATGAGTCACCCTTCTAGTTATCAAACCGTTCTAATGCAAGCTGAGCGAACGACGAGTGAAAAATGTACATTTTGTCATAATTCAACGCACAAACTGACCGAATGTAAAAAGTTTAAACGAGCGTTACGCAAAGTGAGATGGGAGCATGTCAAGCGGAATGGTTTGTGCTTCAAATGTATAGTTGCCCGCCACGACCGAGACACCTGCTGCGCGCCTGCATGTGATAAGGATGGCTGCAATCAGCAGCACCATAAACTATTGCATTACTCAATTAATCGCGAGTGTAACAGTGCGGGAGTGCATGAGTCTAATTCCGAGCGTTCTCACAATAAGCAAAGTGAAAGTGAAACCGTCACACATCTTAACGCGAGTGATAAATCCAAAACATTATTAAAAGTAATCCCTGTGCGCGTACACGGCCCTAACGGTGTGTTTACTTCGTCCGCTTTGCTCGACGACGGCTCCACGATTTCACTGATAAGCGGCCCGCTGGCGGCCCGCGCAGGGCTGCGCGGGCGACCGCAGTCGATGCGCGTGAGTGGCGCATGGGCTGGCAACGAGCTGGCGTGCGACGCCACGGTAATTAATGTAAACATATCAGGTATGGACAGTAAATTAAATAATATTAAAATGTACAGTGTGAACGAATTAAACTTACCAGTTCAAAAGTATTCTATTGTTGATTGTAATAAATATAAACATTTATTGGATATGAAACATAAACTTTGTTTATCAGATTCTAAACCCGAACTGTTAATCGGGCAAGATAATTTTCATTTATTGTTACCGCTAGATGTAAAGTTTGGTAAACCGAATGAGCCGTCAGCTACGTTAACTCCCCTGGGCTGGTGCATCCATGGTATTGTGCCCGTGCTGCGGGGTGCGACGCATAGTCATTGTCTTTTGCAATCTGACTTAGCACCTACTGAAGATACACACCTTTTGCGAGACATCCATGAGGAGGTACGCCGCTCGTTCGCCCTGGATTCCCTCGGCACCTTAGGTAAGCCTAGACAGAACGTAGACGATGCACGCGCTGTTCAGCTTCTGCAACAAACATCTGAACTCATCGATGGTCACTGGTACGTAGGGCTGCCCTGGAAAGAAGAAAATTGTAAAATGCCCGATAGTTACCCCAGCGCTGTAAATAGGTTCCTAAGCATTGAAAAGAAAATGTGTAAGGATCAAGGTTTCGCTCAAAGGTATAAGGAACGCATAAATCACTTATTACTGAATGACTATGCTCGAGAGTTACAAGATATAAAAGTAACAAATAAAGCTTGGTACTTACCTCATTTTGGTGTTGACAACCCTAACAAAAAGAAATTGCGACTCGTTTTCGACGGGGCAGGTAAAGTCGATGGGAAATGTTTAAATGATTTTTTACTTACCGGTCCTGACCTTTTATCATCCCTGTATGGAATAATGCTGCGCTTTAGGATAAATAGAATTGCAGTAACGGGTGATATTAAGGACATGTTTCTACGAGTGAAAATTCATGAAAAAGATCAGCATGCGTTACGTTTTCTTTGGCGAGACAACCCTAATGAACCTATCAAAACGTACGTAATGACTTCGCTTATATTTGGCGCTAATTGTTCACCATTCGTAGCTCAGTTTATAAAAAATATGAATGCAGCCCGGTATGAGTCATCACGCCCGGCCGCAGTTGACGCGATAAACAATTCGCACTATATGGATGATTATATTCAAAGCGTACCAGACGAGGCAACAGCGATCGATTTGGTTAATGATATATCGTATATTCATAGTCAAGGTGGTTTCGAGATTCGAAATTGGACTAGTAACAGTCTTATGGTATTAAATAACATTCTTAAAGATACTTTAGGTACGGCCGCAATAAAGTTTAAAGTGACTGGGGAAAGTGAAGGGGAACGCACGCTAGGTTTATTATGGTACCCGAGTACGGACGAGTTAGGATTTGATGTGTCCTATAAGCGTATTCCTGAGAATGTTCTTTGCGGAATTGAAAGACCTACAAAGCGTATTATGTTGCGTGTTATTATGTCTATTTTTGATATATTTGGGTTTTTGTCACCGTTTACAATACAAGGAAAAATAATGCTACAAGATATTTGGCGTTTGAATTTAGGGTGGGACGATCACATTCCCGATAGTATTTATTCTAAATGGTGTACTTGGCTTGACCTTCTAAAAAATGTAAACAAGGTGCGATTACCCAGGTATTATCATAATGCAGCAGGTGCGAGCGAGATGGAGAACCGGACAGGCGGTCACGGGAGCGACACGCGCACCCGTCGTAGCCGATTCCCGACCCCCCTCGCTACACGCCCCGCAGACGTCGACGCGGAACCTGCGGCTACGGAGCATGCTACGGCTCGCTGCTACGGAGATGCTACGGCAAGTCCCATTGCTACGTCGTTGTCGTCGGGCTATTATAATGAGTTGCAGCTGCATGTTTTTAGTGACGCTTCTGCCAAAGCAATGTGTGCCGTAGCATATTGGCGTTGGAGCGATAATGGTAAAACAAGGGTAGCGCTCATTGGGGAGTAAATGCCGCGTCATGCCCGTTAAACCACTGACAATGCCCCGCGCCGAACTACAAGCTGCGTTGTTAGCCGCCAAGTTTATTGATACGATTACGAATGAACATAAATTAGTGATTAGTCGTCGTTTCCTATGGTCTGATTCTACTACAGTGCTTCACTGGATCAGGAACAATACGAGAAACTATAAAGTGTTTGAAGCTAACCGTTTAGGTGAAATTGATGATTTGACGCGCATGGAGGAATGGAGGTACATTCCTACTAAAATGAATATTGCCGACTTAGGTACGAGAGAAACCTTTGATCAGTCTTTATTTAATAATAACTGGTTCACGGGTCCGGATTTTTTGTACAATGCTGATACAACCTGGCCCGTAGATGTGATTCAGCCCGTAATAAGTGAGGTTCAAACTGCGTGTGTTACAGTAAGTGACGACGAAAGCATACCTACCGACATACCTGTGCCGAATCCAAATAATTTTTCTTCCTGGTTGCGGCTGCAGAGAGCCACAGCTGCCGTACTGAAAGCCGTAAATATATTTAAGAAGCGTAGTTCAGCCGTGGACTGCAGTGTGATGGACCAAGCTGAGCGCATGCTTATAAGTTATGCTCAGACAGCATCGTTCTCCGAAGAAATATCTGCAATAAAAAAAGGTAAACCATTAAATAATACAAGCAAACTACTTACCGTATCTCCGTTTCTTGATGAACATGGACTTCTTCGCGTCGACGGTCGCATAGATGCAGCGATGAACGTGGACCTGGAAACGAAGAGACCTCTGATATTAGATGGACGACATCAGGTAGCCCGACTTATTGTTCTGCGTTACCACACAAAAGCTGCACACGGTAATCACGAAACTGTGGTCAACGACCTGAAACAAAAATATTGGATTTTACGCCTGAGACCAACTGTGAAATACGTGGCATCAAAGTGTCTACTATGCACGATGCGCAAGAGCATGCCTCGTGTGCCTAGAATGGGAGACTTACCTGCAGCTCGTGTGTCACATCATCAGAGGCCCTTTTCGTTCTGTGGTCTCGACTTGTTCGGTCCTGTTGAGGTAGCTGTAGGGAGGCGCAGAGAGAAAAGGTACGGCGTTCTCTTCACGTGTTTGACTGTTCGAGCCGTGCACATAGTGGTAGTGACATCGCTTTCCACAGATTCCCTCATCATGGCCGTGCGTAGGATGGCAGCTCGACGAGGCTGGCCGAAGCATCTTTATTCGGATAATGGCACCAACATGAGAGGAGCTGATCGGGAGCTGCAAAGGTCGCTCAGTCAATTAGATAGGGAGGTCCTCGAAAAAGAAGGAGTGAACAATAATATGGAGTGGCATTTCATTCTACCTGCTAGTCCACACTGGGGGGGAGCTTGGGAGAGGCTCATCAGGTCTGTAAAAACTTCTCTGAAAGTCATTTTAAACGAACGTGCTCCTAGAGAAGAAACCTTAATAACTCTTCTTGCTGAGGTCGAAAATATTGTGAATAGTCGACCATTGTCGTATGTCTCTGTCGAACCGGGAAGTAGCGAAGCCTTGACTCCTAATCACTTTCTTCTAGGAACATCATCTAACTTACCTGTTGTTGGCACATTTAATGATGATGATCTGTGCTTGAGGAAACAATGGCGAAAGGCACAAAGGCTTGCCGACATGTTTTGGAGACGATGGGTGAAAGAAGTTCTACCTGAAATGTTACCACGAAAGAAATGGACGAAGGAACAGCCGCCCCTGCAGGTCGGTGATTTTGTCTTTGTGGTGGATCCAAATTTACCTCGTGGTGTTTGGCCAAAAGGTGTTATACAGGCTATCTACCCGGGTGCCGATCAAAGGGTAAGACTGGTCGATGTAAAAACAAAGTCAGGTGTGTTGCGCCGGTCCGCAGCGCGCGTTGCACCTTTTCTTAGAAATGGTGAGTGCTGAACCAGCACTAGGGGGGAGAATGTAAGCGACGCGCTCATTTCAAATAAGTTTAAGCAGTAGTAAAATTTTATAAATATATTAGGCTAAGATTTTATTTTGTATACCCTCATATTTTTTGATATCTCTGCATAACGGCGCCTGCGAGCGCCTCTCGGCCCGCGTCACTTTTAGTCCACGACCAACCTCCAGCGACGCCTCACGTCGCTCCGATATCTGGTTTTTCCATGTGCTTTGCATTATACCAAGTTTTCGAGCAATTCGTGTGTTTTATTCAAGTGTGTACCCCGAATCCGTGACATATGGATTGCAAAGATAATAATAATAAATAATTATCTAGCCCACGTTAAGTTTTATTAAGGACTTGTGTTATGTATACTAGATAACAGATAAACATACTTATATGATTCTTTTGTAAATACATACAAGACAAATAGAATTTTTGTTTTTTTTATGATTTTTGAATTTTTGCATTTTTTAATGCTATTTTTATGCTTATGATAAATTTTAAATAGAAAAATATTGGAAAAAATTAACTCGGCCACAAGTGACTTCTCAGGTGGGAATAGAACCCATGACCTTTGGAAATCCGGTCCAATGCTCTTCCAAAGGTCATGGGTTCAAATAGACATGTTCATGCACAGAAATATTTATCCTGCGTTAACAAGACGTCTTATTAATGTCATAATATAACAAAGACTAGACAATATAATAGACAGAAAAACACATAATAAACAAAGTTGTAATGGCATTTGGGTCAATAGTACGTTACAACACTTCTGTCAGATGCCACCTTTAAAGGAAATTATCGACCAACTTACCTGCATATTTTCTTGTGCGGACATCAGGATGATGCCCTTGGACATAACCACGTAGTTGAAGGTCTCCATGTAGAAGTTGCTTTCCACATGGAATATTATGTACTCGCCCACCTAATAACAAATTAAAAAGGTTAAAAAACAATTTAAGCATAGATAGATTAAACGAGTCTGAAACCGTTTACCAACACCGTGTCTTGTCCGGGGATCGAACCCGTACCTCTAGCGCAGAAGGCGGGTTTAGTACATCTGCGCTATATAGGTCGTCAGTATGATGATACTGACACGGGCGTGTCGGTGGTACTGGTGGACATCCTGAGGTGCTGGTAGATATCCTGTGTTACTGGTTGTTGCAGTGGTTGAAGCTCTACGCGTATGAATGAAATAAGTACGTATTTAGCGCTGATCTATAAATCCATACGAAATCAGTAAGGCTGACATCTTCGGAAAGGAAAAGAGCTACGCGTTAAAAAGACAGAGAGGAAGGCAACGAATTGAATAAGAATAAATAGTGAGAATAAGTACAAAAAAAAACCGGCCAAGTGCGAGTCGGACTCGCGCACCGAGGGTTCCGTAAAATATTTTTTATTATAATAATATGATGTAACTAAAAATGTACGGTTTTCGCAATTTTTCCTTTATCTGTACAATAAGACGTTACTTCATACCAAATTACAAGATTCTAAGTTCACGGGAAGTACCCTGTAGGTTTTGATTCCCGTGCGAGTTTCGAAAATTTGCGGCATAAACGGCTGTATCTTTTGATTGCTTTGGCTTAGAAGTTTGATTTTTTTCACAGCTCCAAGGGACAGTAGACCTGAGTATTAGATATAAATTTCAGTTTGATACCTCCACGCGTTCCTGAGAAAAACGGTCTTGACGGACGGACGGACAACGAAGTGATCCTATAAGGGTTCCGTTTTTTCCTTATGAGGTACGGAACCCTAAAAAAAGATTGTGTTGGAGCAAGAGTCTCTTTTTATTCAAATGATTTTGCGAAGTACAACATCTGTTACTTATTTATTGTATTATCATACTGACCCTGGCGTCAGTGGTGCTGGTGGATATCCTAAGGTGCTGGTTGTTGGCGCTGTGGTGGGCCACGAAGTGCGCGTCGGCAGCCGCTCGGTGTCCGCCGCCGTCCGACAGCTCCGCGCGCAACCGCACGCCCGTGATGCCGCCCAGCACTTCGCGGTAGTTAGGGTCGCGTTCTAGTCCTGTGCGTTATTGAATAAACAAATAAATACATACTAGGGCGGTTACAACCCGATACTCGGGTTCGTCGATCGACGAAAAATTCCAAATTATGCGAAAGTAATGACACTTTTTAATTGCAGTTTGTGATCATCACGTTTAACATTTTGTATATTTTATAGTTTTCGGAACAAATAGACTCGAGTACCTTTAATTTGATACCTTACTCGGCCGCGTACTACGCGCCAAAGTCCCTATCGAGTCGTCATAAATTTTGCGAACCTGAATTAAGTATATAGATTGGACAATATCACTCAATATTTTTTTTCTTTTTAATCAATAATCTTTTTATTTTTTTTTCATTTGTTATTATTCAAATAAATTACTTATCATTCAAACTATGCATGCTGTAATTATTTGTGATTTTTCGTAATTATTGTTATTAATATTTTTTTACATTTGTATAACTAATTTTAAAACTAATTTGACCTGCCCCCTAATTGTCTGATTTCAAAAGTATTGTGGTTGTGATAGTGATTTATGGAATAGGCTATTTGACAGGTTCTGAAAATCCATTTTATATTATGTAGTGGAGTTTAAGGAACCCAGTAAAAGTTGTTTTTTTAATTCTGGTACATATTTGCTGAAAAATATCAAATTAAAAATTCAATATTTAAATAGCGCGCCAAAACGCTACTTTCACAATATGGCGCTGCAATGGGTTCGGTGACGTCACTTGCCTGTATTCTGCATATAATAATAATAATAATAAAATAAATTTTATTTTCTCATCACAAACTTAGCATTGAAATAAAGTTATTTACAAAACAGGAATAAGGAATCTAAGTTTGTGAGAGGCTGATGCCTGAGCTAGGTACAAAATACCTGTGTTACAGGTCACCAGGCTCCCACCACCTCGAACCACATTATCACTGATAAAAACGTTATCTAATAGATGTCGCTGAGAGAACATGAGAAGATTAATGGTTAAATATTAAAAAATATAAAGAAAAATAAAAATAATAAGAAAAATTAACAATGTAGATGATGCAAGAGTGCATCTAAATACGTGTTTGTGCGTGTGTGTGTGTGTGTGTGTGTGTGTTGTGAGTGTGTGTGTGTGTGTGTGTTGTGTGAGTGTGTGTGTGCGTACGTGTGTGTATGTATATGTTCGAATATAGTGAGACCTACAGTGACTTACAGCTGTTATTTTGTGCAAGTGTGTGGTGCAGTTGTAGTTAGTGCATGTCCTTAGCACCTCACTTAGCAGGTAATTTGTAAGAGGTTTTCTGTTTCGTCGTAGGTCAAGTTCAAGAGCCACCTGGTAAGTTTCTTTTTGCAAGCCTTTCTTGTAAGAGAATAGAGGGACAAAGCTTTATTTATTTCATTATACAAGTATCCTCCAATAAAACAGAAGAATCTTCCGGAGAGCTTGGTCTTAAATTGTCGTAAGGGACACACAGAACCCTTACGTCGCTTACCTCTATAAAGCAAAGGCTCGTATTTGAGCTGTGAATGTTGGCGAAGTACGGTAAATAGAATAAAAAGTTGGCGAGCAGTAAGCACCTGCCACAATTTGTAAACTTCAGTTGTTGGGCAAAGGAACGGAAGAGAGGCCCCCACTTTCAAGACCACCCTCTGAGCTCTCTCTAGAGTAATTAGATGAGTCTTAGCAGCTCCACCCCAGGACGAGATACAGTAACTCAAGACCGACTGGCATAAGGCTAGATATACAGACCTAATAACATTAAAGTTAGCAACATGTCGAAGAGTTCTAAAGATGAAGATGAGTTTTCTAAGTCTACTAGCAAGGAGTACAATATGAGGATGGAAGCTGAGTGTAGAATCGAATATTACTCCTAGGTATTTAATAGAGTCCGTATTTAAAAGTTTAGGACAAGCGCAGTTGTATGAAGATGAAGATGGACATGAATGGACTGTTAGTGATAGCATGTCAGTAATGACCTGCCGTTTTGGAGGAAAGGTCATATACTGAGTTTTATCTACATTCAAGGATAATAGGTTCTCGTCCAACCATTTGGTAACCGCGTTCAACCCTCGCTGTGCCGTATCATAGACCTCAGTCCATGAGTTTGCATGAAATAAAAGAGCAGTGTCATCTGCGAAGGTTAAAATTTTTCCACTATAAAGTTTTAAATTGCATAACTCATTAATATAAATAAGAAATAGGGTCGGTCCGAGTACACTGCCTTGTGGTACTCCAAAGTTTAAGGGTAGTTCTTCACTCATACAGCCGTCAATTTTAACAAGTTGGTAACGATTAGCGAGGTAGCTGGAAAAAAGTTTGAGAGCCAGGCCTCTGACACCTATAGCTTCTAGCCTGCGGACAAGGATAGGGATGGACACTGTGTCGAAGGCCTTAGCGAGGTCGAGAAACACCGCCAAAACCTTCCTTTTACCGTCCATATTGGTGGAAATAAAATCTGTCAATTCATGCACACAGTCATCTGTCGACCTCCCAGAGCGAAATCCAAATTGCGAACAAGACAGCAGGTTATTAGTTTCAAGAAAGCTCATTAAACGTTTATTCATGATTCGCTCCAATATTTTGGACAGAACAGGGAGTAAAGATATGGGTCTATAATTATTGAGGCAATCTTTGGTACCACCCTTGTGTATTGGTATTACTAAGGATTTTTTGAATAAGTCAGGAAAGATGCCCGTCTCCAGACATAGGTTACACAGGTACGTTATCGGAGCGATCAGTATGTCCATATACCTCCTTATAAAACGACCCGAAACTTGGTCAACACCCGCGGTTTCATTTGCTTTTAGGCCTAGTATTAGGTTTTTAACCTCGTCCTCATCCGCAGGGAAAAGAACCAAGGATTTACATGACACGTGACGAATATTTTGGTAATTGTTGGAAGCTTGTTTCCCGTCCGCAAGATTTGCTCCTACATTAACAAAGAATGAGTTGATTTTGTTTACACTGGCGTGAGGATCAGTAGCGTCTACTAGAATATTAGGGTTATTTCTATGTTGCTTAAATTGGGTTATATTATTAATGGTTTCCCAAAGCTTTTTTGGGTTTCTACCAGCCTTACTTATCTCATTTTCATCATATGATCGTCTAACTTTTTTAAGTAAAGTGTTGCAGTAGTTTCTATATCGCTTATAAATAATGACAATATTAGTATCATCTGGATATTTTCTTGCTTTTCTGTGAAGGTTATCCCTGTGACGCATACACCTTAGCAGTCCAGGCGTGATCCAAGGCTTAGTAATTACGCCTAGAGACCTTTTTTGTAATGGTATTATCCTGGATAGCACACCTAAGAATGTTAACTAGGTAGGCCGCGGCAGCATTTGGATCTTTGATGTTATATAGTGCTCCAAAGTTAAGGTCTTTCATAGAAATATCCAGTCTTGTATAGTCAGTCCGCGTAAGTTGCTTACAAGGTGAAGGAGGTTCTTTTGATAGTATAAGGTTAAGTGCAATACAGCTATGGTCAGTTATAGATGAGTCAAATACTAAACAACATGCCTTTTGTGAAGTTTTGATCATTACATGATCTAAGCATGTACGACCGTGTGTTGGTAAGGTATGACCAGGATGTATACCGAGTGTTGCTAGGAGGTCCAAATAATTCCAGGAATGAGTGTCGTTGGTATATGGGACGATGTCAATGTTAATATCACCTATTAATATAATATTTTTATAATTGGAAACCTGTGATATAATAGAATTTAGAGAGGTTAGAAAAAGTTGCACATCCTTGTAGCCTGGAGGTCGGTATATGGTAATGACGACAGTTGTGCTATTAATTTTTAGGACCAAGCAATTGAAGCTACTGCATTGAGGTTCCTCTATAGAGAGAGTGAGGTGGTCTTTATAGTACACTACAACCCCCTCGTTCTGAGTACGATTATTCGTAGTCATTGCTTTATTGTAGTGCAATAACTGTGGAATAGACTTGGCCGATGGTAACCAACATTCAGTCAAAACGATTAGATCCCAGTGTATTTTGGTCCTGGATAGAAGTGTGGCGAAATTGTCGAAATTGCACGTAATGCTTCTAACATTTTGTGTCAGAATGTTAAAAGAGTTGGGAGCAATAATGTCTTGGCATGCCTCAACGTCACAAGAATAGGACAGTGTAGTTTTAAACTCATCTAATTTTGCATTAAGCAAATTACAATTCGGTTTTAAATTATCGTATTTATTGTGAATTTAACAAGCAGCAAAGTCATGTTAACAGTGGATACATACATATATACACTGCTAATGTACAGCTCTAGACACGTGGTCACAATTGTGTTAAGAATATAAAGGAAAGTTATTGTTACATGCATATGAGTATTTCTTATTATGTAAGTGTATAAGTATAATTGTGTGTAATTCGCGAGTATGTTAATGTATGTGTATAATTTTGTATAATTTGAGGGTATATTAGTGGATTTGTATGATTGTGTGTAATTTGTGGGTCTGTCATGGTATATGTGTAATTGTGTAGGACAGAAGTATGAGTGTATGAGTGTTATTGAATTAACATATAAATAGTTGCTTATAAATGTTTTACTTACATTTTTTATGCTAATAAGAAAAATTAAATAAAAAAGGAGACGATAAACTAAGAGAGCAGACTTAATAACTAGTCAAAGCCTCTTCAGGACTTGCTCCAAGCATTTATCCGTTGTAATCAAAGTTGGTTTGAAATTTGGATCCGTACGGAGAAATATCCTGCCATTCGAATGCCAGCAGGAGAAATTGTGATTTTTAGCGAACTTTCTGGTTTCCCAAAATAATTTCTTCTGGGCCGGCGGAAGATATTCATCGACATAAATTGGCTTACGATCACCTGGCAAGTCAATTGTATTACTATTAAATTTATCTAGTAGTGGCTTTTCTTTGTTATGACAGCGTACTGCAGCAAGAAATTCATTTCTCTTGAGGACACTTGAAAACTCTGCCACAATAGGTCTTAATAAGCCCGGTTTTCCTGGCAATCTGTAAAGATCGCGAATGTCTCCAGATTGGAAGTTAAGACCCACCGCCTTGCTAACTAACACTCGATATTATCATCAGCAATTGTTTATGGTCCTCATTATCCAAGAGCGGTACATTGCGAATTTCAATATTGGCTTGTCTTGTCTGGAAGTGTAAGTCTTGTAGCCGACTTTCTAGCGAATTTATAGACTCAGTATGGATATTCTTCACTTTTTCTAACGCTGATACCTTTTTTACAGTTTCCTCATGCTGTAAGTTTATGAACTCCATGCCTTTTTCAATCTCAGAGTTGGTGGTCTTAATAAGTTGACAATCCTTTTTAAGATCCGCCACTTCGTTGAGTAACTTTGACAACGTTCCGTCGAGATCACTTTTCCACTTATTTAGGAGTTGGTCCTGGTCGTCTTTCCATTTAGTCAGCATATTTAAAACATCTGTTCTAAGATCACCTGTATTTGGTGCAGAATGCGACGGTTTTTCTGGTGAGTCTTCCATACGTTGACGTTTGGAGCGAGTAGTGATATTAGAGACTTTATTGTCTCTAAACTCGGCCGTCGATAAGTCTGGATTGGAGCGCGAGCACGAAATAGTTGTAGTCTTGGGAGGCGAATGATGAATATTAGGCATTATCAGTGCGCAATACGGTGTCAAATTGGATTGCAGATAGTGCGCACGGTATTAATGTCCGTATTCGTCCGTAGCAGACAGCGTAGCAGCTGTAGCAAAACTTCGTAGCACAGCCCCAGCGTCGTAGTGCAGTATAATGAACGTACTTTTAATGACTTGTCACACAGCTTAGATGGCGTAACAGGAGCACAGTCAAAACAGCGAAACACAGCGCAGGGACCAGTGGTTCAAACCCCGAGCAGGCAGAAACACTAAGTAGATGCACCACTCACTCACTTATTTAAATGATAAAATAAATTTAAAATATATTTCCAACGTAACGAGCGACACAGTGGACACGTCCACACGCTTCCGCGGTCCGAGGGGATATCATCCACATACGTAGTCAAACGAGGTTTACAAGCAGGTGACGTCATTATAAACTCGACGAATCAGGAGCGTTTTGTGTCACGTGACAAAACGTTTAAAAAAATGCATTTTTATTTACGGATATTTAAATAAATTTATAATTATTTTCAACTTACATTAATAAAAAACCATTTTTAAACTCATAATTTATACTGATAACAGTAATTGACACTTTATTTCTCGCATTGTCAAATACCCTATTGTGTAACTTATTGTCTGGTATGCCCACTAATCATGAAATATACACATGTTTAGGATAACTATTTTGTATAAATATATTAACTTTGCCATATTTTTATATCATATCATATATTGATTGTTATCTGTTTTGTGTGCTTAAATAAATCACATGCATTGATCCGATTCCGAAATAAGTAGGTTAAGGAATTGCGTCACGTTTATCAGAACTTGTGAGGGTATCACAAATTACATACAGTGGTGGTCACATTATTAACGACATTAGTCGACTTTCATACAAACGAGGTGACTTTGGAGCCTTGGTTCTCTGCCAAGGATTAATCGAGCTGTGATCTGATAATGGCCATCCAGGGAATGAATGAAGTAGATTCAGATTGCTAAACCAACTGATCTAATCAACATTCTAAGAGCCTACACATGGGTCAACCTCACGGAGTGCCTTCAGGAACTGCTAGATATTTTGTTAGATTATACAACACCAAGCGCCAAAATCCTAAGAATGTTACGCGGTAAAAATATCTTGATATTAGAGCTGGAAATATCTACCTCCAGCTACGATTTTATGTTAAACATTTGTTAATGAGCAAAGTAAAACCAACTGCAACTGCTCTGGCAGCAGCTATTCACGAAAAGTTAGTACAGGTCCAATCGCAGGTGCCACACAGCCTGGTGACCCGCTACCAGTGCTGGATAGTTCGGATCCACTCCTCCGCGACCTTCCACCTAATGGTAACTAAGCAGGTAGCAACTGATATAGGTCCAGGCGTAGATCCCACACAGCCTGGTGTCCGGGCACCAGTGCTGGATACTGCCATCCACCTGGAAGCGACTACTCAGGCAGCAGCTCTACAGGTCCAGCTCACTACTTAGCTAGTCACAGCTCTTATCTTAGACTGACGCCATAACAGCAATGTTTTCAGCATTGTTGTGTTCCGGCAGTCAAAGATAAAATACTCAGTTATGATGAAGGCAAAGAGACTTCTCATTGTTAAAAAAAAACTTACGCAGCAACTTATACGGGTCCAGGCGTAGATGCCACACAGCCTGGTGACCGGGCACCAGTGCTAGATACTGCGGATCCACTCTTCCGCCACTTTCCACCTTCAGCTGTACTGATAGACTCGTCACTACTCACGGAGCAACTTATACAGGTCCAGGTGTAGATGCCACACAGCCTGGTGGCCGGGCACCAGTGCTGGATTCTGCGGATCCGCTCCTCCGCCACTTTCCACCTTCAGCTGTACTGATAGACTCGTCACTACTCACAGAGCAACTTATACAGGTCCAGGCGTAGATGCCACACAGCCTGGTGGCCGGGCACCAGTGCTGGATACTGCGGATCCACTCTTCCGCCACTTTCCACCTTCAGCTGTACTGATAGACTCGTCACTACTCACGGAGCAACTTATACAGGTCCAGGCGTAGATGCCACACAGCCTGGTGGCCGGGCACCAGTGCTGGATACTGCGGATCCACTCCTCCGCCACTTTCCACCTTCAGCTGTACTGATAGACTCGTCACTACTCACGGAGCAACTTATACAGGTCCATGCGTAGATGCCACACAGCCTGGTGGCCGGGCACCATTGCTGGATACTGCGGATCCACTCCTCCGCCACTTTCCACCTTCAGCTGTACTCATAGACTCGTCACTACTCACGGAGCAACTTATACAGGTCCAGGCGTAGATGCCACACAGCCTGGTGGCCGGGCACCAGTGCTGGATACTGCGGATCCACTCCTCCGCCACTTTCCACCTTCAGCTGTACTGATAGACTCGTCACTACTCACGGAGCAACTTATACAGGTCCAGGCGTAGATGCCACACAGCCTGGTGGCCGGGCACCAGTGCTGGATACTGCGGATCCACTCCTCCGCCACTTTCCACCTTCAGCTGTACTCATAGACTCGTCACTACTCACGGAGCAACTTATACAGGTCCAGGCGTAGATGCCACACAGCCTGGTGGCCGGGCACCAGTGCTGGATACTGCGGATCCACTCCTCCGCCACTTTCCACCTTCAGCTGTACTCATAGACTCGTCACTACTCACGGAGCAACTTATACAGGTCCAGGCGTAGATGCCACACAGCCTGGTGGCCGGGCACCAGTGCTGGATACTGCGGATCCACTCCTCCACCGCGCCCTTCCACTGATAACTGAACCGATAGAGAAACGCCAGCAGCTCTCCACGACTCCAGGGGAGACCCGTCGTGGTAGGACACCACCATCTATCGACAAAAAACCACGGTATATTGCTACTCATCTTATTATGAGATACTTGGCTGTGAGGAGAGAAAACTGTAAATTTTCTACAGCATTTAAGAATATACATCGCCAGTGCATTTAGCATAGTATACTATTTATACAAAAATAACTTTATGATGACATGACAGTTACTTCAACTGTCATGTCTGTCTTAACCCTTCACTTGTGCAGATCTAAGCAAAGTTTTTCTTACATTAATGGAAGAAAAGCGAGGAAAACCTTAGACAGCTAATATTAGAAAATTAGACTCCAATTGGCATAAGGTTTGTGAACCAATGGTGTAACTTCTTTGAAATTCACAAGTGCTTATAACTGCCTAGTTATGTTGAATAAATTATATTGAATATTGATTTAGTTTTTTTTACTGCATCAAAGTGAACTGTAGTATATTTTTAAACGCAATACTCACGTATGGCGAGTATGGAGTATTTCTCCCCCATTATGGAGTATGGAGACTGCTAGAGAGGAGTTGAATATCCTGGCGATGAAATAGCCCTAGTGAATCTGTCACCATTATTATGACTAGTTTATGAGCAATACTCACGTAGACATCAAACGGCATTGACGGCTTGAACACCTGTGGCGAGCCCCCCAGTATGGAGACCGCCAGCGAGGAGTTGAATATCCTGGCGATGCTGTAGCCCTCGATGACCTCGTCCAGGAGAGGATCTCCAACTGATGCGGTGATGATCACTTCTACGCCGTCCAGGTTCGGAACTAATTGGGCGAGCTCCGCCATGGGGTACTTGAAGTCGTATGTGCCGTTGAACTAGGACAAATAAACATACTTATTTTATAATTGGTATGCAGATAAATGATGGTAAAGTCTATTTTTTCTTACTTGTCTTAAAATGTAAACAATCTTTACATGTCTTTTTACAGGTTTCCTTAGAACATGAAACAAAGAAAAATATTACAAAATTATCTTTGTACTCAATAGTTGTTTTGTCATGAAAGGTATAGAATGACATTACCATGTAATTTTTTTTGTTACAATTCAATAATAAGTCTTGTCAAGATTGTTTACATTTTAAGTCAAGTAAGAAAAAACCGACTTTATATTATTTCATTCTCATACTTCTTATACTTGGTTATACTTTAAGGCAACGATAGTATGATAACGATTTGACTGCGCAGTACGGTTGTATCGATATATTATCGAAAGCGTCTACGATATACTGGCGTAGATTTATTGGTAGAACGGATCGGAAGCATTTTACCTAAAATGTATTCGACATTAATTGATACAAATTATTGTCAATTTTTTTTTACCCATATCGATCATATTTGCACTCTTTTAATTTGTAGTGTAGACTGTTTTCATTGTAATGTGTGAAGTGGATAAAAGTCGAGCTTGCAAGAAAATTGTAGCGGAATCCAGTATACTCGGTGATCTTTTGTATGAGGAGAGTGAATAGTCAGACGGTAAGTACTCATCATTCATTTTCAAATAGTTATTCACAAATAGTTCAAATAGTTATTAACTCACAAATCTCAGGTAAGGCAGTTTGTCGTAGGGTGCGTTGTAGTAAGCATTGTAGACGGTGGACGAGGGAGTCGTATAGGGGTTGTAGTTCGGGTCGTTCTGGTACTGCAGCGCGTCCGGCTTCGGCATCCAGAACGGATACTTTTCGTCCTGTGGTTGTGGAAATATATTGTGTATTAGACTCTTAATAGGAACTTAGAAATAAGTATTAACACGTAAAGAATACAAAATTAAAATAAAATTTTATAAACACGCAAAACATATATTCATCATCATCGATTCAGCCCACCTGACACCTACTGCTGGGTGCCAGTGCACCCCTTTGCCGGCCGAGTTCACTCGCTCTGGATCTCCGGAGGGGAAGAGAAGCGCCCTTGTAATAAGGCCCCCTCCCCCCGCTACTACGTAACTCGAAGCAACCCCGATTACGAGTACTACTCGGAGACAAGAGAGATGGAAGAACTGATAGAATCAGGCGTTACTTGGCGGAAATCCATATTTTAGTAGAAAACGAAAAATATAGTTTAATGTCGCAAGAAAAACACATGCAAAATGCACCGCCCGCAAATAAATGCAAATACAAAACAGTGACACACCTTCACCGGTTACTCTACACGTGTTTTGATTTCGTTTTGTTAGACCGTACCATACCAGGTATTTCACGGTATTGCATTGCACGGTCTAACAACTTATGAGGATGCTCCGGGCTCCGGCTCCGGGCACACTGGGCGGACAGCGTGAGTGGGTGTGTCACTGTTTTGCATTTGCATTTATTTGCGCGGGCGGGCGATGCATCTTGCATGTGTTTAAGACACATATTTTTCGTTTTCTACTAAGATGGAGGAACATCAAAGCCCTCTTCCACCCCCTGATGCAACCGACGTCACGTCGTCGTAAGCCGAGTTGGAGAAGAGACTGCCGGCGCGATCCACTCAGGCATTAGAGACCCCAGCGTCTCTCCTTAAAGGGTCTCACCCGGCTGGCTGACCACGCCAAAAGTCGCGCCGCAAACCTCAATTAAATCTCGTCCGACAAAACACCGCCGGTAGCCCCGTGAGAAGACACCCGAGAAAGGAGTGAAGCACTCGACCCTGAATCCGCCTTCGACGGAAGAAGACTCTTGGGATTTTTAAGGCAGTGTCGGCACTGTGTAGTATACTCAGAAGTTGAACATTCTGGTGCGCCTTGCTGCGGGTCGTACCACCAGTCGGGCTGGTTGAGTTGGTTGGGCTATCCGGGCAGGGGGCTATAGTCCAAGCTAGGATTATAGTGTGATATACTCACGAAGTTAAACATCCTGGTGCGCACTTGCTGCGGTTCGTACCACCAGTCGGGCTGGTCGAGCTGGTTGGGCTGTCCGGGCAGGGGTCTATATTCCAAGCTAGGGCTATAGTGTGATATACTCATGAAGTTAAACATCCTGGTGCGCACTTGCTGCGGGTCGTACTAGCAGTCGGCCTGGTCGAGCTGGTTGGGCTGTCCGGGCAGGGGACTATATTTCAAGCTAGGGCTATAGTGTAACATACTCATGAAGTTAAACATCCTGGTACGCACTTGCTGCGGGTCGTACCAGCAGTCGGCCTGGTAGAGCTGGTTGGGCTGTCCGAGCAGAGGACTATAGTCCAAGCTAGGGCTATAGTGTGATATACTCACAATGTTAAACATCCTGGTGCGCACTTGCTGCGGGTCGTACCAGCAGTCGGCCTGGTAGAGCTGGTTGGGCTGTCCGGGCAGAGGACTATAGTCCAAGCTAGGGCTATAGTGTAATATACTCACAAAGTTAAACATCCTGGTGCGCACTTGCTGCGGGTGTACCAGCAGTCGGCCTGGTAGAGCTGGTTGGGCTGTCCGGGCAGAGGACTATAGTCCAAGCTAGGGCTATAGTGTGATATACTCACAAAGTTAAACATCCTGGTGCGCACTTGCTGCGGGTGTACCACCAGTCGGCCTGGTCGAGCTGGTTGGGCTGTCCGGGCAGGGGACTATAGTCCAAACTAGGGCTATAGTGTGATATACTCACGAAGTTAAACATCCTGGTGCGCACTTGCTGCGGGTCGTACCACCAGTCGGCCTGGTCGAGCTGGTTGGGCTGTCCGGGCAGGGGACTATAGTCCAAACTAGGGCTATAGTGTGATATACTCACGAAGTTAAACATCCTGGTGCGCACTTGCTGCGGGTCGTACCACCAGTCGGCCTGGTCGAGCTGGTTGGGCTGTCCGGGCAGGGGACTATAGTCCAAGCTAGGGCTATAGTGTGATATACTCACAAAGTTAAACATCCTGGTGCGCACTTGCTGCGGGTGTACCACCAGTCGGCCTGGTCGAGCTGGTTGGGCTGTCCGGGCAGGGGACTATAGTCCAAACTAGGGCTATAGTGTGATATACTCACGAAGTTAAACATCCTGGTGCGCACTTGCTGCGGGTCGTACCACCAGTCGGCCTGGTCGAGCTGGTTGGGCTGTCCGGGCAGGGGACTATAGTCCAAGCTAGGGCTATAGTGTGATATACTCACAAAGTTAAACATCCTGGTGCGCACTTGCTGCGGGTGTACCACCAGTCGGCCTGGTCGAGCTGGTTGGGCTGTCCGGGCAGGGGACTATAGTCCAAACTAGGGCTATAGTGTGATATACTCACGAAGTTAAACATCCTGGTGCGCACTTGCTGCGGGTCGTACCACCAGTCGGCCTGGTCGAGCTGGTTGGGCTGTCCGGGCAAAGGGCGCCGCTCTATGGGCCGCCCGTACTCGTCCACGGGCCCGTTGTAGTCGTACGGCTGGTACCCGCTCTCGTTGTATAGGTACGGGTTGTAGTTTGGTCGCACTGAAATAAACATGTTAGTGTATAGTAAAAATGAAATTTACCTTTTTCGACCACTTTTATTGCCTTTGCGAATACATTTCATAGACTTGACAGACGTCGACTACTTGACTAATCCGAATGTTGGGCTAGTACAGGTTTATTACCTACAATGCGACATAAAAGAGTAGAAAGCGGATTTTTGAGGAACTTACCATCTACACTATATGGCACCACAATTTCCGGTTGTCAAGTTGGTAGTTCTACTGTCAAACCTTTAGCGTCATAATTATATATAGTATTCGTATTTAAGTAGTGGAAAAGTGACAATATTCTAATGCAATTAACTAAATTAAGCCGTGGCGGTGCCCGCGATGTTATTTATTGAGAGTTATTCCGATGCTTGGCAGAAATTCAAGCTGGAAACTTAGCAGAACGGCACTAAGCAACTCAGCAATCTCGACGATGTTTGCAAACGAAGAGCGGATTTTACAAGTAAGTAAGTGGTACGACACGTATTTTATTTGTTCGGAAAACTTACAGCTAAGATAACAAAATAATAACTAAAAATAGATACATCATAGCCATTATCAAGTTTTCACAGTTCAAAACTATAGAGCGAAGTAAACGCAAAAAATATGATATATTTTTTTACGAAATAACAAAAGTGCTTAAAATATAACTTTGCTTTGATCCAGCAATAACCGTAAATGTATATAGCTATGTTAAATTAAAAGGAGAAAATTAACAAACAAATACCTTATGATTAAAAAAATAATAAAATTTAGAAAAAAATGCTCTTCAAAAAAAATTAAAAAACAAAAATCTTTATTTACCTTAGAAGTTAACTATAACAATATTTATCTGGAGTCCTCTTTTAAACATAAAAATGTCTGTAGTAAGGGACTCCGCTCCTCCTTATATAAAACAGGACTAAGGAGTGCACATGACCAATAAACTAAAAAAAATATTACAGTACAAAAAATAAAGGGGAAGAAAAAACAAAACAATAAAGAGTCAGATTTTCTGACAAAGCTCTTGTCATCAATCGCCTGACAGTCGTAGGCGTGGTAGTAAAGAAAGTTACCGGAATCAAGGATTATCGAGTCCTCTCCCTTACTTCGGACTTCAGACAATCCTATAATGACTCAGTGTAACTTGGTAACTTCTTCCAGCTCAGTAAGCTTCTCGTCAGTCCTTAATGTGCGCGTCTTGTAGATTGCCAGGCTGTTACCATAGCCGTACACGGGTCCCTTAGAAACGAAAATGGTTAATTGTGCTTTCTTACAAGAGCTCGTCATTAACATTTCAACATTACTAAATCTCGCTCGGGACGTGTAGGTTCTCATTTTTCGTCTATCTCGATATAGGTCTAGGCTAGGTACTATAACAGTCCCCGGCAGCCCTGCTATTCCTAGCTACGATAGCGGCTATGGTAACAGCAAAGTCAAAGTCAATATCATTTATTCAGTCTAGGCTGTTACAAGCACTTATGAACGTCAAAGAAGCTACGCCATCGGTTCACAAACCCTACGGCGGGAGACCTTGTAACGAGAAGAACCGGCAAGAAACTCGTCAAGGGCTGTTTTTTTCTCCCTGTTTTATTTCATTCAGAGTCGTCAAATTGAAAAGTGACCTTAACATTATCAGTTAGGTCAATTTCCATCACAAAAAGAAAATACTAATTAAAATATTATATTTTATAATTATTGTAACCGTAAACAATTTACAACGGGCAAATAGCAGGGCAGGGAAGCAAAGAATCAAACAACGACGACCTCTGCACCTGGCAATCTACAAGACGCGCACATTAAGGACTACAATAAACAATAAACAATAATCTTTATTGACAAACACAGACTTTGAATAATACAGTGGACTCCTCCCTTTAAGTTAAGAATAACCTGTGTTGGGAGGGAGCCGCTCTTCAACATAATCTACATTACACCTGTGTTAGAACTTGATTTTTTTTATTTTAAAACAAAAACTTATTTTAAGAAACTGACAAATAGCAAAAAATATAAATAAATAAAAACTCACCACCAAAAATATTGTAAATATATATACTTATAAGTATATATATATATAATATATCTTTAAAATTAATGTAAAATTATGAGTCTGTGTTTCATTTATTATTCATATTAAAAGTAAACAATATTAAAATATTTTAGCATAAATATACATTAAAGATTTGTCACATAGTAATAATAATATTTTTAATATGTAACTGAAATATTTTAATTTTTAAAAGTATACGTATATTATTATCTATATATTTCAAAATACAATTCAATGTAGCTTGTTATGCCACCTATATGCATCTTTTTAGTAAGGACTCTGTTTCGTCATAGTTGAGACTTTTCAGCCACGAAGTTACTGTGGTTTTACATTTGAACAGAGGTAAGGAATAAATATTCAGGTTTTTGTTTACCTTGTTATAGAGAAATGCTGATTGGTAATGGAACTGCCTTGTTGCAAAAGTTGTTCTCGCCCTAGGAAGAGTGACTACTGAACGTGGGTGGCGTTTCGTCAGCCTGTTCGCCTCTGGAGTATTTTTCTTATGTTGCCTTCTGATACAATTTAGTATATAGAGTTGTCTAACCGTTAAGATGTCTGATTCTTGGTAGAGATTTTTTGTACGGAACATTGAATTTTTGAACAATGCTATTTTGAGTATGAAACGTTGTGCTCTTTCTACTGTTAAACTATATGTTTTGTCTGCACCACCCTATACAGGCAAGCAATATGAGAGAATAGTACTGTATTATTTAAAGACTGTGTTTTTCAATAAAGATTATTGTTTACTGTTTGTTTATTATTATTAAGGACTGACGAGAAGCTTACTGAGCTGGAAGAAGTTACTAGCAAGTTACACTGGGACATTATAGGATTGTCTGAAGTCCGAAGAGAGGGAGAGGACTCGATAATCCTTGATACCGGTAACTTTCTTTACTACCGGGAGGGCGACCCGGATTCCGAACAGACTGACTTAGGTTGGAAAACTTTGACAGTGGATCAAACTTTTTACATGCGAGGTAGGTAAACTTTTACCATCTATCTCCATATAGGTCTGTGGTACCTAGGTACCATAGGAAAAATATTGGAAAAGTCATCTCGGCCACAAATGAATTCTCAGATGGGTCTCGAACCCACGACCTTTGATGTTTTGATTATATTTTAATTTGCAAAATGTACTTATAATATTTGCATGCCTCAAATGTGTAGGCCAAATATGTGAAACTTATTTAATCTATGACGTCATATGTACCATATTTGCTGCGAATAAATGTTATTCTATTCTTTGGAATTCCGGTCCAATGCTCTAACCACTGAGGTACCGAGACTCACACAATACTAATAATAATAACTGACCTCTAGTATACTGGCTGGTGTCAGCTAGCGCGCCGTACTGGCCGCGGTTGTTGAACTGGCCCTGGCTATAGTAGCGCGGCCGGTACACAGGGATGGGCCGGACGGTCGCCTTCAGCGTCAAGTTGCCGTGAACAGGGGCTCCAGACGTGTAGTTTGCCATGATCTTGCCGTGGATATACTGGTCCGTGTTGAAGAAGAATGCTGGCATCGTTACGTTCACCTGTGAAAACATCATAACCGATGTCAAGTAATGATGAGGCTGAAGGTAGAATCGCGCTTTTCCCGAAATCCTCAGCCATTGGTGAGGAGTTAAAGCGTGGAAAGTATGTTTTTTTGCGTTTTTCGCGATTTCTAAATTTCTAGTACTCAAACTTCAATTGGTATCTTAGAGTGTTTTGATCCTCAAGAGAAACAGGATCGATTGGCATAAAAAATATATTTATGTAAACTGATCATTTTTCTGCTGCCTGTACATTATTTTCAAAATCCGTGTATGCAGTTGCAGGTTAATATTTAAAAAAAAATTAAGGATGGTTTCCTAAGAACGTTTTCATGTAGCAACAACGATTAAGGTACCTGCCCTTAATCCCCGTCTTAAATTTCCACCCACAGATCTATGAAGTACCTAATTTAAATCATAATTTAAGAAAAGAAATAAGACGAATTATTTCTATATTTAATGGCTGACCTCAAATCTGGTTTGATAGTACTCCTCGACCAGGAACTGCGTCTCCTCGACTTGCCCCAACGCCTCGACCCGCACCGTCCACTCGCCGAACAGTGGCTGGTCCGACATCTGGTACTGCAGACTCACAGTGCCGAAGTTGCTCTGAACAAAATATAAAAGCCGCCTTATTCACAAACCTTCGGAAACTTTCTGAGAGTGAGCATACATTCAGTATATATTTGTCACTGTAACTCACTTCAAAATAGAGAAAGACAAAGCATAGATTTCGAATCCGATTCCGTGTCCGATGGTTTGTGAATCAGCCCGCAGAAATCAATCCAACCTAAACAATTTTTATTTATTTAAACGTTAGCGTCTTTGTTAAGCCGGCTTTGAACCAGCTTCAACAGCATCCTGACAGTCATTGTAAGTAGAAAAAGACTGTCTTAATCCTTAAATGTTGAGTGGGACAATTAATCCGTAAGCCATTACATTCATTACATACATTACATTATTCTGGCACATATTATTGTCTGTAATTTAAATTTAAATAAAAAAATAAAATAATTTATTGGGTCGGTTTGAAACATCAAAATAAGCCAGTGACTGTAGTAGTGTTTTTATGTAGGATGGTTGTAGGGTGAAAATGTTTAGAGATACCTATGAGTTATAAAATGTTCTATTAACGATCACCATCCTCTGCCCTGATATAATTATTATCCATGATCCTATAGAAGAAAGTCTAAAGAAACCTATAAAACCTTTACTGTGAACATCACATTACTGTATATCACAATAACAGATTAAAAATCTTATCCTCTTCAGTTACACAATAGCTCATTACTTTACAGATATCAGATACGTTTGGTCATTAGGAAGCATTATGGAACATAGCCACATGTTTACAAATTCTTTTATACTTTGATCCCAAGTGAGTGTTTGAATATCCACATAATACTTTTGTATGAGATGGTAATTTCATGATATACTTCAAATTTATATTCTTTCCAATGACCTTTTATGATAGATATTTAGATATATAATAGACTAGCCTTCCACTCGCGACTTCGTCCACGAGGAATTAGGTTATCGCGCGGATTTAGGATGTCGCGTGGTGGTTTAGGATTTCGTTGTCTCAGCCACATAACACCCACTGCTGGGTAAAGGCCAAAGATCTCCACGAAGATCGGTCCTGCGCTGCCCGCATCCAGCGGCTTTCCGCGGCCTTCACCAGATCGTCTGTCCACCTTGTCGGGGGCCTACTCACGGAGCGTCGGCCGGTGCGCGGTCGCTATTCCAGAACCTTTCCGCCCCAACGGCCATCGATTCTTCTCGCTATGTATCCCGCCCACTGCCACGTGAGCTGAGCAATCATTGGTGCGATGTCGGTTACTTTAGTTCTACGGATCTTCTCATTTCCCTCTTCGAGCATAGCCATCTCCATAGCACGCTGGGTGACCTTGAGCCTTCTTATCAGACCCATTGTTAGCGACCACGTTTCACTACCGTAAATGTGCCATTTATCAGTATTTATCAGAGTAAAAAATATTTTATGTCCATCTCTACGGTTCAAGTTATGCCCATATAAAATTACACTAAAATCAATTCAGCGGTTTACGCGTAAAACGGAACAGCCAGATGTGCAGTGTTTCTTTAGCATTCATTATATAAGCGCATAGTTAAGAGAGTAAGTGGAAAAGTAGTAGAAAATGCTCCAAAGCTATCGCGACCAAAAGTAGCCTTTTCCATAAATTTTTTTTACCCTTTTCTTAAACAATTAAGAGTTGATTTATGTCCACCGCATCGGACTTCAAAATCGATAACATTTTTGCAATCAACACCCCATAAAACCTCAATAACGACACCCATATCGATTTTAGCATTATTTACCCTTTTTACCTCCTTAGGTGGATTTCTTGAGATTTTTGGTATTTAATTTCCAACCATAAGCCTAATAAAATAAAAGTGACTTTTACTATGAAAATAAAGGACTTTTGTTACACAATTTCATCCCCCCTTTTCACCCCTTTGGGGGCAGAATTTTCGAAAACGTTGATATAGGTCAATGTTCATTATAAATCGACAACCTAAATACAAAATTTGAAGATCCTATCTTAAAAACTGACAGAATTTCATATAAACTTTCATCCCCTATTTCCACCCCCTTAGAGGTTGAATTTCGGAAAATAATTTCTTAGTGCACCCCTGCACCTCATATGCCAAATTTGGAGTAGACCCAACGGTTTGGGTTGTGCGTTGTTTATCAGTCAATAAGTCAGTCAGGACATTGAATTTTTTATATATATGTAGATAGATAAATCAGTGACAAGTAGGACAAAAGAAAAGAATAGCTAACTGAATCGAATCCCCATATTGGTCTCTTATCAGAAGGACAAACTAGTAAACAGAAGACAAGGACAAATTAGTAAAAGGTCCTTGTGGGATAAACAACATAAAAGAAAAACGACCTACTAGTAAAACGCCTGAAATTTAAAATCATCATAATTAGTAGAACGTCTGAAAAGAAAAAACGGCATGTTGGGCAAAAGGACAGGTATACACTGATGACGCAGAAAATACTGAAATACAATTATAGTGAGTTATTGTTATATTAAATATATTTTTATAATATAACAAATAAACAATTTTTTCATAGGTTTGTGGTAACTTAAATAAATAAATAATAAATTAATATTTGCATACAATCACACCAGTTATCTAGCCCACATTAAGTTTCATGAAAAACTTGTGTTATAAATACTAGATAACGGATAAATATATACTTTTTTTTGTAAATACATACTTAGTATACATATTAAACACCCAGACCAAGACAAATGGACATGTTCATGCACACAAATATTTGTCTTATCCGGGGATCGAACCCGCGACCTCTGGCGCAGAAGGCGGGGTTAGTACCTACCCTTGCGCCAAACAGGTCGTCATAAATAAATAATGCGTTATTTAATCATATTGTTTTTCAGAGGGTTTAGCAATTATCCCCGAAAATGTTTTTTTTTATTTTGTGCACTTGAATATACAGTCAACATCAGCTACGACGCAAATGTAAAGGCGTAGCTGATGTTGACTGTACATTATAGCATAGGCAAGTCCTTTTATCCTAATTTCAGACGTTTTACTTGTATGACAATTTTAAATTTCAGACGTTTTACTAGTAGGTTGTTTTACTTTTATGTTGTTTATCCCACAAGGACATTTTACTATTTTGTCCTTCTGATACGGAGGGATAATGGGTCTTCCCCATTTTACAATGCGAGCGATCGTATGACATATCTGCGTCAAGTACACACTTAGAATATCATTGGTTTTTATTTAATAAATGCTTAAATCTATTTTGAAAGTGGTTCTAGTTACCTGTCTTGAGAGCCATCGCTTCATAATGCGTCGGTTTGGATCCAAAATGAACACATCAATAGATCGACCAAATGCTTTCAGCTCAGTACTAATGGGAATGGCGCGGAAGCGAACTGAAACAAATATTTATTATAATAGAAATATATAATTAAACATTCCCACTTCTGACACACATGTCATAAAAACGTAACATGTTTTTAATCTTTTCTATACTACTAAGATTTGATTGCTTGTTTGTTTGTTTGCATTGAAAAGGCTCCGAAACTACTGAACGGATTTGGATGAAATTTGGCACACAAATAGTAGATAACCTGGTTATGAACATAGGATACTTTTATCCCGATATTCCCATGGGCACGGGAAATACGCGGGTGAAACTGCGAGCGGTCACTAGTTTCATATAGAATCCAAACAATGTTTAGATAAATTTTCTATATGAAGTAGTTTCTATATTTATTTTCTATATGAAACAAGTGACAGATTGTCAATGTTTTTCTTTGACAACATTGGGTTATTGTAAACTTGCCACCTACGAAAACTCGCCACGATTTGAAAAGTTCCATACATTGTAAGTAAATTCGCCACTACTATGGAATTTATGTGTTAATTCATCACATCACAGGTCACTAAGGAAATTTATTTTTAAAATGCTACCAGTGGCGAGTTTACACATTATTTTGCCGTTTTTCTGATGACGAAATAATTTTGATGGCGAGTTTACAATAACCTGAAACATGAATGAATGAAAGAGCTAACTGACTTAACAAAGATGTTCAGGGAAATAATAACTCGTCTGTTAGCAATCAATTCACAATAAATATTACAATTAATGGCTTAAAGTGGCTTTAACTTATGCAGTCCATTACATTCATGTGTTGCAGAATCTAGGTATTAGGAAAGGCCCAATAAATTCTGGTAAACAAAACAGTACCAATTTCATGATGACCATTATAAAACCTTTCCAGCACAATTAAGCTTGCAGAGTTAGAGACAGACAAAACATAAACACTTACTGTACTTTCTTCTCCTATATGGTTTCTAACTTAGACCCAGAAATAGAATAAAGTACAATTATTATAAAAATATAGTACCTATCTGGCTTTGCATGTAAACAGGTTTATCCATCTGGATGAATATCGTCATGAACCGTTTTGAGAATATGAGTTGAGTCTCGTTGACGAATGCGCGGCCTCCAAATGGATTGTCCAAATACAAGCCTTCCACCCTTAGCTTATAATCACCAGGAATGGATGTTGGAGGTACCTAGAAAAAAAATCAGTAAATAAATGAGTACTAATAATAGTAAAAAATGTCTCAGTTTCCAATTAAACATAAACAGTATCACTGTATTTGTAAAATTTATAAAAAAAGTATTGCAAAATTCAACTACTTTATCCAAAAGGGAACTTTCTTGAGTCTTTAGAGATATGCTTGTATCTACTCTAGTATATAAGATTTTAAACTGTTCTGTTCCATAGTAATTATAAAAAATCCAGTATACTACAGTATAGATGCAAACTTTTATGAGGATTTATTGGTAACAAGGTCTAACAGGTAAATTTCTTTAACCTGTGACACATACCCTCATATTCAAAATCTCTGGAACTCCTTCCTTCACTCTCTGTATTACATCAGCTATTTCCACACCATCCCTGGATATGGACGCTCTGACTGTCATCTGCAGTCGCGCTTGCAGAATGTTGGCCGAGATTTTGTAAATCTGACCGGGACGGACCATTCGCGATGCAACAATAAAGTATGTCCTGAAACAAATCAGAGTTATGTCTTATTATTATTTTTATTTTTAACAGTAATATGATAATTTTTGGAATTAAAAACTTTATTTGATATTCATAATAATAAAAGTGGCTTTATAATTTACAATTTAATTAAAACTAGGTGACACTCCTAACTCAAACAATTAGTAGTGGAATTAAATTGGAAATTTATTATTCTCATGAAAAAAGAATTTATATCATTTTTTTTTTATAATTTTGTGCAAATGACTTACGCTTCATAGATGATTAAATTATCATGTTCCAGTGGAGCACTCTTGTATGATGTACTATACGTCCTCCCAGTATCCCATGATGGTTTGGGTGTGTTTTCAGTACTAAAAGGCTTGTATAGATCATTCCTTTTATTATCATACCGCTGATTAGGATCATATGGATTCTGATTTAAATTTGTGAATTGGTTTCTATTTTGATACGTCCTTCTATTAGGGTCAAATGGATTATCATTTCTAAGGTCTGTCTGACCTGTGTAGTCAATTGTAGGGTTAGACTGCCTGGTATCAGGATTGTATGTAGGGACATAGTCATCGTCGTCAGCTACAGATAATTGTATTATCGTAACAGAACTTATAAATATAAATATGAGATTCATTTTTCAGTCTTGGTTTTGATATCTGTAAAAATCGAGTTAAGTCAGCAATCTTAGTTCTTTGAGTTACATACTATTGAAATTATGCAATTAAAGGGTCAGAGTAAAGTAACAAAATAATATTATTAAATACTAGGTATTTTTTTCCGTTTCTGGATAATAAATAATACCAAAGAAAACTTTTGAAATAAGTTGTTACCTAACGTAAACATTGACATAAACAACGTGACAAAACATCAAAACTGTATTACTAATAAGCTGTCTCGCAACCTGAATTCAATATTTAACATAGAACGAGTACACTTTCAGACATAATTAACCCTAATTTTAATTTAATAAACACACAACTTAACCTGAAGTTAACGCCCATGGATACGCCTGTCTTCAATGGTAATAGATACTGAAATTACTAACATTTACACTATTACTTTCACTATCGATCTAAAATTATAAACTTTATTTACAGGGCTGTATTAAAAGCTAAAATATTTTTTTACTGAAATAAACAAACGTTAACGCCATCCCATTTCTCACTTCACTCGTAAAAAAAAACGCTTTGTGAATTGAATCTTTGCGCAGTCGCACCACGCCCGGCTTTTAGTTAGTAGCTAGTGACAATGAATCGGTATTTTGCGATAAAAAAATATCGATACATTGCATTGGTTGGGATTAGTAGCGTTGTCTATGGCCGGTTACACGAAATCGTTAGTATAGTGTGCGTTTTCGAAGTTTTTACCGTTATATTGGTACCCCTGTTTTCCAAGCAGGCGCTGGCGGTAAAATTATATAGTAATGTCGCTGGCGTTCGCATGGATTTTCTTTTATTTATTCCATGGGCGCGCCGCGCATAATATTCAAATAGAACCTTAATCATCAATTCTTCTCGTCTACTAATATAAGAATGGAATACCCCGCCTTTTAACATGATGATAAGTAGGTAATGTATGATAGATAAGCGCGGCTCCCCCGGAATCCTGACTGAGGAGCTGGCTATACCTCTAACTGCCGCACTTAAATACAACCATGCTGAAAAAATGGCGTCAGATTTAGTTAAGATGGTGTAGTAAGCCAGGCGGACTTATCTCCTACCAGCAACCAAACCGAAAAACAATATGTAGGTACCTCCACTGGGAATCGAACCCTGGACTCATTTATTTATTCATGTCGGGTCGGTCTGATATAGGTGGTTGGTGTTATGGCGGCAGGTGTAAAGTACGATTACTAGCTTGGACGAATTCGTCCAAGATTACTAGGTATATAAAAATATATAAAATTTATTATTTATTATATTTTAGATATTTCATTGCTACTCTATCCATGTAAATGTTACGGTAGATGAATACGTGCAGTCAACAGCACATCAGGCTTTAAACTTTGACCTGAGAGCTTCCGTTGAGGTTGCTAGCGAACGGCTTTCGTGGTATATATATCATACATACATAATTTTGTTTGTGTAATTAAAATCTGTCGTGCTGAGTCGATACTTTTCAGTATTGCTATTTGCCTTTAGGTATCAAACTTCATAGAACCTTGTTATAATAATATAAAAAAATAAGTAGGTAGTATGTATTTACTATTTAATTTGCCCTCTAGCTAGCACAAACACAACAAAAGTAAAAAACCAACAGCTTTTAATTAATGACATGAAGTTATTTAATATTTAATAATAACATAAAATTCATAACAAGCGGCTTTAGTAGCGAATTGTTTAGTTAGGCTGATGCAATAATAGGTGTAGGTACCTATTTAGTTAGAAGAACTGCATACAGATGTAAGCTCAAGTTTATACAACAGTTAGCATTCATAGCTTGCGGTCTATAGTATAGACGACTTTTTTCTAGAGTTCGTAAAATTCAACTTTCTAAAATAAGCTCTTTTGCTATAAAGACACGCAAATCTTTATTTTTTATTTTTTTTATGAACGACGGGGAGACTCTTAGCCTTCATCATACCTGATGTTAAGTATTGATAAGGCTGAAGATGGAAGCGAGCCTCTCCCGGAATCCTCAATCACTGAGGAACTGGCTATCTTATCTCTAACTGTCGGAACACAACAATGCTGAAAACATTGTTGTTATGGCGTCAGACTTAGATAAGATGGTGGTAGCTAGCCAGGTGGACCTACAACGATTCCTTCCACCAACCAAACCGAATACAATATGTACCCCCGCTGGGAATCGAACCCGGGACCCCTGGGTCTGATACCGGTGGTTGTACCACTAGACCAGAGGCGGTTGAATATCATTTTAGTTGCAGTATATTTCGTATTCTTATGTTGACTAAGGAAGGGCAACTATTACCTAATACTTACTGTGCTACCGCAGTCAGCGTCAATTTGAGACTCGACACGCGACACAATATTTTGGGCAGGTCAGCGTCACCGACATCTTACAACCCATACAAGACTTAAGCGCGTGCTACGCACGTGTACTCACTGGGGTCACTTGAGAAAAAAGTTTTTGTGACCTTTGACCTTGATAAGGTCAATTTAAAAAAATAATTATATTTTTCCGGCCGTCTACATTTTTTTTGTGATTTTTGAAGCTATTAGTAAAGGCTGTCGGTGTTATACTCATGGCGCTGGAGGGAACATTAGAAAGGATAACACTTAGGGCCTTATTTAAAGAGAGAAGATAAGTTTCATCTAATCTGCAACAACAGCAGGGCTATCGCGTAAAAAATCTGGGTATGGATATGGGTTTCATTTGACAGTTGAAGCTCATAAAATTACCATTATATGGTCATTTAACTGTCAAATGAAGCCCATGTCCATATCCATATTTTTTACGCGATAGCCCCCCAGAAGTCACACTAATTTTACTTTAACTGAAATTATTGACCCAATAATCACCAAGTCAAAATTATTTGATGGCACGTCTATGACCTCATCAAACATTTAAAAAATATGACACGTTGATGCATAAAGTTTCGCCTACAACCCTGTACCCTGGTAGTAAATGCACCTTTTATATCTACCCTGTAGTAAATGCATCTTATCCACCAAGTAATGCACATACTATTCTCAGATAAAATGAAGATGCGCGGAAAACCTTTTATGAGCATTCATTATACGTTGTATAGATATCTTATATAGGTAAAGTTTCAGATTGGCGCTTCGACTACGAGCTATAGCATTCAATATAATGACTTCTCTTGTTATATTATGAATTGATCCTTATAGTGCAAGTTTCCAGACTGCCTGCAGTTTGTAGTACACTTGTAGACTTTTTTCTTGTGTTAGATAGACTTCTCTTTTTATTTATCATACTCACCTCCAAATTATATTAGCGGTTCTAATCAGTTGTTGCGAGTTCTCGAACTATCTTGATGATAATAACTATATTAGAAGCATTAGCGTAAGTACAGTAAGTTAAGTTTCAAGGGCAGATCACGAGCCGATCATCGTCAATCGTGATAATATTCGTGATCAATGTTCAATGATCATGAATCCCTATTGCAAGGATATGATGGGAAAAGGTTATGCCCTCTTGTTCTGTCAATTATCATGTGAAAGTAATTCTATATATTAATTATTCCCTTGAGAGATATAACTTCACTTAACGACTTTTCAATTTTATGCCAGTGGAAAATATAAATAATTAAAGGATAAAAAATATATAAATAGGGCTAAATGGAAACTTGAAAAAATAAGGCAAGATTTTTATTATCTCCCACTGAGTAAGCTGAGTAACTTTTTACATTCAAATGTACTGAACACAGGCACATTGATAAGGTTAACAAAATAAAAAATATTCTGATTGATGAAATTCTAATTAACCACTGAATTCTCCACAAGATAGCAGGACTTCATAAACAAAGGAATTGATCAACAAAATAAATAAATCACCGAGTGATATGATGTAGTTTGTGACTCGTCGCGTCGCGTAAAGACAACGTGTACTGAGAGCACTGAGACGAACAAGAGAGTCCATGGGGTACGGGTACTTGCGGGGCCTCCACTCTTCCATTGAAAACTCATGGTACGCCAGCATCCAATTTATCTTTTGACAAAAAAATCTGTACAAAATATATTAAATATATACTCTGTAATGCTAAAACTGTAACGCTACCTCATCAATAGTTCAATCACGATTATTAAATGATTTAAAAACACAATAACTCGTTCACCGTGCGAGAACAACATTAACCTACCGCGAGCACTGCCCGCGCGGCGGGGAGACCTATATACAAGTCAACATTCAAAATCATACTCCTCACTCTCCAAAGTACCGCTGCTGCGTCTGATTTATAATTCCGTTGCATAATTTCATACAGTCGTGTGGTCTTACGATCTAGTGTCGCGTATCGCGTCCTTTGCTTATCGTCCATGCGTGGCATCGTAATATACATAGTTAATTTGTTTATTATAATATGTTGGGTGGCGGGGCGTGTGTTAGTTCCGCTCGGACTCGTCGCAGTCGCGCGAGATGTGGCCGGGCTTGCCGCACACGTAGCAGGTCTTGGTGCCGTCGGGGCAGTTGCGCGAGATGTGGCCGGCCTTGTTGCAGTTGTAGCAGGTCTGGCCGGAGCTGTCGCGCCCGCCCTCGGGGCAGTTCCTCGCGATGTGCCCCGTCTTGTTGCAGTTGTAGCACGACGGCTCGTCGGGGCTCTGCGCGCACTCGCGCGCTATGTGTCCCGTGCCGTTACATCTGTACGAAACACACGAGTCTTTATTGCTTTGGGTACTAACTTATATCTAAAATTACAAAGTTCGGCTTAGTGGCGCCATCTACAAATTTGGCTTGTTTAGAAGAGTTATTAGAGTTCAAATACAAAAACAGTTTTAGGGGAATATTACCGTAAACCAAATACAAATTGAAACATTAACTGTCAGTTATAACTGAAATATAGCGACGTTGTGGGCGAGGGCTCGATTTAGGGTCAAGGTTATCAGTCCAAGTTCAATCGAGTGATCGAACATGTGCGCAGCGTAACCTTCGCTCGGAGGCCGCTAAAGCATATCGCTAAACGAAACGGCTAATAGCAAGTGATAGTTAATTAAAATCTTCAATCATAATGTGGTAATTGATAAGTAATTATTGGTAATTTTCACTAAATATGAGATAGATTTGATATCAAATCTATCTCCATAAAAATTACATACTGTATTCAAGATTTATCCTTTTGACCTTTATTGGTCATAAACTACTAAGATAGAGACATATAGAACAGCTGCGTCACTTGTTTACAGTTATTATTTTACGAGTTGATCTGACAAACATTTGCATTGTATACTGCAGAGGAGTGAATTATTAGTTCTTTATGCTCTTGCAACCTGTTTTGCATAATTTCCAGCTTTAAGGATTTGTACTGTATATGAATCCATAAAGCAGTGGACTATTATTATGTTGGTTGGCTGAAAATAACCTGTTGTGAGGTGATCTTCAGCTAGCGAACGAGAGTATTTCTAATACAAAAAAGACAATCCAAGTTGTTGCTTATGTGTTAAATTCACCTGTAGCAACGGTCAGCTTCTTCCTTGCAGTCCCGCGCGAAATGACCTGTGCGGTTGCACTTGAAGCACTTCTCGCGCTGGCGGTTGAATCCGGAGTCGCGCGGGGCGACGCCGCCGCCCTGGGTGCACTCCCGGGCGAAGTGCCCCGTCCGATTGCACTTGTAGCATACGCTCGAACTCATTTCTGCAACAATTTACGGCAAATGTCAAAACGGTCAGGCAGGTGCGCGTACGCAACGGTCACCGAGTCAAAAGATCAACGAACTTTTATATCTGCTAAAATTATCCAAGTCTCATGAGTAACTCCAATCTACATAGGAAGAAGAGCGGAAGGAATCCTTTCATAACCTACTGACAAGGTTTCAAACGTGACCTTGGAAATGATGACGTGCACGCGACACAAATTTATGGTTGCGGTTATTGACCTATGCCGACGCCCCTTCTCTCGTACCAGCATTATTCATGAGACAAAGACAGTGATGCTTTCGCGAGTCCGCTGCTGACGTGTGACCCGCGCGCGTTGATAAAGTTGCGACCTCTCCAAGATCACGACGAATTGCGCGAGATTGCCATCAATTGACCGGCGTGGATCGCCATAACAGGGGCGATAAAGAAAATGGGGAATGGAATGATGCGAAACAATTGATACAGTTATTTTGTATGTGCGAAAGACTTGTTCCATCTTAATGTTTCAAAATCGTACAACTCTGTCTACCTTAATTGATTGAATTCAAATGTACAGATAATTAAGTATGTATACATGCTCACCAATATAATATTATAAAACGATATAAATACAAAACTATTAAATAAAAAATCAAAGTTGTATCTGAAAATTGAAAATGTATAAATGGAACTCTATTTGGTCATGATTTATAAAAATGAGCTAGTTTGATAGAATGGTATCCTATAGCTACATCAATAAGTATTTGTGTTTTCTGGCAACAATATTTTGCAAATGTATTTAGGTGGGTACTTATTTTGTAATCAATACATGGATGGATATCAAAAAACCTATCAGAACTATAGGTAAGTGACTTAGAATCTCAACAACTTTCTCCTAGAAACATGGGTTGAAAAATATAAAATATCTTTTTACTATTTCAACCCATCTTTCAAGGAGAAAGTTGTTTATTTAGTGATTTTGAGTCACTTCCCTCCTGACAGGTATTTTATTACACTGTAAAATTTATGTGCATACACCAATTAATGAAATAAATATTTTTTACTGATTACAATTTGTTTCATTTTTACCACACCTTTAGTTTTTTTTACAAATTTCTTAATGGTTTCTAGTTTTATGCTGTCCTCTTGTGTCAGCACCTTGGCACGCCTGAACTATTCAGTCAGTATGTAATGTAGTCTAGTAGATCGGATCATGGGATGATGATGATGGATGTTTGGTTTGACCCATGAATGTTGTCGGTGAAGACTAGGTATTTGTATCATAAAACAAATTAAGATACTGCAATTTAACTTCTCAGGCCCCGGCTTACACAATTTATATTTCATAGCTCTCTGGACACCGGTGTCCTGCTAGCAAGTGATGAACTAACATGCATACAGTAAACAGCAGGCAGGTTTTACACTTGTACTTTACACAAGAAAAACCATTGCTATTACAAATTACATAAGGGTGTTCTCAAGGTATAACTGTAAGCCCTGTTGTGCTTTTGATGGTACAAATTAAATTGAATTTATCATTAAAGAAATCAAGAACTAAAATTGGATTCACCCAGTTATTTTACACATTCCTATGTACAGTAAATAGCCTCTACGGCTTTACATATGCATCAAATTTGTCCAGTTGACTTTGGACTTGAAGACATAATTTTGTTGAGTTTAGACTTATCTGTAGAAATTTTAAATGTTGTATAAACCGTAGTTGCTGTTAACTGTACTTCAGTAATTTTTTAAAAATGTTTTGATATTTTTCAAAAACATATTAACATAGGTACTTCATCCTTAAAAATATAAAAAAAAAATGTTATCAATATGCAACACATTTTAATATCATGCTTTAAAAACATAATATTATGTATGCAACATAGTATTTGCTTTGCCTTTCTAAGCAAAATTTTTAAGATGTATTGTTAATTCATTTTATGTAGAAGTGAAGTAATGCATACAGCTGAAGAGTGTGTATGTAATCTGTAGCGAGTAAAATAATTCCTATTATAACTCTTATTCTACAATAAAGGTCTCATCTATTCCTACCCACTAAGCAAATTAAATAACAAAACAAATTAATATTTGTGATTAATGGTAAAGAAAGTTGAATATTAGATTGGTTAGGTACAGAACTAAAATCTATAATTTAAAATAAAAGAAAGTTGATACCCGTTTGTTTATCTTAAATATATTGAACACAGAGCACAGGTCAAGGTAGTATTAACATTTCTATAATAGCATTTAATGAGACAAATCAGAGGTTAAGATGTTATGAAACCAGTAACAGTGTCTGCATTGTACTATGAACTCATGTAACAAACCTCATTGGAATTGGGAATTAATAATTTGTTGGTAAATAGTTTCTAGATAACTATGTCTAATTAAAGCTTTCACATGTACTTCATAGTAAAGCGATGCGTCATTGTCTCCGACTGAACATGAATGAGTAAAAAGAGAAAACCAACTTGGTTAACCCATGAACGAGTGACAATTTTCACACGAGCCCAAAGGCAGGCGTTCTAGGTTTCGATTTGTTGATAAATCAGGTGAATCTATACATAAAAGTGGTATTTATTATAAATTTTTAATAAATTACCTCAACAGCTTGTGACAGAGATGACCCACTGCTTGTCAAACTAACCACATTCAACAACCTAAATCGATTACGTTAAATTAAAAATAGTAGGATTTCACATGATATCAACGTGTATTTGTGAGTCGTCGTTATAATAACCCAGGAATATAGGAAAACATTCTCTGTAAGGTATGTACGCGGTACAGCAGCCCAACCACGTGTAGAGGCACCGGTAGCGCGCGATTTCACAATGAATTTGTCACTGTACACTTACCGATTAGTTGTGAAACTTTTTGAGCACTTATTTCACTGTATTATTGATCGCGAAACGATCAAATTTATTAGAAAAAGTTACAAATTAGCTGTAATTTATGACGCTTGGTTTGCAAAGAAGCCAGCCACCATCACTACGAATTCGTAAAAGACATATTGAGCATAGACAATAACATTTAAAAAGTTTTTTATCGTGACGTGACTATTCTCAAAATGGAAATACTAAAGTTTAAACTCCATCGAGCACTAAAATTTTGAAGTTGTAAAATAGAGTGACTATTGCGGCAATTAGCAAACTTGATGAGACTAAATCGGCATTTTAAATATTAAAATTAAAGCTCGGAAGGCAAGAAATGAAAACGATTCCTAATTCCTTGTCTATGATTTCTTTTAAGCATTCAACCACCAATGAAAGTGAAGTGGCAACCAATCAGCTAAATGAAAGTTTTTTTGGCCAATCCACAGTTAGCATTTTCCCATACGTACAAATGTTGACAAGGAAAACACTTCTGTGCTAACCGGCAAAATGTAATAGCCAGTTTTTTCATACAATTGCTTCAAAAAGTCAAACTTTTCAATTTACACTAAGATAATCATTGACTAGAAAAAAGCACGCTAATGTCATTGTCATAATGCCATTGACATTGATCGTTTGTACTACATATTTCATTGAATTCTGATACTCTAACTTTTGATTGTTTACGCTGCTGTACAGTTGAAAATTGTAAATTTCAATAAAATGTCAGCTGAAAAGAGACCTTCCAGTGTTGCTGACTCTGAAGAAGCTGAAGAAGGAGATGGCTGGATTGGACCAATGCCTTCTGAAGCTGCGAAACCAAAGCCTAAAAAACGAAAAGGTTATATTAACGATAGCTCCTAGATTTATTCAGTACACAAGTTTTGTAAATTATAACATAATTACATTATCTGTTTACGTTTTATAATTATGAACACTGTTATATAAGTTAGGAATTGTTCTCACATAAATGATAACAAAATTATTTTCTTTACATTTCAGTTCTGGATTTTGAATCTCTGTATATTGAAAATTTGCCATCATCAGAAACATATGAACGGAGTTACATGCACCGCGATGTTGTTACTCACATAATTGTAACCAAAACTGATTTTGTTATTACTGGGAGTCAAGACGGCCATGTAAAATTTTGGAAGAAACAAGTATGTAACTGAGAGAGAAAGTTATAAAACAAAAACTAAAGTGTTATCATGTTGGCTGTAAGAATACCTATTAGTCAGTTCGTGAATTACCCCGTTGTTGCAGATATAATTTTTTATTTTACATTTCCTGTTATTTTTATATAAATTGGCTAATAAATAAAAATCTAGTAATATTTAAAGGAAAAATAAATAAATATTTGGTCGCTGAACACGTCTGACAGAGTAAGGGACATGTTAAACAAAATATTGTAATCAGCGACTACCCACATTGTATACATTTTATTATTATGATAATCCGTATATCAAAAGCTAGTAACAAAGAAGTGGGTTAATAAGAATTTTGTCTCAAACAAAACTCAAAGCAAAATGTTCATACAATAGTATCAATGAGTAAGGTTTGAGACATTCAACTTGAAATTCTGAAAATGTACAAGAAATAAACTACCAGTGCATTTTATTCTAGTATATTTTCTTATTTATATTTGTTACATAAAAACAGCATTTTAAAATGCAAAAATGTAAAAGTTCTAATTGAAATTCTGAATTCACAATAAGACTATAACATCATAATTAATCATCTTATATTTCCTAAATGTTAATGTAATACATACTACTTACAGGAAGAAGGTATAGAATTTGTGAAGCACTTTAGATGTCACCTAGCCCCGATATGTCACATGTCCGCCAACAGCACCGGCAGCTTGCTTTGTACTGCATCAACAGAGAAGACAGTGAAAGTATTTGATGTTGTTAATTTCGGTTAGTACTATGCTACTATCAACTTTTGTTCAAAAACCACAAGTCACACTTACCACAGACGCTGGCCAATTCAAGTAGTGCATTGGGCCAGATTCCTGAGGGTGGGGGTTCGAGTCCCATCTGAGCAAACAAGACAAGTGGTTTTTTTCTAGTATATTTTCTTATTTATATTTTAGTCACACTTAGATAATGGATAGATAATAAGATGGTGGTGGTTAGCCAGGTGGACTTACAACATCTCCTGATGCCGGTGGTGTTGCCACTAGACCACAGGGGATTAAGGAACCTATTTAAGTGTGTCAATTTACATTAGATTAGAACACATTGATATCCCACTATTGTAACCAAAACATCTGCATAAGATTGAAGGATGCCATGTTAGCAAACATATTAAAATAATAGTTATTTGTTATGCAAGGCTGGAAAGTAGGATTTTAACGTCAAGTTACCTCTATTGAAAGCTGAGCAAGCAAAGGATTCTAGGATTCATTAACTGAGATTTATTAAGGTTTATGTCAAGTTCTGAAATCCAATCATAGATTGTGAAATCTCACTCAGCCTAAATATAAAATTCTTATAACAAATAGTTTAATCTTATTGTTATTGTTTTTATGATTTAAGGAACTAAAATAATATAATAAAACCAAAACGGAGTATTATAATAAATTCAAAGCTATTTAAAAAATATATAAAATGTATCATAAAAAGTCAATAGTGCGGTTCAGAACGCATTTATATATTTATTTTTATTTATTTATTTATTTATTCAATTCAATATTAAGACGCATATGCATTAAGACATATTTTTAGGTATTAAATTAAAAAAGTACTTTACCGCGCTAGCGCGCAAAATGCAATTTTCTACGCGGAAACTGAATGACCAATTCTTCTTTTCCGAGCGTGTGAGGTCAAAAACTTTTCAATCTTTTTTTACAGACATGATCAACATGATAACAATAAACTTTGAACCATATTGCACAGAATGGGTTCACTCGGCCGGTGATCCTATATCAGCATTAGCCATGTAAGTAGAACAATGTTGATTTATTACTATAAAAGTACATTACAGATTTTCATAAAGACCCATTGTACACCCGTGAGTCACATGTTACTGCTAGAAATGGACCATCTCCATAATGAAACATTTAGTTTTACACCAAAGTTTTTTTTTTAAAACTAGCGGCCGCGGTTTCACCCGCGTTGTTTCCGTTCCCGAGGGAATATCGGGGTAAAAAGTAGCTTATGTGTTAGTCCACTACTTGAAGTCACTACATACCAAATTTCATCCAAATCCGTTCAGTAGTTTTTGCTTGAAAGAGTAACAAACAAACAAACTGACATACTTCAACATTTATAATATTAAGTAGGATAATCTAACAAACCCGTTCTGTTCAAAATCTAAATTCCCTATCATTTTGAATATGAGGCAAGCATTGGTAAGATGTCAGCAGAAATCGTTCAAAGTAGTCCTAACATGGATCCCTGGTCATAATGGAATTCCTGGAAATGTCACAGCAGACTCGTGCCCAAAAGCCGCTGCTACTTCTGGAGCTTTGGACTATTCGGAATTATTCTACCAGGATGTCTGCATACTATCTCATCAACACCTCAAAAATTTTTTTGAGGTGTTGAATTATTGGTGGTCTCAGACGAAAGATCGCTGGGAAATATTACTTTGATATCCAACAAGAGATTCCACCCAAATCATGGTTTTTTAAACAAAGAGATTTAAATAAAAAAACTGTATCTGTTATTTGCCGTCTACGCATAGGTCATGCCTGTACACCCACCCATCCGGCAAAACTTAAAATTAAGGACAACTCCCTTTGTGAATGTGGGATGGAGGAGGGTTCCGTGGACCATCTATTCTTTAACTGCCCTAATCTACATAGATCCCTTTACGATACCCTACCCAAAGATATTCCTTGCCCTATTAATATGAAATCCCTGTTATGTCTCATTAATAATAACACCCCCTTATTGAAAATATTGGCAAAATTTATCTCCCACAACAACCTAAAATATTAAATATATACTTCTCCCATATTATGTTAAATGTCTGTGATGTTTACTGTGTTGTCTTTTATTTTCAGTAAAATAGCTTAGAATAAAATAATATCAAAATTTTACATCCCACCTCACCATGTAAAAGCTTTAAATATAGAGAAAAAAAAAAAAAAAAACCTACACGTGTCATTGGCGGAATTATGTTTAGAGCATAGAGCAAGCCATTCATAAAGAAGAAGTAGGATAATATTAGGTATGATACAAAATTTTATTTTGCCACAGATCAGAAAAAGGCAGCAACAGAATTCATATATTTGATGGGACGCAGGCATCAGGCACTCCACTACATACTTTCGAGACACTCCACCAAAGCACAGTTGCGACCATAAAGTATAACCCAGTATACGAGACTGCTGTGTCAGTAGACAAGGCCGGCATCATAGAATACTGGACCGGGCCTAAACACGAGTACAAGTTCCCAAGAAATGTTGACTTCAAATCCAAACTTGATACAGACCTGTTTGATTTTGTGAAGAATAAGACCTACCCTACGGCGCTTGCGTTCTCCCCTGATGGGAAGAAGATGGCGTCGATCGGATTGGACAGAAAGGTGATGAATTAATATTTCTTTTTTAGATGGAAATCCTTTTCTTCTTTTAGTTACCATTTAGCTTCAAATAGCAGGTATAGATAGATGAAGTATCAGTTTCTTAATAATATTTTTTATTTTATTTTTTAATACTTAAAATACCCAACTACAGCATAAAATTGTGAATTATGATTGTAGGTACGTCTTTTCGATAGATTACGTTGGAAAATCAGCCTTAATACAAATGTGTGTGCCAATACTCATACAACAGTTAATATAATATTACAACTTTTTAATTTTGCATTTTACAATGCTATTTTTATGTGATAAATATTAAAGAAGAAAATATACTTATACATAATATAATATTATTTTTTATTATCATAATTCACTAGTGACCGTCGCGATTTCAAAATATATCCTGTTTTAAGCCAGACTAAAAACCATTCGTGTGCCAAACATCCAAATCCATTCAGCCGTTTTTGCGTGATTGAGTCACAAACATACAGCTATATAAATTTTTACATTTATAATTTACTTCCTTCCGCCCGCGTGGTTCCTGTTACCGTGAGAATATCCTGATAAAAAGAAGCCTATGTTATGTCCGTCTTTTCAACTAACTCTATGCCAAAAGTCAAGGCCATTGATGGCTTAGTTAGGCGTCAAGGAAGGACAAACAACAAGGACATGAGACAAGTTGCTTTTTTCTAGTATATTTTCTTGTTTAATATTTATCACATAAAAATAGCATTGTAAAATGCAAAATTAAAAAGTTATAATTAGATGGCTGCTTCATCTTAATCGATAGTCAAACATCTGTAAAGATGTTTCTTTCGAATGCGAGGATATTTCTCTCATTGATGAAGCGACGTTGGCCAACACCGTAGAACGGTGAATATACTAGAAAAATTCGACGTGTCCTCATAGGTCTCTGTAGCATAATTGGTTAGTGCATTGGGCCGGACTCCCAAGGATGCGGGTTCGAGTCCCGTCAGGGCGACATGAGACAAGTTGCTTTTTTCTAGTATATTTTCTTGTTTAATATTTATCACAAACAAACAACTTTCGCATTTATAAATAAATAAAATAAATAATTGCATACAAAGACACCAATTATCTAGCCCACGTTAAGTTTCATTAAGAACTTGTGTTATGGTTACTAGATAACGGATAAACATACTTATATACTTTTTTTTTGTAAATACATACATAATATACATATTTAACATCCAGACCAAGACAAATAGACATGTTCATGCACACAAATATTTGTCTTGTCCGGGGATCGAACCCGGGACCTCTGGCGCAGAAGGCAGGCTTAGTACCCCTGCGCCAAACAGGTCGTTTAATTATAATATTAGTTAGGTGTAGGATTGTCAGGATTTTATTTGTTACTTGTTTGTTACCTATTCTCTCAGAAAGTTCTATGATTTAATGTGAAATAACGATTTGCTGAGGTGTCTTCCGGGGGCGCGGTACTAATACGCTAGGAATGCTTGTCTGCCGATGTAATAGGTGCGTGTGTTCCACTTCCTGTCAGGGCGGCTGCACAAGGTGCTGGACGAGAGCCTGCAGCGCTTCCAGGAGCTGCAGCACCAGACGCAGCAGCTGCCCAACATGGAGTTTGGCAGGAGGTAAGTTGACTCCATCTCATGATTAACGGTTGCATGTTAATTATTATCGTAATAAAATGTTTAGAAGCATCCTCTCAAGAATTGATCAATTGAAATGGAGAATTGAGATGGGCATAGAATAAGATCATAAATAGAGAAATGGAGTAAGCTGGTGAAATTCTGAAAAAAAAGAGGTGACAGATCAGGAAATTAGTTATTTATTTTATTTTGGAATAAATTAGTTATATAAGGTATAGCTTATATAAATAATTTATTTCCAAAATTATAAGGTAAAATAGTGTAAGTATTAGGATAAGGATAAAAACACTCGTAAAATTATTTATACCACATTATTTGTACCGCATTCACTGTTATATTTAAATTGTATTTGTATTTTTATACTGGCGAATTTTTTTTTTCTAATTGTATTTTTGTTTTAGTGACTTTTTATGCATGATGTGGCAACCTTTAAAAGAATTTTACATTTGAAATGATCTTAATAATTTGTAATACTGATAATAGGGGTTAAAGTATGAAATTACCGATTTTTTTCTTACACTTCTAGAGAACGTCACTACTTCTGTGATTAAAAGGTACATCTATTGCTTGATTTTATATTAAATTAAGATCATAATGATCAAGAATAATTAATCTCATGGTTATTATTTTTGTTTCTTCTAAGAAAAAAATACCTCGAAAGGTTCTCCTTTTTTATTAGCAAAATTTACTACTTAATTTAATATAATTTATAAATTATTCATTATTTTTTAAATAAAAATATAGCATTAGATTGCTTAGTCTTCAAACAATAATAATAATAATAAAATCATTTATTTCTAACTTCTTGGGCTCAGATGGTTAGTAACAATGATACTTATAGACCTAATGTTAGTATGACAAATTACAATTAACAGGAACACCACAGCACTAAACATTTATATGTACATGGACCATACAGCATTGGTTGATGTACCGGCAGTCTAGCCTGCTCGCGACCATGTTTACAATGATTGTACATTAAAAAATTGTGGCATTAGCACTTGCGGTAGTAACTATAACAAAAATTGTTAGTATGGAAAAGGAACTTTCTTTGAAAATCTTCATACAAATCGTCAATTTCGTAGTTAAAGACCTAATAGTTTAGAGCAACGGGACTCAAACGCGACATTTATTATGAAGTAGGTACATAATGTACTTACAGCTTGACGTTTCGGCTGTGGTGCTACAGCCGTGGTCAGAAGCAGGACTGGTGGTGCGCGGCGTCGTCTGTTCGGGCGGGCTTGAAGATCTTCGGCCACCCTCAAATTGACACTTTTATCATTTTTATTATTGTTAGTGATGTCATTGCGGCACACAACACTGACAGTATCGAGGTTTGTTTTGAACGGTAAAACTCGCGGCTTGCACTTGTTAATCACTGAATTACACGCTGATGACAATTTAAACCCGTCCTCTCGATTAAAATTTGTATACTTTTTGATTTTAATCGCTTCTCGTACCATCCTAGTGTGATAATGACGATCGGTGGAGAGGATTATAGGATCATGTAACTCCATCCAATGATTAACTCCAGCTTCAAGAAGATGTCCAGCTACCGCGGATTTACTCGTCTGTCGATTTTTACCAGCTGCGATATGTTCTTTGACCCTTTATGCGATTGCCCGCTATGTTTGTCCAATGTACGAACTAACCACAGCTACAATCGATTTTATAGACACCCGGAGTCTGAAAAGGTATTACGTCCTTTGGCGATCGTAGTTGCTTTAGATATTTGGTGTAACGGAGATATACAGTCTTAATGGAGAATTTTCTAAGCACTGTTCCAATTTTATCCGTTACGCCTTTGATATAAGGCAAAAATGCTGCCTGACGACTCACTTCCGGACATTTTTCCTTTTTCTTTCGCCTTTTGCATCGCTGCGACAGCAGCGTTTCGTTTTATTACCTCTTGAACATGAGCAAGTTCCGACTGAAGATGTTCAGGGTCACACAAGTTATGAGCTCTGTTGGACAACGACGTCATCACGGATTGAAGGTGCCGAGGATGATGATGAGATGCGGCATGTAGGTACCCGTCTGTGTGTGTGGGTTTTCGGTAAACAGAGTGAGATAAAGTACCGTCCTTTCTTACCCTGATCTGCACATCAAGGAAATTACAAGTAATTTTCTCTGGTGGTCCAAATAAATAAATAAATCTGTTTGCCTAAAGTTTGACTGGTAGTTGTAATGTACAAAAGGCGGACTTAATGCTAAAAGTATTTTATTAAGTCCGCCTTTTGCACAGTTGTGAGCCATTGAATTGAGTGAGACTATGAGTTACAAACTGCCGACCTTCTACAGCGAAAATGGCTTCAACCACGAAGACCTTTTTTACCGTATCAACTCATCTTCAACCGTTGTTTCTGTAACAGGATGGCCTCAGAGCGTGACCTAGAAAAATCCGACGCTGTACACCTAGCTAACGTGGTGTTCGACGCCAGCGGACACTTCGTGGTGTACGCCACCATGTTGGGCGTGAAGGTCGTCAACCTCGTCACCAACCGCTGCGTCGCTATGCTCGGGAAACCAGAAAACCTGCGACCTTTACACCTCGCTTTATTCCAGGTAATAATACTTATAGAGACCATAGTGTACGCCACCATGCTGGGCGTGAAGGTCGTCAACCTCGTCACCAACCGCTGCGTCGCTATGCTCGGGAAACCAGAAAACCTGCGACCTTTACACCTCGCTTTATTCCAGGTAATAATACTTATTGAGACCATAGAGTACGCCACCATGCTGGGCGTGAAGGTCGTCAACCTCGTCACCAACCGCTGCATCGCTATGCTCGGGAAACCAGAAAACCTGCGACCTTTACACCTCGCTTTATTCCAGGTAATAATACTTATAGAGACCATAGTATACGCCACCATGCTGGGCGTGAAGGTCGTCAACCTCGTCACCAACCGCTGCGTCGCTATGCTCGGGAAACCAGAAAACCTGCGACCTTTACACCTCGCTTTATTCCAGGTAATAATACTATAGAGACCATAGTGTACGCCACCATGCTGGGCGTGAAGGTCGTCAACCTCGTCACCAACCGCTGCGTCGCTATGCTCGGGAAACCAGAAAACCTGCGACCTTTACACCTCGCTTTATTCCAGGTAATAATACTATAGAGACCATAGTGTACGCCACCATGCTGGGCGTGAAGGTCGTCAACCTCGTCACCAACCGCTGCGTCGCTATGCTCGGGAAACCAGAAAACCTGCGACCTTTACACCTCGCTTTATTCCAGGTAATAATACTTATAGAGATCATAGTGTTCGCCATCATGCTGGACTTGAAGGTGGTCAACCTCGTCACCAACCGCTGCGTCGCCATGCTCGACAAGCCCGCGGGGCTATTGCACCTATCTTTGCAATAGCAACGCGACAGCAGAAATTGCGCCGTAATTGCTTTACGTCACGGATCAACAGTGCGGCCTCTACCGAACAAACGATGAACTACAATGTGCATTCATTTAGTTCCTGTTATTGATACCAAATTGTTTTTGGCGCTAGCGTCATAACAACACGCGGCGTCTCACTCTCGCATCTAGGTCTTCATCTTTTTAAAGACTTTACACGGGCATTTGATACTTTAAACCATTCATGCTTACTAGAAAAGCTTAACAATACAGGTATTCGAGGACCCGCACTAAACTGGTGCGCTGAGTATTTAAAAAATCGTACATACTATGTCAAAATTGCGGACACTACAAGTGATATACTACCTATCACTGAAGGGACAGCTCAAGGATCGGTGCTTGGTCCTCTCCATTTTTTGGCATACGTTAACGACATGAACAATGTACTGAAATACTGCTCATCGTACCAGTATGCTGACGACACATGCCTTATAATAGCAGACAAAGACGTTACCAGGGCGCTTGAAAAAATGCAGCAGGATTTCGACTCATTAAATAAGTGGTGCCATGATAACGGTCTCGTTCTTAATGCCTCTAAAACAAAACTAGTACACATACGATCGCCATACAGTAAAACATACTGTGAAACAAACAATAGACTAAAAGTTCACTCGCATAATTGTATACATGTTAAATTGCCACAGTGCAAATGTCCAGTAATAGAAACAGTTAATAAGCATACTTATCTTGGACTGATTGTAGATTGTAATTTTAACTGGCAACCACATATTGATAATGTGTGTGATAAATTAAGAGCGTTCCTGGCACACATTATTATTATTAAAAATAGAATACCCTACAAAATTTTAATTCTGTTATATAATGCATTAGCAGATTCACTTATTAACTACGGTATTACAAGTTATGGTAGAACATTCAAATCTTACCTTAATAACATTCAAGCCCTACAAATTAGAATTTTGAAACTAATTGTATCCCCGAAAATAAAAGAATTGTACAAAAACGATGATTACAAACTTTTCAAACATTGTAATGTCTTACCAATAAAATATAAATTCCTTTTTAATATATTAAAAGATCAATTTTTTAATGAAGATTTACAGAATAAAATTCAACATAAAATTAATACGCGCCACATAACTAAACAAAAATTAATCACTCCAACAGCCACAAACAACAGCTACGGTGAAAGAACTACTCAATATATAGTTCCTCGACTGTTAAATAACTTAGACCCTTCTTTTAAAAATACCATCACGGCCCATAACTTAAAGAAAAAATTGAAATTACATTTTCTAAGCATCCTATAGATAAAAGAACGGACTGGTGCCGCGATGCGAGTCTGCCTTCCTTCACATTCACTCCAATTGTGCATGCTTCACTGTTGTACTATCTCCCTCCTGTCCACGGAATTTTATATAGTCTGTCGATGTTTACATGTTACAACTACACTGTTCTTTTTTGGTTAAGTAGTCCAACATTAATTTTCTTTTTTTTTTATAATCTTACATAAGTACTTATAGATAATGAATTAAATTACGTACTCACAGCACACCGGACAAATCCTAGCGATTTTTGGTGCGCTTGTCAACTATGTCAAAGTTTTATTTTGTCAAATAAATTAAAAAAAAAAAAAAAAAAAAAAAAAAGGTAGGAGCGCGAGAGAGTGAGACGCCGCTATACGAACCATCAGCGAGCGATTAGCCAGCAATCACATACGTAATACCTTTTTTCTTTGACGTTCCGCAGCGATCGCGCGATATTTGCGCGATAATTGCAAATTTTAGATAATAGCCCCGCCCCCGCCGAGAACCTGCAACCTTTGCATCTTGCCTTATTCTAGGTGAACATACTTAAACATTCCTTTTAGCCAGACTGCTATCCCTTCCACATCATGGTGTACGCCACCATTCTGGGTGTCAAGGTCGTCTATCTCGTCACCAAGACCCTGCGCAGAAACAAATTGGAATAAATATTTTCTAGGATAGGAAATGGTATAAAAAACAACACACAAAAAAAAACAACTGCCCTTGACGAGTTTCTTGCCAGTTCTTCTCGTTACAAGGTCTCCCGCCGTAGGGTGTGTGAACCGATTGCGTAGTTTCTTTGACTTTCATAAGTGCTTGTAACGGACTAGCTAGACTGAATAAAATTGACATCGAGTTTGAGATATAATTTGTAGAAACTGACATTTTGAAAAATAGTTATTATATATTTTCGTTAAACTCTTCTTCTTAACCGCCTTTGGTCTATTGGAACAACCACCGGTACCAGACCCAGGGGTCCCTGGTTCGAATCCCAGCGGGGGTACATATTGTATTCGGTTTGGTTGGTGGAAAGATTCGTTGTAAGTCCGCATGATTAGCTACCACCATTTTATCTAAGTCTGACGCCATAACAACAATGTTTTCAGCATTGTTGTGTTCCGGTAGTTAGAGATAAGATAGCCAGTTCCTCAGTGATTGAGGATTCCGGGAGAGGCTCGCTTCCATCTTCAGCCTTATCAATACTTAACATCAGGTATGATGAAGGCTAAGAGACTAATGACGGGGACGTCGTTCATTAAAAAAAAACCTTATCCCTTTGAACATGAATCGAAATTATGTCATCATTACAGACGACAAAGATCTATCGATGAGAGATATACCTTCGTTAACTCGCATTTGCTGCACTCCACTAGTATTTCTAAATATATTTGTATCAATCACCACATTTCCTCATACAGGGTAGGACCAACCAATCAAAGGTGGCGACCACTCTCGAGATGGAAGGCTCGGAAAACCCCACTCTCCTCAACGTGAAGACTGACCCGACATTATTTTGTACGGCGTACAAGAAGAATCGGTTCTACATGTTCTCAAGACGGAGCCCTGACGATGTGAAGAGCCCCGACGCTGACAGGGACATATTTAATGAAAAACCTTCGAAGGAGGACATCATATCTGCTACGGAAGGACAAGGTTAGTTCTTTTAAGGCTTATAATAATTATTATAAGCTTGAATCGTCCCACTATAAGGCAAAAGCCTCACCACCAGTCTCCTCAACGTGAAGACAGACCCGACCCTATTCTACACGGGGCGTATAAGAAGATCCAGTTCTATAATGTTCTCACGGCGCATCAACTCTGACGACATTAAGAGCCCCGACGCTGACGGACATTTTCAACGAGAAACCATCCAAGGAGAACATCATATCTGCTACGGAAGGACAAGGTTAGTACTCTTTACATCTACAACTTGTGAAATGCTTAGCCACAGACCGATATCGAGATAGACGTTAAAGTGTACCTATCTTGCGTACCAAAAGTTTGATCCACGGTCAAAGTTTTACGACCCAAGTCGGTCCGCTTGAGACCATTGCCATGAAAATACGCCTCAATCAAAAACGAAAATGGTTAATTGTGCAGTGCTTTCTTGAAAGAGCTCATTAATAACATTTATACACCACCTGCATCTGTAGCACGTATTAAATATCAAATATTCTCAACTTGAAAGTAAGCTATTAATGCTCGGAGGGAGCTAATGTTGTATGGAACTTCCCTTGTGTAATTATGATAACATTTAAATTTAGAACGCCAAAATGTCAACAAAAACATTATCAAAAATAGTTGAGAAAAAAAAACAAGTCTGTTCAAGGCATAACTTCCTGGTCCAAGGAGTTTTTAACTGTAAAATTGACACTTTAAAGAGACTTTACTTCTATGAAAAATATAAACATTGCTGTATGTATCGGGGTCCCTAGCACCAAGAAAACATTTGAAATTGGAATTATGCTATATTGTGCACACATTCAAATATAATGTAATAGCTATCTCTTTTATTTTCGTGCTTTTTCGTGTCTTTTGTCTTACTTATCAGTAAAACATGGCAAATCAACAAACTATGAATGTGTGTAGTCTAGACTCTTAGTTACAGTCACACACAGATATAATGAAAATTATCATGGCATTGCCTACGGGACTAAATATCTAAAGAAAAAATCGGTTATTTTCGATCCTTTCGATATTTTTTTCCGCTAATTGTTATCACATTGGTTTAATCATTTATAATTTCTCTTTTATTTAACGTCACATTGGGCACAGTTGGTGTATAAAGTAGAGTATGCTCCTCGGGGATAAAAATGTCTTAGCCTTGGGCAGACTTGAATCCTTAGCTTCATTCAGGATTCTTACCATAACTCCCTCGCTTCGCTCAGGAATTAATGTCTTCATACCCTCACTGCGTTCGGGAATTAACTACAGAATCCTTCAATCCGGATTCAATATGCTGCCCGTGACACAAGACACTGATATATCCCCTTAGTGCATAATCTACTATTACATATCACTAAACCTCGCCCGCGATGTCATCGTAGGTACGAAAAACTCGCCACGCTAGGTTCTCATACAGTTTGAAGCGCTCTTTTCGTCTATCTCGTCGTATCGTATATTTGTGTGCATGAACATGTCTATTTGTCTTGGTCTGGGTGTTTATATGTATATTAAGTATGTATTAAAAAAAAAAAGTATATAAGTATGTTTATCCGTTATCTAGTATCCATAACACAAGTTCTTCATGAAACTTAACGTGGGCTACATAATTGGTGTGATTGTATTCGAATATTTATTTATTTTATTATTTATCTCGATATAGGTCTGTGCGCTTAGCCTTCACCAAACCTAAGGGCCTAGTCCGTTTGCGAAGTTTCGGGTTAGTTTTAGTTCGTTCTTAAGATTTTGTCACAATCATTAACTTAGATTATCATGTCGCGTCAGATCCAATGGCACTTTATTTGTAAAATATAATACAAATAAAGTGGCTGTGACATGTATCGGACAGACAGACATGACTATAGATGCAAAAAGTATTTTAAACTTTTAAAACCATTTGGTTTTAAACCGTTTTTTTGGTTTAAAATGTTTTAAACCAATTTTTGAGGTTTAATATAGGTTTAAATCGATTTTCTATTAGAATTTACTAACCTTTCATAAAAAACAATTCAGAATAAACTTATTGCATTGTTTATAATATAACTGGGTTATTGAAATGAAAAAAAAGCTTTTTTATAATCAACATTTATTTACCATTTACGAAACATTGTGAACAATTATTAATTAAAAACTATACTTATCTTACATATTTTAATATATTGATCAAAATCAAACTATACTATGAAACATTATTGTTTAAGGTGATCCTCCAATCCTATCGAACGTGACGCGACTCGGCGCGAGTAATGTGTAAAAATAAGAAAGGAAATATACGAAGCGACGTTGCCACTCCGTAACGTATTATATTGTACAACTAATATACACTATGAAATAAGAAAAAGCATAGGTACCTACTTACAGCTTAGGAAAAAGAAAGAAATAAATACGCAATTAAGTTTTTTAATATTTCTAAATATCATATTGTAAAACGTCATTTAAACTAACAATAATAAAAATAAAAAATTAATATCTTTTATTATTACTTTCAAAATAATAATTTGTTAATAAACTAGGCAACAGACTGAGTAGAATTGAAACTAGTAATCACGTGGTCACGGTTTTAAACCGTTTTAAATTTATTTAAAATGCGTTTTAAACCACTGATTTTAGTTTAAAACGGTTTATTTGCAACTCTAGACATGACGAATCTATAAGGGTTCAGTTTTTTACTATTAGGCTACGGAACCCTAAAAAGCAACTTGTCTCATGTCTACATGTTCATATTCTACATGTGCCCGAGGCGCAGCTCTGGGGGGCTATTCTCGCTCTGAAATATGTCGAATTCGACATTTTTATATTATTAATTTCTTTATTAAAAATCTAAGTAAAATCTCTACAACTGTCAAAATCCTTTAATTTCAATTATCTTTCATAATCCTATAATGTCGAAGATTGCTTTTAGTAAGCCTTTAATACAGATTTTTGACTCCAAAAATCTATATTTAAAACTCACAGAAAACAATCTTCAATATTATAGGATTGTCAAAGATCATTGAAACTAAAGTATTATGACCGTAGTAAAGATTTTACTTACATTTTTAATAAAGAAATTATGGTTTGAAAAATGTCGAATTCGACATCTCAGCGCAAGAATTGCCCCCCTGGGCCCTTATTCACTATGACCACTTAGCGATTCCTTGCTCAAACCATCGAAACCAAGTACGAGTGGTTTCGACATTTTGAAAATACATTTTCTCTATGACATTTACAAGTTTTAAAGTTATTTTACTTGTCAATAACTATACAATCTGTGATTGTCATGTACTTGTACAATAACTCTTTAATTTGTGAGTATTATCAGGCCCGTTTTACTCCCCGTGTAGGCTCGAAACGTACCTACGTGCTGCGGCAACTCCGGCGTTGCTAATCTAGCAGGGACTCACGAGAGAGCAATGACGCTCGCGCGAATTTTGTTCGTCACCTACTTTCCGTAGCTACATTTAATACTAGCGGCCGTGCGCGGTTTCACCCGCGTGGTTCCCGTTCCCGTGGGAATTTTGGGATCATTTATAGCCTATGTTACTACTTGGGGTCTAAGGATTCTCTATACCAAATTTCGTCAAAATCGGTCCAGTAGTTTATAAGTTTATTCGTTACATACAAAAATACAAATCTTTCCTCTTTATAATATTATAAGTATAGATACATTTTGATTATACACAAAATCTACCTATAAATAAATAAATCACAAAGAGGCAACCCTAGCAGCGTCAGAAGGAATACGAGTTACGCGATAGAAAGAGACGCAAATTGTAGGTGAATGAATGCTAGACATTTAGCGCAGTGCGACGTGAATTGGACTTTATTGCGTCGTGAGCTAGACTAGCTATTTGTTTGATTGGAGTTCCGAAGTGAACATTCTGTACTTGTACTATTAAGTATTCTGTGGTATTATGGAGAAAACGAATTTTGAAAATGTCAAAACTAAGTACAACATCGGCGTGGTTAGAGCAAATAATCGCTAAGTTTACGACGTGACAGGGGCATATCCAATGAGGAATCTTCCAAGAAGGATATCATATCTGCTACGGAAGGACAAGGATAGTTTTCAACTATAATTATAACCCTGGTCCCAGAATACAGGGTCGGACGAACTTATCAAAACTGGCGACCACTCTCGAGGTGGTACGCTCGGAAAACCCCACTCTACTTTTAACCACCCCTGTGGTCTAGTTTTAAGAACCACGGGTAAAAGACCTAAATATCCTGGGTTCGATTCCCAAGTACATATTGTATTCGGTTTGGTTGGTGGTAGGCCTTGTCGTATGTCCGACTGGCTAGCTTCCGCCATCTTGTCTAATTCTGACGCCATAACAATAATGTTTTCAGCATTGTTGTGTCCCGGCAGTTAGAGATTGATATCTAGTTTCTCAGTGGTTTCGGAATTCCGGGAAACGCGCGCTTTCACCTTCAGCCTTATCATAAATTAACATCAGGTATGATGAAGGCTAAGCGTATCCCAGAGGACTTAGAACGCACCTCTCCCGGAATCCTCAACCACCGAGGAACTGGCTATCTTATCTCTAACTGCCGGAACACAAATATGCTGAAAACATATTGTGTAATGTCTTAGAGAAGATAGTGGTAGCTAGTCAGGTAAAATTACAAGAAGTCCTACCAATAATAAATCAATAAAAACCTTTTTCTCTCTTTCTTTAATTATTTATCAGGTCCTAACTGTCAGGCAAATTTTTATATTGCAGCTAACTCTCAAGCAACACTCCCTGCTAAAATATGACAAAAATTTATTAACTTCAAAACGTAGAAAATATAATGTATGCCCATCATTTTCCGCTAAGCATCACTTTGCTAAAAAATCTTTGAGTTCCTTGATCCTTTTATATACAATAAAATCAACAAAATAAACAATATATATAATTTAAACATGTATCAACTCAAACATTGTGTTTGTGACTGGTTGAAATCCTTGAGTTATAACGAAACTGAATAAATTTTTGAAATACATAAATGACATAAATATATAATTATGCTAGGTACCTTTAACTAATATAAGATTCTGTGAATAAATTCAAATAATTCCATTTGATTATGACTGATATACAAACCTTCTCCACACACACTCACTCATATTCATTTTACTCACCGTGAGAGGTTCATTACATGTAATTTAACTTTAAGGCTTTGTTCTGATTCTGGCATATTTTGTTAGTTTTAGTTTATATTATTTTGCCTCTCTGTATTATTTATTATCCTCTCAGAGGTAGTTGAGGATCCTAACAGAGTTAGAGTGTTTAAATTTTACTTTCAAGCTGCATATTTCATGCTCTGCTAACCTGCCCCCATTTACCGGCACAAAATTTTACTGGAGGAACTAAAATCTCTTAAAGCCAGGATAATTTTAGACTTCCTGGAAGCCTCCACGCCCAAAGAGATACTCTAACTGGGAGGGTATTTACTATAGATCTCTTAGTTCGCAGGGACTGCAGTTCCCACTGAAGCTGCATAGGCTCTATATCTCACATATAAAAATAATGATATTCCCACAGGTGTACAGCGCATATACGAGCAGGCGATCCTCCACACGTCTCTAGGCGACATCCACGTGCGGATCTTCGGCAAAGACGTCCCACGATCGGCCGAGAACTTCTGCGTGCACGCGCGCAACGGGTACTACAACGGGCACGTGTTCCACCGCGTCATTAAAGGGTTCATGGTGCAGACTGGTGACCCAACTGGTGAGACTTTAGCAAATGTTATCTCGTAGGTTGTTGAATAATCTACGGCGGAGAATTTGTGCGTGCACGCGCGCAACGGGTACTACAACGGGCACGTGTTCCACCGCGTCATTAAAGGGTTCATGGTGCAGACTGACGACCACATCGGTGAGGAATCCATAATATTATAAATGTGAAAGCTCTAATGTTTGGAGGTTTGTATGTCTGTTACTCATACAAATATGACTGAATGAATTTGGATGAAAGGCAAACAGAATGTTTATAGCCTGGATTAAATCGCGCTAGACTCTACGCGACTTTAAGCTCTATTTTGTGAAGCTTAGAGTCATTTTAGTTATTTAGTCCAGTCATATTAGAGGTTTCACCTCGGAATGAGAGAGGACAAGCTGTAAACTCGTATATACTTTCATTTTGGTGTTCTAAAAGTTGTCTCAAAAGTCTCATAAATCTGGACTTTGCGCCGTCACATTGAGGTCATAAAATAAAATTTTCGCGATTATCTCGGTTCCTATGGCTCGAATGATGTTAACATTTGAATAATAATTGTAAAGCACAGAATTACCGCCTCTGTGGTCTAGTGGTACAACCACCGGTATCAGACCCAGGGGTCCCGTGTTCGATTCCCAGCGGGGGTACATATTGTATTCGGTTTGGTTGGTTTTAGGACTTGTTGTAAGCCTGGCTAGCTACCACCATCTTATCTAAGCCTGACGCCATAACAACAATGTTTTCAGCATTGTTGTGTTCCGGCAGTTCGAGATAAGATAGCCAGTTCCTCAGTGGTTGAGGATTCCGTTAGAGGCTCGCTTCAGCCTTATCAATACTTAACTAAAGGCTAAGAAGACTCTTTTTATGAATGACGGAGAGACCCCCGTCATTCATATCCACCTCACTTCCTTCCACGTCAAATGCGCCACGTTTTGTATATAAGTAAAAATATAAATAATGCCATGTGGTTGTTGCAATACCAAAGCGTTTATGTCCAGCGATTTTTAGTACTGAGCAAATGTTCATCCAGTTCGTAAAGATATGCCCCATGCTCAGGAAAAAGTATTGCGGCCTCATCGGGTGCGATCCCCGTAACGCTAAGTGCGAAGTGAAAACACCTAAGGTATGCGTGACCATTCTGTATTTTGCAATGCAAAGAGATAGAAAGCAAAGAGCCAGCAGCACCCAATCGCAAACCTGGCATTCTAAATCATGCCCTAACCATTTTTGAAACTGCCCCCTAATTTTCTAATTTCAAAATCTATCACAATCCCTTTCAAAGGTATTGTGATTGTTATAGTGATTTATGGAATTGTGTAACCTCTAGTCTTTCAGAACGAATGATGTTTTAAATGACACTTTATTTGACACTTCTCCATAAATTTGAAAGATATTTTCGTCTGTCACTTTGTTTATGCAAAGTGACAGACGAAAAAGTTAATTTAATACCTTTCAAAACGCGTCCCGATCACAATCCTTTTCAAATGTCAAATAGTGACGGTCTGAAGTATGTTAATATCTTTCAAATGACGAATTGATAGGGATTGCGATAGATTTTAAAATTAGACAATTAGCCCCCTGGTAATAAATAATAATAAATACAATCATATGCTGATGACCTGCTGCACTCTTAGGGCGGTTTTCTCGTAGAAAATCTTAAGCCAGTTTGTTTTTTTAGAAATAGGTAAGTTTTGTAGATATTTGATAAAAATGTTATTACTTTTTTAAACAGCGCAGAAGTTGTGTCACAGAGCCCTCTATATCAAAAACGGTTGATCGTATGACAAAAAACACTTTCCAGTTGTTAATCTTCCACCGACAAGTGCAGCAGCCCGTCAGTACATAAATCGTGTTTATTACCAGCCCCTAATTGTCTAATTTCAAAATCAATCACAATCCCTTTTGAAAGGTATTGTAATTGTGATAGTGATTTATAGAATAGGCTATTTGACAATGCGAAAAATAAAGTGTCAATTACTGTTATCAGTATAAATTATGAGTTTATAAACGGTTTTTTATTAACGTAAGTTGAAAATAATGATAAATTTATTTAAAAATCCGTAAATAAAAATGTATTTTTTAAACGTTTTGTCACGTGACACAAAACGCTCCTGATTCGTCGAGTTTATAATGACGTCACCTGCTTGTAAACCTCGCTTGCCTACGTATGTAGATGATATGCAGAATACAGGCAAGTGACGTCACCGAACCCATTGCAGCGCCATATTGTGAAAGTAGCGTTTTGGCGCGCTATTTGAATATTGAATTTTTAATTTGATATTATTTAGCAAATATGTACCAGAATTAAAATCATTACATTCCCTCGTAGTCACTGCTAGAAGTAGATAGCAAAACTGCTAAAAGTGGCCGTTTTTGACACATTTGCTATCTACTTCTACGAATGACTATGACGAGATGTAGCGATACCTTCTAAAAATACAAGACAATGGGCTCTAAAAATTCCACGTAAAGTTTTATTAAAATTGTGAATTAGAATTACGATATTAAATAAAATTCAACGCGGCGCCACTTTCGGTCAGGGTACCGCCTTAAACCAGTAGGCCTAAGATGAGCACCGCGACAAAAGTTACTCGGCGCTTATGTCGCGTAAACGCACTGTCTGTCCCACTCACACGGTACTGATACGAACGCGTCAGACATCGCGAGATAATTTTGACAAATAGTCGCGGCGCTCATCTTAGCCCTGCTGGCCTGTTTCACTCCCCGTGTAGGTTCGAAAACATACGTACGCACGGCGGCAACTCCGGCGTTGCTAATCTAGCAGGGACTCACCTCACGAGCGAGCAGTGACACACGACGCGCGAGTTTTGTTCGTCACCTACTTTACCGATTTTAAAATGGAGATCACGATTCAAATTAACTTTTTTACTTATATTGTTTGCCTCGTTATATCATGTCATTCCGGATTGATACGAAACCTACCTATATAAACACATAAAATATTGAGTTTCATAAACAAACTTATGCCGTATCTATCTTCTTATTAGGTTAAAGAAGTAGGTAGGTACTTTAGGTATGTATGCCAATTTCTTATACTTTTGATAGGTATTAATTAACCCTTACTTATTTTACCTACCCATGTATACTATTTAATCTGCGTATAAATACATTAATAATATTTTTTTATTTTTTCTGTCTTATCGTATGAGAATTTGTGGCCAGCCACCACTGGTGTAAGAGTTTATCAAGCCGCCTTTAAGGCCTCTGACTTGGCTTAACGACTGTTATCAGATGACAACAACCGGACCAACGACGCGACGGTTCAACGCGCCCTCCGAAGCACGGAAACACTCATTTTGTAATACCACTTTACGGTCACCCATCCGACACCTGACCGGACCGAACGTTGTTTAACAAACGTGATCGAATACGATCAGTTTGTCAAGCGCCGCCATGAGCTCTTTAAATATTGCAATACTAAATAAGTCATAAGGAGGCAACCCTAGCAGCGTCAGAAGGAGTACGAGCCACGCGATAGAAAGAGACGCAAATTGTAGGTGAATAAAATTCTAGGTATTTAGCGCAGTGCGACGTGAATTGCACTTTATTGCGTCGCAGTAAAACTATGTATTTGTTTGATTGGGTTTGCAGAGTGAACTTTCTGTACTTGTACTATTTAGGATTCTGTGGCTATACTAAGAATAGTGTGATTATACTATGAATGTATGTGTGTCTTAGCAAATAAAACTTTTTTCTATCTTATCTATCTATCTAAGAAAACGTTAAAAGATTTGATTAGTTTGATAAAACAAGGGTTTTGCTTTTTTGTTTTAAGGTACCGGAACTGGTGGGGAAAGCATCTGGGGTGGCGAGTTCGCGGACGAATTCCGGCCACAGCTGAAACATGATCGCCCCTACACCGTCAGCATGGCCAACGCTGGGCCCGATACAAATGGCAGTCAGTTCTTCATCACCCTAGCGCCCACTGTGAGTCATCATCATCATAATCTCGGTCACATGACATTGCCGGGTATAGGCTTCCCGTAGGGATCTTTACGACGATCGGTCGATCCCCTCAGAACGTCGTCTTGTGCGCGGTCGCCCTTCCAGAACCGCCCCGCCCCAACGACCATCGGTTCTTCTCGCTATGTGTCCCACCCACTGCCATTTCAGCTGAATAATTCCTCGAGCTATGGCGGTTACTTTAGTTCTGCTACGGATCTCCTGAGCATGGACAGATCCCTACATTATATACTGATCATGGCCAACGCCGGGCCCGATACGAGTGACAGCCAGTTCTTCATCACGTTAGAGCCCACCGTGAATCATCATCTTTTTCAGCTATTCTTCATGTCCCCACTGCTAGGGCATTGACCTTCTTTTAGATAGATGAAACAAGACCGGCCCTACACCGTCGGCAGGGCCAACTTCGGGCCCGACAACGATGGCAGCCAGTTCTTCATCAGGTTAGCGCCTACCGTGAGTTATCATCATCTCAGCCACATGACACCCACTGCTGGATATAGGCCTCCCCCAAGGACCTCTACGACGATCTGTTGATCTCCACGGAGACCTCCTTGGAGCTATGTCCGGTGCGCGGTCGCCATTCCAGAATCTTACCGCCCCAACGACCATCGGTTTTCTCGTTACGTGTCCCGCCCACTGGCACCACTTCAGCTGAATAATCGTTTGAACTATGACGGTTACTTTAGTTCTGCTACGGATCTCCTGAGCATGGCTAGATCCCCACACTATATATATAGTGTGATCCCGTGCCCACGGCAGCTAAAAAAGTGCTGAAACGTCGGGAAACCAAAAAACCCCAAAAATTCCTAAGAAAACACGGTAGTAAATATTAAACAAGAAAATATACTAGAAAAAAGCAACCAGTCTCATGTCGCCCTGACGGGACTCGAACCCGCATCCTTGGGAGTCCGGCCCAATGCACTAACCAATTATGCTACATCTTTCTCAATTAAAAAGTTATTATTAGATGGCTGCTTCATCTTAATCGATTGTCAAACATCTGTAAAGATGTTTCTTTCGAATGCGAGGATATTTCTCTCATTGATGAAGCGACGGTGGCCAACACCGTAGAACGGTGAATATACTAGAAAAAATCGACGTGTCCTCATAGGTCTCTGTAGCATAATTGGTTAGTGCATTGGGCCGGACTCCCAAGGATGCGGGTTCGAGCCCCGTCAGGGCGACATGAGACTGGTTGCTTTTTTCTAGTATATTTTCTTGTTTAATATTTATCACATAAAAATAGCATTGTGAAATGCAAAATTAAAAAGTTATTAAAACACGGTAAATTCGATCTGACTCGTGAAATAGTGCGCTAAATATCCGGAAAACTTGTTTTATTTCAATAAACTGTGCGCGCCAAAACTTAAGATGTAGGAACATAATATATTATTATTATTTATCGTATCAAATAGTAACAATATTTTTTGTTCCAGCCGTGGTTAGACAACAAGCACACCGTATTCGGGCGCGTAGTTCGCGGCATGGAGGTGGTACAAAACATCGGCGCCGCCAAGACCAACCCCAAGACCGACAAGCCTTACGACGACATCCGGATAATCTCCGTTACCGTCAAGTAAATGTTCAAGCTGCAGTGCTGCCAACTTGTCTGGTGGGATTTCATAATATTTATTAATAGCGCCGAGGCAGTCAAACGGTTTTAACCCCGTCAGGAATAGGAAAAAGAGACAATATACATATTTCTTGTAAGGACGGTTAGTATTTTACAGCAGGTGTAGTTTATACTACATTGGTCCTTCGAGCCGGATTTTTTGAAACATCAGTCTTTTCCTTAGGATGACGTTCCCGGGCATCTTCTTGTAAACCTTTTGTAGCAAGCGTTTGCGTGTTGGCGTGAGTGACGCCTGATATCTTGGTTTAACTCAATCAAGATTGATCGTTTACATAGAGATTAAGTAATTTGTCAAACAATTACGGGTTGATGTAATTTCATATAAATAAATAAATAAATCACGGCTTCAACATTACCTGAATGTTACTTTTATAATAGTTTACAACATCAAATGGTTACTTTAAACGCGTAAGGTACGAGTTGCACAGTTTGACCCTCTTGGGGTTTTTTTAAGTCCGGCCACTGAGAGAATGCATTACTGACAGGTTTATTCAGATCTTTATATTAAATAAAAAAATATTAACTTTTCGATTTTGCATTTTACAATGCTATTTTAAGAAAATATACTAGAAAAAAAGCAAATGTCGACAAAGGACGACATGAGACGATGCTTTTTTCTATTATATTTTCTTGTTTAATATCATAAGTATAAAAAGCTTATTTATCAATAACTTTACCAGAAATAACGTACTGACACAAACACATTCTCTCACCGCAACCGGCCAGATTTTAGTAAAACGAGCTAGATGCTTTAAACTTTGTGCATGGGTCCATCCTTTGATCAATACTTCATTATTGCCATAACAAGTGGTAAAGTTGAACTCTAACAGCATGTTGCATCATATTTGTTACTTTGACTGCTTCACTTCTGTGTGCTCATTGCGAAGTTTTTCTACTCACGGTCGATAATGAGGTTTTTGGAATGCAAATAAAATTGAATTAAGCGGTTAGGTTTTTGTATGGCGTTGGTGTAGTCCGTGGCGTAATCCGATTAGATGGCGGGCCGCTGATTTCAAACAAAAATCAACGCGTTCACGATCAAACGTGAGTAGAAATAACTCTCAATAAGCACTCTGTTGGAGGGATTTGTTCTGTTGGATTTACGAGACCCTTAGATGTAGATATAATGTACGTTGGTTGCCTCTAAATTGAAACCAACTGTATCCATGGTAATGATAGTGTGAAATGTAAGTGTAATAGATATATTAGGTTCAAAGTGTGTTCTATAGAAACGTTCGTTTTTCTACTCCTAATCATATGTGTAGTATTTTAGTGGTGTAAATTATTTTATATAAAAATAGTTTTAATAAATAATTAACTTATGAAATATGGTTTACATGGTATCACGGTTTAATTAAGTGTTTGACCTTATAATGATGACACGAAATAGTTCAGTTTTTGATCCTTGGAACAGCTAAGTTGGTGGCACCCAGACCCACTACACAATGTAAGGAACTCAAAGTACAATTTTTATATGTCAATTATGTTAAATAAAAATGTCCTGTTATTTTTAAGATTATCAAAACAACCTACTTAATTCTTCCTAGTAATATTATAAATGCAGAAGTATGCCAGTTTGTTTGATACTCTTTCACGATAAAACTACTGAACGGATTTGGATGCAATTTGGTACAGAGGTTGTAGATAGCCTGGATTAGAAGAAAGGATACTTTTTATCCCGATATTACCACGGGAACGGGAACCACGCGGGTGAAACCGCAGGCGGCTGCTAGTAAATACATAAAATAAAAATATAGTGGGAAATATTATTATGTAAAACGGAATGCTTACTTAAAATCTAATATATTCTTGTTACTTTAACAGTTTTACCACATATTTTTCTTTGTCAAGTAACTGAGTTTAACTAGTTAAGTACCACGAGTGTTCTTTTATAGGATTTTAATTAACGTTCTTAACCTCTCAGGGCCCGAGTTATGAGACACAATCTGACACAATAGATAATCAATCTATTAATTATTAACAATTATAAGTTTTGTAATGACTCTAATCTGTAACCTAAAACAAATAAATAAATAAATATTGTTCTCTGGACACCAGTGTCCTGCTAGCAAGTGAGAAATGAAGAGGGGCGGGCATTGTTTTTCATATTCATATTCATATTATTTATTCATTCATAAACATGGGTATTACAAAGATGTCAGTTAAATACAGAAAAAAAAAGTTACAGCCATGATTCACCTTAAAGGTATATGAATATTAATATCTTGTAAGTATACAATACACCACTATAAACGCAATTATTTGATTATTATAAAATTTTACTAAAATAAAATGTCAATATATGAAATGTCAATGTCCTTATAATTATTATTAAACTTACGACTAACTACCTATATCTAGATGTCTATTTTATCATTTAAAAATAAGCTAATGTCATAATACACTTTGTCAGCAAGGTAGCCATTGAGCGCAGTTTTAAATATTTTGTTATCTTTGATCGTGCGAATGGTCAGAGGGATTTTATTATAAATTTGAGGTCCCATACAATTAACACTCATTCTCCTGAGAAGAGTTTTGCATCCATGAGTAACTTTCAAGGTGCCTTCACGGCGACTACCGATGGGATTCACTACAAAAAAATCAGGATTGTTTCGGATAAAATTTGCAACTTCACTTATATACATGGATGGCAGTGTTATTGTTTTAGACCAAAAATGCATCTGAGTCATTTCTTTTGTGCTTTAAAAACACTTTGTTTGTCAGTACTATTAGCCCAGAACATTATCCCGTATCGTAATGCTGATGCAACATAACCGTGATAGGCTGTCAATAGCGTCTTAACATTAGCAACTTTCCTTAATTTATATATGGCATACGAAAATTTGTGCAGTTTCTGTATTAGATTATCAATGTGAGGTTTCCATGTCAGCTTACTATCTATAGTCAAACCTAAGAATTGAGTACTGTCTACTTCCTTCACTGTGTTCCCAGAGTATTTAATGTCAAAATTTAAGGGGTAATTATTTCTTTGTTTAAAATTTATTATATGTGTTTTTGTCAAATTAATAGTCAAATTATTTAATGTCAGCCAGTTAATTAGAGATGTCAATGTATTATTTATGTCAAATTTAATATCGTTTAGGTTGTCATAGGTAAATAAAACAGTACTGTCGTCAGCAAAAAGAGTCATGTGGTGGTTAAACACATTCGGAAAGTCATTTATATAAATGATAAAAAGAAGGGGGTCTAGCACACTTCCTTGTGGTACACCACAGCAGACTGACCTCTTTTCTGATACATAAGTAGTATTGATACCACTATTAGAGTCTATCCTGTTGATGCGTGTTATTTGTTTTCGATCACTCAAATAGCTCTCAATTAGTTTATGGGCATTGCCCCTTACACCATACATTTCCAATTTATTAAGTAGTGTCCTATGATCAATATTGTCAAATGCTTTTGACATGTCCATAAATAAAGCAAGCGTTGGATTACGCTTGTCGATATTATTTACAACCTTTTCCAAAAATTCATAAATTGCCATGTTTATGGACTTATTTTTCCGAAAGCCATATTGATGCTTGGAGAGTAAATTATTGGTTTCAAAGTAGTTTGCAAATTTTTCATATATCGCCGGTCCCGGGCAACAAAGACGTAATATCAAAAATCAAATTTTACAGGAGAAATAAAAGAAGCTAATTTGTTAATAGTTCAGCGCGCAGTTATCCAAAAGAGGCGTTCAATGTGTCAAATGAGAGCTAATTTTTTTACCCATATAACCTCCATAAAAAAAAAATGCATTGTTTAAATAGTTAATGGAATAACTGACAATATGTATAATACAAATTAAAGACGTTACCGTTTCAATCGCAAAATCTTTAATGGCTTTATAAGCACACCGACCACAGATATTCAGAAGCGTAAGTATTTACTACGAACTAATTTTCCCTTTAGCTCTCAAGCGTATCGGACGATTACCGCTTTGTTGCGGGAATTTTTTTAGACAAAGCTTTGATGTATCATCTACTAATTGCTATTTTGCAATCCTGTCAATGAAACATATTTTTACGTGAACATTATAACGGACTGACCTCAACTGTAATTTATTAGTATTATTTATTTGTATTTGTTATTTATTACGAAATAGTATTTTTTTTTACTAATGTGACTACTACTCAATTTATGTTTATTTATTTATTTATTTCTTTATTTAATACTTCATGCTCAAATTGGATGTACATAGGCGGACTTAATGCTATAGGCATTTTCTACCAGTCAACCTTAGGGTGATGTGGAGACTAGTAAGAGGTAGGGTGCACGCACAACCAGTGTAAAAACTAACTGAAAATAATAATATATGTATTTATATATAAAATAAAACATACTATATACATAAATACTAACATCTGGAAGCATGATTTTATAAAATAATGATATTATTTTAGTGAGAAACATAGATCTGGTAATTATGAAAAAGGGAATAAATAGTAGAACTATACAGTGATGTTGGTTTAAGTTAGATACTAGTACCTATCTACCTATCTGATATTTAGTTTTATTTATTTTCCCAACCTTGTTAGTATTGAAAACATTTCCATTGTTATTTTCATTTATTAGAATAAAATAAAATAAAAAAACCATTATTATCACATATTTTTTTATTAAGAATAATTAAACTATGGAACAAAATAAAATTGACAAACACTTGCAAAAGAAAAGAAATATTAAATGCTACATTCAATTCATACAACATGTTCCATTGTAAATGTTGTTGTTTCTGTTAAAGCTGATAAGTTTCTTGCGGCCGTTCTTATTATCAGTTAAAAGATGTCCTGAATGGCTGGTAGGGAAAAAAAATGTTCGAAAGTACTTATCTATTAAGTCTATTTGAATAAAAATCTTTGACTTTGACTTTGACATTAAAATCACATAGTTTTTATAAATAATTAGCCTTTGGAAACAGAAATTAAATGGTCCTTTAACAGCAAAAATAATTATTATGCTGTCGTTAATTGGAATGAGATCACAATTTTTTATTAAAAACCTACCCATAAAACTTGGAGAACAAAAATAAAAAACAACCCTTACAAAAGAAAACAAATATAATACACTACTTTAACATCACATATTTTTTTTAAAGTTTTAAAAAACAACTTTAAAAAACAGATATTAAATTGTCCTTTAAAATTAACATTAATATTATGCTACTCGTATCTTTTCTTTGACTAAAATCACACATTTTATTATGTATGTAAGTACTCATATATAAAACCATGGAAACAAAAAAGAATAAACAATCCCTTATTAAACAAATATTGTATTGTATGCTACATTAACTTCAATCTTCGCTTTCAATATCGATTTCTTCTTCAAAGTTTCCAATACAGTGCAAATTATTATATTAAAATGTATGATAATGTTTTGGAATTGCTTCAGTTCTGCAAAGACTCATCAAATCATCATAAAGTGGTTTTGGTAAGGCGATTGACTCCCTGTAAAGGTTTCTTAATTCATCTGAATCAACAATCACTGTCACCTTTTTGGGTCTTCCTCTTGAAGATTTGATGATTGGTACAGTATTTAAAGAAATGTACTCATCGTCATAGTTGTACTTGAGAAATATAACATCTGGATTTGCTTCAGTCACCTTAACTTCGTGGATCTTGGTCCACATAATTTTGTCATTACTTTCATCTGCCCGCAACCAGTATCTCTTGTCCATTAACTCCTTTAAGTCAAAGAAATATTGTTGTTCCATTTCATTAACGTGAAATTTTTCGCCATTTATCTTGGCATTTATAATAATATACCATACATTTGATCAGGTGTATAAATTGTGTGATTTTTTTTGCGCGTTCGATAAGAGAATCTCCTTCAGACTGGCTATGTCCAGTTTCAAAATAACTATTAATTATATTGACTCCATACTTTTTGCCAAATATAAATAAAGACCAAAGATAATTCTGTTTTTATTCTGGCACAGCACAACCATCAGAATAAAATATAAAATTGTTGATTCCACTTTGGCTCTCATTTTCAATGAAATTAAGAACGCAACAGCCGATTTCATTAGCACCCCTTTTGGCTATTTGGTAGTGCCAGACATAGCAATAACCTTTTCCACTTAAGGAGTTGTAAATTGTGAAGTTATATTATGGGCTACTTCCGCTTGTAATGAAAGATCTCGCTCTGATTGAAGAATCGTCAGGACTTTTTCCAAATCATATATAGCGACAATAGTAGTCGCAGGATCGACTTCTATTTTATCTTCAGCTTTGAGTTCACGAACACTTTCCTTATTTTTAATGTGCTTTGTGTAAGCTTCTTGGAGTTGCTCTTTTCTTTCACCATCAGCTTGACGACACAAAGTACTTACATTGGGCGCACATATCTTTTTTGGTTTATGAAACGAATAATTATTTTTTGTATTAAATACAGTCTCATACTGAATGGCGTCTTGTGGCCATGTCTACTTCACGTGGATAATTCTGGTCCTTAAACCATTCATTGGAATACAGTCTATACATTTTCGAAATATTTAATGTTTCATCTAAGTACAACCTTTGAGAATCGCTTCTTACATAATGCGATTCTTTCACTGGAAATAGTTTTATATGTGTAATAACAGTTTGCTCGGTTGAATCACGCATTTTTCGAGATCTATTTTCATGTTTTGCCCCTGTTCTTGACCATCATTGACTTTTTCAGATTTCCCTTTCTCTATTGCTGTGTAAACTACTTTTTCTGTTATGTTAAGTGTATTCAAAAAAAATTTTTTGCAAACGGCAATTTTTTCTGTTTCATTAATCTTGAAAAGGTAGTTAATAGTTTGTGTCCTGTTTTTTGTTCTTTGTAGTTGCATTTTTTTTATACGTTGATCCTCGTGATCCCCAATTTGCCAAAATTACCACAACCTTCATCAATTAAGAATCTCTTGTTTTTTTGTCAAATTATTACTACATAGTACACGGTACACCTCCCGCCGAATTAAGTTAATATTTGTATCAATTGTTTACCTAAGCACGGTGCTAGAAAGAAAGCAGTAATCACTTATGCGTAGGAGTGAAAGGGATGACGTTCGGCGTAACATGACAGTGCGCCACCCGGGCTACAATAAATTTCCGGCAACAAAGGCGTAATAGCTCATACAGAATAAAATCTCTTGTAATTCCTTCGTATGAGGTGTTTACAGTTTATTGACTTATTAAGTTTATTCTAAAGAACGCGGTTAAATGTATTACTGTTTCTCTTTGTTTAGTTGTTTAGAGTAAAGATGTTTACCGGTTTTGTTCTGTTAGGTTTTTAGAGTAATCCGTTAATACATAACTTAGTCGTAAGATATTTTCCATGCAATAAAGATGTTATTATCATTTATTTTAATAAAATATTAATAAAAAAATCTGAAAAAAATAGGAGCGATAGTTTGAAACTCGGAGATGCCAAAAATCAAATAACATTAAAAAAGCGGTAACCGGCGATTACCGCTTTGTTGCCCGGGACCAGCGATATGATAGATTCTATGATCTTTGAAAATATTGAAATGAGTGCAATAGGGCGATAGTTTTTTAAAAGCTTTTTATCTTTTTTAAATATTGGGATGGTTATGGTCAACTTTAAAATATCTGGAAATGTTACTTGCTCTAAACATAAATTAAAAATGTAACACAAAATTGGAGCTATTATATTTCCTACTGCTTTTATAGTTTTTGTAGAAACATCGTCAAAACCTACAGCATTCGTATTTTTAAGGGAGTTAATAGATTTAATGACATCTAAGGGAACAATAGGTGTAAGAAACATTGAATGTGGTTGGCGTTGAAGAATAGAATTTGGTTGTCTATTTTTATCATCCATTACTTTCAATGATTCTGTAAAAAAGTCATTAAATGCATTCGCTATTTCAATTGGTTCTGATAGCTCTATATTATTTTTAGATACAATATTATTAATGTGATCTCTAGGTAAGTTATTGTTATAATTATTAATTACGTTCCATGTTGCTTTAGCCTTATTTTTGGATTGGGATATGGAATGGTCATTTTGGGCTTTTTGGGTGAGATTTATTATCTTCTTATAACGTTTGCTATAATTGTCAAAAACTAGCTTATTTGATGTTGTTGGAGATACACGATATTTCCATAAGAGATATCGACGTCTCCTGCTACACGATTTAATGCCCTTTGATATCCATTTAGGTTTATTTGTAGTAGACATTTTAATTTTAATTTTTGGGAAACAGAGATTATAGAAAAGAATAAATAGATCGTGGAATAAGTTGAAAGCGTGATTTGGACAATTTGTTTCATATATTTCGTTGAAAGTTAAGCTTTTGATACAGTTCGAGAATTTTTTTATATTTTCTGGAGAATAGTCTCGGCGATGTGTAAACCAGTGTTTTAGTCGACATGTTATTTTGACAGGTACCTTTAAAGTTTGGGCAGAGTGGTCAGACAATGTTAATTCTACAACCTCTCCCTTTGCACCACGGATGTTATGTATAATATTATCTAGACAGGTTTTACTACGAGGTCTTGTGGGTTCATTAAATTGACATTTTGAATTATATTTACATAGTATTTGGCTAAAGTCTCGAGAGTCTTTATTGATTGTTAACATGTCGATATTGAAGTCCCCACATAAAATTAATTTATAGTTGTTCATGTCCCTAAGCTTGTGTAACATATTTTCCAATCTACTAAAAAACAGAGTTTGTAGTTCTGATTTTGATCTTGGGGGTCTGTAGATGCAGATTATGAAGAGCTTATGTCGTGCAAGTTTTATTGCCGAACACTCAAATACGCCAGGTATAGACTGGTTGGTAATGCTGGTCATATTTTCATATTCATAGCCATTTTTGATTAAAATACAAGAGCCGCCGTCGCGTTGTTGTCTGCAGTAGGAAGATGCAAGTTTATAATTAGTTACATTTAGGAGTTGTAAGTCACATGCCATCATGTTATGTTCAGTTATACAAACAATGTCTATTGGAGTACGTGCGTCGTTTGATGTTTCTAAATTCATAAGCGCGTTCGATTTTGTAATTAGGCCATTAATATTTTGATGCATTATATGTAAAGAATTAAGCACGAAATAAATGATCAGATGGATTGCAGTGAGATTTAGAATTACTCTCAATGGCTATATTGCAGTCAGTTTTCGGACTCAGTATGGAAAATGCTTCAAAGTCATAGTGTATCTGCTTCATGATAGACTGAAAAATATTTCTAAGTCCATAATTATTTAATCTACCTGTTGAATTTGAAAACATTTCGTAAGTCAGGTTTACATTGGAGGCAAAGAAATATGCATTGCATTTATTTTGTAGTTCTACGTACAGTAAGTTATTAAACAATTCAATTTTATAATTATGTATGGGAGCTCCTAGTACATACGTAGGAGTACAAATTATCAGATTTGTGTTTTTAATTTCTTTAATTAAATTTCCAATCGCATTAACAATTTCAATACAGTTAGTGCCTTTCTTAATATCGTTGTCACCTAGTATAATTAAACAGTAATCGTTCATTGTAAAACTTGACAATTTATTACTCAAATTGGTTAAGAGCTGCTTTATTCCTATGTTAGGCAATAGAAATCGGCAAAATTTAAAATCAGATGAGAATGCTTCTTCGATACTGTTATGAGAGCCTGAATAATGTCTATTACTTAAAATACAAATTTTTCCATACAAACGTTCGCGACGGCTCCTCCTTGACTTACATTTTTTTTTAATTAACGACGGGGAGTCTCTTAGCCTTCATCATACCTGATGTTAAGTATTGATAAGGCTGAAGATGGAAGCGAGCCTCTCCCGGAATACTCAATCACTGAGGAACTGGCTATCTTATCTTTAACTGCCGGAACACAACAACGCTGAAAACATTGTTGTTATGGCGTCAGACTTAGATAAGATAATAATAATTTATTTATTGACACATTTTTTTACAAAAATATAGATTAATTTTCTTATCTTAAGTACATCTTAGATCTAGAAATTAACATCTGCACCTGAACTAGTTTACACTGTATCTCAGGTGCAGCGCTAGATACGAAAATATAGATGTAAACAAAGCATTTCAATCTTAAAAAGTAAAATAATAATATATGTTTAAATCTGCCAAAAAGTTATGCAGAAATAATTTTTCAATTGCATATTCTATTCTCCTGTCTTCCTTTTTTCTATAACTTGTTTTTCCAAGCAACAAGAAGCCTTCAAAAATGCCAAAATCCGCCTAATTTTTATCTAGACTAATGTGGAGATTCAAATAAGTACCTATACAAATCATGAACACCGCTATATCATGCGATATGATATAGCGCATCATGCGTCTTGCTTACTCCGCTACAATGTGAGCGGGACAGTGACACGTTATCGAGTTATCGAGTCGATAGAAGCCGGTCATGCTAGGCCTACTGGATCGTTAATAATTCTTTTTTGTAATTATCACTATTTGAACGAAAAAAGAATTAAAGTAACGAGCCAGCCCGAAAGACTACATTTGGTAAATATTCATCGAATATTTATTATCATCATCCGCACCGCTAAAGAGTGGAACTCCTTGCCTCAGTCTGTGTTTCCTGACACTTACAATTTGGGGGTCTTCAAGGCACGAGTGAATAGGTATCTTCTAGGCAAGCGCGTTACATCCTAGATCGCATCTTCGCTTTCCATCTGGCAAGATAGCCGTCAAGCGCTTTACCTATCTAATAATAAAAAATAAAAAATATTATAGTTAAAAAGTAGTTTGATCCCTACACTTTTGATGTGTTTATTTACAAAACAGCAAAACAAAGAGACCGATATACAGGGTAGAAAAACCTATGGACCCTGGGGGGAACTACCTTAAATCCTTTAGTTAGCTCATTTTACTGAAAGGAAAAATTCCTTTATTTTTTAAAAGAAACACAACTGCATTGAAACATTTTAAAAAATACGCTTCCCACACCCAGGTATCAATCCAGCAAAAAAATTGTAAAAAATAAAATTCTGTACTTTTATACCATCAATCAAAAGGATCAACTCTCTTTAACAAACTTGGTAAATTAAATTAAACATGTGTTTCCACATGAAAACTCAACTTATAAACTCAAAAAGCACTTTTATCCAAGGCTCTTTTGAAAAATTTACAATTCGTAATTTCTTTAACATAGATACTGATCTATGCTAGTACTACTGAGTAGTACCATAGATCATAATACTATTTTAGGAGGAAATCGTCGAGAGCCGAATCTCGAGTTATGCGATTTTTATTCGCAATATTCAGCGGTAGCTGCGCTATCCCTATCGCACGGTATTAAGAGGCCAAAGCTCGATAGCAATAGTTGTTCCAAATACCTATTTTTCAATTGTCTCCCAGCTCGCTCATTACGAATGGACTTAATATGGAAATTCAAATATTTATCACTCATTTTGGTTAGTGTTTTGTTTCTTTTTTAGTCTCAAATCATAATTTACATGAAATGTTACAAAACATGATACAAATAATTTTTTTTGAAAATATTTTATGGATAAATAAAGCAGAAAATAAGACAAGACAAAAATATCACTTTGCTATGCTGGGTAAATTAAGTTTAAAATAAGTAGTTTAACAATGTTGTGATTTCCTTAATTTCTGCATAGCTTAATAATAATTAAGTATCGACTTAAGTTAATATTTAAGAGAATATGAATAAATTAATAAATACATTGTGAATGTTGTCTTGTCATGTACGTTGTATGAATTCTGATATTAGTTATAAGTATTAATATTACATTTTAATTTAAGAGCATTTTTTATATTAGTTCATTAATAGAAAATATGTTTTTAACTTTTGTTTTTCTTCTAACCCAGGACTTTAAATGATGGCGTGTGGCGCGCGGCGTATTTATGTATATTTCATGTCTCATATTCTGAAAGTAACTCATAACTTGCCTAAAATGCGGGTTGAAAGTGATATGTGGCGGCCCTAGGGCTGTAATAAATTTTTCATGTCTCATATTCTGAAAGTAACTCATAACTTGCCTAAAATGCGGGTTGAAAGTGATATGTGGCGGCCCTAGGGCTGTAATAAATTTGAAAAAAGAATAGGGGGTCATGTCAAATCGATATCTGTAATCTCTTTGGACTTTTATTTACCAAAGGTATGTAGGCAAAGGCACAGAAGCCTATACAGCTTATTTTGCTACATTATAAAATAATTAAAATCGTAGAAACCTTACAAATTTTTTTTAAACACATAGTTGAATGAGAAAGAACCTAATAATTCAGATTAAAAATACCAGATTATCCTTAATTCTGTTCGAATACTCGACTAGTACGGTTTTTTTACCTACCTATAGGTAGCCGAATTAAAAGTTTAAATAAAAATTAAAATATTCAAATAGATTTTTTAAAAATAAGTAATCTGGTTGTTATATATTTTATATATGTCGCAGCCAACTGGTTATCAGCCGTACAATTGGAGGGCTAGCCCGGTATAAACGCCAGCATCCAATTGAATGCCTAAGCCGATAGTTGATTGAAATAGCATCACTTAACGTTCAAATAGTTGGCTGATTGTAAGCTAGCCCATTGAAGGTAGATGGCTAACGTGAATTGAGGCAGGTGATTTAAATTTTGTTTATTTTTTTGCCACTGCGGCGCTGGTGTCACCAAAACAAATATGGCGGCAGGTAGCTCGCTCAGCTGACAATGTTTTTCGTTGGAAATAGGTCTACTGAGAATAATTAACAATTTTTTGTACCTTAGTCCTGTAGGTCACGTGATAGGTTTGGTCTTTTGGCATGAAAATGCACCTGCGCACAAGAGTCACGTTGCAACGGCGGCGTTTATTCACCGATGAAGCTTCGAAAAACTTCATCAACCTTTTTATATTCCAGACGTCCCAAGCAACAAATTAAAACTAACTGCAATGAAAAGAAAGGTGTATGTAAAAAAATATACGGCGACTTAGAGGTGAAGTCTGTAATTCCTACTCAAATTACAAATATTTTTATTTGAATTAGTAATCAATTTATATGAGCAATTTCAGAAATGTATTTGGGGTAGTAAAGAAATATACTTGAAAGAAAAAAATATTTGGTGCTTAACTGCAACCGACTTCCCCCCCCATTCCGCGAACTTATTGACCTCCCCTCGTAGGTGCTCATTTTGCGAAATGCACATTATGAGAATTGAGAAGTGCCCCTTTTGAGAAATACACATTATGCTCAATGTACATTTGAGGCGAGTTCTCATTTTGCGAAGTGCACATTCTGCGCCAGACCCGCGTCACCCGCGTGCGCGAGAAGCAACCGGCTGCCACACGCGGCGTTCGCTGCTCGGGCTGCTAAGTAAACTGCATTCAATTATGGAACTTCCTACTTTACGGATGTTTCAATTTCCTTCAGCAAATGCAAAATGCGATGCGCTGCGCGCCGACTCAGTCTTCTTCTTCCTTTTATATGTAAAGGTCCCCTTTTGGATTTCGCCTCGCCAGTATCCAGTTTTTCGGCTGAATAATAATTTTCTTTCTACAGACTGCTTCTGCCAACTCCGCCCGTTCGGTGTGTATAACGTTATTAATATTGGGGATGGCGAACCAACCAATGGCACGCGTGTCATTGATGGCACGTGACCAAATTTTGAGTGTCACCAATCACAAAATTCATTATTGTGAAAAAAGTGTGAAGAACGACGAAGTAAGAGTTTGATTACATATTTATTATTTTCCCAATAATAACAAGGCAAAATTATTTGATGGCACGTCTATGACATTAATCAGCAGTAGCTACGGCTTTAGCTTTACTGTTAAATTTCTCTAATCAACTTTGGACTCTTTTAGATATTCAGTTTTCAGCCCGACTCTTGGCGCGATCGCATTGAGATCGAGGTTGAATTAAAGTCAAGTCAGTAATTATGACTTAAAATAAGTAATTAAAAATTAATACTTGTAAAAAATCCGTAATAATTAGTGACACTCAATCTCGTCTAATCCCCCAGATTTGTCCACTCCTTCTGTAGAAATTTGACATTTTGGAGTGGATAAACCATAATTGTTGTTGAACATACAATATACAATCAACAGCATGACTATTTAGGCACCATAGCTGTGAAAATCCAATGTCAAAAAGTGATTTTATTGAATACTTTGACAGCCCATTGCTCTGATACCCCAAGGATTAGGATGTTGCAACTTGGGTATGTTTATTTAGTTAGTTCTAGAGTCTTTGTATCTATTACGTTTCAATTTTGGGTTTTTGGTCCATAAATTATGGGCCATCTCCTTTCATAATCTATATACATAATACATACTTATTAAGCATCTTCTTTATTATTGAAAATAAATTAAATTTTATATATGATAGTATCACAATTGCTTGCTTAGCAAAGATTGCATTTAGATCTGAAAAATAAGATAATGAATATTTCTTTTCATTAAAATGCTAGTCTGTGATTAAAAGCAATAAAAGCTTCTTTACTGATAAAACTACACTGAAGCTTTCAAGCCTCATTTCTGCAGTGACTATGACATTTCAAACTCTAATCGGATGCAGCTAGTGCGATGACAGTAAAACAAACATCGCCTGGGTCACGGGCCATGAATTCTTTGCAGATTTTAGCAGCATCTTCTAAAAGGCTATCCGGAGAAGTAGGCCCATGGTTAATAGGAAAAGCTTTGCTTCCATCTAATTCATACAAATTACCATTTTTGTGAATAAATGATATGAAGTGATGATTCACAGGCTCTTCAGCACTTGGGGTATTAGTTTGACCCTCCTGAGCTAATTCCTTGTGAGCATCTATGATACCTCTGCATTTCTGAAACAATGTTCCACGAGATGCAGCATCTAGACTTTTGGCTTCATCTAAAAATTGTTTCAAGTGCCCATCCTTTAATCGAATTTTATCAGTGTTATTAGCAACACTATGCACAAGGGCAACAGTTCCACAAGCATTACTGATATTCTGTTTCATGTAGAAGATATCATTACTAACTTCTTGACCTTTCGATAATATTTCACTCTCTTCACTTTGTTTGTGAGCTTCGTATGCATCAGAAGTAGGAAAAAGCAACATAACAGAAAGAACTGGGCGAGGTACCCAAGAAAGCATTTCAGGGTCCAGTCCCATGACATCTACAACACTCCAATCGCGTGGTACACCCAACTTCTGAAGAAATTTATTCATCACTTCAGGATTAGACTCCAAAGGAACTAATATTTCAGACGCCATTATATCTGAAAGGAAAAATTAAATTGGAAAAATTAGATTACTGGGACTGAAATAGTTGAAGCTTTTTTCTCTTGGCTTGCTTGCTTTCGACTTGGATTGGATACCGATCGAGTAGAAAAACTTATTTGTTTTGTGTAAGTGTATATAGGTATTCTTTGGTTTTGTTAGATTACCTGATGAAGTTATTCTTATCGATACGCAAGTTTAGTTTAATTCGAACTTTCAGTTTTTAATTAAATTAAAAAGGTATGCTATATGTAAAGTACGTCAGTCATAGGTTTATCATTGTACATTACTATATAATTTGTGGGTACAGCTAAATAAATACCGCGCTTCATTCATACAAACATCGGATCAGATCTAAAATACTACTTTTGCTATTTTTGTGATCTAAAAATCACAAATTCTAATGTGACATGTGACCGCTTTTGACGTTTTTTTTTCTTCTTCAATCAACCACAGATTAGGTAGGTATTAGTTACTATGTAACAATCAAACAACTAACTCACAGTCACAAAATACTATTACTCCTAGCGGAGCTCACAGCACAGTAGACCTCCGCTAGGAGTAATAGTAAACTGTGCCGTTTTTGGCAGAGTAAGCGCTACCACAGCGCTAGTGCGAACATTCTATTTTATACAGCTCACTATTGCGCTAACGCGAACATTTACCGCTATCAGGACAAGCCTGGCCAAGTAAAAAGTAGCCTACCTTATCTTACTTTCCGTCCTTTCAACTAACTCTTTATAGGCAAAAAATCAAATCGATTGCATAATTAGGGCGTGAAACATAAACACACACACTATTGCATAGGTATACATATAATATAATGAGATAGATTAAATAGACACAACTTACGTTATTACTCGGCTAGAATCTTCGTGAAAGAAAACGGCAAATGTTTGCTTAGCAATATCCTACAGACACAGCAGTTTCTTAACATGTTTTTAGTCTGTGGCTCACCTAATGTCCATAGACTTTACAGAAATTGGTTCACTGAGCCACAAAACATGCTTCTTGTCAACAGATGGCGTTACTTTACTTTCAGAAGTACACAAAAATTGTAGCAGCTCTTGTATCAACAGTAAATTAATTTAAATTACTAATAAAAAAAAAATACAATTTGTTTAGTTGAGGAAATTAAAAAGAAATGGGTGTCATTTCATTGAGTTTTTCTATTTTTTAATATTAATTTACATTGGTTCAGTGGGGCAGACATAATACAAAAACTCAACAAGAGATGGAGTTACTTGTCATTTTCCAAACAAAAAGAAGCAAATTATAATAGTTCCATGCCTAACATATAGAAGGGAAGTCGGGATAACTTGTCGAAACTAAAAAACATACATCGCAATATTGTAAAATTAGTATCACATCGGCACAACTACACTGCACAGCATTCAACATACTTATGAATTTAATAACACAATATTTTTTTTAACATTGCGAGAAGTTCAAACTATTTCAAAGTTTGGTTTAGTTTAGGCAAAGAATACACTTACAAAGAATATATACACTTGGTTTAGGCAAGCTTAGGCGGGTTTAGGCCTTTATCCTCGACAGGAGGTGGGTATCTGTGACTTAAATTCGGTAATATATTTCAATACCAGTTTAAAAATTTGCACGCTTTATACCGAGGAGGGGTTATAAATCTTAGAGCCTTGAATATAGGTACAACTTAATTAAGCGGAAACGCGCCATTTATTCACAAGTTTACTTTTGCATTGTGTGAAAAAACTCATGCTGTCTGACGAGCTGTCGTGTGTAGTATTTTTCAAGGTATGCTAAGGTATTAACAAAATTAAAATACGCAAAAAGGGCACGCGGTATTTTACTGCGCAAAAGCAATAAATCTACTTTAATCACTGCGTAATGAATTTAACCAAATCAGCGGGCATGTAACCGAGTATTATAATAAATTGAGCTAAAGTTAAGCTAGTACCATCCATTCGTAGAATACGATCTATCTACAGTCATCAGCAACTGGGGAATATGTAAAATGACAAACTACAGACGATTCCGAGCTCGATGGCTTATTACGTCCTAAAGTTCAATGTCGATTGGAGAAATTTGACAGTTTTGTAAAGCCGTATCTGCTGTTGAGTGTATTTATTTATTTGCATAAAATATGGTAATACAAAGTTGTTATAATTAGGTTTCCAACATATTCTGTCGAGTGGTTCGAAGTGCAAATATTTTGTTAAAGTGATACAAGTTATTACGAATGCTAATAATCCAGATACAATTAATAAATACTTTATTTACACGTGTTTTGTAATAATACCTTCGCATTTTGTCTGTTTTGTGTTTGAATGACAATAGTCCCGCCTACCAAGTAATTAGTCCAATCTCTAAAATTTGTGTATTTTCCAATTTTTTATTTGTGTTATTAGTTATAATTTTGCCCTTATAGTTTTCAACTTAAGGTACCTTTTTAATTAAGAGTAACGTATAATGTTCAGAGGGCCTTTTTTACCAGGGGGAAATGCCTGCGCATACCCCCCCGTCCGGGGAGACAGAGAGGTTATGTGGGACTCGAACCCACTAAAACCCCCTGGGTGTTCCTTCCTCGCGTATGGACGGAGACTATCGGGGCAAGGGTAGCAGTCTACCAGGGGCCTAATTCTGCTAATGCTTAGTCACAATCGTATTCCAATGGTGGACCAATGGTAGTCCCGTTTTAAACATTTCTTGTTACAACAGTGTAAATAAACACTACTATTAAAACACGATTGAGAGACGATTTTGACAAAAATTTAGCAGAATTGACCACCTGGTCTCCGCCCCGCGTCTGCCCTCTTGGGCCTTCCTTTCTGGGTCGGTGGAGTGACCCAGACTACCACTACTCTTGGGCGCGCAGGAACACCTGGCGCGCCCATCCACCACCGGGGTCCTAGCTGGACGACGGGGTTCCCCGTCCCGCCGCCCAACCCCCACAGCTACTGCGTTCAGAGGGCCTAGTGTGAGTTTGATAATGTTCAAACGTTACCATCGCGTAAGAGTTAAATTTTGACAGATAGCCTTAATACAATGATATTAAGGTTGAGAATCAAACTCTATTCGCAAACTTCGGCGTAAGCGAGTAAGGTGAGAAAACTCACACCAAGCACTCTGATACAGTAAAAATAAAGCGTTTTTTTTATGTACAACGGGGAGACCCTTACACCCATATTCTAAGTCGTTCCTCCAAAACTTACTCGTCCTCGACTTAACGAAACCTCATTGAAAACCTCTTCGAAATACTCCTCGAAATCGGTATTCTAAGTCATAACTCCGTAAGGACCTGGAGGAGCCAAAGAGTACGTAGCCACTCCGTGTTAGGCCTAGCGCACACTACCATTTTTACCCACGACGAGGTTGAGTGGAGTGTAAAAAGTTTTGGAGGAACGACTTAGAATATGGGGGTTAGCCTTCATCATACCTGATGTTAAGTATTGATCAATGCTGGAAACATTGTTGTTATGGCTTCAGACTTAGATAAGATGGTGGTAGTTAGCCAGACGAATTCACAACAAGTCCTACCACCAACCAATCCGAATACAATATGTACCCCCGCTGGGAATAGAACCCGGAACCCCTGGGTCTGATACCGGTGGTTGTTACCACTAGACAACAGAGGCGGTTAAACACACACAGTCCGTTTTTTTGGACAAAATATGAATAATCTTGTAGGGCAGTTGCTTTTTTTCTTGTACAATATGTTGACTTATAAGAAACGCGAGACTGATGTTTTCTGCAGAATTGATAGAAGATAATTTACTCGTTCTTACTCATTATTATTTTTCCAGTGGGTCTAAAATAAATGTTGGGGTTTTTTGTAACGTGTAATTTTTTAATGCCTCTGTGATCTAGTGTTACTGGTAGCAACCCAGAGGTCCCGGTTTCGATTCCATGCGGGAGTACATATTGGATTGTATTTAGTTTGGTTGGTGGTAGGACTTGTTGTAAATCCGCCTGGTTAGCTAACACCATATTATCTAAATCTGACGCCATTACAAAAATGTTTTCAGCCATTACAAAGATAGCCAGTCCCTCAGTGGTTGAGGATTCCGGGAGAGGATCTTCAGCTTATCAATACTTAACATCAACTGTGATGAAGGCTAAGAGTCTCCACGTTGTTCATAAAAAACAAGAAAACAATGGAATAAATAAAAACTAATCTTTAAAATGTTTTTAATATAATTTTAACGCATAAGTCTGTGTAAAAGACGTTAAAAAATATATGGTCGACTTGAGAACCTTCTCCTTTTTTGAAGTCGGTTTAAAATTAAACGTAATTGTCACAGTTTAAGACCTAACAAAGAAACTAAAATATGAAACCATTAAAATAATGTGCATACTTAAGAAACTTGAAGCTACTTTGACAAAGCTTTTCTAACTTAAACGCATTAAAACGAGTTTTTTAGTTTTAAATTACGGGTTGTTCGGATATTTCGCGTTGTTCGACATTTTCCAGTGGCAGTCAAAAACCATAAAGTAGCACGCAATTTTAAACCATTTTTAGGTTGTCACAAGCAATCGAAAAAAACGTTAAATGACGTAAACGTTGGTTTTTTCAATGAACTATACCTGCGAAAATTTGGAGCTTTTTGACTGAACTATTTTTCTCGCTATTGCGAGTGTTTCTTTCTTATGATTTTTCAGAAAAACTGAAATTGCTATAATATTTTTCAAAAAATTTATTACAGTTTTGAGGAATTTAAAAGCCAATTTGATGTTATTGTGGACAGACAAAAAGTATTGATAGTTTTACTACCTATTGATCGCTTGAGTTCTTTCGAATGGTAACGAAAATATGAAACTTATCTGAAAAAACTTATGAAGGTGCATCCCTCAAGCCTCATCAAGAATAAATGAAGGAGGAAAAATAAATGAAAAGAAAAACTATTGTCAAAATATCTTTCCAAAAACGTGTTTTTTAACTAGATTTTCATCCGCAACTTCGTTCGCGTGGAATTTTAGTAAATTAATATTTTTGAGGAATTTCGTAAATAGATCCCAAATTATAATACATATAATAAAAAAATATTACACCAATCCAAAAATTACCTAATTGAATCTGACTCATTAAGAAATTACCGATTTATTTGAAATTGCCGAAATTATTAGATAATGTTCACGTTTCATTATCAAGGTGTTTTATCAAGATATTTTATTTTCATTTTGATGTTTTATAATACTTATGCATTTGCTTTATTTTATCAGATATAAACTCTTCAATTCGTCAAATCATTGTTGGCGATAAAAATTAAAACTATTGTTAAAGTTATGTTATCTGAAGTCCTAAGACAACAAATATACAAGTAAATCCATTAAAATAATCGGCCAAGTGCGAGTCCAACTCGCACATAAAGGGTTTCGCCTCTCACCCAAGGTTGCCTGGAAGAGACTGCTACGTAGCTATAAGGCCGCCTATTGTGTGTTCCTCTTTTTTGACATTTTCTCTGTATGTGTTTGTTTTTGTATCGTGTGTAATAAATTTTCTATTATTATCATTGCCTTTAGCTTTAGGTTTAGGCCATTAGGTTTGATTACCAAGTTTCAACTGTGTAATCCTCATAGTTTTGGAATAAAAAGTGTGTGACATACATCGTTTTGGCCGAATCTAAAAGGGTTTCGTTTTTTGCCTTTAGGCTACGAAACCCTAAAAAGGATAGGTACTTAAGCACTGTTGGATATTATAGAATTTGAACTCCCTAAAAAAATTGTTTACAGATAAAAAAAAATACCGGACACGTGCGAGTCGGACTCGAACACCGAGTGTTCCGCACAAATTACTAGCATCTACCTAGGTACATAATATTATAAATAGTTCAGGATTAAGTCTCGTAGTTTTTTCCGAAATTTCCCGAAATTCAGTTTCCAAAACTTAAAACTAAATTTTAAATGATTTAATTACAAATGTCTAGTTTTTAGATTTTTCCTGTATTCGTAGTAAATGCTGATACTACTTGCCAAATTTCATAGTTATAGGTCAACGGGAAGCGAAGTACCCTTAGGACGTGCGTTCTCGAGTGAATTTTGATTCACTTGAGAGTGTCGAAATCTACGTTTTTTGCGATATAAAAGGACCAATAATTTTTTACGTTAATTTACAAGTTTAATTTTTTTACCCCTTCAACAGACATGTTGACTTGAATACATGATTTTAATTTCACCTCGATACCTATACACGTTCTCGAGATAAACGAGGACAGACAGACGGACGGACGGACGGACGGACGAACAGACGGACAACAAGTGATCCTATAAGGGTTTCTCTTTTTCTTTAGAGGTTCGGAACCCTCAAAAGAAATTGTTTTGGATGAAGAAGACAAACACAATAAATAAAATAACTAAGAAAAACAAGAAAAGTAGGGAGCTGTAAGTCTAAGTACGAATGGTTCAAAATTCAGTGATTCTAGAGCTAAAATATACTTATTATGTTAACCTATCAAACATAATAATATCTCAATCATGTAAACAAAAGACAAAATGTTACTCGATTGGTTTGAATTGCGCAATTTATAATCCTACCAGTTGATCGATGCTAGCGTGAGAGAAAAACCTATACACCTTTCTAGAAAATGCACTTAAGAGTCATTAAGTGTCTTTAAAAAGTAATTAGCTATGGTGTAACAATAAGCTCATTACTGCGCCTTCCATAATGGCACTTATAGGCTTGCGGAGCTTTTGAAATCAAGGTCAATGAAACAACAACACAAGTCAATACGTCTGGTCTCCTCAGTTCTCGTAAATGTAGGAATTCAGCTGCATTTTATTTTCCTACTGTTTAGCTGGACGTTATCTGGCGCGAGGAGTGCGGCCGTAGTCTGTCCCGCTCGCACGCGTGCATGCCCCCCTCCCCCCCCTCGCATATATTTTCTTGCACCGCGCGACGGCTACCCCGCCTCCATGCCTCACCCAAATCTGTATGTTTCCATTGTCATTTCATTGGCTTTGGTATGGAATTTTGTTTTAAATTTTTACAATTTTTATTAGCATTTAAATAAGTACATACCGCCCGGCGCTCGCGACATCGTTCTCGTGGATATTCGGAAAGAAGAGAAGATTAAAGTAGAAAAATTCTTCTATGTTTAAAATTTGAATCTACGAAAATAAAGTCTCTGTGTGCCATCAAAATCCGGTTAGCCGTTTAAATTAATTATCACATTTTTATTCACTTATTTGGAACAAAAACTGTTTAGTGCTCATGCTAATTATTTTATTCATTTTCAACTAGCGGACCCCGTGAATTTTAAATGTTTCTATTTAAGTTAAAGATATACCAATTTGTTATTTGAATGATAAAACGGTTTGGTCTTTGTTTTAGTAAACCGAAATAGTTAAGGTAGCTAGGTTATTTTTATTTATTTGTTGGGAAAACTTATAGTTAAGATAACAAAATAATAACTTAAAATAGATACATAACAGCCATTAACAAGTTTTCACAGTTAAAAACTACAGCGCGAATTAAACGCCAGAAACATGATTTTAAAAAAAAAGAGGTGAAGAAAGAAAGAAGGACTAAAAATATAACTTGCTTTGCTCTAATAAAAGTAAGGTAAAATTTCTATGGCGCATGAGTTTGTAAATGTAAACAATATATTAGTTATTTAAAAAAAGAAACATATTTTAAATTACTGTACAATATTATGTTTGTCGTATAATAAATAGGAAAGGCAGACATAAATATCAAATTATCCGTCATTTGGGTACAATGGGAACAGTTCTGCCGATTCTCGGTAATCGCAGAGTCGTAAACAGCCCGCTGCGGCCTCGCGCTATACTACGTTACCGTCCACCAATCACTTTACCTCTCGCTCAAATATCACGCCATAAGCGACCAATCGGTGGGCACGTACGTCGCGCAATATCCAAAAATAGCTTATCTGAGTCATGGAATAAAAGCCGTGGTTGTTTCTGTACAATGTTTAGAAACAAGTGGAACGTTGAGCAGTTAGGACGTGCGTTCTCGAGTGAGAAAGTTTTGAAGTTTGCGCAGTGAGTTTAGTGTCACCGAAGCATTCAGTGGAAACACATGGTTCGGCACTCCGGCCACGGCATGGAGCCTACTTTTTATGAGGAACAGTATCCCTTGAGCGGACCCGTGGAGAGTTTGAAGAGGTCTCTCACCCTGGACCTGGACATAGGGCGGGGCGGGAAGCGATCGCGTATCGGCGGCCCACCCGTGCTCTCGTCGCCGGACCTCCACATGCTGAAGCTGGGGTCCCCGGAGCTGGAGAAGCTGATAATCCAGAACGGATTAATAACGTCGGCAACGCCGACTCCGGGCGGCGCGGCACTATTCCCGGCGGTGGCGCCCACGGAGGAGCAGGAGCTGTACGCGCGGCCGTTCGTGGAGGCGCTCGACAAGCTGCACCACGGCGAGCCGGCGCCGGTCGGGCGGCGCGTGTACGCCGACCTGGACCGCCCGCTGGAGCGCTACCCCACGCCCGTGGTGAAGGACGAGCCGCAGACCGTGCCCAGCGCCGCCAGCTCGCCGCCGCTCTCGCCCATCGACATGGACACGCAGGAGCGCATCAAGCTGGAGCGCAAGCGGCAGCGGAACCGAGTGGCCGCCTCCAAGTGCCGGCGGCGGAAGCTCGAGCGCATATCCAAGTTGGAAGAAAAAGTGAAGGTGCTCAAGGGCGAGAACGTGGAACTGGCGCAGATGATCGTGAAGCTGAAGGATCACGTGCACCGGCTGAAGCAGCAGGTGCTGGAGCACGCCAACGGCGGCTGCCACATCGAGACGCACTTCTGATCGCGCCGCCCGAGCCGCTCCTACACATTCCAAACTAGTCGCGCCCGCTAGGACGCAACATACAAAGCGATTTGTGATCTTAATTTTATTGTGTAATATATAGTTTAATGAACACTAGTGTAAGGTGTTAAAGTCGCTACATTGAGAATGCTGTGGATTTATCGTTAAGTTTTGAGAGATTAGGATGCCAGTGATGTGTTATGGCAGAACCTCCGCTCGGAGTTATGCAAGTTTAATCCTGTTCGGTGGCGAGAGAGGGTGTCGTACTTAGCACGAGTCACAACTACGTGAGCTTTAGCTTCCATTGTAAGTTGCAGAACTGTTGTTTTCTATATTGTATCAGTATTCTGTTGTCTCATAATTAGTGTAGTGTAGAAACTAGAAAGGATAATCTTGCTACGTCACTCGTGTTTAGACTGAACGAGGTTGAAGCGACGTTGCCAGTTTTACAGCGAATTTCCCGTTTCAGCGATGTTGCCGTTCTTACATTACTGAACTGGGGATTTCCATTGTTTGTCGAGTTCCATTTGGCCGAAGTTTGCATTTTCCTTAAGCGTTTTATGCTAATGAGTGGCATTCAAGTCAATGATGATGATAATAAAGGTGTCGAACAAAGAAGAAATAATGCTTTACAAGTTGTGACAGGACACAGCTGGCGCGAAAGAGACGACTAGTGTACAACTGACAACGGCGCATAAACCCAAGTCACGAGCGGATGTTCTGCTAATTAAAATTCCGCCTGCGCCGCCCTCGCGGAATGGCGGCCATGTGTTCGATGTCGGACGTTCCGATTCACGAATTGGTTGCACAAGGTTAACTTTTTTCGGAGAAGTTGTGGCGATCGAGCGCAGTGGTAAAGGAACGTTTCACTCGCTATGCTTATCGTTATGACATGTTATACGTGCTTGCGTGAGAGACTAATCGAATCTGAGATCGAGATCGGTGTGCCTTGTATGAAAGAGAAAGCGCGTACCTAGTGCGCGAAGTATTTTCCCCAAAATGTATAAAATGTTTTCTCAGAACTGACCCGGTGCTCTTAATTATAGAGGACGCGACTTTTGTAAAGCGAGGCCGTCCGATAAATATTATTTGTGAACGAATAGAGAGCATTTCGTAACGGAGAGATCGAGTGCCTGCCTGGGATGGATGAGTGCGAGACGTACGTATTTATTGTGATGTGAGTGGTTACATTTAGGATGAAGTAGCAATCTCGAGTGCCTACGCTTTGTAAACTAAAGCCTGTAATAATAATGTTTAGATTGTTTTTGTTACCATGAACGTTCTGCAGTAATGCTCTGTACCATTGTCTTCTGTAGCTGTAAGTGATACTAATTAACAGTTGATTGTTATATCGGGGAGCTCGCCGTGACCTCTCAAAGTTGTTTTACCGAACGCACACGGCCAGCTGTCCTATTTGTATTATTTTTATACAAAAGATTCGTCAGAATGTTAACAATAATTTGTAAGTTTATAAAGATAAAAACAGTTATACTAAAATAATATATTTCTATGAATTTAACAAAGAATATTGTTTTATACTGAATACATATTGTATGATAAATTGAATGAAGAGAAGATTAAATTATGAAGATTATTATACCCTTTAAACTATCTTTTATTTTCATCCCAATAGAAAGAATGGAGTAATAATATAAGTTATCAGAAAAAGGAAGAATCAATATGGTTTTCAAAACTCCGTAATGAACAATGATAATTGGATACAATTTTCAATAATCTTTGAGATTTCGTTTCTATCAAGTGACTTCCATGAGACTCGCTTTATCTTTAATTTCCACAAAATTTAAAGAATAGAGTAACTAATCTAAGTAAATCAGAAAAAGAATAATTAAATAGCTTTACTTCAATAAAGTAAAATGAAATATTTCAGACTTGGTAGCAAAACTTCAATTTCCACAGTTTGATAGATGAAGAATTGCCTGTTATTTTCTTATCAGTCAAGGGCGATGAACGGCATGAAACATCCGGAATATTCATGACATTATGAAATTGATCTAATCAGTGAGAGTTACTATTATCTCACAAAACACGTGGCTCAGACAAGATCAAGAGGTAATCTCAAACATTTTGATGGAGGACGAATGGGTAACAAAACAAGCGATAAAAATGTCACGATAAATGCAGGTTTGAGTAAACAAGGCATTTCGCATACAACTAACTAGTAACTTTACTGTAAACAATCACAAATATCTCATCACGCGAAAAGTCAATGAGCTCGGCGCCGCTGTGAAGGTTATGCCAAAACGAAGCGGATGTCCGAATGACTGCGATATACTCTCATATCTTTTTCTCCAAGCATTAAAGCGTATTCGGGTCACCACTCCTCTTGTCGGCCGCAGCCTAGCCTACGCATTGTTCTCGTTAAAACATATCGCAGTATTTACTAACACGCCGGCGTGTTTATTCATTATACTTCAGTATGTGCGCCCGCTGCGTTACATAAACAACCATATTTATACTTAATGTTTTTTATACACGCCATTGTTGACAGTGGGTTGGGTTCTGGATAATCGAGATACATTAGACGGAGAAATGAAATATATTTTTATGCTTCACTGATACAGGATTTTGCTAAATAGCATAGCAACTACGTATAAATAATAGGAAAGTTTTTAGTTTTGGAGTACAGCCAAATTTCACCTCGTGTGCGGTCAATTCCCACCGGAGTCCCCTGGCCGCGTGAGTCATATTTAAGCAATAAGTCCAATCCTCACGGTACAATTTGTTATGAATTACTGGGAAGGGAATCAAGGGAGCCGAGAACAATGTGCCTACATAATTGCAAGTAGTGAACCGTTCCTTTTGTTGGACAAAGCTCGAAGTGGCATGCTTTGTTGTGCGTATAAAGAAGTCATGGTTGCAATGTCTTTTGTGGCGGCTATTGAAAAAAGAACGATTACATCGTCCTTTTTGAAGATAAATATTTGTTAGGGTAGTTGTGACGAGAAAGCAAAACCAACAAATAAAAATAAATCTTCTAGTAAAAAAATACCTAGACACTTCTTGGATTTTGACGCCTAGGTATACTATAAATTGGATTAAGGTTTTAAGAATGTATGATATACTCGTAGATTATGTTGAGACATGAGATTTGGCTTTCTTTATTTTTTTATGTTTTTTACAGTTTTCATAAAGCACTTAAGTGGTAAATCGTTAAAAAGGACCTCGTCATGCAAAACAATGTAGACAAATAACATTAATCTTAAAACTAAAATAAATAAAAAAATATTTCTATAAAAACCTCTCAAATTTTGAAAATAAAAACAAGAAATTGTCATTAAAAATAAATTATTTCGATATGATGTCGTAAGTTGTGGCGCGCGGGTCAGGACAGACCCATGTTTGCCCATGTGCCCCAATATTGGGTCACCTTCGAGTATCGACAGTGTTGGCGTGGGGACACCTGCCCCCCCTGGCGCTCCTCCAACACGCATGTGCTCAACATAATTTTAGGGCTACCCAGAGATTAAAATAATAATAATAAAAAATAAAAACTTTATTTAACAACAAATAATAACATTGTAGAACTAAAACAATAGGTACTCATTATTGAGAAAAGTCACAATTACAACGTTAACAATTCAGGTCCCCAACTCCTAAACTAGGACTAATCCTGTATCTTAGGAGCTGGTGATTCCTCCAAATGCAAAACATAATATTCTATATAGAGATATGGTGATAGTAATGTTTATTCCTTGACAGAAGTGATAGCATCAATACAATTGAAGTGGTAAATCATGAAAAGAACTTTTATTCTTAGCAAAACAATGTAGACAATGAAAATAAAATCAAAACTGTAAATTAAAAAAAAACTAATTTTGAATTTAAAAAAGAAAACGTCGTATAAAGCAATTAATCAAATGCGTTACAGTTTTATGTTGTGACGCGCGGGTGTCAGACCAAGTTTGCCCATGTGCCCCAATATTGGGTCACCTTCGAGTATCGACAGTGTCGACATGGGGACACCTGTCCCCACTGGCTCTCCTCCAACCTGCGTGTGCTCACCATTATTTTAGGGCTACCTAGAGATATGGTGAGAGTAATGTTTATTCTTGTGTTCTCGACAAATGTGTTAGCTAGCATCACATACATACATAAAACTTAGGCCTGTAAATCTTTAAGAAGGTATGAAAGGACCATAGACACCCAGTGTTAGCTGAACAGCTATGGGATTGCGTAAGCTAATAGTATTCATTTAACAGTTCATATTGTATTTCATTAATTAATTTATTTATTTATTTATTAAAAACAGTGTACTTACTGGCTTACAGTTTGCCCAAAACGCCAGCAAGTTAGGATAAGTTCATTATTATTCGTAGAATTATTATCGTAACAATCCAAAATAAATTAAAATTGCAGATTATATATATAAAAAATACAATGATAAATAGGTACAAAATTTACACAATACCATTTGTCAAAGGGGTATCTTGAGATCTTAATGTCAAATTCCATACAAAATGCAGCCGATCGAATACTATATGAACCGCAAATGGATACGATTACCTCGCAATCGCACCCCTGCTATGGAATTGCGTAAAGTCGTCGTAAAATCGTATTCATATTTTGACAGTTCATATTGTATCGTAATAAATGTCATTCCATACAAATTGCAGCCGATTGAATACGATATGAACTGTCAAATTAATACGATTACCTTACGCAATTGCACCCCTGATGTAGAAAAATAAGGTTATATTCAAATTCTATCGACATCAAACTCCGTAACCCAAAAGAGACATCGCGAATAAAAGTTTTGCAGTTTCATAAAAAAGCGTAATATCATTATTTTTATTGGACTCAGCGTTTTACCATGAAACTATAGTTATAAATAAATAGCAAACCCAAATAAACCGAAAAAAAAATTACAAAATTTTGAATAATTTTCAAAACACTACTGATACGAAATGCTACTAATTTGCTACGGTTTCTTTGTAATGCTACGAGAATTTTAAAAATGCTACGAAACTTTTCTAATGCTACGAATTTTGCGTTGCGTTTTGACACAAAATATGTTATGTTTCTCATCTGTGATTGTTATTTAAAGTTCAATATTAGTTTATCTCGTTCTAGTTCATGTGAGTCATCACCAACTGCCAACAGCCGCGTGGTTCCTTTTTTTCTTAGTTTCGTACCATAAATTTTTGTTTTACAAGGGTTTTCCTAAAGATTTTTTATTTAATAGGCTCCCTGGTCCTCCTCGGTGGCACCCCTTATCGTGGCAGCAGTAAATCACATAGATTCATAGCACCATTGTACCCGAACTAAAAATAAATAACTTACGTAACGTGCCGGGCGAACCTAATATTTTTCTTTGTTGCAGCGACATCAATCTTAAAGCTTGCTCTGTGGATTGATTGCCAACAGGTGTGCTTTTGTTTTAGACACTAATTTTACTTCAACCGCCTCTGTGGTCTAGTGGTAGAACTACCGGTATCAGACCCAGGGGTCCCGGGTTCGATTCCCAGCGGGGGTACATATTGTATTCGGTTTGGTAGGACTTGTGTTCCGGCAGTTCGAGATAAGATAGCCAGTTCCTCAGTGGTTCAGGATTCCGGGAGAGGCTCGCTTCCATCTTCAGCCTTATCAATACTTAACATCATGTATGATGGAGGCTAAGAGTTTCCCCGTCATTAATAATGAAAAAAAACCCAAAACACACGAAGACATTATTAAAGTATAGCTCTCTGTATTGTTTTGTATACCTTTGATAAAATCAACTGTTCAGTGTTTGAGGAGGACTTTCTAATGTTAGACATTTTTTTGCTAGTATTCTTTCGCGGAACTCAGCGGCGCAGTGATTAAGCATTTGACTTGCGATTGTGTCGGTTGACCCCGGGTTTCTATTACTTACTAACGAATTGTTTTGGTAAATATTAAACAAGAGAATTTACTAGAAAAAAGCAACCTGTTTCATGTCGCCCTGACGGGATTAGAACCAATTATGCTACAGAGACCTATGAGGAAACGTCGAATTTTTCTTGTATATTCGCTTTTCTACGGTGTTGGCCACCGTCGTTTCATCAATGTGAGAATATCCTCACATTCGAAAGAAACATCTTTACGATGTTTGACTATCGATTAAGACGATAACAGCGATCTAATTATAACTTTTATTTTTTGGCTAGGGACAGATAAATTTTGACTTTTCCTCTATCTAAAATATGTCAAAATTGAATTGTTTGTAGCCAAAACAATCTTAAGTAAGTTATAGAAACCGGGTGAGCAACTATCGCACGGGATAGGTGACAAAAAATTTCTTATTTTGGGTTCCTCCTTGCTACGAAAGGCATTGCAGATAGACCTGGGGGGCAATTCTCGCGCCTTCGACATCTTGAATTCGACATTTTCGGAGCCATAAATATATATTTAAAACTCACAGAAAACAATCTTCAACATTATAGGATTGTCAAAGATCATTGAAACTAAAGTATTATGTCCGTAGTAAAGATTTTACTTACATTTTTAATAAAGAAATTATGGTTTGAAAAATGTCGAATTCGACATATCTCAGCGCGAGAATTGCCCCCCTGTGCATTTGCATTTGCATTACACGTTTTGACATAAAAATACCTAATGATGATTTTTCCAACCTATGTCGCTTTGGAAAATTAGATAAGATAAGATAAGATTAAGGGGTAATTTTAGTTCGATAGATATTTGATACATAGTTGATTTGTATTTTATTATTCGTTCAAGTTTGAGTTTTATTTATCCTAGTATTTACTAATACAATACCTAGTATTTACAAGCAGTATAATGCATCAAAAATTTTGTTGTTTTGCTTGATGAGTAGAGTACTTACTTACTTTAAGGACAGGTAAAAATGATCATCTAAAACCTATATCAACCTCATGTTACGTATTGTCATCAGCCATTTTTAATGTCCCCACTGCTGGGTCTTCCTCATGGATGGATAAGGAGAATGGGCCATGGCCATGGCCAATGCGGTTTGATGGGTTTTACGGATGGACATATACTCGTGACTCGGAACCAATGGCTTAACGTGCCTTCCAAAGCACGGAGGAGCTCGAGATATTACATTTCTGGTCACCCATCCCGTGACCGACCACTGTGAAAGTTGCTTAACCTCAACAATCGCAGGCCAAGAGCGCGAACTACTGCGCCACGGGCATGTCCATCTGTATTGAGGAATCCTTTTCTATTTTTAGTTAAAATTTGCATCAAAATTTCGATTTGCACAAATCAAAAAAAAATTCATTCATAAGGGAAGCAAGTTAGAGTCCGATATGTGGAGCCCTCAATTCAGAGATTTTGCAAAAACGCTATGTGCCAGTTCTCGGTAAATAAGCTCCCTATGTCGGACAGTTTTATACCAAAAATTTGTCCTTAATTTGATACAAAAAGTCACCAAGAAACAAAAGCAATCGGAAGTACTTAGAAAAATCGGAAGGATGTACAGGTATTTACTAATTTCACTTCTCTCGTTACGACAAAAATGGGGTCCCAAAAATTGCCATTTTTAATGAATATTATATCATTTGGTTTTACTTTTTATGATCATTATCAGTATAATTTTTAGGAAAAACGGGATTTTTACTATTTGTAACATGGTAAAAAAATCTCGTTTTTCCTAATAATCAGTACGTTTACTTCACAGTACAAATAAATAAATATCTCGTGAATTTATCTAGTTAAAGCAATAAATTGGTTGCCAAATTTTTGTCACATATTTGACAATTTTTTTCAATAAATAACTGTCAAGCTTTATGAAGGGGCTATTTACGACATGCATTTTTAAGGATCCCTCAATTCAGCAACCTTTAAAAATATAACATTGTTTATAAATTGATAACTATACATATTTGAATTGTGGTACAAATTTTGTCTAAACTTATATTTTATGAAAAAGTAAGAAATCATGTATAACAACAACTTACAACGGTATTTCAAGGACCCCTCAATCCAGATATGTTATGAATTGAGTGCTCCTTTGAAAGCGTCATAGCTTCCTGAAATACTTCCGACTGCTTTGATTTCTTGGTGACTTTCTGTGACAAATTAAGGACACATTATTGGTATAAAACTTTCCGATTTACTGAGCTTATTTACCGAGAACTGGCACAAAGCGTTTTGCAAAATGTCTCAATTGAGGGCTCTACATATCAGGTTCTAAATTCCTTCCCATAAGAGTGGCAAATTTTTGGATTTGTGTTATGAATTTTTCGTTTTTTTTTATTCACGACGGGGAGACTCTTAGCCTTCATCATACCTGATGATAAGCGAGCCTCTCCCGGAATCCTCAACCACTGAGGAACTGAGAATGACACTTTGACGTGGCTCCTCGCATAAGTATTATTATCTCAAAATAATATTTGCGTTATTGTCGCATTGTTCTGCAGCCCGCCACTTTCTCCAAGTGTCGCAAGCGCCGAAGCTGTCCTGGCACGCTTTCCATATTGTTTACTCCAACGGGGGTAGTCGGTTACCGGTCTGGGCCTTTGTGTTGTTTATTATGAAACTGAACCTAGCGGTATTGTACACAGCTGATTTAAATAAGGTTCTAGTGCTTAAGAATGGTTCTAGCGTTTTACTTATGTGTATTGCGTGTTGATTTTCACTTATTAAGTATCTTGCTGGTGATAAATGTTTTTCTTTCCTTTGTTTTTCAGTTTGTTCCCCTATTATAAGTTCTTGTAGTTCTATTATTTTAGTTGCAGGTCGTCATTAGTAGTCATTTCTTTGGTTTGCGTTTTGTGTTTTTTTTCATGAAAACGGGGAGACTTTTAGCACTCATCATACCTGAGGGCTTAGTGTGAGTTTTCTCACCTTAATCTCTACCAACCCGTCTGGCCAGCGTGTTAGCAGTATGCTAATAACCTCCTATGAACGCCAGAATAGGCTTGAACAAGGAGAGGCCATGTCTAGCAGTAGACGTCCATAGGCTGATTATGATGATGATGACTCGCTTACGCTGCAGTTTGCGAATAGATTTTAATTCTCAACCTTATTCCCATTTCATTAAGGCTATCTGTCAAAATTTTACTCTCACGCGATGGTAACGTTAGGACATTTGCAAACTTTCACTAGGAACTCAGATGTTAAGTATTGATGAGGCTGAAGATGCAAGCGAGTCTCTCCCGGAATCCTCAATCACTGAGGAACTGGCGAAACACAATAATGCTGAAAATATTGTTGTTATGGCGTCAGAATTAGATAAGATGGTGGTAGCTAGCCAGGCGGACTATCAACAAGTACTACCACCAACCAAACCGAATACAATATGTACCCCCGCTGGCAATCGAACTCAGTACCGGTGGTTGTTACCACTAGACCACAGAGGTGGTTAAAAAAGAAGAATTAAAAAGGGTCAAAGAGTTCACAACATTTGGGTCAACAGCCACATACTTAATCCAAGTAATTTAACGGAACCTAGTAAAAACTTGCAGACTTCTGAATAACTACATATTGTAAAACACAAGTGACTATAAGAACTCCAATTATTTATTTCTTACTAGCGGCCGCTCGCGGTTTCACCTACGTGGTTCCCGTTCCCGCGGGAATCATGAGATAAAAAGTATCCTTTGTTTATAACCAGGCTATCTACCATTTGTGTACCAAATTTCATCCAAATCCGTTCAGTAGTTTCGGAGCCTATTCAATGCAAACAAACAATCAAATCTTTCCTCTTTATATTAATAGGGGTTAAAGTACGAAATTGTCGATTTTTTTTACACTTCTAGAGAACCTCACTACTTCAGTGATTAAAAGGCATCTATTTCTTGATATTATATTAAATTAAGATCATAATGATCAAGAATAATTAATCTCATGGTTATTATTTTTCGTTTCTTATACGATAAAAAATACCTCGAAAGGTTCTCCTTTTTTTGTTAGCAAAATTTACTACTTAATTTAATATAATTTATAAATAATTCAAAATATTTAAAATAAAAATATAGCATTAGATTGCTTAGTCTTCAAACAATGATTGTACAAAAAAAATTGTGGCATTAGCACTTGCGGTAGTAACTATAACAAAAATTGACAGTATGGAAATCGATCTTTCTTTGAAAATCTTCATACAAATCGGCAATTTCATAGTTAAAGACCTAATATTAGTATAGATAGATAATATTGTAGGACATACTTGTCAACACATAGACGGATACTTTCTCACGGAATCATTTGTTTCGAATACCTATTGTTTGTTTCAATGTTTATATATCTATGCTTTTGTTAGGTAGGTATGCGATTTCAAAATAAATTATTATTTCATAATAATGAAGAAAATTGCACTCTTAGCTCAAAAACCTTGACAAACGAATCGAAATCACAAAACTTCGACCCATAAACCTAGTCACAGTTTTCTACTATGAGTACCTACCTTGCTAAAGTCAACTGTATATTCTTTTATTTTCTAGTCTTTCATCATTAGTGGAGGTGTGCGATCTAGCCGGTCCTCTTTGTCCTTTGTTCGTCAGCTGGGACAAAGCGGCCATTGTGACGTGCGTGACACGTGGCGCCCGCACACGTGCGTATGCGCACACACACTGTAAACTGCGATTAAAAGTTTTTACTTTGTTATGTACCTTTTATTACATTGTCAACTATACTTATATTATAAAGAGGAAAGATTTTATTGTTTGTTTGTTTGTTTGCAAAAACTATTGAACGGTTTTGGATGAAATTTGGTACACAGATAGTATATAGTCATGTTATGAACATGGATACTTTTTATCCCGATATTCTCACGGGAACGGGAACCACGCGGGAGAAACCGCGAGCGGCCGCTAGTTGTCAATAACTGAAATAGTTATTTGAAAGAATCATCTGATTTTGAGTTAGTAATTTTGTATTATAGATACAGGAACTAACAAATGAGCTATTATCAATGATAATATAATGGCTATTACTATGTATTAATGTTTATCCGCGTTGCAGGAATCAAACTAGCAGGAATAACCCTTAGCGTACCTAATAAGCAAAAAAAAATTGGCACTTACTGGCTTCCACCCGCGTGGTTCCCGTTGCCAGGGGAATGTCGGGATAGACGGTCGAGTAGAGTGATAAGGCAGGTTGTCGATGCGATGTCACTTTGTAAAAATAATGCTGAATTAAAATGTAGCTACTCGTATAATGATAATATTGAATTTGTGTGCGTGAATGGAATCAATATTTACTGAATCCGGAACTGGAGGAATGAGGAAAAATCCCTGAAATCAAATAAATAGGTTGAAAAAACAATGTTTTATAATTTGTTTTAATGAAAAATGGCGGACCGAGTCAATGACACCGCCGAAAATATTGTGAACGAAAGAATGGCGACCATCGCTCATTGTCACGGAGCTGGAGGGGCGTTGCTCGCCTGACGGCTGAATATTTTATAACAATATATAACCACATCAAAGTGCCTCGTACGAGTCACGATGAAAGTTTAATCTCGTCTGTATAGTTTATGGTTTATTTTTTTGCACGGTTGACTGAATGGAATCCCCATTTATGATTGAATGCGGAGACCAATTAACTTGGGGACCCCATTGATCGTCATCATTGTCTCCATTTTGCTAGGTTAACGTATGATCGTGTCTTTCAATGGCATTTTTGACATATAGTTAGAACGAAAGAATGGCGACCATCGATGATTGTCACGGGGGCTTCGCTCGCCTGACGGATGTTTTTTACCTTTTATATATAGGGTATAACCACATCAAAGTGCTTCGTTCGAGGCACGATGAAAGTTTAATCTCTTCGGGATAGTTTATGGTTTACTGTTTTCATGGTTGACTGAATGGGATCCCCATTTATGATTGAATGCGAAGACCAATTATAACTGGGGACCCCGTTAATCGGCATCATCATCTCCATTATGCTAATGTTAACGATGATCGGGTCTCTAAATGGCATTATTAATATAGATTTTAAAAATAAACAATACCATATGATACAATCCTACACGCATTTCTTGTCAGTTGGAAACAGCATTGGCCACCGCGGAACTTCAGAGCCTCAGTCAACGCCGCAAGTTGCATGTCTATCGGTCTTCTACTTTGGAGAGTGTGCGAAAGAACTGCACGACCTTGTTCCTCCAGTTGAAAGAGTCCTAAAGAAGATAAATAGAAAACATAGTAAACATAGTTTAAAGTTACTTATTGCCAAAACATTAATTTTGTTAATTATCTAACCTAGTTTGAATATTTATAATGCTTAGCCGTCGCAAAATAGGAATGTTTAGTTATCTTTTGTTTGTTTGTTTTGTTAATACTAATAATTTCAATAATAAACAAATCAAAATATTAAATCAATAATTGTGCAATATCCATAAAGAAATAAATTAACTTTTCGAAGGTAGACTTATAAGTTGTCAGGCATCCCGTGATCACGCCAGCTGAAAAGGTGCCGAAACGTCGGGAAAATCAAAAACCTTAAAACACACGAAATATTAGATCTAAACTCGTGTAAATATGTCTGTATGTTTTATTTGTAACAGTAAGCGGCTTACTTAAGATGTACTTACACAAGCAAGAGTTTACAATCCGGCCGGCGCGTTACAAACAAAACTAGTCTTAGATTTTACGCAATTAGGTTGTTAAGTATCTGAAGTTTCCCAATAGCCAGCATTGATTCGACGATATTTTGCTAATCTTCGACACAACGTCCAAGTCTACGCTGCTTGCTGCTGAGAAGGTACAGTTGGGCACCCATCAGGCTTAACAGTAGATAGATAGATAGATAAAAAAAATATTTGCATCTTTAACACACATGAAATAAATAAACAATTACATTAAAAAAAATGTTCTCCTAAAAACAAACAATTTAAAAAAAAAACATACTTAGTTACAAATTACACTAACATGTGTGTCACAGCGATGCAAAAAGGCAAAAGCTCAGCGACATATTTGCCCTAAATTAGAGCAAAACGCTGGTTTTCAGCCATTGTATAGTAGTATAGTAGTTTCAGCCATTGTATAGTAGCATAGTAGCACTAAGATGGTTTAATATATATATATATATCCCCAGACAGTGGGGATCACCCACCTCCTTCCGTCTGATCCCACATAATGGAATGAGGTGCGCATAGCGCTGCCTCCTTCTGCCTACCCGGCTGCGTCAGCTCAGATCCGCTCCGATGCCTTCTTTTGAAGTCACGTTTACCTCGATCGCCCACAAATAAGTATATATAAGTATGTATGGCCACACTTGCTCGGCCATCTCTCCGCCGCGATGAGGCCTGGGTAGCCGGGCGGGCCGCCAGTCATAGGGGTGATTACCACAAGGGTCCCCCAAGACATATGGCGGCGAGAGCGCAAGTAGTGAGTGGTTTAGCTGAGCTGGTAGTACGAGTCTGGTTTTTTAGGTGAGCCCAGCATAATCGTTTGGTATGCGTAAATGCATTCCCCTCACAAAAAAATAAAGTCAAATGTACCATCCTAAGTTTTAGTTCTTTGACGTTTTATTTTTAGTTACTTGTTGTCATGTCTGATGAATACTGATTTGAAGATTTATTATTCGTCATTGTTGTTACAAAGTCTGTTTACGAATGTTTTTGCATAAACCAACATTGTTTAAATTTAACATTCCATCTGTCTAACTTCATATTAAAATAAAAAAACTTTTACGGATATCAAACGCGCTAATTTCACGAACTAAGTTGTAATTGTACTTTCCGAGGGTAGACTTAAAAGTAGCCAGTCATCCCGTGACCACGGCAGCTGAAAAGGTGCCGAAACGTCGGGAAAATCAGAAACCCCTAGAAAAAACAAAAAATACGGACAATTACAACTTAATTCGTGAAATATAGCGCGTTTGATATCCGTAAAAGTTGTTTTATTTCAATGAACAGTGCGCGCCAAAATATAAGATGTTCATATTAATATTCCGTATTTGGCAAAGTTAATAAATCACGCATTTTATTATTATGAATTTGTGTAGAATCTGTCATGTTTGGTAAGCAAATGAACATTTATATACGACGAGCTGACGACGTGCCCAATTCGCTTCGAGGGCATCATGTCATACATTTTAGTTTAGATACATGTGATGAAAAATTACCTCACAATCCAATATAGCCTAACTATGCCGCTCAAGAGTAATGTAGGTTTCAACTGGTAAAAAGAATTTTCAAAATCGGTTCTGTAATTCCAAAGATTACTTCCTACAAAAACTGTCACTTTTTAATATTGCCAGTGTTTTTAGGGAGCGTTATTTTAAACAGTTATAGAATTTTAGGAAATGACAACAATTTATCAAACGTAATATATATTGTTTTATGGAATGATATTATATAGTGTAATAAACGTATGGTGATTACTGGCTCAGTGATATGATGTACTTGAAGTATCATTGGTTATAATATAAGTCATAAATATACATAGGAAAAAAATACATAGGAAATCTACTAGTTGACCGAGAAGTTCAGTCCTCCGTTGAGAATATATATAGAATAATTGATAAGTGACAGGTACTCGTAGAATTGAGAAGAGAAAACAATAGCAAAAAAGTGTGTCCATTATGCACAATAAAAGATAAATAAAATTATGAACCGGAGAAACGTAAAATTATCCGAAAATCATTGTACGGATTATAACAAAACGCGAATTGAATGGTCGAATGTAATCCGAATTCCGGTACTTAGCTAATGATACGGGCACACTATCCGTCAGTGTGACAGAGGAGTGTGTTGACCCGGGTTCGACGGCCGTGCCGTTTGGGGCTAATTACGGGCCCGATTGTTGCGGGATTCGATTCCCACACACAGTCGCGTGTAACCAGTGTCCTTTGTATTGAAATAACTGGATTATGTATTGAATACTATCATTTTATGAAGGCACTAGTCACTGAGAAAGTTTGCAATTTTTACTTTACTTAGAGATTTTGAAAATTAATCCTAAAATCCAAAATAAGTATTGAACTGACAAAGAAAAGTTACAATTACCACCATTCCCACTACCTACTTTTATGAAATAAAAACGTATAAACTCAAATAAATAAATAACAAATAAATAAATTTCATACAATCACACCAATTATCTAGCCCACGTTAAGTTTCATGAAGAACTTGTGTTATGGATACTAGATAACGGATAAACATACTTATACTTTTTTTTTGTAAATACATACATAATATACGTATTAAACACCCCAGACCAAGATAAATAAACATGTTCATGCACACAAATATTTGTCTTGTCCGGGGATCGAACCCGGGACCTCTGGCGCAGAAGGCGGGCTTAGTACCCCTGCCCCACACAGGTCGTCATAATACTTATGATTAATGATAATGTTTATATATATGATAAACTCAAAAATCCTAAAAATGTTTAATTTCTTGAATAACAAGACGCTTTATTCAGAAGGTATATCTTTGATATTATGTTTCTCGGTTCGTGTTTTTTAATTAATTAGCTTCAATGAAGCGTTTTATTATGTGGGAGTGTAAAAACCCTATATCTTGTGGGAGACCTATGCCCAGCAGTGGGCGTCAATCGGTGGAAAAGTGTGTGAGCGCTTTAAATAATAGGCGCATTGTTTTCCTTATGACCTAAAGGACATTTCTGAGTATCAAACGCAATCCTTGCTAATCTAACCCCTATTAAGCTGGCCCCAAGATAATAATGTTGTTGACAAACTTCATCACAACTGCGGATTATATTGTCCTCAGCGATCACAAGTACAGTATGTAAATAGCTTGACGAGATAAGCGACAGCACCGGCCGTCTACGCCGCTTATCATTTATCAGCACTGCCCATGTTTACATGAACGAATAAATGCTTCACTTTGTCTTTTAATATTCCTTATCAACATACTTTACGCAAAATATCGAATGAGTTGAACGTATTTGAACTTACATTATTGGTTAAATTCAAGGAAATATTAAAAACTAATTGTTTATAACAAGGAAACAATACAATACTATACTCGTACGAGTATTATGCTTGGAAAAAAGTATCAAGGCAAAGCAAACAAATATACAAGTAGGTATTAGAAAATAGTTATGAATGTTTTTCATAACCTAATTCAAAAGGATTTTTTAACATTGAAAATGTTTTTTCGTTCGCTCCAGTAGGCCGCCCCATTTTCGCTGAAAGTGCGACTCGCCTGTGATACCTTGAGGTTTAGGGCCACCACTCAAAAGACGCGGAATTCGAAGGGCTGTAAGATGGTGTAAAAAAAATTTGGAAAAGTTGGTTTTGAAAAAAACTTTTCTTGGTTTAGTAAAAAAAAAAAAATTATCGACCGAAAAATAACTCGTTCTTACTGAAAATTGAATTCGAATTTCGAGTTTCAAGATAAAGTAAAAAAAATATATAAAAAAATATTTTGAAAAAGTCAAAAACTTTTTTGGAAATCGTACGGTGATGGGAAATAAAAATATATTACAAACATGTTTGTTTCAGATTTTTTTAAATATATAGTGGGTAGATTCATTTTCAATGCTCTTTCAAGTCGTGTAGAGCACGAGATCTAAAATCACAGATCTCGTGCTCTACACGACTTTATTTTTTAGGAGTTTGATTATGTAAGTAAGTTGTTCATTAGTTAAATCTAGGTGACACTCTCCTTATTTTTGAAATTATAAATTAAATTGAGTGTTCAACTAATATTTGACAACCTGTTTGGCGCAGGGGTACTATACCCGCCTTCAGCGCCCGAGGCCCCGGGTTCGATCCCCGGACAAGACAAATATTAGTGAACATGTCTATTTGCTTTTTTTATAAACTGAGAATTCACTTGTTGATTTTTTCCAATATTTTTCATTTTAAAATTTATCATAAATGTCTATTTGTTTTGGTCTGGGTGTTGAATATTCTATATTATATACGTATTCACACAAAAAGTATATAAGTAAGTATGTTTATCCATTATCTATTATCCATAACACAAGTTCCCCATGAAACTTAACGTGGGCTAGATAAATTGGTGTGATTGTATGCAATTATTTATTAAACTCAAAACTAACTTTTGCGAGACAGATATCATCTCAGAAACATAGTAGAAAGAAAACGATATGTCAAAAGTCAAATCTACGCCCATGAACATTAACAACCTTCAATATCTCCATTCAAAACTGTTATCACTTATTTTATCATCATTAATAGTCCATTAAGTCTAATCGTAATGGTTGGGTTTGCCCATAATTTGAACGAAATTAACTTCGAGAAAAAGAAATACCTACATCCGTACGTGACCGGTACCGCGATGTCTAGTAACCAGACCGCTTGCGACATTTATTGATTACCCACTTAAGAAAAAATAGCTATGATATTAGTGATAATTATAATTTGATAATTTTTATAACAATTGATGTTGACACACTTTACACTTTAGAGGCGATGATTGAGAGAAGACGTCACAAAACTTCCGTCAAAAAACAATCTTAATTGAAATTGGTAGTACGAAATAGCATGGTAAGATTGAAACAATACTGCGCTAAGAGATGGTGGTAGGCTCCCCGATATAGGGTCTGAATAACGGTCCTGTAGGGCAAGCACGAATAACTATCGTAATAGTATCGAGTAAGTATCGAGCACGTAATGTCAAAAAATGTATAGGAAAATGTAGTTCCGTTTACGTCCGGTAGGAACGCTGCTCAATATTTCATACATTTTTTTACTTTACTTCTTCGATACTTACTCGAAAGTTATTCGTGCTAACCCCACTGTAAATACGGACCTTCTTTGCATACGTGACCATACAACTTAAATCAGTGATAAGTGGCCACCTGTTATATTTTATACGTGCATTTAATGCAGTTGACCGAAGATTGCACTATATCGGCACGTAAAGTTACATTCGACAAGACTATTAGATTTGAAATTCAATAATAAAAGTTTCTTCAAACACCACCACACCACCACAAAAACAATATATTTCATATTATTCCATACGCAAGCCTTAATAAACTAGATGGTGTTTTAGCGTCCTCATCTCGTCTTGCTGTTTCTTGTCTCTAAAAAATCAGTTAGTCTTTTGCAGTCATACTTGCACAATAGAAATCAAAAAGTAATTGTAAATAATACTGCTCCTACTGTAGCCCCCATAATTATGGACGTGCCCCAAGGTTCAATATTGGGCCCTCTGCTGTTCTTAATATATATTAACGATCTCCCTAACTACGCGAGTAATTTATGTAAGACAATACTATTTGCAGATGATTAATTTTTAAAATTGATAGAGGAAACAATTGTTCTGACGAAATAAATAGTTCTCTCTCTCAAGTCGCACACTGGTTCAACAGTAATAATTTGTCTCTTAACCCTACCAAAACGATGTAGGGCAGGTCGACATGCATATCAATTTGAATGAGGATGTAGTAGAGTTAGTTGAGAGTACTAAATTTCTTGGTATTACATTAGATTCAAAATTACAATGAGACTAGTAGACTTAGTTCTGCGGCTTTCGCAATAAGAAAAATAAGGCTCCTAACTGATATTGAAACGGCAAGACTAGTTTACTTTAGTTATTTTCATAGTGTAATGTCCTATGGCCTGTTGTTGTGGGGCTCAGCAGCCAATATAGAAAATGTATTTATACTTCAAAATAGAGCTGTGCGCGCCATTTACAACCTTCGACAGAGAGATTCTCTTAAAGAATTGTTTAAAGAGATTAATATACTAACTTTGGCGGGACAATACATTTATGATAATATAGTATAAGTAAGGAAACATCACGATTTATTTATTAAGCATAGGGATGTTCATAATTTTATTACTAGAAACAAGAATAAGCATGCCGTTCCAAGATTTCCGCTTGAAAAATGCAGTCGCTCGTTTTTGGGGAAAGGCATAGCCTTTTTTAATATGTTAAAAAAACGCTCTTAAGCAAAGGTTATTACAAGGTAGATGATTATTTGAAAGACCAAAATGCATGGAAGTGATACTAACATAAAACATGACTATTGTAATTGTATAAAAGGAAAATATTCTAATAACTGAGTATAAGAAAATTGTTTCAAGATTGTAGATTTGTGTTTAGCAACGACATGTTCCTTTGTAAATGTTGTTGCTTCTGTTAAAGCTGATAAGTTTCTTGCGGCCGTTCTTCTTATCAGTTAAAAGATGTCCTGAATGGCTGGTAGGAAAAAAAATTGGACGATTCGAAAGCACTTATCTATAAGTCATTTGACTTTGTCATTAAACAAGTGCTTATACAGTTACTTATACAGCACAGCACTATATTTCACGAGTAAGATCGAAAAACGTATGATCGAATGAATATGAAATGCATTTTTTGTGCGTTGAACTGTCCTTAACTACCAATCACGAAAATACTGCCTACAAATTATTAACGTCACATTGGGAATACCACTATCAGTTACTTTTACTGCGAGTAACTGTCTATTTTCCTTAATAATAACGTGTTGTGTCCTCTGGTTGCGTCAATACTGTAGGTAGTATTTACTGTCCTGTGTTCTACGTCTTTCAGTATTTTAGCCTTTTTGAAAAATAAGCAGATTTTGGTACTTTTTTTGTAAAGAATCAAACATGTCTTAGTATGATACGATATTTTTTGCAATGCTGCTTTCCAGGATGTTCTTTTTATACTCGAAGAATAACTTTAATGTTACTATAGATACTACATACTAATTATTTATCTATTAAGTCGGAATTACTTTACCTACTCTATGAGTCATTACGAGTTGTGTAAATCAATTATTGTTTATTTAATGATTACTTATAATTTTAATTACTAGAAAGTGTTACGTCGCAAAAATAACACGCGCTTTATCTGATTGTTATCTCGTAAACGTATAATATTATTATATGACTTCGAATTACGCGTATCGATGTATTATTAATTGGACGTTTTGTAAAATTATTATAAGTCTATTATGTATAGAGGATCTAAAAGCAATATTGTTAAGTGAATTCCCTGACAATTCGTTTATTTGTTTATTTCCTATGGAATTTGCTTTTAGTAAGTTTTCTTGCCTTCAAAAAATTTAAAACCAATTCTGCTACACCGACACTGACACAGTTCTAAACTCCATAAAAAATAAACAAATAAATGAATTGTTAGGTAATAATTTTAGACTTTTTAGACTCTCAAAGCACGTTTTGTGAATGAAAGAAAGAAAAGAACTCTATTCGTTTGAACGCTAAAGCAAATTAACGTTTTTGCATTTAAATGCTATTTTATAACATAATAATTTTTACAAGAAAATTTGACTCGTCTTACAAGTTTTTTTTTTCTATTAGTTCAATAAGTTGTAATATTTTTTATATTGTTCATGTAACTAGTTTTTTTTAAATATGTAATTTTGTATAATTTTTGTGTCATCTAGTTAATGCTATAGATAAATGTGGATAAAATGCTGTGCGCAATTATTGTAATAGGACGCAGACACGCATTTGTTGTTCTTGTAAGTAATTTTTTGTTTATTCTTTCATCTGTTGTCTGTTATTGTGCCAAGTAAAAAAAAAAACCCAGACGGGATTAAAGCCCTTGACTTTACAGTTGTGGAATATTAACTTTCAGACCCCGGATTATGAGACACAATAGATATTCCATTGTGCTCTGGACACAGGTGTCCGGTTCGGGGTTGCTAATTGGGATAAAAAGGTACTGTCCACCAAACAATAATTTGATTAGTTCGGAAGGTGTGAAATAAAACCAAAAGATAGGGTGACGAGAGGCCAGGACTGCCGCGCTATGGTATTTGCATTTTTATTCCTTTGAATTACATAGGTATACATATCGAATATAGATCAGAGTGCTTAGTTACTGTGAATTTCCTCACCTAACTCGCTTACGCCGAAGTTTGCGAATAGAGTATAATTCTCAACATCATTCCAATTGCATTATGGCTATCTGTCAAAATTTTATTCTCACGCGTCAAACTCGCACTAAGGCCTCTGATGAAAACTTATAGCTTATATACCTACTACATAGTTTTGTATATGTGGTGCAGCGGTTCTGGGAATTTACAATGTGTGCCTAGAAATTAAAAGAACTATAAAAGGCCTGGATTACTTCAGATAATTTTACAGTTTTTCTAGCCCTCTGCTTCCATGCCATCCATTCAAGATACCTAGTTCAATATTAAGTTTACATCACAGACCTATATCGAGATAGACGAAAAGAGCGCTTCAAGCAGTATGAGAACATAGCGTGTCGAATTATTTGTACGTACGATAATATCACGAGCGAGATTTAGTGATGTGTATATGTTATTGACGATCTCTTGCCAGAAAGCACTGCTCAATGAACCATTTTTTTTCTGAGTGACGCGTGTTGTCGTGGCAATGGTCTCAAGCGGACTGACTTAGATCGTAAAACTTTGACCGTGGATCAAACTTTTGGTACGAAAGGTAGGTACACTTTTATCGTCTATCTCGATATAGGTCTGTGGCTTACATTGACTGCATTTAAACGTTGAAAGTTAAAAAGACGATTGTAAATACGAACATTTATGACAATAAAGCTGGTATTAGACAAGTGAGTTCATTGTATATCACTTTATTGGCGGCGAGAATAACAATTCCTTAAAAGGCACAGTGTGATTGGATGCGTGGGCGCAGGCTAAGGAAACTCGAGTCCTTTGCCGCTTTCGCCGGAATAACGATCTGCGGTGACGCAAACCAACGCAACTGTACACGATATTATGTTATTTAGAATAATGTGTGGGTTTATTTAATAGACTTAAAGTTTCACCACAAATATTCTAGAGCCCCTGCTTAACTTTATATGCGATGTAATTTAATTTTCCCTGTCTTCTCGGGATCTACTTGATGATGTTAAGCACAAAACAAGTAGTGAAGTCGTGTCGAAATAGCGTAATTTTGCAGAAGGGTGTGTCGCAGTAATGAAAGACGAATTCAGTTTTGGAGTATCAAAAAAAAACTAGTGTTTCTCCTAAAACTATTAACACAAGAACACAATATCTCGATATGAGTGATTTTTCTGGAGGATTCTTTGGATTCCTGAGATATCGTGACCCTCTTTCTTTTACTAAATCCTATGCTGTGCCACAGTCCGAATAACTCACGAAAGATGACTAAACAATACCTAATTTTTTTATCTGTAAGGATAATAAGTTCCTTATTTTTCAATTCACGTACCTAATGATAAAGTTCTAATAACTAAAAACATATTTACAGTTAACCTGTCCCATTTTCCTTTAACACTACTGAGAAATAAATTAGTTCAAAAGTATTCAAGTGACCGCCTTTATTACATAAACTGTAAGGATGAAAATTGATGAATTTTACGATAGTCTTGAAGTGAGTTTACACTGATAATATGGAGGTTTCCTTGAATCGTCTGTGTATACAAATGAACCATGCCTAATCTTATCACTGATACGGGCACTATCTTGTTTACTTTGGTCACGGTACATACACTTGTATGTCCATGAAGAGTACTATATTATTGTATGTACACAAAAGTAAAAAGAATATAAGCATACAAATTTTAAGTATTATGAATAGAAAGAAAGAAAAATCTTTTATTCGGCTACCACACAGTTTTACACATAAAAACAATTACCTATTAACAAAGGATATCATAGTAGCCGAAATGGTCTCCGACCTCAGTTGCTTTCACATGTTTATGTGACGCTGGTTTTCAGACGGAGTACCTAACCTACTGAGAAGTTTAAGTACATATTAAAGCAAAGAATAATAACTAACCATTAGTAGAGTATAGACTAAACTCTCCTTTAGACAACGAAAACACTAGATAAAAAAGTAGTAGAGTCTGTAGCGTTAAATAACCGCTATTAGTTGTCGACTTTCGGCGCCGCCTATAATTATCTTTCAATTGTGTGTGGTCCGACCTTTAAATATGTGAAATCTCCATGTTTATTTGCTGGCAGTTTTTCTTGTGTCACTTTTGTTGTTTTGTTGGCTGTTTGCGTTGTCAAGGAGATATGTTTTGAATTTTTCGTCAGATATTTTCTTGAATTCGTTGTGGCGTGTTATTATTGTCGAAGTTGTGGTGTTCTTTGTGAAAGAATTGGCAAATAAGCCATTGCTGTCCTGTTTTTTAAGGCGGCTGTGAAATCCAGCCGCTATAACCGTTAAATTTAATTTGGAAGCCAGGTTTACTGGGTAAGTCGAGGACATTTCCGATGCATTAGGGGTGGGTTTTGAGTTTGCTAGTTAATTTCGTGTGGATGTAGTATTGATAAGGTGTGTTTGTTTTAGCTAAACCGTACGGGCTAACCGTGGACCTCGTTGCCCGCTGTCTCCCGTCGTTCACGTGGTGGACTCCGCCTGGGAATCTTCCTGTCCGGCTTACGGAGGGCTGGGGGCGGACGGTCGTCTTGCCGGTGCTCCTGCACGTCCATTTGTGCGTGTAGCGGTTCCGGACGGGCCGTTCGGTGCCCGGGTTGCCCGTGCTTGTGGCCGGACCGATATCAGAAGAGGAAGGTACACGGGACTACACTGCGGCCATTGTCCCGTTTTTTTTATATCCCGTTTCAGTTTTTAAGTTCCGATATTATTGGTGCTTTTTTTTTATTAGTTAATGTTTTGCCCTTTATTAAGAAGTGTCTTCCTCCCATTTAATTCCGATTTCACTGGTGATCGATTGAATCACCAGTGAAATTTTTCCAAATTCCAAAAACCCCACAGTCGGGCTACCAAGTTTTAGTTGCATTATTACAAACCCTCGGCTCTCATCCCATCTCACCCATGCCCATCAACACCACCCGACCACGCCGTTTTTTTATAATTATGCAATTTTCCTTTTTTTAAGTTGAATATTTTTTTTAATAATTCGAATAATTTTTTTCCCCTTAAATATTTTTTTATTATTTCCAACGTTTGCGTTATTAATTTTACTTTCTTTAAATGTATTAGTGTATCTTTTTCGGCAAATTTTAATTAAATAAATTATACGTGTACAAATGAAGTGAAGTTTTTTTTATCTTTATTTTCATAACAAGTCGCAATAGTAAATGTATATTATGTACATAAACGATTGGCTTACATCATTTAATAGTAATTACAAACAGGGTTAACAGTATTTGACTTCTAATATGATATTACTTATTACAAACTTGTCGGCTAATCAGATAAATATAATTAATGTTTCTAAACCACTTTACCAATGGTCTAATTTTATAGCCCGTTACATAAATAAAAAATAAAATTGGTATTATCGGATAAATAAATGGTTTGTTGGCCAAATGTATATTTTAAAACTGTTATTATCAAACAATTGTATACCTTAACACAGTCGCTGTAAAGCTGAAATCTAGTACGCATGACTAGACCGGAAGTGACCCCATTCTTCAGGCTTTGTAGGATATTGCAATCTCTTCTTTATGGACACAACGTCTACACGTTTTGTTTAATATGATAATATCAGACCACGATAATAAGCAGAGGGAAAACTGATGCGAAGGTTTCTTTGTGACGAGGGCAGGATTAGATTGCAAATAATAATAAGTAGAGCCAATAAGTAAGTAGAGCTTGAACTATAGGGATACTTGACAATGCATAGATACATATACCTCACACATACGAGTAAGTACTTGCAGTATCCCTTGCAGGATTGGGTGTGCAGCTTCAGAGTAAAATGATGGATAATTACATTTAAGCATGTCACATGTCTAGCGATACCTAACAGTCCCTCGACCGTATTGTTGAACCTGACCAGAGAGTACAGCTTTAAGGAGACCGGCAGCAGCGTCTGTTGAAACGTCTGTTCGACTGTGGTCGTCAATCCACCTTCCAAATAAGGCGCGTATAGCAAAATTTTGGGAGAGGACCAAACCCAGTAAGTAGAAAGTCTTTTTAGTAGAACATTTTCTTAAGGCGAGAATCTTTAAATATTGTCATGGATGTCAATGGCAAAAGTATAATTATATAAATTTTACCTGTGTATAAAATATTTCAGCTACACTGGACCGCAACGAAAAAGGGTCGGTTAGAAAATCTTCAATATCGTCAAACAACGAATTTTTAATTAATTAACATTTATTCAAAATAAAAAGCTTGAATTAATTTTTTTCTCATTAAAATATTTTTTAATTTAGTTTTTATTTCATCAAGCTAGGACAGGTTCTTTTGAAGATATTGAAGATTTGTAACCGACCCCCTTTTGTTTGCGGTCAAGTGTATTTTTCTTAGAATCAGAATTTGATGTTATCCAGTGTTCTACAAAGCGCGTACGGGGCGCCGGCGGACATACCTACCATCGATATTTTTGTATACTTTTATTAAGATTATTATCACAAACACTTTTTTATCAGATTCCGATAGCTGAATCCGGCATAAAGAAACCATGACAGGGGAAAAACACGGCAACTATTCAATTATTATAAGACTTCAGATTAACTTCAGACACCATGTCGCTTTCGTGATTCGTGACGTCGCAATTGGTGTTGTTGGCAACTTTTATTTTTGTTATATCTTTCCTAAGGCCGATTTTTCAATGCTCAGATAAGTCACTATTCCTCTGATAATATATTATGCAGGCAAATCTTGGACGAATTAACAAGAGGCAAATTGAAGAACTTAAGTGTGTGCAAGTAGATGTAAATATTACGAACTGCATTTGTTGGAGCAGGAGACTAGCGGTCGATTTCAATAGCCTATCCACAGTAAGAGATAGGCTTACTAGGGCTTTGTTGCCTAGATATTTTTGTTAATCAGCCCAAAACAAACCAAAATAACAGCGGTTGCTAAGTAACGTACCCAATATAGGCCTATATATTGTTAGGGATAGATTATTGAAACCGGCCGTAAGTGCGCTCCAAACTGTCATATTTACTTATTTGATATACCTATTGTACGTCAGTCGATGACAGTTACCTACGACATTTTTGTCTGAGCTTTAAGCCGCGTGAACACGGTCAAAGTCGGTGTTGGCAAAGTAGCTTTAATCAAAGTGTAGGTACGCAAACGTAACTCAACTCTTAACTATTTTTATCCTGTTGCATAAAAACGTAAAGTTATCATTAATTATAACATTGACGGAAAACACTGATTCCTTTGAGTGACATGCTTGATTTGTGGTTCTATCAAATACAGTAGGAATAATACAGGAGGTTTTTGTAAACGAAATCTTTACGGGATTTATTAAATGGGTCTCGGTTGTAAGAATCTTTGTTTCCGTTTACGGTTTAAACATTTTAAGCTCTTAGCATTTAATCTCTTGACTGATAACTCTTATCTGAGCATTGAAAAATCGGCCCATGTAATAAATGACAAAAAAATAAATAAGTATTTTGTAATTTTTGCATTTTTCAATGCTATTTTTATACTTAAGGTAAATTTTAAATAGAAAAATATTGGGGGGTTCGATTCCCGTCTGAGAATTCACTTGTGGCCGAGTTAATTTTTTCCAATATTTTTCTATTTAAAATTTACCATAAAAATAAATAAGGTCAGTTATCTGAAAGAACAAATACTCTGAAGAATCTAAGATTGTTATTTCATCATCAATGCGAAATTACTCTACTTCTACTGCTTTCGAACACTCTTACAATAGAAACTGGTTTCTAGACAGACATAAAGTTTGTTCATAGTCGGTCCGGCTCAGTTCGTCAATATTACCACGAATCATGTAATATATTAACTATGTTTTATGACCTGCATAATTTGTTTAATGAGATAATGTGACATGTAGAATAGTTATTTGTTATGCAAGGCTGGAAAGTTGGTTATTAGCGGCGAGTTACCTCTATTGAAATCTGAGCAACTGAAGGATTCTAGGATTGAAAGATTGAATCCTGAGTGAAGCGAGGATTTCAAAGGTACAAGAGCTAAAAACTTTTCTGCCGAGCGCAACACACAATTTTTCACCTCACAACAGCGAGGAATATTTTATAGTTGTTTCCGCGTTCAACTTCCGGCAAAAAAATCTTTAAACAAAAAGTTTAATTTAAATATAACTTATTCTTGTTGTTTTAATGATGTATAAAAACTAAAATAAAGTTATTTGAAGTAGGAATATATTGTTACTTATAATTAATAATAAAAATGATTCGGTAAATGTTGACATTGACATGAGGTACAAGACAAAGACAATTTAAAAATAAAGGTTTATGGCACGTTCCGAAATACAATCATAGGTTGTGAAATCTCACCCAGCCTATAAGATTCTTATAACAAATAGTTTAATCTTATTGTAATTGTTTTTATGATAAAATGAACTAAAATAATATAATAAAACCTGAAAATGAAACGGATTATTATAATTAATCCAAAGCTATTTCAAATAAGGAAAAAACTAAACAAAAACGTCAATAGTGCGATTCGGAACGCATTATGAATTTTTTTATGTATTAAATTAAAAAAGTACTTTATTTATTTTATTTTTTTATTTAATACGTCATGCACAAATTGGATGTACATAGGCGGACTTAATGCCATAGGCATTTTCTACTTTCCAGCGCTAGGCCGCAAAATTCGATTTTCTACGAGGAAACTGAAAGACAAATCCTCCTTTTCCGAGCGGGTGAGTGGAAAAATAACTCGCTTTAACTTTCATATTAAATAAATAAATATTTCCATACAATCACACCAATTATCTAGCCCATGTTAAGTATCATGAAGAACTTGTGTTATGGATACAGATAACGGATAAACATACTTATATACTTTTTTTTTGTAAATACATACATAATATACATATTAAACACCCAGACTAAGACAAATAGACATGTTCATGCACACAAATATTTGTCTGGTCCGGGGATCGAACCCGGGACCTCTGGCGCAGAAGGTGGGGTTAGTACCCCTGCGCCAAACAGGTCGTCAAATATTATCTTAATCTTAATCCTAATTCTCCTAATCCTAACTAATATTATCAAAGTCCGACGCCATAACAACAGTGTCTTCAGCATTGTCGTCTTCCGGCAGTTAAAGATAAGATAGCCAGTTTCTCAGCGATTGAGGATTCCGGGAGAGGCTCGCTTCCATCTTTAGCCTTATCAATACTTAACATCAGGAATGATGAAGGCTAAGAGTCTCCCCGTCGCTCATAAAAAAATCCTTGCGCCAACGAGCTCCTCCTGAAAACAGTTTTAAGAAAAATATTTATCCACTATATTTATTCTAAAAGCAAGTAAATTAAATGTTGTTTATAGTAGGTATAGGACACGAGCGCAGACACGGCGCTCGTCCTCGGATGTGGGTCATGGCGACCGCGCCACAGACAAACAAAACTCGTAAACTTACTAAAATATTCCATGTAGCCATGGCCTTATAAGCTGTCGAGTTTCCTCTGGTAATGAAAGTCAATAAGTAAGTAGGATAGTTATGAAGTTATGAAGTCTTGTTAGTTAGGTACTTATTTTCATGTTATTTGACTAAATAAACCAACTTGTGAACTTTGTAAAATGTTCTAATGGTATTCTGTTAATGGAAGTAGAAGGAGGTTATTTTCCCTTTTCGTTTATTTTCGCTAAATCGTAGTCATCAACTGATACCTAGTCAATTCAACCATCGATAAGTTAACTGAACTTCTCAATTTTTTAGAGTTCCGTACCCAAAGGGTAAAACGGGACCCTATTGCTAAGACTCCGCTGTCCGTCTGTCACCGCTGTATCCAGGCTGTATCTCATGAACCGTGATAGTTAGACAGTTCAAATTTTCACAGATGATGTATTTTTGTTGCCGCTGTAATAACAAATACAATAAAATAAATAAATAAAAACCAGAATAAAATAAGTATTTAGGCTGAGGTCCTTAGTGTCCGGAGACTGTTCATTGTAAGAGTTGTTTCGGCTGTTCTTGAAACAGTGTTAAATTTGGATGAATATGACAATATGTTGCAAAGACGGCTTTTTATGTGGCCTGCCATCCTCACAGCCTCCACTTTTGCAGTGGCTTTTTGAGGTGGAATTACATGGAAACAGAAAATGTGTTAAAAACCATCGCAATAAGACACACAAACACACACATATACCATCATCCCAGAATAATGATAAGGTAAAATACTTCTTGTGTTTGTTATGTAAGAAGAAGCTGTGTTCAGTTTGCCTTTTTTGTAAATCGTGTACTTCCCCCTCAGGACAGGCTGAGCCTAGTGTGGGGGCTCGAAATGCAATATTGTAAACTAAATTATTATTATTTAAGAGCTCCCATACAACAGACATGATTTTTTTGCCTTTTTTATAGATAATGGTACGGAATTAACGGAACCCTTCGTGCGCGAGTCCGACTCGCACTTGGCCGGTTGTTATATATTAAACCGCAGCTTAAGTAAGTGCTTAACATTCTACAATAAAATTAATTGTTAATAAGGAAAAAATACTATTGGAAAACTACGTAATACAAAGATACGACTTAAGTTTTGGCGCGCAATATTGAAATAAAAAAACTTTTACGGTCTAACTAGTCTAGCGCACAGTTTTTGACACGATTTTAGATCTAATATTTCTGTGTTTTAAGCACCTTTTGACTGAAAAGCCATGACTATGGCAGCTGAAAAGGTGTACACTGTGCGCTGTTCGTTATCCGTAAAAGTTGTTTTATTTCTACGAAACACAAATTGTACAAATTATTATTCATTGAATAATTTATAAAATTGTTAACTCTTCATCTCGATTGATTATTCTGTACTTAATTGCAAATAACTTGATAAATGAGCTTTCATATTGAGCCATTGACTTGTTGAAACCAACACATTTCATGCTGATAAGTTTAACAAACAGAATTCATCATAATCACATCGGCGCCCACTGCTGGAATCTAAACTACGAACAGAGATAAACAAACAATTATTCAAATTCAAATTAACCTTAAATTCGTGTTATTCAGGTAAACAGTTAAGGTCGAAATCATTAGTTGTGTGTCAAATTTAATAATGTTTGTACAGGGTCCTCCAATGTTGATTCGTTACAATCTGTCAAGCGTGGGTAAAGTAAACAATTTGAAGTGATGGGCTGGGCCCCGGACGAAATGTTTAATTGGAGATAAAGTTCAGTTGGGGCCAATATATATTTCAAAGTTGAGGACTGTTTTATTTACGACAATCGGCTGCCCGCGACTATGTCCGAAAATGTAGATGTAGTAAAAAGAGAACTAGAGTAAACTGTATTATACTTAAGTTTTGTAGTACAAAGAGAACTAGAGTAAACTGTATTATACTTAAGTATTTCCTTACGATTGTATTTTTCCACGGAATAAGAAAAGCAAAAGTACTATCCTTAAAGTTGATTTAGAAAAAATCCTATATCCAAAATTTCCACTAACTACTTAGTAGTTTTTTACATAAAAAAAATTATCTATACTTATAATAAGAATCGGCGTGTCTGTACATTGCTTGGAAATATAGTTTGGGTGACTCAGAATAAGCAGCAGAATCAATTTCTATAATTTTTAGAATTTTTGTCTGTCCGTTTTACCGACAAATTAATAACCTCTTTCTTTTTTGAAGTCGATTAAAAAGACAGCCATATATTTTTTAAGTGTGAAAGGAAAATATTTTATTTCAGAAAACATTGCAAAGGATGAGTTCCAAATCTCAAGCGAACGAAGTTGCGGGCACAGCTAGTATTATACTAAATTTCCAAAAACTGCCTGTCAGAAATACGTAGCTCGTATCATTTTCTTTTACATACTTTTGTTAGGACAGGTTATTCATTATCTTTCATTGTTATTATAATTTGTATTTTTTAAATACAATGTTTTTATTGATATTTACTTAATTTCAAATGCGGGATCCTAAAAAATACCCAAGTTAAATATTTAAGCAAAATCAAAAAAGTAGGAAGACGTTTACCAAATGGTGCCCTTGTATCAAATCTTTTGTGTTAATACCGTTGATGATTTGAATAAAAACATGTGGGTGTGCCAGCTTCACGGACAATTTTTTTGTACAGCTAATGACATGATTAGATAGTCTCTAACATAAATATTTACTACTGGGCTATTTAGACAACAATATTTGTAAAAAATTGACGTGATTTGTACCTGGTGAAGTATTACAACTTAGTATTGACGGAGGATTGAAATATTGTGGGCCAGCTGGTCGCGCGTTGACTCTGCGATTGTAACAGTAAAGCTACTTTCGCAATGGTCGGACCATAAATTTATTATCTCGCGCTCCACCAGAAGGAACTGGGACGAAATCTTTTATTTCAGCTGCATTTGCGGACTTGTAAAGTAAAACCCACAAATCTGCATTGGGCTCGCCTGGGAAGTCAGGTCAGGGCCCGATCTCCTCATTAATCCATAAGCAGGAAGAACCTAGGGCCTGTGTCCCATCAGTAGATGAAGAATTGATAAAGAAAGATAGTGTGAAATTAATGTACGTAAAATCGGGGGACTTCCCGGTTGGCCAGTAGAGTTTTTTCAGAGACCTTTATCTATAAAAGTGAAAGATATATAGAAAACGTTTATATCACTAATAATAGACCATCAATTGTACAATCGGGGAACTTCCCTGTAAACCAGTAGAGATTTACTGAGAATATGTTTTTTCGAAAAGTATTATGGCTAAAGAAATAATTTAATATTCAAATGACAAACCTATTCATTTTCTATTATTTGTGATAAAAACGTTTTCTATAAATCTATTACTTTTTGAAATAACGCTCCTTAAAAATCATGGCCGTCAATGCCGAAGTCCCTCAGGGTTCGGTACTCTCTGCATCACTATTTTTGCTACATATTAAGGATCTGCTAATACTCAGTATTTTCTGCTACAAACATTTAGTATGTAAGACATGTGTCGTGCCATATCCATCCAGGCAGACATAGGCCGGAACCGGCTAGCATTCTCAACAAGATTGTGTTGTTTGTGCAGACGCGTGTCTGTGTAGATATAAATGAACCCTTAGTGTATAGTTGCATTTTTTACTGAATTCTTACACCCTGGCCTTTAAACAAAGACGGAAAGTAGCAACGTTGTGAGCTTATTGTTTTTTTGTTGGATACATTTCGGTTAGTGTGCAGCTGAAATGGACAGTCTTATTCCACTACTTCGTTGCAACAAAAAGTTATGGATATTTCAAAGTCTCGCACTCAGCATTTTGTTTCAAATTTTGACATCTGTACCGCTTGAGTTAAACTTTCTTCCTTTACCCCTATTACGAGTTTGCTTAACATGACATTTACAGGACTCGTGAGCGTAGACTATCGGATACACTGCTCATGTCGGTAAAACAGTCGCTAAATATGAAAGAGACAGAACTACATTTTACATTAACGTTTACTGTAACGTCGAGTTTGCCAAAGTTGTAATAAGCCTACTTGTCTGTGTTTCCGAATATCTATGCTACTCGTAGTGCGATCATCGTAGATCACATCATCGGATACCATCAGGCGAGATAACGGACAAGCGCTGATGTAATGTGTCTTTGTAATTTCGACTTATTTATTGATAAAATTTGTTTTATCAATAAATAAAAGCTCAATAAGACAAAAATAGATAAATTCTCTATAGAGGTTTCTCAGTACCGGGAATGCCGGTACCGGAAGTATCGCCCTTCAGTACCAGGTCCTAAAAAACTTGAAACTGACCTGTATAAAATTGTTTCTGTATGTCCTAGTCTTAATCTAATGCATTTAATAGTAGCCCCATGCATTTCAGTTGTGACGAAATACTTGTTTGCTATAAAAAGCACAGATGCAATATTGTGCAATAAAAGCTTAGATGATGCAATTTGTAGTGGTTTTGTGATAGTTATTTATATAGCCCTAGATGGTTTTGGTGTTAAGGTATAATGTGGTTTTGGTGTACAAATTGCAAAAGTAATTAGGTCTGTTTGTTAGATTTACACATATCTAAACAGACTAAAGGATTTCCTTTTAAAAGGATATTATATAATCCCCTTGCTTGATAGGATCTGTTAGCGCTGGCATAGTATCCAGTTCAGACAGGTCCTTTGCCCATATTTCAATGGTTACTTTCCTGCGTGAGATGAAAGGGGTAAGAAGGGAGTACTTACTTAGTCCTTTTCTAGGCACCTTCTACACTTTTAAGCATCTGAAATTTTCCTTCGTGCTATGGTTCATTGCAATAGAACAACTTTCAATTATTTACACAATAGATGTATTATTTTTTCTTTTTTTATCAGCCGCCCGTGACCTTTGTAAAGGTGCCAAAACGCCGGGAAGTCCAATTTATTCACTGGGTATATTCATTACAAATTCTGTATAACTAATCAAATTCTAACCCCCATATTCTGTCGTTCCTGCAAAACTTTTTACACTCCACTCAACCACGTCGTGGGTAAAAATAGTAGTGTTAGCGCACACTAACACGGAGTGGCTACGTACTCTTTGGCTCCTCCAGGTCCTTACGGAGTTATGACTTAGAATACCGATTTCGAGGATTATTTCGAAGAGGTTTTCAATGAGATTTCGTTAAGTCGAGGACGAGTAAGTTTTGGAGGAACGACTTAGAACATGGGTGTTAGTCAATTAAAAACAGATAATGCTAAAATTTAATTTCCACAAATGCTAATGATAAGCCTATCTCAGATGGTCTTTGACACAAAGCGTAGACCAATGTCATAGTCCAAAGCGAATTGCTCTGAGTCACGCAATGGGAGAACACGATAAAACATGTTGTCGAGAAATTATTGCACCAAATATTCAACCTTAAGACAAGATAGTAAAGCACATAATGACATGAAGATCATTTATCGTGGTCTAATCTAATGGACAGCTGTTGAAATTGAAATTTGTACCGTGTGACCTATTTATTAGGGCTCTGCGTGTCTAGTTGATTAATTATATCCGATGTTAATTAGGTTTATGTAAAAATTATAGGGCACGAGCATGTAATAACGTATGTTACTACGTTAGATACAACGGGAAATTATTTACTTTGTTTATTTATATAAATAAAAAAATAACGCTAATGAAAAATAAATGAAAAAGAAGGTCATAGATCTAAAGATTTTGTAACTTCACCCCACCGCTAGCATAGTTGAAATATATAGGTAAACCGAGCCGCTAGTCTGTTACTCTGTCACGATCTGGTGAAATTTAAGCAGTCTCTTAAGTATTATAAAAAAAAAATACTACTCAATACAGATACAAAAATGTTCATTCCAGTAACTTAGTATATCCGTGCCTAATTTTATATTAGTTGAAAGTTTTTAGCGATAGATTTTAATTATTGCAATAGAATAAATAAACCAGCCGGATAGTAGCCTAAGGTATGTTTCAACAAGAATGTTGTCTAAATAATTGAACTAACGAACATGCTAACAAGGAAGCGCAAGCGTTCATGCAAGTAGAGCAATTATCAAGAGAAAACCCGTCTGCATTTGCTAGCTAACAAGTAGAATCTTAAACTTTATGCAACAATTTAAAAAAAAAAATAAAGATTTATAACTTTTTAATATTCTTTTTGTATAGAAAATATACTAGAAAAAAGCAACTTGTCTCATGTCGCCCTGACGGGATGTTTATTATTAAGATTTATCAGGATTTTATAATATAAGAATTTTTATAAATTTCAGAAATTATATATGATAAATGTATTAGATTTTCTAAGAGTGTTAACGTTAGATTTAAATGTCCTTTACTTTTATGATTTATGATTTTTTGCATTTTCCAATGCTATTTAAAATTTATCCTTTGTTTATTAGGTAAGTGAATGTTTTTATGCACAATTCTTCCAAAATGCTACGGATCGAGAACAACAACATAAGATTTGTTTATTAGATTGTTATAACTAAAATCAGTTTGAAACAGGTACTGCAAGAAATGAATTGAAATTAGTCAACACATTTTTCACATCATTCTCTCGAATATAAAGAAAGATGACTATGAATTGTTGATTCAAGAACTGCGTCTGCTCCATCAGAAAGCTTCTCTATCTGTAACAACCAGTGCCATGAAAATAAACACCATTCTTCGTCCAACAATAGTTATTCGAGATAGCAGACAAGGTTTTCATTAGGCAAGTCGGAACCATTGTATATTTTATCATAACATCAGCGAGTCGTGCTAAAGCAATTACAATTTTATCTACAAAGACATCACCAGTGGACAGACAGACACACTTCCTGATTGCTTATTCATTACGAGTGATCGTAAATCAAATGTTATAAATAGGCGATGTTTACTTCAACTTCAAGGTGAAGAAGTTATAAAATTACGAGGTTACGTAGCCGATGGAGTAATGCAGGTAAAGTCATGTCAAGGGCAAATAAAAAAGTTTACTGAGTATTCATCGTTTCAGCCCCATAACACCCACTGCTGGGTATAGGCCTCCCCCAAAAGGGGGGGTTTGCCATAATCGCTACGCTTGGTAGGTGGGTTGGCGATCGCAGTATGGCCAAGTTTGTAGGAGACGCTGCTGTCCGTCTCCTGAAGGCTGAGTCCCTTAGTCGCCTTTTACGACACCCACTGGATGAGAGGGGGTAGTGCTATTCTAAGCCAACACTACACAGCTAAGTATTATCCTAACTTTAATATTATAAATGCGAAAGTGTGTTTGTTTGTCCTTTCTTCACGCCCTAACTAAGCAACCAATTGACTTGATTTGGCATAGAGTTAGTTGAAAGGAAAGGTAACATTAGCTACTTTTTAACCGACTTCAAAAAAGGAGGAGGTTCTCAATTCGACGGTTTTTTTATTTTTTTTTTTATGTATGTTCTACCATAACTTCGCCAGTTGTTAACAGATTTTTATAATTCTTTTTTTATCTGAAAGAAAGTGGTTTATGTGTGGTCCCATATAATTTTTACGAAGATCTGGCTAGTAGTTTTTTCATAATCTTGAAAAATATCAATCACCTTTTGGCAAGTAGTCGTTTACCTAGATTGACATTGTTGTGTATGGGCTGATTTTTAGTGTAAGTAACGGCACATGATGTAACTAAAAAATCTGAAATAAAAACATTTTATAAAAAAAAATTCAAACCGACTTCAAAAAGTAAAAAATAAAACTTTTGGAGTCGGTGCTAGCTAGCTGAGGCCAAAAAAATATATCGCACCTCCAGTCGTAAAGCGGCTCAATCCAAAATGAATGTTTTTTGGGAAATGCAGAAAACGTGTTTCGGTCCTTGACAGTTTTTAGTATATTACACTATAACTTAATGAAATAACGAGCTATTTACAAAATTCAAAGCTCTACAGGTTATTTGGTCTAAAGACTACTGATACGGATAAAAAAATCTTAAATATATTTTATAATATAGGAGTAAATAGACGCTGAAAAAAAACATCCAATAAAGAGTCAGTTTAGCAATACAAACATTTTTGAACGTTTGACTCTTGTACAACTATGTCTCTTTATTTCTAAGCACTACGTATTATTGTATGACTTATTTACAAATAGTCCCCTTTAATTCTTAGCTTCAATATTTTTATGCGGAGGAATATTCAATGATGCAGTTATGTACTAAAATATTTTGACGGTATGAGATATAAAACATAAATTCGAATCACATTCTTTTATTACCTGTTGATATATATTTCTTAATTAATCAACGTTCGTAATATTAGTTGCTACCAAGGTTCAATATTGAGCTCTCTGCTGTTTTTAATATATATTAACGATCTCCCTTACTACGCGAGTAATTTATGTAAGACAGTACTATTTGCAGATAATACATCTTTAATTTTTTAAATTGATAGAGGAAAGAATGGTTCTGACGAAGTAAATAGTGCTCTCCCTCAAGTCGCACACTGGTTCAAGAATTACTCTTGAACCAGAGATGTGTCTCTTAACCCTACCAAAACGAAATTTGTTAAATTCACATTACCTAATGTAGGGCAGGTCGATATGCATATCAATTTGAATGGGGATGTAGTAGAGTTAGTACTCTCAATCTCAACTGAGTACTAAATTTCTTGGCATTACATTAGATTCAAAACTACAATGGGATCCACATATGAAACCTTGTCGAGTAGACTTAGTTCTGCGGCTTTCGCAATAAGGAAAACGAGGCTCATAACTGATATTGAAACGGCAAGACTAGTTTACTTTAGTTATTTTCATAGTGTAATGTCATATGGCCTGGTGTTGTGGGGCTCAGTATCCAATATATAAAATGTTTTTATACTTCAAAAAAGAGCTGTGCGCGCCATTTACAACCTTCGACAGAGAGATTCTCTTAAAGATTTGTTTAAAGAGATTAATATACTAACTTTGGGGGGCAATACATTTATGATAATATAGTATATGTAAGGAAACATCACGATTTATTTATTAAGCATAGCGATGTTCATAATTTTAATACTAGAAACAAGAAAAAGCTTGCCGTTCCAAGATTTTGGCTTGTAAAATGCACTCACTTGTTTTTGGGGAAATACATGGCCTTTTTTAATAAAGTTCTACAACAAGTGATTGAGCTGCCTTTGTATAAATTTAAAATATATGTTAAAAACACGCTCATAAGCAAAGGATAATACAAGGTAGATGATTATTTGAAAGAGCAAAATGCATGGAAGTATACTAACATAAAACATGACTATTGTAATAGTATACAAGGAACATATTCTAATAACTGAGTATGAGAAAATTTTCCTCTTATATTAAATATGTTTCAAGATTGTAGATTTGTGTTTGGCAACGACACGTTTCTTTGTAAATGTTGTTGCTTCTGCTACAGCTGATAAGTTTCTTGTGGCCGTTCTTCTTATTAGTTAAAAGATGTCCTGCTGGCTGGTAGGAAAAAAAATTGGACAATTCGAAAGCACTTATATTCTATAAGTCTATTTTAATAAAAATCTTTGACTTTGACTGATAGTTTGGACGAACTGCTAAATGTGTAGCTGAATTAGCATGCCTTGACTGGTTTGAACTTGATGAACTCTCAGAACTTGACGAACTCTTAAAGCTCGACGACGATGAACTGGATGAGGAAGAACTGGATGACGACGAACTAGTAGATCTTGATCTGATGGAAGCTTTAACTATTGGAGAAGATATTTCTTGTTCATTCTGAGTCTTTTCTGCATTTTTTTACCTAAAAGTAAGATGCATATTAGTAAAGAGCTTGATCACATAGTGGGTTAGCGCGCCGGTCAGCAATCGTTGCAGTCAAGCAGTGTTCGTATGGGCTGGTTACTTTCTATCGGAAACTCCTCTGTGCTTTGGAAGGCACTTTAAGCTGTTGGTCCCGGTTGCAAATACAGTAAACATCCTCCAATCCGCGCTCGGCCCGCGTGGAGTGTTACGGCCCGTCCTTTTTCATCCATAAGGGCCATAAAGGCCATAAGAGCTCCTGTGCAGCGGGTACATAAAAAGGCTGATGATGTTGATGAAACATCATAATTGTTAATAACTTATAATAATGTAAAACGTGTCATAAAATTAATTAGATTACCTACCTCAATTTGACTAGTATCCACTTGCATTTCGGGCGTCTGTGTCAACAGGATTTAGTTTATAAGTATAGGTCACTACCTACAACAGCCTACTGACTGTTACAAGCTTTTTTAACATTATTTACAATCTGGAAATCAAATTGGAATAATAATTTCCAAAAATCACACCCATTATCTTCCTTATCTACCCATTATATTCCCAAGTTAAGATTCTTCAAGATCTTGTGTTATGTACATTACACTGCATACTGGATATTATTATTAAATTAAACGTACTTAACTTTCATAAATAGTTATCTGTTTTATATATAAATCAGTACTAAAAATAATTGTATGAATCTGGTATTCTAATTTTGTTACGTAGGTAGGTACTAAAACGTTCTCTCCTTATTAAATATGGCTCTCTCTGGCACATTTTCAATAAAAGACGAACTAACGGACAGATCTCTTTCAGTAATCTGCACAAATATTTTTTTATGTTTATAATAACCTCAGGTAAGAATAAATATCAGTTGTTTTAAACACATACGTCAGCCTGCATTTCTCTTTCTGGTATTACTCCGATGAATAATGGACTTTTATTTCTCTTGAAATAGGTAGTGAAAATTATAGAATGTGTCAACTAAACAGAAAAGACTCGGGGAACTGAGTTAGTTGCGTTTAAAGAAGTATACATATTAACTAAAATACTGGTGCAATGACACAAGGTAAGTCGGGTATTTTATTAAAGAAAACATGCATGTTAAATTGTAACACAGTAGGTACTTATCTCGTCTTCTCGCGTAGTCAGTACCATTCCCAAAATATGGTGAACTCTTCTCTTCATTATGCTAATTTAAATCTTATACAAACGAGTTCACTGTTTTATTGCAAAAAAATAGAAATAAACTGTCCTTTGCCTAAATGCAACATCAGAATTTTTGTTATATTTATTCAGAAACGGACCTAAGCACCATAAATCCAGAACGTTATAAAAAATAATTAATCAAATACAGACTTAAAATATAAAAAGCCGGTTATTCTGATAAAATATTCAGTAGTAAACGAACCCTATTTGATTTAGGTCACAAAAATATCTCAGTTTACAGTGATGAAGTGACCCAAAACAAACTTCGGTCACTTTACGATTTAAAATGAATGTAATAAACTTACCCCAAGTTTGTACTACAGTGACACATAAAGGTTTATACCACTTCTCTACTTATTTCGCTGCATGTAACTCTGAGGGCTTGTTACGCAATACTAAAAACGTCACTATCGTAATTACGAAAGGCGCAGGATTCGTTGATAAGAAAGAGACGCAAGATTGGGTTTCTCCTTGTCTAGCCTTAATAGGGCAATTTCTGATTTACTAGGCGATAGAGCGCGCTTTTTTAAATCGTTCTGTATACTTAACTCAATTCACCAAAATTTTGGATTCGGTCAGTTTACGAATGGAGGTGCGATATAGTTAATAGAAGTGCAATGTAGAATGCCCTGGCTGGTACCGACTCCAAAAGTTTTATTTTTTACTTTTTGAAGTCGGTTTGTTTTTTTTTATAAAATGTTTTTTCTCCAGATATTCTCTCGGGAACCTAAACTACGCGGGTAAAGCCGCTGTTACCAGTAGTTGTTTATTATTTTACTAGTGGCCGCCCACTGTTATTGAGTTAATCGATTATTACTCGTTATTCTGTAAAGTCTCGCTAGCAGTGATAATTTTACTTTTAAATTCATTATATGTACTACTGTCCTAAATTTTTTAACGTATCTTAAAGCTACTGTTATATGTTTATATGGGATGGGACGCAAACAAAATTAAATTTAAAGCTTAATAATATGTATTTCGAAAACTGGGGTGCAATTCCGTAAGGTAATCGTATTCATTTGACAGTTTATATCGTATTCAATCGGCTGCAATTTGTATGGAATGACATACGTTATGATACAATATGAACTGTCAAAAGAATACGATCACTCTTATGCAATCGCCTAGCTGATCCCAAATCGAAAAGTGGTCGCGGAAGCCTCAGAATTATTAACTGTTGTCTATATTTGTAACTCTTAAAAACCTTAGGAGGGCTGCAGCTGGGGTTCCATTTTTTTTTTTTTCATTCATAAGAACCTTCTCCTGACAATAATAAACAGACCCAATAAAGAATTAGCGAAATTGTTTCGTCCGTTCACGCGTGATGCGATGACCAAGGGAAATCATTTTTAGGGTTCCGTACCCAAACAGTAAAACAGGGGCTGTACCGCGCAAGTGGCGTCGGCATCGCGATCGGTTTTATTTGACAGATGGATGCGACACATTGCTGCTTCTTTTTGACACAAATGAAAACTTACCAAAGACTAAGAGCAATATGTCACATCCATCTGTCAAATGAAGTCGATGTCGATACCGATGACACTTGCGCGGTAGGGGCCCAGGACCCTATTACTAAGACTTCGCTGTTCGTCCGTCTATCTGTCTGTCTGTCCGTCAGAATAAAATTGTATTTACTGGCCCAATATTGAGGAAGAATATCGGCTTTTACCAATCGGCAATATAAGACCCTAAATAAGCGGGAAAAGTCGCCAGCGGCCGTTAGTGATTATATACATTTTTCAAAACTTTGCTTTATTAGAAATCAAATTGAATTGATAAATAAAAACATTTAATTAGTAATTTTATAATTTTTAGATTTCGGGTTTAAAAACAACCAGTAATGAATCGGGAAGTTGATATTTGCAAACTTATTAAAATATTCGTCATTATTAATGACCTATGACAGAATAGTTTTGCGTAATGAATTCATTATTTATAATGATTTTAATAATTATTATAGACACCTTTAACCTTTATGTTCAACGGAAACACATTTATGAACGCGATGAATAAAACAAAACTAAATATACGAGTACATTTGTCTTCAAGACGTTCATATATTTTTTCATCTGTGGTACTTAATACTAGGAAAATACAAAGTCTACGCCATTAATTTTAAGCGAAGACAATGCTGAATGATTTACTATACTAAACCACTTTCAACAGTTTTATTTTAGGCAATGTTATTGTAATGGGGGAGCGGAGCGTCTAATAAATTCATTATTTATTTTCGTTTTCCTTTACCGCAAGCCATGGACGGCGCGACGGTTAGAAAAATAATAGTAGTATGTTATTTTATCAGAGGAGGGTTGAGTTAGGCTTTTGTAATTACAGTTGAAGATATGATCATGGGGTTCTGAATTGATCATAAAATTATTTGCGACAAAATGAAAAATTACTTGATTATTCTGAAAGCTAGTTTGGTTTTGGAAAGACTGCAAGGGCAGCGGCGTTATTTTTTGAGATTCATAAGTGGTTTATGAATGATATTGAATTTTTATCTGCGCGTGTCTCTGCCAAATTGTGGGCGAGGCGCTCTACTATTTTAATATTTTCCAAAAATCTACAATCGTCCAACATTAAGGAAACGGTTGAAGATGTTAATTTCGTAACTTGGTTCGCCGATGTTAGCATTACTGCCGCAGACCTAGAGATAATGGAATCGATCATTTACTCAATGCGACTTACCATAAAATACATATATACTATGTCGTACCTACCTACATACTGTTTTCCTAATTTTCTTTACATTTCCATTGAAAACTCTGTGCATGGACTTTGTTCGAGTTAAGCGTTGAGCTTTTCATTCCACCCTAACCCCACGTACTTACTTAGGTACATTGATTTAATTTTCAAAATATATTTATGAAAGTTCTAGATGAAATATAAAACAATAAATGTAGAAAAAAAGGGTTTGAACCTTTTGGCCTCGTCGCTGGTCCGCCATTTTGTTTTTTTTTTCGAAATTGCGCCGCACGGTAGTACATATATAAATGGATAAGGGACGTAAAGATGAACAAAAAATATTCTATAACATAATGGCCTAAAGTGTCAGGTTAGTGAGATAGTTGGAGTTAAAGATACAAAGGTGAACTGTGGGTCGGCATTATTCATTTTTAACTCTAATTATCTGGCTAACGTGACACTTTAAGGCATTACATATCACAACATGTGTTGTTCCTCTGTGTGTCCCCTATTCATTTATATAGGTTCACGTATTCATGTATATAAATGAATAGGGGACACACAGAGGAACAACACATGTTGTGATATGTAATGCCTTAAAGTGTCACGTTCATTATCGTGCGACGTCATTTTGAAAAAAATCCAAAATGGTGTCGCATACTACGGATTTGGACGAGGCCAGTTAAAATCAACAAGTAGTAGCTTCAGCCATTACTGCGTACGTCATAGACTTTACTACGACTACTACAGTTTGTATTTGTTACAAAATTACATTATTTTGTATAAAGTAAATTGGGAAGAATACGAAAATATCAGAATTGTCTACAATATCCCATCATCATTTGAAAGAATTCGAAAAAAGATCATGCCCAGTGCAACTATAATTCCGGGCCAAAGAGTATACCTAAGAGCTAGCGCAGACGACGGATAACGGAGGACTTTTTGTCGTCCGTCGTCTTTATTGTTAACCAAATAAGATTGAATTTAGATCGCGTATATCCATAAAAAGTACGCGATAGTCCTCGTTATAATTCAACTTTATATTCTTAGTAATAAGGTCGTGTCGCGGACAAATCCTCCAATGTCCGTCGTCTGCGCAGGCCTTAAATATTAGAATCGCCGGGCCGCTAATGGCTCGTTCAAAGTGGTGCGCACTTCTGCGCAAGAGTTCGTTGTTTTGTGCCTATTTTAGCCTCCATAACAGACTGTAATAAACGCGCTATTTTTATCTTTCGCACTTTTGAAGGACCTTTGATAAATTGTGCAAATACAGTTCAAGTGTTTGCGAGCTTCTTCGCAGTTGGATGTAGCGTGAATTGTATACTTTTTATTAACAGCTATCAACGGTTGTGCTAGATATTTAGCAGTAATGGTTTTAAAGTAACTTGTAGATTCATTTATTTGCAACTTTACCTTCATATATTATTAGCGAATTAACCCGCGGTTTCACACGCGTGGTTCCTGTTCCCATGGGAATATCACTTTAATTCGTCCAAGGAATATAAAAAAATCTTGTCTTAGTAATCGCCTACATTGCTAAAGGGTCCTGTTTGCAAAGTTTTCGTTTGGGCTGTGCGTTGTCTGTCAGACAGTCACGATATTGTTTTATTAATATAGAAAGATATAAATATACCGCCCAACCTATTCGCGTCGTGGTCTAGTGGTACAACCACCGGTATCAGACCCAGGGTTCGCTTTCCAGCGGGAGGACATATTGTATTCGGTTAGGTTGGTGGTAGGACTTGTTCTAAGTCTGTCTGGCTAGCTACCACCATCTTATCTAAGTCTGACGCCATAACAACAATGTTTTCAGCATTGATGTGTTTCGGCAGTTTGAGATAAGATAGCCAGTTCCTCAGTAATTGAGGATTCTGGGAGAGGCTTGCTTCCATCTTCAGCCTTATCAATACTTGACATCAGGTATGATGAAGGCTAAGAGTCTCCCCGTTGTTCATAAAAAAACAATATTTCTACACCTATTTATGAAGTTTACTTGGGTTACTTCAGTCATAGTCATATTTAGACAACTCTTCCAACTCTCTCCTTACTAATGAAATAATAACTGAATAACTAATACCTAATATAATGGATAACAGAAGTTTAAAGAAGCCGGCTCTCCCATATAGAATGTTCAGCAAGCTGTTTATATGACATCCAAATTATATCAATAAATCGGCAGTTGTTGTAACATAGAAATTCTCATACAGGGTGTTAAAGGACCCATACCGAAGCCGTAATATATGCGTAGTGTACATCAAACTAAATAAGAATATGTCGAAATTATTGCTGGGAAACGACTTTTATTTTACGTTTTCAAAAAATGGTTGTTATTTTTAAACGCAAAAAAACACGTGCAACAACGTTTGCGTATGTCTAGATGTACGAATAGGCGGCCGGGATCCAGTTTCTTAGATTGGTTTTAATATTCATTGCGGTTTTGTAACTTTATACGATATTCTTTAAAAATAAATATTGACTTTGATCCTCAATAACTCCTTAACTATCAGGTTCCCAGATTTGGCCCCATACAAGAAAATTATAGTAACGATAGGAAAAATATGTGGTTTTTGTTTTCGTTATGGGTCTTTTAACACCCTGCATACTCATTATTATATTAGTATCGGTGATCTAACGACACCGCACAGTCTAATCACAATGGTGGCACTTTCAATAAGATCGTCATTCCGATCCACGACCGCTATTTACTACGACAGGCGGTTTGTACTGGGTAGAACCGTGACTCAGTTTCCTAGAACCGGCAAGCATCCGACGCACATCCGGTACACGATGGTAACCACGGCACCGGTTGAAAAGCGGGAAAAACTCTTTCGTTGTCGAATTAAAAAGAATTTAAACTTAAAACTTTTTAGAGAGATATTTTTTTATTTCTACTGACGAATAAGAAATTAAGAATCAATTCCCACCTGAGAATAACTGCTCACAAGTTTTTTTTCTATTAAAAATGCACCTATTATTAAAGGTAGCATTCACAATGCAAATTCAAAAATCACAACGGAATATTTTTTTTAAGCTTTTCCGAGACAAAACTATTACGACAATAATTCTATGATTTCAAATATTTATGAAGAACTCGTTATTAATAGAAACGATGATATGTATACATATATTATGTATATGTATATGTATCATCGTTTCTAAGAATAGCAAGTATACTATTTTATACTGCTGAGGATTTTTTGACAAAATAAAACAGTTGTGGCCGAGTTGATTTTTGTCCAATATTTTTCTATTTAAAAATTATTATAATTATAAAAATGGCATTAAAAATGCAAAAAATAAAAAATCATAAATTATCGGCTATTGCAGCGTATTAAAAATACGAGTATAAAAGTATTTAAGTTGATTTTTTCTAATATTTTTCTTCTTAAAACTTTTATCATAAATATAAAAATAGCATTAAAAATTCAAAAATTAAAAGATCATAAATAATTGACACTCATTTAGAAATTTTAAAATTGCATATCGATTTATTCTTTACCCACCCATGAAACAATTGTTTCAAATTATATAGACCCACCCATGAAACAATTGTTTCATGGGTGGGTCTATATAATTTGCTTTACTTTCCACTTTCTAGAATTCAAAAGCCTTGAATAATAGAACAATTCTTTTCTTGAATGCATTGCGTTATGATCATAAATGTCGCTAAATTACTTACTAGATGATAGATGCTACACGTCTTCCCGAAATTTTCCCCTTCACAGAAAATAAAATCGAAGAGAATTTTGCGGCTCGGGGTCAATTAGTTTGATCTTCTGATATTTTTTATTATATTGGTTGGGTTGGCAATGAGTGTCACGTTGTCATCTGTACTTAAGAATTACTACTTATAATAAATGTTCGCAATGACTTTGGTCGTTCTGGTTCGAGCCCACGACGCCGACGCGGCAGCAGAGATGCCCTTGAGCCAGCAGACCTATAATAATAGTAATTGTGGTTTGCGAATCTCTTAGCTGATTTATGAGTGCAAAACGTTTCAAGGTCAAACTTAATTTGTAAAACACTAAAGCAACAATATTTTGAAGTTCATTTTAGTTTAAATAACTAGTTATATTTTTTACATGTTCTCACGTTATTTATCGTTAAAAAAAACCTTTTACTTAAACATGAAAATATAGTTATTTGTTACGCAAGGCTGGAAAGTTAGATGTTAATGGCAAGTTACCTTTACCTCTATTTTCAAAGGTACGAGCCGCTAAAAACTTTTCTGCCGAGCGCAACACACACTTTTTCACTTTACAACAGCGAGGAAAATTTTAGGTTACTTTCCGCGGTCAACTTTCGGTAAAAAAATATTTTAACAAAAATTTTAATCTAAATATACCTTATTCTTGTTGTTTTAATGACATAAAAAATCTAAAATAGTAAAAAAGGGAGTGTTATAGTTAATTCAAAGTTATTTAATATTTGAATATATTGTTACATATAATAACAATAAAAACGATTCGGCAAACGTTGACATTGACATAAAGTTTTTTTTTTTTTTTTGTTTTTTCTGGCTCGTACAGTTTGACATAAGGTACAAGACAAAGACAATTTACAAATAAAGGTTTATGTCACGTTCCGAAATCCAATCATAAGTTGTGGAATCTCACTCTGTGAATATAAAATTCCAATTACAAATAGTTTAATCTCGTTGATACTGTTTTTATGATTCAAGGAACTGAAATAATATAATAAAACCAAAACGGAGTATTATAATTAATTCAAAGTTATTTGAAATGGGTATAAAATGTAACATAAAAAGTCTATAGTGAGATTCGGAACGCATTAGGACATATTTTTAGGTTTTAAATTAAAAAGTACTTTACCACGCTAGGCCGCAATATGCGATTTTCCATGCTTATTTTTTTGGTATCACTATATTTGTTATGTAACAATTACTCAAATAGCAATTTGTCTCATATATTTTTAGAATTTTTTAAAATTAATAAAAAAAATAGTTTACTTTTCCGCGTCAAATGCTTTGGTGGGGTGATGGGGGGACACTCCCCTCCCTTCCCCTCATACTCATTTCCCTAAATTCAGACTCAAGTAAAAAAGAACCCATGAATATTCCGTGTCCCAGTTTTATTAATAAACAATATGGTATTCTTGTAATTTGCCGCTATGATTTTACTACGAGGAAAACGAAGTAGGCATTTTACAAGGTGCACTGCAATACTTTATCTTACTATAAAAGTTAGGTATACGTGGACTGTTCCAAAAATAGTGAAATGAAAAACAGTTAGAATATAAAAAAGTTCATTTACAGCTTTTCAATATATCCCCCTTCAATCCCAATGCACTTATGCATTCGGGTGAACCAGCTTTCAAAACATTTAAAAAAAGTACCTTGAGGGAGGTCGAAAATAACCGCCGAAATTCTTCGACGGCCTCGTCTGCAGTGCTAAATTTTCGCCCACGAAGCATTTTTTTTACCGTGGGAAATTAAAAAAAATCGCATGGAGCTAAATCTGGGCTGTAGGGTGACATTTGTACCCCTGAAGTTGACAAATAGTCCATAGTTCTAGCAGTTAGCTCGTTATCTTGGTGAAAAACAATGCCACGGACGCCGCTTCTTGGGCGCTCGCTATCCAACTCCCCGAAAGCTTGAGGCAGACAAACTTCGCTATACGATTCACTAATAACATTCACTAGTAACTGTTCTACGGTCTTCTAGCGTAATTACTGCTACTGGTCCACTGCATCGAAAAAAAACCGCTATCATTTCTCCGACCGCAAAGTTTTTTTGTGGGCAAATCGTCCTCTTCAAACACCCATTGCGTGGATTACTGCTTCGTGAGAGGATGTAGCTATATATCCATGATTCGTCAGATGTAAGAATGTAGGATACGTTTTGTGAACTTCCTCCTTCGAACTTTTCTAACATAAATTTGCATCAATCAACACGACGGCATTTTTGCTCATCGGTGAGAAAATGAGGTATCCATCGCGAAGCAAGCTTCCCAATTTAACTTTAAGGTGTTGATGCAGGATGGTGGAAACTGCCTGTGATCCAATGTTTAGTTCAGCCTGTATTTGTCGATGTGTAATATGTCTATTCTCTCGCTATAGCCACTCTATCCTGATGACGTTTTCACGAGTTACTGCAGTTGGTGGTCGGCCGGGTCTGGAGGTCATCGTTTAAGTTCTCTCGACCACGCTTAAATTCACGAAACTAATAAGTAATTGTTGCTAACGCAGGAACAGACTCCCCAAAAGCAGCTTGTAAATTTTCTTGAGATTCCTTGAAGGTTAACTCATAGAAAATCTTACGACACGAAAAGCTTCCCGCGAGACGTCCATTGTTGCAAACAAAAGAATAATGACAGATTATCCTTAAACATAAAAAAAAATACTACACATAGGTAGCCAGTGATTTTCACAAAGGAGGTTTGTGTTGAAATTAGCGGTCAATTCAAAATAGTTTCATGAAAGAAGAGGTTGTATTTATTCTAGTCTCCGTCCATACTCGAGGAAGGAACACCCAGGGGGTTTTAGTGGGTTCGAGTCCCACTTTACCTCTCTGTTTCCCCGGACGGACGGGGGGGGGGGGGGGGGTATGCGTGGGCATTTCCCCAGGAAAAAAGGTTGTATTTATTCTGTGGCTATCTATTTTCGGAACAACCTAGGTACTTTAGTATACACGTAAGAAATAATTTAGGTAGAAAACTAGTAAATAAAATAAGTAAAAAAACAATGAAAAACAACTTCATACCACATTTGGAATTCTATGACCTTGTTCAACCGATTCTTATCTCAACGAATGGCACTTTAAGGTTTAAATTAATTTTAAGAAATCTGACAGTGCTGTATACAATCTGAAATGTCTGTCTGTATCCAAGTTTTTTTTTTACTCTAACAACACGTTTTATTTGTCAATGTGAACTTGTGCTGTAGGTAAAGAACACGTTCGAGAAACTTTGGAATAGTTATTTTAACGTTGCTTGGGTATGTCATGCTCTCTGTAAACATTTCTGCGGTGGTGTCGTGTGAGGCGGGTCGCTACGTTCCCTAAAATATGGTTGAGCGAAGCGATGGCTGGTTCATGCGTCATGCTCGTGAACGGGTGCTGCCAGCGGGATGGGTCTGCTCATGTTTGCTTGTGTTAAAATGTGTAGAGATATATGTTGTTTTGATTTTATGTTATTTATGATGTTTTGAGTTGAGATGCGTGGCACTGCTTGATCAGAGTAAACAAAGGTAAATAATGTTTTCAATTATTCCAAATATATAAAAGCTTTTTTTTATTTATTTTTTTAACTTTAATTACGATTGAGATTGTGACCCAGCTGATGCGTCTTCTAGTGACATTGTAGGTTGTGTTGTGTCTTACATTAAGGCACTTTTATCTTTCTTTTTTTGCTGTTGCCATTGTGTTTTTTTATATTTATGCAGCTTAACATAAGTACCTGAAGTACGTCATGCTCACTCAAACGTTTCTTCGGCGGTGTCGTGTGATGCGGGTCGTTACGTTCCCTAAAATATGGTTGAGCGAAGCGATGGCTGGTTCATGCGTCATGCTCGTGAACGGGTGCCGCCAGCGGAAATGGGTCTACCTCAGTCTGCTTATCTTAATGCTGTGCTTAAAGCCTAAATATTTTTATCTAAAATAAATTGATACTGACCTGTATGTACCTCACAACTTGCAGTGTAGTAGTCTTGTGGTGCGGGAAATGTTGTAATGTATGATAGACAAGTCTTTCTTTGCCAGTTAAAAATTGTTTACGTTTACAATAACCATAAAATGTAATATTTTAATTAGTATTTTCCTTTTGTGATGGAAATTGACCTTACTGATATGTTAAGGTCACTTTTCAATTTGACGACTCTGTATGAAATAAAACAGGGAGAAAAAAACAGCCCTTGACGAGTTTCTTGCCGGTTCTTCTCGTTACAAGGTCTCCCGCCGTAGGGTTTGTGAACCGATGGCGTAGCTTCTTTGACGTTCATAAGTGCTTGTAACAGCCTAGACTGAATAAATGATATTGATTTTGATTGATTTTGATTTTAACCTCACACGCTCTGAAAAGGAGGTTTTGTCAATCAGTTTAGGCGTAGAAAATTTTCGCCGCTTTTTGCGGCCTAGCGCGGCAAAGTACTTTTTTAATTCAATACCTAAAAATATGTCATAATGCGTTCCGAATCGTACTATTGACTTTTAGTTACGTTTTATTCTTATTTTAAATAGCTTTAAATTAATTATATATAATATGTAATATCCTTCACTTGCTCAACTGTCAATAGAGGTAACTCGTCGCTAAATAACAAACTTTCCAGCCTTGCATAACAATAGTTGTTTGTTATGCAAGGAAGAATAGGATGATATTTGATTGAATCCTCAGGATTCAATCAATTATTATTATTGAATTATTATTGAAAGCTGAGCAAGTGAAGGATCCTAGGATTCAAAGATTGAATCCTGAGCGAAGCGAAGATTTCAAAGGTACAAGACGCTAAAAACTTTTCTGCCGAGCGCAACACACAATTTTTCACCTCACAACAGCGAGGAACATTTTATGGTTGTTCCGGGAAAAAAATCTTTAAACATAAAGTTTAATCTAAATTTACCTTATTCCCGTTTTTTTAATTATATAAAAAATTCAAATAATAATGGAGTATTATAGTTAATTTAAAGTTATTTAAAATAGGATTATATTGTTACTTATAAATAACTATAAAAATGATTCCGTAAATGTTGACACTGACATGAGGTACAAGATAAAGACAATTTAAAAATAAAGATTTATGTCACGTTCCAATCATAGGTTGTGAAATCTCACCCAACCTATTTTTTTTTAAATACAAATAGTTTAATCTTATTGTTATTGTTTTTATGATTCAATGAACTAAAATAGTATAATAAAACCAAATGGAGTATTAAAATTAATTTAAAGCTATTTAAATTAAGAATAAAATGTAACAAAAGTCAATAGTGCTATTCGGACGGAACGCATTATGACATATTTTTAGGTATTCAATTAAAAAAGTACTTTGCCGCGCTAGGCCGCAAAAAGAGCTTTTCTACGCTGAAACTACAATACAAATACAAATATCTTTATTTGTTCTCTCACACAGATAAATACTTAAAACTAGCAAAATCTTAAATAGGTACAGTGTTTAATTTATCTATGTAAGAGACTGGTTTCTGCGCTAGGAAAACCTGTATGACAGATAACCAGCCTCTCCATCACTGGACCTGGTGTACAAAAGTACCTTAATATTTATTTTTATGACAAATATATATATTTTTTTCTTTTTGTGAGGAACTTATGTAACCTAGTGTGTGTGTGTGTTGTGTGTGTGTGTGTGTGTGTTTGTGTGTGTGTATGTGTGTGCGTGTATGTGTGTGTGTGTGTGTGCGTGTGATGTAATTTACAATTTCCAAGTTATTCATGAAGGGACCTCTAACAATTTTTCAGTTTACGAAGAAACTGAAAAATTGTTAGACTTTTTAGAAAGGCAATAATGGCACTTTTACATTTAAACTTTGTCAAAGCGTAAATAGATAGATTTTTATTAATTTTATTATAAAGAAATATGCCGAGAAAACCAAAAAATCTATTTGAGAAGTTTGTGGACATCGGATTTTTTAATTTACAAACTTTATGCTTTAGCCGTTTCGATGAATTAAGCGAAGAGTCATATTCTGTCAGTGAATGCTGTTTCAGAATCGTATTAAGCACAAACAGTTGCCTTACAGTAAGAACATCGGATAGGCAGTACAGCTCTTTGGTCGGAAAGCGGAAAGGAAGGAAGTTACATACTTTTAAAACGGCTCTTTGGGCTCTTTCGAGCTTAAGAAGTTTGGTTTTGGAGGAACAACCCCACACAGTAATACAGTAGCTTAGTATTGACTGGCACAATGCTAGGTACACCATTTTCATGACGCTTTTGTCGGCAACATAGCGCAGGTTTTTAAATATAAAAATTAATTTACGTGTTCTGGTTGACAGAAGGTCAAGATGGTGGTCAAAGCTTAAATTGTTGTCGATTATTACTCCTAGATACTTAATGTTGAGCGTCCGAGTAATTACATTACAAGAACATTTAGATCCAGCCAGACAGGAGTGCGCTACTATAGAGTAGTTGTCATGCACCGACATCTGGAAACCTTGGATGGAAAAAGGTATAAATTTCGTCTTTTCAACATTGAGTGTCAGACCATTATCAATGAGCCAGGATTTGATAGGGTATACTATCAAATCCCGATTGTGCAAACTCATACGTCTGTTTCCAAGTGTCACCATGAAATATTAACGCGGTGTCGTCGGCATAAGTGACTATTTTACCGTTGGTTAACTGAAGATTGCACAGGTCATTGATGAAAGTAAGAAAGAGAGTCGGGCCTAATACGCTTCCCTATGGCACTCCGTGGGTTATGGGCGCGTCACTGCTGGTATATCCACCAATTTTGACTCTTTGTAGCCTATTTGTCAAATAATTTTTGAACAGTTCCAGTTGCATATCTCGGATACCAAGCCTTTCCAGTTTGTCTAATAAGAGTGGTGTAGAGACTGTGTCAAAAGCTTTGGCTAAGTCCAAAAATATTGTAATGACTTTTTTCTTTTTGTCAAGGTTTGAGACTATATGATCCGTCAATTCATGAACAGCATCACTAGTAGATGTATGAGCCCTAAAACCAAATTGCGACTTGGATAAGAGATTGTTGGATTCCAAATAATGAACCAGACGTTTATTTAGGAGCTTTTCTGCTATTTTTGACAAAGTCGGTAGTATGGATATCGGCCTGTAATTGTTGACACAGCCTTTATCACCACTCTTGAAAATAGGAATCACGTCAGCTAGTTTGAATTCGTCTGGAAAAACTGCCGTTGAAAACATTAAATTAAAGATATGGGTCAACGGTGGCACTAAAATGCTATTATATCGTTTAAGAAAATTTCCAGAAATACCATCTCGTCCAGTAGTGTTGCCTTTCTTAAGATTAAATATGGTATTTCTCACCTCAGATTCAGTAGTAGGTGATAGGAAAAACGAAAAGGGCTGAGTGAGTAAGGGTGGTGTTTTACAACGATGTTCGCGGTGTATTTTATCAGCTAAGTTTCTTCCGATAGCGGAAAAGAATTCATTTACCTTAATGACAGAGTTACAAGGGTCGGTCGTGGAAATTAAAACTGATTGAAAAAACTTCCTTTTCAGAGCGTGTGAGGTGAAAAAGTCATTTGGTAAGTGTTTTACCGATTAAATGTTTATACTTAGCAGATTCTAACCGCCTCTGTGGTCTAGAGGTACAACCACCAACCAACCAGGGATCCCGGGTTCAATTCTCAGCGGGAGTACATATTGTATTCGGTTTAGTTGGTGGTAGGACTTGTTGTAAGTCCGCCTGGCTAGCTATACCACCATGTTATCTAAGTCTGACGCTATAACAACAACGTTTTCAGCATTGTTGTATAATAAGCAAGCAAATAAGATAGCAAGTTCCTTATCAATACTTAACAGCAGGTATGATGAATGCTAAGAGTCTCAACGTGTTCATAAAAAAAAACGGGTTGTACTCCGGGAGTGCCGGCAGAAGAGAAAACCGCTTATACGAAACAACAGGAGCAGGCATACACTTTTTGCCGCGCAGTAGATAGAGAGTGGGCTATTACTTCCTCTCCTACACCGCGCCTAATCTCCCTCCGTCTTACGAATTTTAGATCAGGTCACGTGTCCTGACGCGACTTTAACATTTTTTACCCATCCCAAAAAGTGAAAACTCTGATGTGCACAACGCCGCTAAAGAAGTTTTCACTTCAAAAATTCTCCAAAATAAAAAGTTGATAATAAGACAAAGATTATTGATGAAAACGAAAGCAATAGGAAGACAAAACAAAATAATTCTACTAACATAATATTATAAGTACAAAAGTATGTCAGTTGTTTGTTTGTGACTCTTTTACGCAAAAGCTACTGTACTGATTTTGAATGAAATGAGGCTACTTTTTATCCCGATATTCCCACGGGAACGGGTACCACGCGGGTGAAACCGCGGGCGGCCGCTAGTCTGCTATAAAATATTTAAAAAACTTTTGGAGTACGTCGTAATCTTAAAAAAAGTGTTGTGGAATGGTCAAAGTTTATTTACATAATGGCTGCTTCCAATAATATTTTATTTGCTCGTTCATTTCAGTGCTTACCAAACAAGTTTTAACGACTGTCGTAATCATAAAAGACATATGGCCTCCACATGCGAAACTATATTTACTGTGATTAATACCATAAAATGACTGACTGTTAAATGTAAACAACTGAGAATATATTATGTATATTAATAATAAGATAGACTCAAAAATCAAACCAGATTTAATTTAGATTGGTAATCGTAATCATTTTTTTTTATCATACATACAAATATCACCGCAACTTTACATATATTTTTATGATTCCGAGATAAGTATCACATTAGTAGTAATTATCTTGTTTATCATTTTTAATTTTTAATGCTGTTTTTATACTTATGACAAATTTTAAATAGAAAAATATTGGAAACAATCAACTCGACAACCCACGACCTTTGGAAATCCGGTCCAATGCTGAGCCACCGATTTTTTTTTTCATTTTTTTTCTATTTAAAATTTATCATAATTATCTTTTGTTATGGATATTACAATTTATAATAATTATGAAATCCTTGTATTGCGAAATGAACTCATTCTAAACATTTATTGGGGTTGGGGCACTGGCCTTCTTTTGGATGGATAAGGAGCTATGGTCCACAACCACAGACCAAAAGAAAAAAAAAGACTTTCTGTTTTCTGTGTCCACAACCACAACCCACTACGGTGATTTAATACTTTGGCCTACGAGGTGTTTACTACCGCAAATGCAGTCGGGCCCAACAGATTAATGCACCTTCATTCAGCACGAATAGCTCGAAGTACCTAAACGATTTTTGGGCATCACCCATCCTGTGACCGATTGGCCGCGCGCAAATCACTGCCCCACCGAGCTCCTCATCATTTTCGTGAGTATCACAACCGCAGAACCGCAGAACAAATAGAAAGTATATCGTCATATTCTTGTCTTGAGAATTTAAGATAAGAATCCACATAACACCATTTCGTCAGTCAGATTTTTGATTGTTGCAGAACAATAACAAAGATAAGCAACTGATATATTTAATGCACTTCAGTTTCCGATAAGCGTAGGCACTCAAAACCTCATTATTTATTTACCGTACTTTCAATATGACATATTTCACTCCAAATGTCTGAAAGTAAAGTTATAGAAATCAACCACTCGTTCGTTTCAGCCAGTTTTTCTACGATTTCAAGAAATCGAAAGCCTGATCAACAAAGTCGTAAAATGCTTCGATTAATTTGGCCAAGATCAGCTGGATACCCGTTAATCGTGCTTGTATACAAATGCAAAGCCGGAACTCCAGGCAAGGTATTAAAAACTCCACTACATGTTTCAATAAAATGTATCAAGAAAACCGCATGTTAAAGGAAAGGTTACTATTAAAATCCTAAAAGCTTTTCATTGGATTCTGTAATTTGGAACCTTACATTTATATACTTAGATTACCTAGAGGTTCACCTTTGTTTTGAAGACAGACGGGTTAAAAGTGCTCGGAAATACAGACGCAGGGAGAGAGTTCCACGCTGTGCGCATTATAAAGATGTTGAGTAGTGCTTGGTTGGTGTGTATGGATGTCCGATGGAATAGGGATGGCGGTAAGAGCTGCTTTTCAAATCAATAACTACTTATATATTAAAAAACGGGACTGAAACGCGACAATTGTTATGAAGTACAACTATGTACTTACAGCTTGAAGTTTCGCAGCAAGCAGACAAGCAGCTTGTGACCACGGCTATTGCAACATAGTCAAAATGTCAAGCTGTAAGTACATAGTTGTACTACATAACAGCTAGCATCAGGGATGTTTGCAGAAGCGCGAGTAGACTGTTATTATGCGACTATGCGGAAGCGGTGCGCCTCCCTGGTGCGCAGGGTGCGGGGCAGCACCAACAGCATCCTTAGCATAATTGCAAGCAGACTGGACTGTCGGTACATGACTCATTGCTGCACAACATCTGCCGGGGTGGTGCGGGTATGAGTCGTGTGCATACAGTCTCTGAATGGTAAAATTGAAATTATAATACTTAATTTAATTTAATATAAGATACTAACATAGGTTAAGTACAATTGTTACTAACAAATAATGAGTCAAAGTTACTTGAAATAAATGAATTGAATTGAATTGAATAACAAATGTCGCGTTTTAGTCCCGTTGTTTTAATATATAATTATAATGGTTAAGAAAGTTTAAAATCTTACAATAATTACTTGTAGCAGATTTATTCATTAGTTAGAGTAATGGTTTAACTACTAACGATATGACACCTCGCCGGCCACCTGCGTATTCCATTCACGCCGCGGCGCGCGATTGCCTGCGCGCGCATTATCATACCGTTTTGGCAAACAGACGCGGTTGCATTGTCCGCTATGTGGAGCTGCACGTGCGGTTTCGTGCTGGTCTCTAGAAACTTCTATACGTTTATATGAAGTTTAGCTGAGTACAGTTGCAGCAATTTTCCTTGGTTTATGAATTTTTCAGTCTTACTGAGATGTTACATTACAATGCATTTCGTTTGTTAACAATTAATTACATTTTAAGATGCTATTCAGATACGCTCAGCCCTACTTCCTTTTGGTCTTTCATGTCATTCACATCTAATATAAGGAAATAAACGCATTGTACTTACCTATTGCTTAGAAAAAAAAACTGTTTTATGTTTACAAAAAATTGATAAAAACAACGTGTTTAGAAAGTAAAATGTTTGTTGGTTCATTTGTGTTTTCTCAGTTTCTCAGTTGATTTCTGTTATAAATGAGTGACTTCCTTGTAACTTTTCATAATCAATTCTATAAGTCGCATGTAACGCAATTTGTAATAAATAAATAAATATATTTACTACTACTGTATTCAAATATTCCGAGTTGGGCAGATTCAGTTTCACCGATGGTTGTCTATCGGAGCTCCAAACGGAATCCTCTCCTCCGATCTCCAATGGCTTGGACATCTAGAGAGAATAGGGGAGGATCGCGCGGTTAGAAGAGCATATGTTGGACGACCGGCTGGTAAGCGGCCGGTAGGTCGTCCAAGATACCGCTGGAGGGACGTGGTGCAGAAGGACCTGTCTGAGTTGGGCGTGGCTGACTGGCAACAAACAGCACAGGACCGGAAGGAATTTGGTGTTATTTGGTGTCAGAAGCCAAGATCCACTTTGGGTCGCTGAGCCGTGGGAAGTAAGAAGTAAGTAAGTAATCAAATATTACGAATGTGAAATTATTTCTGGATTTGTTTTTTTTTTGTTTAAAAGAATCTATGTGGTACTTAGTGGGAAATGGCTGACAAGAAAAGGAAAAGACATGTTTTTTTTATTTTATTAAAAGAAGTCCACGCAAGCGAAGTCGACGGTCAAGAGCAGCTGCTAGTATTATATAAATCTATGTTTAATTTCATCATCTGCTAACCGTACACCGGTGTCCAGAAAATAATGGGATATCTACTGTGTCTCATAATCCGGTGCCTGAAAGGTTAATAATAAATCGTCCCTATATAGAAAGAAAGAAAGAAAGTAAGAAAAATTTATTTATTTATACGAGTAAGTATATCTACTTATACTAATAATAATATAAAGAGGAACGATTTCATTGTTTGTTTATTTGCAACAAATAAACTCAAAACTACTGAAGGAATTTGGATGAAATTTACAGAGATATTAGATAGCCTGGTTATGAATGTATACTTTTATCCTGATATTCCCACGGGAACGGAGACACGCGGGTGAAACCGCGAGCACGCGCTAGTCTACCTATATGTGAGTTTGATGCAATGCTGCAGCCCGTTATTATGCGATTCAAGTGTGCCCATTAAAACTGATATGAATAAAAGATGACAGTAAATTCAAGATCTAATCTGGATTGATATCAACAACAAGGATGTTTCAATGTCGAATGTTGTAAACAGTTTTTACGATGTTAAGAGTGCTGTCAAGATTATTATCGCCATTTGTCCTCGCTGTTTCAAAGGATTATAAATACAAATACTTTTCGCTGCTTTCTCGTGGTCTTAATTTGTAGACATTCTGTACTATTTAAGAAGTTAGCGCCTAACTGCCACAGAACATTATTCTCTGTGCTAGCCAATAACCGTGCATTGTGAAACAAGCATTTAGTATAAAAAATATTATTTAACAATAAAAACGTCATCGTAATACATTATTTACACACACTTTACACTTCATTGTACACAGAACAAATTTACAAAAACGAACATAAAGGAGACATACAATGGGCGGTCATATCACTAAAAGCGATTTCTATCAGGCATCCTTAGGATGGACAGGATAAGAAATAATAGTAGATTATTAACCAAGGGAATAAAGCAGTGTCTTCTGTCGCGGGTGACGATTTAAATCGCGAGCGTCGTTACGCTCGCGATTTAAATTTTAGGATTTAGGATTTTATTTTTAAAGGACTCGAGGTTTACTCCCGAGCGTAGCGAGGGTGTTAAAAACTTAAATCACGAGCGAAGCGAGGGATTTAAGACGAGTCCTGAGTGTAGCGAGGGATTTAAGTTCACCCAAGACTAAGACAGCATTATCACCTAGGAAAATACTCTACTTTTCGTACCATTTGCAAAAAAAATAACACAATAATAATATGAAATGTATTTGAAGAACACGAAAACGCGGCAAATTCCTAGACTAATATTTTTTGTCGGAAAAGCAAAGGCATCAAGCTCATACTGCTTCGTCGGTTTTCGTAATTTTATTTAATAAACATAACTGCATAATGAATGCGTATTCCTTTTTCAAAAAGATGTGTAATGCTTTATTACCAAACTCAATGGTGTAAACACAGATGTAGTTCAGTATAAATTTCGGTAAGTATTCCAAATTTAAATCACATTCTCCCCCTAGAGGATGAATGAAATTCAGTACAATTTTCTTTCCCTGTTTTTAACAGATTAAAAATGACTATTGTTATGTTCGCTTTTTGTGGCATAGAATGTCACTTTTTTGACCAAGTGGTACGAAAATTATTATATGTGTTATCTCTTTTTTAATACTAACCTATAATATATAAACCAGATTTTAGTAAGAAAGCAGACCTTAGAGCCTGACGGGATCCCGTCAGGGCGACATGAGACTAGTTGCTTTTTTCTTGTTTAATATTTATGACATAAAAATAGCATTGCAAAATGCAAAATTAAAAAGTTATAGACCTTAGAGTTTATACAAACTGGGAAAGTTAACTGTTATTTTCAGGACAGAATAACATAATGTGTGGCAAAGATTCCAAGAATGTGTCCTATAATTTACTGCTGTGGCATGGATACGGTCGCTAAATCTTTCAGTTCCCCGAAATGGCCAACAGCAGTGACCCACATTATCTTGCACAAAGATTGCTGCATCGGACGACTTGGCCGCGTTTCTTGATAAGCTGCTTAATATCCGTTTAGGAAAATTATGTTGTTTGTGTCTTGAGGGCATGATAAGATAGTCCGAATTTTATGTCGCAGGTGTTTTGAATGGCAGCGTGCTGATAAATAATGTACTCATACATAATATTACTTATTTGTTGTAAAGGTCTGCCAAAATACATACCCAGTTGAAGAGGTTAGTTCCGAATATTGTTTGAGTAGCATTATATACTTTTCTCAAACATGCATGGAAATATTGTTATTATTTTCGAAAAAAGAACACGCGAAGTATCGAATTTACGGACAAAGAAAATCAAATCCATTGCAGGAGCGTTTTTTGAATTTGGAACATTACAAAGAGTATTTAATAACCCCAGCACGCCGTTTCATACAACATTGCTGGAGCGCTGTAATGTTCCAAATTCAAAAAGACGCTCCTGCATTGAATTTAATTTTCTTTCAGTAATTATTAAATGTATAATATAAAAAGTATGTTTTATTTCCCTGCATTCTTTTGAGAAAAGCACTATAAGTATATGCCTCGGCAGAAATGGCAATTGCCTGTCTCGTATTAGTGAAGACCTCGCCTACGGCTCGGCCTTCAAACTCATACTCGACCTGCAATTGCCTATTTCACGGCCTTTGCAATAATGCACTATTACTATACTGTTATTAATATTGTTCGATAATACAAGTACACTGACCTTCAAAACTTAACCGGATTTCCAAAGGTCGTGGGTTCGAGTCCCATCTGAGAATTCACTTGTGACCGAGTTGTTGTTTTTCCAATATTTTTCTATTTAAAATTTATCATAAGTATAGACCTTTTTTCTTTTTTTTAAATTGCGATTTGAAAGATAAAGCTTCTTTTACTTCTAGTTGTGTGGAAAGTAAGTATGCGGCATCTTGTGAACGTAATGTTTTGGTAATGCATGCAGAATTTGAGAGCACTACAAAAAAGAAGGTCGTCGTCGTCGTCGTCGTCGTCTCAGCCACATAGCACCCACTGCTGGGTATAGGCCTCTCCCAAAAGGGGGGGTTTGCCATAATCGCCACGCTTGGCAGGCGGGTTGGCGATCGCAGTATGGCCAGCAGGTTTGTAGGAGACGCTGCTGCCCGTCTCCTGAAGGCTGAGTCCCTTAGTCGCCTTTTACGACACCCACGGGATGAGAGGGGGTAGTGCTATTCTAAGCCGACACTACACAGCTATTATTTTCAGAAAAGAAGGTACCTTTATATTCTCGTAACTCGTTATAATTTAACTTTTGACATTTACAACGCAATTTACAACCCGTCCTCTTTGCCTTGGTCCGTCTGTCCAACGGTGTCTGTGACTAGTTTTGTTTCCTAGTATACAATTCAAAAAACTATAATATAAACATGGTTTTTTTTTACCTAATCCTTGGCTACCGTCACACTGGCCGCGCCCGCGACTTCCGCCCGCCTCGCTTGTATTGTGTGGTGTCTGTGCAAGGCTACACCGAAATACACTTTTTAGCACCTCCACCATGCTAATTTATGAATGTTTACATTTCCTTTGTGATGTTTCCTTTTGGCTATTTTACACGTGTAAGAACAATTGCGTTTAACTAATGATAACTGAATATAATCAGTTAAGTCCGCATATTCGAATATTTTTAGTAGTTTTTTAACATTTAAAATGGGCAAGCATTTGGCCAACAACTGGCCTGATGGAAGCGAGCTGAGGCCTAAGATGGAGCATGTTTGCCCAACAAGTACCTAGTCACTCTGATTTTGAAGAGGTTCAGCTGTAGCATTTTTCGCTAAGTATGGCTTCGATGTAATCGCCAAAGTTTACATTGGACTCAATATCCAAGCCTAAAAGTTGGAGGTGGTCAGTCAATGGCAAGGACACACCTTGAAAGGTTGGAGCAAGTTCAAATTGACTCCTTTTTGCAGTGAATACGCATGCTTGTGTTTTGGAGGCATTAAATTCGACGAGATTGGCATCACCCCAATCTGAAGCAGCTTAAAGAGCTTCATTGATTCTCTCTATCAAGGATACTCGACAGGACCGGATCTCATCTCACTGGCCCTTGCACTGGACAAATATCTGTCAGTTATTGTGTGGTATCTTCTGCATACCCAATTGTGCCGGGCACAAGCAGATCATTGATATGCAAGAGGAAAAGCGTTGCAGACATGACTGATCTTTGAGCAACACCAGAGTTGATTGTAAATAGGCCGGATGATTGACCGTCAAGGACAACACGAATTTAACGTCCCTCAAGAAATCAGCAATCCAGTTTCAAAGGCCATTGGAGATACCATACTAGGGAAGCTTACTTAAAAGGTTATCATGCCAGACCCTGTTGAAGGCTTTAGAAGTGACACGGCAATGACCTCACCATGCCTCTCAAGTGTCTCGCTCCAGAGATGGTTATTAGGAGCTACCGAGGTCACAGCGTAAATAAAGTAAAATTGACGAATAAGATTTTTTTGGTACTTATGACACTTATACATAGTCAATAATAGAGCTAGAGTGTATTTGTTTGCTTATCATGTCTAAGTAAAGTACAATTGATTTTTGCATTTGGCTGCAGATAGAAAATGTAGTTAACCTTTGAAGGTACGGAACCCTCGCTGTAACTGTTTTTTTGTTAATAATCTCATCGGTGTAGAAAAGAAGTCTCGCCCGTTGTAATGATTTGCTCTTCTACGAAGTTTATTATAGCATGGGAAAATCAAATAGCTACCTACCTAATACTTACATGATTCTGGAAAATACAAAAGTAAACGAATTCTCAATTCTTTGAAATGAAATTAGAGCTCCATAAAGCCACGGAAATATAAAAACGCTTAGCATAATAATGGTTATGTATGGTAAATATGGTAATAAACTGGCAACGCGCCTCGCGTCCACACCCACACATTACATAAATTAAATGAAATCAAACTTTGCGTCTACGACTTACAGTTGATAGTTTCTTGGCTACGAAGCATCTTCTTGAAGGATTTTGTACAGAATTAATCACTTGCAAGTCTAAGGTGAAGGTCCAATAATAAATTCATATTAAATTGATTTCAAATAGCAATTACTTGGCAATCAAGTTTCAGAATACTAAATAGAAATAAATGAAACAAGACTCGAAATTAGCGGGGTTGAGGCTAAGGGATTTCAAAATTAAATGTTACATTACAACATAACAACATAATCATATCATACTAGCGGCCGCCGCGGTTTCGCTTGCGTAGTTCCCGTTCCCGTTCCCGTAGGAATATCGGCATAAAAAGTATTCGATGTTTTAATCTAGGCTATCTACTATCTCTATGACAAATTTCAACCAAATCCGTTCAGTAGTTTTAGCGCTAAAGACTAACAAACAAACCACTAACAAACCGACATACTTTCGCATTTATAATATTATTAGTAGAATTGCGTCCTACTTTTAGGAAAAGTCCACGGCACGTTTGGTATTTATTTCCCTACATAATACCGAAAGTGACGGAAAAATTACATAACTTTATTATTTTTCTTTAGAGTCAAAATATTTGAGTGTTGCATTCAAATTTTTATTTAGGTAGTTATTTAACAGCAACAAAAATAACAAAAACATGTTTCAAACAATAACAAAAATACATTTATCGGCAGCTTCGTTTTAACCGAAAGGAAAATAACAAGACAAAATAATTGTCGAAATTCGTCGTTTATAACTAAATTCCATTGCGGTCAGAGATAGTCGACCATAGAGGCGACCGCATGCGCATGAGTCAAGTTGTTTGCCAGAGAATATCAAACAAACGTTTTCTCGGTGATAATCATGCTAACTTGTCAAACCAAACCATGTTCCATCCTACTAATATTATAAATGCAAAAGTTTGTAAGGATGTTTGGATGTTTCTTACTATTTCACGGAAAATCTACTAAACGGATTTGGTTGAAATTCATCACACAGATGGTAGATGGTAGATAGCCTGGCCTGGATAAAAACATACCTACGATATTGAAATAAAACAACTTTTAAAGAAATATCAAACGCGCTATATTTCACGAACTAAGTTGTAATTATCCGTATTTTTAGGTTTTTTGATTTTCCCGACGTTTCGGCAACTTTTCAGCTGCCGTGGTCACAGGATGAAAAATACGGACAATTACAACTTAGTTCGTGAAATATAGCGCGTTTGATATCCGTAAATGTTGTTTTATTTCAATGAACAGTGCGCGCCAAAACTTATGATGTACGTATACCTACGATACTTTTTATTCCGATATTCCTACAGGAACGGGAACCACCGTGTGTGACCTTACGCCGTGTGTGACCTTACGCCATGTGTGTGAAACTGCGGGCGGCCGCTAGTAAAGTATATATTACACACATAAACCCACTTTTTGACCTCGATAAATGGGACCAACACTGGAGCGTCAATGTATTGACGCATCCCTCGCCCCTGGGTGTAAGGGCGATTCGGAATGTTGGATTGGACTCCCTGGAGTACACTTTTAGATAGACCGCGCAATCCATCCACCCCATGTAGCTTGAAAGCAAGGCTGTAATTATCGTGTAATTTCAACCGGTCCAGCAGTCTTTGGTGAACATTGTTGGTACCTATTTTTATTATAGTTAATTTGACAATAAAATCAATACGAAAGCTTTCATTACCGACTTCAACAAAAAAGGAGGGAGGTACTCAATTCAACCCGTATTTTTTTTTTATCCGATGTATGTATACCGATTACTCCGGTGTTGGTGATCCGATTTTAATAGTTGTTTTTTGTTCGATCGGGTACACTGTCAATTTGGTCCCATATAAGTCTCATTGAGATCCGATGATAATCTTCGGAGATATGGGGCCTAATGTCATGGAAGTCATGAAACAATTATATCATCCAGGTAATTGTTAGATTCTTGTTCGAGCTGAAGTTTCACGCAATAACTACTGAGCGGATTTTGATAAAACTTTTTTGTTAAATAGCTATTGGTCCTCGCCAACATACCTATAGGCTATAAACCCTCAATAAGTAACGTCCCTGCACCGGGAAAAGCAGCTTTGTAAAAGGTAATGAGGAGTTGACATAAGGTTATTAGCGTAGGTACGAGACCTGTTCTACCTTTAAAAATTGTGAAATAAAAAACTTTTTATAAAAAAATTAAAACCGACTTCAAAAAACTAAAAAGCAAAAAATAAACCTTTTGGAGTCGGTGCCAGCCAAGGCAAGAAAAATAAAATAGTTGGACCGCAAAGTAGAAAGCCTTGGCTGGCACCGACTCCAAAAGGTTTATTTTTTGCTTTTTATTTATTTAATACTTCATGCACAAATTGGATGTACATAGGCGGACTTAATGCTATAAGCATTTTCTACCAGTCAACCTTAGGGTGATGTGGAGACTAGTAAGAGGTAGGGTGCACGCACAACCAGTGTAAAAACTAACTGAAAATAATAATATATGTATTTATATATAAAACAAAACATACTATATACATAAATACTAACAAAAACTAAAATTGTATTTATACATACTTATATATTTTTATATTGATATATACATACATATAAATATAATGTAAAATAGGTAGAAACAAACAAAGTTATTGACGATTATCAAGATTGATTTGCTTGCTCTGTGAGATATTTGCGCAACTTAGTTTTGAACGCGTACCGACTGGTGGACATTCTGATATCCAAAGGAAGGGAATTCCAGAGAAGAATAGGATGTACGAGAAATGATGAATGAATAATATCAGAGTGATGAACGGGACAGATTAGAAGACGGTTAGAAGAGGAACGGAGATTTCTATCATGAGAATTATAAAGGTACTGGAAGCGCTAAGTAAGATAAGGGGGGGCATTAGGGGAGCTTAATAAAGAAAATAGGGTGGTCAAGGCCCGCATACTTCTGCGCTGCCGAATGGGCAACCATTTCAGCGTAGCTCGGTGTGCGGACACATGATCATACTTACGAAGATTACAGACGAATCGAATGCAGTTATTCAGAAGGCGGTCGAGCTTATTAAGTAGATCTGCATTCAGGTCGAGGTAGCACACATCACCATAGTCGATTATAGGGAAAATTAAGGTCTGCACAAGCAATGCCTTGATATTGTCTGGTAGAAAGTTTTTGAGGCGGTAAAGATATTTTAAAATTCCATTGACCTTCTGACAAATACTTGAAACTTGGGTCTGCCAGTTCAACCTTGAGTCAACGTGTAGACCCAGATCTTTCACACTCGGGCTGAGTGGAATAGGAGTGCCATCGAAGATAATGGGACGCAGATAAGTTGAGTCGACTCTGGACATCATATGAGGGCTACCCACCAAAACAGCTTGACATTTACCCGGGTTAACAGCGACACCAAAACAGTCAGACCAGGACTTAATATTGTCTAGGTCCCTGTTCAACGCATTGATGGTGTCATTTAATGTATCAACAGTTCCCTGAGCATACATCTGCAAGTCATCAGCATAAAGATGATACGAACACTGAAGTTTATGTGTGATAGAGTTAATAAAAATTGAGAAAAGAAGAGGTGAAAGTATGCCGCCTTGGGGAACGCCAGTATCTAAATTACGCCAGGATGAGGTTGATTCATCTGACTGCACTGCTTGCTGACGCTGCCGAAGATAAGAGGAAAACCATTCCAGTACCTCATCAGAGACCATAAGATGGGACAATATGGAAAGAAGGATGTCGTGACTTACGGTATTAAAAGCATTGGAGAAGTCAATAAGTGCCAGGGCAGTCACTTTACCGTCCTCAACCGCTGACCTAATATCACTAGTCACTTTAAGGAGGGCAGTAACGGTGCTGTGACCGGGTCGAAACCCGGATTGGAAGGGACTTAGAAGGGAATTATGATGGATAAAGTGAGAGAATTGTTTATGAACACAGGCCTCAAGCACTTTGGACATGAAGGGAAGGATTGAAATAGGACGAAATTGATTGGGATGGGTTGGATTAGCGACTTTCGGGAGAGGGCGGACAAAGGCTTTCCGCCAAAGGTTAGGGAAAACGCCGGAATCGAGAGAGAAGTTAATGATGTGGGTGATAGCAGGAAGAAGATGTTCCAGTATAGCAACTATCATGCGGCGACTGATACAATCACAACCCACAGCATTGGATTTTATAGAAAGGATAATCTTTTGGATCTCTTCCTGGGTGACTGGAGAAAAATGAAACGGGTCTATGTTTGGACGCGTTAGACCTGCTATAGAAGCAATAGTGCGTGAAGTTGACGAACGATCAAGTTTTGATGTAGTGGTGAAATGGAGATTGAGATCGTTGAGTGAAATTGTGTTGGTTAGGTCTAAATTTCGCGATTTGCCTATACCTAGAGTTCCGAGGAATTTCCAGATATCAGCAGAAGATGAAGATGAGAGGTTATTGAGAATATGGCGACGTTTTGCGTTACGTATCATCTGGTTACACCGGTTTCTGGCAGCTTTAAAGAGTTTCCAGTTATCGTCCACACGATCCCTCCTAAACTTACGAAATGCTCTATCCCTACGCCTCATCGCCATTTGAATGCCTTTGGTCATCCAAGGCGCCGGTGGCCGTTTCAATCTTATTTTTTTTATCGGCGCATGGACGTCATATAAAGCCAATACCGAGTCATTGAACACTTGGACTTTAGTATCTACAGAAGTAGCTTGAAACAAGGGGTTCCAGTTGATTTCTGACGCATCCTTTTGCAGTTTCCCAACGTCCATATGAGCAAAGCCACGCCTGTGCAAGACCTTAGGTATGGCTTTTGGAGGCTTGAGAGTATAGGATAGGAATATTAGGTCGTGGCGGGAAAAACCAGGAGCGATATGTTGACCATACGATGGGACGAGGGAAGGATTCGATGTGAGCATTAAGTCGAGCCACGTATCATCACCATCTAGATTATGGTGAGTCGGTTGAAGTGGCAAAACATGTAGGCCGGCTGACTTAATTATTTGATGGAGTTTCTGGGACCGAGGGGAGTTGGGTAACAGGAGATTGGTATTGAAATCACCCATGATGACGTGATGTGCATACTCAAAACCCAAAGACTCTAAAATTTTTAGTTTTTTGAAGTCGGTTTTAATTTTTTTATAAAAAGTTTTTTATTTTCTGTATCTTTTCATAGAATTCCATTCATGTGATAATTTATAATCAAGTAAATATACTAGAAAAAAGCAACTTACAAGTTGCTTTTTTTCTAGTATATTTACGTGATTATAAATTATCACATAAAAATAGCATTGTAAAATGCAAAATTAAAAAGTTATAAGTTCCATTTATGTGTTAGGAATTCTGAAATTATGAGGACAGATTCCATTTTCAAAATCAAACAATCTAGTGAAGAAAATCATGTTGTTTGCATTGCAGAAAAATAAAAAAAAACTTAAATGATTTTCTTTTGTTATTGTTTTAGATAATCGTATGTTTTGAAGTTGTGATGTGAGCGGAATTTACAGTAATTTTTGTCCCACCTTTCTCTTAATAAAAAACAGGTGAAAAGTACATGTCACGTAGCATAGTATACGTCACGTCACCACATGTTGGGGATGGGGAAATGTAATTTGCTCTTTGGACTTTTCCCACATTTGGTGACGCAACGATACGACAACTTTTGCATTTTTTTTTTTGCTTGCCCCTCAGTTATTATACCTTGTTGTACTAGTGGGGTGTCCCAGTTAAACCTCCTTGATACGATGCCAATATTTTACTTTGTTCGCCAGTTGACAAGTTGTTTGCTCTCGCCCGACTAAACGTGAAACCGCTCGCCTTGACACGACCGGGCGGCGCCGTGTATGCTGCTTTATTCACACGATTATAAGCTTACGTGACTGTTTCACTGATAAGCTGACTTATGAGAGTTTAAGTTAAACGGTCTTCGCTAGTTTGATTTTCTTTTAAACGCTCTATAATGAAGCGATGCGGCGATGGATAAATAAATAAAATAAATGGTGGTCGTGAGTCGTGACGTGTGCTAATCGAATCCACTATAATCACTACGACTACGATATACAGAACAGAACATCATTCCAACACTTGAACTGGAAAGCCAGTGCCCCAGCAGTGAGGAATTTAAAATGACTGATGTTTTTTTTTATGATCAACGGGGAGACTCTTAGCCTTCATCATACCTGATGTTAAGTATTGATAAGGCTGAAGGTGGAAATATCTCTAACTGTCGGAACACAACAATGCTGAAAACATTGTTGTTATGGCGTCAGGCTTAGATAAGATGGTAACTAGCCAGACGGACTTACAACAAGTCCTACCACCTATGATGAAAAGTCTGAAAAATCCCGTGGGAACATCGGGATAAAAATTATCCTATGTTACGGGACGTGGAGAAAGGACAAACCAACACCTTTCGCATTTTTTATATAAGTTAGGATTATGACAATATTAATTAGAATAAGGATTAGAACTTGGAAGTGCCGATAATGTAAAATAAATATCATAAAAGTATTAATTTTACATTTTTCAGATTTTCAACGACAAACTGTAATATGCAAACCCGGCGATAATGGGCACAAGGCAAACCCGATAATAGTAGGAAAAACGGTTTGTGGGATACCCAAAAATGGAAACTAAGTAACTATACTACTCTACAAACTATGATAGACCATGCAATCTTACTAATATTATAAATGCGACAGTTCGTGAAGATGTTTGGATGAATGTTACTCTTTCAAACAAAAACTACCAAAACGATTTTGATGAAATTTGGACGCAAATAGAAGTGAGCTTGGATTAAAATATAGGCTATTTTTCGGGAACGGGAACCACGCAGGTGAAACCGCGGCCGGCCGCTAGTTCCACAGACCTATATATAGGTTCGTAGCTAGTTCCTAATATTTATCAACATGACACACATAATACTTTCTTAATGCCGTTTGTCTGATGAAGATGAAACGAGATCTTTAAGATTGGAAACTGAAGAGTTTCTATCAAGTTTTAAGTAACTTACAGGCCCCTTTACTCTGGACGGTATAGAGTTCACATCGGGATCGAAATAACGTCAAAACGGTACTGTGGAGAACGTATAATAAGTCTCCACACTACAAGCAGGCCGCTACACCGCTGTTGCTGTCTGGTTTTACTTAAAAAAAACAAATATACGATCTCCACATTACAATGGAAACAATAGCAACCGTTTTTAAAGTACCAAAATAACAGATTTTGACGTTGATTCGATCCTATAATCCTATATGTGGCTTAGGTTTAAGCAATCACCAGATATAATGAAATATAACGCCCAAAAAATCGCAAGTACTTACCAGAATATAATTTAAATGAAATTATCACCAATAAACGTAAAGTCTGCTAACCTAAAAAAGGCAAGTATCTTCAGAATAATCGCTGAGCTACCCAAAAAGGCCACGCATGCACCAAATATGTACTCGCATTTTATTTAAAAATATCATCCAAATGTGTTACACAATTTTATCCTAATAAAGTAATTAATATACAAAAATCATTGTTTACCCAATAAATATAAATGAAGTTCTAAAGGTTTACCGTAAAATGTTTACTAAAGGCTGAGCTTCTTAGAGCTTGCAATAAAATAACGGCCCCCAAAAAAAAACTTTAGTTTGCATTCATTTAAAGCGGCAGTTTACATACAAATAAACTTAAAACTTAATAGGGCAGTCCTTAGTGTAATTTCAAAATTTTAATGAAGAGTGGATCTTCAAAAAACATAATCTTAGTGATAAATGAGTCTTCAAACAACCAACATTAAAACAATAATTTGTATGGTCATAATTATTTAAAAATATTAATGAAGAATCTTCAAATAACATAACATAACACTCCTTTGTATGGTAACAATTGTTTTAAAATCTTAACGAATAAATCAGTCTTCATAAACATAAAATACAATTATTTTGTGTACTTATAATCATTTTAAAAACATGGGAATAAAGCCTCGAGACAACCAATTTGCCATCAATATAATAGACTTGGTTATATGCATACATTTTATGGCAAACGTAGTGATATATTTGGGTAGTAATGACGCAAAACTTTGCTTGTAAAAATTTGGTGCACGCGTGATGGGCGTGACCTATTTGGGTTATGAAAAGTTTTGGTAGTGCAGGCATGACTTAGCCGGAATAGCCGGAAAGATTTTGGTACAGGTTACATTTATTTGTACATATTATATATTGTTTTGGATGAGGCTGTTTAGGGTTACGATTGTTTTTTTGGTGGTCATTAAATTTCATCCCTAATGTGAAATCGATTCCGTCAGGAGTAAGGAAGCAGATTTTAATTTTTTCTACAAGCTCATAAAGTAACATGAAATTATTACATAGGAATTCGATCCTCATAGGAAAACGAATAAATGATGCATTGAAAACGCTTTTTCAATGTAAGTGTTCGTTTCGAATCACAAATGATTTATGACCCAAAAAGAAGCACTTGACCGTCAAACGTCGAGGAATGCATCAAGGTGTCAGCCGTAAAAAAACAAAACAATGACAAAAATATATTATTCCTGAACTCTAACGCAACGTAATAGTGGTCATTTTAGAATGGCAGTAAGGGCATCCCATTATTAGTCCGAAATTCCTGACGGTTTTAAGGGGTCACTTTACTTCTTTTATTTATAGAACCAAAGCCTTGGTTACTTTGGGTGTACCAAGTGCATTAATGATAATAATGATATATTCAAATAAGATAAATGGGAGTTGTCAAAAAGTAGTTTGAAAGTAGAATTCTCGAATGTTACACTAATTTGGTGACGAATAAACGTGATAAAAAAACCGATACGATGATATCTTTTTAATGGTTTTGTTATTTTATTATTACTAACATAATCTAGAACATTTCCACTCAATAGTTTCAGAGATGTGATAATAACGAAGGGGTTTACCGCTGTATTTTGTAACATAAAAAAATGAAAATTAAAAGACCTAAAAAGTAAAAAATATTTTTTTTGGAGTCGGTGCCAGCCAAGGCATTCCACATTGCTCTTCTATTTACCTTTAATTTTATTTTACTTCCCTTGGCTGGCACCGATTCTCAAAAGTATTATTTTGTACTTTTTGCAGTCGGTTTTAACTTTTTATAAAAAGTACTTTATTTCATTAATTTTTAGTTACCTGCATTTTGTCCCGTAGTTATATACTAAAAATCGGCCCATACACAACAATGATGTCACCTAGATAACGATTGTTTGACAAAATGTAATTCATATTTTTCAGGATTATGAGAAAATTACCAGCCAGATCTTCGTAAACATTTTATATTATTCTTTTAGATAAAAAAAGAATTATTAAAATCAGTTGACAACAGTCAACGTTATGTTAAATAATACATAAAAAAAATAACAAAAAAAATATAAAGTCGACTTGAGAACCTCCTCCTTTATTTAAAGTCGGTTAAAAAGCAACTTATTTTAAGGATTTTAAAGAAAATGTACGAAACGTTACACCACTACCTGCATACTGAAGTAAATACTTACTTTAAAACTTTTTTCATGCATATCAATCTCTATAACTGACACATTGACACATCAAGGATCGAGCACTGCTTTATCCACGCCACCCAACACCCAACACAAAGTTAAAAAAACAAGGGCTCCTATTACGACCTCTTTTTTCCGGGCAGTTTTCTGAATTGCTATAATGTCATCCTTTTCTTTTAGTGCAATGAGTAAAAGAGAGGCAGATAGCAATTGAAATCGAAATTAGAGGTCATATTAGGACCCCAGACAGCTTTAAAAGCTCCGATGCCTCCAAATCTTACTCTATCAGTCTGCCCACACATTTCAACTCAACAATGGGTGTCGTAAAAAATCGTAAGATGGCGCGTCGGCAAAAAAATTAAGTAACAAAAAATATTCTAACAGGGTACATAACGGTGAGTCATGCTACCTGCCAGTTACGTACAAAGTTTGTTCATGTTGGTATAAGTTAGATTAGAGACATGGGTCTCTCTTATATTAAAAAAACAAAAAGAACATTCAACGATGTTTTATTGAAAAACTTACGAATTTACTTACGTTAATACGTTTCAAAAACATTCACTGAATTTGTTTTTTGGTTGAGACGTTAAGATACCTAATAATAAAGGCCAGGAGGAAAAAAATACTTCGTAAAGATGTAGTACGCATGTATAACATATGTACGACATAATTTTTATCAGTTAATGCACTTTTTAACTTTGCTTGCGATGGTTTATAATTATACCCGCAATTACCTTTTTTAATTTCTGTACCTTAATCTCTCTATAACTAAATATCTGAACACCCAGTGTATAGAATTGTTCTTACCTAAAATAGTTAAGTATAATTTGAAGGGTGGAGTGAGCCTGGTGACTTGTCATACAGGGTGGTTTGACTCCACCTAGCTCAGGCACCAGTTCTCTCCAATATCAGTTATTTTTAACATAGTTTATAGATTATATATTGTAATTTAATGTTAAATAAGTACAATGTAACTTTTGGAGAAAAAAATAAAGGTTTATTATTATTATTATTATTATAGTTAAGTTTCACTTTATAGCAAAATACCCCCCAAAGAAGTCATGGCATAATCAACGCGCTATTCACAATCAGGGTGTCTCACAGACCTATATCGAGATAGACGGTTTTTTATCTACGGTCAAAGTTTTACGAAAGTTACTCCGCTTGAGACCATTGCCATGAAAACACGCGTCACCCAGAAACGAAAATGGTTAATTGTGCAGTGCTTTCTTGCAAGAGTTCGTCAATAACATTTCCATATCACGAAATCTCGCTCGTGACGTCATCGTAGGAACGAAAAATTCGACACGCTAGGTTCTTATACAGTTTGAAGCGCTCTTTACGTCTATCTCGATATAGGTCTATGGGGTGTCTGCTAAAGTTTAGTCACTATCTAATTTTAATCGTGTCTCAATTGTGGTGCACATTTGAAACACAAATGAAGTATCTTTGCAGAATTACAAAATAGGCCTCAGAAGTTAGGATTGTTGTCCATCTTTTAATGGCTGCGATGCCATAATGGATCAGGGGCCCAATCTTCGTGCCTTTGACATCTCGAATTCGAAATTTTTTGGAGTCATAAATCTGTATTAGAAGCTGACTGAAAGCAATCTTCGACATAATAGGACTATCAAAGATAATTAAAACTAAAGATTTTTGGCAGTAGTAAAAGTTTTACTTACATTTTTAATAAAGAAATTAAGGATATAACAATGTCGCATTCGAGATGTCGAAGGCGCGAGAATCGAGCCCCAGACACTTAGTACACCCATTTTCTTAAAAGGAGTTGTTATTTAAGTCGGCATAGACTTGGCGTTTTGCTGGAGTTTAACATCGAAAGTAGTTACTCAACTGATAAATAATCATCTTTTTTATGAACAACTGGGTAACTTTATCCTTCATCAAACCCGATATTAAGTATTTGATAAGGCTGGCACGGTGACACGTGGTTCTTCCGGCACCCTGAACCACTGAGGAACTGGCTATCTTATCTCTTACTGCCGGAACAGAGCAATGCTGAAAAACACACTACATTTAAAACGAACCTTGACTAGGTAGATTTAAGAGGTAATCTAATAATTTACACTATTAATTTAATCGTTCAGTTATTGGCTAACTAAAATTTAATTTAAACGGCGACAAAGCACTATCAACCTCTATTTAGTACGAAGTTTTAGGTTTTTTGCTTTTGTAAGAAGTTCACCAGGCAAACATTGGAAAAGTTCAACGGACTAGCCTTGAAAGTAACACCCACGGACAAAGCATTATTTTTTTGCCATTTTGGTAATATTGTAAGTATCGGCGTACTCAATTTGCCCTTTACCTTTCTTCTTGTAATTTGCATTTTGAACAAAATGTTTTCTGTACTGCTGAAGTGTACCGACAATACTAGAATTCACGCATATTTAAAAATTGTACTTAGCAATTTACCACTTAGCATTAACTTAACATATAATGGAATCAAGCAATTTGCAATGCGAATACAGTATTTACAACTTCTGGCACAATGTTATCGGGAAAACCCAGTGTTGAAGTAGCCATCCACTTCACCAAGACTTCTTAGCATGAAGCATTAACAGAAGACTGCAGACCTAGGTACGCTGGACGACACAGTTACTCAACACATTATGTGGAACCTCAGGTGAAAGTACACGGATCTTATTATGCACTAACGCAACTTTTCTTTACGCCATTAAAGACAAAGTATCCAATTTTAGCATTAGATAGAGTTATTGATTAGCCATAAATCCAAGTCCAAAAACTCGAATTAACCTTTAGATTCTCCACAGATGTTTTTTTTTTCTAATCTTGTCGGACAGTGAAAGTCCGCTGGCAAGAAGCTAAGAAGTTAGAAAAGCCAAGAAGCTTAGAAGTTAAAAAGACAGATCGCAATAGCCCGACGATTTGATTCACAAAATATGGGACCTTCTTTCGTACGACTATCGTGACTGGTTTTCAGAATAGACTCCTGCGCTTATATTCATAGGTATTTATTTAAATTCATAAACATACATAGGATTTTATTTAAATAGTTGCACACAAAAGACATTGTGCTGGGAAGTAGCGCATGCTTCTGCCTTTTTAAACACATATAGAGTTATTGTAATGACCACAGTGCACATAATTATTTCATAGAAGGAAATAAATATCACAAGTATTCTACGTCTCAAGACATTGCCTGATATGGATGTGCAGGAATTTTTCATTAAGTAGGTGGTACTTATGTAAGTAATAAAACTTATAATAATATGAAATACCATGATTTATGAAGACGTAAGATGATGAAGGAATTTGTTGGCATAATAGAAGGTTCTATTTAACTTTACAACAAAATTATTATATTTTAGATAAGTAGACGACTTCTTTCAAGGGCAACCCAACTGCTGATCATGCCATAGTCGATTATCATTTCTCACAGGATAGTAGACAAATATTTTACGCAATTCAAATAAATGTTAGTCTGGGTGTAGATTAGTAGAAGCTCCGCCCAATTTGGGACGGAGTGATGTAAAACAGCTTCCGCCCGCGGTTTGACCCGCTTAATTGCCGTTCGCGTTGGAATATCGGGATAAAAAGTAGCCTGTTAACCTCCGCCCTTGGACGAATTAACCACCTCCGCCCATTCAACTCACCCTTTGTCAAAAATCAAGTCGACTGGTTGCTTAGTTACGGCGTCAGGGAAGGACAAATAAACACACTTTCGCAAGTTTACAAGCAAGCATCAAAAAGGAGGTTTTCACTTGTATATGAAATCACAGAAGAAAAACTTTTTTTTATGATCACTGCATGTCAAAACTTAAATAAGTTTTGTTTCTGTATTTACTTTCCGTTTTGTTCTGCCATCGTGGATTCGAGTACTTAATAAAATGAATGTTTGTTTCGGTATAGATTAGTAATACAATCTCTGCCTAATTTAGTGTTATGTTAAATATTCTAAATAAAAATATAGTAGCATAGCTACAATGGCAATACAATTTTGAAGACCTCCGTGGTACGTTCAAGATGTCTCATGTCCTGAGTTTGAATCCCGGTAAGGGCAAATGTTTGTATGGTCAATACGAGCATTTGTACCTGAGCCATGGATGTTTATTATATATTTCTACATATAAATACTTATATATATATACAATTATAAGTATTTATATCCTTACCCTATTATCCCATAACACAAGCCTTACAGTGCTTACTTTGGGGCTAGGTTAATTGGTGTGAGTGTAAAAAATATGGGAATTCCGAAGCACCAAGGCCGTCTTCCAACGCGCCCATGGCCCAATGGCATTAGTCATGAATAAACAATTACTTTAATCAGCCCTCGTGTGCCCTGGGAGTAACTTAATTAACTTATATTGGCTATAATTTTTGGAAGGTTAAAGTCTCATGAGTTTATATGTATGAAACATAAAAACAAGCTACTTACTAGAATTGTTGATTAGGTAGTCGAAAATAATTATGTGTAAACATTTTTTTTGTACTTATAGTCCCACATTTCAGCCGCAGGCGTAGGTAGTAGAGCCTTTTTGCTAACTACTACCTTCCTATTAAGATATTTATAAAGTTAACGAAATATAAAGTTCGCAAGTGGAAGGTGTGGAAAGTCGACTCGTTCATAGCCCTCAAACAACCTAACGATGCCTGCAAAAAATCACGACTAACTATATTATTTATTTATTTATTACAAATTGCGTTACATGCGACTTAGTGACTAAACAAAACATGCAAGCACCAATGTATCGCATGCACCTCGAAAGGCACTGCAACGAACAGTTTATTAACGAAATAACGAAACAGTTAACGAATTAGTAATTTATATGTTATATGTAAAGTGACTAAGTATTAATTTATGATAAATTTTAAAGAGATAACTATTAAAAAATAAACTCGGCCACAAGTGAATTCTCAGATGGGACTCACTTGTGGCCGAGTTGATGTTTTCCATTATTTTTCTATTTTAAATTTATCACAAGTATAAAAATAGCATAGAAAAATGCAAAAATAAAAAAACATAAACATTAATTATCTGTAATAAGTAATAGAATTTCTGGAAATAAGTTTCTGTCTTTTTTGTGTTTTGTGTTTGAATAACGAAAGAGAGCTTGCACATAATATACATCAAAATCCTCAGTAGTCGTAATAAATCTTATCTTTGTGCAGCACCTGAAAATGGGACGTTGTGAAATAATAGCAGGTTCTGAATGCTAAATAAATAACGCTTCTTGGTACGTGATGAGTTGCACGTTTATCCTCTAAGCTACCTATGCGATTTTTTATGTGGTATGGTAACCATGGTTTAGAGTGAAAACAAAATACCTATCTAAAAAAATATCCTGTTTATATTGTGTTTTTTTTGTTTGTTTGGTTTTATGTTTTTTAAGCCCGACGTTTCAGGATCCTATAGGTATATTGATAACAAGCGCATATTTGTTTTATTTCAACCAATAACTCCGCCTTACGCATACCCTACCTACCGTTGACAAAAATAATAATAAGCAAATTTGAGCAAAGTTTTGCAATTAATTTGAGCCCTAAGGAATCGTTGATCGATTCTTGTCTTAAGGATTTTAAAGAGAAGAATAGCTTCTTAGTATAGGTACAAAAATAAAACTTTGAGTCTAGCCACAGAACAGAAAAAACAGTTTTTTCTGTTCTGTGAGTCTAGCAGTGGCAAAGAGTCCATACATGTCGATTTCCATCGGTTTCCCTTTTGGAAATCCCTTTCCAATGATCTACAATGCAGATCATAATAAAAATAATAATTATGTCATTAATTATTAATTAGTTAAATATGCGTGGATACGATTCCAGTTGCGAAATTAACAAAATTATTTATTTTCCGTGCTTATTATTAACTGATTTGTAGTTTTATTTGGTCCGGCTTACCTTTGCCATATTTTGGACTCGCCACTGGAGTCTAGTAGTTACGAAATCCAATAAGAAGCTGACATGGACTATGGGTTTCCTCTAATTCTCGTATAATTTAACGGTACGTTTTCTAATAAGATTTTAAATACAATAAGTTCTTCTGCATTACACTTACACTTCTGCATTATTTTCCAAAGTGAACCAGTTTAAATCATAAAAAAATGTGAAGGATCTATATTTTTTCTTGTTTTAGTTTTTCTCAAATACTTAGTTTTTGATTATTATAGTTGGTTGCCCTAACGGCGACCTCCAATCCAATACTATACCTAAGATATTATCGGCTGCTGTGCACACAGTAGTGCGAGGTCCACACAAGCAGATATAAAAGTTTTATCCTTGGTTTTGGCACAGTTAGAGGTCATATTCGTTTGATCAACATCTGCTCATTCATATTCGCGATGCAAATAATTGCACATTAGTGCCTGATAAATATACGATTTTGTTGTTTTAGAATCTGTTTTATTTTTTTAAATAGTACAACGGGTTTTAATGTAAAATACCGACTTTGCCTAAAACATTAGGTATTTAGCGGAGTCTTGGTTACACAAACCACTAAATATTAGGTATTTCTTTAACTTTGAAATTGCTTGTCAGTATGAAGAATTTCATAGAAAGTTTGTTTTCCATACTAACAATTTTTGTTATGGTTAGTACCGTTAATGTACAGTCAACAGCAGCTATGGCTTTACACTTTGACGTTGACAGCGCCCTTACGTCGCTCGTAATAGCGGCGGTTTTCGTAGTGCAAATGTAAAGCCGTACGTGCTGTTGACTTTACAAGTATTGTGTGAATACTAAGCAATCTAATGCTATATTTTTATTTAAAACATTATCAGTATCCTATTAATTGTATTAAATAAAGTGGTAATTTTTCGGCATTTCTCGACATTTGTTATTCTTCGCCTAATTACCGTAGCATTTTTTATTTTACTTGAAAACACTAAAATATGAATTATAAATTAAGATACAAATAAGCAATAAAAATGGCATTATACTATTATAAGCGCTTCTTGAGTTAAAGAGATATAAATATTTTTAAGGGCACGGTAATCAGATAGGTTTAAAACTTGAGTGTATCTATAATTAGAAAAGACTATTGAATAAATAAAAAAATTATAAAATAAAATAAATAATTGCATACAATCACACCAATTATCTAGCCCACGTTAAGTTTCACGAAGAACTTGTGTTATGGATACTAGATAACGGATAAACATACTTATAATTTTTTTTTTGTAAATATATACATAATATACATATCAAACACCCAGACCAAGCCAAATAGACATGTTCATGCACACAAATATTTGTATTGTCCGGGGATCGAACCTGATTGCATATTAAATCTATGCAAAACAAAAAACTATAATATGATTCTTATAACTCCACACGTATCAGGAATTAAAAACATTGCTGTACTAAACAACCCATAGTAAAATAGAAAAGCCAGTGTACTTCCCAACTAGCACAAACTGGTTGCTTAAGAGCTTTGGAGCTAATCCGATTATTCCCAATGGCGCCAAGCTCAAGCGCCAGAGCGTGCACTGCAGACCTTATGCAGCCGCTTTGCAGCCAAAGGGGCACAACTTTTTGCAACCTACAGTTCCATTAGAACTTCGTAATAGTGGCATAAAAGCATTACAGGAGCTGCAACTTATAATTAACACCACACTAAAGCTCTTGTGGCGCTTATTGAATGAATGACAGGTTTAACTGAACGATTAAGGATCACTGATAATTCACCTTATGTCTCATTTAATTAATATATCTGTTGTTCCTGAGTCACACATTACTGAATACAAATAAATAATAAGTGAAGTGAAGGTAAGTGTTTTTGAGCTATATTTTGTATAATATGCAAGTGGCTAAAAACGCAAATCAGTTTATCGTGCATATAGTTGATATTATTGGAGTATTTTTAACGCGCCTCAATAATTACCTCAGAATATTGTAAAATATGTTAAATATTATTAAATAAAAATTATTATATCACATACCTAAACGATATTGAAATTACATACTTGATTACATTTGTATTTAGTAAGTTGCTGGTTCTATATTAAGTTATATTTTACTACAAATTGTGATAAAAACCTATAAATTTCTCAAGTAATGATAAATATTATTCTTGTAAACATGGCGTCTATGAGAAGCAGCTTTAACTTGCAACTTCAACATTAATACTTCTGCTCTGCGCGTCAAAGCGTTAAGTTTTACTCTTCTATAGGTCCAAGTAATACCTGTACCACTAATGCAGTTCAAGTCTTTACAATCACTTTTATTCCGTACTTACTGCAGGTATCGAACCACACTAATGGTTATTTGTTTAGAGATCCGTAGAACTCATTGAAAACCCTAAAATACGATAATCGTTTGTAGCGGCTTCTATATTTTTCCCTTTCAATTATTTAACACTTAGTCTTATTATGTCTTACCATGTTTTCAGAATGCCTTTATGAATAATTCAAGCTTATAATGAACAACAAAATAAACAAGAACATTGCATCTGTCCATCTACGTGGGAAAACATGGTTTACTAATTGAGAAAACAAAATCTACGGGACCCTCGCTTGTATTTGTTGAACTCGAACTTGGCGCATTTTAGAGAATAAATTAAATGAAAGCTAATTACTCTGACGTAATTAAGTAAAAAAAACTTACGTGTTATTTAATATTTCAATTACAGAATTCTCACACACAGTTGTCTTTTTTAATTTCTGCATATTCTGATAACCTTCCCCCCCCCCTACTATCTTGCGATATCCTAGTTCTTAGATTGAACTTCCATGCTGTCAGATCCATATTTCTTTTAACCTGGCTCAAATATTTTATAAAATGTGATAAAAATAGCAGAATGTATCCAAATGAGTAGGTATTGTCCATTACGCTCCTGCTTCTATTGTGAAGCCTTAATGTCGCTATTAGTAAAACAGTCGATCAAATTGCTACTTAAGTCTGCGTAAAAGTACAAATCACTTCTGCAATGAATCTTTCAGTGGCAGAACAGTGATAAATATATCTTTTATACAGTTCCGTTAAAAAGTCTGCAATTAAAGTCTTTATGCAGTTTGGAAGCGCACAGCGGCAGCAATAGTAGCTTTTTAGCAGCTTTAATCTTTAACATACATGTTTTAACTCTCTTTTTAAGCTATAGACGGCAAATGGGTTGAAAAATAAACTCTTATAAAGCCTAGAGTGTCATTTGGTTCAGTTATTGCTACCCCTAGTGACATTTACAGCTATGAGCAGTTACGGAAGCAATAGTAGAACTTAAAACCACTTTCTGAACCCCTAAAGCGCTATTGTACAGCTAAAAGTTGCAAAATAGGCTGCTATTTCCACTAGTGTGCTAGTTGGGTTATCATTGCCACTATTTATTATTAAAAGGCACTTTCAGTATTCAAAACGATCGTACTGTTTATAGGTATAAACTTAAAAATTTACAGCTATAACACAGACACGTGACGATCGGTCCTACGCTGACCGCATTCAGCAGCTTCCCGCGACCGCGCATCAGATCGTGGGTCCACCTTGTCGGGGACCTACCCACAGAGAGTCTTCCGGTGCCTGATCGCCATTCCAGAACCTTTCCACCCCAACAGCCATTGGTTCTTCTAGCTATATGTCTCGCGCACTTTAGCTGAGCAATCCTTCGAGTTTTATTAGTTACTTTGTTACTCCTACGGAATTCTTCATTTGTGACTCGCTCACACAGGGAAACGCCCAGCATAACTCTCTCCTTTGCACGCTGGGTGACCTTGAGCCTTCTTACAAGACCCATAGTTAACGACCACGTTTCACTGCCATAATTCATCACTGGCAACACACACTAGTCATAGACTTTATCTTGGTCACTGAAGTAAGTTGGACGCGAAGACTTTACGAAGCCTACCGATCCGAATTGGATTCGACGAGAGATCTCTTTATCTAAGTTGGACTTGCCTAACTGGACTGAAATAAATACGTAAATAATAAAAAGTCACGGTAATTATAACTTTAGGTCAGACTTACGGTCACTTAATAATAATTGTTTCCATATTGGTTCTTTTCAGTGGATATTTTGTAATGAGGTACACGTGACTTAATACTATAAAAAATTTGCAAATTTGAACATTAGGTTAGTGAGCGGACACGTTACGGTAATTTGGGAACAGGGGTTTAAAGATTAATTTAACCAGCCCGTGACTTAACTGAGGCCTTCTGTGTACACAGCTAGAAAAGAATGTGTAATAGGTAACTGTAAAAAAATTGCACTAATTGAACTAGACAATATTTACCTATATACAAGCCCGGACAATCGACAATCGGCTTATCGGAGAATGGCCGTTTTGCCAACAAAAAAAGGAAATACCTTTCGAGGTATATTTTATCGTATATGAAACTGTCGCAATGAAAATGCGTATTCCCAGTTTAGTATATTTATTTGAATTAGGTAAATGAGAAAAACCTGCAGAGATCTACAGGTTTTCCTTTTTATAAATTGATGAAAGATACAAATACATTACAATCACATTATAATTTTAATTTTACTTAATTTAGAATGCTGAAAATAGATAACAATTCCATGACAACGATGGGTATGACATTAAATTATTATCTTTGACATTTAAATTTTTGACCAATAAACCACAAAGGAGGTTATAAGTTAAACTGTATATTATTATTTTTTATTTTTTATTCAAGACGGGGAGACTCTTAACCTTCATCATACCTGATGTTAAGTATTGATAAGGCTGAAGATGGAAGCGAGCCTCTCCCGGAATCCTCTACCACTGAGGAACTGGCTATCTTATCTCTAACTGCCGGAACACAACAATGCTGAAAACATTGTTGTTATGGCGTCAGACTTAGATAAGATGGTGGTAGCTAGCCAGGCGGACTCACAACATGTCCTACCACCAACCTTATAAATACTTTACTCTTTGCACCAACCAAACCGAATACAATATGTACACCCGCTGGGAATCGAACCCGGGACCCCTGAGTCTGATAACGATGGTGGTTGTTACCATTAGACCACAGAGGCGGATAAAATAGGTATGTACACAGAGTAGTTTGCAACGGCAACGTTACAAAACGAAAATAATAATCAATAACTAACTTTTCTTGACCTATATGATTTTAATTTTATATAAAATCAACAATTGATGTTCGGTCAACAGCAGCTCCGGTTATACATATCTGTCAAATTTCTCCAATCGACTATTAGACTTTAAGACGTATGCTATTGAGTTAAGATTTGTCTGTAGAAATTTGACAGATATGTAAAGCCGTAGCAGCTATTGACTGTACCTTTAAATCATAGAAGTAGTGAGGTTCTCTAGCAGGGTAAGAAAAAAATTGGCAATTACATAGGTAAAGACCTATTTCTTATGAATATAAAACGAGAAAATATACCTACTACAAAAAAACAACCTGTCTCGTGACTAGTATACCTATTTTCTTGTTTAATGTTCATCACATAAAAATAGCATTGTAAAATGCAAAATTAAACTTAAATTAGAAAAATTATTGTAATGGAATTCAATTCTTATTGAAGTGGCTAAATATAGAGAGAAACATTTTGTAAACTTTAAAAACAAATATGAAAACTTTATTTTATTTTTTCGATGATTCAACTATTTTTCAAAGTTCAAAAATATAGACCAATTAGTATACTTATAAGACAAAAACTATGTTGCAATTAAGTAATTTAGCTTTACGTTCCCCAAGTCCTTTGTTTTATAACCGACTTAAAAAAAAAGAAATTCGACGGACTTTTTTTTTGTTTTTTTTTGTGTATATTACTCGATTACTCGAAGACAGCTAAGCCGATTTAAGTAATACTTTTTTTGTTCGAAAGGGTATACTTCCCATTAGGTCCCATTGTCATCATGTCAGGATCTGATGATGGAATCCTGGAGAAATCCAGGGAACTCTTCAAATATTATAGGCACTCCGATAGCGATTTCGGTGTTTTCTATAGTAACTCACGCATATGCTTCCGGAAAGCATAATTTGGTGAAGTGGTATTGATAATAAAGACCACAAATGGTCATCGGAACTATTAAATGCTTAACATTTCACAGAAGCGATACGATTACTTTAATGTGGTTCATAAGCAATTTATGTTCGACTCAATGCATGTGATGAAGTGGAGCTGATGATGAAGTACCCGAAGAACTTCTCAATAAGTAACGGGAAACCGTCCCTGCACCGGGAAAAGCAGCATTTTGTAAAAGGTGATGAGGAGTTGACATAAGATTATTAGCGTAGGCACGGGACCTCTGCTACTTTTAAAAATGGTGAAAGAAATAACTTAACAGCAAACAATAAACCTTTTGGAGTCGGTGCCAGCCAAGACAAGAAAAATAAAATGGTAGGAACGCAAAGTAAATGCAGAGTTAGTTTTTAGAAGTCGTATTAATTTTTTTTATAAAATGTTTTTTATTAGATGTTTGGACGTTATCTCACTATTTCTTGTCTAGCCTTTATTACTTACTAATAGCCGCCCGCGGTTTCACCCGCGTGGTACTCGTTCCCGTAGGAATATCAGGATAAAGAGTAGCCTCTGTGTTAGTCTACTACTTGAAGTCCCTCCTTACCAAATTGCATCCAAATCCGTTCAGTAGTTTTGGAGCGAAAGACTGACAAACAAATAAAGTGACATACTTTCGCATATATATTATTTTACCCGTGCTCTTTTAAACGGTATAATATGTATGAGATTTTATACCGATTATGGAGATCGAAAGAACCTCTCCTCATTCGTTAAAGCTAAGTGAAGCAAAGTGCTGCGTATCCCGAAGTTCGTAGCGATAAATACTCCGTTAAAACGATTATGCGTGTTACGAAACAAGGCAGGTAACACACGGGCTACCGGATTCTTGATCCGTTCGAGAGAAAACAAATAATAATACAAGTTTTTTATACCTGTAAACAATTCATCTATTATTACCATTACCTATTGCCTATCTATATAATCTCATAACCACGATGCACTGAATAAGAAGAAAAAGTAACTCGCAAGCAAGATTTATCGATACTTACTAACTAGAATTTAACTAGTCCAATTTATACATTCAGTATAGGTGGTTGTACAACAAAAATTAAACTATATCTACCAAGTAACGTAACAACTCGCACAACTCGGCCGATATTTGAATTTAATAATACGATTTTGGTTTAAGGGTGAATATTTTAAATGAATTCGTCGAAAGAAGCCATTGCGTGCCAAATCTATAGTGGAGCCCCTTGTTTCACGTGGGTGGCATTGCCAGTGTGTCCCACCCTCGCGGGGCACGACACGAGGCGTATATTTGCGTCGTCGGGCTCCGGCGGCGGGCTGGCGCGACGTCGCGGCGCCTTCGCCCCTCGGCGCCTACCATCGGACACTACTATTATAATATACTTAGGTAGAAAAGTTTAATATCGTTTCTAAAGTAGGTATCCACGTTTAATGTTTTTGCCTTGAGGTTTTTTGTTAAATCGTATCAGGATTTGTTCAATTATATAGAGTACTTAGAATCTGGGAGTTTTTATAAAGAGTTGAGGGGGTTAGAGAAAAAATACTTACACTAGCCTTCAAATTTGGGATAACACATTTTTAAACTGTAATACCGTAATATAACACTTAAGATAGTTTGTCGAATTAAAAAGGATTAACACTATAAGCTTCAAATAAAGTTGATGAACTTTTCTTTAAAACGTTTTATATACCTACTTATATCAAAATTCTATATTTTTCATTTATATAGTATATATTCTGTGCTATAGTTAAGGAGAGAGAATTGCAATTCTAAAGGTGTGGAAGGTATTAAGTTTTGGAAATGGAAACCAGCGTATTTGAGACAATTTAGAATTAGGTACACACACCTTGTAATGTAATTGTGCTTTTTTTCAATCATCTTTTTTAGTTGATAGTGATGTGACTTTTAGTATATTTTTCTATGAAACGATAGTAAGATCTCACCCCTTCGGATCGTCAAACAAGTGATCCCTATCTATCTGTTATGTAAGTCACTCTCGTATAGAACGTAGTTTGAAAACTTTATGCTTTTGTCATAGAATATTGTGGCGATAGATGGCGAGATGAATTTGCGTAATCAACAGGAAACATTCATGAAATATGATTAGAGTTAACATATAAACTTAATCTAATATTATAAAAGCCCGTACATAATAGAGTAAGTACCTATGTATTTTTTGTGTTACTCAATTAAAATTTTTAGATATCGGTATGACGATTATTGTCATGGATATGTTCCTCGATTTTGTAGTCAAAAGAAATATCAACTTTTTTTATATAAATTAACTTCGCATTAATATTCAAATTATCTCTAAGTTCTCCTTGTATTAAATGTGGGAGTCCGCTACAGCAGTAAAACATAATATATAGGCAAGTTTAATATTAGCCGTAGAAACAGACGTATGACTCTTATTAGTTCAGAAATAGGCTGAATTGGCTGAAAAATGTCCTGAAAACGGCGCCGGCGCCGACCGCTGACTCACGCCGGTGGCGCCGCGAGATTTATGGCGGACACTTGCGGAATCACTATAGAAAGTCATTAGCATAAGAAATTAGATCCTTCAAGTGACATAGCCTTAATTAACAACAGATAATGTTTGCACGTCTTAACTTTTTGCGAGTAGTTTAAACAACATACAGCTACATTTTGAGAGTATATTGTGTTAGTGTTAGTGTTATTTATTTTAGTTTCACTGTCATTCCGTGAAAACAGCCACTGCAAAGGTTAATGCTCTGTGGTTAGGGCGGTATGAGACAAGTTGCTTTTTTCTAATATATTTTCTTGTTTAATATTTATCACATAAAAATAGCATTGTTAAATGCAAAATTAAAAAGTTATATAATTTTATTAATAATTGAATCTGACAATTTATTAAAAGGTTATCCCTTTCACCTCACCTCACTCAACAAGTCTTTAAATTTGTAGATGATTTCGTCGTATCTAATGTTCCGCAGATCACAGCTAGTGATAGTAAGATTTTAATCCCTGACTGAGACAATTCAAACTACAATAATCGACGGTGTCTTATAGTTTTTTAGGGAAGGAGTTTTATATTTGTTTACTAATCTTCATACACACAAATGTTCAAATAAAGTGGGCTTTTCCATCGACGCAATGTGTTCGTAGCTCTATGCTACGAGTGGCACAGCGTACTCGTATCCAGAAATAAACAGCACAGCGAACAAATCGACACCACCCTTTATTGTCGCCAGATGTCACACCAGCGGTACTTTGAGTCCAGTACAGAAAGCAACACATCTTCCACAACACTTCAAACAATTTGTCACATTCACACAATTAACATAAGAACCAAAATCGCCTCCCCAGTCCAAAGTCGTTCACTGTAAATTGGTATAATTATGGACAGAGGCTCACTACCCGTAGAAGTAAATAAAGATGATATTAAAACAAAGAGTTTTTCGAGCTTACATCTTACTTATTGTACCAGATCATAAGGGTACTTAAACCGCGTAAATGGTTGACAGAGATAAATACGTTTAAAGTTCCCAGATCATGGCAGATAACAATGCCTGAACCACATAAGTCGAACTTTCCCAAACAAAAACTTTAAATTTAAACTCAAAATCTTATAGCATACCTACGTACCTACATCTTATGTTTTGGCGCTCACTGTTCATTGAAATAAAACAACTTTGACGGATATCCAACGCGCTATATTTCACGAACTAAGTTGTAATTGTCCGTATTTTTAGGTTTTTTAGGGGTTTTTTTGTTTTCCCGACTTTTCGGCACCTTTTCAGCTGCCGTGGTCACGGGATGACTGATGTTATAGCAGCCAAGTTTGACGAAACATTATATAAAAGATGAATCGAAAAAACTGTTTAAAAGCTGCGTTAATTTAATTTTGAGAATTAAAAACAAATTTTATTGAAGTGAGTAACTGAAAGTATTCAATGAATAACTGAAACGTTATTCAGCACAAAAAAATTCAGCGACATAGTTGAAATTCGCATCGTATTACACATAAATGCGAAATATTCAAATTCTAGAAAGTTTTCTTGGTTACATCACCTATATTTATTTACATGTGGTTCACTTTCCCGAAGTACTGGCAACACTCCCAATGACTCTGTATTTAAAAAAAAACTTTATAAATACACCTGAAACGTTTGATTTCAGACTGTATTTATTTGTCACTAAGGGCCATTACATGTACCATTAGTAAAGTTGGCACAAAGATTGTCAAATCGGATATTGTGTAATATTTTCGGGGAAGTGAGTCCAAAACACTTCAGTCGTCACCAGAATCAATTCAGCTGTTTCATGACTTCTGAATATTTCTTAGGTAAGTACTTTGTCACAGGTGTCGTTGACTGACAATTTTTACACCTGTGTATTATCTTTCGTCCAAGATTGCATTCGTAGAAGTTTATTTTAAAATCACTTGGAAACAGAACATAATTAAATGTATAGCTTCGACATTTTCTACCCACAAGATCAGTGGCGGATTTACACATTTTCCACCTGTAGGCTGTCGAATTTTGCCGCCCTTACCCTACCGATCTTTACGATTTGATACCTACCCTAAGGCCCACTTGTGGTAAGCTGGGTTAACACATTTAACCCACCTTGGCGCAAGTGGCAACGTAAGTAAATATGTATTTCTAATTGCACTAAGAAAAAAGTTCATGTAAGTATAGCTACTAATCATGTTTTACAAATCCTTTTTACATGATTTAATTTCCCAAAATAGGTAATCAATTAAATTTCGAGCGGCCGGAGTGGGCCGCTTGAAATTTGCCGCCCCCTGAAATCTGCCGCCCTAGGCTTCAGCCTGTATTTACATAAGTAAAATTAATTAACTATATTAAAGTTTGTTTGTTTGTATGCCTTTTCATAGCTCAATTCTTCAGAAAGATTTAAATGCTCAAAACCCCTAATCCCCACAGAGCATTTCGCTAGAAAAATAAATGAAAGTTCACAAAGTATTTTTCTTAATTCATTCCGCTAAATCAATGTTTTTATTATAATGTTCCATGGAAAAAAATAGAAATGAAAGCTTCAGCAACATCGCAGTAGTAAATAAAAGTCGTACAGCCATAAATCCAGCGACTCGCACCATTTCCCTGAATCATCGACATGAAGTCTCCTGAAATCTTCAAGGTTCCGCGTGTGCTGACAATTTGCCAAATTAAATTAAAAACAATCTGTATACAAACCACGAAAACTCTGGACATAGATGGAAAATTTCGTTTTAGGTAATGCTTATATAAATGTTTTTTAAATTTTTCAGGTGGCCAAATGGGTTCTCTTCGCACATCACATCACCACGTCACGACTATAGAAATGTAGTTGTATACAGTAGGACCCTTCAGAGTAAACTAGAGTTATAACTTTTTAATTATGCATTTTTCAATGCTATTTTTATGTGATAATTTTTAATCAAGTAAATATACTAGAAAAAAGCAACTTGTCTCATGTCAGGGCGACATGAGACAAGTTGCTTTTTTCTAGTATATTTACTTGATTAAAAATTATCACATAAACTAGAGTTATATAAAATATTTGAATTTTTCATTTTGACGACTCTTTATGAAATAAAACAGGGAGAAAAAACAGCCCTTGACGAATTTCTTGCCCGTTCTTCTCATTACCAGTAGGCTTATTACGAGTTTGGCGAACTCGACGTTACAGTAAACGTTAATGTAATATGTAGCTCTGTCTTTTTCATATTTAGCGACTGTTTTACCGACATGAGCAGTGTATCCGATAGTCTACGCTCACGAGTCCTGTAAATGTCATGTTAAACAAACTCGTAATAGGGGTACTAGTCTCCCTTCGCCCATAGGGTTTGCGAACCGATGGTGTAGCCTCGTTCACAAGTGCTTGCTTGTATAACAGCCTAGACTGAATAATAAAAAAAATATTCAGAACTCGCATATAAGACGACCTGTTTGGCGCAGGTGTACAAAATCAACTTCTGCGCTAGAGGTCCCCGGTTCGATCCCCGGACGAGACAAATATTTGCCTGCATGAACAAGTCTATTTGTCTTGGTCTCGGTGTTTAATATGTATGTCATTATAAAAAAAAGTATATGTTTATCCGTTATCTAGTATCCATAACACAAGTTCTTATGTGTGTGTCTACAGCTTCCTCATAAGACATAGAGGAATTCTAAGCATGCCATATTTTAGTGCATATTAGGAGCAATCAAACGTGTCAGTGATATTTTAGGTGCAACCATAACTTCGTTACTAGGAGTTTTTTTTTGTGTGTTAGCTGGAGAAACGTGTCCCCAGCTGACACATGCCGTTTTAAGGCAAACCAGTGAGGTTAGGGCTTTAGACTATAGTCAGAAATTTAGTGCACAATAGGAGCAATGAGAACCAAAAAAACTAACCGTCACACTCAAATACTGTTGAAACTACGATCATTAAAGTGTGTGTTAGCTGGAGACCCGTGTCTCTGGCTTACACACACCTGTATCTTCGTAATTATTTGAGGTAGGATTATGTTTTATACCTCAAATTTTAGAGTCGAATTGGAGCAGTAAGCTCCAAATTTTTCTAATCTCTAGTTCGAATAGTTTTTAAGCTACGAACCGATAAGCATGTGTAAGCTGGAGACACGTTACACGTTTTGAATCACTGTAACCGTATAAGTTAGAGTCTCGTATTAAGAATCAAATGATACCTTATAATAGGAGCACACGGCATGCAAAATTTCAAATTACTGGGCTTCTTAGTTTCAAAATTATAGGCAAAAAACTGGTTTCCCGCCAGAAAATTCAAAATAAATGGCTCGGACGCAGCTAAAGCGCGGTTGCCGTTCCGTGCGCTACACTGTTGCAATCGACTTTGACCCTAACGGCTGGTATTAATTCGAGTCATTTTAGTTTGCGCTTTCGATCGTTTTAATTTCTGTTTTGAGAATTTTAGACCAGGAGCCGTCCGATATATCTACGCTGATTACATACCATCTTTGGTAGTTACTTATAATTGAACTATCTGATTCTCTTATGAAGTACTTTCTAAATGTTAGTGTTAGAAAATTCACAACATTTGTTGATATAGGGCATGGATGATGGGCAATTTTCTATGAAACCTGGGCGTTAAACCAACAGAAATGGAACTACAATTTAGTACTTAGTACTCAAAGTCAAAGTCAAAGTCAATATCATTTATTCAGTCTAGGCTGTTACAAGCACTTATGAACGTCAAAGAAGCTACGCCATCGGTTCACAAACCCTACGGCGGGAGACCTTGTAACGAGAAGAACCGGCAAGAAACTCATCAAGGGCTGTTTTTTTCTCCCTGTTTTATTTCATACAGAGTCGTCAAATTGAAAAGTGACCTTAACATATCAGTAAGGTCAATTTATATCACAAAAGGAAAAAACTAATTAAAATATTACATTTTATGGTTATTGTAAACGTAAACAATTTTTAACTGGCAAAGAAAGACTTGTCTATCATACATTACAACATTTCCCGCACCACAAGACTACTACACTGCAAGTTGTGAGGTACATACAGGTCAGTATCAATTTATTTTAGATAAAAATATTTAGGCTTTAAGCACAGCATTAAGATAAGTAGACTGAGGTAGACCCATTTCCGCTGGCGGCACCCGTTCACGAGCATGACGCATGAACCAGCCATCGCTTCGCTCAACCATATTTTAGGGAACGTAACGACCCGCCTCACACGACACCGCCGAAGAAACGTTTGAGTGAGCATGACGTACTTCAGGTACTTATGTTAAGCTGTATAAATATAAAAAAAATACAGTGGCAACAGCAAAAAAAGAAAGATAAAAGTGCCTTAATGTAAGACACAACACAACCTACAATGTCACTAGAAGACGCATCAGCTGGGTCACAATCTCAATCGTAATTAAAGTTAAAAAAATAAATAAAAAAAAGCTTTTATATATTTGGAATAATTGAAAACATTATTTACCTTTGTTTACTCTGATCAAGCAGTGCCACGCATCTCAACTCAAAACATCATAAATAACATAAAATCCAAACAACATATATCTCTACACATTTTAACACAAGCAAACATGAGCAGACCCATCCCGCTGGCAGCACCCGTTCACGAGCATGACGCATGAACCAGCCATCGCTTCGCTCAACCATATTTTAGAGAACGTAGCGACCCGCCTCACACGACACCACCGCAGAAATGTTTACAGAGAGCATGACATACCCAAGCAACCTGTGTTAAAAGTTGAATCTAATACTTTACTAAACATTAATTGAATGACACTACAATTTCAAAAAAACAAAACTAAATAGTTATGACCAAGCTGTCTCGTCATTCAAGTAATCTTTTATAGTATAATATCCTTTTTTAAGAAGACAATCTTTTACATTCATCTTAAACTTTTCGAAAGGCAAATCCAAAATATTATCTGGAATTTTATTATAGATACGTATACCTAGACCCATAAAAGATCCAAGGACCTTCTTTAATCGGTACCGAGGCATAACAAGTTTATTTCTATTTCTAGTATTGCGATCGTGCAAATCACCATGTTTGATATACAGGTTGATATTACGCCGTACAAAAAGAATACAATTTAAAATAAATTGAGAAGCAGCTGTCAGTATACCAATTTTTTTTAATTTTTCCCGAAGAGATGTTCTGGAACCCAGTTGATAAATGGCCCTTATAGCTCGTTTTTGTAGTATAAATATTGTATTAATGTCAGCTGCTACTCCCCACATAAGAATACCATACGACATGATGCAGTGAAAATAACTGAAGTACACAGTCCTAGCAGTTTCTATATCAGTCAGTTGTCTGACTTTTCTCACAGCGTAGGCAGCAGAACTAAGCTTGCCAGCTAGTATTGCAATATGTGGACTCCATTGAAGTTTACAGTCCATAGTTACACCCAGAAAGACTGTTGATTCTACTAAATCTAATTTTTCATTGTTCATAACAATTTCCATGGGTACTTTCTGACCATTTGGTAAAGAAAAAAGAACGCATTTAGTTTTCTTTGCATTCAGCTGTAGATTATTATAATTAAACCAACATACTAGAAAATGTTTTCTTGTTTATTAACTATCATAAGCCCCCAGTTTGCTTGAAAATAACCAGAGCGAAATACACTATTATAAATTCTGTATCTAACTATACTTTTTTCTCTCTTATTAATTCAGTGATTAGTTCTCTTATTAATAGGCTGATTAACCTATAGTTCATAGAACAAAGAATAAAAATCGGAGACTTCCTTAATACTATTTTTTTTCCGGTAAAACTGGGAATTTAATTATTAATATTTAAATTATATTTGCTTTTCGTTTTGATACAACTGCTCAAAAATAATTAGAATGTTTTCATGGTTCACGTGATTTTAATTTCCTAAAATTTTATTAATATTCACCATAACCAGTGATCGGATAAAGTTAATTTTTGGCTGAAAAATTGTGGAAGCAGCTTCTTAAAACATTTTGTTTTTTTTATATTAATCCCAGGATTCCAAAAAATTCGGGAATGCAAAAGTAGTCGATAACATAGTGTGGAAACAACGACTTTAGCATTATGGTACTTATTATAAAATAATCCGGGACTCGCAATCCAGGTGTTGCAAAAGGGGTTACATATTCATATTTTAGTACTTTTATAAAAAAAACTGTCGTCACAGAACTGTCGTCACAAAAATAAGGTATTTTTCGACCCCCTACGTAACCCATAAAACCCCCTTTCAGCATCAAATATCAATAATAATAATAATATCAATCATATCGATCGATTTTGTATGGGCAAGCGACTTATCCAAATATTAGAGTGAAATTACTATGGAAACTGCCCCCTAATTGTCTAATTTCAAAATCTATCACAATCCCTTTCAGAGGTATTGTGATTGTGTTATTTTCGTCTGCCATATTTGCTTAGACAGTTCAATTTCGTTTATTCCATACCTTTCAAAACGCGTCCCGATCACAATCGCTTTCAAATGTCAAATAGTGATGGCCTGAAGTATGTAAATATCTTTGAAATGACGAATTGATAGGGATTGCGATAGATTTTAAAATTAGACAATTAGCCCCCTGAAGAAATTTTGAGCTTGTTCTTTTGAACTTTTTATCATGTCAATTAATGCTGAAATTAATTGAACTGTCTAAGCAAATGTGACAGACGAAAATATCACAATCACAATACCTCTGAAAGGGATTGTGATAGATTTTGAAATTAGACAATTAGGGGGCAGATTCCAATGTAATTTCACTCTAAAATTTGGACAAGTCACTTGACTATACAAAATCGATCGATATTATTGATATTATTATTATTATTGATATTTGATGCTGAAAGGGGGTTTTATGGGTTACGTAGGGGGTCGAAAAATACCTTATTTTTGTGCTACGATGCACTGTTTCCGAGATATATCAAAAAATATAGAAGAGCAGCGGAGGACTTCGATACTGTTTTTATATTTATCAATTATATTATTATTTCACAATATTTTAAAATATTTATTTGACAAGGCAACTATTCATATCTACGCACGACGGGCCTCTCTTGCTTAATTTTATAAAAAACAAAACCAGCCAGCAACGCCGGTGTTGCGGCCTCCTTGTAGAGCGGAGACATGTATAATCTCCACAGTACTTAAGGTACCTCTAGATTAGATTAGGTTAGAACTGTGACAAAAAGACGCGCGAATCGAGCTAGAAAAGCGAGTCTGCCGCGGCAGTGGCCGGCGAAATTCCAGAGACGACAGTTTTTTTTATAAAAGTTTTAAAATATGAATATGTAACCCCTTTTGCAACACCTGGATTGCAAGTCCCGGATTATTTTATAATAAGTACCATAATGCTAAAGTCGTTGTTTCCACACTATGTTATCGACTACTTTTGAATTCCCGATTTTTTTTTGAATCCTGGGATTAATATAAAAAAAACAAAATGTTTTAAGAAGCTGCTTCCACAGTTTTTCAGCCAACAATTAACTTTATCCGATCACTGGTTATGGTAAATATTAATGAAATTTTAGGAAATTAAAATCACGTGAACCATGAAAACATTCTAATAATTTTTGAGCAGTTGTGTCAAAACGAAAAGCATTTATAATTTAAATATTAATAATAAGGTGTTAAAGTTCGCCTAATTAAATTCCCAGTTTTACCGGAAAAAAAATAGTATTAGGGAAATCTCCGATTTTTGTCTTTGTTCTATAAACTATAGGTAAATATACTCAGCCTATTCCGATCACTGAATTAATAAGAGAGAAAAAAGTATAGTTAAGAATTTATTTATTTTAGAATTTATAATAGTGTATTTCGCTCTGGTTATTTTCAAGCAAACCTGGGGGCTTATGATAGTTAATAAACAAGAAAATATTTTCTAGTACTAAGTACTAAATTGTAGTTCCATTTCTGTTGGTTTACCGCCCAGGTTTCATAGAAAAGTGCCCATCATCCATGCCCTATATCAACAAATGTTGTGAATTTTCTAACACTAACATTTAAAAACTACTTCATAAGAGAATCAGATAGTTCAATAAGTAACTACCATAGATGGTTTGTAATCAGCGTAGATATATCGGACGGCTCCTGGTCTGAAATTCTCAAAACAGAAATTAAAACGATCGAAAGCGCAAACTAAAGTGACTCGAATTAATACCTGCCGTTAGGTTCAAAGTCGATTGCAACAGTGTAGCGCACGGAAAGGCAACCGCGCTATAGCTGCGTCCAAGACATTTATTTTGAATTTTTTGGCGGGAAACCAGTTTTTTGCCTATAATTTTGAAACTAAGAAGCCCAGTGATTTGAAATTTTGCATGCCGTGTGCACCTATTATAAGGTATCATTTGATTCTTAGTACGAGACTCTAACTTATACGGTTACAGTGATTCAAAACGTGTAACGTGTCTCCAGCTTACACATGCTTATCGGTTCGTAGCTTAAAAACTATTCGAACTAGAGATTAGAAAAATTTGGAGCTTACTGCTCCAATTCGACTCTAAAATTTGAGGTATAAAACATAATCCTACCTCAAATAATTACGAAGATACAGGTGTGTGTAAGCCAGAGACACGGGTCTCCAGCTAACACACACTTTAATGATCGTAGTTTCAACAGTATTTGAGTGTGACGGTTAGTTTTTTTGGTTCTCATTACTCCTATTGTGCACTAAATTTCTGACTATAGTCTAAAGCCCTAACCTCACTGGTTTGCCTTAAAACGGCATGTGTCAGCTGGGGACACGTTTCTCCAGCTAACACACAAAAAAAAACTCCTAGTAACGAAGTTATGGTTGCACCTAAAATATCACTGACACGTTTGATTGCTCCTAATTTGCACTAAAATATGGCATGCTTAGAATTCCTCTATGTCTTATGAGGAAGCTGTAGACACACACATCAAGTTCTTCATGAAACTTAACGTGGGCTAGATAATTGGTGTGTTTGTATGCAAGTATTTATCTATATATTAATTTATCATATATTGTACAATGGGGGAACTACCCGATAGACCAGTAGATTGCGTGTTTTTTTAGGCAGCGTTATTTCAAGAAGTAAGTAAAACGTTAATATAACAAATAAAAGACCATAAAAAGATTTTTCATTTGAATAATAATTTATTTCTGTAGTCTTATAGTTTTCGAAAAATCGTTTCCCAAAAAACTCTACTGGTCGACTGAAGACTCTACTGATCGAAGTTTCTCGATTGTACAGCAGCTGCAATAAAAATCCTAAGTCCAGAGTTTTAGCGGCTAGAGGACATCTCGCAGTTCCACGGAAGTGTCGGGTTCTGTTCCTGCGTGTGTCACGCTCACGCTGGCCGGCCGCCAGCGCTGACCAATTGCCGCCTTGCCATGCCAGCTGTTGCTACTCGGGAAACCTCAATCCGGTCCCTCAGGACAATTAGTTCCTTGACTCGAATTAATTATGAAATCGAGTTATTATTTTTAAATATTGTAGCACCTTGCCTTATAAAAATTGCAGATTATTCCTTTGTTTTTACTGTAAAATTGTGTAAGTTAGAAATCGTAATTTCTTAAAAAAAAAAAAAAAAAATATATATATATATATATATATATATATATATATATATATATATATATATATATATATATATTTGTAGCTGTTTGGTAATGCACATTGTTTTTTTATCAAATCCTGTCTGTCCTCAGAACAGACATTAAGCTCGATCGAGCTTTGGAAAATTTCTTAAGAATGCTACTTAAGGCGGTACCCTGACCGAAAGTAGCGCCGCGTTGAATTTTATTTAATATCGTAATTCTAATTCACAATTTTAATAAAACTTTACGTGGAATTTTTAGAGCCCATAGTCTAGTATTTTTAGACGGTATCATTACATTCCGTCGTAGTCGCTGCTAGAAGTAGATAGCAAAACTGCTAAAAGTGGCCGTTTTTGACACATTTGCTATCTACTTCTACGAATGACTATGACGAGATGTAGCGATACCTTCTAAAAATACAAGACAATGGGCTCTAAAAATTCCACGTAAAGTTTATTAAAATTGTGAATTAGAATTACGATATTAAATAAAATTCAACGCGGCGCCACTTTCGGTCAGGGTACCGCCTTAAGAAATTTTGAATTGTTATTTGAGTCACCAACCTATCAAACGTTGATACTTAATATACTTATAGTTAAGTAAAGTACGTAAGTACTCACAGGCTTACAGAAAATTCCAACACGCCAGTAAGCTTAAACTTATTACAATTTACTATTTACAAACTTATTATATTACAATGGAATTAATAAAAAATTACAATAAATATATTAAGATTATTTAAAAACAATTGTCACATAATACTGATGGGTTGACGTTGTTTTTTTAGACACGTAATAGGTATAGGTATTACTTGTCTAAAAAACAACGTAATTTGTTTGTTTAATTGGTTTAATATACACAATGTTAAAGTTATCTACAGGTTTAACCTTTGAAATGTTTACAAGAGAGAGAAATATAAACATACAAATTAGTGATAGATTGGCGAAACGCAGATACAATTTTCGTTATTTATATTACTAGCTGAGAACGTAAAGTTTAAAGAAAAGTTGGAACGCTTAGATTAGTAGATAAAAAAATATTTTCATTTATACCAACTTAAACATTATTTACAGACAAACTATTTCAAGCAATCAGTCTTCATGGGTTGTAGAATCGTATCAGGGTTGGTTGGTTGGTTAAATTTTGTTCATTTTTTATAGTCCCCTGACCTTGAGTGACCCAGACTGTCAATGACAGGGCTGTCGTTAGGGTATTCAGCGTTTTAATTTATTTGGTAATTAGCTATATTTTATCGAAGTTGTTTAATTATTGTGTCTTTTCTTTACCTAAACAACCTAGGTATTACATAATTTGGTCATTGATAATAGATTGATATTTGCTTCGTCGAATAGTCCTCTTTGAGTAATAAACAATAAAAAACATCTATGAAAAAAAACAACGGGTTGCACTCCGGGAGTGCCGGCAGAAGTGAAAACCGCTGAAACGAAACAGCAGGAGCAGACATAAATTTTCGCCGCGCGGTAGAAAAAGATTATTACTTCCTCTCCTACGCCGCGCCGGTGGTCTACTCTCCCTCAGTCTTACGAATTTTCGATCAGGTCACGTGTCCTGACGCGACTAACATTTTTTACCCATCCCAAAAATTTTAAACTCTGACGTGCACAAAGCCGCTAAAGAAGTTTTCATTTAAGGCGGTACCCCCACCGAAAGTGGCGCCGCGTTGAATTTTATTTAATATCGTAATTCTAATACACAATTTTAATAAAACTTTACGTGGAATTTTTAGAGCCCATAGTCTAGTATTTTTAGACGGTATCATTACATTCCCTCGTAGTCACTGCTAGAAGTAGATAGCAAAACTGCTAAAGTGTGTAAACCGTGTTTTTGACACATTTGCTATCTACTTCTACGAATGACTATGACGAGATGTAGCGATACCTTCTAAAAATACAAGACAATGGGCTCTAAAAATTCCACGTTTAGTTTTATTAAAATTGTGAATTTGAATTACGATATTAAATAAAATTCAACGCGGCGCCACTTTCGGTGGGGGGCCTTAAAAAAAACAGTTGATGTCTTTTAGGCGATCGATGAAAAATAACAAATTTACCTAGTTCTTAATGAGGAGTACATTATCCTAAGTATCAAACAATCCGCAAGTCAACCTTGGAATTTATTGGACCGTTGGGCTCTAAAACTTAACATTCATTTTTAGATGCGCATGCTTCTAAACGTGACCTAGCCACTTGGCAAGCAAACACTTAGGTACCTATTGTAAAACGCTTTTTGCCATTATTTTGCTTTATCGTTATTTTACAAATGATTTATAGTCAATAGCACGTAAGGTTTTACACTTAACTTGAAAATCACCGCTATTATACGAGCCACATACAGGGAGGTACAAGCCTGGTGGATAAACCTAATATTTTATAGATAGTTGACCAAGCGGCCTATTGGAAACCGAAAGACACCCAAAGAAACCCAAAAACTCTAGGCCCTCATTGCAATATAAAAAAATACGTGTGGCACTCGGGGACTGCCGCGGTAAAGCTATTGCATAGCATTTTTTATCATAGATTTTGGTTGCTTAGTTACGATTGTGAATAACAAAATTGTCAATGATTAAAAAAAAACTGTATGTAAATTTGTGTCAAAATATAATTTCTTTTTAAAATCTGGTACCGCATTTTTTCCAGTTGTCGCGGAATAGGGAGTTGGGGTTGTTAGGTTTTTTTCGTTACGTAATTCGGTCGCCGCGCATTTCTTAATTCGGTTTTAGGTCAACACTTTTTGGATAAATGTAAAAAAAAGTTTCTTTGATTTTTTTCCTTGCGGATCCTAAAATGCCGCTTGGTCAACTATTTTTAAATCAATTTATATCCACCAGGTTTGGATCATCTACGGTTTCGTCCATGTGAGCAAGGGTCATGTAATAGTGTGGTGTATGTTGTTTTTGTTTGTTGTTCGTTTTTTTATTCATTTAGTAGTAAACATTTATGAATTGTTTATAATACAAGGATTTTTATTCCCTTTATCTAATTTATTTGCCTTTATGATCATTGTCTTAAGAGCAGTGGGCCGGATACCACGGTCGTTGTCACTGTACACAATAGTATATGTATCTACCTATACAGTGACAGTAAGGTGCCGACCCTATGTCACCCTTTGCAATTAAGGCTGCCCTCACGCCGCCCCAGCATACTCTTCGACCCTAACTGTGCAGAATAGCCTACACTGTACGGTCAACAGCAGGGTCAGGCTTTTACAAAACTGCCAATTTTCTCAAATCGACTTCTACCTAGCTTTAACATGGGTTTGTCAGGCGAAGTACCAACTCATCATTGCACTGACTTTCCTCATTGGTTTCCACACCTAATAGATTCCGCACACGTTGACAAAAACTGTGCTTCTGCTCTTAATCAAGAAGAAATACTTATTATTGTATGATTGCTTTAACATAATGCAGAAATAAATTTATTGTATGATACTTTATGATATATATTTTTTACCTAAGTAGTACATTTTCCGCCGCAGTAGAGAAGCACCCTTATTAGGCTGTGGTTTAACAGGCTTGTGATGACTTATTTACATGTTTACTACACCAGTAGAATTAATCTAGTTAATCTTTACAGCAATCTTATTGTTGAAAATCAGATACATCCTTATCATAGCAACGTAGCTTAGCTTAGCCCAAGTGGAACCGCACCCTTAATATCCGCAGGTAATCATTAATGACCTCTTATCATTATGTAGGTTTTTTTTCCGGTTTGGCCTTCTTGTTGCATAAAAATATTACCGTGAAACACGCGTCACGTAACATGCACGGTAGTTCTTGGAAAAAATCGTTCAGCGCCATCCACTGACTGACAGCTCGTTGGCTGGCAGAGTGCTTAGTGCGAGTTTTTTCACCAATATGCCGTATCCGCAAAAACTTTTATTAATAAAGAATACTTTTAATCAAAATATTGTGTAGATACTTGAATGTTATGTCTAAAATTATTGGAAGTTTGTTAATTATTCAAACTTTAATAGGTACATTAACATAAAGGGTTTGAGCTTAGGTACTATATAAAAAAAATTGAGGGTAGATATTTCCTTTTCCTCCCGAATAATTACAAACAGCTTACAGAATGAAATAAAAAAATTAATATATCCGTGGTTCAGGAAAAGAAATGTAAAAAAAATATTGCTGTATCTTTTACGATTTAATGTACGCTATTGCCATCTAGTGGTGAGTAGAAGTACGAGTATTAAGATATATAAAAAAAAACTTTATAATGTGTTGAGCGAGGAAATTCTTGCAAAAATAGTATTATTCATTTTTCATACATGTTACCATATCATTAAAAAAAAGGATAATGTTAGGCTGCTAAAGACCCTATTATTTGAGAAATATAATTATTTATATAGTTCTAATAGCGCCATCTGACATTAAGCTTGAGCATCGGAGTTGTCCATCACCATTCGATAGCCAGTTCAAAAATACAGTTAGTGAGTTGTCGCGAACTTTGTCGTTTTAATAAATAAGTCTAGCCAAGCAATAATCACCTTTCTGTCACAGAAAGATGATTATTGCTTGCCGACACTTGTCGTGGAAGTAAAAGTGAGCGACAACGCGCTAGTTTGGCCGTAGCATGACAAGTATGACCAAACAATAGTCGCCTTTCTATCCGTGCTCTGAAATGTGGCTATTGGTTGAAATGAAGTCAGAAATGAATTGTAGTGTAAACAGCAAATGTTTGCGATCACACGAACAGTTGGGTAGTAGATGACGTTTTCATGATTTTATTACAATAGCAATCCTATCTTTGTCTATGGGCTGACTTTGACAGCCGACTGGAAGATCCGGCGTGCCGACGTGAAACGAGTCCTTTTTCAAAGCGTACGCCATTGTTGGCGTATGGTAGTTTATTTTATTGAACGTAAAATCAAAAGCCATCCAAAATGGTGAGTATTTATTATTACAGAAGTGTTAAGAAAAGTGAAGCGGTGTTGTTGTACTTACGTTTCGTGCATATATTTTACGGAATATGCGAAAAAATCTCTACTTAGAAATCTTTTCTTCTCGGCCATCGTCTTTGTCGTCGGATGACGTTTTCAAGTGATGTAGTGGAAACCTCAAGTGTTTGTGAACAGCTTTGAAGAGCTGGAGGGGTCGTGAAGAGGGGTTGTCTTAATCTTTTTTGGGCTTACCAATATAGTATTTGCGAAATAAAATGAAACGTGCGTACGACAAGTGTTCGGAGTGCCATATGTGTTGTGATGTGTATGATGTCAACCAGCTGTTTTCTCTGGTCTGCAGGTGAACTTTACGGTAGACGAGATCCGCGTGATGATGGACAAGAAGAAGAACATCCGCAACATGTCTGTAATAGCCCACGTCGACCACGGAAAGTCGACGCTCACAGACTCCTTGGTGTCGAAGGCCGGTATCATTGCCGGAGCCCGAGCCGGCGAAACCCGATTCACAGACACCCGCAAAGATGAACAAGACAGATGTATCACTATCAAATCTACGTAAGTACAATACAAACAATTGCCACATGATACCATAATAATCATCACATGGTGCAGTAACCATCTCTATCAACACTTAAAAACAAAAAATAAACAAAAGGAAAGAATCAAGACGAGAGTAAAGATTTCTTGCCCTCTGACCATATATTTTTTTTTATGATTTAGGTACGAAATAGGTTAGAATTTCATAAAAAGTGCAAGTATTGACATTATTTATAAATTAAGGAAGCATTTACTGAAAATTAAACTAACAGTCCTGACAGGGATTTTATTCAGATTCATCAAGCTAGAAATGCATATCTATTGTGCGCCCATTGCACCATATTATCCAACTTTATTGTCCATTGTTTATGGACTCTTGTTATCAATAAAATGATGATTGTTCTTACCATTTCAATCTGATAATAATTTGAAGATTTTCAGAACGGCCATCTGATTATAAATGAAACTAACAAAGCCAACTAATTCAAAATAAATAGATCTTAAAAATGTCTGGGTTGTTTTTAGGGCTATTTCTATGTACTTCGAGCTTGAAGAGAAGGACTTGGTATTCATCACTAACCCCGACCAGCGTGAAAAGAGCGAGAAGGGTTTCTTGATCAACCTTATAGACTCTCCCGGGCACGTTGACTTCTCATCTGAGGTGACAGCTGCTCTCCGTGTCACTGATGGAGCCCTGGTCGTAGTAGACTGTGTCTCTGGTAAATATTTTATATAGCAAAATTGACATCTTGTGCAATTTTTGTTTTTTTTTTAACATTGTGTAACAATCTTATACTATGAAATATAGCTGTCTTTTTTTATGGTACTGGATACAACATAATCAGCATTTTTATTTACTTATAAAATGAATAAGCAATATAACTAAATATAATATTTACTATTGCTATTCTAAATCAATAATCTTTGCAGGTGTATGTGTACAAACTGAGACCGTGCTGCGTCAGGCTATCGCTGAGCGTATCAAGCCTATCCTGTTCATGAACAAGATGGACCGTGCTCTACTCGAGCTGCAATTGGACTCTGAAGAGCTCTACCAGACTTTCCAGCGTATTGTTGAAAATGTGAATGTTATCATTGCCACTTACTCTGATGACAGTGGACCCATGGGTGAGTTGATATAAGTCACAGGATGTGGACAGGAGTTCTTCTTTCAGTTACTTGGAGATTATTAGAAATTGAAAATTTCAAAGCTAGCTAGCCAAAAAAAATTGTTAAATAGTTGCAGTCTTTGTTCAAGAATGACAATGCATGCACACAATAACATAGTAGTTGAGTAGGTAAAAGAAAGGATGGCGGCAACGCCACGTGGCTTGTTTCGTATTTTATTCTATTCTTTTTTTTTTTTTTTCAACACAAATTTCTGTCCGAATTTCATAACAGAGAAACTAATGTTGCAGTTTATTACTTGAAGGTTTTATTAATGTAAACATACAGTAATGGATGGAAGAAATTTACAGAATTAACTGACTGTTAACTTTTTTATAATATTTTTCAGTAGGTATTGAATATGTGTGATACATTTCTTTTAAATAACAATCTTATCTAACATATTTACCACCCGAACCCCACGTGAAAATCGTGCGATCGGCGCGTTAGCACTCTCAAGGTCATGCTCACTCATCATGGCAACTTACACAATGTTGACTATTTTTATTTCAGTCCCATTTGTAAAATATACATGAAAGTTGTGCAATACGTGTATTTATTTTACTGTGTATGGTCATCAAAAGCATCAGCAAATAGAAATGTTAGGGTTTGTTATGACTTTGATTCAAGCCGTGCAGTTGTGTGTTGCCCCCTTGATCTATTGATAATAATTTGGGTTTTTGGGTAAAACGGAGTTTTACCCGAGTTCTTTTCATAATAACACGTGTTGTGAGGCTCCATTTTTAACTCGGATCTACGATATTGGCTTCCATTTTCAGTGAAGATGGACATTTTATGATTGAAAACAGATGTAAAGAGTCAATTGAAGAAAACTAAAGAGTTTTATTAATGATCCAATGGAAAGATGTTAAATTATCTGTTCCCTTTTACTATCTTTCTTATTTCTGACTGGTGTCTCTTATTTGTGTAGATTACATTTAGTTTTTTCTACAATGCACATCTACTGCTGTGGCAATATAAAGGACCATGATTCACATCTAATATCATCATGATCATGAATTAAATAATGTAGGTCCTGAACCTTTGCAGTTCTATGTAAGTTATGAAAGGTTGCATCTTTGACCATGGTTGTTGGTATCCAGGTGAGGTGCGTGTGGACCCCAGCAAGGGATCCGTGGGCTTCGGCTCAGGCCTGCACGGCTGGGCCTTCACCCTCAAGCAGTTCGCCGAAATGTACGCGGACAAGTTCAAGATCGACCTTGTCAAGCTCATGAACAGGTCAGTTCTATGTCTTATTTGAGTTATTAATCTTTGCGTGTCGACCTCACCGTGTACAAGCTACTTACGTGTACATAGAAGGAATTATGTATTTTATGTATAGAACATAAATAAAACAAGCCATATAAGAAGAAAAAACTAATTTTATTTTGCTATATATTTTAATTTTATCAAACATATATTCTATTCAATGTACTGACTAATCTTTTTCTTCCATCTGAATATTATCAAAATGCAATTAATTCGCGTGTTAACTGAGTGAAAACTCAAGATAGTGGTGTCAATTGTTATCTATCAGGCCCATTGTTTTAAAACCACAGGTTAAATATTAAACAATCAGTTGAATGTTGTATTTCAATGAATGAAAGTTTATAGGGGTACTAAAAATGTTTATAGTACTTGCAGTATTTTGCTGACTGCCCTGCCAGCTACAATTATTGAGTGGTTAATTCACAGCTCAATATTGCATGCATATTTCTTAGATTGCACAGTGGCGTTTGTTACTTAGGGCGGTGCGGGGGCGGCGAAAAGGTTGTCGTTATTGATCTATAGAGGGAATGAGTTGGCTTTACTCTACCTAGCCTAGACATCCTACAACTACCGTATTGGTTTGCAACTTCTAGGGAATGTCAAGGGCGACTTGGCAACTTCATAAACCAATAATTAATTATGTACGATCAACAGCACATACGGGTTTACATTTTCACTACGAAAACTGCCGCTATTACGAGCGACGTAAGGGCGCTCTCACGGTCAAAGTGTAAAGACAACTGCTGTCGACTGTACTTCAATTTTGATATATAATTTTATTATTTCAAGTACTTTCAAAAAACTGATTCGTCCCGTTGATACTGGGTAAAGATTTAAATTCTATACACCAGCGGCAGAAAAGGACGAACATTAACTCTCGGCTAGATTTGACAAGCTGTTCACTTTGAACTGTTTACAACAGTGCTGGGAAACATTTGATTATTTAGTTCTGGTTTGACTAATAAATTGAGAGTTACTATGTTACATTTGACCTAAGACCAACCTTAGATAAACTTATTTGCTCATCTGTTCTTATATTGAACTTGACAAATAATAATTACGTATAATACAGATTGTTATAATTTTTGCACCAATGCAATCTATACTAATAAAACAATACCGTGACTGACATGACTGACAGACAATGCACAGCCCAAACGGGGTACCAATTAAGCTGTGCATACAGGGTTTTTTAACTATGTTGGCGAGCACTAGGCGCGTGAAACCGCGAACGGCAGCTAGTCTTTATTTAATGATTTTATACATTTTTTATGAAGAGAGAATTTAGAATACAACAGTATATAATAATTCAACAGACTTTGGGGAGAAAACTTCTTCAATGCCCAGACCAAGAAGTGGGCCAAGCAAAAGGACAACGATAACAAGCGTTCATTCTGCATGTACGTGTTGGACCCTATCTACAAGGTGTTCAGCGCCATCATGAACTTCAAGAAGGAGGAAATCGACAATCTACTCAAGAAGATCGGAGTCTCTCTCAAGCACGAGGACTCTGACAAGGACGGCAAGGCTCTCCTCAAGGTCTTAATCTCTCAATTACTTGGTCTTATATAATGATGTTTTATTGGGTGACGCAATTAAGTTTGTAATCTTTATTTATTTATTTAATCATCGTATACAGCTTCAGCTTCACATAAAATATGTAACAAAGATGTGATGGACTGAATACAACCCTGATATATGGGTTTTTTAAAATCAATAATTTTATTCTTTGTTAAATCTATGGAATTTTTTAAATACAGTCCCAAGTGTTGCCAGTTACTTACACTAAGCTTCTGGGTGTCAAAGTGGACTTAAATCATACTTCTTTCCGGAATTGGTTGGCAGTTTTCATAACTGTTGACCCCATAAATGATAGATACATTTATTTCACCTTTTTGAGAAAGTTTTAAGGTTCAAAATAGCAGTTTGTAATAGTCAGTTGTGTTAGGTGGTGATGCGTACCTGGCTGCCAGCCGGAGAAGCGCTGCTTCAGATGATTGCCATCCACCTGCCGTCGCCCGTGGTGGCCCAGAAGTACCGTATGGAGATGTTGTACGAGGGACCCCACGACGATGAGGCCGCCATCGGTATCAAGGTAACATACACAATTTCACTTTCACATAAAAAATGTAACAAAGATGTGATGGACCGAATACAACCCTGATGAGTGTGAAGGCTTTCTATGAAGTGCATATTTAAATACAGTCCCAAGTGTTGCCAGTTGCTTAAAAATAAGCTTCTGGGTGTCAAAGTGGACTAAAATCACACTTCTTTCCGGAATTGGTTGGCAGTTTTCATAACTGTTGACCCCATAAATGATAGATACATCTATACCACCTTATTGAGAAAGTTTTGAGACTCAAAACTGCAGTTTGTGCCATATTTGAAACTAATTGTATATAGTTTTACAGTTAACACTAAAAACTATGTGTATTTTATCTGTTATTTCATTTTGTTTTCTTTGTACATTTATTAATATTTATTTCCGAAACTCGATTCTAAGTGTGCATTTCTTTACCATAGACTTGTGACCCTGAAGCGCCTCTGATGATGTACGTAAGCAAGATGGTGCCGACCTCCGATAAGGGCCGCTTCTACGCCTTCGGGCGCGTGTTCTCCGGCAAGGTGATCACTGGACAGAAGGCCCGCATCATGGGACCCAACTACCAGCCCGGCAAAAAGGAGGTAACATTTAATTTTGCTGTTACTTGATTATGTAAGGTTTAGGTTGTCCTAAGTTAACTTATAGTTTTTTAATTTCTTATCTCTGTATCTCATATAATAAATAATAGAGAAAAATCTTGAGTCGCAAGTTGTCCTCAAGCAGGTCCCACCTTGCGAGAAGTTAACTTTTTGTAGAGATAGGCTTTCGACTTTGAAGACTAACAAACTATTTATTTAAAATCAGCCAATTAGTCATGCCCTGAAAAGGCTCGTTTTGCAGAAAAATAGATATTTTCTAGCGAAACATGTTCTGCAGCTGCAGCCAGCATAGTTTACAATGAACAGCGGTTTTCTGAAGCTGGCAACATACACTAAATGCGAAGTCAAAAAATTTATGAAGTCTGGGCCACGTCTGTGTACAGTATACCAAAAGATAAACAGTTTCTAATTACTCAATTTTTTTTAAATCGCTTTGTTTTCTAGAAGGAACAATAAATATAATGCATACACAGATCAAAAATACATCATGGCGGAAGATGTCATTTTGTCACTGTCAGTCAATAGAATTACAGTTAAACACTGAGTAGAACTACTCAATAATAGTGACACTGATATTGTTTTAAACGTCGAGTTGTCATATTTACTCTCCTCATTTCGAGTAAAAAATATTAATGTTTTTATTAATAACCACTTAACCAATTAGTTGTATTTTTCTTAGAATCAGTAAATTTTTCTCTATCTTTGGAGGTGGTGTACATAGATGTGGCCCAAATTGGGACATGTCCTTTGATTCTGCATTTCCATCCAAAAATTTTAGAAAGGCAGTTTTTAGATTTTAGAAAGGCAATTTTAGTTTTTTTTTTGAGTTAATTTGTTACAAAGTATAAAATTTTTCCTCTTTATAATATTAGTATCTTTGATTAAAAAAAACTAAAATGATCAGGGGGCTAATTGTCTATTTTTAAAATCTATCGCAATCCCTTTCAATTCATCATCTGAAAGATATTTACATACTTCAGGCAGTCACTATTTGACATTTGAAAGGGAATGTGATCGGGACTCGTTTTGAAAGGTTATAGAATAAACGAAATTGAAGTGTCATTTAGAACATCATTCGTTCTGAAAGGGATTGCGACTATAAGCTAATCAATTCCATAAATCACTATCACAATCATAATACCTTTGAAGGGATTGTGATAGATTTTGAAATTACACAATTAGGGGGCTGATCTGATTGTTCAAGTTTAGTTTGGAGATCTTAAAATAGTATTTCAACAAGTTTAAAGTATATCACAGTAGTATTTAACGAAAAGCACCTTCCCGCACGTTCGCGCCGAGCCGTAGCGCGCGCGGTGCTAGCGCCGCCGCTCGGTGACGGCTCGGCCGTGCTCGGGAAGCAGATCACGTCGGCCGCGCCGAGACGCTGCCGAGGACCGCTATCCTTATGTCCCGGGACGGCACGCTGAGGCGCGGACGATACATGCGTTTTATTGATTGTTTAAAAAAAATACGATCTTTTTATCGTATTTTTTTTTAAACAAACAAAAAAAGTTCCTGACTTTTTTTTTTACAGAAAGTCAGGAACTTTTTACAGAAAGTTCCTGACTTTCTGTAAATTGTGACATATACGAGGGCTGATTGATAAGTTTCCGAAACTTCAATGAAAATCTTTAATAATCCATTAAAATAAATTTATTTCTCAACCTGCATGCGTAACATGAGCACCTCGACAAAGCTTTCTCGACACTTTTTCTCGCGCGAGCGTATTGTCTGTCCCACTCACATCGTACTGATATGAGCGGGACAGACATCGCGAGAGCGTCGACAGCGAGTCGCGGTGTGTATGCTACGCTGGCTGGTATCCTTCTATCTCACAGCATTTAGTCTAACACTTCTCCAATGCCGTTACACCAGTTTGATAAAATGTTTTCTCCAACCCCTCAACGTACTCATCTACGGCAACAATGACTTCATCGAATAGGATGGATGCAGTAGCAATTCGAACCGCAATTTATTCAGGAATTTGGCGACTGCAACCATAGACGAGTGTAGAGACGCGTTCTTTTCCATTGTTAAGCAAATTCACGACACAAAAAGTTCAACGCAAATTCATACAAATTCCATAAGATCTATCAAATCCAAATTAAGCGTTTTATTTTCGAAAAGATGCCAGAATATAATGTAATATTTTTTTTGCGTATCTTTTTTTAAGTTCGTAGTTTCGGATACTTGTCAATGAGCCCTCGTATGATACTAAGTTTTAAAGGCTTGAGCTGATGGTCTAAGTATGACGCAAACGCAATATTGCTAAGTGAATTTCCTAACAAACATTTGTTTATCTTCTACGGGCCTTAGTGTACTTACTTTCTTACATTATCCATTATTGTTTTTCTTGTGTATGGATATGCAGAAAGGACCATGACTCAAAATTCAGGCTCAATGCGGATCCGATTGGTAGGTATTAATGTCTGCAAATGCAAATCTAGTCCAACGGCTTACACTAGGCTATTTGACAGGTTTTGAACATCCATTTTATATTATGTAGTGGAGTTTAAGGAACCCAGTAAAAGTAGTTTTTTTTAATTCTGGTACATATTTGCTGAAAAATATCAAATTAAAAATTCAATATTTAAATAGCGCGCCAAAACGATACTTTGAAAATATGGCGCTGCAATGGGTTCGGTGACGTCACTTGCCTGTATTCTGCATATCATCCACATACGTAGTCAATCGATGTTTACAAGCAGGTGACGTCATTATAAACCCGACGAATCAGGAGCGTTTTGTGTCACGTGACAAAACGTTTAAAAAATGCATTTTTATTTACGGATTTTTAAATAAATTATTTTCAACTTACGTTAATAAAAAACCATTTTTAAACTCCTAATTTATACTGATAACAGTAATTGACACTTTATTTTTCGCATTGTCAAATAGCCTAATTATGGTCGCCCATAGGGAAAGTTGCTTCCGCCCTTGCGAAAGGAGCCCGTGGCGCAGTGGTTCGCGCGTTCGGCCTGCGATTGTCGAGGTTAAGCTATTTTCGAAATGGTCGGTCACGGGATGGGTGACCCATAACTTATTATCTAGAGATCCTCCGTGCTTCGGAAGGCACGTTAAGCCGTTAGTCCCGACTGCATTTGCAGTCGTTAAAACTCACCAATCCGCATTGGGCCCGCGTGGTAGATCATGGCTCATTCTCCTTATCCAAACATCCATAGGGAAAAGGCCAGTGCCCCAGCAGTGGGAACATTGAAAATGGCTGATGACGATTCCAAAATTTGCTTAACCGGCGCAATATCTTACACGCTGCACACCACTGAGCTAAAATACTAATCACTTCACTTCCACCCGTAGGATCTGTACGAGAAGACTATCCAGCGCACCATCCTCATGATGGGTCGCTACGTGGAGGCCATCGAGGACGTGCCGTCGGGCAACATCTGCGGGCTGGTCGGTGTCGACCAGTTCCTCGTCAAGACCGGAACCATCACCACCTACAAGAACGCACACAACATGAAGGCAAGTCTTATTTTTATTTACGTTAGATGTGTCTTGTGCTGTTTCATAGTGACAGTTCACGCTAAACAAATTCAAACGCGGTTGTCCGGCGTTTTCAGACCGCGCAATCATGCAATAATAAACTTGTTCACTGTTATGCGCTGATCTTCGAGTGTTGACTGTGAAATCAGTCTAAATAACTGTTCTTCCGTTTTATTGTTCATTTTTATGCTGAGAATACAGTACTCGGAGATCATAATAGTAAACTATTCTACCAACACATTGGATTTATTCAATAACGTTTCGGGGGCTGTACCATACCAACTAAGATCATGTTTGTTTTATCCATTTATGCAGATAACAACATACACAGGTTCTCTCACAGAAATACAGCAGAGGCTATAATATACACCTAAAAATAGTTAAATGGCACGACTTGCTAAAGTACTGCTTTACGCATAATCACAAGTATTTTGGTTGGTGGTAGGACTTGTTGCTAGCTACCACCATATTATCTAAGTCTGACGCCATAACAACAATGTTTTCAGCATTGTTGTATTCCGGCAGTTACAGGTAAGATAGCTCCTCAGTGGCTGAGGATTCCGGGTGAGGTGATTCCCCGAAAATATAACTTCTCTTGAGATTTTTGCTTGAAGGGATGCTGATTTAATGGTGCATTAAATAAGTTGTGTTCGTCCTTAGGTGATGAAGTTCAGCGTGTCGCCCGTGGTGCGCGTAGCCGTGGAACCCAAGAACCCCGCCGACCTGCCCAAGCTGGTGGAGGGCCTGAAGCGGCTGGCCAAGTCCGATCCCATGGTGCAGTGCATCAACGAGGAGTCCGGCGAGCACATCATCGCTGGTGCTGGAGAGCTGCATCTTGAGATCTGCCTCAAGGTAAACAAACAAAAACTAATACCAACATCGTCGCGTGATGCCAAGTCACTGTGTCCTGAACCTCTATTTTTGAATCACTCGTCGCGCACTCGTCCTCTTGGCGAGGCGATCAGGCGATTAGCGATCTTGCCATCGTAGACATAGTGCTCCTGGCGCGCTCGCGTTGGGAGGTAGTACTACAGGCGAAAAGCGAAGCTATGTATATTCGTGCAAGGTCGCTTTTACGGAATACGGAAACTCAAACGTCGCACGAAAATCAGTAGAATCCTCGAGTCAAGTGAATCAAAAATAGAGGTCCTGCTCAGTATCAGTAGCTGTGCAAAGGGTCCATACACACCGATTCCCACCGGCTTCCCTTTTGGAAATCGTATCGTATGATCCACCATATAGTTAGAATTTTATTTGAGAAATTTTGGGTACGGTTTAACGTCATATTTCGACTCTTCGCCACTGATAAGTAGTATTCTGTTGGACACGACTTCATAAATCAATAATGATTTATGGAGTTCAATTTTGAAACGTATTCTGATTCTGATATATTTTATAATTTCAAGTACTTTAAATACTTATTTGTCCCGTTGATACTGGGTAAAGATTTAAATTCTATACACCAGCGGCAGAAAAGGACGAACATTAACTCTTAGCTAGGATTGGTGAGCTGTTCATATTGATCTGTTTACAACAAGTGCTGGGAAACATTTGCTAATTTAGTTCTGTATGTTCGGTTTTTATTTAAGTAACTGTGTCCAGCTCAGTATATGTGGTATTCTGCTACACATAGGGACATCAGTGATCAGAAAAAACAAACACTTGGAACACATAACAATACACAATATTAATTGAAAACTTCTAAAACACAAAAGATTGCCGATTCTACATTTTATATTGTGCACCACATTTTGACCTTGGATGATATTAATGATTTATTATTTTTGATGAACTGGTCACAAAGTTGCTCCTAATAAAATACAAATTCTACAGCATTGAAATGTATAGGTCGGGCCACGAATCTTGATATATCTCGGCGACAAAAGATGCGCAGACTATATAAACACAACTCACAGTCGTACAGTCAGTCTTCTGTCTCACCGCTACTTCTTTCTTAATTAATGGCTTGCTTGCGATAACATTCGCCAAATTTGCCAATGTTAAGTAAATATATTTTGTAGTATTTATAGAAATTGTACGGTAGATTGAGTAAAAAATGGAGCCTCACAACATGGGTTTATTACGAAAAGAACTCGGGTGAAACTCCTTGTCTCACTGCACAAAAGTGCGGTATGACATGACAAGTCATTTATTCGCATTCGCATCGCGATTTATCGATACTTGTCTATGAAAATCCTAGCAACTTTTTAAAAATAGCAGCTAAGTCCCCATAAAAGTTGCCCTTCTCAATATTAGTTAACAATAATAAACTTTATTAATGCAAAAAACATTATACTGGCTAGTTGAGCACTGGCTCCCACACTAGGATTCCCTGTGTTGTGGGTTCCAGTCTCTTCCGTGCTGTAATTTGATAATAACACAGGCAGATTTTTAGTAGGTAGCTATAAGTTAATGCTATCATAATAGATTGAATGAAAGAAAACGAATTGTGTGTGTGTCAACATTGTGTGAGTATGTGTATGTTTGTGTGTGTATATGTGAGCTTGCGGGTGTGTGTGTTGTAATTGTGATTGGTTATCTTAACCTTGCATTATGAAGAAAAAAAGGATTCTGTGTGTGAATAGTCTAGGGTTGTTAACCATATGCTCAGTACTTCTTTACACTTGTCTTGTTAGCTGAACCACATCCAATAAGTCGTTAATTTTACAGTAAATGGTAGGACACATCTACAGAAATTACTTTTTTCCAAAAGAAAGTTTACAAATCTCTTTCCCCCACTTTATCTTTCTCCGTAACATAACACACGCTCTGTTTCCCTAGGATCTGGAGGAGGACCACGCATGCATTCCAATCAAGAAGTCGGACCCCGTGGTGTCGTACCGCGAGACCGTGGCCGAGGAGTCGGACCAGATGTGCCTGTCCAAGTCGCCCAACAAGCACAACAGGCTGTTCATGAAGGCCCAGCCCATGCCCGAAGGACTCCCCGAGGACATCGACGACGTAAATATTAATTCTTAACCTCCTGTGTGGTCTAGTGGTACAACCACCGGTATCAGACCTTGGGGTCCCGGGTTCGATTCTCGGCGGGGGTTCATATTGTATTCGGTTTGGTTGGAGGTTGTAGTAAGTCCGCCTGGCCAGCCAGGCGGACTTACTACAACCTCCATCTTACTACCACCATCTTATCTTAGTCTGACGCCATAACAACAATGTTTTCAGCATTGTTGTGTTCCGGAAGTTAAAGATAAGATAGCCAGTTACTTAATGATTGAGGATTCCGGGAGAGGCTCGCTTCCATCTTCAGCCTTATCAATACTTAACATCAGGTATGATGCAGTCTCCCCGTCATTCATAAAAAAATCTTAATTCTTGCTTGGGTTAATTTTTCAATTTGATAAATTAAAATCAGGAGAAAAAACTACTTGGTTTTCTTGCTGGTTCATCTCAGTACAAGGTACTATCTACCATCTAAAAGCGGCGCGAACCAATTGCGTAATTGAAATAAAACAACTTTTGCGGATTATTTATCCGAAATATATATTTGGTACTATATTTTTGGTTTATTTGTGTTTTTTTTTGGTTTTCCGACGTTTCGGCATCTTTTCAGTGGGCCTACCATGAGTTATTCTTTCCATTTACTGTACAGTAAACGGGAGACATTTTGTATGAGAATCTGTAGTTCTGCTACTGCCCACTAGGGGCGCTGTACAGATTCGCATACAAATTGCGTCCAGTAGGCTTATTACGAGTTTGGCAAACTTGACTTTACAGTAAACGTTAACGTAAAATGTAGCTCTGTCTCTTTCACACTTAGCGACTGTTTTACCGACATGAGCAGTGTATCCGATAGTCAACGCGCACGAGTCCTGTAAATGTCATGTTAAGCAAACTCGTAATAGGGGTACTGTTTACTGTACAGTAAACAGAACGGAAAACTCATGGTAGGCCCACAGAAGTCACGGGTTGACAAGTAGAAAGTTGTTTTATTTTAATTATGAGTGCTTGAAGAACAACATTCATCATCCAACATACCAGTCACCTAAAAGTCGAGACTATCTGCATGATAATTTTGCAGTTTGTGGCTCTTGTTTCATCTCTTTCCAAAATATTGATATAAAAGAGTAAATTATTATGTAACCTGGAGTTCCTTATTTTTACTCCTATTGAGTGTATTACTACAATTTCTTCTAACATCTGGGTTAGTATTAGAAATGAACGACTTGCCTCATGTACAGGGTAAAGTGAACCCCCGCGACGACTTCAAGACGCGCGCGCGCTACCTGACCGAGAAGTACGAGTATGACGTCACCGAAGCCCGGAAGATCTGGTGCTTCGGCCCCGAAGGCACCGGGCCCAACATCCTGGTGGACTGCTCCAAGGGAGTGCAGTACCTCAACGAGATCAAGGACTCGGTCGTGGCTGGATTCCAATGGGCAGCTAAGGAGGGCGTCATGGCTGAGGAGAACTTGCGTGGAGTCAGGTTCAACATCTACGACGTCACGCTGCACACTGACGCTATCCACAGGTAAATAGGTTTCTAAATTATACCTAGTATCAGTATAGTAAAGGTGGGTGAATCTTACTTTATCCATTGATGGATAATCTGGGAGTGTTTGTCCCACTTTATCCATTGCGACTCATCTCAACAAAGGAAGTGAGCATTTCCTGTATTGATAATAGATACTTAAAATAAGGAAATAATAAAAAAGGCATTGTCGTTACACCGTTAAATTATCTATAGATACCAGGTCGGATGTTCCTTGAGGAAATACCAAGGGCGGTCAATTCTGCTAAATTTATTAATAAATGACCTAATCGTGTTTCAAGAAATACAATAAATAATACATTACCAGAACTGGGCCTCAGGTATCTGTAGATAAGGAACAATGACAAAGATTCTAGCCTGAAAAGGGTGGTTAATCACCTTTTTGTTTCCTTGTTTTTGATTCGAGCTTATGAACAAGCAATACCTGGATCTCATGACAGTAATATAATAATATGAAGATTTGTTATCGCCCAGAAATTGTATTCATTTTTAAGTATCTTATTGATCTTATAATTTCTCAATGATCTGCAATGTGAATGATTTTTTCTATCTTATATTCAAACAGAGGTGGCGGCCAAATCATTCCCACAACCAGAAGATGTCTGTATGCTTGCTTACTCACTGCCCAGCCCAGACTTATGGAGCCCGTATACCTTTGTGAAATTCAGGTAATGTACTTTTATTTATAGATTAACCCCTGCTTATATTTTATTTTTTTCATACCTGCCTAATTTCGTTATGTACAGTCAGGCAAGTAAGACTTTTCACTTGCACTAAAAACCACCCTTTTACCAGTTACATAAGGGTATCTCTCAAGTGTAAAGCTTGACGTGGTTTTGACTGTTCATTGTACAAATGTGAAAATTCCCGGTAGTCCACTTTCAGCGCACAATTCCTTTGAAAAATTATCAGGGGGTAACTAAATTTATATGACTGCCCAAATAAGACGCTCGCGATTATCACTTATACTCCAGCCACCTTACAGAGAGAATGTTTGTAAACAAACATTTGAGCATATTTCGTAATTACACAAACACGTTATAGTTCAATTAACTAATACCATTTAAACCTTTCGCTAGCAATGAACGAGACACAGTAGAATTTTTATTGTTATAAGTTACAATATGTGTGCTTGCCAGTACAGGGGATAAAAAACTTAGACAACATAAGTAAGATATTTATGAAGTGCGCATATTTCAAAAACGTGTAATAAAAAGCACTTTTGAGGTTAAGCATGGGCGATTTGTTTACAAACATGCTTTACGTAAAAGCTGAAGTATAATAATGGACCACCCACCGACTGTACAACTTATTATTTTTCACCTCACACACTCTGAAAAGGAGGTTTTGTCAATCAGTTTAGGCGTAGAAAATCGCTTTATGCGGCCTAGCGCGGCAAAGTACTTTTTTAACCTAATGGGTTCCGAATCGAACTATTGACTTATTTTAAATAGCTTTAAATAATTTATAATACTCCGTTTTGGTTTTATTATATTATTTTAGTTAATTGAATCATAAAAACAATAACAATAAGATAAAACTATTTGTTATAAGAATTTTATATTAGGCTGGGTGAGATTTCACAACCTATAATTGGATTTCGGACTGTGACATAAATATTTATTTTTAAATTATCTTTGTCTTGTACCTCATGTCGGTGTCAACATTTACGGAATCGTTTTTATTCTTATTAATAAGTAACAATATATTCCTACTTTAAATCACTTTGAATTAACTATAATACTAAATTTTTTATTATTTTAGTTTTTTAGAAAAAGGTATATTTAGATTAAACTTTATGTTTAAAGAATTTTTTACCAGAAGTTGACCGCGTAAACAACCATAAAAATATGTTCCTCGCTGTTGTGAGGTGAAAAATTGTGCGTTGCGCTCGGCAGAAAAGTTTTTAGCGTCTTGTACCTTTGAAATCCTCGCTTCGCTCAGAATTCAATCCTAGAATCCTTCACTTGCTCAGATTTCAATAGAGGTAACTCGCCGTTAAATAACCAACTTTCCAGCCTTGCATAACAAATAACTATTGTCAATGTTATGGATGTACCCTTTGAAAGGTTGTTTACCCCCACACCCACGTTTTTCCTGAGCGGACTAGCATGTACCGAGAGTCCCGCCTTTCCGAGACGTGGCAGAGAAACAGTTCTTTGTTTTTGGCAGTGTCCCGCACCGTACCTTGCCTGAATAAGATAACTAACACTTGTTTATCGAAATTTTAACAATACCTCAAATTGGACTCGGTCCTTTGTCAGAAGCATGATCTGATGAATCAAATTGGTATTCATCACCTACCCAAGATTGATCCATAGTTAACATTCTAAGCTTCAGTTTGCATCGGCAATTATTTTTTTTAATAATTGGAGCTAAATGCTGCTTTTTTAATAGTAAATATAATAAAAAACAAAAAAAGTTAAAGTAATTGGTAAAAAAAAAACTTTTTATTAACTTAAACTTTATTAGCATCACTATTTATTACTTGAGTTTTACTTCAATCGATAAAGCGTAATTCACTTTTATTTTTCATTTTAAAATACATTGATTTTGAGAAGTAGTCTGTTTCAACAGCGATAGAAGTTGAAATTTGTGAGTAAGGGCACATGCACACCGCGCATTTTAACGCGGTGCTTTTATCATATAAAGCAGTCTGACGCATGACGAAAACGGCAATTTAAAAAACGAGGTGTGCATAGCCCCTAACACGTATTTCTGGTACAGTGCCCCGAAGTGGCAGTAGGAGGCATCTACGGTGTTCTCAACCGGCGACGCGGGCACGTGTTCGAAGAATCCCAGGTGGCCGGCACGCCCATGTTCGTGGTGAAGGCGTACCTGCCCGTCAACGAGTCGTTCGGCTTCACCGCCGACCTCCGCTCCAACACCGGCGGGCAGGCCTTCCCGCAGTGCGTGTTCGACCACTGGCAGGTGCTGCCCGGGGACCCGTGCGAGCCCAACACCAAGCCCAACATTGTGGTGCAGGTAATGTAGCCTATATTGCATTATGGTATATAATCAACCGGTCGACTAAAAATTACTTAACTGGGCTACTAAAAATCTAGGTTGGGTTGCAGTATGTTAGATTGGCCCCTCCGTATCAGAAGGACAAATTAGTAACAGGTCCTCGTGTTGAATAAACAACATAAAAGTAAAATGATTTACTAGTAAAAGGTCTGAAATTAAAAATAGTAATTAGTAGACTGTCTCGAAAAGAAAAAACGGCATGTTGGGCAAAAGGACTGGTATTCACTGACGCAGAAAATAAATTAAATATAGTTATATTACATACATTTTTATAAAATATAACAAATAAAACCATTCCCTATAACCTATCCTCAATAAGAGATAGGTCTACTATGGTTTAGTTGCTAGGCAATCTTTGTTAATCTTAATCTTGATCTGATTGATTGATTGATCTGATTGTTTAAGTTTAGTTTGGAGATCATAAAATTGTATTTCAATAAGTTTAAAGTATATCACAGTAGTATTTAACCAAAAGCACCTTCCCGCACGTTCGCGCCGAGCCGTAGCGCGCGCGGTGCTAGCGCCGCCGCTCGGTGACGGCTCGGCCGTGCTCGGGAAGCAGATCACGTCGGCCGCGCCGAGACGCTGCCGAGGACCGCTATCCTTATGTCCCGGGACGGCACGCTGAGGCGCGGACGATACAGTGTACTATTACTAATGTGACTAACACCTAAACAAATATCGAACAACTTCTAAACAAGTTTGTAATTATGTTGCAGGAGACGAGGAAACGGAAAGGACTGAAGGAGGGTCTCCCCGATTTAAATCAATACCTGGACAAGTTGTAAACGCCGTAGCTAATGCAATCCATATTTGTAATATATGTAACATTCGAGCGCCTCCCGCCCTACACTTGTTTTATCACATTTTGTTTGATGCCTTTCGGTACAGTTATGCCTCGATAAGTTTGTAAGTGCCGCAAGCGAGAATATATTATGAACACTCAATAAAATATTGCTGGTCGATATATCGCATTGTTAATATTACCACATCAGTGATACTAGACTGTTATACATAGTATCGCTATTATATAAATTATATTGATATCCTTTCATTCGTAAGAATTGTTATTGATTGATGTAGTTGGGAACCAGGAACTTCTTTACTTTATACTGTAATTAATTTTAAATTATAATTTTTCTATTGTAATGATAGTGTTGTTTTAATCATGTTTGGATTTGCTTGCTTATTTGGAGTGAGAGGTACGTATTTTTATTTCATGTTTTAAGGGCAATTATAAAATTATTTGACTTATTTACTAGTATGGTGTAAATTGTTTGACTTGGTTACTATTTGCTAGCCCTAAAACTGATACTGTTTAGCTTCAAAATATTTTGCTGCTTTTGTTTTATATTCTTATCTTAAGTGACCACTTCTTATTTCAGATCGTGTTATAATCACTCATGATCAAAATAGGTAAGTTTAACTCGGCTTTTCATGATGTAGTTTTTATTATGTAGTCTGGATAAAAGTTTGTGATTGATTAACGACGAACCGATTTGACCACACTGAGAAGTATCGCAATATTACTTGATCTCGCAATAAAAATAAACTAAAGTGATGATAACATTATCCTGATGCCACCATGACGGTCTTATAAGCTCAACAGGACTGATATAATTACAAATGAAATTTAAACTAAAGTTAGAATTATTTAGCACAAAATTAATACTTATGGTCGTTACAGATGATCCTGTTTATCATCTAGCGGAGGCACAGGCTAAACAAACAACTACGATAACTAGGTATGTTATATTCTTTTTTTTACAAATGAATAAAAAAAGTTATAGTCAAACTTATTAAATGAAAATAATGATGATAAACTCCGCCCAGATGCCATAATGACGGTTAAAAACAAGCTCAACAGGACTGATTTTTTTAATTTGTCAGTGTATACCAAATAACACAAGTTGGTGCAAAGTAGAATTTACTAATCACATTCTTCTTTTTCAGATGTGGCCCAATGTTTGTATTGGTGGTTGCCTCAAGAAGTAAATGGTAATTATTAGCTTCTTACTCCGTACTCATTATAATGTAAATATTTTCATGATGATCATTCACAGACCTGTTCTGAATTATCTTGAGGTCAACTTTTTTATTTTTCTGATCAATAAAACCAATCCGAGAGATAAGTTTCCTAAAAAATGTATACTAACATAGTCTGCCCTTACAGGTCAGGCAGCGATATGAATAGTTGCAGCAATGCTGGGTTGGAGCAGTTATAATACTAATAATACAGGTATGGTTCCAAATAAATACAAAGTTCTAAGAGGTTGTCTTTTGTATGAAAAATAAAACCTAGTTGACCAATGATATTTTAATAAAGCTAAGTTGCGTTTATAGTAATTTGCGTTAAAATCTGTGACCAACAACTTATTCCAATTGCAAATCTTTTCTCTGTGCATAAACAGAACAACATCGGGCTCCATATAGGGTCTTCCCAATTTTCACAATACTAGCATGTATGACAGCAGCTTCAAATTGTGTATTTATACACAATATATATATATATATATATCATTGTAGTCGACCATAACATTTAAAATGATGATTAACACAGACCTGTTCTGAATTTTCCTTGAGGTAAATTTATAAATTATAACTGATTTGATATCTCACAACAGTTTATAGTGTAAAATTGTTATAGCGTCGTAAAAATGCCATGTTTTTATTTTTTGCAGGTATTGCGGTGAAAGGGTAGAGAAGAAACATATGTTTTGTGGACAAATAAATGAAGATCTAATAGTGATTATTAATACTATCAAATAAAGAATTTAATTTATGCGATTATTTTTATTTGATGTGCTATCTCCAAACCCGTTTACTCTTTTTTTTGTAGGCTTCAATATCTTCCACATATGCGGACGCAAAAAAGACAGATTCGCAGACAATAATGAAAAAAAAAAACTATTTTACTCTGATTATGAAGAGCAATATTTTGTATTATATCACTAATTTCCATACTTAGATGAACGTATCACGATTTCAGGGAAAAGGTTAAAAGAGTAAAAATAAATTAGAGGCGCCACTAGTCAATAATTAGCAACCGTTTAGTATTTCACTATTTCCAACTCATAATACGGAAATAACTTTTCATGTCTCATATTCTGAAAGTAACTCGTAACTTGCCTAAAATGCGGGTTGAAAGTGATATGTGGCGGCCCTAGGGCTGTAATAAATTTGAAAAAAGAATAGGGGGTGTCATGTCAAATCGATATCTGTAATCTCTTTAGACTTTTATTTACCAAAGGTATGTAGGCAAAGGCACAGAAGCCTATACAGCTTAATTTGCTACATTATAAAATAATTTTGTAACATTTTTCTTATTAATTTTTTTTTTAAATATTCTGTTTGTTTTTACTTTCCTCATATTCAAAATGAAAAGTAGAGTGTTTACTTCGGGTGTATGGACCCATTACAGTCTCGAACTATCGGCGCCCTCACTTCGTTCGGGCGCCAAAACACTCGACTGTTATGGGTGTCATACAGCCCTTGGTAAACAATCTACTATTATTATGCAGAAAGGTTTGACGGCAGAATAAAATTATCACTTTGACAGTCGTCATGTTGCCTTACATTGAAGTTGATAAATAAGTCCCTTAAAAAATCCGTTTCTACGAGTCGTGCGTGAGCGGTGAAATTTTCTGGTAGTCGTAAGTCGGTCTCGTTTGCGAGGTACGCGGGTGGAGACGTATGCGGCGTGCCGTGCAGCAGCCGTATGTAGCTCGAGAAAGTGCTGATTGGCTCGTTGGTGGACTTCGTGCAGCACGCGCTCCCCAAGTACAGTTGCGCGGAGATTTGTTTCGTGTGTTGACTATTATTAATTGTTATTTAGTGAACAAGATTTCGAATAGAATTAAAGTATGGAAGGCAATCACGGAAAATGGTGTTGGATGTACAGTCACGAGCAATGACATGTATACACTTACAACCTTGGCCCTGTTTCATAAAGCTTGACAAGTCGACAATTTGTCGAACATTCTTTTTTGTCACTGATCTACGCAACTTTGACCTTTGTCATCATTGCATGAGGTAGTTGTCCATAAGGACAACCTATCTAAAAGCAAATTACTTTATAATGTTCTCTTTTTCAAAATCTTATTACGAACTCTTTCGATCATATGAGAATTTATAAAAGTAAAATAACTGTCACTCCTCATCTTGACACAGACCAAGGATGCCAATAAAAATGTGCGACATATTAACAAATATGTCAGATTTTCTGATAATGTGACAGACCAAATGTTATATGAAACGCAAAATTGTACAATTGTCGCAACATTCCTATAGCACCAAATGTTTTTTGAACGTACACCTGTCAAATTATCACCTCTGACCTGCGCTGACAATGGACAACATTTCAAAAATATATAATGCAAATTTTCCTATGCATAATAAAACTAGATGTTAAAATACGAGACACGTATTTTTTATTTTTATTATTAGCATTATATTTGTGTATTAAATCCGTATTTCAAAACTTGCTCATTCTAAAAGAGCGTAAGTGCGTTCTCAGGAAGTTAAATTGGTAAGGCTGTTGCTTATTTCGGATTTAAAAAAAAATTACAGTCACCCCGTGTGTACCTTACACCTTTCACCTTGGGTGCTATAAAAACCTTTAGTACCGGATAAATAATGTCTTATTTCGGTATTCAAAACATTCGTAACGCAAGCGTTTAAGAATTATTGGCATTTAAAGATGGGCCTCACGGGATGACGCTTAAGATTATGGATGCTGGAAATAACAAAAACTAGCGAACGAAAGTCCAGTTTCAGTTCCTAGATCGTCAGTGACGCAAAAATAAATAAGATTTAACACTCGAGCATCGTTTAAAATAGAACAGATCTCATAAAATCAACGTTTGAACATGGTACATACAGAACCGTGTGGTCAAATTTTCAATTGCCAAAATATCAATAATCATACCGTTTGGAGCCAAACGAAACATTCTACCAGCGTTACGTTTGATATGTGACAGCATATAACACATGCAATTCGTTCAAATAACAAGGCATCAATATGAAAAAGCGAAAACTATATTTCGTACCGTCACACTGTGTGGCCCATCTTTGAAGACGTTACGTTACGTGAATTTTGCGTTACGAATGTTGAAAAGCAATGAGGAATTTTCCAAGGTACGTTCTTTAAAAATCTCATAGATGGCGCTGTCCATCTCCTATGACCTTTGCTAAGACAAAAACAATAAAAAGTAAAAATATGCATGTCATGCACATTGCACATTTGTGCATAACATGCTTATTTTTTAATTTTTTTAATATACAAAAGGATCAACCAACGCACCGATAAAAATATTAACGAATTCAGCGAAATGACCATGCCGTAGAGAAATGACATTGAACATGACATTACTACTCTACATACAATTTATATATGGTGCCAGTGTTGCCAGATCGGTATGTCGCAGAAAAACGACCCTCAGGTAGCCCAAAATCGCGCAGAAACAATGATCACAAACTTCCCTTATTTTAGGTGCTGACCAAATAGCTTTTTAAAGTTGATGTTTATTGATAATAATAATTTAATTGAATAGTTTTATGACCGGTGAACACTAGTCTTTATTGAATTAAAATTTAGCAGTCAGAAAATTATATAACTTTAATCAATATTTTGAGTGCGAGCTTATAGTAGGGGAGCCCACGATGCAAAATGGGAATTTACTTTACTCGAGCGTCATAGTGACCTATTGGGTTGCAAAGCCTAGATGATACGAAGAAACAAAATCTATTTAATGTATTACCATATTCATCGGTGGGGGGGAGCGGCTTTAGATTTTCAAATATGTAAATAAATACTGTTGCATGGACATACTCGAGCGCGTCAGATATTGATAGCATAATGTCCTACGTATTTTTAATAATATACGTATGTTAATCTGATCCTTTGCATGATGCGTGTGGACGTACGTAAGGGTTGAAAATGAAAAAAAAAAATCGAGCGCGTCAGTATTTCTAAGGGGATGTTAAGTGAACCTAAAAAGCTCTCATTCAATAATCTGACGATTTCGATGTGCAAAAAAAATCGCCATTTTGAAATACTCAAGCGCGTCAGATTAAGATATATATTCGCCATATCTGAAAAAAAAAATTTAAATCATTGAACTTAATTAATTGAAAAGCTCAGGAAATAGCATACAAATAAAAGAGTGTATATTTTTTATGTAGAATACTTGTATTTATAAGAAAATAATAAAAAAAAAACATTAAAATATTTAAGTTTTTTTTATGAATAACGTGTATATTTAATTATTTGAAAAGGTATACCTGATTCTGGAGTATCCTCAAGAATATCCGGTTTTACGACTTCATCTTCATACGCTTTGAGCAAATATTAAACAAGAAAATATACTAGAAAAAAGCAACTAATCTCATGTCGCCCTGACGGGATTCGAACCGCATCTTGGGAATCCGGCCCAATGCACTAAGCAATAATGCTACAGAGACCTATGAGGACACGTCGAATTTTTCTAGTATTATTCACCTTTCTACGGTGTTGGCCACCCTATTTTTCATTATCCTTAAATTATTTCCTTCAAAATAAAAAATAAATTAGCCACGCTCGAGAATGTCGAGATGACGTTTTTCTTAAACTTTGTAGCCCACCCATTTCTTGACACTGACACTCTCAAATAGTCAAATTAGTGGAATATACACTTTTTAGCATGTAATTAACTCACTCTACCTTAATCTGACGCGCTCGAGAATTTCTGATGATCATTTTTTTCTTACTAATCTAATCCTTTATCCTCGAAGGGCGGCCTCATATATGGGGCTCATATTTGGTGGAGGTACTTAACCGGGTACAAGGTTTCCCCCTGTATATTAATCTGCCGCGCTTTAGTAAATCCCAAAATCCCCGCTTGGGCTCCCTATATTACTAATACAGAAACGCAACAACTTTCAATTAACTGTCTTTTATAATTTTGTTGTTACCAGTGAAGTCAAGTAGCCCAAAAATCGCGAAAAAAAATGTCCAACTAGCCTAAATTGCGACCATCGCAAAAAACGTTAAACTGGTCGCAATTTCGGTCGCTAGGTAGCCCAAAATACGACATATCGCCCAATCTGGCAACCCTGATCACAACAAACAAGAAGCAATGTTGTAGCTTTTCTCTTTTTTTCTGTCAGAACAGAACAAAGGGCTATGCACATGCAGCCCGTAAGTAAATAATTTAGTTAAAGTTACAGGAGATGGACAGCGCCATCTATGAGATTTTAAAAGAACGTACCTTGGAAAATTCCTCATTCACAGTAAAGAGAAGTTCCGTCACTGAGGATCTATCTTTATCTGGAACCAATCAGTGCAGTACTTACGATACAATTCAAGATTGAAATTTGTATGAAAATCTCAAATTAGGGTGACAACCATTTACGTACATTGATGGATAAAAAGGCTAAACTAACCTGATAATTAGCTAGTTTTACGGCGTTGATTCTAGCAACATAAGTGAGATGTAATGTACCTAATTCATGTTAAATAATAAAAAAAAAACTATTTCCATTAAAAATAGTCTTAAGTCCGTGTCACGAAAGTTGTCGTGCGGAATTTCTCTGGTACTCAAGTTATCTTCCATAGTAATAGCGTTCATTTGCGGATGTTGAAGGTGACTACAGTCTCTCATGCGCCATATTTCGTGAGTCAGACTCTATATAACCTCCATCTTCTTCTTGTTTGTCTGCGATTATGATGGTCTGTCTTGTCTGTAGTCTGTGACCTAGTGATGTGCCGAGACGGCTATATTTGGTATTCGAATATTTTGGTTATCGTTATAAAAAGAATCGAACTAGGACTCGAGTCAGAGGACTTGGACAGGTATTCGAGTACTGGCACGAGTATTCGAAACTACTTCAGTGGACTCGAGTACTCTTCGAATTTTGTAGTTTGCTTTTCACGACAAATTCTAATATTTCAACTCAAATCAAAAATCATGTATGCACGCTAAGAAAGTAAATAATAACAGAATAATGTATATCTGCGCCATAGGTCCCGGGTTTGATCCCCGGACAAGACAAATATGAACATGTCTATTTGTCTTGGTCTGTGTGTTTAATATGTATGCTAAGTATGTATTTGCAAAAAAAAGTATATAGTATGTTCATCCGTTATCTAGTATCCGTAACACAAGTTCTTCACGAAACTTAATGTGGGCTAGATAATTGGTGTGATTGTATGTAATTATTTATTATTAACTGCTACCACGCTGCCTAGACGGGTTGGCAGCGGGTTTATTTCAAGTTTTCCTTCTCTCGCACAGGTGTTCAGTGCCTGTTATTATATAATCAGTCAGTCATTAATCATGTAATCATTTTTGGTATTGATAAGTTCTATACTTCGGATTTGTTCTGCGGAGCCATCCCTTTCTATCACACAGTCGGTGTTGTATTTAGATAACACTAAATTATACAAACCGACAGTTCGACAGATTAAATAAAATGATAACTTTTAACAAGAAACAAATAATTACTTAAATCTCTAACATCTCATTAAACTGACAGTCCGGATAGGAATTATAAACACGTTCGAAGCTGCAATGAGCCATAAACACTTCTCGCGTCGTGCGTGACTAACTTCACAATGCTCTTTAAACATTTAAAATTCGATTGTAGAAGTCGGAGTCGAAGTAAGAAGACTCGAAACCTGTATTCGAGTATTGTGGATCCAAATATAGTATTCTAAATACTCGAGTACGTGAGTGAGTACCTGCTAGGTATTCGAGTCAGTTCAGGGGCCCAATTCTCGCGCCTTCGACATCTCGAATTCGACATTTTTTAGAGTAAAAAATCTGTATTAAAAGCTCGCTGAAAGCAATCTTCGACATTATAGGATTACCAAAGATAATTTAAACTAAAGGTTTTTGACAGTAGTAGAGATTTTACATAATTTTTAATAAATTTTTTAGAAATTAAGGAAATAAAAATGTCGAATTCGAGATGTCGAAGGCGCGAGAATGGGGCCCCTGTACTCAGGCAGGCGAGTAAGTCTGATTCAGCACATCTCTATGGCCATTAGAATATGTTTACGTTCAAATTAAATGCGTTGTTTGTTTGCACAAACTTTATTTGTCTTTTTTTGTAACTTTCTGTTGTGTTTGTCGTTTGCTGTGTTGTTGTATTGTGGTGTACTTGTGACTGGTGGTGTGTGTTCGTTGTTGGCGGGATTAGCAGAGTAATAATTTTTATTTATATTGTAGTCATATTTGTTTTACAAAATAATTTGTCCTGTATTGTTTAGTTTTTTCATGGGTGCGATCTTTAATGGACAACATTTCAAAAATATATTATGCAAATTTTCCTATGCATTATAAAACTAGATGTAAAAATACGAGACACGTATTTTTTTATTTTATTTTTAGCATTATATTTATGTATTAAATCACTATTTCAAAACTTGCTCATTCTAAAAGAGCGTAAGTGCGTTCTCAAGAAGTTAAATTGGTAAGGCTGTTGCATATTTCGGATTTAAAAAAACTGGCGTAATGGCTTCTAGTATTGATATGACAGTGGCAGAACTTAAATATCGATAACAACGTAAAACTTGTAATTTAAGTAATTAAACCAAAGCATATAAAAAATTGAAACGGGTATTAAACGCGTAGAAACGTGATAGGTATTTCACCTACCTAATTTTCCCGACGTTTCGGCCAAGTTACATCTGCCGTGGGGTCTTACACGGGCTGACTGGAGATGCGATGCTACGTCTCGCCGTCGTCCGAGGTGGAGTTTTCATCCACCGTCCAGTTTTTTCTCCACGTACCGTCACACACAACACTAATAGTGTCCCTATTCTTAACCGCAGCCGTATTCTGATTCTTAGATAACCGCACATCAAAAGCGATTTTTATCACTGGATTCCAGGTTGTAGACAATTTAAAACCGTCCTCACGATTGTAATTGTTTGTTTCATCTCCAGTTAGCCCGTGACCACGGCCGATGTAACTTGACCGAAATTTATACGCATACATTTGCGTTCATGAACAATATAAACATTTTGGGTATTTAGAGTTTAAATGTGTATCAAACCATATTCAAATTTAAGGTCTGGTATTTCATTAATGGAACAAAAAAGAACCACTTCGATAAACACACACAAATTTCAGACCCGTGAGTCCACCTGCCTGGATGGCGTCGCATGGTGGTTTACCTAGCAAACATAAAAAGTAAATCTATTCAGCAATAATCATAAAAACAATGTATTCCAAAAAACTCAATACGATCACAAACTGTTTTTTTCATGAGGTTTTTATTGGCATTATGTTAATTAGAAAATATCGAATATCGATATCTTAGATTTTGATCGCTCTTTCACTACTTGAGCGACTGTCACTGTCAACCAAGCCAGAGAGTACCATTTTTTTTATATTAGACGGAAATGCAAAGGAATTGCAGGATCAAATGCCTGACTTTATCGATTTGGACTACATTTCAGTTTTTATTTAATATCTCACAAATTACCGATCAGAAAATTCTAAAATAAAAACTGTGAGCTTATGACACTAAAACCTCGAACAGGTTTTTTATTTTAGTGCTTTATAGAAAATGAAATGTTGTCCATTATCCGAAGCTTTTGGCTTCAGATAATTGACGATCACACTGTGGTGGTCCCCCCCCCCCCTACCCCCCACCAACTCCCAACCGGAGCAAATGCATAGTTCGTGAGATAATTGAAATTGAAATTACCAACTATATCTAAAGATCAATTGGAGGCGCCTTCAGCTACTGGTTCACAGGGAGACAAGTTCATAATTACGTGGAAGAAATTAGGTTAGTAGAGATATTATAGCAAAGATTTAAATCAAATTAGTGTTGATTAGGTCGAAATTGCTAACAGAACCGAATTAGTCAACCCCGACTCCACGTAGTATTAGTATGCCCTATCTAGAGTTGCTGTCGGCAAAAATTCCGAATCATTCCCGTGGAATACTTTCGAAATATTTGAAGTATTACGAAACATTCGGAATACTTCGATATTCTAAAAATACCTATGGGAGTAACGATAAAAAAACAGCAATCGGTCAAAACAGCAGCAGAAAGCAGTTGACACTTATTTTTAAATACCTACCTAGCAAGAAAAAAGTAAATCATTCTCTGATCATAGTAAAAGTACCTATGGATAGATATACCTACCTTACTATCTAGGTACGTCTTAAACAAAATAAAATGTCTGTGGAAGTTTTAAGTGTTGAATTATGTACACACGGCGGCACATCAGACTATACATGACCTTGAGACCGCCTTATGGACTACGTAATAAAATAAATAAATAAATATTTCCATACAATCACACCAATTATCTAGCCCACGTTAAGTTTCATGAAGAACTTGTGTTATTTATGGATACTAGATAACGGATAAACATACTTATATACATTTTTTTTGTAAATACATACATAATATACATAATAAACACCCAGACCAAGACAAATAGACATGTTCATGCACACAAATATTTGTCTTGTCCGGGGATCGGGGAATATTTGTCTGCGCAAATCTGAATAGCTTGGCCATTTTACCGTATTATGAAGGCACCTCATTTAATTTCAACATATTTAACCTCATTTTTTATGTAAGTTTTTGTTTATAAAGCTAGTTATCAATAATTCATGTAGTTGTCACCTGTAAATTAAGGTTTCAATTTGTTATAAATGGCAATATGTCTGTTTTTGTTGATATTTTAGTGTTAATTTCGTTGTTGACAAAATTCCAAATAAATAAAATAAATAAATACGATGTCCGCAAAAAAAATACTACTTGGTCACCCTAACTCAATTTTCATACAAATTTCAATCTTGAATTGTATCGTAAGTACTGCACTGATTGGTTCCGGGTAAAGATAGATCCTCAGTGACGGAAATTCTCTTTACTGTGAATTGCTTTTCAACATTCGTAACGCAAAATTCACGTAACGTAACGGCTTCAAAGATGGGCCACACAGTGTGACGGTAAGAAATATAGTTTTCACTTTTTCATATTGATGCCTTGTTATTTGAACGAATTTCATGTGTTAAATGCTGTCACATATCAAACGTAACGCTGGTAGAATGTTTCGTTTGGCTCCAAACGGTATGATTATTGATATTTTGGCAATTGAAAATTTGACCACACGGTTCTGTATGTACCATGTTTAAACGTCGGTTTTATGAGATCTGTTCTATTTTAAACGATGCTCGAGTGTTAAATCTTATTTATTTTTGCGTCACTGACGATCTAGGGACTGAAACTGGACTTTCGTTCGCTAGTTTTTGTTATTTCCAGCATCCATAATCTTAAGCGTCATCCCGTGAGGCCCATCTTTAAATGCCAATAATTCTTAAACGCTTGCGTTACGAATGTTTTGAATACCGAAATAAGACATTATTTATCCGGCACTAAAGGTTTTTATAGCACCCAAGGTGAAAGGTGTAAGGTACACACGGGGTGACTGTAATAAAAAAAAACTGACGTAATGGTTTCTAGTAGTGATGTGACAGTGGCAGAACTCAAATATCGATTACTACATAAAAGTTGTAATTTTCGTTATTTAACCATAACATGTTTTAAAGATTAACACTTTGGTTAAGATAAAAAAAAAACTTAATAAAAAAAAAGAAAATTTATACGCACAAATTCGCGTTCATGAACAATATATACATTTTGGGTATTTAGAATTGAAATGTATATCAAACCATTAAGGTCAGGGGCCTTACCATCAACTGTAATGAGATACATTTTAGGTTACTTTTAGGTTGAGAGCGCGGGATGCTGTCATACGGCGCGTATAGCGGCGTCTCACTCTTACTACCTAAAATGAATCGCGGTACAGTTGATGGTATGGCCCCTGGTATTTCATTAGTGGAACAAAAAATAACCACTTCGTTAAACACACACAAATTTCTGACCCGTGGTCCACCTGCCTGGTGTCGCGTGGTGGTTTACCTAGCAAACATAAAAAGTAAATCTATTCAGCAATAATCATAAAAACAATGTATTCCAAAAAACTCAAAACAATCACAAACTGTTTTTTCATGAGGTTTTATTGGCATTATGTAAATTAGAAAATATCGAATATCGATATCTTCTATGTCTGTGGATATCTTAGATTTTGATCGCATTTTCACTACTTGAATTGACTGTCATTGTCAACTCAGCCAGAGACAACCATTTTTTTTTAATATTAGATAGAAATGAAAAGGAATGACGGGATCAAATGCCTGACTTTATCGATTTGGACTACATTTTAGTTTTTATTAAATATCTCACAAATTACCGATCAGAAAATTCGAAAATAAAAACTGTGAGCTTATGACACTAAAACCTCGAAATGGTTTTTTTATTTTAGTGCTTTATAGAAAATGAAATGTTGTCCATTGTAATCTATACGAAACACGGGGCCCTTGTCGCATTGACTGACGCACATGGAAATAAAGCTCTCTCCGTCCACATATAGCATTCAATATTGTAATGTGACAGTTTGCTTAGTGTTTCTGTCATTGCACGTGACTGTACATTGTTTTGAGAAAACTGTTATTAGTGTTAACAAATTCAAAAGGAGACATTGAATGTTTAGTGTTCATTTTTTTATATCAAAGTACCTTAAAGTTGTTAACCCCACGCGAACGAAGTCGCGGGCACAGCTTTTCTCAAATAAAATTGTTTATAATAATAACTAGGTATATGCGCGACACACATGTTGCACGACTCGTGTATGTATTGTAAGTTAGATACTACAATCACGTTTTATATAGAAAAGAGGGTGTGACGTACATCGGTTTGGCCGAATCTATAAGGGTTTCGTTTTTTGCCTTTAGGCTACGAAACTCTAAAAAACCATTGATAATTATTAAAATTCAGAAGAGTTAGGCTGTAAATTCCTTTTTTAATGCCATTGCTAAGAAAAAAAGAACAAAAGTCTAATTCCGATAGGGTTGGGAAACTACTAAGAAATTAATTAATAAAATGAGAATCGAATTAGGGAAACCGATTAAAGGAATGTCCTAATTTGGGCCACGTCTATGTACACCATCCTCAGAGATAGAGAAAAATTTCCTGATTCTGAGAAAAATAAATCGTATTTTATATAACGGTAATTGTGGTCATGAATAAAAACAAATCAACATTTTTTACTCGAAATAAGTCAAATATCACAATTCGACGTAAAAAAAACTACCAGAGTCACTGTCATTGAGTTCTACTCTGTTTTCGACTGTAATTCTATTGACTAACAGTGACAGTGATAAAATGACATCTTCCGCCATGATGTATTTTTACATTATATTTATTTTTCCTTCCAGAAAACAAAGCTATTTTAAAATTAAAGAAATTAAATAATTAGAAACTGTTTAACGTGTCTCTCACTTTCTTTTGGTATATTGTACTGTACACGGACGTGGCCCAGACTTCATACATTTTTGCATATCACCTTTGATGATTTGAAATATGGTAGCATTCGAATAAGTAAATAAAATAATTTTGAGGCCAATTAATTTGAATTAAATTATGTATTTTTTTATGAGACTCGGAATTTCGGTCCGACTTCGGCCATAGTGTTTTCTCGTCGTTAAATAGTAACTCCTCCTGAGTTACATCCGGTTGGCGCCTTTTCTAGTCACTTAGGAGATTCTGCCGCGAAGCGTCCTCGCCTTGATTGTGCAGTGCGTGACGCGCTCGGAATCGGACGCGCACATTGCACTAAGTGCGAATTCTTATTCATGTTTCGCGTGGCATTAGCCGCTGCGCGTTATCACTATGGGTTCCCAGCAACTTATAGTGAATGAAGTCCTGGCTTACATCAAGAATGCCATCGACACAATGGACGAGGTCAGCATTCTTATTCATGTTTCGCGCGGCATTAGCCGCTGCGCGTTATCACTATGGGTTCCCAGCAACTTATAGTGAACGAAGTCCTGGCTTTCATCCAGAACGCCATCGATACAATGGACGAGGTCAGCATTGTCCAGATCTGCAAGTCGAACTTCAAAGAAGATGAGATTTGCAGTGGAAAGGCGCTGCTGTTTCGGAGCATCGGGAAAGCCGATGAGATGCCATCTCGACGAAGGGATGGAGGTGCGAAGAGTCTCCAGGATATCATCACCTGTTTGAAGGAGACCGACCCAGACGACGTGCCGACTTTCGTGGCTAAGGAGCTGCACAAGCTGCCCCCCGTCACTTTCGACCACGTCGACGTCACCAGGCTGTTGAAGGACATCACCTTCCTTAAAAACAAGCCTGGCTGAAGTGCAGTGCAAATTAGAGGCTTTAAATAACACCATCTGTGAGTTGCGAGCCCAAGTCATGTTGTTAAGCAATTCGACGGCGGCAAGTAGGTCACCCGAGGCCTCTAAGGTGAACACTCGACGTGGGGCGCAAAATGCATCCATCGGCAGTTTCGAGTCGGCGCATATGGATGCGTCACCGGTGGCCGCTACTAGCGATGCGCCGCGCCCCGCTGCCCGTCCCTCCGCCCCGGCGGAGACGTCACGCGTAAGCACGTCGACCCCTCAACGTGCGTACGCAGCAGTCACCGCTGCTACCCGACCCGCCAAACAACAACTTAAGCGGGTTACGAATGAGGGGTATGATCAACAACAACCGGTCTTCAAAGGTGTTCTGCAGAGACAAGATGACGGCTGTGATGACGACGGCTTCAAAAAGGTGGAGAAGAGGAAGAAGCCTACTCGTCGCAACCTTTGTGGCACCGCCCCGGCCGGATGCAACCAGCTGCTGCGGCCGGCGGTCCCGACGACACTTTTGTACGTGTCCCGCCTGCATTACTCCACAAAATGTGAAGGGCTTGTGGAGTACATCAGAACGAAGACCAATTTCATCCTGAGGGTCGAGCGGTTGGAGTCCCGCCACAGTGTGAACTTTAACTCATTTGTGGTGAGGGTACCGACTGAACATCTGTCGACCTTCATGAAGGAAGCTTTTTGGCCGAAGGGTGTCCTGTTCCGGCGGTTTCGGGGTCGGCTATCGGACACCGCAATGCGCAACACGTCGCCGCCGTCTTTACGTGTAAAATAATTAAATTACATAATGTTGTTATTTTATATATTATGTATGTCTAGTTTTAAGGTATATATCTATGGGCCATTGTAGCTTGATGACAAATAAATAAATAAATAAAAAATAAATAAAATAAATTGTCCAGATCTGCAAGTCGAACTTCAAAGAAGATGAAATTTGCAGTGGAAAGGCGCTGCTGTTTCGGAGCATTGGAAAAGCCGATGAGATACCATCTCGAAGAAGGGATGGAGGTGCGAAGAGTGTCCAGGATATCATCACCTGTTTGAAGAAGACCGACCCAGACGACGTGCCGACTTTCGTGGCTAAGGAGCTGCACAAGCTGCCCCCCGTCACTTTTGACCACGTCGACGTCACCAGGCTGTTGAAGGACATCACCTCCCTAAAAACAAGCCTGGCTGAAGTGCAGTGCAAATTAGTGGCTTTAGATAACACCATCTGTGAGTTGCGAGCCCAAGTCATTGTTAAGCAATTCGACGGCGGCAAGTAGGTCACCCGAGGCCTCTAAGGTGAACACTCGACGTTGGGCGCAAAATGCATACATCGGCAGTTTCTCGACGCATGTGGATGCGTCACCGGTCGCCGCAACTAGCGATGCGCCGCGCCCCACCGCCCGCCCCTCCGCCCCGGCGGAGACGTCACGCGTAAGCACGTCGACCCCTCAACGTGCGTACGCAGCAGTCACCGCTGCTAACCGACCCGCCAAACAACAACTGGAGCGGGTTACGAATGAGGGGGATGATCAACAATGACCGGTCTCCAAACGTGTGCTGCGGAGACAAGATGACGGCTGTGATGACGACGGCTTCAAAAGGTGGAGAAGAGGAAGAAGCCTACTCGTCGCAACCTTTGTGGCACCGCCCCGACCGGATGTAACCACCTGCTGCGGCCGGCGGTCCCGACGACACTTTTGTACGTGTCCCGCCTGCATTACTCCACAAAATGTGAAGGGCTTGTGGAGTACATCAGAACGAAGACCAATTTCATCCTGAGGGTCGAGCGGTTGGAGTCCCGCCCCAGTGTGAACTTTAACTCATTTGTGGTGAGGGTACCGACTGAACATCTGTCGACCTTCATGAAGGAAGATTTATAGCCGAAGGGTGTTCTGTTCCGGCGGTTTCGGGGTCGGCTATCGGACACCGCAATACGCAAAACGTCGCCGCCGTCTTTACGTGTAAAATAATTAAGTTAATGTTGTTATTTTATGTATGTCTAGTTTTAAGGTATATATCTATGGGCCATTGTAGCCTGATTACAAATAAATATAAAAAAAAATCGCTTTGTTACTTTTCGTTCAACTAAATCTATCTTCAAATACTCAAAAATGTTCGCAGTTATAAAAAAAAGTTTAGTGTATTTAATTTAAATAGTTGTACTTGTAACACTTGAACCTTTTATTCTCAAAGTTTACTACGAAATTAATAAACAAAATACATTAAAATATCAATAACAAATTAATGAATTACATCTAATACCTAAAATTATGTACAGAATTATTTGATATTATTTAATTGCTTTGAATCACTTCGTATGATTCCTAGACATTTGAGAATTTGCCTACGGAAAGTTACGTTCACTCAGATTTAGCGTTTACTTAGATATTCTTTACTAAATTGTGTGCAGTGATAAAACCCCATACTGGGGTTCCAAGTACCGACCATCAAACACCTTTGTGGCCGTGGATCTTGAGTGAGGGGTGTACTACCCTCGTGTCGGCAACGTCCTACCGCTACGATCGCCGCTTCGCTTCGCGTCGTCCTTCGCTGCAGCTAGCCAGGCCAGGATAGTACCGTTGCATTGTCGGGACCCTGCTCAGTGTGAAAAACTACCTAGACCCACGCCCTGCCGCTATTTTGCCGAATATATTAATTATTTTGTTTATCGGTGGTTTTATTCTACCCACTGTTTTTGTCGCGCATAGTATAATGAACAGAATGAAAATGAACAGGAGTGCAAATGCATTTACCGGAAGTCGGGACATGCGGAGCGCAAGGACGAAGGAATGTCATAACAGCCGCGTCTGCCTTGCGTTAGTAAGCGTAGCGCGTGCCTATCCAAAAAGCAGTAGTTCGGGAGTAATCTAGCGATTCCTCTTGCAGTGAGATAAAATGAAAGAAACTTGGTGAGTCAAACACTGAAAGTGTTAAAAATGTACATTATTACAAAATGTCAATCAGTTATTGATGAACATTTTATTGAAAAAACGGATAGCTCTAACGCATTGCCTACGTCATCATATGAGGGTACGCGCATTATAACGCTACCGCCCGGCGCCGGCTGCTCTTAGTCTCGGTGGTCCCTGAACCGATTCCAGGGGGGCTATCGCGTAAAAAATCTGGGTATGATGAATATAGGCTTCATTTGACAGTTGAAGCTCATAAAATTACCATATATGGTCATTTAACTGTCAAGTGAAGCCCATGTCCATATCCATATTTTTTACGCGATAGCCCCCCAGGTCCTAGCGGCTTAACAAAACTTTAAATGTTCAATATTGCATCACCCTGCAGTTTTTTCTGAGACTAATGCTGTCGAACCCCGTCTCTTAATCTTGGTTTTGTAAATACATCTTTGAAAACCTCTTAGATACGTAACTACCTTTTTAGGTGCAAAGCATGCAAATGAATCAATGAAAACAATACAAAGTAAATCAATCGCAGTTACCTAGTTAACCTAGCAGTGCTATGATAGCACTACTAGATGTGTTTCTTCATCTAGCAGTGCCATGATAGCAAGGCTAAATGTGTTTATCTTTTATAGAACTGCTACTAATGCAACTTCCATAGCAGTGCAAATATTTATATTATTATTAATCCGTATGAGCTGTGCTATTTCATGACTTATCGATTCAAAATCACCATTCTTATTACACCATCCCTAAGATACGATACGTCAAACCAAACGTCAGCGTCATAAAGATAGTCAAGTCAAGTCAAGCAAAAGCAAGGTTGCAGCTGTCACTGCTGTCAGCTGTGCGCAGCGCATGATTACAAGTTAATTATTTTATCCGCAAAAGAGCTTCATTCCGCCAGTTAATGCTGTGTAGTGCGGTGCGCCGGCTCTCGGGTTATATAAATAGAATGCTTCCATCCGTGGTTTTCGTGCTTGGAGCACCCGGTTCCGGCAAAGGCACACAGTGCTCATTCATTTCTGAAGAATATGATTTTGTGCATTTGTCTGCGGGCGATTTGCTACGAGAGGAACGACAAAGACCAGGATCAGAGTACGGAGAAATGATCGAACAGAAGATTCGCGATGGTGAAATTGTACCTGTAGAGGTTACGTGTTCGCTCCTTCACAAAGCTATGCAGAAGTCCGGCAAAACGCGTTTCCTTATCGATGGCTTCCCTCGGAACAAGGACAACTTAGAAGGGTGGACCCGTGTTATGTCTGACAAGACCAAACTATTGTTTGTTCTATTTTTCCAGTGCAAACAAGAGCTGTGTACGGAGCGTTGCCTAGGCCGCGGCGCCGCCGGCAGCGGACGCTCGGACGACAACCTCGAAAGTCTCAAAAAGAGATTCAACACGTATGTCAATGATACAATGCCAATTATTGAACACTATGAAAAATTAGGTCTTGTGAGGAAAATCAATGCAGAAGTGGCTCCCACGGAGGTTTTTGAAGAGGTCAAGAGAGCTTTCAATAATATTGAATTAGAGAAAGTAGTTAATTAAATTAATTTACTTAGATAAGTAGACCAATTTAAAGTAATGAACCTAGGTCACTGTGGTTAGTTGAGATCTGTGCTAGAATTCCTTTGCATTGTTTTTAATTATATTATGAAAATCATGAATTTAGTAGTTTGTAAGTATAACTTACCAGTAAATGTTTATAACTTCCACAGTAATCATTATAATATAATACCAAGTATGAAATCTACAATAGATTTTACTTTTCTCTCAAACAGCCCTGCAGGGATTCAAAGTGACCCACCCTCATGAGCACAACTGTGACCCATGTTGTGACCTCGATTAAAAACTGAATACACACCTAACCTTACTGTCAACTAGCTTTAAATAATGAAAGTATATGTATGCAATATTTTAAGAAATATATTTATTCACTTTTATTTATTAATTTGTGCAGTGAATAGTACGTAACAATAGTTTCTACAAGTCATTAAAAGTACTTATTAACCTTTCAGATTATGAGACACAGTAGATATTCCATTGTTCGATGAATTATATCTAATGACAAATTCATGATTTCATTGCTATTTCTACAGAATTTTGCATGTCATGTAAATGTATGTAGTTGGAAAGGCCAAGTATTGCTTACATACCACTTATTATTGTAATTGCTATCTATTTGTTTTGTTTCAGCGAAGACCATATCCGTGAATCATTTCATAAGATAAGCATTAAAATAGATATTTTGTATAAAAATTAATAGAACAATATCAAGTTTTATTGAAAATATACAATATAATCATTTAGCCTACTTGCATTTCTGTAATAATATGGAATGAGAATATGTCCAGTATCACTAGTGTACCTACAGTTGAATATATTATATTATAAGCTGAATGTTTTTTCCACATATTTTGTCATATCAGATAAAGGAGTAATAAAACTATAACTGTAACATTCCTATGAGTTACCTGCGTTTATTGTAGGTTGTATTTGTGTGGAATAGATCTATGTTATAGTAATAAAATGAAAATCAGCAAAATTGCCACAATAAATGTATTATAATGAAATTAAATTTTCATTTGTTTGCTGTCCCCTAAAATAAATAAATAATTGCACACTATCAAACCAATTATCTAGCCCATGTTAAGTTTCAAGAAGAACTTGTGTTATGGATATGTAAATAATTATAATGTTTTCCTATTGTTTGAATTATCTTTTACAATGGAATTGCTTAGTATTTACATAAATTAATTGTATGGTCTGTAAAACAGTAGCTTAAATGGTATATGTTGTGTACTACGACACGACAATGGCAAATTTATATAATGCCAATAGTGACCAGCTAAATATATATAAATATTATATTATTAATATATATATAAATAATAAATAAATAATTTAAATAAACTAATAAAATAAATTAATAATTTATTTCTTAAGTTTTGCAGTACATGTACAGATACAAAAATTTTACAGCTAAAGACAAATTTAAAATTAAACTTCCTGAACTAGGTTTTTAACCTGTACTTCAGGTGAGTCAGACTCAGACCTTACATACTTATCTAACACGTAAGTAAATTAACAATACACTAACTAAGCAATTGATCTAGATAGGTAAACATAATATGCAATGAATAAGAAATCATATTTGTTGACTAATTTAACTAATACTATTTACTATTAACATATTTCTAACAGCTCCTCAGTCTCATCGTAAGACAAGTTGCTTAAATAATTATATACTATTGACCTAACATTATAACAGTTTAAATTAAACATATCTAGTGTTCTGTTCAGTTTAGTATACAAGAATGGACCTAAAAATAAAAAGAATATATGTAAAAATAAATGTGTCCATCGTTCCAGCAGCAGCGCCACGGTCTCCGATTTGCTTGAAAAAAAAACACCATTTAGGCCAATTTTTTACCAAACGGGAAAAAATACGTTTGATTTTTCCCCCCACTGGATCCGAAGATATACGGGTTTTTTTGTGGCGCTGCTGGAACGACGTCGTTCTGGCAGCGCCACGCTATATCTCATTAATTACAAAAGCTATAATAAATCTGATTAGACACAGATTTTTGCCTTTTTTTCCATTTCACACAAGCTAACATCCACCCGTGAATGTCGACAGATTCAGGAGTAATCGTGGGTCACTTGTGGCGCTGCTGGAACGACGTCGTTTCAGCAGCGCCACGGCTGAATCTCAGGAAATCGATTTTTTTTACTGGGATCAGTGTGCCTGTATATTTAGTGCCCGCATCATAAGGCACGGCAAATATAAATACGGCAACAACTTTATCCAGATAATAAAATTAGTTTTTCATAAATGTTACATAGTGCCTTTATCAACTGACGTCTTCAATTATAATATGGCATAATGTTTGTATGATAGTCTAGGTATTTATTGTATGGGCCATCAGGCCTGAAATAAATGGTTAAAAATAATAATATAGTCCCCAGAATCAAGTGCTTTCTAGCTAGGCTATGACGAATCCGCGAAACTCGGACGGATGGCAGCCCTAGCGGTCCATGATACACACCCCCGCTCGCATTAAGCGCGGCTGATTATACAACGTTGTTTTAACCTCAAAATCTCAAAACCATTTGTAGTACTCGTCATAACAAACAACTTTTTGTATGGAAGCTATACCGAGCGACCGGGAGAGGTAGTGATACTTCTGTTGATGGTATAAAAGTATATTTACTTACTTAAACTACGCGCTTAAATACTAAAATATAATTGTGACTTATCGCTAGCAGTACAGACGTAATCTCTTTTAGATAAAACTATTTATTATCTACTGAACAATCCCTATCTCAATCAGATAGGTATGTGCATACCGGCACAGTACTCCCCCCTTTTAAGAAAAGTTAAAAATAATCGCAAAATATAAGAAATGATAATACTTAAATGGAATAAATAACAAACACTAAAATTGTTAATTGCTAATACTAATCACTGACCTACCCCAGCATGCTAGCGGTTGTTTTGCTGATCACGCGAGAATATTGACTCGCCTTGAACTGCAAAAATGCTGATCTTTGTTTTGATTCTCGATGCGATAGACATATACATAATTATTTACTTTCAATCAACTAACAATTTCAAAACGAACTACTGGTTTGACCAATCTTCCTGATCTTGTAACCAACGTGTTTCTTTCTTTGGTTATAGGCACGTTTTCGCAGTCGGTATTTATCAGAAACGCGGGTTTTAATCGGTCTATTGATATTACAGTTTCTTTGCCTTTCATTCTAATTAAAAATGCTTTTTTCATTCGCTTAATAACTGAGAAAGGCCCTTCGTACGGTGGGCATAAGCTTTTTTGTAGCCTATCGCAACGAACAAAGACATGAGAACATTCATTAAGTTCCGGATGTACAAATATCGACTGCCTATGACATTGGCGTTTTGGAACGGATATCATTTTTGCGATGCTTTCTTGAATGCTTCTCATGAATTCTTCGTAGGTAGTATTCGTGCTGGGTTGTTCAAAAAATTCGCCGGGTAGCTTCATCGACGTGCCATATACCAATTCCGCTGAACTATAGCCTGTGTCATCGCGAAAACAATTTCTTAACCCAAAAAGTACTGAAGGAATTTCTTTGACCCAGTTAACATTAGCGTTTCTTGCCATAAGTGCTGCTTTTAACGTTCGGTGGAATCTTTCTACCATTCCATTTGCTTGAGGGTGGTATGGAGTGGTTCTAATTTTGTGTACTCCTAAGAATTTTGAAAGCGCACCGAAGGTAGCTGATTCGAATTGGCGACCTTGATCGGTGGTGATACGTATTGGGCATCCAAATCTTGTTATCCATCCCTCATAAACGGTCCGAGCGATTGTTTCTGCGGTAATATCCTCCACTGGGAAAGCTTCCGGCCATGATGTACACCGATCTATTATTGTAACTAGGTACCGCTTCCCTTGTGATATGGGTAGCGGCCCAACAATGTCGATGTGGATATGTTCGAATCGCTGCGCAGGCATAAAACTTCCTAGTGGTGAAACAGTATGCCTATGCACTTTAGATTGTTGACAGGCTAGGCAAGTTTTGCACCAACTATTAATATCTTTATTCATATTGGCCCAAATGTATTTTTGTGTGATCATTTTCCGAGTTGCACGTGTGCCAGGGTGACTTAGCCCATGAATGACGTCGAAAACTTGTTTCCGGAACCTCAAAGGTAAGTAAGGTCGAGTTTTTCCAGTAGATGTATCGCAAACGATGGTCGTGCTTGACCCTGGTAACTTGACTTTGTCGAACTGCAATCTTGCGTTTCTTTTCAGCTGTGATAATTCTGCGTCATTATGTTGATATTTTGCTATCTCCTCGTAGCTAATGGGTGACGGGGTGTCGATTTGTTCGATTGTACGTGATAATGTATCGGCAACAATATTGTCACGTCCACTAATATGTTGGATATTAGTGCAATATTGAGATATGTAATCTAGTTGCCGCACCCTGCGTGGAGTGTCGTTAACTGATGGCTTCTTGGAAAAAGCGTAAGTTAGTGGACGGTGGTCCGTAAAAATAGTAAACTCTCTTCCTTCAATTAATCTTTGGAAGTGCCGTACTGCCATGTAGATACCCAGTAATTCTCTATCAAATGTTGAGTATTTTCTTTGCGCATCGCTTAATTTTTGTGAGAAAAACCCTAGAGGTTGCCAGGTATGCCTTACTCTTTGTTGCAAAACCGCGCCGACGCAAGTCGCGCTGGCGTCAGTCATAATTGCTAACTCGGCATTACGCGATGGGTGAGCGGTCAGTACAGCGTTCTTAATGCCCTCTTTGCACTTTTCATAAGCCTTTTCGGCCTCTGCTGTCCAAGAAATGGGCGAATTATCATTCTTTTTTGAGTCCTTCAGGTACTCGTTGAGAATGTTTTGATATTCGGCGGCACGCGGTAAATTGTTTCTATAAAAATTAATCATCCCTAAAAATCTTCTTAATTCCTTAACCGTCTTGGGTTTAGGGAACTCGTCGATTGCTTTATATTTTTCCTCAGTCGGGCGTATTCCCTGGCTCGTTATATGATAACCTAGGAAATCCAATTCGCTCTGGAGGAAGCTGCATTTTTCTAAATTAATCGTAATCCCGTTTTCCAAAATATATGTGAAATCGCTTAATCGTGGTAATGGGTATTTATCCGGAACTGTGACCTTATTCAACATTCTATAATCCCCACATGGCCTCCATTCACCATTTTTCTTTTTCACCATATGCAGTGGGCTAGCCCATGGGCTGTCAGATGGGCGACAAATTCCAAGCTCCATCATATTTTGGAATTCCTTCTTCGCAATATGATATTTATCCGGCGGGAGCGGTCTTGTTCTAGCGGAAACTGGGTGCCCTCTGGTGATGATGTGGTGTCTGACATTATGTTTAGGCGTGTTTGCTAAAGATGATGGACGGGTAATATCTTCGTATTTCTCTAAAATTTGTTTAACCTGCGGTTTAACTCCTGCGTCGATCGAACGAATGCTGTGATGTGTTGATCGGCTTAGGCCTGCAGGTGTTGTGAGTTCTGTAACTCTATCAATAAGTTTATTTCCCGCCAAATCTACTAATATTTTGTAGTGCTCCAAAAAATCGGCTCCGATTATAGGCTGGGACACGTCAGCAACAATAAATGTCCACACAAAGTTTCGGCGCAATCCCAAGTTTATACTAAGTGTTTTTTCGCCATACGTATTTATTTTTGAGCCATTCGCGGCGTAAAGTTTATATCGTTGATTAGGTGTTATTGACTTTCTGTGAGGCTTGCATATAACTGAAATATTTGCTCCCGTGTCGATCAAAAACCTCATACCACTTTTTCGGTCGGTAACAATGAGGCGGTTAGACGGGTGAATAGCACAGAGGCCCGCCGTAGTCTGTGCTTCCTTTAGTTTCCCTGGTTCTGCGGAATGCCTCCTTTTTTCCAATCACATGGCTTTACGCATCTCGTTGCATATTTTTGTAACTTATGATGATAACAATACTGCCTGTTTCGGCTTCGCGACCTTGTCCTTTGCCTTGGCGGAAAATAATGCTGATACGTGCTGTGTCGGACGTTTTGTCGTACGTGCTTCATAGCGCACATTTCTGACTGCATTTCTTTTAATTGATTTAAAATGCTATTCAATCGCGCATTCGCGTTATTTTCATTAACGTTGACCTTGACTGTCGACACTTCGTTAATTTTAATATTTTCCATCATCTTGTCGGCGAGTTGACTGATCGCATTTAAATCTGACGTTTCCGAGACAGCTAGGACCGTAGTAATTTGGACTGGAAGTAACCTAAGCCATAAGACTCGAATGGTTTCATTCCCGATTGTCCCGCGCCCTAAATGCTGCATCCGGCGCAGAAGATGTGACGGCTTTTGATCTCCCAAGTCCATCTCGGTCAAAAGTTTCTGAAGTCGTTGCTGCTCGGATTCTTCAAAACAGTTAATAAGGCGTTCTTTAATAGTCGCGTACTTTCCTGTCGTTGGCGGTGCCGTGCCGTGATAATGTCGCTGACCAAGATAATTTCATCCTTAGTTAACTTTGAGATGACGATGCTGAATTTGTACTCGTCACCTTGTTTCTGAGGAGCGAGTACTGCTTCTAGTTGCGAGAACCACAGGCGAGGTTGATCCTTCCAAAATTCTGGTATCCTTGACGCGGTTGTAGTGGCCACTTCTTGTGATTCGGCGCAGCATGTCTTCGCTTGGCAGCCGGATGGCTGAGACATGATGATTCCTTTCTTCAACTGTGCGTAGAGTTTGTTCAGAAGGTTCTTGTTCTCTTTCGGGGTCACCAAATATACCGAGCGACCGGGAGAGGTAGTGATACTTCTGTTGATGGTATAAAAGTATATTTACTTACTTAAACTACGCGCTTAAATACTAAAATATAATTGTGACTTATCGCTAGCAGTACAGACGTAATCTCTTTTAGATAAAACTATTTATTATCTACTGAACAATCCCTATTTCAATCAGATAGGTATGTGCATACCGGCACAGAAGCAAAGCAACTCTGAAATCGCGAAAAAAAAATCAGCTGTTTCATAGAAAAAAACATTTGAACTCTGCTAAAATGTATGAAAACGTTCTAAATAATGTGGAGTTTTCATAGAGTCAGCGGGCCTACCATCATCTATTAGAAACCATCATGGCGTAAGAACGTTTTGTTTGCTTTTTGTTTTTATTGAAGTTGTCACATTTTGACACACTTCACATTTTGCAGGCGATACTTGAGCGAAGACGCACAAAACTTCAAAAAAAGCTTACTTTAAGAGATTCGTAGTATGATATACTTAGTATAGTAAGATTGAGACAATACTGCGCTAAGAGACGGCGGTAAGCCCTCTGGGGTCAGCCAGCGGAAGTTCAAAACTAATATGGAACCAAATGTTTAGCTATCTTTAAGGAAATAAATTATGAAAGACTAGTAGCCCGCGGTTTCACCCGCGTGGCCTTTAGTGTGGGAACATGAAATGTATCCTATTTTTTAATCCAGGCCATAAACTATCTGTGCCAAAAAATCCAAAAAATCATCTAAATCCGTTCAGTCGGTTTTGTGTGATTGAGTCAAACATCTATTTATACCTAATAATAAACTGATGCACCCGAGTCAATCGGACTCTTTCAGTAGAAGTCGCATGTGGATTGCTTATTGATCACACTATTATATTTATTAATCCGTTCTGCTCCAAATAAGTAGGTAATAAAATTAATTCTATAGAGGCTCTGGTAAGCCCATTGCTGCACCATAACCTCGACACGATTTCGAATGTTTAAACGCATTAGATACTTACCTAATTTAGAAGTTCTAAAATTATTTCTAATATACCTACCTACTTGTGGCTCTGGATAGCTCATGTCGGCGCCTCAACCAACCTTGACACGATTGCGAATGTTTAAACGCATTAGATACTTACCTAATTTAGAAGTTCTAAAATTAATTCTAATATACTTGTGGCTCTGGATAGCTCATGTCGGCGCCTCAACCAATCTCGACACGATTGCGAATGTTTAAACGCATTAGATACTTACCTAATTTAGAAGTTCTAAAATTAATTCTAATATACTTGTGGCTCTGGATAGCTCATGTCGGCGCCTCAACCAACCTCGACACGATTGCGAATGTTTAAACGCATTAGATACTTACCTAATTTAGAAGTTCTAAAATTAATTCTAATATACTTGTGGCTCTGGATAGCTCATGTCGGCGCCTCAACCAATCTCGACACGATTGCGAATGTTTAAACGCATTAGATACTTACCTAATTTAGAAGTTCTAAAATTAATTCTAATATACTTGTGGCTCTGGATAGCTCATGTCGGCGCCTCAACCAATCTCGACACGATTGCGAATGTTTAAACGCATTAGATACTTACCTAATTTAGAAGTTCTAAAATTAATTCTAATATACTTGTGGCTCTGGATAGCTCATGTCGGCGCCTCAACCAATCTCGACACGATTGCGAATGTTTAAACGCATTAGATACTTACCTAATTTAGAAGTTCTAAAATTAATTCTAATATACTTGTGGCTCTGGATAGCTCATGTCGGCGCCTCAACCAACCTCGACACGATTGCGAATGTTTAAACGCATTAGATACTTACCTAATTTAGAAGTTGTAAACTTTATTCTAATAGTACTTATGGCTCTGGATAGCTCATGTCGGCGCCTCAACCAACCTCGACACGATTGCGAATAGATAAACGATTGTCGATTAGATAGCGCGCATTTTCTATGGATTAGGCGTGGCGAAGCCCAAAGCACAGATTAATACCTAAATAGTTACTTCGTTACAGATAAACCACTGTATAGTAAATGTTGGTACTTGCATTTTATAATAGCCTACTCTTTACAGCTGCGCGCTTCGGCGCCCAAAAATTTACCGTATTAAGCGGGCGTAAGCTTGCTATTGCTTTACAGCTTCGCGTGGTCGCATGACAACAAAAGCAATAACGCTAGGGCTGCCTCTTTCGAAAAAAATAATATTTTACAATGTTGGTGAATTAAGAAAACGTTATACCTTTTATATTTAAGTATATATATTTAAAACGTTATTATTCAACGAAAATGTAGCAACTCACCTTTTTTCGTCAGTAGGTAAATAAAAAAAAAAGAAAAATCCTTGTTTCTCCTCTTGCTCGATGTACATCCAGGTAGGTACCGCACATAAATAAATTTCCAGAAGATTCGTCTTAATCTAAAACGACGATTATTTAGACTCTAACTATATAATCGTCGTCAGTCCCGAACCAAATTTTAGCTAGCAGCGAGCGCACACGTTACGTACGCGCCACCACAGAACACAATTATTACTCCTGCGCGCCACTCGGCTGTTGGCGCCAATTTGGACCACAGAACACAACACAATTACTTTTGGACACTAGTGTCCGCCGGCCGGTAGGCAATTATCGCACGTAAGTACATGGAGTGAACTAGGCCTGCCCAAAGCATCCAATAATATTTAAACAACGGATTACACCGAACAGAGTTAGAAAACAAAGCGAAATTTTGTCTATATCAGTCTACCATTCAGTATCGTTTATCTATAGAACCTCTTTCCCGAAAGGAATTGTATGTTAATTTTTAGGGAGTGCCTCCGCTGCCGGCGCCGGCTCCCAAAAATATCGGCATTGGGAACCGACGGCGGTGATATGCTGCCGGCAGCCGAGATGTAACAACAGCAAAATAGGAATGTAGGTATTGGTCCGAGAGCCACAAAGGGGGGTGATGCACAAAAAAATTAAGTGTATGTCATAATATTTCTGTAATTACTTTTAAAAAAAGGTCGTCTCTGGCGCATTGCCGGCCGCTGCCGAGGCACGCTCGTTCGGCTCGCGCGTTTTTTGGACACAGTTCTAACCTAACCTAGAGATAACTTTCGTACTTTCTTCGTCCCACGACCTTTGGAAATCCGGTCCAATGCTCTAACTAACCACTGAGCTACCGAGCTCAGTGGTTAGAGCGTTGGACATGATTTTCAAAGGTCGTGGGTTCGAGTCCCATCTGAGAATTCACTTGTGGCCGAGATAATTTTTTCCAGTATTTTTCTATTTAAAATTTATCATAAGTAAGTATAAAACAGCATTAAAAATGCAGCAAAAAAAAATATATATATAAAATCGTATAACTAAATATATAACTAGCATAAGATTGCTTAGTCTTCAAACAATGCTTGTACATATATTTAAAAAAAACTGTGGCATTAACACTTGCGGTAGTAACTATAACAAAAATTGTTAGTTTTGATACTTAGAATTGAAGTTAAAATCTTCATACAAATCGGCAATTTCATAGGTAAAGACCTAATGTTATGCTAAGGTGTGTGCAACGCCGCGCGGTGGCACTACCAATAAACCGTAGCTATCTATTCTCAAGGTAAGTACCTATTTTAATATTTTAACCGGAATAAAATAAGTAGATACTCCATACCTACTTTTATGACATTAATGAAACCGGCCAAGTGCGAGTCCGAGTCGCGCACAAAGGTAATATTATTAATATCGAGGAAAAACGGCAAAAACACGTTTGATGTAGGTATGGGAGCCTCACTTAAATATCTATTTGATTCTGTTTTTAGTATTTGTTGTTAAAGCGGCAACAGAAATACATCATCTGTGAAAATTTCAACTGTATAACTAGCACGGTTCATGAGATACAGCCTGGTGACACCCATCCCGTTTTACCCTTGGGCACGGAACCCTAAAAAGCAATTGTTTTACTGCCTTTGAAGTAGCCCTTTACAACTAACCTCACATAGCTTTAAAAAATTTAAACACATTATAACATCGAAATGTTTATTGGCATAAAACGAAAAATCACACAATACAATGTAAATTACAGTCTTATTCGTAGGTAGTAATACGATATACAAAAATAAGTACTTTCTGAATAGATTACTATGTTGTCTGTAGCTAGAAATATAAACTAAAATAGCAATAGTTATCATAGTGAGTTACATCGGCTATAGAATCTATAGTATAGACAGTGTTAAGAAATGTCAGTCGGTCGTTTTATAATCACGAGATTGTATTACATCAAATAAGAAAAAAAATCTCAACACTTACTAACAAGACTAAACATGCCGAAGATGATAACAAAATCCGAATCGTAAACGCTTTATAATCACAAGAAACTGTTGTAGACATAAGTATTATTAGAATAGAAACTCAAATGTTACGTTTGTAAGAATGTACAAAGTGCATCCGACAATTATATAAACAAGTAATGTCAATTATAAGCTTAAAGGAATGCATAAAGATATTAAAAAGAATTAAGTCTATAATAACTTAAATAGTGATACATGAGCCTAACTTTAATATCAATAAATATTCAAATTAAATAGTGGAATTCGTGCGACCAGGAATATATCAAACACATTTGAATATAATAATTATATCTACTACCTATCCACTTTAATTACACAGTGCCGGAAACATAGATAAGGTTCAGTTTCATAACAATATTAAATAATCACTAACAAGTACTTTGTCAATTTATTTTAGCGATTAATCTGCTGCTATCAAATTGGTGTGACATAGTTTCAAGTTTGTAGTTATAAGCTGCAATTATTGCTTGAAGGGCACCATAGCCTTTATAAAAGCATTTCTTAAAAAGTAAATGTTCTAATTCAATAAACATGCATCTTATGAAGATAATGTGAGCTGTTTGAGTGTTATTACTGTTGTATAAATAATTTCGGTTAATATTATTCTGTTCAGCGGTTCTCCCACGTCTGAACATGAATAGGTACCACACCTGCTAAACGCATCACATTAGCTATCAAGTTTGGAAATAGCAACTCTTTTGGATATTTTACCTCTATTATATAAACAAAAATCACTCAAAGCGTCAAAAGAGTAAACATTAGATCTTTATCCCGCAAAGGAGACGTATTGGAGTTATAATTGCTGATTATAGCTGTTCTTTAGGAAATAATCGGATTGGCTCCAAGGCCTTAGCACAGCTCACTTGTGTTAGTTGGGACATTTTTAATTCTTTCTCACTAAACTTAATGCTTCATGAAACATCTTAATTTTTATTGACATAGAATAAAGTCTCATTATATAGGGCTGTCATAACCTTAATGGCAAACCTCTAAACTTTTTAAAACCCGGATATTGATTGAGTGAGACTAAAGGCCGGCACCCACTGACGGCGTGGCACGGCATGGCACGGCAGGTTGTGTTGTGGCATCCCGCGGCGTTCCGTGGCATGCCATAGTGCGTCTTCTCCCTCCCTTGCCCCCGCGCACCGACCGGACTGCGTCCCATTAACCGAAATGACCGCTGCACTAGTTTCAACCTTATTTCAACTAAATTAGCAATCATAATTCCTCGACACAAAGTGTTAACGGAAATGACCGCTGCACAAGTTTCAATCTTATTTCAACTGATTTAGCAATCATAATTCCTCGTCACAAAGTGACCCATACGTCTCGCGGGATGCAATGGCATGCCGCGGCAACCCGTGGAATGACTCGGCATATGACCCGCCATGCCGCAGCACCCAGCGGCGCGTCGCGTCATCGTGATATCGAAAAAAATTTAACACGAATTCTAAACTCATTGAAATAAGATTCAAAATAACTTGATAAGTGATAAAATCCTTTGCCATGACACGCCGTGCCGTGCCGGCAGTGGGCGCCGGCCCTTAGATATTTTTTTTTGAATAAAAATAACCCTTTCAAGTTCATTAGATATCGCGTCCGAAGCCATGTCTATATCATCTTTAGCTGTAACTTAAGTAAAGTTAAAGAAACATTTAATTATACATCACAGATCTTCTGGTGCATCTTACACATATTACGTAATGACATATAAGGTTTACATTAATACTGGCATTAATATCAGTTGGTAGCTTACATACGAGCGACATTTTGTATGAAGCAGTTAAAAGAGACAGCGATGTGAAATCAGTGCTTTTCTTATAAATACGTAAAGAAAATCCATATTATAATCTTACTTTTTTACAATACATACTATCTTTGGAGATTATATCTCTAAAGCAATATAATATAGGCACATTCCTACGCTTTTCCTCCACATCACTACGGATTATTTTAAAGTTTAAATTAATTTGCCGAAAGTTTACAAATCAAATTCAAATAAAGTTAAGAAAACAACGGGAAAAAATCTTTTTACAATTCCAAATAGCACTCCGTTACGACGTTTTACCGAAAAAGCTTTCCCGGTATTTAAAATTACCATTGCAAAAACAGAACACAAGAAAAAGGGGTTGACAAAAAGTACGTACATTTATGGAAAAAGTACGTACATTTATGGAAAAAGTACGTACTTTTTGTTATTAAACTATAGGACGGTTAGAGATGTTACAAATCTAGTAATAAGAAATATATTTCGTCATACCTTCATATAGATTTGTAAAGTTTCAGAAACACGATATTATGAGTTTGCCTCGACACTGTTTCTTTTCGAAAAGACCCCTTAAGGTGGTACGACTTCCATACAAACAAGCATTGCACATTAATTGGTTCATCATACATTAATAATTCATAAATACATGTGCAACTAACTCGTTTCAGTTATTTGTTTGCGCGAAGTTATAAGAAAATGTACTTTCATACATGAGCTATATAAATGCGATAGAGTTGAAACGAGTTAGTTGCGCATGTATTTATGAATTATTAAGGTATGATGAACCAATAATTGTGTAATGCTTGTTTTTTTTTTTAATTTATTTTATTTTTTTATCTGTATCTGTGTATCGTCGTGTGGATGTCAAATTAACATTTTTTCTTTCTTTCTTTCTTTCTTAACATTTATTAATTACTTTATGGACACAGTACAATTTGGAAAGGGTGCTATTTAAATTAAAAACAGCTATTATTCAAACATTCGCAGTTGTTCCCCTCCCCCCTCTCCTCAGTTAAAAACCCCGGGGTAAAACTCGTCTACGTCAGAATAATCTAGACTAGACAGACGAATAAAATATCTTCATTTCAATGTAGACAAAATAGCACTGAGGATGATTGCTACAAAAATATCAAATAATAGTACTTAAAAATAAATATGAGATGAATCTACTACACAAAATAATTTAATATGAAACGAATATGACAGAGAAATTTCAATTTGTCATGTAGAAACTTATGTAAGCACAATAATATATTAATTACTCCATAAATAGATTTTTTATATCAGTCCGTATAGTAACTATTTTCAGTAAATGATAAATCTGTTTATACATAGCGATGGACATTTGCAGATTAGAGTATTTTCTTATTTATTCTTAAATATTTTAGTTCATATAATCTGTTCTGAATAAATAGTTATACTAATACTTAATTTCATAGATAGATAATGAAAAACAATAATTTGTATTAAGAGCCTCTTTACAGCGGAATCCTTCGATAGCTGAGTGCTTCTAACACTTAGGAATGTTATCTATATTCATGAGTGTCATTAGTACTTTAGATATATAATGACATCATACTACTACACCGGACCTGAGTTGCTCGTCTATCTTTAAAAACAATCCATAACCAAGGGCGATAATGATAACATCTATTGTTGTACATAGACCTAGTAAATTCATTACATAAATTTTCCAATATTCTAAAGAAATGCCAAAAATACTCTATAGAGATTTCTTTTGTCATGTTTTTTTTAATTTCCCCACCCTCGTCCAAAAAAGTCTGTTGCTTGTTTAAAACCTAAAATACATTAATATTTCACTATTGAATGCGCTATAAATGCTAGAAATCAATTTGTATATACCTAAAATGACTAAAAGTCCTTGTTCACGACAAATATATTGAGGACCGCGTCGTCGGTTACATAATTCACAACCGCTAACTAGCCTTACATCTAAAACAGTTATAAATTAGTGAGAAGTTTGCGTATATTTGCAAGCAGCAAGTAAAATCAGCAGTTTAACATAATATTAGCCGATCCCGTGGTATTATCCAAATTTTTGGTAGCCAGGATAATTTCAGTCTGTAAAGATGAGAAATTGATTACTACTTTATATTAGGAAAAAAAACAAAATGCCGAGTGCTTAGTGCGAGTTTACTCTACTCATGGTCGATAGTAAACGCGTAGATTTTTTTATAAATTAACGGCCCGCCATCTAGCGGATTACGCCACGGACTACACCAACGCCATACAAAAACCTAATGCGCTCACGATCGACGGTGAGTAGAAAAATTTTGCACTAAGCACACAAATTTTATTATTGTGATATATTAATAGAATAAGTGAATTAATATTTAATAATATAAGTAAATTTTATCATATATAAGTCTCCCTCTTACTAAAATTGTTATGCCCCTCAGGGCCCATAAGATCCTAACACATTTTGTAACACCTGTACCTACTTATGGAAAGCAATAAAATGATTGAATTGAAATGAATTAATATGATGATAAAGACTTAACGACGATCTTCCTTATTCATTCATGACGAATAGCCGCACATTAGTAATGGATATATCAAAAGAAATCATATCTAGTCTAATTCTGCACATGTTAAGTCACAATCATGAAGTTATAGGTATAGGTGGAGCTAACACTCCAAATACACTTGAAGCCAAAATTCATGTAGCGTTGTCTCCACTCTCTAGAGAATTCTCTCTGCTTCTAATTAATTTTGTTTTCAGTTTTTTAACACTATTAGTGAAATGATAAGCATCTTGGCCTTTCACTGCTAGTGTTAAGCAGTGTAAGGCCAAGACTATTATAAGACTAATAATATTAGACTAATATTTTTTATGAAACAGGCCCCCGATGTTAAATAATGATAAGGCGGAAGGTGGAAGCGCGCCTCTCCCGGAATCCTCAACCATGGAGGAGCTGGCTATCTTATTTCTATCTACCATAATCAGCTTTTAAAAACACTTGTACCTCGATAACGTGTCACTGTTCCGCTCGCATGTTAGCGGGGTGAGCAAGGCAGCATCACCGCGTGATATAGCGCAACATCGAGATATCGAGTCGATAAAAACCGCCAAGCTAGCCTACTCCCTGCCTACCTACTTATTTGTTAAAATAGCGCTAACTGACTGAACGGCTGCATCAGAAACCCAGCGCTGCAGCCCGAGCTGTGGCATTAGCTGAGATGAGGCCGTTTCAGCAGAAAAAAAAGTTTTATGTTTCTTGTATATTATGTTCTGATTGTGATTTTTTTTGCTGAATAAACGATTTTTCTATTCTATTCTATTTCTACTGTACCCCTAGTACGAGTTTTGATACTTTTAGAAAACTGTCATCGTCTCGTTTTATCTCCATACATTTCACACTCGCGCCCCTAGCGGAAAATATCCTAAATTAAAAATGGTAGTACAAGTTGCCATCGAGTAGAAGCATGCGAACACTATCATAGTTTTCGAACAGTTTTGACCTTCTTAGTAGTACGAGTCACGCATTTGACGTTTATATTAAAGTAAAAAAAGACGAAATCGATGTCACAGTTTAGTAACTCACCTACAAAATAGCAGTGAGAATGAAACAATTAAATGTTTTTTTCAATGTTCCCGTGTTATTTTGTATGGTGCGCGATAGATGATGAACTTGTGGACGAGGAGCACCCTCAATGACAAGGAATAATTGAAGAATAAATGACATTAACAATTAATCTTAGTTAATCGTGTCTCCGATACCCAACGCTATCTATTATCGGGAGGCCTGCGGACTCCGAAGGTATAACATTATAGACAATAAAACTTTGTATTATTTCTATCTTGATTGAACGATGATATCACGTTTTCCGAACTATAAGTAATAATAAACATTTCAGAAATTTAATAGTGTTACAACGACATCTAGTATCTAGAAGCTCAACTTCCGAGATAATAGTTAATCATTAATTAAATTAAACATTGTTTGCATCTTGATTTCTTGCTTTATAATTTAATCTTTTAGACCCTTACAAGTGTCGAAGTTATGACACACTGATTTAATTTTAAAAATATTAATTCATGTAACCCCATCTAGTGTCAAAAAGTCGGAAGAATAGGAAGTGATCACGTGATATAGTTTGCGCGATGATGACAAAACCGCAACTCGTACTACCAACCAAAATAAACTGACAGTGACATAGCTAAATCAACATGATTTTCATCTATACTAATATTATAAAGAGGAAAGATTTGTATTTTTGTATGTAACGAATAAACTCAAAAAGTACTGGACCGATTTTGACGAAATTCGGTATAGAGAATCCTTAGACCCCAAGTAGTAACATAGGCTATAAATAATCCCAAAATTCCCACGGGAACGGGAACCAAGCGGGTGAAACCGCGCCCGGCCTCTAGTATTTGGTAAACTCGTACTAGGGGTACTGACTATGATAATAGCATACTTACGGGACGACACAACAGATTAGCAAAACGAAAGGAACACCTCGAGCGTGGTCTCCGTCACAGCGTAGTCCTCCACCAGAGTGTTTCCCTTGAGCTCTTCCAGCTCTCGGAACAAATCGTTATACTGCATGTTCTCATTTATATGAATCTTTAATAAATAACTCAATTTTGCTCCTACCTCCAGCTCAATTACAATTACAAGCAAAATGAATATATTTGGCGTGCTAGCGATAACTTTAACCACTTAAGGGCGGATTCGACCAAACTTGAGTAAGTTTTTACTCGAGTGTAAACTAATGCTTATTCTAAGAGTAAGCTGATTTTGCATTCTACCAACTTCTAACCTAAGAATAAGGTAACTACACGCGAGTAATATTTACACGGGCAATTTTGGCGGAGTAAAGGTTTAATCTGAGAATAACAGTCAGAGCGGAAGTGTCAAGTCACCTGTGAAAATAAAATAAACACAATTTTGTTCTTTTACTTGAAAATTACAAGAATATTTATCAACACCGCGCCACGATGGAACGTTTGAGAAATATGATCGAAGAATCCGACAGTGATGATGATTATGTGCCAAGGCGTCCAAGGTGGATCAAAGAAAGAGCCAATTACTTTGATGAATATGATGACCACGACTTCGCTGTAAGATTTCGTTTATCCAAAGAAGCCACTCTGTGTTTGTTAGCTAAAATTGAACATAGGTTGGAATACTCATCAGACCGGTAGGTACCTTGCTTGCTTGAAATTCTGTCCTACTACGACTACTCAACCTAACCTAAAATCTACCTATGAGTGAATAACTTTTTTATATTTTTTACAGGAATTTCTCCATATCCCCAATAAATCAGCTTTTAGCTACTTTAAGATTCTATGCAACCAATTCTACTCAGATGAGTGTTGGTGACTATGCTGGTATGAGCACTCCCACTGCAAATAAAATAATACATCAAGTAACCGCTGCAATAGCTTCACTGCATAAGGAATGCATTATATTTCCTGAAACAAATAGCGAAATAAGGAAGGGGCAAGATGAATTTTATCGTATAGCTCGCTTCCCAAGAGTTATTGGTGCGATGGATTGTACACATATTCGTATTGCCTTTGTTCCATTACGATTAGAAGTAGGTGGTGAGCAAGCCGAACTATTTAGGAATAGAAAGGGATATTTCTCTGTAAATGTGCAGACTATATGCAATGCTAATCTAGAGATTATAGATATAGTAGCTAGATGGCCAGGATCAGCTCATGATAGTACCATATTTAATAATAGTTTCAGAAAAGCACAATTTGAAACTGGTAAGTATGGTGAGGCGCTATTAGTGGTAGATGGAGGTTATGCTTCAACACCGTACATGATGCCTCCTTTAGAGCACCCCAGACTACCAGTGGAACATCTTTATAACGAATCCCAAATCAGGACAAGAAATCCTGTCGAAAGAAGCTATGGAGTATGGAAGAGGCGTTTTCCTGTATTAGCATTTGGAATGCGTATTAAATTAGATAAAATTCTTAATGTTATTATTGCCACTGCTGTACTTCATAACATTTTGAGACGTCGAGGAGAACAGATGATCCTGAACTTGCACTTCCAGCCCCCTGGACTGAACTTTTAGCTGATGGGCACATACCCTCTGTTGTGGATGGAGCATCTCAACCTACTCGAGAATATAGGGCACGAGATGCACTTATATCCAATTATTTCCATAATTTATTGTAAAATAAAAACCATATCACATAATAGCACTTATGTTTATTATTTTGTACTAAATAATTAAAAAAAAATACAGAACTAAAAACAACAAAAAATTAATACTCTGGATTTTCTTTATATTGATTTTCTCTACATTCTTTCTTTTTTTTTCTAAGCTCTAACAACAACAGCTCAGTTTTTAAATTTTCTTGATTTAGAATTTCCTTTTTTATTTCGATTTCTAATCGTGTTAACGTTTTTTTTCCCTCGGCCTCTTCTGCAGCTAGAATCTTTTGTAAATCTATTGCTTCAATTTTTTTTTTATGAAGCAATTCTAAACTACTTGCTGCTGGAGTATGGAGAGGTCTTCTCCTTGACATACTCGATTTACTAATTACTGCTTTCAACTGGGCCGACACAGGAGTCTTAAGTAACTGAGGTGTATAATCACTCCAATCCTGAAAGGAAAGTTATAATATCAATACTAAAACCAATAGATTAAAACAAACCGATGATAGGATTCTGTTAAGCCTTTTTTGGTTAAAATCGATTAATGAGACATATATTTAGGCCAACAAATTAGTCACCTTAACAACAAATTCCTGTTTTTGTGTTTCACATGCCATCATGGTCTCATCTTCTTTAACATTTTTATATAATTGTGTAGAAACAGGATGACTCAATGTAGGAGTAGAGACAAGTGTATAATCACCACAATCCTAAAACAAAAATATGTCTGTTATATAATATGTGAAAATGATTTTTGGGAGTCCATATTTATGTGTATTTATGTGTCTTCTCCATGAGGGCTTATTATTATTATAAAATATAAACTTTACTAACCTTAAATTCAATGTCCACTGATGTAGGGCCACCCATATCTTTCACAGGCAGAGACTGGTCAGTTTCAATTATTTTCTTGAAATCTGTAATCAAACAAAATAATAAATGTCAACAAATTGTATAATGTACTTATTCTTGTAATTAAAATTGTTACACTCATTACCCAGTAGATATCTACTACTAACCTATGTTAGGGGCTGCACAGACGACGGACATTGGAGGACTTTTTGTCCGCGACACGACCTTATTACTAAGAACATAAAGTTAAAATATATAACGAAGACTATCGCGTACTTTATATGGATATACGCGATCTAAGTTCAAACTTATTTGGTTAAAAATAAAGACGTGTCACGGACAAAAAGTCCTCCGCTATCCGTCGTCTGCGCTAGCTCTTACTTGTACCGGGACTATATTCTGATTCTGGGCCTGTAGAGGTGACAGTCTCAGTGGCAGGGGCCACGCTATCGTTATCATATGGGTTATATAATCCTACAGCACTTGTTTTTATTAAGGATAATATCTTTGAAGAAATAGGGTCTTCCTTTTTTGGATCTGGAGGTCCACCACCTGTCAACATAAAAAAAAATACGTTTCATAAATATGTTTAAGTGTGAAAATTATTACAAAATAGGTACCTACAAAGAAAAGCTATTATGTACATTATTTTAACAGAAAACTAACCTGTTTGAATCCTTCGCATTCTGGCATGAGATGCTTCCTTTTTCGCCGCCTTTTTCATATTATCCCACTGACTCTTAAGGTTTCCCGCGTCACGGTGGCAGTGGGTGGTTTGGCTGTTATATTCTACAGATATAATTTGCCATTCGGACATTTTGGCCTTTATCGATATGCCATCCGTTTTCTTATTTTCTACTACTCCGAAATGCTGCTCTACTAGGTCTAGTAGCAGTTTCTTTTCAGAAGGAAGCCAATTAGGGCTACGTTTTCGTTTATCGTCACACATTTTGATTAGTTAAAACAAATTTGTAAGAATAATATCTAAAAATTACAGAAAACAACACAGATACAAAAGTACCACGCAAACGATCACAACCACAAATTATATAGTAATTATATAGTAATGTACAAGTAATCACAACCAAACATAACCTAGAAACTAGAAATAACAAGCTGTCAACATTTGATATTTCACATATTATCCTATAAAATTCAATTGTTGTGTCATTTCAAGGCAAGCTAGAAGTAACAAAAGTACAAAGATTTTTGTCGGTTTATACGTTCGTTCATCATTCTTTTTAATCAGCAGAATAACAATACCGAGTATAACGTACTCCTCGAGTACATTGGAAAAACGTAAACGAAGATACCCAAGGGTAAATTTAAGGAGTAAAATTATTCCCGTAATAGTAACACTCGTGTAACTTTGTGTTTGGTCGAATCCGCCCTAAGTAGCTTACACAACTTTGATTTATTCAACACTAGTGTAACTTCAGCGAGGAATGCGTTGAGCAGACGGTTTTTTGACCCATAGTTTTTTTTTTCATTTGACCCATAGTTTTAAGTTAAATAGTTCTAAATAGATTATACAGATCGTTGTTGGTATTACAGCTTGTGGGATTATGTTATTTTTATATTATTCATTCATACATTATGTGCTTGTTAATAGAGGTTTCAGTATTTTAAATAGCTGTTATTAGCGAGGACCTGTAATTGGCTATCTGTTTCCTACTGTGCTAAATATTGTAATTATGACACGCTGTTGGTCTTCCATAAATAAAATAAAATAAATAAATAAATAAATAAAAAAAATATCACGCGATATGATATAGCGAGTGCTGTCTTGCTTTCCCCGCTAACGTGTGAGCGGAATAGTGACATGTCGAGATATGATTGACGCTCATGCTGGGGCTTTTAATTATGATGTCAACTCGCGTGTCTAAACAGATGGCGCTGGCGACGTGGGTGGTTTAGCAAACGATAGAAACACGTCTTTAAGCGTTGTCTTCGTGACAGCACACTTTTCCACCAGAGGGTTGCTTTATTCAACAATGGGTAGCCTTCGTTCTGCTTGATGTTAAATAATGATAGGCTGAAGGTCTGAAGGCTGAAGGGGACTGGCTATTTTATCTCTAAATTTTCGTAACGATATACTCACGTGTCTACACAGATGGCGCTGGCGACGTGGGTGGTTTAGCAAACGACAGGAACACCTCCTCGAGCGTGGTCTCCGTGACGGCGTAGTCTTCAACCAGAGGGTTGCCCTTCCTCAGCTCCTCTAGCTCCCGGAACAACTCGCTGTACTGCAGCGTCTCGTTTATGTGGTAGTGCAGCATCGTCTGGAAGGGTTCATTTATGATAAATTTTAAATAGAAAAATATTGGAAAAAGTCAACTCGGCCACAAGTGAATTCTCAGATGGGACGACCTTTGGAAATCCAGTCCAATGCCCTAACCACTGAGCTACCGAGACTTTCATTGGTTTCGAGGGTTCATTGTTTACATTAATGTGAAAAGAGCAACAAACAAACAAACAGACACACTTTCGCATTTATATTATTAGTATGATGACATACCAAAGTCAAAGTTGTGTTGCAACTAGTCAAATTATTACCTTACTCATTTGCTTTTTAATGTGTATCTTATTATTATTATTATTAGTTGACAGGCAAGCAGTTTAGACAATATTTATGTAATATATACATTTATATGTATCTGTTTGAAATTCTACGTACCTTGTGTTCGTCCTTTAAGGTACAGTTGAATTTCTGTCGCAGCGAGGTTTTCAGTTTGTTCAGTTGCATGTTAGGACCGTCCGTTTCTGTAAAATAAAAGGGATAAGAATTAGTTGCAACAGCAGGGCAGCGTAGACGACCCGAAAGCTTCTTATGAGCTACAGAGGGGACTGCTCGGCGCTATATACAGGGGGCCTACCGCCATCTCTTAACGCAATATTGTTTAATGTCAGTTTGTATCGGCGCAATGTTGTTATATGTCATATTGTACCGCGAACCTCTTAAAACAAGCTTGTCTTTTGACGGAAGTTTTGTAGCGTCATCGCTCAATCATTCACTCAAACAAGATTTTTATCAATCAAACCTACTACGACGTCTTGTGTCAAATAAAGTCAAGCTTGTAATTTAAGGCGCTACTCGGAAAAAGTATGGACTTTTTGATATAAAACTATAGCACGGATACAGTTGTTACAAATCTGGTAATAACATATATATTTCTTCATGCCTTTATCTAGATTCGTATAGTTTCAAAAACACGATTTTATGATATTGCCCCGACACTTTTTCTTTTCGAAAAGACCTCTAAATAATACGAAAATTCAAGATTATTCTTAAATGGGGTTACTTACACTATTAGAAATTGGTTTAATAAGTGGACACCAATAATATTTAGAATCGTATAGAAGCATTTTTTTTAAATCGCTGTAGTTTTTTTATACGAAGTGATTTTGTGTTTTCTTTGCCTAATCTGCAAAATCGGTCTCGCTCCCGTGCGCGTCGTTTTCTCATTGCTATCTCGCTTCAGCATATTTTTTTCGAGTATCGCCTTAAACAGTATTGAAACAAAAGGAAAACAAAACGTTCTTACGACATGACGGTTTCTAAAAGATGGCGGTAGGCCTGCAGGCGTTACATACATAGTGGCGTAGTACCAGGGGCACACCCCGGACACTCCATACTACGCTCGCAAATTACTATTACCATTACTTATACACAGGCAAATGACGTTTGTACACGTGCAAATGTGTGCGTGAAATTTAGCAGGGCTGCGTCGCAGTCATCAATCGAAAAGGCGCGGGAAGTGCGGCCACGTGCGGCAGCCGATGTTGAGCCGCGCCAGCGCGCGCCGGCGAGGCGGCGTAAGATGTGTGCGATACATGAAGTAACCTTGCACTAGCGGCGTTTACTACAGAGTTAGAAAAGCATCCAAATACAGCACAATAACAACCATAGTAATGAAAACACAATCATAGGAACCTATCTTTTGAATTATAAAATCGTGTGGTCGCGTCAGGTTCGTCCGATTACGCGCGCGCCCCTGGTTCAAGTGTCAGTGAAGTCTACTACGAAGTGCGGGGGTGGGGTGCGGTAATTGAAATGAGTGCGGGGCGGTGAGTGGCCGTTCTGTACGTAGTACTATTATGTATTCTGTGCCAGAGGGCTAATTGTCTTATTTTAAAATCTATCGCAATCCCTTTCAATTGTCATTTGAAAGGTATTTACGAGTTATATTTGACATGTGATAGCAGTGGTCTCGAACGTCTTAGTACGAAATCGGTAGAGCTGCCCACTTAAATCGGTATTTTCGTACCCAAAATCGGTAGATAAAAAAACAATACCTATTCAATCAAATTCGTTTATTTATTAAACAAAAATTAACTAAGAGTCTAGTTTATATTAAACACATTTAATATAATATTTTTTTCCGATCTTTAGGTTTATACCAATGTTCTTTTCTTTGTCCACTTGCACTTGTACTTGTTTCCTCGTCAGACGACATTTTAACGAAATAATCTTATTTTTACTTATGATATTCTTGTAAGCAGTTCGCAATTATAAATTTGGAGAAACTTTCTGAACTCATCGAAGTTAAGAAAATTAAAAAAATAATTAAAGCCTGAATTCCTATTATATTAATGGAAATAATAGTTGTTGGACATTCCCCAAAATATATGGAACATTCTGTAATAACTAACTACTCATCCATACTTACTATTGAGGGATTCCCCGTAACATAGAACATAAATGAAAGGGGTTGCTAACTAAGAAGTGTAAAATCGGTAGAAAAATCAGGATAAATTCCATGTATTCTCTAAACTCGTAGAACAATCGTTGCATTTCGGTATTTCGGTAGGACAGAGCCCATATCGGTAGAAATACCGAAAAATCGGTAGGTTCGAGACCACTGTGTGATAGGGATTGTGATTGAAAAGTTTTTTAAATTAACGAAATAGAACAGTCTAAACAAAGTGACATACGGAAATATCTTTAAAATATACGGAGAAGTGTCATATTAATATCCTTTAAAACCGTCCCCGCCGGTGGGCCGCAGCTTGATGAGCACGGCGTGTCCGGCAGCGTGGGCCGCGGGGGCACAGCTCGCTATATACAGGGTCCCCCACACACTCACCGTCCCCGCCGGTGGGCCGCAGCTTGATGAGCACGGCGTGTCCGGCAGCGTGGGCCGCGGGGGCACAGCTCGCTATATACAGGGTCCCCCACACACTCACCGTCCCCGCCGGTGGGCCGCAGCTTGATGAGCACGGCGTGTCCGGCAGCGTGGGCCGCGGGGGCACAGCTCGCTATATACAGGGTCCCCCACACACTCACCGTCCCCGCCGGTGGGCCGCAGCTTGATGAGCACGGCGTGTCCGGCAGCGTGGGCCGCGGGGGCACAGCTCGCTATATACAGGGTCCCCCACACACTCACCGTCCCCGCCGGTGGGCCGCAGCTTGATGAGCACGGCGTGTCCGGCAGCGTGGGCCGCGGGGGCACAGCTCGCTATATACAGGGTCCCCCACACACTCACCGTCCCCGCCGGTGGGCCGCAGCTTGATGAGCACGGCGTGTCCGGCAGCGTGGGCCGCGGGGGCACAGCTCGCTATATACAGGGTCCCCCACACACTCACCGTCCCCGCCGGTGGGCCGCAGCTTGATGAGCACGGCGTGTCCGGCAGCGTGGGCCGCGGGGGCACAGCTCGCTATATACAGGGTCCCCCACACACTCACCGTCCCCGCCGGTGGGCCGCAGCTTGATGAGCACGGCGTGTCCGGCAGCGTGGGCCGCGGGGGCACAGCTCGCTATATACAGGGTCCCCCACACACTCACCGTCCCCGCCGGTGGGCCGCAGCTTGATGAGCACGGCGTGTCCGGCAGCGTGGGCCGCGGGGGCACAGCTCGCTATATACAGGGTCCCCCACACACTCACCGTCCCCGCCGGTGGGCCGCAGCTTGATGAGCACGGCGTGTCCGGCAGCGTGGGCCGCGGGGGCACAGCTCGCTATATACAGGGTCCCCCACACACTCACCGTCCCCGCCGGTGGGCCGCAGCTTGATGAGCACGGCGTGTCCGGCAGCGTGGGCCGCGGGGGCACAGCTCGCTATATACAGGGTCCCCCACACACTCACCGTCCCCGCCGGTGGGCCGCAGCTTGATGAGCACGGCGTGTCCGGCAGCGTGGGCCGCGGGGGCACAGCTCGCTATATACAGGGTCCCCCACACACTCACCGTCCCCGCCGGTGGGCCGCAGCTTGATGAGCACGGCGTGTCCGGCAGCGTGGGCCGCGGGGGCACAGCTCGCTATATACAGGGTCCCCCACACACTCACCGTCCCCGCCGGTGGGCCGCAGCTTGATGAGCACGGCGTGTCCGGCAGCGTGGGCCGCGGGGGCACAGCTCGCTATATACAGGGTCCCCCACACACTCACCGTCCCCGCCGGTGGGCCGCAGCTTGATGAGCACGGCGTGTCCGGCAGCGTGGGCCGCGGGGGCACAGCTCGCTATATACAGGGTCCCCCACACACTCACCGTCCCCGCCGGTGGGCCGCAGCTTGATGAGCACGGCGTGTCCGGCAGCGTGGGCCGCGGGGGCACAGCTCGCTATATACAGGGTCCCCCACACACTCACCGTCCCCGCCGGTGGGCCGCAGCTTGATGAGCACGGCGTGTCCGGCAGCGTGGGCCGCGGGGGCACAGCTCGCTATATACAGGGTCCCCCACACACTCACCGTCCCCGCCGGTGGGCCGCAGCTTGATGAGCACGGCGTGTCCGGCAGCGTGGGCCGCGGGGGCACAGCTCGCTATATACAGGGTCCCCCACACACTCACCGTCCCCGCCGGTGGGCCGCAGCTTGATGAGCACGGCGTGTCCGGCAGCGTGGGCCGCGGGGGCACAGCTCGCTATATACAGGGTCCCCCACACACTCACCGTCCCCGCCGGTGGGCCGCAGCTTGATGAGCACGGCGTGTCCGGCAGCGTGGGCCGCGGGGGCACAGCTCGCTATATACAGGGTCCCCCACACACTCACCGTCCCCGCCGGTGGGCCGCAGCTTGATGAGCACGGCGTGTCCGGCAGCGTGGGCCGCGGGGGCACAGCTCGCTATATACAGGGTCCCCCACACACTCACCGTCCCCGCCGGTGGGCCGCAGCTTGATGAGCACGGCGTGTCCGGCAGCGTGGGCCGCGGGGGCACAGCTCGCTATATACAGGGTCCCCCACACACTCACCGTCCCCGCCGGTGGGCCGCAGCTTGATGAGCACGGCGTGTCCGGCAGCGTGGGCCGCGGGGGCACAGCTCGCTATATACAGGGTCCCCCACACACTCACCGTCCCCGCCGGTGGGCCGCAGCTTGATGAGCACGGCGTGTCCGGCAGCGTGGGCCGCGGGGGCACAGCTCGCTATATACAGGGTCCCCCACACACTCACCGTCCCCGCCGGTGGGCCGCAGCTTGATGAGCACGGCGTGTCCGGCAGCGTGGGCCGCGGGGGCACAGCTCGCTATATACAGGGTCCCCCACACACTCACCGTCCCCGCCGGTGGGCCGCAGCTTGATGAGCACGGCGTGTCCGGCAGCGTGGGCCGCGGGGGCACAGCTCGCTATATACAGGGTCCCCCACACACTCACCGTCCCCGCCGGTGGGCCGCAGCTTGATGAGCACGGCGTGTCCGGCAGCGTGGGCCGCGGGGGCACAGCTCGCTATATACAGGGTCCCCCACACACTCACCGTCCCCGCCGGTGGGCCGCAGCTTGATGAGCACGGCGTGTCCGGCAGCGTGGGCCGCGGGGGCACAGCTCGCTATATACAGGGTCCCCCACACACTCACCGTCCCCGCCGGTGGGCCGCAGCTTGATGAGCACGGCGTGTCCGGCAGCGTGGGCCGCGCGCAGGGCCGCGGGGGCTCCCAGCGCACACAGCTCGCCGGCGCACATTATACCGATGCGGTGGCATAAAGCTTCCATCTCGTCCATGCTACAACGGAAATACCAATGTACTTACAGCATTTATTTAAGATATCTAAATAAATGCTAAAATATTCGAAACAATCGATAAAGTATAGTAACTTTCTTTAATCTTTTAAAGTATAGTAACTATTAAATTTGGGTTTGTCAATGCTTAACAAGGCGTACATCTGTATGTACATCTGTTTTCGCCATCTGCAAATGTGTCGGCAAAAAAATTACTTTATTTACTAATTCAAGCATACATTTTGAGTTATATTACTTATTTTAAGTCTTTACAGTTGGCATTTTTAAGAGTGTGATGAAGGGGGACCGATGTGAATCCGATGGAATGTTTCACGAGCGCACACGATGTTCGCGGGCGAGAGCCGACGCAGCCCGTGTCGGTGCGGGGCAGACGTGGGCGACAGTCAGTAGCTCTTTGGGAGGGCATGCCACGTTACGGGCGCTCAAACACTGGGCGCGGTGCTAGTCGCACACCTTTTTTTTTAGTCAATTTTAAAGTCGCGTCAGGACACGTGACCGGATCGAAAATTCGTAAGACGGAGAGTAGACCGCCGGCGCAGCGTAGAAGAGGAAGTAATATCCCTCTCTCTTTTTACCGCGCGGCGAAAATGTATGCCTACTCCTGCTGTTTCGTTTACGCGGTTTTCACGTCTGGCGGCAACGGATAACGGATAAACATACTTATATACTTTTTTTTCAATACATACATAATATGCATAATAAACACCCAGACCAAGACGAAATAGACATGTTTATGCACACAAATATTTGTCTTATCCGGGGATCGAACCCGGTACCTCTGGCGCAGAAGGCGGGCTTAGTCCCCTGCGGCCAAAAACGTCGTCAAAATTTATGAGTGTATATTGCATATTGAGCATATTGGAAGATGGTTGTCAGCAGCTAGTACGTCCACCTGCCTGCCGGTGGCGGCTTGTCACTAGTGTTCCTGGGATGATGCCGGTCGTCCGCAGCTACAGCCAACATAGCCGTATTGACAGGGCCATGTGTTCCTAAAGCATAAGGGCTGGTACTGGTACCACACCTTTGCCCTCATCCCTTTGGTTAAAGTTATTGACAATTTTGTCGCATCAAAATATGTTTGGCTTATTTTACAAACAAGTCAATCAAAACAAGCCGATCAAAAATTGTAACGGTAAATTTTCCAATGTTGATTATGTATGTATGAGGAGACCGTGGCGCTGTGGTTCGTGCGCTACGCCTGCGATTGTTGAGGTTAAGCAACTTTCGCAATGGTCGGTCACGGGATAGGTGACCAAAAATTTACTATCTCGAGCTACTCCTTGCTTCGGAAATCACGTTAAGCCGTCGGTCCCGGTTGCATTTGCAGTCGTTAAAACCCACCAATCCGCATTAGGCCCGCGTGGTGGGTCATGGCCCATTCTCCATATCCATCCATATAGAAGGCCGGTGCCCCAGCAGTGGAGGTTTTGAAGTTCATTAAAGAGTGTTGTCTGTGCTACGAGCAAACATGCCGGTTACTAGTGTACCTGTGCGAAGTGATGATGACGGCGCGACGGCTCCTCAGTGCTCTATTTAAAGCTGCCCACACACGTCGACGCGCGGCCACATCTACACCAGCGGTGGGCTCGTCCAGCAATGTGATGGGCGCGCCGCTGGCCAGCGCAGAGCCTGCTGCTAAGCGACGTAAGCAGCCTCCGCTGTACCCGCTTACAAGGCGGTCGGCGTACTTTTGAAGACCTAGAAATTATATTGGTATTTAGAAGACCGCACACGCGAGGACCTTTATAAGGTCCTCGCGTGACAGTGTCGTTTCGGTGGCTATATTTTGATCCTCACAAATACACAAATAATTCAGGGGCCGTATCGCGCAAGTGGCGTCGGCATCGCAATCGGCTTCATTTGACAGATGGATGTGACACATTGCTGCTTCTTTTTGACACAAATGAAAACTTACCAAAGACTAAGAGCAATATGGCACACCCATCTGTCAAATGAAGTCGATGTCGATGCCGGCGACACTTGCGCGGTAGGGGTCCAGATTAGCCTAAGCACTTTTTGTGGCGCTTCAGTGATGTATGTATTTTATTGACGCGCGGCGCCATCGCTACTGTTACCTGTTAGTTGCATTTGAAAGGTGTAAAAGTACCGTTTTTTATAAACGACGGTGAGGTTCTTTACCTTTATCATACCTGATGTTAAGCATTGATAAGGCTGAAAATGGAAGCGAGCCTCTCCCGGAATCCTCAGCCACTGAGGAACTGGCTATCTTATCTCAAACTGCCGGAACACAACTGTACGGTCTTACACCGCACATTTTTACCACCACACGTTAACGCCTAATTTAGGTCGCGCGTCAGCAACTTTAATTTACCTTTTAATTGTAACATATTATTTTCGGGGATTATTATCGGCTACGGTCGAGGAAAGACCCATCTACTTTAACTAAAACTAAACTTATATTTAACTAACTACGTGAATAAAAGTAAATAGTGACGGATTTCTTTCCTTTATCTCCACTACGGAAACAACTTAACTTCAAGCCAGCAACTAACTACAAACCTTCAACTACAACTATCAACTTCTTCCTGTACGGGGTCCGTGGTCAACTAAGCGGAACTCGTACATTTTGGTCCTTCGAGCCGGATATTTGTTTAAGCGTTCTCATAGCTAGCCATGGCGCGCATTTCATGCCATAAGTGACAGTGCAGAGTTCCATTTCTTTAAGTGTATCGTTAGGGCTGTCACGCCATAGTATTTTTTATACACCAAGTAAAGTCAAGATGGAAACAGACATTACTATACCTACTGTTAACTCGACCATCAACAAGGTTGCTAAGTTGGCGATCGAGAAGATGCCTCAGCTCTACAGTTCCAGCTATGCTGACTACGAAAAAATAGACAAGAAGTTAGCTGAACAAAAAAGACGAGAAAATCAAGACCTAACTATGAACGTGCACGATATACATCATTATGCAATATCGTATATATTGCTGGGTTCGGCATTAGTCATCCTGTTCGTGTGGGTGGCAAGGAAGCTGCGCTGCTCCCTCATGAAACGCGATACTACGAGCAACCAACGGACAGAAGATATCGAGATGCAGGAGATGCGGCCTGCAGCAAGGGGAGAACCGGCCACCACCGACGGACACCCCCAAGAAAACATATCTTTTAACTTTAATTAAGTTAAACTCTGTTAGTTAAGTCTTATAACTTTGTTAATTAAGTATTTATATTATTTACATTTAACTATCTAATAACTTTTCTTACCTACTTAATATATAGCATATTTTTTGTGATCATGGGATCTTCTCTCGATTTGTTTATCTTAGGGGTTGGGAGTATGTACGGTCTTACACCGCACATTTTTACCACCACACGTTAACGCCTAATTTAGGTCGCGCGTCAGCAACTTTAATTTACCTTTTAATTGTAACATATTATTTTCGGAGATTATTATCGGCTACGGTCGAGGAAAGACCCATCTACTTTAACTAAAACTAAACTTATATTTAACTAACTACGTGAATAAAAGTAAATAGTGACGGATTTCTTTCCTTTATCTCCACTACGGAAACAACTTAACTTCAAGCCAGCAACTAACTACAAACCTTCAACTACAACTATCAACTTCTTCCTGTACGGGGTCCGTGGTCAACTAAGCGGAACTCGTACAACAACAATGCTGAAAACATTGTTGTTATGGCGTCAGACTTAGAAGATGGTGGTAGCAAGCCAGGCGGACTTACAACACATCCTGCCACCAACCAAACCGAATACAATATGTACCCCCGCTGGGAATCGAACCCGGGACCCCTGGGTCTGATACCGGTGGTTGTACCACTAGACCACAGAGGCTGTTAAAAACGTGATCGGCGCGCCGCTGGCGAGTGCCGAGCCTGCTGCTAGTCGACGTAAAAAACCGTCACTGTACCGCTCACGAGGCGGTTGGCGTACTATTGGATACCTAGCAATTAGATTGATGTATTTAGCAGACACGCTTAAAGCTATGAAGATTTCAGACTTCTTGGAGACCTCCAGGCTAAAAGAGATTTTCTAACTAGGAGGCGAGATACAATCGATTTTCTAGGTCGCAGTGACTACACTTTCCACACCGAAGCTGCATAGCCCCATATCTCACAAAGACCTAAAAGGAAGCTTTGCTCCGTTTAGTAGACCTAGCACCTCAGAAGACGGCACATTTGTGGTGCGTTTGGATGAATTTTATTGCGCGCCTGAATCGCTACTGTCGCCTGTTATTGGCATTTGTCAAAAACACCGGTGGCGTGTTTGCATTGAATCTAATGACGAGTAACGACATTCCTCGGCTCGGTGTTGGATGGCAGTGCTGAAAGGGAGCTCAGTGACCCGATCCACAACTGTTCGACAACGGAATCGGATTATAATTCTGTGCTTTGTCTTTGTTTATTCTGAAGTAAGTACATTCCGTTGTCGAGAATGTTTATTTATTTATTTATTTGGGACAAAAAAACAGCGTTCACAATATATGTTAAAATTTGTGATACTCATTAACTTAAGTACTGATTAAAAAGAATACATACATGACTTAAAAATAAAAAATAAAGATAAACTTACATCTAGATACTTGAATAAGTTAGTAAGTAGTACTTAATACATTTTGGGAAAGTATGATTATGATGCAAAATGTATATATAATTAACTAATTAAACTAAGTATGTACATTATATAACGAAAAGAAAAAAGAATTAATCTGATAAATCTGCCAAAACTTCTACTACTAGTTTTTTTTATTTGGACTCAGAATCAGAATATATCTAACTGTTTGTAAATAAAGGAGCAGGGGACGCATGTGTATTCCTCACGCGCTCGCGTCCAGAAGACTAAAGAACTTTGGACTTCAAACGTGTACTAATGGCACCTTGCGAGCAGCCTCGCGATGTCGATACACGCCATAAAGTAATCTCTAAATACGCCCCTGATCCGCCACTAACGCGATACAACGCGACTGTGGCGCGTTCGTAATGCATCTATATTTCTGTCATGGTGACAAATAATACGTATAATGGTCTGCATAATAATAATAAATAAATGTTATGATGAAATTCGGTTAGAAATTAATTCTCAATCAAAACAAGTTACTAAGACGCATATGTTTGTGTGGCTGGTCGATCACGAAGTGCGGAGTGGCGACTATATCGCTCGCCGCTTTGTCAGTGATGTGACCTTTGTTCTTGCGTTTGCCCATGAACAATCGCCATTGAAAAGTCGCCGTGTGCTTTGTCCATAAGAAGGCCGTTGGTGTACTGTATTTCTAAAAAGACACTTGCCGTACTTTTAGACCTTAAAATTCAGTTTACATAGTTTTATTTTTCTAATTTAATTTTCACTAACGTATAACAGTCTTTAAGATAACTACGATAATAAGTTTTTTCCGAAAATATTTTAAACAACCTAAATTTTATAAAAAAATCTATTTAACTATCACAATCCCAAAATTGAAAGCTAAAAACAAAATTAAAATCTTCGACTTTTACTTACCTCCATTTTAAAAAAGAATACGACACATCTCACCAAATATCCTTCACACTAGTATATGTAATTTCAGTACTCACCGACGACCTGTATCCACTCGGCAGCCTCCGCCCGGACGTGGTCAGCATCAAGGCCGCGCAATGTCAGCATCATCTCCAGGTTCTGAGTCCCCGTCTGGAACTCGTCCAGCCCAAAGAATTGCGGGCAGTAGCCGAGACTGCGCAGGTACTGTTGACAGAGACGTGCTTGTTGATCGTACTAGACTAGAGCTCATGACACACATACATAACAGCAAACATCTAACCAAATATTCGTGACCCTAATTTATTATTACCCAACACAAGCAAAAATTGTATACCGGGTTGGACGGAAAACATCCTCCATTTCAAGAAGACTGCAATACATAGTTTAAAAAAATTGCATTTGCAATGCATAAACTGACAGGTCCTATCGAATGAGTAATGGTAATTCTCTCAGCGGCCGCATTATATGTTTTTTGTAAATGTTTCGTCAGTTGAAACGCGCGGTTAGTCAGAAGTTTAGAATTGATAGATATTCTTTAGTGACGCAACTAAGATATAGGACAATTCTAGCGGCAGTCAGCGGTTTCACCCGCGTGGTTCCCGTTCACTTGGAAATATCTGGATAAAAAGTAGCCTATGTGGTAATCCATTACTTGCAGTCCCAGCATACCACATTTCATCCAAATCCGTTCATTTGTTTTTGCGTGAAAGACGAACAAACAAACTGACATACGTACATCTTATGTTTTGGCGCGCACTGTTCATTGAATAAAACAACTTTTACGGATAACTAACGCACTATATTTCCACGAACTGAGTTGTAATTGTCTGTCTTTTTGAGTCATCCCATGACCACGGCAGCTGTAAAGGTGCCGAAATGTCGGGAAAATAAAAAAAAACCCCTAAAAAACCAAAAAATACGGACAATTACAACTTAGTTCGTGGAAATATAGCGCGTTTGATATCCGTAAAAGTTGTTTTATTTCAAACTGACATACTTTTGCATTTATTATACCAGCGGCCGCTCGCGGTTTCACCCACGTGATTTCCCGTGGGAATATCGAGATAAAAAGTAGCTTATGTTTTAATCCAGGCTATCTTCTATTTGTGAGCCAAATTTCATCCAAATCGCTTCAGTAGCTTTTGCGTGAAACAGTAAAAAACATCTAAACATACTTACAAACTTTCGCATTTATAATATTAGTAGGATTAGTAGGACATCAAGACAGATATAGTTACATCTGTGGATCGTCCCGTGAGGAGGTGCTGGTTGGCGTAGACCTGCCCGCGCGTGGGCCGGCTCTCGCTCGTCAGCATCTGCCCCCCTCGCACGAAAACGGCTTCAGCAGGCCGAAACACTCGACTTACCACTATATTATTATACTCACGTCTGTGGATCGCCCCGTGAGGCGGTGCTGGTTGGCGTAGACCTGCCCGCGCGTGGGCCGGCTCTCGCCCGTCAGCATCTGGAAGGTGCTGGACTTGCCTGCGCCGTTCACGCCCAGTAGGCCGAAACACTCGCCTGGCATACAAAACACACTTGAAACTGTGGTCTAATAACAGCTATTAAATTTCATTTCGGATACGATACTACGACTTAGTTGCACCAGTTAACCATAACGATTTTTTATTGTCAAAGCTGTCAAATCCTATACATTTTCCTCCCGTTAAAGCGATACTCGAAAAAAATATGCAGAAGCGAGATAGCAATGAGAAAACGACGCGCACGGGAGCGAGACCGATTTTGCAGATTAGGCAAAAAAAAACACAAAATCAGTTCGTATTAAAATCCTACTGCGATTTTAAAAAAATGATTCTACACGATCCTAAATATTATTGGTGTCCACCTATTAAACCAATTTCCAATAGTGTAAGTAACTCCATTTAAGAATAATCTTGAATTTTCGTATTTTTTAGAGGTCTTTTCGAAAAGAAAAAGTGTCGAGGCAAAATCATAAAATCGTGTTTTTGAAACTATACGAATCTAGATAAAGGTATGAAGAAATATATATGTTATTACCAGATTTGTAACAACTGTAACCGTACTATAGTTTTATATCAAAAAGTCCATACTTTTTCCGAGTAGCGCCTTAAAGTAAAATGGTGCAATCCACTGTACATGAAGCATAATAATAATGTACTGGCTACACACTCCTTCTCGTCTGACTTTGAATAAGCGACAGGCGACAGTACGCCAATACTCGAGAACAATCGCTCCGTCTTACCAGTGCAAACCGGTTGTATGCAGGCATGCTCTCAGGCGAGACGAAACGTGTAGGTGGGACATTATAATTATTGTATCAACTTACGAGTATAACTAATCGAAATGTTTCATGTTAGCCATTCATCGCTTTCAAAATACAGCATAATACTTAAATAAATATGCATGTTTATTTCATTAGATGAATGTTTTTTCCTACAAGATGATCAGGAATTAGTGCAAAAAAATTAAGTCTTAATAATTTCGTATTCATATTTTTTATTGAAAATTAAGAATGGAAATATCAATACAACAACAAAGACGATATTATTACCATAGCTTTTTTCTATTACTTGAATATAATGAAATAAAATGAATAACATACATTAATAAGAACCATACCTTTTTTAACGGAGAAGCTGATTCCCTTTACGGCGGGGAACGACTTGTTCAAGCACCTGTAGTTCTTGTGTAGCTCTGACACGAGCATGGCGTCCGGTATTTGTTTCGTGGCTGCAAACATATTTAATTGATTAGTTTTCTTTACCAGTTAAACCGTCAACGAATTGGTTACGTTACGACCCGTTTCACATGATGCGTATGAGAACGAAGTCGTAGGCATTTTTTTAAGCTAAACTGAAAGTCTTTATTTTTTTATCAATCACAATATACTACTGACAAAGGAGAATCGTCACGGCCCATACAAAATTTACCTTGTTCGGCGCTTACGAAAGTATTCTCAAAATTTATTTAACAATAACTTAGAACCTTATTGTAAAAGAGATAGGATTGTGAATCAAATACGTACGGAGTTCGATGGCTTTATTGACATAGGCCCGTTCAGCGCGGCCCATCTCGTCCAGGCGGCTCGGAGCCGGCTCTTTGTATCGCGCGTTCATCACTGCTTCATACATCCACTTGAATAACCCGCGCTGGGTTAGCCATAACAGCACCTACAGATAGCATTATTTAAATATAATATCTAGGTTACTTACCTACAATACAAAAAAATACATTACCCTTATTACGGGAATGCAGTGGTGGTCACATTATTAACGACACTAGTCGGTTTCATACGATCGAGGTAACTTTGGAGCCTTGGTTCTCTGCCAAGGATTGACGGAGCTGTAATCTGATAATGGCCATCCAGGGAGTGAATGGAAGAGATCCAAATTACTATACACACCCAACTGATCTGATCAACTTTCAAAGTGATGTTTAAAAACGCGAAAATAGCATAAAAATGTATGGATTTCTGAAACCGAAATCTCAAATCCGTATCTTTTAGAATGTTGATCAGATCAGTTGGGTATGTATAGCAATCTGGCTATCCTTCTCTTGGCCGAGAACTAAGGAAGGCTCCAAAGTTACCTCGATTGTATGAAAATCGGCTACCGCAACTGTATGTGAAATGAACATTATAATAACTTTATAATTTCTTTTACAGATTAAAACGCGCTTTTTAATACACATTTGGCTTTATTTTATATTGCGTATTATTCTATATATCTTTTGGAGTCCCCGACTTTTCGAAACATTACCAAGGAGCGTAGTCACGGAATGACAGTCATCCCCTACTATTACCTTTACACTGTTTCGTAATTAAATGTTGGTTTGTACATACGCTGTCTTTATCCGTGTTTTATAATGTGTAAAAAAATTATCTCTCTCATCTCACTTGTTGCAGAGCGAACTTACCATATAAACGACTAGTTGCACGGCGAGGCAGATGATCATCAGTCCGGGAGAGTATTTCTCAAAGCACAGGTAACAACTGATGTTGCCAGTTGATCCTATAACAATTGCTCGATTTGAATAAGCTATTTTTGAAATCTGTCGAACACTATAGTCCGTTCAACGAAACAAGCTAGTACTGAGAGAATTTTATCGCTCTTGATTGGCGGAATATAACGTGCTTAGGCAATCCGCTCGCGTGATTGGCTGAAGATAACGAGCATAGGTAATGCGCCGTATATTCAGCCAATCACAAGCGACCAATTTACCTTTTTTCGAGGTCAAACAATTTATGTAAATGGTATCAAACGGTGGTGATGTTCGTTGGTGCCGTTTCGGAGGCTAAATTTTGGTCCCCACAAATATAGACAGAGTCGGCACGATAAGACGATGAGATTTAACATAATTTCTCTCACAAACTTTCGTAATAGGATGAAGAAACTCACCACAGCACTTAACTACGTCGAATCCCAATTCATTAATGGCCAAGTTAGGGCACTTCTCCCTGTTCAGAGCACAGAGGGCGTTGTTCCGAGCCGTGATCACCGTCTGACTCGCAGCCATCGTCAGGGTGTGGGGAGGCACTATGTAGCTAGAGATCATTAACATGACGTCGGTGAAAGACTTGCTGGTTCCGTCCAATGACAGGAAGTCTTTCGCCGATTTCACTCCGGGGAGCACGAGACCTGTGTGTATAATTAAAAGCAAATTATTTATCCAGTTTAGGAGGTCATTAGCACTTGTAGATTGTAAAAAAAAAGCTACGGTACAGTTACGAAAGGCACTACAGTCAGAATAACCGAGAAACTTATATTTTTTTCGGCCATAAAGACAAAAATAGTGCTTATCTGGTTGCATTTTCGTGATTGTCTACATACTTATTTGTTTGTCTGGTATAGTAAATGGTAAATAAATAGTAGCAATACGTACACAAACCCCAGAATATTTATATCATAATACAGTTCATACCAAGTTCTTGCAGCTTTCTTTTATATATATATTTATATAGCCATAAATGATTTCCGGTTTTAAAGCTTATATCTTAACAGTATCAGTGCCTGTTTTTATTATTTGATATGTCGTGTTTATGAACGTATCAATGAGTGGAAAAAGTGTATTTAATTGCAGTGGTTATTATAACATAACATATCAATCGACCCCCGACAAGTGGGTAGGCCCCCGACGAGTTACACCGACGATCAGAGTGCTTAGTGTAAGTTTTGTCACATTACTCGCTTACGCCGCAGATTGCGAATTGAGTTTAATTCACAACCTTATTCCCATTGCATTAAGGCTATCTGTCAAAATTTTACTCTCACGCGATGCTAACGTTTGGACATTTGCAAACTCTCACTAAGCCTTCTGGTGCCGCTGGATGCGGACAGCGCCGGACCGATCGTCGTGGAGATTCTTGATTCCTATAGCCGGCAGTGGGTGTCATGTGGCTGAGACGACGATATTTTATTTATTTATTTATTTATTGGAAATCCAACTGCTTAACCTAATACATTAAAAAACATAAATATAAACATAATTTTTAATCAAGTAAATATACTAGAAAAAAGCAACTTGTCTCATGTCGCCCTGACGGGACTCGAACCCGCATCCTTGGGAATCCGGCCCAATGCACTGACCAACAGAGTCAGAGTCTCTGTAGCATAATTGGTCAGTGCATTGGGCCGGATTCCCAAGGATGCGGGTTCGACTCCCGTCAGGGCGACATGAGACAAGTTGCTTTTTTCTAGTATATTTACTTGATTAAAAATTATCACATAAAAATAGCATTGTAAAATGCAAAATTAAAAAGTTATAAATAAATATAAACATAAAGCCATTTACAGGTCTTCACAAATAAGATACATTAAAAAATTAAAACTAGCCTAGCCTAACTATTGAATATACACGTACAAATAACTTAAAAATATGACTCATTTCCTAAGTGACCATTGTATTTAGCAGCTATCACCGAAAAATAAGCGGCTTACAATACGCCTAATCGACGCCTCGCTACTGTTAAACAGATCAAGATTTATCAATCAACATCAACTTACCGAACACCAGTAACATGACGACGAGCAGCACGCTGGCGCCGCGTTCGGTGAAGTAGAAGCTGACGAGGTACATCACGCTGAAGAACGCCGCGCTGCCCAAGGACAGGACCAGCAGCAAAGTCACTGGGAACGGACCAGGTGTTTCAATACTGGCTGTGAAAATTGGTCTTTAGGCTGGTTTTAGAGTCGCGCTGGCAGCCGAAATGTGTGAACTTCTATGAAGCACTTTTTAATATGACACACGCAATCCTTTCCACCTTCGCGAGACGAACCAGTAGACACCAGAATCGACCTCCTAGGACTAGAAGAACGAGAGTAATCACTAAAACTTTTGCCCCTATTTTGCTCAAAAGCCTATTATTTTTCGTGAACAACGGCCTGACTCTTAGCCTACCTGATGTTAAGTGATAAGCCGTTGGAAAGTTCAAGCATGTGAAATACAATTTAAAATTGGACTTTCTTCGTTGCTTTGGTTGCGCAAATTACTTTATAGTGGTATTTAATTAAATTTATAACTTAAGGTACGTGCAAATACGCTTTGCGGAAAATTCGATTAGAACTATTCGTCTAAAACAATTCGATTAAAACAATTCGACTAAAAAACAACTAACCTAACCTAAATTGTTTTTAGACGAATTGTTTTTTAGACAAATTGTTTTAGTCGAAAATGCTGAATCCCCGAAAGTCCCCTCAGTGTCGAGCACCGCAGCGGTGACACACACCGGCACAACCAATGTGACTACCGCTAGAATACAATGCGCTTTATAGGTCGCGGCCCAGCGTAATGAAGGCGGAGAACCGGCCATCATACTAAGAGCAGTATTCGTTGTGTTTTAAGTCACTAACGGCTACCCGCGGTTTCGGAATATAGGGATAAAAAAGTATCCTGTTTTAGTTCTGTATATCTATGTGCCAAATTTCACCCAAATCCGGTCACCTATTTTTGCGTGAAAGAGTATAAAAATATCCATCGATCCTCACAAATTTTGGCATTTATAATATAAAAAAGAATATAATTTACAATATAAATAGGATTTCATGAACTTACGTGCAAATGCGGGGTCAGTGAATGTCCCCTCAGTGTCGAGCACCGCAGCGGTGACACACACCGGCACAACCAATGTGACTACCGCTAGAGTACAATGCGCTGTAAAGGTCGCGGCCCAGTGCAATGAAGGCGGGGAACCAGCCATGATGTGCAGATGACGAGCTCCCGATAAACGCTCCTTGCACGGAAGCGATACCGCGTTTATATTCGTGGCCAGGATAACTGTGGAAAAAAATGTATTTGTTACTTTTTTTATTTTGTTACATAATAGAATAACAATATTCAAACTAAATACATGGAACAGCAAATTCATAACTATAAAAACAATTTCGATCCGAGAGTATATTCAAAGGAAAACATAGTGACTTTTCGGCTCCACGATACTGGAGCAATCACCGTAGGCACTGTTTACGCGTAGTTTGGTTATAGTCCTATAGGTTGATCAACGAAAACTGGCGCGTTATCAGTACCCACACTAATGCAAATGCAAAAAACAAATAGACTAAAACAAAAAGTTCACTCTATTGTAGCAATAACTGTCTCCTTCAAAATCGTAAGTTTGACTGCGCTCGAGAGATACAGACAGACTATTCTTGATGACCATGCAGTGCTACGCACGCTAAGAGCTCATTCACAGACACTACGTGTAAATGGGTTGTACGAGCCAGCTTTAGTCAATCGACCTATACCGATGGCTCACTATAAAAGCTAACCAGCCAGGAAGTAGAACAGCAGATTCATGCTACTAACAAAAATTTTGATCTGCAGCTCTATTTTTGATTCACTCGTCTCGAGGATTCTACTGATTTTCGTGCGACACGTTTAAGTTTCCGTATTCCGTAAAAGCGACCTTGCCTGTGTATATACAGCTACGCTTTTCGTCTGTAGTACCGCCTCCCAACGCGAGCGCGCGAGGGTTAAAGCGAAAAGCGTGCTATGTTCACGCCCGCAAGGTCGCTAATCGCCTGATCGCCACCTCGTTCGCCTCGCCACTCGCTCGATGAGTGATTCAAAAATAGAGGTCCTGAACGTAGGTATACTTAAGGCCGAAATTAATAACCTATCTGTAGATATGGATAGGGCTATTTTTTATTATCTGTAGATATGGATAGGGCTATCTGAGATAGATGTCTAGGATACTGGCATCGTTGCCTAGCAACCGTCGTTATTTTGGTGTTAACAAGAATATCCTAGGCAACTGTCTCAGATAGCACAATCCATATCTACAGATAGGTAATTTGATAGTAACGGCCTATAAAACGGCCGCGGTGCTCTCACCGTCTCTACGTCTCCGGGGTAGTTATTCGTGATTAAAGTCTTGCCATTGCCCCAAGGAAGCAGTTGAGACGCCAGTAATAACAATCATTTAGATCTGAATATAAGTACTTACTAACCACTATAGTGACGTCCCAAAAGATGGCCGTGGTGTTAGATTTCGGCGCCACAACCCCAGAACGATCGCCGCGGACGCTGTCCACGGGGTCGTTATTCGTGATAATAGTCTTGCCGTTGCCCCAAGGATGCAGTTGAGACGCCAGTAATGACAATCATTTAGATCTGGGGTATACTCACTGAATACCATAGTGACCGCCCAAAAGATGGCCGTGGTGAGAGATTTCGGCTCCACAACCCCAGAACGATCGCCGCGGACGCTATCCACGGGGTAGTTATTCGTGATTATAGTCTTGCCGTCGCCTCAAGGAAGCAGTTGAGAAGCCAGTAAATGAAGTAGCAAGTTCATGCCAATAATAAATAACTTTTATTTGGGAGTATACTCACTGAACACCATAGTAATGGCCCAAAAGATGGCCGTAGCGAGAGATTTCGGCTCCACAGCCCCTGAACGATCGCCGCGGACGCTGTCCACGGGGTCGTTATTCGTGATGATATTCTTGCCGTTGCCCCAAGGAAGTAGTTGGGACGCCAGTATGTTGGATAATATGTTCATGCCCACTGGCGCCGCGTGGCGGACGGTGGTGGTGTATAGTACCTGTAACAAGTAGATACCTTAGAATAAATTTTAAATAGAAAAAGCTTATGATAAATTTTAAGTCACGGTAGCTCAGTGGTTAGAGCATTGGACTGGATTTCCAAAGGTCGTGAGTTCGAGTCCCATCTGAGAATTCACTTGTGGCCGAGATGATTTTTTCCAATATTTGAAAGCAATGGCTCGCATTTGATAAGTTACAAAAACTAATAACTATAAAGAGAAATAGAAAAAACAAAGAAGCTAAAATATCAAAGAAATAGTATATAAATTGTAGTTTAACCATTAAATTACCTTAGCATTGGTGTCGTTCAGCTCAATCCCGACCAAGTACTTGTTGTAGTCGATAAGATCTTTTTTTCCGGATCGTAAAATTGCTGTGAACAAAAGATGTATTACATTAATGTTGGTTCCGATTTCAGTGCATATGTATTACATTTAAAGAAATAAACTAGACAACCTCAAAAACTCATCAACAAACAATATAACATCACAACATTATCATAAATAAATATAATAATACGGATCGAATATTAATACAAAAATGTGCGTTTAATTAAGCAGTGTTTGCTCCGTATCTATAGTCGGATTTTTACTTCAGTAGAGTGATTTGACAGCTTGTCAATGTCACATTGTAAAAATAATGCTGAATTAAAATGTAGCTCTAATGATAATATTGCATTTGTGTGCGTGAATAGAATGAATACTTACTGAACTAGAACTGGATCTGCGCCAATCATTTCGAAAGACAGTATAAAGCAGGATTATTTTAACAAAGAGATATTGGCACCTGTCAAATTATTGTACCGAATTTAAAATCCGACTTTAGGTGTTATGTGTATATTTCCTGACCTTGGTTTACATCAGCAGTCTTCTCGAAGGACACATCAGGGTAAGATTCGCTGAGAGCTGCCAACTCTCCGCTGCCAGCGTCATCAAGGCGGTACAGCACGCGGCGATCACCCATCTTGTCGAACACATCCAGGTTTAGCGGCAGCGACCGATCTCGGGGGAGTTCCAAGTCCGCGTTAAAGCTCATCGAAAATAATACTATCATCACTATGGGTAGGATCACTTGCTGGAATAGTAAGTGAAAATACTTGTTATATATTATTTTTAAATATGTGTATATTAACTAAGATATCTTGAACTATATTTTTTAGGTTTCCAGACAACATCTTACGGCCGGTTTCAATAATATATCCCTAACAAGAGATAGGCCTATCTTGGTTACGTTCCTTAGCAACCACTGTTATTTTAGGTTATTTTGGGCTGATTAACAAAAATATCTAGGCATCAAAGCTCAAGTAAGCCTTTTTCTTACTGAGGATAGGTTATTGAAACCGACCGTTAAGCAACCGCACGTATCACCATAGCATCCGCATAAAGCAATCATCGCCGTTGAGTTGCTGTTCCAAAGATAGGTTTTACTCGACCGACCCAACACGTCAAGGCACGGGCACGCTTTGAGTTGAGAGTTTTGTGGTTTCGTGTTTGAGTAACCTACTTGATGTTTATGCTCGGAGCATCAAAACAGCCAAGCTTTTAATTTATTTTAAAGGTTAGATTTTTGAAGTGAAAACTTCTATAGCAGCGTTGTGCACATCAGTTTTAAATTTTTGGGATGGGTAAAAAATTTTAAAGTCGGAGACGTGAACCTGATCGAAAATTTGTAAGAGCATTTACCGTTGACCTATTTCAAATTAAATAAAGTCTCACACTTGAAAGCTCTACGTATACTAGTTATTAACAACCATTATATATTATAAAGATCTCCCATTACTATCAATTTTCATATTGATGCCAGGTCAGTTTTAATTTCAAGGAAGGAATATTCTTTTCTTTCATTACAACGCCATCAACGCTATCTATTTTGATACTTGATGACATTTGAGTTGGTGCCTTGAGAGAGAATTAGAGTTTCATACAACGGTACCAGATGGCGTTTATATTGTAGATTCATTATTCATAAATAACTTTTGTATTTGTAATTAAATTAATTATTTCAAAGTTTTTATTATTTGTAATTATTTTAAGCGATTTCACTTCTGCCGGCACTCCCGGAGTGCAACCCTTTGTTTTTTTTTTATTAATTAAACTTCACATACAGGGTGTTAAAAGACCCATACCGAAGCCGTAATGTATGCGTATTGTACATCAAACTAAATAAGAATATGTGAAAATAATTGCTGGGAACGACTTTTATTTTTCGTTTTCAAAACATGGGTGTTATTTTTACTCGCAAAAAAACGCGTGAAACGTGAAACAACGTGTGCGTGTGTCTAGAGCAGGGATGCACAGACTTATTAAGACTAGGGGCCACTCGGGCAAATCATGAACTGATGGCGGGCCGCCAGAAGTATAGGTAATTAAAGACAATAAAGAATTCAATATTTTTCGAATGTACGAGAGTATTATTTTTGCTGTCGGCCGGCCACCAGTATTCCACCGGCGAGCCGCGGTCTGTGCATCCCTGGTCTAGAGGGTAGAGGCTACGAGTAGCCGGCCGGATCCAGTTTATTTGATTGGTTTTGATATTCATTGCGGTTTTGTAACTTTAAACGTCTTTAAAAATAAATATTGACTTTGATCTTCAATTACTGCTTAAGGTGGTACGACTTCTATACAAACAAACATTACAAAATTGTACATTCATACATAAAACACGAATATACTAATATCTTGTAATTTCAATAATTCTACGTATGTGTGTGTGTCCCATCGCATTTATATAGCTCATGTATGAAAGTACATTTTTTAATAATTTCGCGCAAACAAATAACTGAAACGAGTTAGTTGCACATGTATTTATAAATTACTAGGAACGGCTCCAAACTGCACCAAGAGAGGCGGAGCGCCGCGAGCTATTACAACTTTATGTCGGCATAACTCTGTGAGGACATGACGGATTTAGACGCGGTTTGTTGCATTAAACGCAGAATTACATTCTGGTCAAATTTGTAATGTATCGCGATGCACAAAAGTCTATACTTTTCGAGCAAAACCCTAAAAACCGAATTTGGCTCTTCTTTGGCGCGAAAAGCTAAGGTTATGGTGATGGTAGGACATCGATTTTTTGTCACCTCCTAGGTATGGTTGATGTCTAACTATGTGCCAAGTTTCATTAGAATCGGTTAAACGGTCTGAGCGCTATGACCGGGCGGACAGATTTTCAAAAGAGTTAACATAAGAGAGAGAGAGAGAGAACATAAGAGAGGCTCCGCTACGCTCCGCCTCAATTAATGTATGATGAACCAATTAATGTGCAATGTTTGTTTGTATGGAAGTCGTACCACCTTAACTATCAGATTCCCAGATTTGGTCCCATACAAGAAAATGATAGTAAAGATGGGGAGAATACGTGGTTTTCGTATTCTTTTAACAGCCTGTATGTACTTTATTTTGATCGAATCCGGTTAAACAATCCGGTGTCACTAGAACGGTTGGGGTTCTATGTTCCACAAAATTACATGCGTGTTGCAGGTCGGCGGCGGCATCAATTGTTAGTTCCCTCGAGGTTACGTACATGTTACGGCAATACTGCCATAGCGCGCGCGATCACTCCTCTTAATTCGTTTTAGACTTCTAAACTATGCTACGCATACGATAGTAGAAGTCTTATGTGCTGACCCTGTCCGTGTGTGCGCATAATTCAATCTCAAGAACTACTATAGCTAGAAAGCTGAAATTTTCTGAGGTGATACATAGCCATGTCAAACCTCTAAATACGGAGTTTAGAAGTCGTCTGATGCCTTCGCTACGATAGTGAAGGGCGCCGATCTTGTTTAAGTAAGATTAAGGATGCTGATGTATTTGCTGATAGCCTAGATTGCGTCATTAGTAAACTTGTGTCGTTTTTATCCCGATAATGTTAAACATTTTTTAATAACAAGTTATTGTTTAAGACTTTATAAATATAATGTTGTCTATGTCTATGGTGTTCTAAATTACTGCACTGAATTGTATTTTTTAGTATGTACTGTTTTGTTCACTAACTTGCTGTGTGCTTTGGATAACATCTGTAAAACTGCACGTATTTTATTAAATAATAAAATTTCAAAGTAAGATCCAACACCTGTGCAATGAAAAGTACGGTATTACAAAACATCAACATTAGAGACAGTGTTTAACCACGGAAAAAGTAAATAGAAAAAAAATACCGCAGAAATATACGCCAAAATACAGCATTTGTTAATAATTAGAAATAGAATGCACTATACCTTCCACTAATTGCTTTTAAGCTAATCTTATTATTATTACAAAAATATTAAATTCTACATAGATAACTACATAATGAAAACAATTTAAACATAAAGGGCTTACCAACATCAAGAACCACACTTTTTTAGACATCACGTAGTATATTTGCCTCAAGATGAGCACTTTGAACTGGCGAAAATAGAGAGGTACCCCTGTCACTTTTTTTAATGTTGGTTCTGTAAGAAATACAAACAATCTTGATTTAATTCTTATCATCAGCATCATCAGATTACTACTGAACTTAGGTTCATTCTATTTTATTAGGCCTAGATTTTGCCAATACAAAAAAGCGAAAATATTCGATATAAATAAAATAAAACGGTATGTAATATTCGCCCTTCTACCATTAGTTTTATTTACAGTTAACAGAAAACAGTTGTGAGTAAAACAATTTTGAGAATTTGTAGTTCAGCTACTACCCAATAGAGGCGCTGTACAGAATCTCATACTCCTAATTAATTTGTAGTTCTGCTAATACCCAATAGAGGCGCTGTACCGAATATCATACTTCTAATTAATTTGTAGATCTGCTATACTACCCAATAGAGGCGCTGTACAGAATCTCATACTTCTAAATTATTTGTAGTTCTGCTAATACCCAATAGAGGCGCTGTACCGAATATCATACTTCTAATTAATTTGTAGATCTGCTATACTACCCAATAGAGGCGCTGTACAGAATCTCATACTTCTAAATTATTTGTAGTTCTGCTATACTACCCAATAGAGGCGCTGTACAGAATCTCATACTTCTAATTAATTTGTAATTCTGCTATACTACCCAATAGAGGCGCTGTACAGAATCTCATATTTCTAAATAATTTGTAGTTCTGCTATACTACCCAATAGAGGCGCTGTACAGAATCTCATACTTCTAAATTATTTGTAGTTCTGCTATACTACCCAATAGAGGCGCTGTACAGAATCTTATATCTTCTAATGTACCTTCTAGGGACACTACCATCAACTCTTTGCGATTCTTTTTAGGTTATTTCACAGTGTGATGCTGCCATACGAAGCGTATAGCGGTGTCTTACTCTTACTATCTGAAAATAACCTAAAATGAATAGCATTACAGTTGATGGTAGGCCCTCAGTAAACGGAAAATAAACTCAAGGTAGAGGGGCTACGGAAACTAGTACAGAACCAATATAAAGATAATAAAAAAATATCTGGCAAATAAAAAAAAATAATAACAAACCACTGTCACCTCCAACACCGTCTACTTCGTCATGCGTGATGGAAGTGTCCACGTCACTGCACAATCTGTAAATTATTTACCTTTTAAACTGGCAACTCACGACAGTAAAGATTACAAAGGGAACTAGAAACAGGATATCGGTTTCTAGATCAAAACACTCGTTTTTTTGTCATGGGATACGTGACCAAAACGGCTACTCTGTGCTTCCAAAGGCACGTTAAGCTCCTGGTTCCGGCTGTATTTGTGTCGATGAAACCTACCAATCCGTATGTCCGCATGGTGGGTCATGGCCTATTCTCCTGAATCATGCAAGAAGAAGGCCAGTGCCCCAACAGACGGAACATAAAAAAGGCTGATAATGATGATAGGATCAGGCAGCCGTACAAGAATTGACAAAAACCAAAGGGCTAAGTGTCTTTCACTTTGTAATTAAATGTAATCTAGTACTAACCTCAAGAACACCTCTTCCAAACTAGTTCAGACCGTTTATACTCCAACTTGGAGAATAGTTCCGGGAACTTCTCGCTGCTAGTGGCGGGCAAGCTGTATCGAGTTGAGAGACGTCTCCTTGACGGTGGCGCCGGGAACGTGTAACGTCACCACTTTGGGGATGGCCTCTTCAACAATGTAGTAAGTATCTCAGGCTCCTCCGTGCTTCGGAAGGCATGTTAAGTCGTTGGTCGCGGCTGTATTTATAGTTAAACCCCACTAATCTACATTAGGCTCACATGATGGGTCATGGCACATTCTCCTTATCCACCCAAAGGAAAGGCCAGTGCCCCAGCAGTGGAAACTATGAAATGACTGATGATGTTTATGATTGGTTTGAGGCAGCCGTACAAGAATTGACGAAAACCAAAGGGCAAAGTGTCTTTCACTATGAAATAAAATGTAATCTGGTACTAACCTCAAGAACACCTCTTCCAAAGTAGAAACGCCTACTCCAATCGAATCGATCCCGAGTTCAGACCGTTTATACTCCAACTTGGAGAATAGTTCCGGGAACTTCTCGCTGCTAGTGGCGGGCAAGCTGTACGATAACGAGTTGAGGGAGGTCTCCTTGACGGTGGCGTCGGGAACGTGTGATTTCACCACTTTGGTGATGGCCTCCTCTTTCGGTTGGCCGATGGTCGTGAGTGTTAGGCGGTAGCCGGTACCTGGTGGGGAGATAAATTTGTAAGTCTAGGTAAATGGGTGGGTCTGTTGGAAAAAAAATGGTTTTGTTATCTACCAGTTTTAGCGGAATCATCATGACATCATATTTCATGTTTTAGTACATTTTGTTTTTGGACAAAGAAGGCTAGTTCTGTTGATTTTAATTGAATATGGCCTATTAATGGATAGACACTCTAGGCTAGTAACCTGGCACTATTATTTAAGGACAACACATTTGACGGAACTATCTTCAACACTGAGCTGAGTTTCTATACAGACTGTCGTCGCTTCACTCTCCGGCCGTTGGAGCGGAGCAGTTCTGGAATGGAGACGATACCGACGAGTTGTTGCGCGGTCGCGGGAAGCCGCTGGATGCGGGCAGCCATGCGATCGATCTGAGTGAAGATCCTTTGGGGAGGCCTATACCCAGATGACAATGATATGATATAATAATGATGATGATGGAGCTACGTATGGCGCACTTGAGATAGAGCGGCGTGGCGCAGCAGCGCAGGCGGCCGGTCTGTGCTACAGTACTATACTATACAGTATAGCACTGTACTAGTGCCATAGCCCGTGTGATATACCCACCTATGGCCCGCTTGAGGTAGAGCGGCGTGGCGCAGCAGCGCAGGCGGCCGGTCTGTGCTACAGTACTATACTATACAGTATAGCACTGTACTAGTGCCATAGCCCGTGTGATATACCCACCTATGGCCCGCTTGAGGTAGAGCGGCGTGGCGCAGCAGCGCAGGCGGCCGGTCTGTGCTACAGTACTATACTATACAGTATAGCACTGTACTAGTGCCATAGCCCGTGTGATATACCCACCTATGGCCCGCTTGAGGTAGAGCGGCGTGGCGCAGCAGCGCAGGCGGCCGGTCTGTGCTACAGTACTATACTATACAGTATAGCACTGTACTAGTGCCATAGCCCGTGTGATATACCCACCTATGGCCCGCTTGAGGTAGAGCGGCGTGGCGCAGCAGCGCAGGCGGCCGGTCTGTGCTACAGTACTATACTATACAGTATAGCACTGTACTAGTGCCATAGCCCGTGTGATATACCCACCTATGGCCCGCTTGAGGTAGAGCGGCGTGGCGCAGCAGCGCAGGCGGCCGGTCTGTGCTACAGTACTATACTATACAGTATACACTGTACTAGTGCCATAGCCCGTGTGATATACCCACCTATGGCCCGCTTGAGGTAGAGCGGCGTGGCGCAGCAGCGCAGGCGGCCGGTCTGTGCTACAGTACTATACTATACAGTATACACTGTACTAGTGCCATAGCCCGTGTGATATACCCACCTATGGCCCGCTTGAGGTACGGCGTGGCGCAGCAGCGCAGGCGGCCGGTCTGTGCTACAGTACTATACTATACAGTTATAGCACTGTACTAGTGCCATAGCCCGTGTGATATACCCACCTATGGCCCGCTTGAGGTACAGCGGCGTGGCGCAGCAGCGCAGGCGGCCGGTCTGTGCTACAGTACTATACTATACAGTATAGCACTGTACTAGTGCCATAGCCCGTGTGATATACCCACCTATGGCCCGCTTGAGGTAGAGCGGCGTGGCGCAGCAGCGCAGGCGGCCGGTCTGTGCTACAGTACTATACTATACAGTATAGCACTGTACTAGTGCCATAGCCCGTGTGATATACCCACCTATGGCCCGCTTGAGGTAGAGCGGCGTGGCGCAGCAGCGCAGGCGGCCGGTCTGTGCTACAGTACTATACTCAGTATAGCACTGTACTAGTGCCATAGCCCGTGTGATATACCCACCTATGGCCCGCTTGAGGTAGAGCGGCGTGGCGCAGCAGCGCAGGCGGCCGGTCTGTGCTACAGTACTATACTATACAGTATAGCACTGTACTAGTGCCATAGCCCGTGTGATATACCCACCTATGGCCCGCTTGAGGTAGAGCGGCGTGGCGCAGCAGCGCAGGCGGCCGGTCTGTGCTACAGTACTATACTATACAGTATAGCACTGTACTAGTGCCATAGCCCGTGTGATATACCCACCTATGGCCCGCTTGAGGTACAGCGGCGTGGCGCAGCAGCGCAGGCGGCCGGTCTGTGCTACAGTACTATACTATACAGTATAGCACTGTACTAGTGCCATAGCCCGTGTGATATACCCACCTATGGCCCGCTTGAGGTAGAGCGGCGTGGCGCAGCAGCGCAGGCGGCCGGTCTGTGCTACAGTACTATACTATACAGTATAGTACTGTACTAGTGCCATAGCCCGTGTGACATACCCACCTATGGCCCGCTTGAGGTAGAGCGGCGTGGCGCAGCAGCGCAGGCGGCCGGTCTGTGCTACAGTACTATACTATACAGTATAGTACTGTACTAGTGCCATAGCCCGTGTGACATACCCACCTATGGCCCGCTTGAGGTAGAGCGGCGTGGCGCAGCAGCGCAGGCGGCCGGTCTGTGCTACAGTACTATACTATACAGTATAGCACTGTACTAGTGCCATAGCCCGTGTGATATACCCACCTATGGCCCGCTTGAGGTAGAGCGGCGTGGCGCAGCAGCGCAGGCGGCCGGTCTGTGCTACAGTACTATACTATACAGTATAGCACTGTACTAGTGCCATAGCCCGTGTGATATACCCACCTATGGCCCGCTTGAGGTAGAGCGGCGTGGCGCAGCAGCGCAGGCGGCCGGTCTGTGCTACAGTACTATACTATACAGTATAGCACTGTACTAGTGCCATAGCCCGTGTGATATACCCACCTATGGCCCGCTTGAGGTAGAGCGGCGTGGCGCAGCAGCGCAGGCGGCCGGTCTGTGCTACAGTGCTATACTGTATAGTATAGCACTGTACTAGTGCCATAGCCCGTGTGATATACCCACCTATGGCCCGCTTGAGGTAGAGCGGCGTGGCGCAGCAGCGCAGGCGGCCGGTCTGTGCTACAGTACTATACTAAACAGTATACACTGTACTAGTGCCATAGCCCGTGTGATATACCCACCTATGGCCCGCTTGAGGTAGAGCGGCGTGGCGCAGCAGCGCAGGCGGCCGGTCTGTGCTACAGTACTATACTAAACAGTATACACTGTACTAGTGCCATAGCCCGTGTGATATACCCACCTATGGCCCGCTTGAGGTAGAGCGGCGTGGCGCAGCAGCGCAGGCGGCCGGTCTGTGCTACAGTACTATACTATACAGTATACACTGTACTAGTGCCATAGCCCGTGTGATATACCCACCTATGGCCCGCTTGAGGTAGAGCGGCGTGGCGCAGCAGCGCAGGCGGCCGGTCTGTGCTACAGTACTATACTATACAGTATAGCACTGTACTAGTGCCATAGCCCGTGTGATATACCCACCTATGGCCCGCTTGAGGTAGAGCGGCGTGGCGCAGCAGCGCAGGCGGCCGGTCTGTGCTACAGTACTATACTATACAGTATACACTGTACTAGTGCCATAGCCCGTGTGATATACCCACCTATGGCCCGCTTGAGGTAGAGCGGCGTGGCGCAGCAGCGCAGGCGGCCGGTCTGTGCTACAGTACTATACTATACAGTATAGTACTGTACTAGTGCCATAGCCCGTGTGACATACCCACCTATGGCCCGCTTGAGGTAGAGCGGCGTGGCGCAGCAGCGCAGGCGGCCGGTCTGTGCTACAGTACTATACTATACAGTATAGTACTGTACTAGTGCCATAGCCCGTGTGACATACCCACCTATGGCCCGCTTGAGGTAGAGCGGCGTGGCGCAGCAGCGCAGGCGGCCGGTCTGTGCTACAGTACTATACTATACAGTATAGCACTGTACTAGTGCCATAGCCCGTGTGATATACCCACCTATGGCCCGCTTGAGGTAGAGCGGCGTGGCGCAGCAGCGCAGGCGGCCGGTCTGTGCTACAGTACTATACTATACAGTATAGCACTGTACTAGTGCCATAGCCCGTGTGATATACCCACCTATGGCCCGCTTGAGGTAGAGCGGCGTGGCGCAGCAGCGCAGGCGGCCGGTCTGTGCTACAGTACTATACTATACAGTATAGCACTGTACTAGTGCCATAGCCCGTGTGATATACCCACCTATGGCCCGCTTGAGGTAGAGCGGCGTGGCGCAGCAGCGCAGGCGGCCGGTCTGTGCTACAGTACTATACTATACAGTATAGCACTGTACTAGTGCCATAGCCCGTGTGATATACCCACCTATGGCCCGCTTGAGGTAGAGCGGCGTGGCGCAGCAGCGCAGGCGGCCGGTCTGTGCTACAGTACTATACTAAACAGTATACACTGTACTAGTGCCATAGCCCGTGTGATATACCCACCTATGGCCCGCTTGAGGTAGAGCGGCGTGGCGCAGCAGCGCAGGCGGCCGGTCTGTGCTACAGTACTATACTAAACAGTATACACTGTACTAGTGCCATAGCCCGTGTGATATACCCACCTATGGCCCGCTTGAGGTAGAGCGGCGTGGCGCAGCAGCGCAGGCGGCCGGTCTGTGCTACAGTACTATACTATACAGTATACACTGTACTAGTGCCATAGCCCGTGTGATATACCCACCTATGGCCCGCTTGAGGTAGAGCGGCGTGGCGCAGCAGCGCAGGCGGCCGGTCTGTGCTACAGTACTATACTATACAGTATAGCACTGTACTAGTGCCATAGCCCGTGTGATATACCCACCTATGGCCCGCTTGAGGTAGAGCGGCGTGGCGCAGCAGCGCAGGCGGCCGGTCTGTGCTACAGTACTATACTATACAGTATACACTGTACTAGTGCCATAGCCCGTGTGATATACCCACCTATGGCCCGCTTGAGGTAGAGCGGCGTGGCGCAGCAGCGCAGGCGGCCGGTCTGTGCTACAGTACTATACTATACAGTATACACTGTACTAGTGACATAGCCCGTGTGATATACCCACCTATGGCCCGCTTGAGGTAGAGCGGCGTGGCGCAGCAGCGCAGGCGGCCGGTCTGTGCTACAGTACTATACTATACAGTATAGCACTGTACTAGTGCCATAGCCCGTGTGATATACCCACCTATGGCCCGCTTGAGGTAGAGCGGCGTGGCGCAGCAGCGCAGGCGGCCGGTCTGTGCTACAGTACTATACTATACAGTATAGCACTGTACTAGTGCCATAGCCCGTGTGATATACCCACCTATGGCCCGCTTGAGGTAGAGCGGCGTGGCGCAGCAGCGCAGGCGGCCGGTCTGTGCTACAGTACTATACTATACAGTATAGCACTGTACTAGTGCCATAGCCCGTGTGATATACCCACCTATGGCCCGCTTGAGGTAGAGCGGCGTGGCGCAGCAGCGCAGGCGGCCGGTCTGTGCTACAGTACTATACTATACAGTATAGCACTGTACTAGTGCCATAGCCCGTGTGATATACCCACCTATGGCCCGCTTGAGGTAGAGCGGCGTGGCGCAGCAGCGCAGGCGGCCGGTCTGTGCTACAGTACTATACTATACAGTATAGCACTGTACTAGTGCCATAGCCCGTGTGATATACCCACCTATGGCCCGCTTGAGGTAGAGCGGCGTGGCGCAGCAGCGCAGGCGGCCGGTCTGTGCTACAGTACTATACTATACAGTATAGCACTGTACTAGTGCCATAGCCCGTGTGATATACCCACCTATGGCCCGCTTGAGGTAGAGCGGCGTGGCGCAGCAGCGCAGGCGGCCGGCGTGGAGAGCAGCCACGCGGTCCCCTAGCGCATCGGCTTCTTCCATGAAGTGGGTGGACAGTAGAACTGTGCGAGTACCCCGTAGTGCCTGTGTACAATCACAAAATAAGTACACAGGTTGTACTCCGCAAAATTCAAAGCACAGTCTAAACCAGGGATGGGGAAATGGCGGCCCGAGGGCCATATCCGGCCCGCGACTAGATTCAATCTGGCCTGCGACTATAAGCCTACTATGTTGATTAAATCGGACGAATAAAAACAATATTTAAATATTTGCGCTAAAAATCATTCACCAGTGCATTTTACACCTTTTAATTAATGAGCGAGGCGTCGATTAGGCGTATTGTAAGCCGCTTATTTTTCGGTGATAGCTGCTAAATACAATGTATCACTTGGATATAAGTCATATTTTTAAGTTGTGTACGTGTATATTTAATAGTTAGGCTAGGCTAGTTTTAATTTTTTACTGTATCTTGTTTGTGAAGACCTGTAAATGGCTTTATGTTTATATTTAAGTTTTTTAATGTATTAGGTTAAGCAGTTGGTCTTCCAATAAATAAATAAACAGTCACAATTTCTCAATCACATGGAACCAGTAGGTACGTCAAAACTTTATTAAATAAACTATATTCACCACCTGCATCTGTAGCACGTATTAAATATCAAGTATGCTCAATTTGAAAGTAAGCTATTAAGGCCCTGAGGGAGCTAATGTTGTATGGAACTTCCCTTGGGTAATTGTGATAACATTTAAACGTCAAAATATCAACAAAAACTTGTATCAAAAATAGTTTCGATAAAATAACAAAGCTGTTCAAGGCATAACTTCCAGGTCCAACGACTTTTTAACTATAAAATTGACACTTCAAAGAGACTTTACTCCTATGAAAAATATAAACATGGCTGTATGTATCGGGGTCCCTAGCACAAAATAATATATATAATATATTGGAATTATGTGATATTGTGCACTCATTTAAATATAATGCAATAGCTATTTCGTGCTTTTTCGTGTCTTTTGTCTTACTTATCAGTCAGTAAAATACGGCAAATCATTAAATTGTTAATGTGTGTAGTCTTGACTCTAGGTCACAGACATAATGAAAATTATCATTCCATTGCCTACAACACTAATAAGCTAAAGAAAAAATCGGAGATTTTCGATCCTTTCGATACTTTTTTCCGCGAATTGTTAAATTGTTGTAATTTATTAGTTTAATCATTTCTTTTTTATTTCACAGTAGGCACAGTAGGTGTATAAAGAAGAATATGCTCCTTGGGCAGACTTGATTCCTTAGCTTCATTCAGGATTCTTACCATAATTCCCTTTTTTTACTCACCAGTAGTCCCTCCTAATCTCCCGACTTCTTACCCAGACGTAGGCTCGTCCAATATAAGCACGTCTACTCCGCCAGCAAGAGCGCAAGCTAACTGCAGTCGTAGCTTCATACCGCCAGATAGATCTGAGGTTTTGCTAGTCATCTTGTCCAGGATGCCTACTTTCTAGAATTATGCAAGGTAAACAGCCTTTAATTTACCAATAAAAGGTCCCCACAGCCTTCTCCTAGTCACCACATTTAACTCAGACGTAGGCTCGTCCAATATAAACATGTCTGCTCTGTCAGATAACTCTGAGGTTTTGCTGTTCAGCTTGTCGAGGATAACTAGTTGATTGAGTACTAGAAGATATTTTGACTGACCAGTAATAGATTTTGACGTTGGCTCGTCTAATATAAACACGTGTGTACGGCTAGATAGCTCTGGGTTTTGCTGTTCATCTTGTCCAAAAAAATACCAAATTTTTGAGCACTTGAAATAGTTTAACCTTCGACTCACCAGTAGTAGATCCCATGGTTCTTTCTTAATATCTTCGTCTAACCCAGACGTAGGCTCGTCCAATATAAACACGTCAGCACTACAGGCAAGATCTGGCGGCATGAAGCGACGACTGCAGTTAGCTTAACTGCAGTCGTCGCTTCATGCCGCCAGATGGCTCTGAGGTTTTGCTGTTCAAGTTATCCAGGATGCTTAATTTGTTGAGCACTTAATTGTTTTGACACTAGAAGGTATTTTGACTCACCAGTAGTAGATCCCATAGTTCTCTCCTGGTCTCTACGTCTAACCCAGACGTAGGCTCGTCCAATATAAGCACATCAGCTCCACCAGCAAGAGCGCAAGCTAATTGCAGTCTTCGCTTCATGCCGCCAGATAGTTCTGAGGTTTTGCTGTTCATTTTGTCCAGGATGCCTAGTTTGTTGAGCAAACTCTCCGAGCTGACGCGGGCTTCCGCGAATGAACCGCCTTTGAGCTGCATAAGATATTTGTTATGTTAATGCAATGTGTAGCGTTAATATAGTTCGTATTATTTGAAGTAATAAAATATTTTATTAAGAGGTTTCTAGACGGGCCATATTTTCCCCCAATTTCTGGCCAGCAACTATATCTGTCTCACGGTGACTTTGTACGCTAGAGCAAGATGCATACAGTTGCCGGCCATACAAGTGTGGAAAATATGGCCCGCCTATAATATTACTTTGATATTGCTGTGACAGTTCATTGTAACACCACTAAAACAATAAAATCACTCTAGTGTACTCGCAAAACTAAAAAAAACCCAAAGTTGACTCACCATCGTGAAGAACATGACATGTTCGATCACGTTCAGGTCCGGTATGAACAGGTTGTGTTGCGGACACAGCCCGATGTTCCGTCGCACGCCGCGCTGTTTCTTCACGTCTACTCCGTTTACGTACACTGTGCCTTCTGTGGCGGACATCATACCTGTCACGATTACATACATGTGATCACGCTCTCCAACGCTCGCCATGTAAATCGGGCATAAAAGCATATGAACGACTTACGAAATTAGATGAAACTTTACACACAGTTTATAACCTATCTCTAGATATAAATAGGGACAACTGAGATAGTTTCCTAGGATATTATTGTTATCATGACTGAAATAGCGACGATTACTAGGTAACGAAACCAGTATGGCAACTATCTTAGACAGCCCAATCTATATCTAGAGATAGGTTATCAATTTCAGCCGTAAGTCCGTTTGCTAAGTTTCGGGTTAATTTCGGATCGTAATCAAGACTTTATTAAAATTATTAACAGCTAAGAGCTATTACGCACTGTCAATTGGTCGCCGGCAACTCAGTCGATGGCGACTGTGCTTTCTATAGATATAACATCGTCTTATTCAATCTCCGCGTAGGGTTTCCCATAAATAGTTTATAGTGTTTATGCACTAGGTCGGCAGCCTATGTTTTGGCCGCCGATACACCAAATCTCTGGCGACCAGTCGACAATGCCTAACGGCTCTTTATTTACACTTTACTTGATGAGGAGCAGTGTGAAGCATTGCATTTGACGCGATATAAAAATGTGAATCTAAGTTAATGATTATAACAAAGTCTATAGAACGATTCGAAAATAAGCCGAAACGTGTTACGGACCTAAGGAGCAGGACCTCTGGATTAAAATCAAATTTCAAAAGTCAGACAATGTTAATTTATTCCTAGAGATCTGCCGGATTCCATGCGCACGAAGTCGCGGACAATAAGTGTTTAACGTAATAGTTAAATACAAAATAATGTTTGGGTAATAGGCTATTTGACAATGCGAAAAATAAAATAAAAATAAAGTGTCAATTACTGTTATCAGTATAAATTATGAGTTTAAAAATGGTTTTTTATTAACGTAAGTTGAAAATAATTATAAATTTATTTAAAAATTCGTAAATAAAAATGCATTTTTTAAACGTTTTGTCACGTGACACAAAACGCTCCTGATTCGTCGAGTTTATAATGACGTCACCTGCTTGTAAACCTCGTTTGCCTACGTATGTGGATGATATGCAGAATACAGGCAAGTGACGTCACCGAACCCATTGCAGCGCCATATTGTCAAAGTAGCGTTATGGCGCGCTATTTAAATATTGAATTTTTAATTTGATATTTTTCAGCAAATATGTACCAGAATTAAAAGAAACAACTTTTACTGGGTTCCTTAAGCTCCACTACATAATATAAAATTGATTTTCAAAACCTGTCAAATAGCCTATTGTATATATTATAATAACTAGTTCATACCCGTGATGACATTCATGAGCGTGGTCTTGCCCGCGCCGTTGTGGCCGAGCAGCACCGTGATCTCGCCCTTGTGGATGTCCAGAGAGACGTTGTGTAATGCGCGATGTTTCGGGAATAACTGCATACAATATTTTATATTTTGTAGCGACGAACTTATGAGAATCTTAATCGTAATGAGATCAGTAGCCCTACAATGTGCTGCTTTTAACGTGTCAATATTGCTCACATCACAGACCTATATCGAGATAGACGGTAACAGTTTGATCCACTGTCAAAGTTTTACGACCTAAGTCAGTCCGCTTGAGACCATTGCCACGAAAACACGCGTCATTCAGAAATTAAAACGGTTAATTGTGCAGTGCTTTCTTGCAAGAGCTCGTCAATAACATTTACACATCACTAAATCTCGCTCGTGACGTCATCGTAGGTATGAATAATTCGACACGCTAGGTTCTCATACAGTTTGAAGCGCTCTTTTCGTCTATCTCGATATAGGTCTGTGGCTCACGTCTTAGCGGGGGTTAGTAAAAAGTTACCAAGCTTGATGGGTGATGGGCTCTCAAGCTGTTACTATTGATTCCGACAACATTTTTTAACCGCGTATGTGGTCTAGATAACAACCACCGGTCCCAACCCAGAGGTTCCGAGTTCGATTGTCAGGAGGGTACATATTGTATTCGGTTTGGTGGTGTCATAGGAACAATGTTTTCAACGTTGTTGTTTGCCGGCAGTTAAGAGATTAGATAGCCAGTTTCTCAGCAGTTGAGAATTTTCAGAAGTGCTATTCCATCTTCATCCTTATCACTCAAGTACTCAGCAAGAAGTACGATGAAGGCATACACATTACATCTATGATAATATAGTATATGTAAGGAAACATCATGATTTATTTTTTATTAAACTTAGCGATGTTCATAATTTTAATACTAGAAATAAGAATAAGCTTGCCGTTTCAAGATTTCGACTTGAAAAATGTAGACGCTCGTTTTTGGGGAAAGGCATAGCTTTTTTTAATAAAGTTCCACAACAAGGGATTGAGCTGCCTTTGCATAGATTTAAAATGTATGTTAAAAAGACACTCAAGCAAAGGTTATTACAAGGTAGACGATTATTTAAAAGACCAAAATGCATGGATGTGATACTAACATAAAACAACTATTGTAAATTGTGTACGAGGAAAATATTCTAATAACTCAGTATGAGAAAATGTTCCTCTTATATTAAATATATTTTAAGATTGTAGATTTGTGTTTGGCAACAACATGTTCCATTGTAAATGTTGTTGTTTCTGTTAGTTTCTTGCGGCCGTTCTTCATATCAGCTAAAAGATGTCCTGAATAGGTTCCTGGTAGGAAAAAATGTACTATTCGAAAGCACTTATCTATAAGTCTATTTGGATAAAAATCTTTGACTTTGCATAGGGCTTCCCCGTTCTAGATCGAAAAAAGTATTTTATTTCTTTATTTATTGTTCAGAAACAAACGGTCATAAACATACATGATACAAATTTGCTGCACTTTATATTAGACCTATAGCTTCCTTTATGAATTACAAAGTATTGAGAGCAAATAAAACATTTAATACTGATACAAAGAACAAGTAAGTATTATAGTAGGTACACGAAGTTCATGAATTTAAGCTGAATTAGTTTAAGTAGTAGTAGTAGTAGATAAGTGCTTTAATAAATGCATAAATTAAAATGTTAAAAGAGCTGATATAGATTAGACTGATCCTTCTGTAAGGAAACTTTACGCGTTAAACAATGACTTGCACATGAAGAAGTTTGCTTTGCTATTCAAAAAATATAAAATACCCAAAAACATATTGTTCGATAGAAAAAAAAAACATTTTTTTATTATTATTTAAAATCACATTAAAAAGGGTTGCAGTTTACAATGTAATTTTTTTTTCATGTGAATCTAAAATTATGTAATTACCTTGGTAACGTTGAGCACTTTAATGCCGACGTCCTGTCCGGGCGGCGCGGGTTCGAAGTACCGTTGGTCCACTTCTTCAGGCTCTTCGAGTTCCTCCATCTCTTCGTCGGGAGTCACGTTGTTTTTACGCCAGTACTGCTTCTGTGATAAGCATTTGTTAAGCTACAATGAAATTTATATCTTTCTGTTATCTATTACTAGTATAGTATTATATCATCTGTGTCTATACTAATGTTATAAAGAGGAAAGATTTGATAGTTCGTTTATTAGTAACGAATAAACTCAAAAACTACTGAACGGATTTGGATGAAATTTGGTACACAGATAGTAGATAGTCTGAATATGAACACGAGATACTTTTTATCCCGATATTCCCATGGAAACGGGAACCACGCGGGTGAAATGATTTACGTGCTTTGACGTGGTTCACTAATTTAGTTTAAATTTTAATCAAATTTTAATTAAAAAAAAACAAACTTAAAATTTTAGAAGCAGGCATCAAAGTCGAAGTCTATATTTGTCGAAGTAAATATTAAGCCAAGAAATGTAGTATTCTTAATAAAAACCAATCAATCATGAATGTAGGATGCAAGAGAAAAATATAAATACAAATACAGTGACACGGCTTGCAGAAGAATGCTAGATATATCTTCGTTTCTGAGTAAACGTAAAAAAATATACTCCTATTGTTTTTTCACCAAGACGAGCTAGCACTAATAGTACATTACTGCAGCGGCCAGCAAAAGAGGCATTGATGGACGAACGTGTAAATGTGGGACGAGACGAAGCCGAGGCACACATACGTAAGTCTCAATGCCTAGTTGTGGCCAAAGCTTATATAGTACTTTTCTCAAATAATGCGCGGAAATTAAAACTACTTTATGCTTAAGGGCGCGGTCTTGCTTTGCGACACTTAGTGGAAGTGGTGCTCCCCCCGCTGCATAAAGACGTTCGAAACTGTACGAGAAGGTCGCTCTACTTTATTATACGCGTATACGATTTTCGTATAATGCAACTACGTAAGTTTCATCTCGTAATAAAATTTAAATAATACCATTATGTGCTCTTCTCGTATAATATTGGTATGTTAATTTATTATTAAATTGTGAAGGTATGTACTTTATGGTTTGTGTTTATGAGTTCTTTAAAAATCAGTGAACATCACAATCATCACATAAAAAAAATAAAATAACACGGGCTGTCGGTACAACGAATTGATAAGTATAATATTATACTTATTAATTTGTTGCACAGACAGCCGTGTTATTTTAATTTTTTTTTTAATGAAAACTTCTTTAGCGGCGTTGTGCAATTTTTGGGATGGGTAAAAATGTTAAAGTCGGACACGTGACCCTGATCGAAAATACCGTTGACCTATTTCAAATTACATAAAGTCTCACACTTAAAAGATCTACGTATATTAGTTATTAACAACCATTATATAAAGATCTCTCATTACTACCAACTTTCATATAGATGCCAGGTCAGTTTTAATTTCAAGGGATAGGACTTGACAGGACGCCGCAAATTCGTATCTTTGGATACCTTTGTTGCCTAGCACCGGCGAGCTCGGCCAGTTTCATCGTTTATACCAAATCTATACATTTAAAGCTGCACAAGCCGTCGGTAGCAACCTGAGGGGTTTAGCTTCGAAGCTTTGCTGCCGTAAGCAGTGTTGCACTGTTACGCACTTGGGGACAGCCGTGTTTATTCAACACCCACTGCCTCCAAGATGCGGTCTGCTCAGCTAGCTCAGATGGGCACGAGACTCATGGGAGTGTGCGTGGGTTCTACCTTGATGGCTGTTACACTCGGAAAGAAAATATGGAGATTAGTTCACTAAAAGGTTCTAATTCTTACTTCTAAAGAGGGCGCCACCAACACAGGAGTGTTGGAATAAATCAAACAAAGTGATACATTTCTGACAAAAATTCTATGTATATTGATTTTAAACCAGTCATTATTTAAAATTACAAACAATTCTTTCTAAACATTATTAGCAGAAAACATGGGCACTGTTAATAAAACTCATTAAAAGTTAAAGAATAAAAGTTACATGTGGGTACTCAAAAACACATGGTAAATTATTTGGTCATGACCTGAGGAAACAAGAATCAGTGGAAGCGTCCTTCCATGAATCTATTCTGAAGCTAAATGTAAAATCCTAAGTTACTTCTATATTAAAATTACATTAATACAACTGTTTTACATGTCGATGAAATTCTCAAACAAAAAGTACACAAAAACATACGGAGTTCGTTGTTAGCTTACGCAGCCATCCTCCAAGGTGTTGGTGCACTCACTCTCCCATGCATCAGAAGAGAACACTTCTACATTCTGTGGCCTGAGACGAGACACACTGCATCAAGGGGACATGTGCATGAGCCCGGGGAAAGTTGTCAGAAATGCAAATAAAATAACTTAATTTCTGGCTTAAAACAAAGAAGCGGCTCTCTGAAACAAAATAAGAGAGCACACGATAATTCTCAAGAAGTTCCACCATGAAGCGTGGGACTCCAACCAAGACGAAACGGTATGAAAAACTCACCTGCCGCTCCTATTAAAATTCTTGAATTTACATAAAAATATATTGGCACTAGGCCATATCTTGGACAATCACCACCTCATCTCCAACAACGGATCGGACGATCCCAATATAAATTTATATGTCGTATCGACCGACACCGAGGATCGAAAAGAAAGGAAAGTCACCGTCACCGGCGACCATAGACGAGCCGAACCAAAAACAATGATATATTGTTCCAGAATTTTCCACAAAAAGAATTTAGATTTTTTATTCTACAACTAATTGAAATGTATTCTAATAAATACAGAAGACATACTGAAAGTAAATTAAACCATTACAATATTAAAAAACATTAGACAATAGCAATAAATATGCAATGAGTAACTTTCACAAAGACAGCAAGTTGTGATTTATAACATTAAGTTATTGCCTGTTACGAAACGTAAAACGTCAGATGTCATGTCATTCGCTGTCAATGTCAAAGTCACTCAAAACAATAACACGTAGTTGTTATTGTGAAAATATTGAAAACAACAAAATATTACGGAATGAATGCTAAAACTTTAGTTAATACGTGTAATGAATGATTCTGCAATGAAATAGCTCGGTGCGCAAGGAACCTACGGTTAGTAACACTAAAATCAGTGCCACAAAAGAATGGTAAACAAAACACTTTCGTGTCCGGGGCGACGGTGTATCCCGTGGTCTGTTCTTGGCGTCGTTGATGGTGAATTCAACACAGGGCCAGAGCCCAGTCCTGCGAATAGACCACCAGACACACCCCCACTCCAGTCTCGAGAGTGAAAATACCACGGTTGCGTATTATACACGCAACAGCACGAATCATTCCAAAATAAGTTCCGCCCTCATCAACTGGGTTTCGGGGTTAGAGGAGGCTGTGAGGCAGCGGTTCTTGCAGTCCGCACTGTTCTGCATTTAAAAAATTATGATATTTTCGTCAAAATTGATGTAACAAATCCTTTCATCTCGGTGGACAGAGACGCCCTTCTAAGAGAAATAGAAACAGAAGTGCCCTCTATCTACCAATATATATGGCAATGTTATGGCTCCCATTCAAAATTAATGTTTGGTCAAAATGAAATTAATTCATGTTTGGGCTGTTAACAGGGCGATCCGCTCGGCCCTGCCATATTTAGTTTGGCTATTCAACCTATAATTTCTAAACTAAAATCAAAATTTAACGTTTGGTACTTAGATGACGGCACTTTGGGAGGGGATTTGTCATCCGTACTGCATGAACTGGACTACATCAAAAACTATTTTCTTAATATGGTTAATATGGTTTGGTTTATGTCTAAATTTCATAAGTAATTTCATAAATAAATGTCATAAGTGTGAGATCTTCGTTTCTGACCGTATGTCCCCCAATAGTATCCCACAAACAGTACGAATCCGTAGCTCCAAATATATCAGTACAAACTAAGGCGTCTCTAACGCTATTACGGGAGCCCCTTGGTTTAAGGAGGCAATCCCCTCGCGATATTCGAAGCCGACGTGTGTAAAAAGCTATGTGTGGCTTCAACCCATGGAGCCATGGTGAAAATTTCCTGAAATTATCAAATTTTGAATTTACTCGCGAGGGGATTGCCTCGCCAAAATTCTTGTATATCCCACGCTGTTCGCCTCTTTGGAAGTTTCCCTTGATCACTAAATCTATTAATGTGGTATTAAAAAGTACAATTTACAAAATCCTAAATTTACAACTTGAAGATCGCCATTGGGAACAAGCCTCTCTCCCAATTAGATATGTTGAGTTGGGTCTTCGCACAACCTCTAGTGTCGCACTCCCTGCTTTCCTGTCCTCAGCTTACAGCACGGAGAGGTGTCAGGCCAGATCTGCCAGGAGTGCTACATCCCCGGAAGAGGATTGTCCCTTGGAACTGGGACACCAGAGCGCTTGGGAGTCACCAGCTCTCTCTTCAACTCACGCTGAGCTTCTGGCTACATGAATGGCCCGACTGCTAGCAGTCTCGGAAAAAGAATCCGGACATTGGCTTCACGCTTTTCCCATAACATAGGCACCATCCTTGATCCCGCTACCCTTCACATTTTGATTTGTTTATGCTTGGGTGCTAAGTTGTGCGAACCTCATCACTGTCCGTGTGGCAAAGATGTGGACTAGTTCGGACGCCATGGGCTAACCTGCGTCAAGAGCGCCGGTCGCGCATATCGGCATGGTGCGATTAATGATCTAATTAAGCGTGCCCTCGGCACTCCTTCAATCCCATCATCTTTGGAACCTTGTGGTTTATTCAGAGATGATGGTAAAAGACCCGATGGTGCGACCTTAGTGTCCTGGTGCTTGGGGCGTACCCTTACATGGGATGCAACCTGCGTAGACACATTAGGTCCTTCCCATATACGTGGTACGTCCTCAAAAGCTGGAGCCGCGGCAGAGCAAGCTCAGTTCCTCAAATATTCGTCGCTCTCAGTAAGCCATGAATTTGCGGCGTCTGCCGTAGAGAGTGATACTACTTTAAAATCTGTGATAACTTCTAAAGTATTCATTTAAATGAAATTAGGTACAGGATAATTTTGATCTACATTAAATGGCCAAGGTAACTTATATAGCTATTTGGATAAGGATTAATACTGATTAGGAGAACTTAGCTTTTCAAATAAAGTAATATTTTTAAATCAGCTGTTCCATACATAAATGCAAATATATTTAATAAAAATGTATGGAACAGCTGATTATTTTTCGCGACTTCAGTTTTGGTCCCATAATAAAATTTTATTGTTTTCATGAGTAGAATAATCCCTAACATTATCCGGGGTGATAAAAAAATTACCGTGTACATGCTATCGTGGACTTTTTTGAAGGCCTTTTTATGATATACAATTCCACCCATAGTACATTATTTTGATGTATCTCATACGGTTTAGCCAGCGTTCGCAATGTAAGCGCTCGAAAAATCGTATTTTATCACAAAACATGGAATTTTCTCTATTATACTAATACTTAATTAGAAATAATTTATTTAATCCGTGTTTAGGCAATTAAACACTGCACAATATTTACTTGCTTTTTATGTTTATTCATTTTAATCTAGCTAGCTACGGAAAGTAGGTGACGAACAAAACTCCCACGTGCGTCACTGCTCACTCGTGACCGTAAGTCCCTACTAGATTAGCAACGCGCCGGCGTTGCCGCCGCGCGTAGGTAGGTACGTTTTCAAGCCTACTCGGGGAGCGAAACAGGCCTGCTATGGATTTTAGAAGTTCATCATTTAGATTTTAGAAAAAGTATTTTTTTTGCATTTTTTTCATCCGTCAATTGTAATTATAACCTGTGCTCGTCTTTTCTCCATGTCGTGTAAAAAATGTGAAAGATACTTCTTTTAAATAAATATAATGTTTATTACTAGCAACCAGTGTAGTTTACATTTCCATCAGTTTACTCAGAATCCATCAGGCCTTATTACAAATAAGCGTTTATTTATTATTTCTAACTAGCTTTTTCATAATTTCAACTTTTGATTTACTCTTCTTTTTATTGACACAGGGATATTTCTTTCTTTTCTGATCCATACTAGGTAAATACTAACAGTATAGTCAAGTAGTATTCAAGTAGAGCAACTTTCAATGCGAGCTGGGCCGCGCCGTAAGAGTAGCGAGTGGGAAAGGGAGCAACCGTGCGAGCGAGAGGTAAAGGCAGGCAAGCTACAGAGCATACGTCCGAACGCTGCGATATCCCAGCGGAACTAATTGAAATTTCGGCGCGTTTCTGTTTATAAACACTCAAGAAGTTTTGATTAACAAAATGTACTTATAATGTATTTTTCAATACAGTTTTTTTTTATTTCATAACTTAATAGTTGTTTTGTAAGTGGTTAAATTGTGACTTCTCCAAAAGATGTTTTTTAAAAGAAATATTAAGTTTTAGATATGGTCGATTTCTTAAAATTACCACTAATTAAATCACTTAAAATAAGAAAACTAAGGCATTTCTCAAAAATGTAAGCAGATAAGATTATTGTAGAGGATTTAAGAACAAATGTTATCTGAATACATTTCGTGTTTTTGAGATATTTTTTACGTGGCATGTGCATGAATAAGACCTTCAACGCGCAAAACGTAAACACGGGTATGTTTAAAGCCTAACAAAGTGATTAAAAGTAACATCAAAGTAAATAAACTGATATGTTTTGGAAACTCGATACACCACACTGTAAAGTGATGTTAAATAAATTTCATATTTAGCTCTTTTAGTAACAAAAAAAAGATCTTAGTTTTTGATAATACTGCAAGAACACTTATTCGTACAAGACTGGCGCCTTAAGGTTGTCAAAATAATGCTCATATTTCCAAGCATGTTTAAGAAAAAGATTTTTTTCGCTCGTAATTAGCTAAAGATGAGGCGGTATACTCCATAATCAGACTAGAGGTATAGATAAGGATCGGGTAATTTAGATACAAACCATACAAAGGAAGTTCCACGGCATCGCCTGCCCGTACTTGCCCGGGCACACGTGGTCCAAGTACCAGGAGACCAGGAACAGGAAGAGCGTCTGCCAGACCATGATGAGGCACGCCGCGAACACCGAGCCCGACTGTCGCGAGTGGGAGGAAAACATCGTGCTGAACGTCAGTCCTTGACCTGTAGAAATAGTTTATATAATACTCTTTATTGACCATAAACATACATAAAATCAACGTTTTATGAAGCGAGCAAAGGTGGACTTATCTCCAAAAGAAATAATACAATACGTATAAAATAGAGAACAATAAACGCTGTAAGCGGAGTTTTGCTAATTTTAATGGTAGTTATTTCTAACAGTTTGAAATAACGATGGTTCATACAACGAATTACAAATATTTTTGTTAGGTTATATTATAACATGACAATAAGTACTTAAATGGGCACAACAGTGGCAAATTCCAAATACCTCTGCTCTTAAAATAGAATTTGGTAAAACGTTTGCTTATTTTCTTTCACTAATCCTTCCCGACATTCGTAAATGGACTGCAACGAAGTTGTTAGCATGGATAATACCAGCCTTACAGTTAAAAGGGCTATTCTAATAGACCACTTTTGGTATTTTATATTTCTTATATAAGAAAGAACATTCATCTACTTGGGGAACCACAAAACGACAACACAATATTACAAATTAAAACAGGAAACATAAATCTGTGTGTCTAAAATAGTGCATCGTCGCGTGATGCCAAAACTGTGTTCAGCTCTGTAAAAAAACGGACGGGCACACAAAAATGCACAGAACAGAAAAAACAGTAGAAGTAGCATGAGACGGGTCTCTCATAGAAAACCTGCGTACCCTGGGCGTAGCCAACTCACACAAGTGTAAAATAGCATCTTCGTTGTGATTGGTTAAAAAAACGCATTCCGAGTTGAACTCTTATGCTATACAATTATAGTTCATAATTAAATAACAGCGTGAAAGTGTCATGTTAATTACGCTATTCCACTCTAGATGGCGCTTTAAAGAAACAAGCTTAGTGATTGATTAGGGTTGGACACAATTAAAGTATATCGATACGTCGATCAAAACCTAAGCACGAGTTTCGGCAAATAAATTGGCACTAGCGTGGCCAGCGAGGCATTAGATTCGCTGTAACTACAAAAACTAGTGATTGCTCATCTTCTGTCTTTCCGCACGTGGGTCTTAATAATTGCCAGTATCGTTATTAAGATTTGAAAACAAGAAATTAAAATGATTTTTGTAACGTTATATTTTACTATCAGGGTGATATACCTAAACTCAATACACCGTTACACGTTACACACACAAATCATGCATAACGCTGTAACGCAAGATTACAATATACAATAAATATAGCAGCTACATTTTGTAATCTTGATTTATGTGTAATAATAATATACAATAATATATATTTGCATACAATCACACTGATTATCTAGCCCATGTTAAGTTTCATGAAGAACTTGTGTTTTGGATACTAGATAACGGATAAACATACTTAAAATACATATTAAACAATCACACATTACATCATCAGCCTGTGGACGTCCACTGCTGGACAAAGGCCTCTCCTAGCTTACACCTACTGTGGCGTTCATAGAAGGCACGCTGGCCAGACGGGTTGATAGAGGGTTTGTTTCAAGTTTTCCTTATCTCCCACAGGTGCTCAATGTGTCGAGCCTAGTCGACTTTTACGGCATCCCAGGCATGTAAGGGAGCGGTGACACTTGTATTCTTAGACCGTCACCACACGGCAAAACAATATTATATTAAACAATAATACAATTTAATTAGTTATTTATTTTATATTTTTATCTTCAAAGCATATTTAGGAAAATGAAACGTGGAAAACGTTTTAAAAATATTAAAATGTTTGATATTATATTAGTACTAATAACCATCAAATTATATTAATCATTGGTAAAACAAAAAAATATCGGTCATGTACCCGATTACGTTACGAGATCACCTGTAATTCTGGTACCTTAGCGGACGGACAGCCGAGTTTGGTACAAGATATTAAAGTAAAACCAAATGTCGCTATGCTTTTTAAAAAGCAACAAATGCAATTTTACCATAAGGCAAACGCGGTTTTCCAGTGAATCTGTCGAGGTGTCGAGTTACAGTATAAGGGGACTGGTTGGTTAACCGATTAAGTCTCTTATCATACTACCGACATTCAATCAATATCTACTTATCTTTATAACTCAGAACCACCAATCAGAAACACCGATAGAAACATTTTTTGATGGAACTTCGACCTCTCTGTGCTTTGCTATTAGCATTAATCTGAACGCCGGCCACCATACTGAAATCGCTTTGAGGACTATACTCCCCATGGGCATTTCAAGATTTTAACAGTTCGAGGACTGTAGTCGCCATGGACGTAATAGTAGATAAAAGTTAGAAGAATCTTGGTAAACATTCAAAAACCCTTTCATAAATCAAAGAATTTGAAATCCATGTCCATATTAAAATTAAACGTTGTTTTTGTATTATTTGTATCAATGTTAATTCACAATTTGCAAAATGGAAATGCCTATTAGAAATCGGTCGCAAATTATCTGCATCTATACTTATCGATATCTGTAGTCTATACGATAATAAGGCGCATCACTAATTGAATAGCAAATCGCCAACCAATTTAGTGATGCACCTGAGCATACAACGAGAATCCCCGGGAATTAACTGGTACCGGTATCATCGTATCGGAGAATTGGTATATACTCTCGGTTCTCAATAATAGTAAAAAACCATTCAAATTAATGTGTTAAATTTATGATTCTTTAATTGATGCATTTTTCAATGCTATTTTTATACTTTTGATAAATTTCATATAGAAAAATATTGGAAAAAAACAACTCGGCCACAAGTGACTGTCTACAGCTTGTTTGATCTACCCAACGCTTATTATGTGCAGCACGAGTACGCTGTCTTACCCATGAGCGCAGTTGGCTGAACGGGAGTGGCAGAATGGGTATGGGTCCAGCCACTGTTGTGGAGGGTCCCCTTCTTGCCAGCTCATCGGCGGCATCGTTCCCGTGTGATCCACTATGCCCTTTAATCCATTGTAGGATTACTCTGTTGTTGGATGCTAAACGATCCAATACTCGGTGGCATTCGTAGACAATACTGGAGTTGATAGTGTTGGCCTCCAGTGCTGTTAGGACGGCCATACTGTCGGTCAGTATGCGGATGTTCAGTTCCTTCATACCTCTAGACAGGGCCGTGGTAGCTGCGTTTACTATTGCAACACATTCGCATTGAAATATCGAACTGTGTTGGCCTAGTGCTAGTGATGTTTTGATATTTAGGTCTTGTGAGAATACTCCGGCTCCAGTGCCAATATCCATCTTGGAACCGTCCGTATAGATTCGGACTTCATGTATGCCAGAGTAGTCTTGGTCACTTTCAAATAACTGTATTTGGTAATTCTTTTCGAAAATGTATTGTTTAGGGATCCTGTCGCATGGGGCAGCGATTAGTGACTCATGTTTCACTAGATTATTCCACAATGTGGAGTGAAGACCCTCTTGGTTGTACCACAGACCCATGTGTTTAAGCCTTATAGCAGCCATGGAGGCTTCCTGTTGTATAAACAGGTCCAGGGGTGTTAGATCCAGGGCTACTTCAAGGGCGACTGTGGGGGTAGTTCGCATGCAGCCGGTTATCGCAGAGCATGCCAATCTTTGGAATTTCTGCAGCTTGTTGATTACGGTGCGTTGCTCTGTTTTAGACCACCAGGCAACGGCTCCGTATGTGATTATGGGACGTATAACGGTTTTATACAGCCACATCGTTATTTTCGGTGATAGCCCCCAGCTTTTGCCAAGCAGTCTTTTACATTGGCAAAAGATGATGGTGGCTTTGTTTAGTTTTCCTTCGAGATGTCTATTCCAGAGGAGTTTGTTGTCTAGTATCACCCCTAGATACTTGACTTCCTTGCTAAGGGACAGACTGGTATTGAAAAGTTTAGGAAGTTTAAGGTTGCCTAGACTCCGTTTGTTTGTGAACAGGATTAGTTCCGTCTTTGTTGGGTTCACTGTTAGATTGTGTTTGATGCACCACTGTTCGACGACCTTCATTGCGGACCTCATTCGGTGATTCGCAGATGGGACTCTACCCACGACCTTTGGAAATCCGGTCCAATGCTCTAACCACTGAGCTACCGAGACTTGCGAATCACCATCGAAATTCTCCAATACTTAAAAATGGCAGTGGTGGCGACCCTGCCAATTTTATTTACAGTCACGCCCATTATTTGTAAGATAATGTATAATTTTAACATGGTTTGAAATTAACACCTTATTGGCAAACTTTCATCATATCAACTTCCCGACTGGACTGGAGTCTCACTTTTGAGGTGGTTTCCCAATACAACCTTTACACGCTTCAGTTAAAGAGGACGGTTCACATTTCGGTCAGTGTGCAGCTGAAATGGTTAATCTAATCCCCATCACCTACTCTCAAAAAGTTATGGATATCTCAAAGACACGCGCTCAGCATTTATTAGCTTGAGTGAAACTTATTTATCGGAGTCTGTGTTTTGGTATATCCAGGCTAGTGCGATCATCGTATATCGCATCACCGCTTATCTACATGGTATCAGTGCATTAACCGCTATTTGCGTCATATTATACTGAACTGAGATCAGTAATGGCATCACATAGCATGTGTTGCTAATAACAAAATTAAATATTATTCTATTATAATCTTACCATCAGGCGAGGTAAAGGTCAAACGCTGACCTATCTATTACAAAATGATGCGACTTTAAACTTTGTAACATGTAAAATCTAACTTTGTAATTCCTACTTATTTCTTGATAATACTTGTTTTCCTAAAGTTTTCATATAACCACTAATTCTAAATAGCTCAATATAACAAAAATAGATTATTTTTCAATAGAGTTTTCTCAGTACCGAGTACCGGTTTTCCCGGGTCCATCACCCTTCAGTACCGGTACCGAAAAAAACTTGGAACCGACCGACCCCGGTTATGTATTAGCGATAAGGCGCATCACTAATTGAGTGGCGACCAAGTACGACGAAAAGCATGCTTTCAGTACTTCGGATTATGCTTAGAAACTTCTAGAAACGGTAAACTGTACATTGAAATATACACCTTAAGAACGTAGACGGAAGATTGGATTCAGATTGTTTATTATTAAAAATATAACAATTTAACTTTTTTGTGAAAATAAGTGAAAATAAGAGAAAATATGACTTAACGATGATATGTTATGCCTCCTTTAGACTAATTAGTCTCTCGGCTATAATTTTTTCACTTCAAAACTGCACAGTATGACATTTTTCTAATTTTTCTCTATATTATTCCGCGTGGAGGTTACGATCGCGACTGAGTAAGCAAAACGACGATGTACTTGAACATAGGCAAACCTTTGCTCATGTGGGGCTACGCGGGTACCGCCCACTTGCGACTTCTACTGTTTTTTCTGTTCTGTGCAAAAATGTGTCATCTTCTTTTCAAGTGTGCCCTTTTGGATTTCGTCAATGTCGAGTTTTTAAATCAGTTGTAAAATGTGTCTTATTTCCGTAGCTGTCAAATGTGATCTTTTAAGATGGCCTTAATAGGCTATTTGACAGGTTTTGAAAATCCATTTTATATTATGTAGTGGAGTTTAAGGAACCCAGTAAAAGTTACTTTTTTTAATTCTGGTACGTATTTGCTGAAAAATATCAAATTAAAAATTCAATATTTAAATAGCGCGCCAAAACGCTACTTTGACAATATGGCGCTGCAATGGGTTCGGTGACGTCACTTGCCTGTATTCTGCATATCATCCACATACGTAGTCAATCGATGTTTACAAGCAGGTGACGTCATTATAAACCCGACGAATCAGGAGCGTTTTGTGTCACGTGACAAAACGTTTAAAAAATGCATTTTTATTTACGGATTTTTAAATAAATTTATAATTATTTTCAACTTACGTTAATAAAAAACCATTTTTAAACTCATAATTTATATTGACAACAGTAATTGACACTTTATTTTTCGCATTGTCAAATAGCCTATTGAAGTATACTCACCATAGGTCTCGAGCTGCGCCACCTCTGTCCACAGCCAGGTCATTGGCACGTGCGGCAGCAGCCCGCTCAGGCTCGTGGCGAAGCTGCCGATCTCACGGTCCATCAGTTGCGACGCGGGAATCCACAGGAACACGTACATCAGCACGGAGAGAGATACCGCGTATTGGGCTACACAAGTGACATCAAGAGTTAACCTTTTATAAGGCACCAGCGGCCACTCGCGGTTTCACCCGCGTCGTTGCCGTTCCCGTGGGAATATCGGAATAAAAAGTATCTTATATTCATAACCAGGCTATCTACTATCTGTGTACCAAATTTCATCCAAATCCGTTCAGTAGTTTCGGAGCCTATTCAATGCAAACAAACAAACAAACAATCAAATCTTTCCTCTTTATAATATTAGTATAGATATAGATGGAATACTATAGGTAAACAACTTAATTCGCGGAACGCCTGCGGGGCAAGAAGTGTTTTTTACATCCCTTATTGTTGTTATTAACTATAGTTTTTTTATATCATTAAAACAACGAGAATAAGATAATTTAGATTAAACTTTATGTTTAAAGAATTTTTTACCGGAAGATGACCGCGGAAACATTGTGTGTTGCGCTCGGCAGAAAAGTTTTTAGCGTCTTGTACCTTTGAAATCCTCGCTTCGCTCAGGATTCAATCTATAACCTTCACTTGCTCTGCTTTCAATAGAGGTAACTCGCCGCTAAATAACCAACTTTCCAGCCTTGTATAACAAATAACTATTTTTTTATAACTTTTTAATTTTGCATTTTACAATGCTATTTTTATGTGATAGTTGCTTTTTTCTAGTATATTTTCTTGTTTAATATTTATCACATAAAACTATTTTTTTCTTTCTCGACTCCTCAATGGGTAGTATACAATATCTGGGACTCAATTGACTTATTATATGTCAAGTGAAGCGAATAGGTGGCCGTCGTGCTCGCAATAAAAGATTGTTGTCGGCTCCTGACATTACGTTGATTGTTTCTCGAGTACGTCGTGCTCATGCCTCGGGATTCTCACTCTCAACCCGACTAAAATAACATTTTCTTGACGTTGTCATGCTACGCGTGCTGTAACGAGACGAACCAGCAAGAAACTCGTCAAGGGCTGTTTTTTCTCTGTGTTTTATTTTGTACAGAGTCGTGACATCCGCGAGTCATCATTTTATCTTCATTAACTGACTTTTATTTTTGATATTTTAACATCTTGTAAGAGCGGCGCAGGTGCACGCTACATTTTTGGTAGTACACTTTGTAATTAAAACAATAAAATAGAACTATTTTATGATTTACTCACTGGTCTTGGTAAGGTAGCTGCACACAAAAGCCATTGCGATGATAGTGAAGAAGTACAGCATCAAAACGACGAAGATGATGAACCCGTTGGATTTCTCGAGCAGCGGGTGGGCGCCTACAGTCAGCAGTATGCTGGTGACCAGCGCGTAGAAGAACCCGGGACCGAATGCGTTCAGTATATGAGAGGTGGTCAGCGAGTAGTTCGATACGCCCATCATTTTCATCAGTTCCTAGAATGATTAGTTTGTTTTTTATACGGGGTTATAAGTAAAACACTAATAACCTCGTAGGGCTCGAAACCGACATCATAAACAAAAATGTTTGTTTTATGAATTTTGACATAACTCAATACATTTAACAAAAGTGATTTTTCTTGTACTGTCGTGGCATTTATGTCTGTTTCAATAGCAGTTCTTTCCTTCTCGCCCTCTCATCGAGCTCGAAAGCTAGATGGGAGGACGGGATCTGGTTCGATTCCACCCCGATCCCCCGTTGAGCCTATTGGGCTTGAGCGGCGAGGCATCCCTAGCTCAACCGTGGAGTTTTAGAATTCACTCACGGTGAAACCCAGCATTATCTTGGGTATGCGTAAATGCATCCCCTCACTTGAAAGAAAAAAGGACAACGCTAGCTTGACTAAATAAATTGCCAAAATTATATTACAGTTTCTATCGTGTAACTCTGTCTAACCTTGATGCCGCTCGCTCACTCCTCTAGCAGCGTAGACATGAGGAACGTAAAGGGCAGCATCAACGACAGCCAGCAGACGGTCTTCACTCAGGTCGCCGCCATAGCTGAAATCGTGCTCCCTCGGTGCTTCACGTACGGGAACTCTGTTTCTATCGTCTATCTCCGTCTAACCTTGATGCCGCTCGCTCGCTCCTCCAGCAGCGTGGACATGAGGAACGTGAAGGGCAGCAGCAACGAAAGCCAGCAGACTGTCTTCATCCAGGTCGCCACCATAGCTGAAATCGTGCTCCCTCGGTGCTTCACGTACGGGAACTCTTGGATGGTCACTCTCTGGAATTCATTATTGTAAAATTGTATAACTATACTTAAGCCAACTTGCGGAAAGCATGGTTGTGAACTGCGTATGGACACGTGCGCTTGTGTGTGCGTAGCGATCTAGCCGGTCGACTCGGTTCGCATGTACTATGGGGATTAACTGTAAAAAAGTTTCCAGCGATTTAATGAACCGGGTCATTAAATCGCTGGAAACTTTTTTACAGTAAAGCTTAAACATATACAAACCGAACTCTATTTGTTTTATTTAAATACAAAAAGTGGTTTCGGATTGACAAGTGTTCAAACTTCAAGATTCGCGCGCTCTTTGCGTGACGTCATTCTATACCGTTTCATACAAAGAAAATAAGGCGACTCTCTGACCAAATCGGTCAAGCGTGAGCCGCAAGCTGCAACAAAGTGTTATAAAGTGACGTCACAAAATAAAACACCGACTCGAAGTTTAAAAAATAAATATCTCTTGATGTATACCACATATGAAGTTTTGTACAACATGATGGCATATAAATCTAAAAGTGCTGTTAATACCCATTTACGCACACAAGTACGGCTCACCCGCGCTCGTGAGATAAAACAACTGTACGAAAAACACATAAACTTTAATTAACAAACATCCTTTCCGTCAGTTGACTGGAGTATATAAGCAGTATATAACTTGATTGAAAGTGGATTACAGTTTTACCAAATATAATAAATAAGAAATAAAAGGCTAGGTTTAAACATTTGCCAGGTCTAGACCTAGAGTAGTAGTGTAGAGTTTTTTAGGGAGCTTTATTTAAAAAGTAATAGATATATAGAAATCGTTTATATCACAAATAATAGAACATTAACAGGTATTTCATTTGAATAATAAATTATTTCTTTAACCTTAGTACTTTTCGAGAAAACGTTTCCCAAAAAAATTACTGGCCAACCGGGGAGTTCCCCGATTGTAAATAGCCTCTGGTTCATAGAACGAATTAGAATATTTGATAAATTTTAAATAGAAAAATATTGGAAATAATCAACTCGGCCACAAGTGAATTCTCAGACGGGACTCGAACCCACGACCTTTGGAAAAGCATTAGACCGGATTTCCAAAGGCCGTGAGTTCGAATTTATCTTAATTATAGAAATAGCATTGAAAAGGCAAAATTAACAAATCATATATTACTGAATGTAATTGATTACCTGGTTAGTTTCTTTGCCAGTAAGTAGCTCCAGATAGCTGGTGTCGATCGCCCATTGAAGCGCCATGAACTTCTCGTAAATCGTTCCTGTAAACAATTTATAAAATAACGAACCAAACCGAAAACTCTTGCAGTTTTCGTTAGAGGAACTTAATACGAACAATATTTTGAAGAATAAATTCTACAAAAGAGCATCTACTTCTGAAACATATTCAATATTCATAGCAGAGATAAATTTCATGAAGCCTGTTTTGTTACTAAAAAAATACAAGACAGTAACAGCGGTACTGTGGAGATCCTATATATTTTCGCACTACAAGCAGGCCGGTACATCGCCTTTGCTGGCTGGTTTCAGTTAACAAGAAATTAAGAAAGAGAGGCCCGTCGTGCGTAGAAATAGACAGTCGCCTTGTCATAAAAACATATTGTAAAATTGTTAAAAATTAATCTGTTATTAAATATATAACGATAATAACAGTCAAAGCGAATACTTATTTACTAGTAGAGCTACGTCCCGCGCCACAGTACTATAATTAGGTAGTTTCATAATAGTGAGACCATAATTAGTAACGCTGAGAAGTTATAACAAAGTATGGTAGTAAGAATAAACATCTAGATTGTTATTATACTGCGTCCACGTCGTTATGACTATACTGAACCAGTACTAAGAAAATACGTGACTCACGTTACCTTACACATGGCATGAGGAAATTTGATCTCAACAATTTACATACTAAGGTCCATATTTAAATGGAGTAATTTGACCCTCATGGTAAGACTGATGTGATGTTGGCCGTACAACCGATATCATATTTGTCTTTATTTCTCACAGTCGGAAGTTATGTGAACAGGTGCAGAGCGATGAGCTAATTAAGTTGAATAAATTAGTCCATATAATTTTACCTAATTATTATTCTTTTGATAACATTATAGCATTTTCCACTTTTAGTTTTTTCTAGAGACCATTTTCGTGTCTTCTCACAATTTTGGCAAGAATATTGTTTCGGTGATTAGGAATTAAACTGCTGGTCCTGGCTGCATTTGCAGTCGGTACTTAAAACACACCTATCCCCATAAAGCCCACGTGGTGGGTCATGGGCCATTATTCTTTACGATCTGTAAAGTAGGCCAGTGCCCCAGCAGTGGGGACATTAAAGGCTGATGATGATGATTGGTTTGAGACAGACGTACAATTGAAACCAAAGTATCTTTCACTTTTACAAATGCAGCAAAATATGTTATTCTTGCTTTTCTCTTTTCTTGATAAAATACATCAACAATTTTATAAACTTTTAAGCACTAGATCTTCGGTCAAGATTTGCTATAATAATCCCTCTACAAAAAAACGTACTTTTGTATAAAATACATTGAGTGATCGCAGACTTTTTTTGATGTATGTATATTTTTTTAATCCAACAAAAGCATTTAAACGGTGTTATCTCAATAAATTATTCCATGTAAAACGGTAAGTACCGAGTAATAAAACGAAGTATTTGTTCGGGGCGGCCGGCAAAATAGTGTGATAAAATTAAGAAAGACGGTGACTTATTGTGGTTATAAAAGAGTTATTGTGTCGTGTTTGTAGTGAAATTTCGTGTTTTAAAGTGTTAGTTGTAGGCGTTCAAACTATTGAATTCGATGTGTATTGCGAGAGCCGGGTTTCTATGGCTACGGATCATCACTTGTCTCACTCTCGGCTCTACAATTAGAAGAAGACAGCAAGCAGGCTCTCCTACTCCGCTGAAGCTCACTGGTTCCTGATTGCAAGGAAGCTCTGCGTTTCATTCTCAACCCCAGCATCCCTTCATTTGACAGATGGATGTGACATATTGCTCTTAGTCTTTGCTAAGTTACATTTGTGTCAAAAAGAAGCAGCAATGTGTCACATCCATCTGTCAAATGAAGCCGTTTTTGATGCCGACGCCACTTGCGCGATACGGCCCCTGGGTGATGACTCACCAAAATTAGCGTGCGGAGTAAGCTCTTCATCAAGGGACTTGTGCATGGCTGTCATGAAGGCATTCTTCATCCTGATGGTGTAGTTCAGGGTCTGTGGCCAGGTCGCTTCGGACACATGCTGTTGGAATAATTCTAATGTTAATAACATTGCATGCAATCTTGAGTAAGCCCTAGGACAGGGCTGGGCTGATCATCGTACAACCACGCGATCAAACATAGTATGTTTGGTTATCGGAATTTACCCCCAGTATGTTACCATACTGGGGGTAAATTCCGAAATCATTAAGTCAGAATCGTATTTTAGTTAAAGTTTTTTTGACAGTGTCGGAACAGATCAAAAAAGATCTACCTACATTGAAACACGATTGATAAATACGATGAAAACATAGAAAACAGCTCGTTTCTCTTTAGTCAAAATATGTGTTGACTGATATACCTACGTCCCTTGATACTTAGTTGTATCCCCGAAATGTATCAGGGCTCATACCTGCTTTAGTTGAGTCTGAATTTAGGGGAATGGGTATGAGGGGGATAGAGATGGTGGGGAGGATGGGGGGCAAACCCCTCTCTTCCCATCACCCCTATTTCCCTAAATTCAGAGTCAACTTAAGTCAATTAGAACCTGTATCAGTAAATTAAATATTTACTGTGCATTGTATTTTTTTATTTGCTATAAAAATCATTTTAATATTAAGTACTTTTATGGAAAAAGCAAAAACCGTAATAAGGCAAATTCGCGGACGAACGCTAGTTAATTAAGCGAAGGCTTTCCAACAAGGTCAGGGTCACACAATTTCGTGGTATCCAGCCCGACAACGTTTCTCTTTTGCGTTTATTACCGGTTCGGTGACAGACAATGACAATCCTTTTACTACATTTCCGAAATTGATATTATTAAAGCAAAAGATATAGCTTTTTATTGTTTATATTTTTATTTTATAATTCCGGGCGAGGCTCGCTTCCATCTTCAGCCTTTTCAATACTTAATATCAGGTATGATGAAGGCTAAGAGACTCCCCGTCGTTCATAATAAAAAACATCATTTTATTGACGTATTTGACATATTTTACTATATTCTTCTTCTTCTTATCGTATGAGGATTAGTGGCCACCTCTAGTGTCAGAGTTTATCAGGCCGCCTATAAGGCCTCTGACTTGGCTTAACGACTGTTATCAGAAGACAACACCAGGACCGACGGTTTAACGTGCCCTCCGAAGCACGGAAGCGCTCAGCTATAATGCCACTTTACGGTCACCCATCCGACACCTGACCGGGCTGAACGTTGCTTAACGAACGTGATCGAATACGATCGGTCTGTCAAGCGCGGCCATGAGCGCTTCATCCTGATATTAACGGGAACCACGCGAGTAAAAAAATATGAAAGTGCAATGATAAAAAAAAAAAAGACGGGTTGCACTCCGGGAGTGCCGGCAGAAGTGAAATCTTGATTATTAACGTTGAGCATGTTTGATATTTTGGAATGGTTAGGGAATAATTTTGCACCAATTGCTTTATCAGTATAAAAGTACTATCATTTATGTGGTAGAATCAATGATTTCAAAAGGAAGGATGCGCCCATATGAACATCTGACATAAAACTGTTTCATACCAGTACAATCAGAGCCATCTGTGAACAACTCACTCGAACTTCTTCCATCGCATAGGTGTATTAGAGGTGGGCAAAAAAGATTACAGAAGTGAACGATTTCGTTCAATTGGAGCTATTTTATCTATCACTCATCCAGTTTATTTAGGGACCTAGTACTATTTTTAAATATTGTTTGATTAATTTAAAATAAAAAAGGCTTGTTTCAAATTAAAATTACATTTTTGTCCAATCTGTCATCACTGCATTTTTTTTTATATAGTAATAAACGAAAAATATTTTTATAAAGAATATAATCATCTTATAGACGGGCTTTAGGGTATTTTCTCAATATTTTCCATTTAAGTGCATTTTAATGAATAACAACAAACTTTAATGCAATATTAGACGTAGGTAATAGCACCGTAACTCGTGCAATTGTCTTGCTATTGATACGCGGCGTTCGTAGCCTACCTATATTTTCGCTTCACTATCGTTTTTTGAGTTAATTAACCATGGAACTAAAGGCGACTATCCAGCCAGCTTTCCATAAAAAGACTTCACTAAAATGCAGCTGTTAAAATGTGAATATTTCTACAAATACTACCGCCACTAGCGGTAATCGGTGGAAGCGACAGAGTTTTCATACTTTAGTTACATTTTGGTCTTAGTTTCTTAGTTTTAGTTCCATTGACAGCCTACAAGTTTTTGCACTGGCGTTATGTCAATAATATGTTCGTTTCATAGTAAAATATTATTTAAAAATTAATATAAAATATTGGCTAGCATTACAAATTCTATAATTATGCGAGGACATTTGGATTTTTAAGCTTTACTGATTACATCTCTCATTATGCCAGCTGCTTGTCAGGGGAATTTTGAACCGACTCCTTTCATACTAGACTAAAATGATTCATTCATTCAGTTCTTTTGCATAGTTTATAATAATGGCCCATCTCTAGTGCCTTCATCTACTGCCATTAACCCTGCCAGTGGTCGCATGGATTACACATTTGCTCATCCCCGTAGAATAACATCACAATATCACAATTTTCGCATTTTTGCTCACTATACGGGAAAATAGATTAACTTCTTGAAAATGCTTTATCTACAATAGCTTCAAATAATATCAATCGAAAACATTTTATGGTGCTACTCTATGATGTTTATAATATTCTAAAGATATTTATTCCTCGAAGTCAATCTACACTGACGTATATAATGCGCGCGACCCCTTCAATACTCCTTCAAATTAGTGCGTGATTGACACGATGCCAGAGACTGAACTTAGTTTTTCGGAATTTCGAACCCAGTGGTTACTGGGTCCGAAATTCAATCCACTGCCCAATCTTGTCTACACATACCCGGTTGGGTATGTGTAGACAAGATTGGGCAGTAAGTCAGACTGCCCGCACAAATTATATTGACTGCCCGAAAATAGACAGCAAGTCAGTGCTGGACTGGACTGGGTTGTATGAAGTGTCAACACGAGCCCAGTAGCGAGAACATTTACAAGAAAAACATGTAAAATAAAATGCGGCTGCTAATGGGATAACCAAGCAATGGCTCTCGATAGGAGCTGTCAAATAATGCATTCTCTCAGTGGCCGCTTTATATGTTCACATCATGTTTTCTTGAAAATGTTTCGCCAGTGGAAACGGGGGTCACGTTATCCAAACTTTAATACTTTCTGAATTCAGTACATAGATATTTTGAACTTAGGTTTTTAGTATGACAGTCATATTATGACAATATTAACTTCGGAAGAATAAGATATTTTTCTCTATTTTCAATTATATTTGGCATATTTACACCTGTATTCCACGCGACCAATCAGGTAGTTTTGTACTCGACCACTCTAGGGTTAAGACTGTCGTCGAACAATTCATAAGCCAGATAATATCGTTTAAATAAAATTGTTAGACATGCAAAAAAAATAATGTAAAGCTGTTTACGGATGATACGATATTCCACGGACCTTTTTAACTATTGGGTCATAATTTTTGCACCATTTTACTACACAAATCCGTAATTTTTATGAAATGACAGCCAACGTCTTTCAACTTCAGTCTCCCGTTGACAACTGAATCATCGTTGGCCCTAAACTGATATTTTAGGGCCAACGATTTGGCACGCTTTTTAGCACCGTTGGCCGGGTCCTTACGCTAGTAATATATAAGTCAATGGGTAGAATACAATATTCATTTATTGCGCTATCGTACACAAACATGACAAACCATATTAAAGTGGACGTTAAGTTAGGTAATAAGATATAAGAAAACATTAGTTATTATAGAGAATCGAAAAATATATATTGACAATAAAACAAGAGACAAGTAAAAGACATTATCAACAGTCTGTCGCTAAGCAACCGAGACCATAGTCAACCTGTCACCTCAACATTCTCCATCAGTCCTACGCTTTTTCGATCAGGTCACGTGTCCTGACGCGAGTTTAAGATTTTATACCCATTACAGAAAAAGTGCTCAACGCCGCTAAAGAAGTTTTCACTTCAAAAAGATGATTTGATTTGTGGCGATTGCCCAAGCTATTTAGTTGTAGGGTAAAATATTGTGAATTATCCATACGCGATCTACTCAGATTATTATCAACTAAATATAGGTTCTAAACTGTATGTCCTGAATCTCGTTTTCTGACACTGGCCTTTAATTACACCGAGAAAAACGAACCCAAACACAATAACATACAGTCAACAACACCTCAGGCTTCACATTTTGACATTGAGAGCACCTTATGACGCTCGTAATAGAAGCGGTTTTTGTAATGCAGTGTGACATACTTTGGGTTGTACATTCTGTACGTGATGACATGTGTAGCTTGACAGACGACCAGCCATATCGGTGGTATGCGTTCTGCGAATGTTTCAACGTGCCATTTGGCACAACACATCACTTAACGATTGCTCATCGAGTTACCTGGGTCGCATTTAAGTGACAGTTGTTTTAAAAATATGGGCAGGGCTTTAAAATCAAGACAGCTTGTTACTTCTGCTATTCTTTTCATTCATCATTGTTATAATTATAACAACATTATACGTAAGAATAATGTAGTACGAGAATTGAGACTTTGTTTTCAGCTATTCATTCATCATTGTTATAGGTAAGTGCTCATGGCCGCGCTTGACAGATTGATCACGTTTGTTAAGCAAAGTTCAGCCCAGTCAGGTGTCGGATGGGTGTCCGTAAAGTGGCATTATAACTAAGCGCTTCCGTGCTTCGAAGGGTACGTTAAATCGTCGGTCCCGGCTGTTGTCATTTGATTGACAACGGTGTCTAGGGCATGGAAAATAATATACAACTTAAAAATGTATTTAAAAATATTATCTGGACAATATTGAATAAGTTTTACTTTGTAATAATATATATTAATATTGTACTTAATACCTTTTAGTCTTTGTAATTGTTAAGTATCGATGTTATATATTTTGATGTTACTGAACTCTTCACTCGCAGACAAACCATGGAAATGGTTTTGCGAGGAAGAGTATGTATTACACATAAGTGATTTTTTAATAAAATAAATAAATTAAAAGAAAATACAGTCGTTAAGCCAAGTCAGAGGCCTTATAGGGGGCTTAATAAACTCTCGACACCAGAGGTGGCCACTAATCCTCACTCGATAAGGCAAAGATTGTTATAATAATTAAATCGTAAAGAAAATGTAACGACTTAAGCAGTTTCTTCAATCTGTATTCTTGGTCCCCGACTGATGACTGCAAATGAGTTATTGACAACAATCAATCGGTATTGTAGTGGGTTATGGCAATTCCTCCTTATCCATCCATTGGGAACGCATCTACGCCTCACCGCAGTAGAAATATAAAAAAGACTGCTGGAGATTTAAACATGGATGTTAAAATAAACGAAAGTACGCTACATTGTTTTATAACCCATCAAAATATATTTCAATATAGGTAGACACTAATCAACGGACCATGAAATCTAGCGAAGGACGGATCGAGAGCCGGCGATTATGTCGTCAAACCGATACGAGCCTATTGTGTAAAACTGATTACAATACGTAAAACCGCTTCTACAACTAATGAATCACCACGACCAAATGTCGGACATTGTTTTGACTGATTTATATTTAACTTGTCTTGATGTGTTATGTATGTTGACGGAGTGCAAGCAACAGTGTAAGGGACACAAATGCATCTTTTTTTTTTTTTTTCAATGAGGTTCCATACGTTTCTATTTTAATCAAAATAAAGACACCATAACTGTTGCTGTACCCATTTATACCTACTACAAGAACTGTAGAACTAAAACACAGCAAAGTTATTATACTTATATTGATAAGTTGACAAAGTAGTTGAGTTAAACGAAAAGTTCCTATTATAAAGCTAATTATCGATCGATAAGGTTGAAAGTTGAACGATCTCCTAGTGTCAATCAAGTTAACACCCTGGCCCTTTCAATCTCCAGAGTGGCAGAATTAAGGATCACATTATTCTATTTTTGGCCTCACTTCCTAAATGTATACTTTATTGTGGAATATAGGTATAAGTTCACGTGAAAATCCTCCTGCTTTCACAATCACATCAATTATTTAGTCAGCCCAAGGGAGATATGAAGAAAAGCCCAAGAAGAGATATATAGCAATCGATTTCCCTTTGAAAATTTGAACTCCTTATGACAGGTTGGGTCTTCACTAACTCGACACAAGAGACTGGACACACGTGTGTCCAGTTGATGAAACATAAAATTAGTATCACTTATTATTTAGTCATCTGGTCAAGATTTTGACGCGTGTCCAGTCCAAATAGTAAACTTAAATTAAACAAATTTTATGTTTTCGACAGGCCACAATAGGTTAGTGACATGAAATAACTAAGGACGTTGTCCCTTTGTATTCAATTTACGATGCAGACATACTACTTTAGAAGTCGAAGGTAAAATTAAGTATATGAATGTCCTTGTCGGTAGACAATAGAAATGTCGATATCAATACTATAGTTTTTCTTTCCGACATCGATATAGTAGTCAGATAGTCATGATAAAGGATCTAACAATCAGACTTCCTGCCTGTTTAAACTTCCTTCAGTTTAAAGTCTGGTTGTTAGATCCTGACGATGGTGACAAGAATCGGAACTGTGGTTTATTCGATGTTTAATATTCAGCGATTCCGGGATTGTAGGATTTTCACGACAGCTCAAAAAAAGAGCGACATAAGTAAATTTTGGTTTTATGTACGTATGTGAGATTCCTTTCATCATAACTTCTGATGCCTTAGCGGATTTGGATGTAGGTAGGGGGTATCGTCAGTTTTCTTACATCAGCCCGAGTGACACTAGTTATAATTTTTACCGACGCGCATCGGCGAAATTTTATAAACATTTCAGTCTCAAAAAAAACTTTTGTCTACAGAACTAGGTAAATGTTCCCAATATTTGTTGAGTGCTATAATTCATACTTTTTGAGTTGCATATGGACAAAAACTACTTTACTTTACTTACAGCAAAAATCTGCGAACTATCCTAAATTATTGCATGTAGGTAGGTAAGCGTGGAGAAGCCTCTAATTATATTGGTATTTTCATCCATTTGTTTAACTGTCGCCAATTTTATACTTAAAGTTCCTGTTTATGATTTTGAGGGTTTCGTACCAAAATGGTTAAAAGGAACCCTTATGGTGCGACTCAGTCTGTCTGTCTGTCTGTCACAGCTGGCTATATCAAAATCTACTAAAGCTATCAACTTGAAATTTGGAATAGTTTAAGATGACGTTTGCCCAACTATTTTGCATATAAGAGAAATAAATAAAAAAATATTTTTATTTGCAACAGGGACTGAAAGGGGGTCTAAAAATTCAAAATGGGGCTACTAAGGCATGTGGGGTATCATATGAAAGAACGCTGCGTGCACATTCTCAAACATTTATTAGGCCGCATAGTTTTCGACTTTTTGCGAAAATTGTGAAAAATATAGAACAGTGCCGAAATTTTACTATACATATGCAAAAGACTATAGTGCTGAAAATATAAGTAAATTCAAAGCATGAATAAGTAATCTTTCGTGGTCAGAGGTATACAACGAACCTGACTAGCGTTCAACTCATTTCATAAACAATTGTTGTTGTTTTATATTTATGTTTTCCAAAAATAAGAATTAAAGTAAATAATGAACAAGAAAACAATAAAAAATGGATAAGCAAAGGACTTAAAAAAAAGTTGTACAGCTAAGAGATTTTTACGCTTTAAATATTATAAAAATAAAAATGCCAACATAAGAACAATAAACAACTGTAAAGCCACCGGGCTTTCATAAAGCTTGACAAGTCGACAATTTGTCAACTATACTCGAACATACTTTTTTGTCACTGATCTACGCAATTTGTACCATTGTCATCATTGCAGAAGGTAGGTTTTCTATAAAAGGCAATCATACATTATAAAGTTCTCTTTATCAAAATCTTATTACGAACTCTTTCGATCATGTGAGAATTTATAAAAGAAAAATATCTGTCACTCCTCTTCCTGACACAGACCAAGGATGCCTATCAAAAAAGTGCGACAATTTGACAAATATGTCAGATTTTCCGATTACAAATATTCATTGACTTGTAAATATATGGACCAGCCATACCTACAAAATTAGCGTGCATACCTATATTATGTTTGGCGCATAATATGGCCGCTCACCCTAGTGTTGTACCATATTGAATAGCTGATATCGAAATAGTTACAATTAAAACTTATAATAAATATACGTTTTAAATATTAATTTATACTCCTCAGAACAAAAAAAGGCCGGCTTAGGCCCAGAAATGGATTTAAAACCAACTACTTCACTTGCTTTTTAAGCATTTATTTGGCAATTGGGGTGGGAGGTTACATAATGTAGTGCGAAGTCCATCTCCAATAGTCTTACGTGATTATGTAATTGGGTTTAGCGCGTTTAATTAAGTTTAATATATAGATAAATAATTATTATAGTATTTCAGATCTTTCGGGCCGACAGTTCGTACGATAGACGTTAAAAATTTTCCCACTTGCGAGTATCGTTCCGAAGTAAGCACCAAAAGTGTTAGCGCGCTAAAGCATGTGGCCGCACTTGCGTGTATCGTGGCATTGTCCGAAGCTTCGGGGCGATACACGTAGGTACGGCCATAGCATAAAAAGGGGCTAAATTTAATAATCAAACTCATTCTTATGGAATCCGTTTGAAAGGTAAAAGCATTTTTTTTTAAAGAAAACAGCTCATTGTCTATGTATGCCTATTTTAAGCTACATTAAAAGTAATTATTACTTAAGCAATTATTTTGTATGAAAGTAATTGTATAAGTTTGAATTACTTTTACTCAAGAAGTTAGTTGCCTTCTATTATAAATACGAGAGTTCACACTTCTATTTATTATAGTCAAGTGTAAGTAACTACCTACCTAGTTAATTAAAAGTAAATTATACTTATGCATTTTTTTCATACAAAATAGTTACTTAAATAATTACCTTTATTGACGTATTACTTACATTACGACTATAAACACGTATGGTATACAGGAGTGAGAGGAGGAAAAATAAGTTACGTTTGATTGTTTAAAATATAGTATTACTTTTTTATTCATTTCCAAATAATACCAATTTAATAAAATAATTTCTAAACAATACTGTATCACAAATTTTTTAGCATGGTATCGGAACCTAAGATCGAGATAACCTTGATAATCGATTTAATAAGCAGTCCATCCATCCATCTCCAAAGATCCAAAGATTCTTTCGTAAAGCCAGTTTCAACATTTACAAGTTGGTACCATTTACTTAGTGTCCGAGGGTGTGATAAACAAGTGTTTTAGGTTTTCCTCATAAAATTTTAAGTTTTTGATAATTATAAATGGAGAGCAAGGGCGAATTTCCTGTTTTCTTCGCCATACTTTTCAAAGGTATAGAGATTTGGCTTTGGCAATTTGCCTCTTCAAAAAATCTTTTGATCCTGTACATTCTTCCAAAATAACAGTTTCATCAATATTAATTGATTTTCTTCTTTGAAGATCTTCTATTACATTAACGAATATAGCAATCTTTTTATCACGTCTTCATACCCTTTCGTTTAAATTTTTTACTTTCTTCTTTAAAAGAACACTTTTCTGCAAGACTTAAATATATTTTTTTTTAATCTGAAAATAAAAGGAATGATCAGGTTTAAAAGACTACTTATAAAACTAATAATAATTAACCTAGCCTATATTACATTAAGTCAAATATTATACAGTTTATTTATACTGACCATCGCATTGATTATTGTGAGATTGACTTGTTAGTATTTGTTTTTGCCTGGTTGGTTGAAAAATATTTGATAGGCTGAAAATGAACAAAAGAATCATTAATTACTTTCAATTTAATTTAGTTAATGATAAGGTCATGTGTGTAAATTTTTTTATCACTATTATACTGTACTAAAGCTATATAGCTACGTAAAGTAATATCACACATAGCTTATGTACAGTAAGTCAAACAGTAAAAAACAATCAATTTAATTCTCTTACTTTTACTTAGACAATTATAAAACATATCCTCACCGTAGTAGATGTTGACGCACCTTCTAGTGAACTAGTCATTTCTCGACTCTTTTGATTCTTCAAACAGATTTGATTAGGCTGAAAATATATAAATAGCTTTGATACAACTTCTACAAACTATAATAGGATTCAGAATAAGATAGAAGAATACACTATTCTGCTTTATAAAATTATTTACAATGTAAAAATCTCTTACCAAAAGAGTCACGCAATCTTGTTACATCGAAAGTTTTCATCAAAATGCATCAGTGCAAACATACCAAATTTTATGTCGTGTGTTTATATTTTCTTGACCAATAGCCTCTATCCATTTCTGCTTCGAAATTTTGTTCGAAGGAAATCTATTTGACAAAACACCATTGATGAATAAAATGACAAATGTATCGATATTTCAACACAACCCATGACATCACTAATTTTACAAATGCAATACAACTCGAACTTTAATATGAAAAAAACTTCGAAATACCACAACTTAAAACAATATATGTCCTTATAATCTTTCAAAACAACTTTTTCTTATATTTCATTACACAATATCGTTTTAGATTCAACAGTAATTGTGAAAATTTAATACTAACCTATGGAGAGTCAATGAAGGTTGATTAATGTTTTTCCTTGCACCGTACTGCTTAACACAACACGAAGGCATGATGTTCCCAACTCTAGCAAGGCTCTGAATGGAACAGAACCAGGTTTTTGTGCGTATTTATCAAAAAATAAACAAAACTGTTGAGAGTTAATAAAAATTTGACAGCAGATCTACCACAGAACTTGGAACTAAAGATGGCGATGCCGGCACGCGTCAAAACGCTCATGACGTCACATGAAAATGTTGCCAAAATGTGTACTGTGCAAACACTATCCGTCTCTTTACCCATACGCAAACATAGGTGAGTTAGAAAGAGACAAACATCGATTTGATAAGAATGTATCGATTTAATATATATTTGTATAAGCAAATTTTATATAGATCTATAGGGCGCCTCCATAGTTCTGTTGTATCTCTATGCAAATATTAGAAAAACCAAATGTTTTTTGAAACGTTAAATTGTAGAATTGTCTCGACAATTTGACAATTATGTCGGCTTTTCATAAAGCACCAATGTTATATGAAACGTACAATCGTCAAATTGTCGCCTGTCACCTGTCGCTGACAATTGTAATCTTTATGAATAAAACATTTGATGACGGTATTGAAAAAAATAAAATTAATAATAAAAATTTGACAAACCCTACGGACATAGCTACGTGTTTAAATAACCATTTTATTGATTCAACAAATATTTCGACATGTAGCAATACTGATAAAAAAACAAATATTAAAGGTACATCTAATTCTATGTATCTCAGACCAATGACAGAAGCAGAGGTCATAAGAGAAATAATGACTTTAAACACGACTAATTCTGAGGGTTATGACGGAATAAGTACCAAAATAATTAAAAAGTGTGTTACTGAACTAAGTGATATATTAACACATCTAATCAATCTGTCATTTGCGTCAGGGACTTTCCCTGATAGCTTAAAACTGCCCCTTGTGAAACCTCTATATAAATAAGGAGATAAAGTGGAAAATTATCGTCCGATTACTTTAATATCCATTTTATCAAAAATCTTCGAAAAATGTATGTACAAGCGCCTACTAGATTATTGCAATAAATTTGAAAAAATTTATGCAGATCAATACGGCTTTCAAAAGGAAAAATCGACAACACTAGCTATCTTTAACGTAATACGCTCAGTGTTGACAACTTTTAATAATAATAATACGACTACAGGTCTATTCTTTGACTTATCCTAAGCATTCGACTTTGTCTTACACACAACACTACTACAAAAGCTCGAATTGGTGGGAATTAGAGAGCTACCACTTCCAATGTTTAAGTCCTACTGAACAAAACGACGACAATCAGTTTTAATAAAAAAAGTCATAGGAAAAGAGTTAATCTCGCATTCGTCAAAATATCAAGAAAATCATTGTGGAGTCCCTCAAGGGAGCATATTAGGACCAATTTTATTTCTTCTTTATCTTAATGACATAACTCAAATAACAAATAAAAAATGTATACTATTTGCAGATGACATTTCGATAATTGTAACTTCTAATAAAAAATATAATTCAATACGTGACCATGAAATTGACATATAATAATATTGACGAAATTATAAATGGCTGGAATCGAATAATTTAAAGATTAATCTTGAAAAATGTAATTACATTTAATTCAATAAAACAAAACAATCTAAATTTAGTATTTAACTTAACGTAGACAAAATAAAGGAAGCGAAACATAAGTTTCTTGGCTTAACTATAGACCCAGATTTAAACTGGAAAAAACATGTAGAAGATTTATGCAATAGAATCAACAAATTTGTATACGCTCTACGGAAAATGAGAAATGACAGAAATTTAAAGACAGCTATATAATGACTTATCGTGCCTATATAGAATCGATTATTCGTTACGGTTTAGTGATATAGGGCGGAGTACGGATAAAAATAAAATATTTGTAGCTCAGAAAAGTGTATTAAGGCAATATGTGGTATTGCACCTGACGTATCATACAAACCATATTTTAAAAGTCTTGGTTTGCTGCCGTTAGCGTCACTTTATATACTTGAAATTTCAAATTTTGTAAGGAAACACGGCAATTACTTTAAAAGAGCACTTGACGTAAACACAAGAATTAAAAGGGACCCCAACAGACTTGTATAAACTGATATTCCGAGAACAGATAAATATGGGAAAAGCTGTTTGACGATGTGTGTTAAAATATAGAATAAATTACCTGCCAATATTAGAGAGATCTGTTCTTATACTGTACTTAAAAAGAATTTGTATAAATGGTTAAATGAATATAACTTTTATGACGTACGGGAATTATTAGACCTAAAGCATGATCAAAATAAATAATAAATAAGTTTTAGCTTCACTATTTATGATGACACATTGTACGCCTATAAATGTTGAAATAAAACAACTTTTACGGATATCAAACGCGCTATTTTCCACGAACTACGTTGTAATTGTCCGTATTTTTAGGTTTTTTAGGGGTTTTTTGATTTTCCCGACCCTTTACAGCTGCCGTGGTCACGGGATGACTCAAAAGTTGTTTTATTTCAATGAACAGTGCGCGCCAAAACATAAGATGTACGTATGCCTATAAATGTGTTAATTGTGAGAGACTTACTAAAATAATTTTAGTTTTTAAGACCATTATGTAACCACAATTAGAACAATAAAGATTATTTTATTATTTATTTAATATAAAAAACAAAATTGAACTCCAAAATGTCTTTCCTTTCAACTCTAGTTTGACAAATATCTTTGTCCCAACTTCCATGTCATTGCTTTTGAATTCAAGAAAACAGTTATGTTTTTTTCTGTTTCATGCTATGAATAGTTTGTTTTGGTGTATAAAAAATGACTTACCTGAAATATAACAATAGCTTCATCAACTTCCATTGACATAGTGAAGTTGGCAATAGAGGACAGATTGGTGAAGGGCTGGAACATAGTTGGCTTCCTGCTGGAGTCTAAAACAAATAATTAGGTATAAAAATCAAATTTTTACCAATCAATCCTACTAATATTATGAATGCAAAAGTTTGTGAGGATGTTTGGATGAATGGATGTTTGTTACTCTTTCACGCAAAAACTATTGAACGGATTAAGATGAAACTTTAAAGGATAGCTTACATCAAAATAACCTATTATTAATAACGATTTTATTATGTGAGTATGTACGGACTAATTTTAACTATATAAATTGTGAAATAAAAACTCTTTTTTAAAATAATATTTATATTGTAGGTACTTGTCCTATTTTCCAGATAAGTAAGATGTTTAAAAAAATGTAACTCCACTTCACAAACACCTTGATAAAAAGTATGTCTTAACCCCTGTCCCATGCATCACATATGATACATAACAATTGAAAATCAATTGTTATAATTCTTGGACAGCGAACCTATTAAGGGCTTCAGAATAGAAACATCCATCCTTTGTCGCCAGGGGCCCTAATCCGAGGGCCTGGAGATCTGTTGTACAGTCACGCAGCATTGTTCAGTCTCCAGCTGCCTTATTCACAACCTTCGGAACTTTCCAACAGCGGCATGTATGCATTTGTCACTGTCACTCACTTCAAAATAGAGAAAGACAAAGCATAGATTTCGAATCCGATTCCGTGTCCAATTGTTTGTGAACCAGCCCGCAGACTCTCACAAAGGTTTCTGCTTTGTTCAATGACATTTACCTTATTATGTCTATAAATATTATGTAACCTTTGTGAAGAGTAAATAAATAAATAAAATTATTATTATTATTACATACAACATTTTATCTATGGCTACATTTTATCGATATTCCCAAGGGAATGGGAACCACGCGGGTGAAACTATTATTGGTCACTAATATTATACTAAATGATTTCAGTTACATAAATTTCAAGATTGAATGAGAACTTTTCCCATAAGCTTGATAGTGGAACTCAAATGATTGCACCTAACTTAGCTGGGATATGCAAAAATAGATATGCAAATATAGAATTCAGTATATTTCAATCCATTTATAGATAAGTAAAGCTATAATATTACTAATATTATAAATGCAAAAGTTTGCGATGGATGTTTGTCTGTTAATTCAATTCAAATTTGTATGTTAATCTTTCACGCAAAAACTACAGAATGGAATTGAATGTTTGGCACTCAACTCAAATAGTAGATTGGCTGGATTAAAGCATATGATATTTTTTCCTGATATTTCCCACGGGAACGGGGACCACGAAGGTGAAACCGCGGACAGCTACTAGTATATCCTAATCCTAACTAATATTATAAATGCGATAGTGTGTTGTTGTTCCTTGACGCCCCTAAGGTGCTTGGTTGCTTAGACCAATCGACTTGATTTTTTGCATTGCATTAGTTGAAAGGATGGTGTGTAACATTTTTTTATTAATGATAATTTACAATCAGTCGCCAGAATATAAGTATTTGTGATGAGTGCTATCCACGTTAAAGAGTAAAGAAAGCCAGTGCTTCAGCCTTTCTTAGTCAAAGAATATAGGTCTATGCTTCCAAATTTAGGGAATTGTGGTAGGTCACAGGTGTAGATATTATACAGTATCGGGCCAAGTACCGACCCTTGCGGGACACCAGCATGGATGTTGTAAAATGAAGACCCTTCCCCTCTATATAACACTTGAAACATTTCTTCAAGGTAAGACTTAATTATGGGATATACTAAGTGAGGTAGTAATGTTTTAATTTTACTCAACAGTCCCTTGTGCCAGACGTGATCAAAAGTACGTAGAAGGCAGCTGAGCAGTATTCTTTCTTTTCCAGACCCTGTTTAATGGTTTAATAAACTCGATGTACTTGCTGAACGGTGGAGTGTTCTTCACGGAACCCAAATTGGTGGTGTTGAATTAGGTTATTCTCCTCTAAGAAGTCCTTTAATGTTATTAAGGGATTTTTTTCCCAGCACAGGTGTAAGGCTGAAACGTTGATATGAAGCACATTCAGTTGGTGGTTTTCCTGGCTTGTGAATCATTATTATTTGTGATATCTTCCAAGCAGTAAGAAAATGACCTTTTATCATTATGGCATTAAATAACAACATCAGGAATACTTAGAGACAAAGTTGTAGGCAGGTGATTTTTTATTTGACATTTTAGTCATTTCAGCGAAAATTTCTCTTGGATGTTGGCTTTAAAGGAAGACATAGCTGAAAGTCTTGAGTCAGAACAACGTCGATCTCCGAGGCAACCTGATCTGGGCATTCGTTTGGCTGAGAGACAAAGTGTAGGTGTTCTGCAAAAGCTTGGGCTTTTTCTGTATCTGTATGTACCCCTGTTAGTTCATTTTGAATTGGGTTTTGGATTTGGGTTTCAATCCTGGGGCTTATTGATGTTCCCTGTAGTTTTCCATAGGAGAGTAACATAGGCTACTTTTAATTGAAATATTCCAATGGGAATGGGAACCACGAGGGTGAAACCGCGGGCTGTTTCTAGTATATTATAAATAAGGAAGTAACTTTTGTCCATCTGTAACATATTTACTATACCACTGAAGCATTTTAACTGAATTTTGGCATAGATATACATTGAAGCTTATAAAATGACAAAGGCAATTTTTTTTATTTTTTCAAAGCTACAGACCACCATGATGGGGCCAATTTACAGTATTAAGCACTTACTTGAAAATTTTTGGCTGACCAATTTCATCAGTTCCTGCGTCTTTGGGGTGTCAGGTGTGTAGAGAACCACTGGAGGTTTCCCAACTTTTTCCAGGGGGAATGGTTCCTAATGGGTATAAGATAGAAGTTATAAAGTTGGAAGTTATCAGGTAGCAAACATTATAGAATAAGTCTGTACAATATACCAAAAATAAACCAGACCGAACAATAAAGGACCTTGCATATCCTCAATTGATTCGAGATTTAATATCTAGATTAAATGCAAAATAATCATGGAATTTTATGTAAGTATAGATAACTTGGATAATATATTTTTTTTGTATTCATTTTTAGAGAGAGTTCTATATTTTCATCTTTATTGTAGATTTTAGATTTGATGTAATTAATATATTAAAGATCCTTATTATATCATAATATCACTTAAATGGGTCAAAAGAACTTAAACACAGTTTGGTAGATAGTTGGATATTTAAGGATAAACTATCTTGACCTACATTAAAGTATTGGTTCTACAAATCAACATAATAATGGTTCCTGAAACACAGTTCTGGCAAGTAGCCAATTGTTGGCAAAAGTGATCACTTTTTAGATGATTGTTAAATAAAATTAATTTCATAAAAAAAGTCTCAATTAATTTCATTAAAAAAATCTCAAAATAAATCCTATCTCTGGTTAAAATTGAACTCTAACTTCAGTAAAAATATTACAATTTTGATAAATTAGTGTGGTATTCCACTCCAAGTACCTTTGTGTAACAATAATAGTATTGGCATGGCATATTACTTACAGTTTGTTGGATTTCAACCAAATCAGAGTCTTGAGCATGTTTTGAGGTAGGATTGATATCTTCCTTGAATGAATACAGTAATATTATGATCGCCAGTGGAGCGATGAACTCTAATGGTGTACGAATATACTTTGTTTTTCTAGCAACAAAGTGCTTCCACATCAAAATTGAGAGAACCCGACACTCCATTTTTGTGCCTTGTTAGGAACCTCATCCAAAGATTTCTCTTTCTATGAATCACCTTTTTGCAAAGATAATACGATTACCTACACTTTAAAACATATTAGAAGTTTTACAACTTCTTTGGTTACCTACATCAAAAGAAAAAAATATTGTTTTGTAATATTATAGTTCATGTTCGAGTACTTATTATTTTATGAAATACTGATTCATCATCAATCACTTAGGAAATTGTCCTCTTATTCTTCAGAGCTTTTTTGAAAGTTTTGAATGAGGACAGACCGTGGCCGTGGCACATCACTTTTATCTATTGACGATATTATTTCACTGTACAACAAACGCAAGACAATCCAAAGTACAATATAACGACCATACTGTACTGCACTGGAAGCAGCAAGATGAAGAAAAGCACAAGAAAATAATTTGACGATTTTTTGTTTTGTTGCACAGCACAGCCAAACAGAACGAAGTACGAACTGACACTGACATTGACTTAACATGACACATGACAAGACAACTGACGGCTAGGGAGGATGCATCTGAAAAAAAATTCGATTATGAAATAAATCGATTAATATGTCCATCGATGGCGTAGGTCTACGATGGCATATTATTTCATCAGTCTTTTGAAAACAGTTTAACTACCTATTTGAAGTTCCTAATCAAACATGTCACTGGATGCCGCAAGCATCATGGCTACACAGAGTCAACTGTTTTACGAATAGTAGGTAAGTAAGTCATTGATTAAAAACTTCGTTTATCGAACGACATTAAAGTAATTCATGACAAAAAGTGTTAATTGCATATTTAAAAGTTTTGTTTTTACTTCTTTACCACGAAGCGGTCGCCGCGAGCCGCACCTTTACTTCAGATTTGTTTACGGTAAGAATGTTTGAAAACGCACCGTCCATACTTAACCTCAAAATTGCTTTTTTATTACACGTTTTAGAAATAATATTATGTGTTACTTCATAAATATCTTCCTTTTATTGTCCAAGTTTGATATATGCTATTAGTTCACTAAAGAACCTAGTTGGATCATAAGTTCTGTCACACATGTTAATTTTTTGAATAGATATGGATTTTAAGGGTTTCGTTTTTTGCCATTAGGCTACGAAACCCTTTGCGTTTGTTGTACAGTGAAATAATTTCGTCAATAGATAAAAGTGATGTGCCACGGCCACGGTCTGTCCTCAATCAAAACTTTCAAAAAAGCTCTGAAGAATTAAGAAGACAATTTCCTAAGTGATTGATGATGAATCAGTATTTCATTAAATAATAAGTAGTCGAACATGAACCATAATATTACAAAACAATATTTTTTTCTTTTGATTTAGGTAACCAAAGAAGTTGTAAAACTTCTAATATTTGTTTAAAGTGTAGGTAATCGTATTATCTTTGCAAAAAGGTGATTCATAGAAAGAGAAATCTTTGGATGAGGTTCCTAACAAGGCACAGAAATGGAGTGTCGGGTTCCCTCAATTTTGATGTAGATTCGTAATGTCCGATGTATGTTACAGCCACTTGATTCCAAAACTCTGAGGATTACACAGTTGAAACTTGGTAGGTAAACCGCTTTACGTTTTTACACAATAATAAAAAAATATATATAATATGGAAATAAAGCTGAATTTTATTTTTCATCTAACCTATACGTGCGGGGTATCTATAGATAGGTCTTTAAAAATAACATTGAGATTCATAAAACAGTTTTTCTCAAAGTCAACCGTTTGAATGATATACACTAAAACTATAACTTTTAAAATAAGAACGTGAAAAATCTAAATAAATATATGCTGTAGACCTTTATAAAAACTTTTAACGAAAACTAGTTTGAACGAAATATATTATGCAGTTTCAGAGCTATAGCACATTTGCCATAAACACAAATATAACTTTGTCATTCATACAGACACCATGAAAAACATAGTTATTTTTGCAGGCGAAAAATTATAGTGGCATTTTGGGTACTGTGTAATAATAATTGAAACTTTATTGCACACGATACAAAAACAAACACATACAGAGAAAATGACAAAAAAGAGGAACACACAGTAGGTGGTCTTATTGCTATATAGCAATCTCTTCCAGACAACCTTAGGTGAGAGACAGAACCCTTCATCTGCGAGTTCAATTTGCACTTGGCCGATTTTTTTTTAAATGTTAGAATGATAGATATACTAGTAACATAAAAATATATAAAAAACATAATAGGCAGCGTATTCAAAATAATGCAACCCAAAAATTAAAACCGTGTGTTGAATGAAGATCTGGGATTATAGAAAAATACCATCTCCTTGATTCATGCCTGAAAAAAAAATATTGTCCTGATGTCGTGTTTTATTAGAATGATACGCAGGAAATAAGCAACGTTCAATCCTGTCTGCAGATTTTTCTCTGCCTGTGATTTTTTTACAATGAAAGAGTACTGCAATGCAACTGATAGGCCCACAACAGTGAACAAGGTAGCGAATGTGTTGCTCCTGTCCAGTCAATTAAAGGGTTTTTTTTACAAAAACTGCATAACTGAATTGCTACATTTTTTTTAGGAGAGACAAAAAACGATGTCCAAAGGTCAGTCAGGAAACGTCAAAACCCAGAACAAATGTGCTGAAAAAATAATCACATTATTTTTGTAAAAATCTTCAAAGGTAAAGTTGTTTTTGTATTCGGCCCTCGATTTCATGTTGAATACGTAGTTTTTGTTGAAAATTTATTTCAGTAGCAGTAGCACAAACATAGCAGTTTTTCTATAGAATATTTTGATATAATAAATAAATAAATAAAATCGTAAAAAGTGCCAATTACGTAGTTTTTGTAAAAAACCCAGAAGGGTTTCCACTTTCCATTAACCACTATCACTGGCGAAGAGTAAGAAATAATTCAATACCCTTCGCCAGTGATAGTGGAGTGGCTTGGAGCGCCGTATTTTGGCCTAACAGAGGTGTTTTTCTCAGAAAAGGGCATGTAAAACAAGAACAATGTAGGTACACCAAAATTCGGTCCTGACAGACGTCGTAGACCAACTTTATCGAACCACGTTCAAAAATAAGCAATGGTCTTTTATTAGGCTTCAGGGCCTGGGGGGCTAACGCGTAAAAAATATAGATACGGACATGGGCTTCATTTGGCAGTTAAATGACCATATATGGTAATTTTATGAGCTTCAACTGTCAAATGAAGCCCACATTTTACGCGGGAATGGTTACGCGGCCCAGTGGGCTGATTATCTAACTCTGTTTCTGTTCTATTAGTTCTCCATTGAAATTAATGTAATTGTATCCTTCAAGTCAGTTTTGTGATTACGGATTACGACTTGACAAGTTAAAATTTCAATTACAATCCATTGCAATTTTGACTTATCGATAGAAATTTTTCGTATCGAGTACCGATCATATAAGCTTGTTGCAATCCAAGTGACGGCTTGGATTTGCAGTAATTTTTATAGCAATGATAACTATTCAGACCTTGTTTCTTATAATCGAAAACATGTTTTTATCATTTTAAATCTTTTGTTTTTTCTTGTATTATGATACTTACAAAGATTTTACTTATAAAATAAGCAGTATGAAAGACACTGCATCTGTTTTAAGCCCGTGCTAATAAAATGATACGCATAAAGATATTTTTTAGCCATTTAGCCATTTAGCCTTCTATACTATAATTTAGTTTTAGTAAAAATCGGAGGAGCTCGGTGGCGTAGTGGTTCACACCCTCGGCCAGCAATTTTAGCGGTTAAGCAACTTTCATCACGGGATGGGTGACCAAAGATTTACAATCGAGCTCTACCGTTACTGTGCTTCGGAAGGCACGTTTTAAAATTTTATTGTATTGCAGTCGCGTTAAACCCACCAATCCGCATTGGGCCCGCGTGTGGTCATGAGTCATGCTCATGGCCCACTCTCCTAATCAGATGGATAAAATGGCTGTTGACGATGAAGACGAATAAAACTCATAGTAGCAAAAGGTGGGCTTTGAATTTCAGATTAGATATTTCAACAACCATACAAATAAAACGCTTTCAATCCCAACATTACTTACCATTTTATTTTAATACCTTGACTAAGCATTGTTGAAAATTCATTATTATATTTAAAGAAAGATAACATGAACATACTATTGTTTACAATATGTAATCAATTTTAAATTATTTATTCTGTGATTTTCATTTTTTTGTTTTATTTTTTGTTAAACTGTGTAATAATACTAATAATAAAGAGTAAAACGTGGATGACATGACTAGTATCCATAAAAAAACTGTGGAAGAATGCTGATAAATTATGAACGTACATGTCACTGTTGCGGTGCATAACGATGCACTGACTTTTTAAATAAGTCGTAATCCATATTTCGTAGCAACCTCATGTTGTAGTATAGTTTATTATTTTATCGATAGAAAGTGAAAAGCAATTACAAAAAACCGTTTCAGTAATCGCGCATTTCATCGATAGATATTCTTAGGTGTTAGTTACAAACTGATTACAAAATGTTCATTAGAATACCTTCAATCAAAGTTAGCTAATCAGCATGCCGATGCCGGTCACATTCATGTTTAGAAAAAAATATCGATTGATAATAATCGTTTTTTTTTTTAATGTCACATCTCTACAACTGACATAGTGTGACAAGCAAGACTTTTCTTCTTTTTAATGGCCTGACTGCGATAAAATTCGCGAATTTTGCCAATGTCAAGTAAATATATTTTGTAGTTTAAAGAAATTGTACGGTAAAATCTAAAAAACGCTTTAAAACCAATGAACGTGGCAAAAAAAAGGAACTAACGTGTAACATCATTTTTGACAGTTGTGCAGCGCCTCTGCCGGCGGCGGTAATTATAAGCCTTAAAATATCACACTTGCGTAACTGTGGCTTATAATTAACGTGGCAAAAAAGGAACAAGTCCGCTATTTTGCGTAATGTCATCTCTATACATAAGGCCCGTGTTATCCATTCTAATCTTCCCTCCAGCGCCATGAGTATAACACCTACAGCCTTCACTAATAGCTTCAAAACTCATTTTTTTTTTAAATTTGACCTTATTAAGGTCAAAGGTCAGAAAAACTTTTTTCTCAAGTGACCCCAGTGAGGACACGTGCGTAGCAAGCGCTTAAGTTTAGTTTTTAAATAGCAAACAGCGCCCTCGTCTACTTTCATTTCATTAAAATTTTCAAGTTCATCTAGCTAGAGTCCTAAAGAACTAAAGTTGTTTTTGTAGAAGCGGCAGGAGTTCGAGTCCTATGTTTTAATCCAGCATGCATAGCATGAGGACCTCGACAAAGCTTTCTCGACACTTTTCTCGCGCGAGTGTATTGTCTGTCCCACTCATACCGTAATGATATGAGCGGGACAGACATCGCAAGATAAGCGTCGACATCGACATCGACAGCGAGTCACTCACGGTGCGCATGCATGATACGCTGGCAGGCTATCACTAGCAACTATATCTGTGCCAAAGGTGATGTCCAAAAATGTATGAAGTCTGGGCCACGTCTGTGTACAGTATACCAAAAGATAAATAAAGACACGATAAACAGGTTCTAATTATTCAATTTCTTTATAATCACTTGGTTTTCTAGAAGTTATAATTCTAGAAGTGACGGGTACTGTACTAATGAGACTCATAAACTTGTAATAGATCAATTGTATAAGAACATTGTTAATGTGCTTTCGGAGGGTGCCGTACAGAGTCATTGTGGATCGATGTGTAAGCGTCATCGACAATCCGTTACTGGGTGGAATAGGCATATTAAAGAGGCACACCATGAGGCGAGGATTAAGTTCCAAATATGGGAATTGTATGGGAGGCCAGCGGAAGGCATTGTGTATGGAGAGATGTGCGAAGCTCGTAAAAAGTTTAAAAGTAAGCTAAAGTGGCGTCTTAATAATCAAGACCAAATCAAAATGGACATCATTGCTCAACTCCCCTCTAACAATGATTTCGCTGGTTTCTGGAGAGCCACAAATAAACTAAATGGTTGCCCTAGTTTTCCTGACAATGTTAATGGGATAAATGACCCCAAGCAAATCGCTAATGCTTTTATGAGCCACTTCAAGACGGCTCCGGCTTTGGTTTCACCTTCATCTGGCTTGTCCGTCGAGATGCGTACTGAGCCAATCGGGGAACCCGAATATCTATATACTGCCAGAGAAGTGGAAGATTATATCCGTAGTATGAAAAAGGGTAAATCACCGGGGCACGATGGGCTCAGTATTGAGCATCTTCAGAAAGCTGGCGGTCATTTACCCAGAGTGCTCTCAATGCTCTATAATATATGTATTCGACACACATACTTGCCGTGCGACATGATGAAGACGGTTGTTGTGCCAATAGCTAAGAACAGAACGGGCGACATCTCAGACATCACGAATTATAGGCCCATATCACTTGCCACGATAATAGCCAAGGTACTTGACGGTTTGCTTGATTTGCAGCTCAGGAAACACTTAAAGCTACATGACCTACAGTTTGGTTTTAGGCAGGGAGTGTCGACTGAGTCTGCTATCCTGTGTCTCAAGCATACCGTTAGGTACTACACGGATAGATCTACCCCTATTTACGCGTGCTTTCTCGATCTGAGCAAGGCTTTTGATATGGTGTCCTATGACATCTTGTGGCGCAAACTAGAGACCACCACTCTGCCCAGAGATAATGATATGGCTTCTTAGATATTGGTACGGCAACCAAATCAATCACGTCAGATGAAACAACCGTCTATCTGACGTCTATAGATTACAATGTGGTGTGAGGCAGGGGGGTCTGACCTCGCCCAACCTTTTCAGCTTGTATGTTAATGGCTTGATTGAGAGGCTCAGTAGCATGCATGCTGGATGTTATATTGATGGAGTTTGTATAAATAATATTAGTTATGCTGACGACATGGTGCTGCTGAGCCCCTCAATCAGTGCACTAAGGAAAATGTTGGCCGAGTGTGAAGCATACGCAGTTGGACATGGTCTCAAGTATAACTAAAAAAAAACTGAAATAGTTATATTTGAATCTAGAGGGAAAAAACTGAGCAATGTCCCCCCCGTATTACTTGATGGTAATGTGTTAAATGTGGTACCAAAATTTAAATACTTGGGCCACATACTAACAAGTAATTTAAAAGACAATCTAGACATAGAGCGTGAAAGAAGGGCGCTGTCGGTTCGGGGTAATATGTTGGCCCGCAGGTTCACTCGGTGTACTAAGCAAGTTAAAATAACCTTATTTAAATCTTTCTGTCAGGTATTTTACACCAGTAGCCTGTGGGTCAACTATACCCAAAGGGCCTACAACGCTCTTAGAATACAGTACAACAATATTTTCAGGACGCTGTTGAAGTTGCCCCGCCTTTGTAGTGCGTCACTCATGTTTGCGCAAGAACATACCGACGACTTCTATGCCATTAGGCGTAAACGAATAGCGACTTTGTTACACCGGCTTCGAACCAGCTCCAACAGCGTCTTGGAAGTCATTGCGGATAAAATGGATTGTCCCATCCTTAAATGTTGGGTGGGACTATTAATCCCTTAGCCACTAACAAAGATTAGAATACCTACAAACATTTCTATGGACCATATAGTTGTCTGTAATAAAAAAAATAAAAAAAAAATATAATGAAAAACCAATTACAGAGTCGAACACAAAGTAGAACTAATGACAGTGACACTGACAGTTTTTTTCACATCAAGTTGTCTTAATTGCCGCCTTATTTCGAGTAAAAAAAAATTATATGTTTATAATAATAACCACATAACCATGCATTATATAAAATTAATTGTATTTTTCTGAGAATCAGTAAAATTTTCTCCATCTTTAGGGGTGGTGTACCTACATAGAGGTGGCCATATTGGGACATGTCCTTTCATCCAAATCCGATCAGTTGTTTTAGCGTGAAAGAGTAACAAAAAAACAAACAAATTAAGATACTTTTTACCCGCGACACGGTACGAAGACGGTATACACGTTTGGGGTGAGAGGATGTTTGTTTAAATTTTAGTAAGATGGGAATGATGCGATCACCATCAAAAGGTTAATCTTCACAGTTGCATGAAAACCTGACTCCAAGGGGCTGCTTGCGCCAAGCTGGGTTAAAACATTTAGCTCAGAGTTAAAAATGCCATTTTCATACTTACCTATTACCTATGTACATGTCACCGTCTTTTCAAAAAACCGATTGTTTATAAATATCGAAGGTATTTATAAACTGGCGAACTATTGTAAACAGGCCGTAAAATTTTCAATAAAACAGAAAAATATTCGTTTATTTATAAAAAATCATTAACATCGTTTAATTGTGTACGAACCGTTAGCAAATGCACCAATCGCGGCACGGTGTACGCGGTCATCTGATTGGCTCATGGATTGGTAGCACGGGTGTTAAATGTTTGGTCATCAGCAAATTCAGAGTTATTTAGCACTGGCTGGTCATTTATTTCTTCGCCCGCAGGCTCCGTTTCACTAATTTTAAATGAATTTTCACATTGTATGCTAAACAATTCGATAAAATTTTTGGTATTTAAAAACACTCTCGAGCACACGTTGTTTACGTTTTTACGCATTTCAATTTCAACCAATCGGCGTAAAACATGCTTTTCGTCACACGCATGCGTACAATATAAGTAACAAAGAGATACTGATTATTTATATTATAGTCCGTTTACAATAATTCGACGGTTTATAGATACCCTTGATTATTTACATACAATTGGTTCCTGCAAAAAGACGGTGACGGTGACATCTAACGAATTGAGTTCAAATAAAGTAGTTAAAGGCGCAAAAGTGCTTAATACCTTAACTAAACATGGGGCGTAAAAAACATTATGTAAAATCTTGATGTAGGTAGGTAGGTACCTATCATTATGCGCGGTCACGGTATTTGTGTAATTTAATTGGACAAATGGAAATGATTGCAGTACAATAAAATTGATTTTGCGAAGTGTTAATTAAAAAAAATCGGACAAGTGCGAGTCGGACTCACCCACCGAGGGTTCCGCACGTAGGTACTGTAGCCGCACATGTCTCAGTGAAACAATAGTTATTTGTTATGCAAGGCTGGAAAGTTGGTTATTTTGCGGCAGGTTGCCTCTATTGAAATCTGAGCAAGTGAAGGATTCTAGGTTTGCATTGACAACGCTAAAAACATTGTTGCTATGGCGATAGACTTAGACAAGATATGACATTGGTAGCAAGCCAGGCGGACTTAGAACAATTCCTACCACTAACCATACCGAATACAATATGTACACCTGAAAATCGAAATCGGGACCTCGCAACCGCACCATGCAGGCAGCATCATCGCCGAGCACTATGGAGACCATGGCACTGGAGATGATACTTCTTCCACCAAACGTAACTGATACCGGAGGGTAGCTACCGCTAGACCACAGAGGCTATAGGCTATTTGACAGGTTTTTAAAATCCATTTTATATTATGTAGTAGAGTTTAAGGTACCCAGTAATAGTTATTTGTTATGCAAGGCTGGAAAGTTGGTTATTTAGCGGCGAGTTACCTCTATTGAAATCTGAGCAAGTGAAAGATTGAATCCTGAGCGAAGCGAGGATTTCAAAGGTACAAGACGCTAAAAACTTTTCTGCCGAGCGCAACACACAATTTTTCACCTCACAACAGCGAGGAACATTTTATGGTTGTTTCCGCGGTCAACCTCCGCTAAAAAAATCTTTAAACATAAAGTTTAATCTAAATATACCTTATTTTCGTTGTTTTAATTATATAAAAAACTAAAATAATAAAAGGGAGTATTATAGTTAATTCAAAGTTATTTAAAGTAGGAATATATTGTTACTTATTAATAAGAATAGAAACGATTCCTTAAATGTTGACACTGACATGAGGTACAAGACAAAGACAATGTAAAAATAAAGATTTATGTCACGTTCCGAAATACAATCACAGGTTGTGAAATCTCACTCAGCCTAATATTTTTTTTTATTACAAATAGTTTAATCTTATTGTTATTGTTTTTATGATTCAATTAACTAAAATAATATTATAAAACCAAAACGGAGCATTATAATTAATTTCAAGCTATTTAAAATAAGAATCAAATATAACAAAAAAGTCAATAGTGCGATTCGGAACCCATTAAGACATATTTTTAGGTATGAAATTAAAAAAGTACTTTGCCGCGCTAGGCCGCAAAAAGCGATTTTCTACGCCTAAACTGATTGACAAAACCTCCTTTTCAGAGCATGTGAGGTGAAATAGTTATTTTCAACGCGGCAAAGTACTTTTTTAATTTAATACCTAAAAATGTCATAATGCGTTCATAAGTTTAATCTAAATGTACCTTATTCTCGTTGTTTTAATGATATAAAAAACTAAAATAATAAAAAAGTAAAATAATAATATATATAGTAAATAATAGTAAAATAAAACTAAAATAATAATAAAATAATAAAAAACTGAAATAATAAATAAAAAAATATATTTTTGGCTCGGGCGACGTACCTTGAATCCCTCGCTACGTTCAGAATTCTAATAAAACGCTCGGGATTCGTTTCCGAGATAAATGGAGACAGACGGATAACAAAGTGATCCTATAAGGGTTCCGTTATTTTATTTTGAGGTACGGAACCCTAAAAAGGGAAATTTGGTTGTGGTCGAAAATGCAGTACCTACTGAAGAACGTCAACTGAAATTCAGTTGTGATATAATTATGAGATTTGTTTCATTATAATGTTGATATTTTATCAGTTTCGTAAAAGCTGGGTTATACAACGTTACCAACTTATTTAAAATTCAATCTTACCGAGTTCAATCCAAATGTACAAAGTAGTACTGTTATTTCTGCTACAAATATTTATTGTTAGTGACGCATGTTGGAGCGGCGGCGGCGGGGATCCCTCCGAAATCAGCAAAATGAGCAGGATGTTGAACTTTTCCAATAAAGAAATATGGAACGGTTGGGATGCCCCGCCCGGCGCCGAGCAAGCTTGGAAGCAATGGCTCCAGGAGTTTAACCAATCGTATCAAAAGTCAGGACGTTTGACGGACGAAGAGAAGGCGGCTGGTGTCCGACCCGCTGGTTATAAGGAGCCTGGTTGGCCGCCCGACTGGACTGGTTAGTTCGCGATCTTTTCTTTTATTATGACCATGGGCGACACGCTTGGCCTTCATCATACCTGATGTTAAGTAATGCTAAGTTAAGTAATGACTGAAGTTGGAAGCGCGCCTCGCTCGGTCCCGGAACCCTCAAACACTGAGGAAATAGCATCTTGATCATCATCATCAATACAACAACGCTGAAAAAACTGTTAAGGTGTCAAGCTTATAAAAGATGGTGGTAGCTAGCCTGGAGGACTTACAAGTCCTACCACCTACCAAACCGAATACAATCTCTCGCCTGGGAATCGAAATCGGGACCCTGTACCTACCGGTGGGTACTACCGCTAGACCGTAGAGGCGGTTAAGTGAAAATACACCAACCATTACCAACAAATAACCATTTTCTCAGTTTTTTATATAATTACAAGCCTTTTTAAAGGTTTCCTAAAGAAAGTTTTCTCGAATTTTCACGCGACGACACGACGAAGTCGCGGGTGGAAGCTTGTAAGTACTTAGTTATAGAAACAAACGTGTAGGTACAGTCGGGGAACGTCCCGGTAGACCAGTGGAGTTTTTTAAAGAGCTTTATTTAAAAGTAACTAGGGCGGTTACAACCCGATACTCGGGTTCGTCGATCGACGAAAAATTCCAAATTATGCGAAAATAATGACACTTTTTAATTGCAGTTTGTGATCATCACGTTTAACATTTTGTATATTTTATAGTTTTCGGAACAAATAGACTCGAGTACCTTTAATTTGATACCTTACTCGGCCGCGTACTACGCGCCAAAGTCCCTATCGAGTCGTTACAAATTTTGCGAACCTGAATTAAGTATATACTTAGATAGATTTTAAGAAAACGTTTAGGTTATTTAATTTGAATATTAAATTATTCCTTTGACATTAGTACGAAAATGTTTCCCAAAAAACTCTACTGATCAACCAGGGAGTTCCCTGATTGTACCAAGCTAAGCTACCTACAATCTGGGCCCCTACTGCGCTAGTGGAGTCGGCATCGAAATCGGCTTCATTTGACAGATGGATGTGACATATTGCTCTTAGTCTTTGGTAAGTTTTCATTTGTGTCAAAAAGAAGCAGCAATGTGTCACACAAACATCTGTCAAATGAAGCCGATTTCACTTGCGCGATACGGCCCCTGGTTCGTAAATGTTAAACGATTCACAGCGGTACCTAACTATAATTAAAATGATTTGCAGACTTGGCGGAAGGTTTCGGAGGCATAGAGCCACCTCCGTGGGCATATGTGCCTAAAAACGTTGGAAAACCGACTCACTGCTATGAAGAGCCGCTCTATGGACAATGTGACAAGAATCTGGAAAGGTCAGTTAAAGTTATTGCTTGCAACAAATCAAGTAGTTTGGTGGTGCAATGGTTAGCACTCTCGGCCTGCGATTGTGTTGTGGCGGATGCAACTATCGCAATGGTCAGTCGCGAGATGGGTGACCAAAAAAAATTGCCGGTGTAATGTGTTACATAGCTTTTTTTTATATTTCGGATAGGTCCGCTCTTGATCCTCATCAAGGTCGAAGGCTAACACAAGATCTGCACGGTATCGGTACAGCGAGCTAGCCCAGAAGTTGCCTATTCACCCTTGCTTTTGAAATGCTTTATGCTTGTTATGGTAATGAACTCATACACTTGCAGTAGTTTTCACCCAGCCATCCACATTGAGCCAGTATCGGTGGCTCTCCGTTCTACGATTTATTAAAATATTATGTGGTTCTACTATTCCATCCATGAAGAAAACTGTGACCCAGCAGTGGACTTTGAAATGATGATGCTGCTAATTGTAATTTGTAACAGATTACAAAGCAGAATAGGTGCTTAGGGTATATGTACCTTAGGGTACTTCTGCAAAAAATATCTATGCAAGATACTTGGTGTAACTTGCATAGTATCTTGCATACGCCAAGTATGATCTCCGCGTGGAATCGAAAAGAGTAGTCGGTTAAGAAGGTGTGTCAGCGTTTTTTCATTTGCATTCGGCTTTCAGGTTACGAAGTAACTAGGTATTTATTAATCTGTGGTTCAGGTGGTATATATTGCATTTCCTTTGGGAAAGAAAGCTAATACGTATATATATAAAAAAAAGACGGTCGTCGGAGGGAAAGTACCCAATATTTTAATGTAAGCAAAAATTCCTTAATTTTCAAAATAAAGTATAACTGCATTCAAAGACTTTTTTTAAAAAAAATCACGTACTTGCCGGGAATCGAACCCGCTTAAATGGGAAAATGACATCGTGTGCTTTTATGGTACCAATCGATAGTGTTAATCGTGAAAATTAATTAAGTGTGAATAATAAAATTAAAGACAAATCCTTAAAAAAAAACTTTATTGAACACAAACTTATTCATCGATAGAGCTCGTGTCTCGTGGCCTTTTGTATCGATTTATGGTGATTATTAAAAAAAAACTTGATTAACTAAGAGTTATAAGCCGTGATGTTGTGATGCTGCAAATGGCTTTCATTTCGAGCAACTTATAAAGTTAAATAACTGAATTTAATTTCTATTTTAGTAATTGCAGTTAAACTTATTTTTGGAAATTAAGGAATGTTCCCTTTGAGTAAAATTTGCTTACATCAATAATTAGGGTACTTTCCCTCCAGCTACCGTCTTTTTTCCACCCTGTATAGTCATGATTAATAAATTGGATATATTTTATCCCGATATTCCGACGGGACTCGTTCCACGCGAGTTAAATCACGAGTTACAATATGCATTCCGCTGTCGGGAACGTTCCGGAATATTTCTGACTAAAGCCCCCTACTCAAAACCTAGCCCATTTGTAAGAAAGAACTAGGTATAAGCAAGACAGAGCAGCATAGACAACCGTTTCTGTCTTATTTATAGCTCTGACTCTTAATCGGATTTTAGGGCTTTGAGTAGGGTGCTTATGACCACAAATAAGGGAGGTTTCTATCAACAGATACGGATACAACCCGTACTCGGACGAGTGCCAGGCGTTCCGGTACTCTGGCTGCGGGGGCAACTCGAACAACTTCCCTACGAAGGAGAGCTGCCAGGCGGAGTGCGTCAACCCGGTGATGGGCTGCGACACCGACCCCGGCGTCGATTTTATCCCTTGACCATTATATTCAGAACACTTGGGGTGGTTTTTGACCAGTACCGGCTTCCCATCGGCTGCTAGTCTCCTTAGTTTGTAATCTCTTATTTTTCAGTGGCCAACCGAGTGTGGTACAATCATGGCCTGCGCAGACGACGGACATTGAAGGACTTTTTGTCCGCGACACGACCTTATTACTAAGAACATAAAGTTGAATAAATAACGAGGACTATCGCGTACTTTTCATGGATATACGCGATAAGTTGAATCTTATTTGGTTAACAATAAAGACGTGTCGCGGACAAAAAGTCCTCCGTTATCCGTCGTCTGCGCTAGCTCTTATGGTGAAATTGCATTGCTGCTTTTTTGTAGGTACAGTTACGTGCAATGACATAGAAACACTAAGCAACCTTGTCACACTACAATATTGAATGACATTAGTGGACAGAGAAAGCTTTGTTTCCTTGTGCGTCAATGCGATAAGGTTATAATGTGAAGTGCATACATGTCGTTGCTCTGACTGTACTTAGACAACCGATACATTAAATTTTACTGTATCAGCCAATGTACTTACTACACCATATAAGCCAAACACAGTCACTAGTATAATAGGCTATTTGACAATGCGAAAAATAAAGTGTCAATTACTGTTATCAGTATAAATTATGAGTTTAAAAATGGTTTTTTATTAACGTAAGTTAAAAATAATTGTAAATTTATTTAAAAATCCCTAAATAAAAATGCATTTTTTAAACGTTTTGTCACGTGACACAAAACGCTCCTGATTCGTCGAGTTTATAATGACGTCACCTGCTTGTAAACATCGTTTGACTACGTATGTGGATGATATGCGGAATACAGGCAAGTGACGTCACCGAACCCATTGCAGCGCCATATTGTCAAAGTAGCGTTTTGGCGCGCTATTTAAATATTGATTTTTTTATTTGATATTTTTCAGCAAATATGTACCAGAATAAAAAAAAACAACTTTTACTGGGTTCCTTAAACTCCACTACATAATATAAAATGGATTTTCAAAACCTGTCAAATAGCCTATTGTGACTCGGTTGTCCATTAAAGCTTTCAGAGTTATACTCGTAGAATAAGGGGTAGGCCGGTGCGAAGTTTTGTCTTGGTCTATGAGCACCTCACTTATTAAGATAAGTTAGTTACTTTTATGGTTATCCTTTCGATTCATATTTTCCCTAGTCCCAGTGCCCGATATCGACGAGTTTAAGCCTTGACCGTTCTATCCAGAACACCTTGGGTTGGGGTGCGTTGGATGGTATCGGCTTCTCATCGGCTACCACTACCAGCCCTTTTGTTCTGTTGACAGCTTCAGTGGGCAACTAAGTTGGGGATAAGATGTTAGTTTGTACATTGGCTGTTACAGTAGAAAAAAAACTACGTTTAAAAGAACCGACTTCAAAAACTAAAAATACCTAAGCCTTATAGAGTTGGTGTTAGCCAAGCCATTAAATTTTTCTGTTATATTTTTACTTTGTAGTGTCTGTAATTGTTTTGCGGACAAATATACATACATACAGGTCGAACTGAGAACCTCCTTTTTTTGAAATCGGTTAAAATCAGTCTCAACAATATCATCTAGCTAGGTAAACGACTATTAGCCAAAACGTAATTCATGTTTTTTAGGATAAGGAAAAACTACCATCCAGATCTTTATTATTAAAACCTTCTCCTAAATGCAACAAATACTTTTCAAAAAACCGCATGAAAATCTGTTCAGCCAAACGCGAGATAATCGCGGACAAACATACATACTTACATAATATACATACAGGTCAAACTGCGAACCTTCTTTTTTTTAAGTCGGTCAGTCAGTCGGTCATCAATCAGTTTGGTTGGTAGTAGGACTTGTTTTAAGTCCGCCTGGCTAGCTACCACCATCTTATCTAAGTCTGACGCCACGACAAACAATGTTTTTTTAGCATTTTTGTGTTCCGGCAGTTGCAGATAAGATAGCCAGTTCCTCAGTGATTGAGGATTCCGGGAGAAGCTCGCTTAAAAAATAAATTAATCCGAGATCGACGTCTTATCTTGTCTTCGGAATTTCAGAGGAGCTCAAGACATGTTTTTGGCTCTCATCCATAGCATATTTTATCTATCTAAACAATTCTTAACTGACTGTAGCAGCACTATGGAGACCATGGCACTGGAGATGGTAGTTCTTCCACCAAACGTAACTGATACCAGAGGGTAGCCACCGCTAGACCACAGAGCCAAAAATATAACCATTTCCACAGTTTTTTTTAACAAATAAGTACTAGCCTGATTAAAGGTTCCCTAAGGATTATCTTGAATTTCCACGCGGATAAAGTCGCGGGCGGCCGCTAGTGCTAATATAATTGTGTTTATTATCATATAGTGTAAATAAAAGTACATAGAAAACGCTATACATAACTATCTAAGTAATATTTATTAGAATTAAGTTAACATCACAATAACTAATCCTCCTCTTCATCTTCATTTTCTTCGTCATCTACGGTCGGTTCGGCGGCATCCTGATACAACCAAATGAAAAAATTAGGCAGTACAATGCCATACTTAATATTTTCATTTACTTATACCTAACTTGTCAAATATAACAAAAAAACGGGTTGCACTCTGGGAGTGCCGGCAGAAGTGAAAACTGCTTAAACGAAAATAACGATCATAATATACTATATCTAGACCACAACTTCATAAAGAGTTGATGAAAACGGAGACCAACTTGATTTGGCAGGTAAATCCATTAAAACTGACCTGGGGCCTTACCATCACCAAAATGAATCGCATTACAGTTGATGGTAGGCCCAATCGGCATCGGTAGGGGCATCAATATGAAAGTTGTGAAAGTTGTAAAAGTTGAAAGTTGTAAAGTTGTGTTTTAACCGCCTCTGTGGTCTAGTGGTAACAACCACCGGTATCAGACCCAGGGGTCCCGGGTTCGATTCCCAGCGGGGGTACAATTTGTATTCGGTTTAGTTGGTGGTAGGACTTGTTGTGAGTCCGCCTGGCTAGCTACCACCATCTTATCTAAGTCTGACGCCATAATAACAATGTTTTCAGCATTGTTGTGTTCCGGCAGTTAGAGATAAGATAGCCAGTTCCTCAGTGGTTGAGGATTCCGGGAGAGGCTCGCTTCCATCTTCAGCCTTATCAATACTTAACATCAGGTATGATAAAGGCTAAGAGTCTGCCCGGCGTTAATAAAAAAAAAAAAAAAAAGTTGGTAGTAATGAGAGATCTTTATTCACTTTAAAAAAACTAATTTAATATTAGTAATATTGCTAACCTGAGTGTCGACTTCTGGTTCGGGCTCTGCGACTATTGCCTATGGAATTAAATAATTCATCTAAGTAGGTATACTTATATAATAAAGAGGTAAGATTTGATTGTTTGTTTGTTTTTTTGCATTGAATAGGCTCCGAAACCACTAAACGGAATTTGAAATAAAATGTGATACACAGATAATAGATAGCCTGGTTATGAACATAGGATACTTTTTATCCCGATATTCCCACGGGAACGGGTACCACGCGGGTGAAACCGCGAGCGACCGCTAGTTAAAAATAAATTAGTTACTATGACAGTAGGTGTAGTGGGCTTTAATAATTACCTAATAGATTAACAATACAGTTAGTTCTTTCAGGACTAAGAAAGATTATATTTTAAAATCACAGAAAGATTACACTTGATGTGCTGCTGTGTCCTGCGTGTTTTTGCATGTTTCTGCATGTTATGGATATCCTGTCTTGGTATTCTGTTACAGTTACTTTTTAGTTTCTGTTTATTATTAACTTATAAAATTCTAAATAAAAAAAAAATTAATTTTAAATTTTGAATTTTATAAGTTAAAAAATAAAATTTGTATTTGGTTCACAAAACAAATAATTTTTCTTTCTTTTTTCTAATATTAAGGCATCTTTTGCTTAATTGATTTAAAGAAGCCTTCGAGCATCCCCATTCGCATAAGAACCGTTCGCGTCCTATGACTTCATTATGATTGAAATTCTTCTAACGTCGAAAGTTTTCTTTTATTTAAAAACGTATTTTGAAATATCCGCATGAAACGATTCGACATTAATACGTACATCCAAAACCATAACCTCGAGGCCAACTTCACAGAATAACTTTTTCAAATCCATTTCCGTCTCAAAAAGTTATTAACATCTGCATCGCCATGGTCTCTGTAGGGTGCGAGAACCGTAGCCTACGGGAGGCTAGGCTACTGCCTGCAGCTGGGGAGAGCTACTTAAAATGCTAATGAAAAGAGTTTGCTCACAGCTATCTCCTCCTCCTTTACACTCTTTTCCTCCTCGTAGTCATCAAAAATGGGGGGCCGGCAAATAATGCATCTTGCTCTAGCGTATAAAGTCAATGTCAGGAAGCAATAGTTTCCGGCCAGAATTTGTAGAAAATATGGCCCACCTAGAAGCCTCATAAGGAAAAAAGAGTTGCATTGACGCTCTCTTCCTCCTCGTAGTCGTCCCCATAGCCTACAGGAAACATGGCGAGGCATTCGCGCTCGCCGGCCGTGTTGTTTGTCGCTGCTGATGTGCTGATGTAGCAGGGGGAGGTAGCTATGCTGTGCATAGTTACCACAGCATAGCTACCTACGCCTATTTAACGCTTTTCTCCTACCGCAGTTTTCTCGATGGCAGCATGGCGAGGCAGACGATGTTCCCAATCGCATTGTCACTGCTCAAAAAAGAGTTTCTCACATATCTATTCCTCCTTGATTCTCTCCTCGTCCCCATAGCCTACGGGTAACATAGCGAGACAGTTTCGCTCTGACTGACCACCATGGAGTCTTGTTCAAAATGATATTTAAAGAACCGTGTCGTCGCTGCTCATAATGCTAATAAAAAAGTGTTTGCTCACAACTATCTCCTCCTCCTTGACGCTTTCCTCTTCCTCGTACTCATCACCATATCCTACAGGGAACATAGCGAGGCAGTCGCGCTCGCCGGACGTGTTGTCGCTGCTGATGTAACAGGGGTTGAGCCCAGCGAGCTGTAGCAGCGGGAGGCTCCTCTTGCGGGACACCATCAGGGCCAGGCGATCTAAACTGCAGACAAACAGGAGAAAGTTTAGAATTAAAGTGAAAGCGACCATTATAATCGTCAGCGTGTGTATTTTGTACCTACATCTCGATCACCCTCTGATTGCGTTTAAACTACGTGGGTAAAGGATGGGTGACGAAAAATTTAAAATGACAAGATTCTCCTTATTTAAGAAAGCGCAGCTAGGTTTTTTCTAATTCTAGGTTCTAACATTGGGTTAAATCAAAGTGTGTCTTTGCACGAGAAGACCAACAATGAAGATATCTGCAAGAGAACCATTGTTACGGACATAGCTGTCAGAGTACCTAGATAAATTGAATTGGCAATAGGCAGGCCACATATCGGTAGCAGCAAGTCACATTCACTCTTTGTGGCGCTCGAAGGAAGGAGGCGGAGGTGTTGATGATGATACTCAATACTTACTGTTTTCTCGACCTTACCATCTTGTCGTATTGTTTTATGGTAAAGGCAACGTGTTCTGCTGTCATTGGATCATCGCCTACAAATACGCCAGTCTGAAATTCGGTAAAAATGAGAATGTATAAATATTTATTTTTAGCACTTAGAAATAAACTGACTATTTCACCTACAAGAGTTTTAAAGTTCCAACTTGAAAATAAGTTTTCTAATCAAGTTATAAGTAACTTTAGATTGCTGACCGTCGTCGGTGCTGACAGCCGACATGTATGAACTCGCTGACCACCCACACCGTCCACGCTGATAGCTACGCCTTATTTAGAAACGCTTCCTAAAGTCCATACCTTTGGCCGTCGGCGCCGAACGACGGTCAGCGCGACTAAACTCAGCCTCACTACTTACGTTGATGATCTCGTCTGGGAATTGATTCATGACCTCCTGGACGTCGTTCCGTTTGTCGATGGTGAATATCACCAGCAGGTGCGGCGGAAGGTTCTCGGACTCAATGGGAACTTTTTCTTGGACCAACTGTAGCCAAAAAAGTTAGGGTTGGACCACGCTATCGCCTTTTCCCGTCGCCCTATCCTGTTCTGCGCTCAGAATCCTCACTTGCCAGAGCGAGAAAGACTGACGGAATGGTATCGCACCGCCCCGCCGCCGCCAAAGCTGCAGCATGCTATGGTATAGCGTTCCATCACACTTTCTCACTCTAGCAATTAGCGGTTCTGAGCAACAGAAAAGGATAGGGCGACGGAAAAAGGCGATAGCGTAGGTACTGACAGATGTGGTCCAACCTTCAATGATAAAATTGAATAAGCGCTACACGGAGTGAAGTTAATGACGAAGACAGCTGCTTGTGTATGTACTTTTTTTCCCTTAAAAAAATATTGATGGTTTGGTAGATCAAACATGATTGACCGCCCCTGTATGGTCTAGTGAATAACAAACACCACCGGTATCAGATCCAGAGGTTCCAGATTCGATTTGGTTGGTTGTTTTTTTTCTAGTATATTATCTCGTTTAATATTTATCGCATAAAATCACGTCCTTTTTAAATTACACACAAAATTAAAAAAAAACCGCATTACAATCGCTTAATTCGTTTAGGCACTACGAATATTTATGTACAAAAAGACAAAACACAAATTTGCCATTTTTTTTGCTATAACCTAAATTTGCCCAGGTTGTACATTATTTTTGTTAAAGCGCCACCTTTGTATCTTTTACCATTTCGGCAAGCAGTTGACCATCTCCATAAATGGCCGGATGGATTTTCATCAAACGTGGCTAAGAACCATCTCGTTTAATTTAGCTTTCAATTAAAAAAAACCGCATTGAAATAGCTTGATTCGTTCAGGCTCTACGAATATACGTACAGGCAGACAGACAGACTGACAGACATAGGCTTGAAACTTATAAAACATATAATTGGTTAGTGCATTGGGCCGGATTCCCAAGGATGCGGGTTCGAATCCCGTCAAAGGGCGACATGAGACTGGTTGTTTTTTTCTAGTACATTTTCTTGTTTAATATTTATCATAAAAATAGCATTGTAAAATGCATAAAAATTGCATTGTAAAATGCAAAATTAAAAAGTTATAATGACCTTATAATACGCTATTATATTTTTGTTTTGTTTGTTCAATCCTTGATTTTCCTTGCATTATGTATATGAGAGGTAGCCCTTTACCTGTCATATTGCCCGCATATAAAGAGTACAGAAAAAAATCGTAAAAATTTTCGATTACCGTGAAAACCATGATATGTGTCAGAAGAAGACTCACTTACGGTCGGTTTCAATAACCTACCCTCAGTAAGAGATAGGCTTACTAGAGCTTTGTTGCCTAGATATTTTTGTTAATCAGCCTAAAATAACCCAAAATAATAACGGTTGCTAGGTAACGTAACCAAGATAGGCCTACCTCTTGTTAGGGATAGATTATTGAAACCGGCCCTTAGCCATCACTCATTGGCTACTCTGAGACCGACGAATAATGTTTGATAAAATTTTTCTATTTAAAATCTTGAATAACATTATCGACCCATCACATTTTGCAAAAAAAGTGTCGCTCGCAAAAATAATTTGTCATTCCTTTGTACAAAACCGTGTATACCAGTAATAACTTCTTTCGTCGTGGTTTCGTCGTATATTGCAAAATGTTTCATCATATTGATATTTTTTTGCAATAGCCTAACCGTTTATAGAAGGCTGCTTCACACTAAATTGTCAACAACATTGTTATACCTAATTGATTCTATTTTATGGTTCTTTCCAAATTATTACAACCACAGAATATAATATAATACTATACTAGTATTATATTATATTCTGTTTGTATTATGCTTTATGGAACTAATGAACATGATACTTTGTTTTTGTCAATATCTCTGTATGACTATTTGTTTCCTAAATAAATAAAATAAATAACTAAACCCAGAACGCTGAGTAGGTATCTACAGAGCAGTGTGCTAATATTTTTTTTAGACGAAATGGCCTGTAAGTATAATTTGCACAAATTGCATAAGTGTAGGTAATTTTTCTTTGTCGTGGACAACTAGCCGCTTTTGTGTCTAACCTTTGGGAAGAAGTATGCTAGTCCGTTGGCCTTTGCGAGCTCATTGGGGGGCGCGTAAAGGCCCGGCACGAACAGACCGCCAGGAGGTATGTAATCTTCCCCCTCTACCGACACATCGGAGTGGAATACTTCTTCCTCCTCCACCTTTTCCTCTTCGAGATCTTCAGGCTGAGGATATAACATAACGCCTTAAAATTTTATATACATTACTAGGTAGCTGACGCCCGTGATTTCATCTGTGTGGATAGTGGATAGGCTCGATGCATAATTTCCTCTTTTGCCTCAATACTAGCATTTTCTCAACGAAATACGAAACTACCTATAGACAATAATACTTATATACATCTTTAACAACATTTTCAATATTTAGTGGTCTACAAAAATTTCGTAGATTTTGTGTGAAAGTCGATTGAGTATGATTTGAACAACTAGTTAATTTGCTGCTGTTTACACTGACCTGTATAAAAAGATGTTTCGACACGGTTTGTTTATAGCATTTCTTTATCCCGCCAGTAAAGTAGATTTTGTATAGTGCAGCTTAGCTATAGCTTGCAAAGTGATAGCGAATCTTGAAAATCAGCAGACCCTGTGTTCTTACAAAACTAAGTATGCTAGATCGCAGTTTTGCTTTCGTAAATTAATAACTTACTGCTTCTTCAGTAGCCTCCGTGCCCTTCTCGAGTTCCTCACCTTCTAGCTCTTCACCGGTTTCCTGAGGCTCAGGTTCAGCAGGTAACTGATAACCATATAAACAATGTGATACTTATATTATAGCATATACCAATAAATAATAAGATAAGAATAAGAATATAGCCTTAGTAGGTTAGGTACTCTAGCTAGATGCGGTGCTTCAAATGGTATGGGCACACGAAACCGGTGTGGTTTTATTTTTCCGCTAAATAGCTAGTTTCCGGTGCGGGAAGCCGGGGCACCTTAAAGCCAGGTGTGCAGCCGAACCCAAGTGCGCGATAGCTATGCGCCTCCAGTGGGAGGCAAACATGTCGAGCGGGAGCGAGGAGGAGGGGCCAAGGAAAGGGTTAAGGCGCGGGCAGAGGCCTGCGCGCCCGGAGGGTAGAGGATGTCCGACTAAGTAGCTTAAGAGCTACGAATATCAAGAGTTAAACGATACATCTTATGAGAACTATTGTCCATGACTGAGGGTATTTTTTATCGTTTGCTAGTACTCTTACACCTGTAGGTATTATGATTTATCTCATATTTGGATAAGAGTAGGAAAACTGGCCCTCTACCGTCCACGATTGGTGATTTTACCTTAGTTAATTGATAAATCACTTGGTCTTTCCGCAAGTAAATTGGCGCATAAAGACGATAACGAAATTTATTTGTCATTTCGCTACATAAAGATGTTACATTGTCAACAGGCCTTGACCTGGGCATTACAAAACTGTAAATTTTGCGCAATCGTTGAACTTTAGACGTAAGCCGCTCGAGCTCAAAATTGTGTGAAGAAATTTCACATATTGCTTTTAAAACCGTAGTTGCCTTTGTTTCAGTTCCGTTGCTTTGAGATATAAATAACAAAAACTCACACCAGCTTGTATTCTCGCCATCCGCTCCTCTTCCTGTCGTTGTTTCTCCTGCCGCAGCCTCTCTTCTTCCTCGCCTTTCGCTATACGAGCCTGCTCCGCAGCCAGGCGTTCCCTTTCCTCTTTTTCTTCTTGCTGCAAATAGTGTATGGTACCTATTCCTCATAATAACACAACCACGTCGTCCCTACGCGAAGCCTCGAAGAATTACTGTTCACGGTACGTTATGGACGGACAAAAGTATCGCTGCATTTCGTTATGATTTATGCTGGATGCTGGAGATGGAGCAAATTATTCATGTTTGAACGTTGGTGACTACATTATGTGCTCAATACTCAATTATTTTTTGCATTCCATAATGTACACGAAAGATGGTGAACATAAATAAAAGATCATCATGGACCCTGACGGGCACCCAATAGGGTTTAGAAGAAAGCAGGCGCTAATTAACATTAAATAGCAAAGTTTTACATCCAAAAAATAAAAAAATATAATAATTAGAAAAAAAAAACAATTATGACACAAAGTAATTTTAGATGACAGATTTTTAAATACCTTTTTTTATTTAATAGTGTCGTTGAAGTATTCATGTAAACTGTAATAGCATTTATTTATAAGAATTTTGTACCTATATCATTTCCAGCACATTCTCATCATAACTTCCCGCGATTATCTAGGTATTATTATTACGAATGGGTTTTTTTTAATATACTGATTAACGACTTCCTACTTAAAATTTTTTTAGATACGGAAGATATCTCCAGTTTACCAGTTTTTGCATCCTGGCATTGTACCGTTCGCGGCGCACTTCCCTGGCTGTCTTGCTGATGCTGGCATAGCGCTCGTACGCCGGTATGGGTGGCAACTGCTTTTCAGGAGGCAGGTCTTCCTTCGGTATAGGGATCTCTTCGTAGATACCGTAGCGAAACAATTCTGGCAGAAAAGAAGTGTACGAATATCAAATACCTATGAACTTGACTGAACTGGTAATTTGGACATTGGAACTATGCGTGCGTATACGCAAGATGTTTGGATCGCAAATGAAGAGTGCTCATCGAAAAATCGCGAAAATTCGTCGCATATCACATAACCGCTTTCTATAGCCCTCAGGGTCCTCTTACAAGGGACTCTGAGTGCGCGGTTGCATCGTTCTTTGTTCCATTTCCATGCCATGTCGTCAAAAATCTTCAATTCATTCATCCCACAGATAAACGTGTCTTGTAGCTTATCTGGCAATGAATTCCTGACGTAGTCCCTAGTAACCTATTTCATCTTCTTGAATAGCAGTATCAGCACCTTCCCCTTAAGCACCTTGTACATGTCACACATGTACAACGCTTCCTTTCGCCCTTCTCCGTCTCTCTTAGATAATCTATCTACCTATCTACCTAGAAAGATACTAACTGACGAAGTTCCTGGTATCCGACTCCAACATCTTGAACAGCACTATCAGCGCCTCTCCCTTGAGCAGCGCGTGCAGACACGCCTCATTTGGGTCCACGTCGCTCATGTACAACGCCTCCTTTGCATCCTCCTCCGTAAGTTGAATGATCTCTTTTGCTCCCACAGATAAACCTGTTTCGTAGAAACATAACCACTTTTTAGTTATATCTGTTTCACACCGTTAGCTCATTACTGCTCCGTAGCTAAAATTAACCTTACAATCTATTTAGGTACCCGGTTAATATATTAAAATTTAGGTAGTGTCAGCTTTCGTAGACATGTGTTACGATAATATATCAAGATGTGTTGTCTATTTTGCTAATCTTGCTAAACAGTTACAAAGCTGGATGTCATGCTGTCAAATACTACAGAGTCACTGTCGGATGACTGACATCTCCCGAAAACTAAAAAAATTAGACGGCTATCAACATGGCAGTTTTTTTAATGATTGTCTATTGACGTTAATCCATCCAATATTATGCTTTAATTAAAGGATACTAGCTTCCGCCCGCGATTTCACCCGCATGGTCACCGTTCCCGTGGAATATCGGGATAAAAAGTAGCCTGTTACTCTCCGTCTTTTCAACTAGCTCTATGCAAAAAATCATGTCTATTGGTTGCTTAGTTAGGGCGTCAAGAAAGCACAAACAAACACACTTTCGCATTAATAATTTAGGAAGGATTAGGATACAATAGTGTATACCATAGCGATAAAGAAAAACTTTGTTGGCCTTGTGGCAGTGCGACAAGAACAGGATGAAGTTGAACCCCTTCGGCCTCTACGCCATGCGCTCGTTAAAGCGCCGCACCGCCAGCCGTGAGCGCCCTCTACGTTCCATGCAATCGAAATAAAAACTGACGAAGCGAATCCCACTTCTCGTACAAATCTTAGTGGGCCTTGTGGTAGTGCGGCCAGAACAGGATTAAGTTGAATTCCTTCATCCTCTGCGCCATCCACTCGTTAAACGCGCCTTCAGCGTCAGCTGACCAAGCGAGTCCCACTTCTCCTACAAAACGTAGTGGACCTTGTGGCAGTGCGGCCAGAACAGGATGAAGTTGAACCCCTTCGGCCTCTGCGCCATTCCCCGTTGACGCCCCGCTCGCGTGAGCGCCTCTATGCGTCGAGCACTTGCATCCCAACATAATGCTAAATAAAAACTGACCAAGCGAGTCCCACTTCTCCTACAAATCGTAGTGGGCCTTGTGGCAGTGCGGCCAGAACAGGATGAAGTCTTGGACGAATGGTTAATTCGTCCAAGGATGAAGTTGACCCTTCAGCCTCTGCGCCATCCGCTCGTTGACGCGTAGCCAGCCGTGAGAGCCCTCCACGCTCCGTGCAATCGACCCCCAACATACCAGATAAATAAAAACTGACCAAGCGAATCCCACTTCTCGTACAAATCGTAGTGGGCCTTGTGGCAGTGCGGCCAGAACAGGATGAAGTTGAAACAGTTCAGCCTCTGCGCCATGCGCTCGTTGACGCGCCGCTTGCGCGCCGCCAGCGTGAGCACGCGCAACCGGTGCTCCTGCTCGCGATACTCTTCCTCTATCTTCAAATCTTCTTCTAGCTTTTCCTGTTAAAAATTTCATAGATCAGCGTTTCTCATTTGGTGGGTACGCGACCCGGTACCGGGCCATCTATATAAATTACCGGGGGCTAATTGTATAATTTTAAAATCTATCGCAATCCCTTACAGTTCGTAATTTAGAAAATATTTATCATTTCAAAAAAAATATATATTTAGATATGAGTACTAGATAACGGATAAACTTACTTAAACATATATTTTTTACAAGCACAAGTTCTTCATGAAACTTAACATGGGCTAGATAATTGGTGTGATTGTATGCAATTATTTATTATTTACATACTTCAGGCAGGGAATTATGATCGGGAGGACGCGTTTTGAAAGGTATTAAATTAACGAAATTCAACTATCTAAGTAAAGTGTCTGTCACACGAAAATATCTTTTCATTGTTCATACTCGGAAAGTAGTGTTGTTTTGATCTAATTATTGGGTGGAAAATGCTGCTTCCCTCCATAGAGAGGGAAAAACTCATACAAATTACTTCCCACCTAAGGGCCGGAAAAAACTTTAAAAATAGAACTGTTGTGAAGAGTTTCATTAAAAAAAAAAGACGGGTTGCACTCCGGGAGTGCCGGCAGAAGTGAAAACTTGATTATTAACGTTGAGCATGTTTGATATTTTGGAATGGTTAGGGAATAATTTTGCACCAATTGCTTTATCAGTATAAAAGTACTATCATTTATGTGGTAGAATACAATATTCATTTATTGCGCTATCGTACACAAACATGACAAACCATATTAAAGTGAACGTTAAGTTAGGTAATAAGATATAAGAAAACATTAGTTATTATAGAGAATCGAAAAATATATATTGACAATAAAACAAGAGACAAGTAAAATACACTATCAACAGTCTGTCGCTAAGCAACCGAGACCATAGTCAACCTGTCACCTCAACATTCTCCATCCGTCCTACGCTTTTTCGATCAGGTCACGTGTCCGCGAGTTTAAGATTTTATACCCATTACAGAAAAAGTGCTCAACGCCGCTAAAGAAGTTTTCACTTCAAAAACTAATTAAAAAAAATGCTGCGGCCATGTGACTTTCTAAACAGCCAGTGTGAACTTAGCGCAAACTTCTTTGAGCTAAATAAGCCGCAACAATTAGGTACCTACACGGTGAGTTCCATATTTAAAATTTTAAAAGCCGACATAAATTGGCGGGATACTAATCTGTTAGGTATCTGTGACGGAATTCAAAAAAATAAGTAATAATCTTGTAAGTTAAGATTTGAATATAAAATGAGTTCAAGCGGTTCTGAAATGTTGACACCAGATTCAATTAAAGACGAGGCAAATTGTGTTATTGAAAATCTTTTGAAAGAAAGATATATAGAAACACATACAATGATTTTATGAAGTGGCGAGCAGAGAAGAATATAAAATCGTTTTCCGAAAGTGTATTTCTTACATATTTTAATGGACTGAGTAGCAAACTACAGCCTTCTACGCTATGGAGCCGATATTAAATGCTCAAGAGTACACTTAGTGTAAAGCACAATGGAAATTTGAAAAAAAAAAAACATAATTTAACATCATTTTTGAAAAGACAGTCTCAGGGGTTCAAGAGTAAGAAATCTAAGGTTTTCACATCTAATGAAGTGGATTTTTTTTTAAATGATGCTCCTGACGAGATATATTTGGCAGTGAAGGTAAGTTTACCTAATTAATTAATTGTAGGATATAGGGGCTATGCAGTTCCAGTTGGAACTGTAGTCACTGCGACCTATAAGATCTATTGTAACTCGCCACCTTGTTATAGTATCTCTTTTAGCCTGGCGGCCTCCAGGAAGTCTAAAATCTTCCTAGCTTTGAGAGATTTTAGTTCCTCTGGCCGAATTATATGCCGGCCCAGGTGGATACTGCGTTTGTGAATTAGGGGTCCGCAGTCACATAGGAGATGTTTGGGTGTTTCTCTCTCTAATCCGCAGTAACGGCAAACGTCAGTGTCACTTAATTTCATGTGAAATTGGTGTCTTTTTAGTTTGCAGTGTCCAGTTAAGGCTCTTGCTATCGCACTTATGTTTGCTCTGCTGAGTTCTAGGAGTTCAGCAGTTTGCTTTTGCGAATAGCCTTCGATAAGGGATTTGGCGTGTACTAATCCTGGTTGATTTAACCAGTATTTTTTTGACTCGCCAAGTAGGTTGCCCTTGAGAAGTTGCATGGCCTGTTCCTTTGAGATACCACAGAAAGGCTCTGGACCTAGCTGGTGGCCCTGAGCTCCAGACCTTGCAAGTTCATCAGCTTTTTCATTGCCAATGATTCCTGAATGACCTGGTACCCATTTCAGAATAATTTTATTCCGTTGTCCCAGCTCATTCAGCTTATCGACGCAGTCCTTCACCAATCTCGAATGTATGACATTTGAGTTGATAGCGTTAAGGGCTGCCTGACTATCTGAGAAGATAAGAATAGTTTGATTTATGTAGTTTCGTTGGCGGTTGGCCTCCGCGCATTCTATGATGGCGTATACCTCTGCTTGGAATATGGTGGCGTGTTTGCCTAGATTCACGCTCTTACTGAATCGAGGGTTGTCGCCGTATATTCCGCATCCTACATTTTCATTCATTTTGGAGCCGTCTGTGAACCAGACTAAGCTTCCAGCCTTACAGGTAAGGTGATTTGCAGACCACTCTTCCCTGCGAGGTATCTCCACTGAGTAATATCTGGTGAAGTTACACAGTGGGAGCATGACATCCGTTGTCATTGCCAAAAGATCATGTTCAAGTACTGATCCATGTAGAGATCTTAGTGCTTGAGAGTGCCAGTTTACTTTTCCATTGATGCTGGCTCTATACATGCCGGCTTTCGCCTCTTTTGCAATAAAAAGGTGAAGAGGTGGTAAGTTCAGCAGAGCATTCAGTGCAGCTCCTGGAGTCGTAGACATGGCACCTGTTGCCATGAGGCATGCCAACCTTTGCAAGCTGTTGAGCTTGTTGATGACTGTCACTTGGGATGTTTTTTTCCACCATGTTACACAGGCGTATGTTATTGTCGGCCTGACAATAGTGGTGTACATCCACAGGGCGATCTTGGGGTTAAGACCCCATCTCGTCCCTGCTAAGCGACAGCATATTCCTAAGGCTATTTTAGCCTTTTGGATCACATTACTAATATGTTTATTCCAAGTCAATTTTTGGTCAAAAGTAACGCCTAAGTATTTGACTTCTTTGGAAAATGGGATTGGAGTCCCTTTAATAGTAGGCGTAACAAGTTTCTCTAGCTTGCGCCTTCTAGTGAAGGGGACTATTGTGGTTTTGCTCGGGTTTACCGATAGACTGTTCTCCATACACCATTTATTGATGAAGTTTAGAGATTTCTGGAGTATAGATGATATAGTGCTTTGACAGGGGCCGATAACGCAAGCCACCACGTCGTCCGCATAGCCCTGTATATCTAAGTCTCTTTCTGAGGCTTCAACCAGCAACTGGTCAATAACTAGCGACCACAGTAGCGGCGATAGGACACCTCCCTGTGGACAGCCTTTCGTTATTCTAAAGCCTTTTGTGGTTCCATGTAAATTAACACTGACCGTTCTGTTAAGGAGCATTGATTCGATCCATCGGGTGGTAGTTGTATCAATACCTTTAGCCTTCATTCCCTTGGAAAGGGCCTCTATGGTAACGTTATCAAATGCTCCTTCAATGTCAAGGAAAGCACAGAGGGCTATCTGTCTGTCGTCTAGAGCCCTTTCTAGCCTATCTGTTAGTTCTAACAGAGCAGTTTCTGTGGATTTTCCTTTTTGGTAGGCATGCTGTCTGGGATGCAGAGGATGTTCCCGTAGCGGTCCATCTCTAATGCACCCTTCTATGACCTTTTCCATACTTTTTAGTAGGAAAGAAGTAAGGCTTATTGGTCTGAAGGACTTTGGCTGCGAAAAGTCCTTTTTGCCAGCCTTAGGGATGAAACGGACTTTGACCGTAGTCCATTTTTCTGGTATGTATCCCCATGCGTAGCTCGCCCTGAAGATTTTAATCAAAATTGGGATCAGGATGTCCTTTCCTTGTTGCAAAAGAGCTGGAAAGATATCATCCTCACCTGCAGCTTTGATTGGCTTGAATGAGTCTATTGCCCATTCAACCTTATTTGGTCTGAAGTTCCTTGCTGCTCTTCTCCAGTCCTCGTTTGCAGGCCTAGAGAATCGATTGTGAGGAACATGCTCATTCAGACTTGATACCTCCACCGATCCAGGGAAATGCGTTGACGCTAGAAGATCTAGGGTCTCTTCTGCCGTTTTGGTGAAGGTGCCATCTGGCCTCTTTAGGAGTCCCAGTTGGTTTGTAGGCGATTTTGCCAAGACTTTGTGAATTCTAGCTCCTTGTGGAGTCTTGGTGATCTCCTCGCAGAACTTCCTCCACGATAGTCTTTTCGCCTTCCGTAGTTCTTTATTGTAGGCAGTAAGGGCTTTTTGGTATCGATTCCAGTGATCGGTCGATTTAGCCTTATTAAACAGCCTACGCGATTCTTCTCTTAGAGCATCTAGCTTTTTATTCCACCATATTACTCTATTATCCCTTACAGTTCTTAAAGGGCAGCTCTCCTCGTAGGAGGCTGTCATGGCTTCAGTAACTTGATTTACAGTGTACTCTAGAGAATCGATAGATCGTATGTTTTTAGGTATATTCTGTAGCCTATCTTGGAGCTTTTGTTTATACACGTTCCAATCTGTGGCTTTGGCGTCCCTAAAAGTGATGGTTTCGCACATGTTAGATGTGTTTAGTTCGAATCTAATAAGTCGGTGATCAGACATAGATGTATCATCGCTAACGTGCCAGTCGTTTACCAACCTAGAGAGATTATTCGTAGCGAGAGTGATGTCGAGAACTTCCTGCCTCGTTTTAGTCACAAAGGTCGGTTTACAGCCCTTATTGACAATCTGGAGGCGGTTTGATAGGATAAAATCATGGAGCAACTCACCCCTATCGTTGATGTCAGTGCTGCCCCAGTTGGTATGGTGGGCATTGGCGTCGCATCCTATTAGAAGATCAGCGTTATGTTCGTGTGCATACTCGACCACCTTCGCCAGTTCCTCAGATGGATCCCTTTTCCCGCCATCTAGGTATGCAGAGCACACGATGAGACGTCCACTGCCGCTCTTGACTTTGACAAAAGCTGCCATCATGTCATCGTTGCAGAGCCCTGGTATACATAGGAAATCAATATTATTATTGAACAGGATACATGCTCTTGGCTTAACTCCTCCGATATGGTGAACCACCTTACCTGCGGAGCCAAGCCCGGACACCGTGTTGTTGTTGGCCAGCCACGGTTCCTGGATTAGAGCGATGTGAAGTTTCTCTTCTGTGAAGAGTTTTTCCAGAACTGCTGTAGCTGCTCTGGCGTGGTGCAAGTTAATTTGAACCACGTGTGTGTTGTTGTTGTGTGTTTTTGAGATGTATGTGTGTGTGTGCGTGTCCATGTATTTATGTATCGTGTATGTGGAGTGTTATTTAGAGGCGTTATGTGAACCGGCTGGCCTCGGGACTACAGAGTCCTTTGGTTTGTCGGTTCCCGCCTCTACCTGTCGATTGGGGCCTGGGGCCCCTTTCGTTGGTGGTGCTCCGGAGGGACGGGCCTTTCTGTCCTCGGCCAAGTCCTTAGGCTTAGCGTTGTGGCTAGGGCTTCCATTCCGTACTTACGTAATTACGCAATTACGGAATTACGCAAAGATTTTATACTTCTGTCAAGTCCGTAACTGAAGGGTTGGAATCCGTAATTACGTACCTGAGTACATAATATAGATAAGTTATTGACAATATTACAAATTATTATCAAGTTGGCAAAATAAAACATTCTAAACACTCCATGACATGGCAACCCAGCCAACAATGAAAGTAAACTAGCGGGTATTCCCCCGTAGTAGAGAATATGGTTAATTTGTTCGCGCGGTTTATTTCAGCCTTGGATAGCGTACGCAATAACTGTTTTTGACGCGTAAGTAATACAGTATAAATTTGTTTAATAATCGTCCGCAGGGAATCCCCGCGTCTTTCTTTTAAACGTGTGATCTGTGACCTGTGCTGTGACTGTGATGTGACGTGTCTGATAATAGTTCATCAGCTCACACCTCGAAGTCCTGAAACTTAAGTGTTTTTATTGAGTTAACTGTGCTTGTTCATTTTGTAAATATTTTAGAACACTGTTCCTTGATTTAGTGTATGCCATACACTGTACGGAATATTGTGTTGTGACTTGTGAATTGTATGAAACTACTGCAAATATGTAAGTACTAGAATAAATTAAATCTATAAATTTTTTATAGCTCAGTGTTTTTTGGAGTAAAAATTATGAATAAATGTGGAAGTGAAAAATCTCTCGGGTAACTCAGCCCATGAAACTGCACAAATTTTATTCTGGAAGTTTTCATACAAACTGGTCAGCTGGTCGCGTCAAGTTGTATGAAAAGTAAAAAAATATACGATTTCGGAAACGGCCTGGTTTGTCCGAGGTGGCGGGTTCGAGCCCCGCTCACGTTAAAAATAACGTTTATATTTTCATCATCACACGTGTCCCAACCCAACACGAGGTCATGTGTATGAAAAATACCAACATAGTTTAAACTAGTTGTTAAATAAATTGTTGTATTTGTCTTAGGTCGTCAACAAAGAAAACAGTTTACAAGGAGTTTTTAAACAAACGGACCACATCTACAATCTGGGAACATTTTTTAAGGGCTGATGATGGACAAAGTGTCGAGTGTAAGCATTGCAAAAAAGTTCTTAAAACGCCTGGCGGTGCAACTGGAGCGTTACATACTCACTTGCGGGCCAAACATATCACTGAGGTGCCTCAAACGAGTACTTCAACATCTATGTCGGATAATTCTCAAGAAAAAAGGAAAGCCACCCCAAAAGAAGGACCACCTCAAAAGAAAACTAAACTCACGGATTATTATGTGAGCGAGTCTTCCATAGAGTTTAGAGTGGCTAGAATGGCAGCAGTGGATGGTATTCCATTGAGCAAATTTTGTACTTCTGAAGACCTGAGGCATGTTTTCAAAAAGTCTGGCTATGATCTACCGAAATCGCCATCTACTATAACTAAGATAGTTTTAGGTCTAAGTGATAACATAAAAAACAAATTGATTACTCTACTAAAAGAGATGAAGTCCCAAGATAAAAGGTTTACAATGACATTCGATGAATGGACCTCTACCTCAAATAAAAGGTATATGAACATAAATATCCACAATAAAGATCTAGGAACAGCTACATACAAAAATTTGGGTCTGGTGAGAATAAAAGGTTCAATGTCAGCCGATGTAGGAACTCAATTAATAAAACAACATTTAAGCAACTTCGAACTTAGCCTTCAAGACATAATTGCTTTCACAACAGACGGAGCCAGTGTGATGGTTAAAATGGGTAAAAATTTCGACGGGCACCATCAATTATGTTTTGCACACGGCCTACAACTTGCAGTGCTCGATGTACTATATAAGTCACACAAACTCAACCAGTCAATTCCCGAACCAGAGCTACGAGACAGTGAACAGGAACAGGATTATGATTCTGAAGATTCCGAAGAAAACTTTGGAGGAATTGATATCGAAGTACCAAGAATTTTAGAACCTGAATTTCTTTACAAAGATACCATAACAAAATTACGAGAATTGGTTAAATCTTTTAAAAAGTCACCTTTGAAAAATGACTTGTTGCAAAAATACTCTGCAGAAGAATATGGAAAGAGCCTGGATCTTATACTCGATTGCAAAACGCGTTGGAACAGTTTGTCCGATATGATTGGCCGATTTTTAAAACTAAAATCATGTGTTTTGAAGGCATTACTGGACTTAAAATCAAATTTGAGCTTTACAGATAAAGAAATTCAAGACTTGCACGACATTTATCATAGTTTGGATGTTATAAAAAGTACAGTGATGTCTTTGTGTCGCCGGGATTCAAACTTATTGACGGCAGATGCTGCTCTTCAGTTTATGTTAAATAAACTTGATCGTCAGTCTAACGAACTCAGTGAAAAGCTTGCTACATCTCTTAGAAAAAGAATAAAAGAAAGAAGAACGAGCGTATCTGGCATTTTACAGTATTTGCATAACAATGAAGAGTTTTACAACGCAACAGAAACAGAAACCTTCACAAAACCGACTTCAGATTATATAAGGACATATATTACAAGATTATTAGAAAGGCTGGAATTTACAACTAATGTAACATCTGCTCAGACAAGTCAAAATCCAGAACAACAATTGAGTATGGCACTTACAGAGTCTACTGATGAAGAGTTGACTGTGGCCGAGGAGTTAGAAAAAGAAATACGCAAAGCCACGAAAAAAGTTAACAAATCTACAGTTAACACAGATCTCGATTCCATCGTTAGAGTGGAAATGTGCATCTATGACAGCTCTGGCGCTGGTCGTGGAGTTTATCTAACAGCAGCGTATAATTATTTATTATCAATTACACCAACAAGTGTTGAAGCCGAACGCGCTTTTTCTTCGGCTGGTTATTTATGTAGTAAATTAAGAAGTTCATTGAGTGATAAAATATTGAATGCGTTGTCGTTTCTGAGATCTCATTTTCAGGAACAAAGAAATAAGTAAATGAGTGTTTCTTAGGTATTTGTTATTATTATCCATTGTTTTTTTAAATAAAAATTTGTGCAATTAATGTAATTTTTCATTTCTTACGTCCTTTGTTACTTATAAATAAACAGTTTTTAAAGAATACATTAACTTTAAAAATACCTAAGAAATTACGTAATTACGTAGTTACGTAATTGGACCACCAAAATTCGTAATCGGTTACGTAACTAACACATTCTTAATTCTGGAAGCCCTAGTTGTGGCGCTTCGCTGTAGCCTTGGGTCCTCGGACTTTAGGCCCCGCCCTGGGAGTGGGTATTGGGTTAGTCCTGAACTTCGGGCCTGATCGGCTAGATTCAGCACTATGAGTCACATCCGCAATCTTAGGCGGGTTTTCGCCTCGGATGCGGATGTGAACAGTCCTGAAGCCAAGTTAAAATAATTAATTAATTAAGTTTACCTAAGTATTTATGGATTTATTCTAAAAATGAACGTATTTATTACTCAAATACTAAAAAATTACATGTTTTTCACAGGTAGTATTAATACTCGGTACCTATAAGCGGCGCTTGCAGAAGCAGTGAACTCACTTGACAATTAAGGACATTGAAAGTCAAGGCCAATTATTACTAGTAAAACTGCTAAAACAAAAACAAATATTGAGCGCTCGTTTGTAGTACAAGAAGAGTTTACACAAATAGTAAAGAAATATAAAAAAATGAGACCCAGTATTGTAAAAACGGACCGTTTTTTTCTCAACTATCAGTAGGGAAAATGCTATAAACAAGTGATCGGTAAAAATAAAATCTCAGGTATGCCGAAGCAGATAGCAACATATTTGAATTTGCCAAACTGTGAGCAGTATACCGGACATTGTTATAGACGAACGTTAGCAACACTTTTAGCCGATTCTGGAGCAAACATGACAACCTTAAAAAGACATGGAGGCTGGAAATCCAGCACAGTCGCCGAAGGCTACATTGAGGATTCAGTCCAAAATAAAACTAAAATTTCAACCAAATTAACTGAAACTATATAAATACGCTCCAATTCGCCTCAGCCGACAACTTCCAGGGAGTATCCGCAATGGAATCCATCGTCTGATGAAATACCAGTCTCCTACTTTTACAGATATCCAGAACAGCCAAATTTGTCATCAAACAGCATAAACATTATGGTAAATTTTAAATAGAAAAATATTGGAAAAAATTAACTCGGCCACAAGTGAATTCTCAGGCTGGAATCGAACCAGCGACCTTTGGAAATCCGGTCCAATGCTCTAACCGCTGAGCTACCGAGACTTGCGAACCACCGTCGAAATTCTCCAATACTTACTTTTATATTTTTAATACGCTGTAGGCCAGCGTTGTTACATCAATGCTAGGAAATTTCTTTTTTTCCAATATTTTTCTATTTAAAATTTACCATAAGTATAAAAATAGCATTGAAAAATGCAAAAATTACAAAAATCATAAAGCATAAACATTCCAAACAAAAATGTAACTTTTAATTTTACGAATTGGCTTAATTTGACAATTAATTTTAAATATTAATACTACTAATATTATTATATAATTATTATCAATAAATAGTTTAGATAAACAACTAGTTTTATTTTCCTCATACTCGAAATGAAAAGTAGAATGTTTCACACGGGTAAAAAAATCAATTCCTAGTCGGACTATAGCCGTAATACCTCGGGAATTGATTCTTTCGACTACTATTCAAATGTAGATCGAGTACGTTTCATCGTACGAGTATATTCCCTTTTTGTTAGGTTGGTACCCCCCTGTCGATTTCTGTCAAAAGTTTAGGTTAATTTAGGATAAGAATTTTAATGCAGACTTTTTAAGTTTTGGATTCTGATTTAAAATCATGCTCGAAACATTAACATGCCCGACGCACCGATGATGTAGCAACAGCGTGGTGATGTAATAACGGTATGAATCAATGAAAGTGCATTGCCAAAGGGACTGATCTGATTGGAAATGATGGGACCGGCGCGTTCTGGGACTTAGAGCACAGAGCAAATAAAAAACAATAGATATAGTTTCGGGTTCCCTCCTAGCTGTTTGAGGTACTCACAGATTCCTCGGGTAGCATCTCGGATATCTCCTGTTTGGGCCTCTCTATGCCAGTGTCGATTTCTCGCTGCTTCAGGTTCAGTTCTTCTTCTATTATCCGGCACAACTCGATTCCGTTCGCGCCGAACATTGCTCGCGTCAACATGCCATTCTAAAGGAGGTTACTATTAATTCGGTCTCTTATCTCTGTAAGTATCTAGTCTATTTCATCATCATCATCAGTAACTCTTAGTATTTCAATGTAGTTAGTTAAATACTTAGTATCACACTGGGGCACAAATTTTCCTAACAAAATAGGAGGTATTGTAGGAGAAGATTATAGATCTTTAACACAACCCACCACGCGGGCGGACCGTCATCGTCGGTACTTCAAAGGCTTGTCAGGCTATTTCGAAGCACATTACACGAGACAATAAAAGGTCACCCACTGCTCGGTTGACCATAGCGAAATTGCTTAACCGCCACAGTTAGTTTTATACCTATAGGTAATCAGTGCCGCCACAATCGAAATTCAAGGGCCCGAACTCACTCACTTTCTGCACCTTCTTTTTAATGTAGGTAAGTAGTATTATTAACAATTCCGCTTTTGTTTTCTGCTACCCTATGTTATAACAATAAAGACAGTTAGACATCACTAACCGTGATGAAAAGGAAGACTGGCTCACTTTTACCTTTAAATCGTTCAAGGGCTTCTACCCCATCAGCTAACGCCTGTAAAGCGAAGTTTTATGACTCTTATGAATACGTTTCAGTTTTCAATAATTTCGTCTGTTTTTATTGCTGTTTTCAAATTGTTATGCCCGTTTTCGAACTTACGCCCTTCTCACACCTCCGCCACCTCCTTTGGTCTTAAAAATTACTTTGAGACAATCTTTACCGGAGCGGTAGCGGAACTGATATAGAGAGGAAAGATTTGATTTGAAAAATTCATTCACCGTTGGGGAAGCTGCACTATCCCCGAGTAACATGGGCTATATTTTATCCCGATATTTCCACGGGAATGAGAACCACGCGGGTGAAACCACGAGCGGCCGCCAGTTAGATATATTTTGAAAGAAACTAATAGAACCAGTTTGAATAATTACTATCTTATTCCAAGCAGATAGAGCGAGAGCAGTTCCACTACCGCTCCGGTTCCGCGTTCTGCGACGGACGGAGGGAGGTGAGAAAAGGGCGTTAGGGAGTGGAATCGACACGACAGTAGGGGGATGCTCTAGGTATTGTTGCAATGCAAGATTTAATTTTAGTAATGGTTTCGTTTGATAATAAAAACAAACTCGTTTCACAAATTCAGACGGGGCTTGATACAGTTAGATTTTAGGTTCACTGCTTTGCCAATTGAACTACTGATGCTCGGTTTCTGGATCAAACCTCACTCTAGTCTAGATAATATTTTAAAATCATGGATGACATAATATATCGTTGACATAATATATAAATATATCGTTGTGAATCCTGCCTTGCCTCTTATAAAACGGCTGATGAAAGAGAAGAACACTTAAATAAAACATACCTTTGCCATTGCAATCCGATCCTGGCCAATCTCTAGTTTCCCTTTTCTGATGGCCTGCCCCGTCGCCAGGCAAGGCCCACAGAATTCCGAGTACACTTCCATGCCTGAAGATATTGCGGAAATAAAAGGAAAGAAATAAGAAAATATAAAACTTGTCTTTTCATTGAAATAAATCAGTCATATCGCTAAGACGGGACTGGAACCCTACCCAAACCCAAACTTTGGCTATTCGGCCCACTGGTCTAACCATTGAGCTACCGAGACGCGGTGGAAAATGTTCTGTGGTGGAAAGGTACCGAAACGTCGGGAAACCCAAATCTAAAGTCGTGTAAAGAAACAAACAGCGATCGAAATAGTAGTAACCCATTCGAAAAAAAATATTAATTGTATGAACAGTGCGCGTCAACATTTAAGATGTTCTTAGATCGTTATTCAGGATAAAAAAGAAATACATTAAAATACAAGAGGTTTGAGAAGTGTTGAGTGGAGTCTTTATTTTACCCAAAAACCACTGTGTTTTGATTCCAAGATTCTGTCTGAGGAGGATCGATTAAATCAACTAAGTAATTTACTTATTTATTTATTTATTTAATACTTCACGCACAAATTGGATGTACATAGGCGGACTTAATGCTATAGACTTACGGTCGGTTTCAATAACTTGTCTACGGTAAGAGATAGGCTTACTAGAGCTTTGTTGCCTAGATATTTTTGTTATTCAGCCTAAAATAACCCAAAATAACAGCGGTTGCTAAGTAAAGTAACCAAGGTAGGCCTACCTCTTGTTAGGGATAGATTATTGAAACTGGCCCTTAGTGATTGGAAAAAGTTTTTAGATCAATCTATATATACCAAGGCCCGTGTTATCCATTCTAATGTTCCCACCAGCGCCATGAGTATAACACATACAGCCTTCACTAATAGCTTCAAAAATCACAAAAAAATGGAGATGGCCGGAAAAATATAATATTTTTTTTTAATTGACCTATTCAAGGTCAAAGGTCAGAAAAACTTGAAAAATCTGACGGATTGCACACGTGCGTAGCACGCGCTTAAGTCTAGTATGTAACTATATACCTACTTATCTAAAAACAAAACATTCTTACTCACAAATAAGTTTGTCGGAGTGTAGTTTCAAGTAATTCATGAACTCTTCATTCGTTTCTATGTTGTCTTGAATAGAAACCTGTCCTTTACGGGCCATTGTAAAACACTAGGTAAACAAGATTATTTATTTTTATCTAGGTACCTTAGGTATTATTTTATTTCTAAAGTTGATCACTTTCATAGCGCACTCTTCTGTCATAAACATTTGACAAAGTCAGCACAGGATCTTTTTTCTTTTATCTGCCACAGCACAGCCACAGTCTATTCTCTAAAGAAGTTAAAAGTTGAGTAGGTGCAATCGGGGAACTCAAAGAGTATAGTAATTATAAGGGGGAACTTCCCGGTTATTCAATAGAGTTTTTTTGCAGAAAGTTACCTCAAAAAGTAATAGACTTATAGAAAACGTTTATATCACAAATAAAAGAGCTTTAATAGGTATTTCATTTTATAAATAAATTATTTCTAACCTTAATGCTCTCTGAAATATCGTTTCTGAAAAAATCTCTACTGATCAACCGAGAAGTTCCCCGATTATTAAGTAGACTTAATAATTCCATGGTATGGTAGTACTACTTATTTCAAAATTATTTTTGTGCCTTCAAATCAAAAATTGAAGCGCTCATGGCCGCGCTTGGCAGATTGATTGTATTCGATCATGTTTGTTAAGCAAAGTTCGACCCGGTCAGGTGTCGGATGGGTGACCGTAAAGTGGCATTGCAACTGGGCGCTTCCGTGCTTCGGAGGGCACGTTAAACCGTCGGTCTCTGCTGTTGTCATTTGATTACAGTCGTTATGCCAAGTCAGAGGCCTTAGGCGGCTCGATAAACTCTGACACCAGAGGTGGCCACTAATCCTCATTCGATAAGAAGAAGAAGATCAAAAATATTATGATTGTGCATCAGCATCACAAACTTTGGAACTTTTCGTATATCGCGTAAATTGATGAATTCAAATACAAATACAATTTTTTATTGCAAACTAAGTGTGTACAGGTGTTATAATCTAGAAGGAACTTAAAAACTTAGAAATTTACATGTAGGTAATTATTGCTCTTTAGAAGCAATGCCCTACACCGATTCTCATGCGTCATAAAAATCCAATATTATTAACAAAGTAGGTATAATAATTAAGCATGATTCAAAACTAATCTGAAACCTTGCAAACGGTCGAAACCGGATATATGTATTGTTATTATTTAACAAATAAATACAATTTGGTTTAAATGCGTACGTTTAATTTCACACAATTACTTGATTTTTATTTAAAAATATAGTTTAATAAATAAAATAAATTCAACTTCATTTCTTTAACACTCTTATTTATAAAACAAGTTCATAGAGATCCTAAAGCTGAAATACCGATATTATTTGCTTTATTAAGACTCAACACCATATGTTTATTTAGTAAATGACCTCTATTTTTGAATCACTCGTCGCGCGAGTGGCGATGCGAACGGGGAGGCGAGCAGGCGAAAAGCGACCTTACGTATGTAGACATAGGTCGCTTTTCGCTTTGCCCTTCTTGCGCTCGCATTGGGAGGCGGTATAACAGGCGAAAAGCGAAGCTATGTATATAAGTGCAAGGTCGCTATTACAGAAGAACGGAAAATACGGAAACTCAAACGTCGCACGAAAATCAGCAGAAACCTCGAGACGAGTGAATCAAAAATAGAGCTCCTGTCCTGGGTCAGTGGGTCTGCACGCCTATCGCCTAACGGTATAGCTATCGCTATTGCTATAGCTATCAACCTTAAAACTCTCGTGAAACCCGTCAACGATAGGGTTTTTGTCCAATTTCTACATATTTCTATTCATCTATTGAATTCTTTGTTGCATATTTAGTACGAAAGTGATCGTGTTAGCAATACACCTTGTAGGGGGTTTGAAAAATCGGAAGCTATAGCGCACATTTCTAATCAAAATCGATATAGCGATAGGCGATAGGGTTCCCCATACGTACAATAGGTATATAAATAAGTACCACTGCAATATCGGGCTCTGTAAAAGACTGTTAAAAGAAACTAATTTTTAATAATCCTATTTTGTATTTTATAAATTGTTATCACGAACATTATTTTGATTAAAAAGTGACAATAAATTCAGTCAGTCTCATGGATTTCAAAATTATAAATTAAATAATTACTTTTAACATAATTTTTTCAATACTCAATCCACCAATCGATCAAATACAAATACTTTTTTATATCTAGAAATTTAATACCCACAACATTTCAGACTAACGCAGCTAGGTACTTACTGACTATATCCTACTTCAAATACCAACCACATACCTTATTAAATATTTATTTACATTTGTTCAATTATCTTTCAGTTAATATAATAATATTTGACTAGGTATGTATAATATCTAGTCACGATTCACCATCGAATGTGGGCCGCATAATGGAATCACCTTTAAATGTTTTACGCAAAAATATAAAATGCTATACTTACTACACACTCATCTCTACTACATATAACCCTTTTTTTTTTTTATTAAATTATTGTTTGAATTTAATTTTCAACTGTCATTTTGTTTCTTATTTTTGGTATTTTTTTGTATAGTACCCTGGAGAACTAACTTTGTACCATAATAGTTATGGAAGAGCGGGATTTCCTAACACAGCACAGGTGCTTCGCACTTAACTGGCGATCCCAATATCAATTAAGTTTATGAAATCTCCTGTAACTGAATAAAGAATATTTTCATTTTCATTTAGGTACTATATAAAATTGTCTTGTAAAAAATATTTGGATCCTTAATAAGCTAGGACCTTAAGTTCGGAATCGATTAAAAGAGATTTGAAAAAATTGGACAAGGTACAACAATATAAGAAATAAGTTTAATTTTGGATACCTGCCTGCTTTAGCTTAAGACTTTATTTAACTTTCGTCCTAATATTTAATTCAAAATAATTTAATCCATAACAGCACAAATAATTTAATGATAAAGTGATTCCATATTATTGTTTCCGAATTTAATTCCAAAATAAATCCCAAACCCAAAAACTTACCCAAAACCAAAACAACTTTTTTTCATACCATAGGTACCAAATAAATTTCCAAAGTCTGCAATAATAAGCACCATAATCTAAACACATTGGACCTACTTGGTAAGACGGGCCATCTTCCTTATCCATCCATAAAGAAGACAGAAGACCTGGGGCCTTATTTAACTTAAATTACACGCAGTTTTCTGAATTGCTATCAGAGCATCTCTTTTACTCATTGTACAAAGAGAAAGAGATGGCATTATAGCAATTTAGAACCCTGCCTGGAATTCAGAATATTCAAAATGGCTGCTGGCAATGTTGATCTTAAATCTTGGAGCGATACGGCATCAGTCGCCATTGTGATTGTATCATTTCTTTGTTGTTCTCCATCGCCTTGAGTTTTGTAGAATCTGAAAGAAAGTGAATGTGTTTATAGACCCCCTCAGAGTAATTACCCAGAGTTTGAGTCCACTATGGAGGAAGTTTTAAGAATAACTAGTAAAAGTAATAAAAAGGTTGTCATATGTGGGGATTTTAATATTGACATTTTAGACTCAAAGTTGTCGAAGCTAGCAAGTAGATTTTTAAATTTATTTAAATCGTTTAATCTATCACATACCTTTAATGAGCCTACCCGAATAACACCCACATCTGCCACCTGTTTAGACAACATTTTTTCAAACTGTGTAGTCACTGAGAAATCTATAATAAATGTTATTAAATCGGACCATAGTGGACAACAAGCCTCTATAGAGCACCATCATGTCTGTCCTAAGCGGAAAATTGTGTGCAGGCCAATAACTAAAAAGGGCATAGATGAATTTAGAAACAATGTAATTAATAAAATTGAGTCTTTACCAGTTCCTAATATGGAATCTAATTATCTTTATAATGATTTATTTCATGTGGTTGAAGACGAATTTAGTAAAACATTTAAGCAAAAAGTGATCAATTGTAATTCGGATAAAGTAAAGTTTAGTGATTGGGCCACGCCGGGAATTTACACAAGCAGAAGGAAACTATATGACCTCTATGCGTCAAAGCATACTTCCTGTGACCCAAATTTTATTGGATATGTCAGGAAGTATTCTCAAATGTTTAAAAATGTATGTGTAGCTGCTAAGGCGATGTTCTTTTCAAATAAAATCAAATTAGCGGATAATAAAATAAAGGCTACTTGGAATATTATTAACCAATCAACTGGGAAAACTAAAAATAATGTAAAATCCTTCTGTCTTAAAGTTGGTGATAAATTAATTGAATCTGACGTTGAGGTTGCCCGTGTTTTTGAAGATTTCTTCTCTCGGGTACCCTTAGAAACTACCAGTAAGTTGAATTCCTGTCCAAACGTTGCTGCTGCCCTCTTAGAGTCTTGTGTTGATAAGTGTAATAAAGTATTCAATTTTAAACATACTAATAGTGAAGACATTTTAAAAGCTTTCAAGTCTATAAATATTAAAAAGACTGAAGATTTATGGGGCATGTCAACCAACATTATTAAATCAATTATTGATACAATAGCTCCATATTTAGCTTTCATTTTTAATCAATGCATAGATGAAGGTACTTTTCCCGATTTAATGAAATGTAGTAAGCTTATTCCTCTTTTTAAATCGGGTGACAAAAGTGACCCTACAAATTTTAGACCGATTTCAGTACTACCGGCACTTAGTAAAATTTTTGAAAAAGTTATATACTCTCAATTATTAGACTATTTAACAATAAATCGAATCCTTCATAACAATCAGTTCGGCTTTTCTAAAGGTAAAAATACTACTGATGCTGGCATTGCACTCCTCAAACATATTTTTGAGGCTTGGGAGGGCAAGCAAGACGTAATTGGTATATTCTGTGACCTGTCTAAAGCCTTCGATTGCGTTGATCACGTTACACTTTTAAAGAAACTTGAACATTATGGTGTCTCTAAGAAATCTGTTAGCCTTTTGCAGTCATACTTGCACAATAGAAATCAAAAAGTAATTGTCAATAATACTGCTTCTACTGGAGCCCCCATTATTATGGGCGTGCCACAAGGTTCAATATTGGGCCCTTTGCTGTTTTTAATTTATATTAACGATCTCCCTCATTACACGAGTAATTTATGTGAGACAGTACTATTTGCAGATGATACATCTTTAATTTTTAAAATTGATAGAGGAAACAATTGTTCTGACGAAGTAAATAGTGCTCTCTCTCAAGTCGCACACTGGTTCAACAGTAATAATATGTCTCTTAACCCTTCTAAAACCAAGTTTGTTAGATTCTCATTACCTAACGTAGTGCAGGTCGATATGCATATCAATTTGAATGGGAATGTAGTAGAGTTAGTTGAGAGTACAAAATTTCTTGGCATTACATTGGATTCAAAGCTGCAATGGGATCCACATATTGAAGCCTTATCGAGTAGACTTAGTTCTGCGGCTTTCGCAATAAAGAAAATAAGGCTCTTAACTGATATTGAAACGGCAAGACTAGTTTACTTTAGCTATTTTCATAGTGTAATGTCCTATGGCCTGTTGTTGTGGGGCTCAGCAGCTAATATAGAAAGTGTTTTTATACTTCAAAAAAGAGCTGTGCGCGCCATTTACAACCTTCGACGGAGAGATTCTCTTAAGGATTTGTTTAAAGAGATTAATATACTAACTTTGGCGGGACAATACATCTATGATAATATAGTATATGTAAGGAAACATCTTGATTTATTTATTAAGCATAGCGATGTCCATAATTTTAATACTAGAAATAAGAATAAGCTTGCCGTTCCAAAATTTCGACTTGAAAAATGTAGACGCTCGTTTTTGGGGAAAGGTATAGCTTTTTTTAATAAAGTTCCACAACAATTGATAGAGCTGCCTTTGCATAAATTTAAAATATATGTTAAAAAGACACTCTTAAGCAAAGGTTATTACAAGGTAGATGATTATTTAAAAGACCAAAATGCATGGATGTGATACTAACATAAAACATAACTATTATAAATTAGATAAAAGGAAAATATTCTAATAATTAAATATTGGAAAATTTTCCTCTTATATTAAATATATTTCAAAATTGTAAATTTGTGCTTGGCAACAACATGTTCCATTGTAAATGTTGTTGTTTCTGTTAAAGCTGATAAGTTTCTTGCGGCCGTTCTTCTTATCAGTTAAAAGATGTCCTGAATGGCTGGTAGGGAAAAAAAAATTTGGACTATTCGAAAGTACTTATCTATAAGTCTATTTGAATAAAAATCTTTGAATTTGAATTTGAATTTGAAAGAGATCGTACTTCATTTAGAAGAGATAATAATCTGCAAATTAAACTCAATAAGATGAAACTTAAAATGGTGTTGGCTTAAATTAATTGGCGTTGCTCACGAATCTCACGATGATGAATAAATAAATAAATCATAAGGCATCATCATTCAGCTTATTCCAGTCCACTGTTGGACGTTAGCCTCCCACCAAGGTGAGAAACAAGACACGATCTCCCGCCTTTTTCATCTAGCCACTACCTACCACCTTTCTCAGGTCGTCGGTCTATCTAGCTGGAGGGTCTAGACTACGTTTGCCGAGTCGTGGTCACTATTCGAGAACTCATTTGCATCACCGCTCGTCGGTTCTACGACTGATGCCGACTTCCACTTCAGCTTGCTACACTTTTTTTTTGTTAAGTATCCTTTTTATTGTATTATGTTAATATCACTTCTATGTCCTTCGCCTGTACTAAATAAATGTTGTGAGTATGAGTATGAGTACATTGACGGACTATATCTCCCCTCGTCTCCCCTACATAAGTAGTAAATAAAGAATACAAAATATTTGGGGCGGGGCAGTTCTGGAATGGCGACCGAGCACCGGACAACACTCCGTGGGGGCCCCGACAAGGGACCGACGATCTGGTGAAGGTCGCGGGAAGCCGCTGGATGCGGGCGGCCAGCGACCGATCCAAGTGGAGATCTTTGGGAGAGGCCTATACCCAGCAGTAGGTGTCACGTGGCTGACATGATGATGATGATGATGCTTGATGATGATAAAAATAAATACCTTTATCCACAGCGAAGTTCTCCAGCAGCCCCTTAAAAGCCTTAGCGGGTACAGCCATATTGATGTATGGGTAACACGCGCCCGTGTGCGTCGTGGCGTTGCTCACGATGATACCCAGCACTTCTACCGAGCTTTTGCTCAGACGGAATATGGGGCCGCCACTGTGGGTCAGAAGATTGTTTAGTTCAGTCAACAGCACGCCAGGACTTGTAATACAAAAATCGCCGCTATTAAGAGAGCGACCTAGGGACGCTCTCAAAGTCATAGTCATGGTATATAAACGGCTTGTATTACATAAATGCCTGTATTGTTACGATTGAGAGAAGGCGGCGCGCCGTTGATGTGGCCCATTGTCATCGCCACCCTGAGTTCGGCCTTGCCTATCTCACCCTTCTTACTTTGATGCATGAAATGTGTAACTTGAACCATGACTGCAGTCTGCACGCAGAACGATGTCTGCAGCATAAAGGGCGCTATTAATTGTTATAGGCACGTCACCTTGACCTCAGCTCAACGTACATGAACAAACAAACAAAAGACGAAGAAGGATATGCATTCGGCAACGGCAAGGTTAGGCAGCTAATTATACTGCATAGGGGCCCACACTTCCCCCTTTAAAAGTGATTGCCAAATAGTCCTTTAACATACCGTCCACGGCAACCTTTATGCGTCGATTCTGTTTTTGTATTCCATTGAATGCCATCGATGGTTTTTTGATTGTATTGGATAGTGTAAGCACAGAGACTATATCGAGATAGACGAAAAGAGCGCTTCAAACTGTATGAGAACTTAGCGTGTCGAATCTTTCGTACCTACGATGAAGTCACGAGCGAGATTTAGTGATGTGTAAATGTTATTAATAATAATAATAATAATCATTTTATTTCGGACCTTGATCCATATCATAATAACATACAAACAATATTAATTACACTATCATTCATAAATTAAAAATTACATTAATCTATATTGTAAGTCCTAAATAAACAACACAAACAATAAAATTTAAAAGTCATTATTAAATTACAAATTCATTATTACTTAATTTAAACTCTAAAATATTATTTTGATCATATAACATTCACATAAATAATAATTAATAAAATAATAATAAAAAAAAAATAAAAAAAAATTAAAAATAGAATTAAAATTACAGTTTTTTAATATTTATTTTGAAATATTCTAAAACAACTACCTTAATATAAATTTTGGTTTATAACCAGAGTGCTCAATATGCAGCCAATTCCAATGCTGCATTATTGGGCAGTCCAGATCCATTCTCGAGGCAAATAGCTGCAGGTAGCTGTTGGCGCTGCCCCGCACGCGCAGCATTAAGGACGCGACTCTTTTGCGCAAAATAGCTTGAAAGCCGTCAACATGCGCGTCAGCAAACATCCCTGACGCACTACAGTACGGTGGCAGCCTCAACAGTGCTCTAAACGCATTGTTATATTGAATGCGTAGGGCATCGTATGATTTTTTCGTGTGCTTGACCCATAGGCTGCAGGTATAGAATGATTGACAAAATGCTCTAAATAATGTAACCTTAACTTCTGCAGTACACCGTGCAAACCTACGAGCCAACATATTGGCCCGAATAGACAATGCCCTATACTCCCTATCCATGTCAACGTCATCCGCCAGCGACTCGGTGACCCAGTGGCCCAGATACTTAAATTGTGTTACTTTTTTAAGAACACTGCCATTTAGTATGACCGGTGGGACAGTGTCATAAGTTTTGGTTCCCGCCTTAAACACCATTAGCTCGCTTTTGATGGCATTGTATCTGAGCCCATGAGCCTCCGCATAACGCTCACAGATCAAAACAAGCTTCCTGAGGGCACTGATCGATGGACTCAGCAGTTATTGACCAGCTCTTGCAAGAAAGCACTGCACAATTAACCATTTTCGTTTCTGAGTGACGCGTGGCAATGGTCTCAAGCGGACCGACTTAGTTCGTAAAACTTTAGCGTGGATCAAACTTTTGACACGCAAGGTAGGTACACTTTTAACGTCTATCTCGATATAGGTCTGTGAGTGGAAGCTTTAGGTCGCGTTTTGTTAAAGTAACCTGAACCCTGGCTACAGACTACTACTATCAGGAAGTCTGCAGCATCGAGGTGGTTAATTCGCCCAAGAGGACGACACGCTGTTGCGCTGATGTCGCCCGTCGTCACCATCGTCAGCCTGGACGTTACTACATGATTATTACCTAAATGGTTTTTAACCACCTCCGTGGTCTACCACCGATATTAGACCCAGAAGTCCCGGGTTTGATTCCCAACGGAGGTACATATTGTATTCGGTTTGGTTGGTGTAAGACCAAGAGGACTTGTTGTAAGTCCGCCTGGCTAGCTACCATCATCTTGTCTAAGTCTAGCGCCATAACAAGAATGTTTTCAGAATTGTTGTGTTCCAGAAACCAGTTCCGGCAGTTAGAGTTGGCCAGTTCCTCAGTGATTGAGGATTCCGGAAGAGGCTCGCTTACATCTTCAGCCTTATTAATACTTAACAACAACATCCCTGTTGTTCATGAATAAAAAATGGGTGTTCCGATAAAGTTACCTGAACCCTGACTGCACGCAGCACGAAGTCTGCAACATAGAGGGCGACACGTTGTTGATGTGGCCCGTCGTCACGGTCGGCTTCAGCTCGTCCAGGTTGCGCTCGTTGAAGTACGGGTACCCGGCCGCTACCACTGACTCGCCTGGGAGATAAATCATACTATGTTGTTGGCCTCAAATCAGTGGTGGTCTTCTATATAGGAGGGGCAAGAGAAAGAGGAGAAACAAAGGAGCAGATTCTAAAATATATTAGGAACTTACGAATAGGCTATCGCTTACTATTTTAAATGAGCATGGTAAGTACCTAACTACTTATACTTACTCGTATAAGTGTAAAATAAAACATACAAATAAACGCAATCTAAAACATATTTCAATAAAAAGCTTTTTATAGTGCTATTTTTATACATATGACAAATACATTCTAGTACTAAAAAAAATTATCTTAAATTGTACTCGGCAAAAGATGTGCTTCACCTTTTTCTGCCGGGTCGTCAGCGAAGACGGCGGGCGTCAGATGTTTCCACTGCTCCGGGTTGGTGTAGAGGACAGCCAAGTCGAAAGCCTTGTCGTCTGTCGTCTTGTACCGCACTATCGCTGTCTCTTTGACTCCACCGCAGAACAACGACACTTTGTGCATTGTGTGCTGAAAAAGTTGGTTTTATATAACTTAGTCGAAGTTTTGGACAATAATTGATGTCTATTGAAGGTATTGGTGTCAAATAACGCCTGGCGTCAATTACCGCCAATACTCTGAAAATCCTTTAAAAACTACTTAAAAATTCACCCTTATTCCCTATACGCTCTATAAAGTCTCTCGCCAAAAGCTCAGTGCTGGTCGCCGCGAGGGGTAGGTACTCGCGGCAACCAGCACTGACCTTTGTTCGGTAGGGGCGGTCTTCATCGCAGTATTTTATAAAGAGTTTTCATCGCAGTGTTTTATAAAGAGAGAGACGGTACTTAGAAAGCTTTTTCTAAGTACCGTCGATATTTGCAGATATTTTTTTTCTAAAGTCTTACATCGCTACCTTACCTGCCTAACTACCTAAATTCGATGTTGTTTTTTTGCAAATAGTGAAACAACAATTATTTTCTTAAATGTAATGTTGATAGCTAATGCCTATGCGTTACTGGCCACCCTAGGCGCTATTATCCACACAATAAACTTTGTCAACCTTATGCCTATTTTGAACCCCTGACGCAAGTTTGTCCGCTATTTGTGTGTTTCTGTCTGTCTGTCTGTGGTAACGTAGCTCTTAAACTGGCGAACAGGTGAAACCAGTGAGGTTATATAACGCCTACTGTACGGTATTTTCATTTGTTATTGAGGTGAATTATTGTAATTTTTGTATTTCTTTGTGTGCCATCATAAGTGAAATTGAATTAATACTAAGGTTAAAAATTAAGAATTCTCTTTGACTGACGCTGTAAGTAATTACCAAATACTATTTTTAAATATAGAAATAATTGTTAAGATAGTATTAGACACAATACACCGACACCTATTAGAGGCGGAATTAAGCAGCTATAATATTATATTGCCAACAGCACTGTTTTTGGAATTAGACCCTTATCTTGTAAAATTTTAAGAAGTTACTATAATTTCCAAGAATTATTATTTCACAATAAAAAAAATACTTTCACGCCTGCTGTTTTCTATAATTATATATTTAATTTTCCAGATATAAGTAGGTATTCAGGTTCAAAGTAAGGTAGGCGTTATTTGACATCAGTACCTTATTAAAAAAAAAACATCTGTTGTCCCCTACCCACGCACTTGTCATGCACAAGTATGTCCTTTAAATAAGGTACAACTTACTTTCTTGACGACGTGCGCGGCGGTGAGCACGTGGCCGGCGCCCAGCCACGCGCCCGCGCCCCACGCGCCGCCGCACCGCACCAGCAGCGTCGTGCTGTCGATGCGCTCTGCAATGTATTATCAATTATTTATACAGTTGACCATAGATTTTATAGTGTTAAGGATTATTTGGGACATAATTGTAATGTAATGTGTAATTATAATTAATATTGGAATTTAAAGTTTTTGACATTCACATGACATTATTATGAGCGAAATATGCTAAACATTATTTTGTTTTAAGAACTGTATTTACCAAGTTTCAACGTGAATAAATGATTTATGAATTTTATTCCGTGAGCCTCCTTCATACTTATTTTTATTTATTCTGATCAAGCAGTGCCAAGCTCTCAACTCAAAACATCATAAATAACATAAAATTAAAACAAAAATATAACTATCTCAAAACATTTTAACACAATTAGACAATAGCAGACCCATCCCACTGGCAGCACCAGTTCACGAGCATGACGCATGAACCAGCCATCGCTTCGCTCAACCATATTTTAGGGAAAGTAGCGACCCGCCTCACACGACACCACCGTAGAAATGTTTAAAGAGAGCAAGACATACTTAAGTTACCTGCGTTTAAAGTTGAACTAAGCACTTGAATGACAGGTACAACATCGAAAACATAAAACAAAACATTTATGACCAAGCTGTTTTGTCATTCAAATAGTCCATTAAAGTATAATATTTTTTCTTTAGTAGACAATCTTTTACTTCTTCTTCTTCTTCTTTACGTGCCACTCCTATCGGAGGTTGGACAACATCATGGCTATCTTGACTTTTGAAGCCGCTGCCCGAAATAGGGATGTAGTACTATGGCCAAACCATTCCCTAAGGTTTTTAAGCCAAGAATGTCTTCTTCTTCCAACACTACGCTTTCCTATAATCTTTCCCTGAATTATCAGTTGGTGAATTTTATATTTGGTGTTCCTCATCACATGACCAAAATATGTCAATTTGCAGCACTTGATGGTGTTGATGAGTTCAAGATCTTTGCCCATCCTTTGAAGTACCTTTACGTTGCTCACTCTGTCACGCCACGAGATTTTCAGAATGCGGCGGTACACCCACATTTCAAAGGCCTCTATTTTATTCAATGCATTCTGCGTCAATGTCCAGGATTCAGCCCCATACAACAGTACCGAGAAAATGTAACACCGAACTATACGCATCCTGAGCCCGAGGCTTAGATTCCTGTTGCAAAGGACCTTAGTCATTCTGAAAAATGCACTTCTAGCCATCTCAATGCGAATTCTAATATCTTGCAAGTGACCCCCATCTTCATTCATCCAACTGCCCAAATACTTGAACCTGGTGACTCTTTCCACATGCTGGTTGTCGATCAATAAGTTCAAACTTCGGTCCACTGTATGCCCCTTAGATATCACCATGTATTTAGTTTTCGACACGTTTATTTTAAGGCCCATGATGTTACAGGCAGTATTAACACTGTACAACAGTTCTTGTAATGACTGAATACTACCCGAAATAAGAGCAGTGTCATCTGCATATCTGATATTGTTGATGTTATACCCATTTACTTTTATTCCTGGCTGAACCGCAATATTGGCAACTCGGAAGATTTCCTCAGCGTACAGGTTGAAAAGGAGTGGAGATAAGATGCATCCTTGCCTTACACCTCGACGAATTTTGGTTGATCGTGACAATTCATCACCAACTCTGACCTTATTACCAATCTTTTACATGAATCTTAAACTTTTCAAAAGGCAAATCCCAAATTCTATATGGAACTTTATTGAAAATTTTCAAGAAAGATTCGTGAACCTTTTCTTGCTTGTATCGAGGCATTATAAGTTTATTTTTATTTATAAGATATTATTAAGATATACCAGTCGTACCTATCTAATACCTCGGTGTGTGGATGAGAGGGCAGTGCGCGGGGTGGAGTCACCCTGAGCTTGGCGGCCAGCACCGACACCAGCGGCGCCGCCAGTCTCGCTTACCAAGCTAAGATGTGAGAGGGACAGTGACACGAGTTACGAGTGTCGATAAACGCCGCTCAAGCTAGGGCTACAGTCGTACACCTACACCTACCTAATATCTCCGTGTGTGGATGCGAGGGCAGCGGGCGTGGCACCTTCTGTGGAGCTACCCTGAGCTTAGCGGCCAGCACCGACACCAGCGGCGCGGCAAGAGTCAGCCCCACCCACTCACCGCGCCACCACGACACGCTGCATACTACTGTGCCAATCAACTCGTTTCTGCAACAGAAGAAATGTGTGATAGTCCATAAAAGTACTCTTTTGGCAAAGAATACTAAATAGTACAAGTCTTTTGGTTCATCATCATCAACCATTTCAAACTACGCACTTAGGTACTGGGGTCTTTATAACGGATGAGGTTCCCAATACATGGGCAACAGGCTTTATTTAAGTTTAATAGGATAATTGGCCATGACCCACCACGTTAATCCAATGTGGATTGGTGGGTTTTAACGACTGTTAATGAAGCCGGAACCATCAACGGCAAAATGTATTGCCACGAACGCTGACCGAACATGCTAACCACTGTGCAACCGAGGTTCTTCGCCTTTTGGTTATTAAGTGTTTGAAGGGCTAATCTTCATTATTTTTCATAATCTCCGAACATCAGTAGTATCATCACATAATAGAAATAGGCACCCGCAGTTGCCTTTCGTAGGTACTTTGTGGCATAAGTGTCTGATAATACTCACGTTGGTCCTTCAGTAAACACTGGACCGCCTTCAGAGCCAAGCGCGGTGGCTGCGTCAGCCAGGAGCAGCGAAGGCCGCTTGCCCACCACGCCGCATATGGACCCTCTAGTGACTGCGTTTAAGAACACCTACAACATTAATAGGGTGAAGTACTTCTGACTGGATCCAAAAGTCAATCAATAAGGTATGTTATATATGGAGATGGCGATGATGCCGGTCAATACTTTCATACCTCCTCATCTCGACCACATTGCTTGTACCACTGCTGGGTAAAGGCCTCCCCAAGGATCTCCACACAACGATCGGTGTTGCGCTGCCCGCATCCAGCGGCTTCCCACGACCTTCTTTCATACCCAATAGGGTATTCTAAAGAGTGTGAAATCAAAAACTAATATATACTAATATATGGATGAGAATCGAACCCACAACGACATGATCGGCAACCCAACACTTTGAATCACTACACCAAAGTCATCGTCATTTCTTTTAATTAAAGTTGATGGAAGCACCATGAGAACGTTCAGGTCAGCAGACCATAATAATTTAATTTTTAATGAAAAGGTAAAGTTTTCGCACACGAAAAATTATGTAACTATAATGACTGGTAAACAAGGAAGCCTTACCTCACAACCGAAAGGGGTGGAATGAACCTCAATTGTAGAACCCCTTTGCGGGGGCGGCCGCACCATATCTAGCAGCTCCGATAGAGGTCGTAGCGTTTTCAAAGCTGTAAATAATAAAAATAAATAGCAAATGCTATAAGATTTCATAAAATCTTACTTTTGATCGGTTTCAAACTCAACTCATGCTTTGAGTTGAGTTTGAAACCGAGTTTGAAGTATTCATTCATATAACATCATCATACTTCTTGAACATTTTCGACCATTTAACTAGCAAAGGCAAGTTTCATCAAAAACTTGTGAGGAAAGACCATGGATAGTTATAGCCCATCTCTCTTTGCTTTCAAAGAAATTTCAGAAAACAATGTGCAAAATCAAATTCATCATCCGGGTCTCAAACAACTAAGTATACCAAGCAGAGTAATAATTCTCTCGACGACGACGTCACTTCATATTTTTATATGAATAATTGCAAACAATCACATCAATTATCAAACCCACGTTAAGTTTCATGAAGAACCTCTGTTATATGGATACTAGATAACGGATAAACATACTTAAATACTTTTTTTTTGTAAATACATACATAATAAACATATTAAACACCAGTATGGAAAGAAGTAGCCCCTTCTCTCCGTATTTATAGCCTTTTAATACACAATATTACGTCATCTTGATGACGTCATCGTGTGGGGTTCTTCATCACCTCTTGGGTTGATGGTCTGTAAGCGTGTGTATATTAGTCTAGTCGTTGGGAGAATTATTATTACTCAGCTTGTTATAATTATTTGAGACCCGGAAACGAAGTTTGAAGAGTTCAAGATTACAGCAAATATTAATACGCACATCGTCATTGGTCATTTTAACGGCCACTTTTGTAGCACTGGCTTTTCTTATGAATGGATAAGGAGAATGGGCTATGGATAAGGAGACCCACCACGCGGGCCCAATGCGGATTGGTGGGTTATACAAATTCATTATATCGGCAAAAATCGATGAAAATTACTACGATCACATAAGGGAGGTGATCAACCCCCCTTATGTGATCGTAGTAAATATAACATGGTGACACTGAAATAATAAGAAACAGCAGCCGAAAAGACGCAGCCGCCTGCCGAAACGACGGCAGCAACGCCTCAACGGCCGCCGCGTGGTCGGTAAGCGTGTGATCACAGACATATGTCTGTGCGTGTGATAGTGGGTCTGATAATATACGTGTATAATGTGACATTGATTGATACTTATTGGTTACCATAGACCATCCAAATTCCGATAAAAAATATAATAACTGACGTATTCTGGCATCCTTTGACATTTGATTGTAAATTGTAAATAGATCAGCTGGAAAATGTATCTCTTTGTGATTTGAGTCTTCAAGAAAACAATGAGTAAAGTAAAGTGCAAGTGCGATGAGACGAAAGCGACTCGTAATTATTACAGATATTACGATACGCCCGATGGCTGTGATGTACCAAAAAAGGTTTGTCATTGATGGAGATATATTATTGTATTTTTTTATATATAGGTCGGAACAAAATGACTCTATCTCCACGTCCATATACTAAGATAGCTGATGCAGCAGCTCAAACTTATCATCAACCACCCCGACCTTGCCGGCCTGCTAAATGCTTCTTCACAATTGTATAAATTTATAACTATACATAAATAAAACCAATTGTTTATATTCCCAAATTCTCAAGTCAAAATATGGAAAACGGAAAAATTTACAATTTGGCCTTATTTTTAACTAGCGGCCGCTTGAGATTTTATACCCGCGTGGTTTCTGTTTCTGTAGAATTATCTCGAAAAATTGTAGCTTAGGTGTTATTCTGATGATATATATAATAATATAATATATATATATATATATATATATAAGCAAAGCATCTTCATCCTTTTCTTATTATAATCCGTTTTGTAAACAAAAATATGACTGAAGAAACTACTTAGATAACGTGTCAGGTAAATTCGACGAAAATAGCATTTTATTTCCATAAAAGTGTGATGAAGAAAATGATAGGTACAAATACAAACGCGTTTTACTATTGAATAATTATATAAGGCCTGTTTTTCATTATGAGAAAATATTTCTGGCTACATGACACGTGGATGTCGAGCTATTTTCCCGACGATTTGTGATATCTTCTAAGGTAAATATCACCAAAACATTATGTCGCGAGACTCGCGAGTTCCCTTTTATTGCAGTGATTCCTAAAGCTGTCTGGGCTACGGCCCATCTAATACAAGTTTCCACTCGGGAGTCGGGACTCACCTCTATAGTTAACTAGGGAAAAAGTGGCATACATTTGGTAATTCTCAGATACCCTCGTCTAGGGCCAAAGGCCTAGTGACGAGTTCCGAGACTATTTAATGCAGTCTTGATTGTTATAGGAATATAAAGGAAACGGAAATTCTAAACTTACAGTGCTTCTGGCAAAATTGGTCTACTAACCACACCACCAGTAAAAAATGTCGCAAGACAATAATCGTCTCCTACAGTGAACACGAGGCCTAAATAATTAAGGAAAATATTATTGCTCAAAGAATATGAAATGGGCTTCGGGTGGAATGACTAGCTTATTTACGTAAAGATATGTAAATAGAACAGCCACAAATTGTTTATATACTTACATGTTTCCGTATTGGTCGAAGTTTCCGAGAACATTTTGTAGAGACTGTTTTGAGGAAGCTGCTGAAAACGCGGCTGGTGGAGAGTATTTAAAGCTCGAGTGAATAGGCTTTTTCTAGGCAAGCTCGTTCCATTTTAGGCCTCTTCCTAACGATTCAGAATGAAGTCAAGAGTGAGCCTATTTAATGTAAAAAAAGCGCACATCGCTAGGTATCCTGTCTACCGAAAATAAGGCCTCAAAGAACTCATTCAGCACATCAAGCTTTAACTACGCCCGCCCTTATCACGCACGTTATAGGAACGGTTTTTTTTTATCTTTATAAAGAAACCGGGGTTTTAGTCCTTCGGACTTGCCAGCTAACCCCATCGTAACCTTATCTTACACCGGCTTGGACGAATTTCGTCCAAGTATACCGGTCAAATTAGAGTCAGCTATTGTAAAACCGTAACCAAGCGACAAGTCTTTTAGCAGCATCAGTCTGACGTTCTTGAGGTTCTGACAAAAAACCTTCAATAAGCCCAACATCGAGGGTATTTAACTTGAGTTCGATTAAATAGCTGCCTATACACTCCGTCAGAAAATGATGCACGTCCTCAACTTTTTGGATCTGTGTACGATGGTCGATGGACACCCTTTAGCTAATAAGTTGTTCCATAATCAGATGATGGTGACGACGCGGTACGGCGTGACGGTGGGCATGATCCTGGGTGCCTACGACGTAATGATGTACTCGCATGCTGTCGGCTTGGGAAACGTCCTCAGAAGGTATGAGGCTTACATTATCGCTAACAGTGAGTGCATAAGGCAAAGCTCTGCAATAAAAGCTCCGTTTACATAACGGTTTTTTTATAGATTTGAACGCTTTTAGTAGCATTTCAGATTTTGTGATAGATGTTTCGTTTTCCCGATGTTTCGGCAACTTAGCTTTGCAGGGACCGTGGCCTGAAGAATAAATGAGAATTGAACCTTTAACATTGAAAATTATGTTTTCGATCACGAATTCACCAACAATCACCACAAACACCTGTCACATCAACAAACGTAACATTCAATAGTCATAGTCAAATCTGTAGTCATTAGTCAAATCCTCCATAGATGGACAGTTCTTCCTTTGTGATTTATTATAAATCATCCGCACAGTTGAAGATCCGCACAGCTTATCTATAAGTAGTATTTTAAACTTTCATGGTCATAATATGTCACTATTGCGAAAAACGGGATTATTGCCGTGTTTATATTTGTTGTCGAGTCCCCAATATTTCAGCGCAGTTGCATGCGCCATGATCACAGTGTAACACCGTGATGTTACACCTTGATCATTGATCATGGCGCCACAGTAAAAATCTATATATATATAATTTATTGACAGCTTATCTATATTCAAGAATGATCAGTCCAGTACAGATGATAAAATGACGACGTTATTAGACGAGATTGGAATATAGAACTAATCCAACTTGAGTGATTCCAGATTCATGTTGCACACTATACCACTCGGTTTGATGGGGGCCACGTTTGCGGCCGTCGCCAACGGACTGCAGGCGATCAGGGAAGAGGATGACGAATTAAACTATTTTGCTGGTGAGCTGTTTTCTAGACAGATAGCAGTTGGTACAGTGGACAGGAACAGCAGCTTTGTTAAGCTTGCTCTCCTAGAACAGCACCTCTTATATATCTACTGAAAATAAATTCGCAGCCATGCATGGTTAGCACTAGGTACTGCCCCCTAGTTGTCTAATTTCAAAATCTATCACAACCCCTTTCAAAGGTTTTGTGATTGTGATAGTGATTTATGGAATTGTGTAATTTATAGTCGCAATCCCATTCGGAACGAATGTTTTTAATTACACTTAATTTGACACTTCTTCATATCGTATTATTATCGTATTTTTTTCTCTATCTCAGTATTATTATTGATTAGTCTAACAATAAAACATAAAAGAAAACGTCTTATACATATAACAATGTTGTGCATACCTTTAAGTTAAATGCATATAAGATACATATTTTGCTAAGTGCTGTAAACTTAATATAATTTGCCTTTATGTATTTAGTTGGTAAGCCTTATTAAATAAATAAATAAATAAATAAATAAATTCATACATTTCAAAGATATTCGCGTGTGTCAGTTTGTTTTTCGTTCAATAATCTTTCAAAGCGCGTTTCGATCACAATCCCTATCAAATGTCAAATAGTGACGGCCTGAAGTATGTAAATATTTTTCAAAATAAGAATTAAAAAGGTTGCGATAGATTTTAAAATTAGACAATTAGCCCCCTAGTTTAATAAAAGGATTAATTCAGTGGTCGGTCAATATTACTATGTCCAGGTGGGTTCGCTTGCGGCCCGATCCTAGCAGCGTACGTCGGGTCGAAGCACATGATCCTCGTGGGAGGCCTGGCCATGGGCGTAGCGGGCATGATCAAGAAGCAGGCCGTGGACAACTGCTGGACCTTCTTCCCCGATCACCCTCAACACAGGGGTTCAGCACGGGGGTGGAGAAAAGATTATTCGCTCGTGGCAGATCCTAGAGATGGTAAACATTTTTACTCATCTTACTCCTCGTCTTCAACCGTTGGCCGCCCACTGCTGGGACCTTTGGCCTTCCTTATTATGGATGGAAATGGGCTATGAGTTATGATATGACACACCAGATTAGCGGGGCCAAATGCCCAATGCAGATTGGTGGGTTTTAACGATCGCAAATACAGCCAGGATTAACGGCTTAACGGCCATTTGAAGCACGGAGGAGCTAGAGATAGTATTTGGCCACCATTGCAAAGTTACTCATATTTATTCGGAAACTAGCTTCCCGCCCGCGGCTTCGCCCGCGTGGACTACACGACTTATGCTATTGTGGGTTATCCATAAGAGATAAACATATACCACCGCGGAGTTTTCTGTAGACCTTTTCAAGGTGTACAAATACTTAGTACATTATTTTGATAAATCTCGTAGGGTTCAGCCTGCGTTTGCAATGTAAGCGGAAAAAATTTACGACATCACATTAGAAACCTCAAAAATTACAGTATTTCTCTACTTTATAATGAAGGTTATTACATTATACATATAAACCTTCCTGTTGAATCACTCTATCTATTATAAAAAACCGCATCAAAATCCGTTACGTAGGTAGTTTTAAAGATCTAAGCATACATAGGGACAGACAGCGGGAAGCTTTGCTTTATATTATGTAGTGATGCTGTTGCGTTAGTTCTATTTTTGGTAAGTTTTATTGCGCTCGTTTTTCTATTGCTAATAAATGATATTTCCAGAAAACACAGCTTTCACTATTTATAGCCAATGTGATTGGGCATATGAATATTAACGTTGGGTTGGGTAAGCTGTAATATACAGTTAGTAACATGTTATACTTTGGGTAAGTTCTAATTGAACATGATGAGTAGACAGAAAACATGTCTCCACACCATTAACGAGACAGCCCGTCACATCCTTTGACCGAGAACAAACGGATCTAATTTAGATCTCTATTACATTTACGTAATTCTGGATTTGTCCACAGCAATGATTCACACTTGTAAACCGAACAAGTAACGTGCAAGCGGAGAAGATTCAGGAAGATGATGTTTTGTCGAGATTATTGTTAGAGTAAAAAGCGATAATAAATTGTTGTTTTAGACTACCTAGTTACGCTGCTTTTTATTACTAATTATCTTTACTAGTTAGATAATACTTATGAGAATCATTGAGGTAGTGCTGAATAATAAGTATTGTGGTAAATATTAAACAAGAAAATATACTAGATAAAAAGCAACTTGTCTCATGTCGCCCTGATGGGATTCGAACCCGCATCCTTGGGCATCCGGCCCATGCCCTAACCAATTACGACGGTGGCCAACACCGTGGAAAGGCGAATATACTAGAAAGATTCGACGTGTCCTCATAGGTCTCTGTAGCATAATTGGTTAGTGTATTGGGCCGGATTCTCAAGGATGCGGGTTCGAAACCCGTCAGGGCGACATGAGACAAGTTGCTTTTTTCTAGTATATTTTCTTGTATTATATTTACCACATAAAAACAGCATTGTAAAATGCAAAATTAAAAAAGTTATAATAGTATTGGTTGATAAAAGCATGTAATGTAATACAGCAGCACAACCCGCTTCCCATAGGCTTCTCTTTTAGAAATCCCACCTCACTGATCCACCAACCATTTACGATAATTTTTGGAGATAAATTATGTTTGGTCCGGCTTACCTTGGCCATACATCGATCCCTCGCCACTGTAATACAGTACAGCCATATCAATTAATAACTAAGTTTGTTATTGATGTTATTAAATATTGGGTTGTTATTGGGATAACAAAAGAAAATTTTTTTCCAAACTAAACTAAATTAGCTTTCTTTCCCTGGTGCAACATTCGCAATTCTGATGATTTTTACTTCGAAACTGTGGGTGGCGCGATAGATTATTTAACAGAACACTAGTAAGAGGATAGAAATAGTGATTTGGCTGTCATACGTCGCGTCGCCTTTCTTTTGAGGAAATTAAACAAATACAGTTACATCCCTTTCACGATTTTGAAATCATTCTTTACGTTAATAGCTAGCGCCTTGGACGAATTAACCGTCCAAGGCTAGCGCAGATACGGATAACGGAGGACTTTTTGTCCGCGACACGTCTTAATTGTTAACCAAATAAGATTGAACTTAGATCGCGTATATCCATGAAAAGTACGCGATAGTCCTCGTTATTTATTCAACTTTATGTTTTTAGTTATAAGGTCGTGTCGCGGACAAAAAGTCCTCCAATGTCCGTCGTCTGCGCAGGCCCTAAGTGCTTGTTTCCAGTACCTACACTTTTCTGTAGGTATGTACCAAATGCGTAAAATGCTATTATTTTGTATTCTATGAAAATGTGAAATCTACTAATATTATAAAGAGGAAAGATTTGATTGTTTGTTTGTTTGCAACGAATAAATTAAAAAACTACTGAATAGATTTGGATGAAATTTGGTACACAGATAGTGTATAGTCTGGTCATATGTTCATGACTATACCGATATACCGATAACAGCGCCTTGCCGAGCTGAGTATGCGCTTGCACGTCGCCGTCGCGGTGGCCGATGGTCCAGCTGTACAGGATATCGTCCACGCACCGGTCCAGGATGGGGCACTGCCACACGTGGCATATCCAACGATTACAAGGTTTCATGTGTCCTACAGGATTTATGAATTGGGTACCGTACCTGAAGTTCTTTGGGCATATCTCCAGAAACGACGAATCGATGGAGAGGCTCGTAGTACAAGGCCTCACAGAGAGGAAGAGACCACGAGGCCGCTCTCCGACTCGTTGGATCGACCTCATAAAAAGAACTACGCAGTCGACCGCAGTACTGTGTTCGCTGCGCTGAAAGTCGACAAAACTGGAGAGACATTGCGCGTCGGGCGGCCGCCCTGGGAGCGAGTGGCGACGGCGAGCTGCAACCCTGTCCATCGACAGCCACCACCAGTTTGTCAAGAGTGCCTGACTAAGATGAGAAGACCGCGTACCTCTGTCATCGCTCTCCAAGTCGACGAGCACGAAGACCGATAACAGCGCCTTGCCGAGCTGAGTCTGCGCCTGCACGTCGCCGTCGCGGTGGCCGATGGTCCAGCTGTACAGGATATCGTCCACGCACCGGTCCAGGATGGGGCACTGCCACACGTGGCATATCCTGCAATTACATTGGTTTTATGAGCATAAAGATGATCCTTAAGTATGCTCCGTGTTTTTTTTTTCCCTGAGAAACATCAGGGTCTACCATAAATACGAATAATAGATAGATAGATAGATGTTCTCTATGGGACCTTTATTACTAGCGATATATTTTATTTTATTTTTTTAAGAAAAGAAATGTTTACAAGACTCACACTTATACATAAATGAAAAACATGATCGAGTACAAAAGACACGTAGTGTGGCCTTAGTTACAAACCGCCACGGCATGTTAGGTTCACAAAAAGCAATATATGAAGCAGTTCATGAAAATCAAAAAGTTATATAAACAAAAAATATAATCTAATCAAAATCAATAGATCAATCAGATAAATAATATAATCAAGATAGAATCCAAACAAGAGTAATTTTACTTCCGAAATACAGTACAGGTAATTTAAAATTCACAGGCAGATGGGAAATGAATCGTTATCAAACTATAAAATCAATTGTTTTTTTGTAAGTATGCCGTAATTTTCACCAAATTTAGGATGGAATCGGGTAATTTTTCCAATGATGAGAATGTCACTTCGGGGCCGTGTTGAGGTGCTGAGGCACAGGCCTTCCTTTTTCCTTATGGATGGATACATGGATGGATAAGAAGATTGGGCCACGACCCCAACAACATTCCTAATTTAGGTACCTATGTCTATACTATGATAATTACCTGCCCGTGAGAACTCTAATTTGGTAGCTGCTATGTTCAAAATTTAGGTACCTATGTCTATACTATGATAGTTACCTGCCCGTGAGAACTCTAATTTGGTAGCTGCTATGTTCAAAATCGGCGTCGCTGTCCACATTCCTTTCCCTACTCAACTGTTCCACCGATTCATACAAATTGCCATCTTTCTTCGACGTCTTCTCACAGGTGACGTAAATCTCTGGCAAATTATTGTAGAACTCTTCGTTCAGAATCGGTTTTCCTTTCGCATTCTGTATGATTCTGGCCTGTTTTAATGGGGACAGTATGGATCCGTGGGTGAGCACCCACCGGTTGGAGAATTTGATCCCTGATGCTGACACTGTGAGGATGTTCGCCTGCTCCTCGTCTTCCGAGTAGTTGTATGACACCATCACCCCTTCGACACTCATTTTGGTTGCGTTACTGAAAATAAAAATAGTAATTACAACCTACTTACCTATAAGTAGGTTATACAATTTTTAATTCGTTTGCATTTTCATTGCTACCTATCACGATAAAATTTGAATAAACAAATTCTGGAAAACATCGACTCGACTCACAAATTGTTCTCAGACGGGACTTGAACCCGCAAGCCTTGGAAATCTTTCGCAGTTCCGCCTTCTAAGGCTTCCCGATTGAGAAAGTGGACGAGAAAGGTAAGTGGACGAAGTCGTCTTGAAGGAAAAAATCCCTTCACTTCCTATTTGGTCCACTTTCCTATCTCATCCACTTCCTAATTCGTCCACTTTCTAACTCGTCCACTTTCCTATCTCGTCCAGTTCCTATTTCGTCCACTTTCCTATCTCGTACACTTCCTATCTCGTACACTTCCTATCTCGTACACTTCCTATCTCGTACACTTCCTATCTCGTACACTTCCTATCTCGTACACTTCCTATCTCGTACACTTCCTATCTCGTACACTTCCTATCTCGTACACTTCCTATCTCGTACACTTCCTATCTCGTACACTTCCTATCTCGTACACTTCCTATCTCGTACACTTCCTATCTCGTACACTTCCTATCTCGTCCACTTTCCAAGGTCGTTCACTAGAAACTAACTACTACTAGTTGCTGTCATCTGATAAAGGTAGATTGGAAGATATAAAATATTTAGAACGAAGTCAATCGTTTTATTAGGAAAACTTGAACTTCAAAAGTGCTTTAAGCGAAAAGATAATTTAGATTTTATTTCTTTTTATTTATGTATTTTAATTTTCAGATCAATCACTGAGATAACTGGTAACGATCTTTCACGCGGTCAATTTCTTGTATCGTCGAGAATTATTGCAATTCCAGTTACTTACGTCCGCTTCGCACTATTTATAGAACGATAACTCAACTACAGCTGACTACAGATTCTATTCTATAATGTGTCAATTTTACAATTCCTTCCTATTTAAGTTTATGAGACTGTATTGGACGTGGGATGTGACATGTAAAGTATGTATTATTTAACCTTTTTTTCATTTCGTAGTTAGTTTGACCACCGGCAACGACAATAATAATATTATATGATAACGAAACGACACATTATTAATATTAGATAGTTTTTGACGGCATTGCATAGCATCGAAAATTACCTAACCTTATTTATTTATGGTAAATTTTAAATAGAAAAATATTGGAAAAAATTAACTCGGCCACAAGTGAATTCTCAGGCTGGAATCGAACCAGCGACCTTTGGAAATCCGGTCCAATGCTCTGGATTGGAGCATTGGACCGGATTTCCAAAGGTCGCTGGTTCGATTCCAGCCTGAGAATTCACTTGTGGCCGAGTTCTATTTAAAATTTACCATAAGTATAAAAATAGCATTGAAAAATGCAAAAATTACAAAATCATAACCTTATTTATGTTTTTTTTTAACGTTTACTCTATAATAGTCTTGGACGAGTGGTTAATTCGTCCAAGATAATAGTCCAGAGATGTGCAAAATAGTTTTGAAAATGTATTTGAATAGAAAATGCAAATACTTTTTGATTTTTCTATTTCGAATACAAAATACAATATGGTTTTTCATTTTGCATTTGAAATACTAAATGCAAAATACCTACGTATTTTCAAAATACTTTTTTAAATAAAATACTTTTATCGACTCTTATTCTCATATCGTAAATTTTGAATTATTTTAACGAGTTTACACGCTTTTATAGCTGGATAATGCATTCCTTATAGATAGATAGGTCAGATGGGTCATATGATGACTCATCAGGCGGGCCCAATGCGGATTGGTAAGTTTATGACGGCTGCAAATTCAACCGGGACCAACGGCTTACCGTGCCTTCCGAGGCACAGAGGAGCTCGAGATAGTGAATTTCTGGTCACACATCCCGTAACCGACGATTGCGAAAGTTGCTTAACTTCAACAATCGCAGGCCGAGCGCGCAAACCATTGCGCCACGGGCTCCTTATCAACTCAATTGTGAAATTTTAAAATACATACCGAGATTTTAACTATGATCTGATGGTAACACCACCGGTATCATACCTACCAAGAGGGCCTGGGTTCTATTCCCAGCGGGGATACAAAATTTTTATTTGGTTTAGTTGGTGGTAAGACTTGTTGTTAGTCCGCCTGGCTAGCTACCAGCATCTTATCTAAGTCTAATACCATAACATTCATGTTATCAACATTAGCCAATACCTTAGTGGTTCTGGATTCCGGGAGAGGCGCGCTAAGTACCACCTTCAGCCTTATTATTACTGAACAATACGTATGATGAATTTTTAAAGCTAAGCGTCCTTCCGGTGTTGAATAAAATAGTAAGCGGACTGTAATGCTCAGAAAAATTGGCCGGTAAATAAATTAAAAATGGTTCATAAATTTGTTCAAAGGCACTGTCATTGATGTTGCTCCATTATCAGAAAAAGCCTTTCTATCCTTGCAGTGCTAGGCAAATCGCTCTAATATTTTAAGACGGGCCTTATTTTTATATATGCAGGCAGACATCATAATCCTTCAAAGGTTGAAATTATACCAATATGATATCTTCAATATTGGGGTTTGCACTTGCACTTAAAACAAAAACTTAATAATTCATTAGGTTAGGTTAGACCATTGGTTAACTCCGGTAATCTAGCAATTACCTATTTGCACCTACGACACCATAACAATTTAGTTCAACGTGAATATTTTGATTTTGTTTGACAAAACTTGTCGAAAATATTTTGCAAATACAAAACTTGCCCGAAAAGTATTTCAAATAAAATACAAAGTGTTTTTCTAAAAAAAAGCATTTAAATTCAAAATGGATATAGGAAAATATTAAGTATTTTGCATTTTAAATAGAAGTATTTTCAAAATGTCACATCTCTGCTATAGTCATATTGTACCTACTCATTTGATAGACAAAATTTCGAGGAAATCGTTAGTTATTACAATGTTACGAACCTCTATAAATATAAATTATCAATTCATCAATGTGATTCTTGTTTTGCACATCTTCGTAGTCACACTATACCAACTACTTACTAAAGCAATTAATTAAATTAAAAATATTTTTATAGAAAAATACCCTTAAAAATAATCGACTCGACTCAAAAATTTTTTGTTGAGTTGGATTGTACTAAGTGAGGGAGAATATTTTGTTTTTTTAAGGTAATAATATGCTGTGTTGTGAGTTGTGAGGTGGGTGAAAATATATTTAGCGATTTTTGGAACCCAGCCTCGCAGACGAAGTTGCGGTAATCCGGCAACTTTTTGTCCACATTATAAATAGCAACTTTTTATCCACATTATAAATAGCAACTTTTTGTCCACATTATAAATAGCAACTTTTTATCCACATTATAAATAGCAACTTTTTGTCCACATTATAAATAGCAACTTTTTGTCCACATCATAAATAGCTTTTAGTTTTCAGGCTTGAGGTTAAGTATTAACTTCTTTGGATAGAAATGGAGCATTCGTGTACAATGTAATAAAAAAAATGATTGTATGACAAATTATACTTTGCTTTATATTACCATGAATTATGTAAGCCATAAGAAAATAATGTTCGGCTCCATACTATAAGTACTAAAAATAACATTTTTCAGGCGATTAACAACATCAAACGTTCAGATTGTGAGTAAAGCAGATGAAAAGTAATTTAGTGAGACCAAAACACGGTAATAACCGCCATGTTGATGCGGGTCCTCTCCTTGGAATAGCATTTTTATACACTTTGTATCAACAATTAGTTTATGTTAACCATCTATTGCTGCAACACTTTCAATTGTTATGAAACTTTTTCCTAGTAAAAGCGATATGATTAGGTCGCTAGCGATACCGTTATTTATGTTATCTTTCGCAGTTTCATGGTACAGGGTGAAATGTCATGATGAAAAGGGGTGCCAACGCGATTACAAATTTGCGCCACATAAACCACTCCCATGCAATGATAGACGCAAGTAATGAGCTCTTTCAGCATGTGGTCAATAGGCACTGACGATTTGTGATAGTATAAAAGATGATGGGAGCCTGTACTGCCAGCCTTTCTGTTGCGCCGTCGAAGGGCGCGCGTTCCGTTTTCGGGAATTTAGTTTTTCGTGTATTTTTTTTGTTTATCTTTAGTGTTGTGTGCCAGACTGCCAGTACGTCGAAGGTTTGTTTATTGTTTTTGTTATTAAGTCCGTTGACGAATAAGAAAAGACCGATTATTTTATAAGTAAAGTTCCCGTGGCACCCCTAGAGGAGTCTTTCAGGGATGCTTTGGTCTGAATTGCATGAGCATGTATGTAGGGTAGGTTCAAGTTCCTCAGTGGTTTAGGATTCCGGTACCGGTAGAGGCGCGCTTCCCTCTTTACTCCATTCTTTATAAAAAATATCAAATAAAGAAACCGGCTAAGTGCGAGTCGGACTCGCGCATAAAGGGTTCCGTTATCTATAAAAATTATGTCCGCTGTATTTGTATGGGAGCCTCCTTAAATATCGATTTATTGTTTTAAGTATTTGTTGTTATAGCGGCAACAAAAATACATCGTCTTAACTATCATGGTTCGTTAGATACAGCCTGCACCCCGACCGGCACCTATCGCCTATAGATTTTTTAAACCCTCTAGAAGGGCTCTCGCTAACGCTATCGCTTTCATACTAAAAATGCAATAGTGAATCCAGTAGTTGAATAGAAATATGTAGGAACAAGCAGTCGCCCGCGGTTTTACCCGCGTGGTGCCCGTTCCTGTGGGAATATCGGGATAAAGTATAGCCTATGTCACTCGGGAGAAATGTAGCTTTCTAATGGTCTAAGAATTTTCTAAATCGGTCTAGTAGTTCCTGAGATTAGCGCGTTCAAACAAACAAACTCTTCAGCTTTATAATATTATCATAGTACAGATTAGACAAAAACCCTATCGTTGAAGGGTTGTATGAGAGTTTGAAGTTGGATAGCTATAGCGATAGCAAAAACTATACCATTAGGCGGTCGGGGTGCTGGTGACAGACGGACGGACGCACGGACAGGCAGCTGAGTCTTAGTAATAGGGTCCCGTTTTGCCCTTGGGTACGGAACCCTATAAAATAGTTTCGTTATTTAAAACAATGGCTAACAGATTATAATGTTAACTTTCAACAACATCTTTCAAGTTTCCGTAGTGTAGCGGTTATCACGTGTGCTTCACACGCACAAGGTCCCCGGTTCGATCCCGGGCGGAAACAGCTTCTGTTTTATTATTGTTTAAAAAAAATATTTTTTTGAAATAATTACTAATATGTAGGTATTTCACATATTTAATTTATATCGTTTATATACTAAGTTTTTTATTGTTGTTCAACTAATTGTTATTCTACTTTTTGACTTAATTGTGCTTTAATAGTATGTATAATTATTACATTACAAAATAAAAAGTATAAATAAATAAATATTGCAATAGTAAATAAAATAATTTATTTAGTATTCAGTAAACTGTAAAATCTATTAAAAAATTGTTATTTAATTTGAATAGGTACTGTAATTAAATTTTTTAAACAATATTATTCTATACATAATTATTTGATGTTATATAATATATATTATAGAAAATGCATAAAATAAAAGAATAAAAAATAGACAAAAAGAAATCCTTCGAGCCGGATTTGAACCAGCGACCTATGGATAACCAAAGATATTCCCTCTACAGTCCACCGCTCTACCAACTGAGCTATCGAAGGCACATAAATGTTGCTGAAATTACTAATAACTTTGTAAAGAAACAAATGTTCCTCCAAATGCTATAAAAAGTAGGATGGATCATAATTTACTAAAGAAAGTTAGGACAATTTGTTTTTTATATTTCTGTGTCAACACTCAACTGTGAATCATACCGGCTGATAATATTTTACGAGGAAAGTAATTAAATTAAACTTAATAATTACGATATTTTTCCATTAGGTACCGAAAAACGTTTAAAATTTTATCCAAAAATACAAACATGGATAAGTACATATTTCAAAATTATATTGTCGGTATTGTCACCCCGTATTAATGCGTGGAGCTTGTGCAGTTCTAATAAACTTACTTGCTAGATAATTTTTATTATGTTGTCGGGACTGTTCGGGACCGCAGGTTGTCAACAAGTAGGTAAGTATAGGTTTATTATAAAAAAAAACTTACATTGCTTCTTGAATAGGCACAAAACACGAACTGAATGATCAAACAATAATCCCTTCGTATTTAAACTTTCTTCAAAATGTAAATAAATAATCGGTGACGTTTATAAGTAAAGCACGGTTAGTGAACTCTCAGTTGGTTTAATCTCTTTATAGACGTTTTCCAACTACGACACTGAGTGTGACACTTCTTTAATAACATTAAGAACTCTCAATTATGCCGAAACACAGTGTAAGTTGGAACTTGCCGTGATCGTGACCTTTGCCTCATATCGAGGATACATTGATAACACTGTTTAACATTGAGTATATCAATCACCTGTTACATGCAGTTTGTACGAATTACTAACAGAAGAATTGTTTTGACTATGCTTTAACAATTTCAGACTAATACAGATAAAAATACAACACAAAAAATGGAAATAAGGTCATTACGGTGTATTTACGCGTTATCTTTGTATTGTCGTACTAGGAATGCATATTGCTGAACATATCAATATAACAGGACTAATGAACTATTATAATGATTGATTATGAGATCTGCAAATTAACAACTTATAACTGATTAATGTTAATAAATATGACGAAAAGTATCTCAACATACGAGACAAGTAATCTTGTAAATAAAATAGCTAAAGTTGTTAAACTCATGCCTACAAATAAAGCCCAGTACTTACTTAGAATAACTAGAACATCGTTAAATAAAGTATATATTAAAAATATTTATAGCACAAGTAAACTAGGTTTTATGGTTGAAATAACATCTAACTACTAACAAAATGTTTGCGAAATCTTCATGAATCTCATTTAACTAATGTCTATTACATAAGTTGAATTATGCAAGGCATGTTTCTGCAAACGTGACATAGGAACATATTTTTATGTTAAGGAAAACTCAGTTAAATTAAAAGGTTTCTCAGAACCAATCAAGTTTAAAGGGTTGTTGTTAATAAAAAAGTAATTGATTCCCGAAGAGAGTAAAATGATTGGTTTTCAAAATGTAGTAACCTGAATTCTAAATAAATATGTAATTGAATAAGTTGCTAAGCAATTCCTTCTTACTTTCTTCATGTTATATAACGAAGCTCTTGAATTTCTGTTTTTTTGTTTTTTTTTAATATAGAGAGATGTTTTTTTTTAAATTCGTTAGAAACTTCCGCAAGGATTTTTTTCATTTTAATTTAAGCAGTCTTACTTTACTTACCGAAATGTTGTAGAACTAGTACACTAAACTAGTAGTAACCTATATTATTTATTATATTATCTGTTGTTAAAGTACTATAGTATAGTTTGTAGTAAGGAACAGCTGTTAAACTAAAAGGTGCGTTGGCATGATTGGCTAACGACTGTGGCGTGACGATGCCACGCCCAGATCTGAGTGCCATCTGAATACCATTCTAGATACTTACCGATAATATTCATAAATGATAATTACATAAAACACTATTTCACTGGGATCATCAAATAAACACGTCCATTTACAAAAATATGTACGAGATTAATTAAAGTTAATTAACAATACGCACTCTGAGCCCTGAGCTTAGTAAGATGTTAAAATGTTGGGAAAAGGAATTCAAAATATTGATTAAGTCAAGCATGTCATGATATACACTTCATTATTGGTTGTAAGTGTACAATTGTACTTACTCATACATTTTGTCAAGTTGATAGAACATTCTTGATGATCAAACCTATGATGGAAACTGTGCCACTGTCAGTGGCCTTTTAAAATTATGACAAATGATCAATTCGTTGACCTTACTAACTTATTGCAAGCATCCTTGATCGAATTCGACCGCAGGAACCGGGGCGACCTCTCCAGACGATGTCGACGTCTCATAAACTCACACAACCGACCGCATTTGTTATGTAGATCACCATTCACCACTTATAGAATTCGCGTTATCAGAATCAAGAAAATTCAATGAACCGCACGTCAGTCAATGTCAACATTCAACTACAGAAAGTTACTTCAAACGCACCCCAAAACAATTTAACAATATTTGGTTGAATGTCTAACAAAATGCTTTCACAAGCTCTTCTATTGCATTTGTTCCTATGTGAATTATTTGAACGGAAGCGGTCGGCTTTGGAGCTTCGCCGGTACTTAACCATCCAATTGAACTAACGAGCGTGAGTAACCCTGGATCCGGTCCCGTGACTTGGTCGTTCCCTTTGCTGAGGCCTCTTTTAAAATCTTGAAAATTGATAATTTCAACTACACTTGAAAGTTGTCGAAATTCCATAAAATGCCAATTAACAACTATAGCACGAATCCGTATTGGTCATAAGTATAATGTTATACTAAAGAAGCAATCACGACTTTCTTTTGTAAAACACTCCCTCCACTACCGTACCTATCGAAAGCATTTGCAAAAACTAGTGTCGATGATTTTTTTTTGTCAGACGCGCACGTTTATTGTTGTTCCCAGTCGGCAATTTAAGGAGACACTAGCACTACGATAAGCCCACGACAATACGATAATGGCGCTCTTTGCCTAATGGCCGGCATCCTGGACGATCCAAGCGCAGTCCAGTCAATGCTAAGAGTTTGCTTCTCTCGTTCATCTACGTCTTTGGTTGGATCTCGTGAACATACAAAAAATTAAGTTTTACTTGTTGGAATATGTTATTGTGTCTGGGATCATGTTGCTCGTAATTGTCAGCATCCTCGCGTGGGCTCGCATCGGCTAGAGTCAACCCAGCGCGGCGCGGGAGCAGCACAAACGACACACGACGTTGGTTACGAACAATGCGCTTGCGCCACTTACGAAAACGATCTCGATAAACGAGAGTTAACCACATCAAACTTAGTGCCTCGGATGCAGTGTTAAGGATGTAATAGTGATAATTGTAAGGGAAATTTTCGTGTGAGGTGCGTGGTAACGGATATGCCTGTGTTTCGACGCCTGGCATCTAGTGTGAAAAAAAAGAAGTCACTTTCGCCGACTAAGCTCAGTCACTCGAACAGTTCCATTTGCTTGATGCGATAACATTTTAGGTGAGTCCGTTTTAAAAGTCATTAGTGCAAAGTGGTACCGGGTATCATTTACGTTAATGAGCATTAAGATACTTACCTCAGGTACCAATCACAGGTGTGTTTAGTTTTTATACCTTGTCATTCGTCGGTTCCACAACTGAGGCAGGTAAGGCTAAACATTTGCTTTATCTTAATTGAAATGGAAAACCTCTTTAAAACTCCTTTCCTCAACTTACAACAATAAATTATCCACCTTTACTCATATATTTTTTAAAGAGCCATTGAAGTAATCTTTTCGTTTGCCGTTGATTACTGTTGACTAGAAACAATTCCTAAATAATATAACATTCCATTGTTCTTATGATAGGCACTGTAAAATATTAATAAGAATATCAATTGGGGATTTATCATTTGTAGCGACACCCCATATTATAGTTCCTAATAAATAATGTAAGTAGTACATTATGATAAGACATCGACTTATCTTCACTAACGATTTGATGTAACAATACAATAGATAGGTAGATAGATAGATATCAATTAACAAAAAACTTCCACTTTCATTCTTCTGTCCCACTCACTTGGCCATTGACCAGTTCTCTAATACAGCTGATAACAATAACAACAAAGTATAAAAAGGTACCTAACTATAAAAGACTTAGTTAATATCTTTCATAGAACCATATGATTTTTCATATTAACATAACATTTTCATATTAACAGTAACAACGTAAAATTATTAGTACAATGTATTATATCTGTATCTAATGTAAGTATTATATATAAATTGCTAACATCAATTAATTAAACCTTTTAAATGAAACTTACCTTTGAACTTGTTTTTGTTTATTTACTTTGGCAGTTTGAGGTTATATTAATAATATTACGGAAGTTATGCGCGAAAATTATGGACAACCGAGTAAATTCTGACACCAAAACGAACATTTCACAACACTCAAAATGTTTCCACTGCAAATGTCACTCACATTGTGGGATAAATAATTATTTAATTAGAAATTATAGTAAGTATGTAATCTTCCTTCGCTTATCTATTTCTCGTGCGCTGTCCTACGTAAACATAAATAAGCATGCACGTGTAGCAGAGTTGCTTGGCACGAACTCACGATACTGTGTACAAAGTAGTTCTGCAATATACCGCTAGATGGAGTGAAATTGCAAAAATAATGATTCCCCAAATATCAAACATAATTGAATCGGTTATTTTGAAAAGGTCACAAGTCACACCTTTTGCTGAAATTGAGTTATGTATGAGGAAGTGTTTGTCTATGATCCCCGCACGTTCTCTCAGAAAACGGCACTAGTCCGATGTTTCATTGCTGAACTAAAGGACATGTCAATTTCTGTTTATTTTGAAAAAGGCATTAGTCCTGGACTTGTGTCCTTTTCATAACAAACGTCTAGTTGACATTAACTATACAGCATTGATTCAAAAAATGGACAAGATATTTTTTTACAATCTCTCATAACTTGCACCGAGATAGAAAGAAGAAAGCCTCGTGTTGGTGCTGAAAAGCATAAAAATAGGTTTGGAAGCTACAAATATCACATTGAAGTGAATAACAAAACTGTTCAGATATGCAAAAAAGCGTTTATGGGTATATTTGCAGTGACATTAAAAAGGATTCGTTGATTATCTTATCTCAAACAAATAGGGGAAATACCACGAGATGGACGTGGAAAAGAAGTGGGCTCCCGAAGAGCGGTTGATGGTGCCCATTGTATGAAGATACAAGAACACATTAAATCTTTTGATGTGAAATCTGTGCACTATGGTAATTCTGAAAAACAATATCTCAGTGCTTCACTTGATATTAAGCAAATGCACAAAATGTTTTCAGAAAAATATCCAGAGTGCAAAAGCATAAAATACAGTTTTTACAGAAGATATGTTAAAGAAAACTTCTCCTTGAGTTTTGGTAGACCGCAAGTTGATTCTTGTTCAAAATGTGAGGAATTGAATACAAAAATTAAGAGTAATTTCTTGAGCGAATCTGCAAAAAGGGCTGCTGTAGGAGAGCTTCTTGTACATAAAAATAGAGCAAAGAAAAGATTTGACAGGATTTACCTTCCAGAAAAGTATGAAGATATCATTGTATCAAGAGTATACAGTGGTAAAATATCTGTATTTCAAGTAGATACTCAGATGGTTACAGATTTCAAAAGCTGGTGGCCTAGGTTTTACAAAAAAAACTGCCTTGCCATACAGTCATTAGGAAAAAAAGTTTCTAAAAACATGAAAATGAACTTTAATGTGTCACTGTTTCATGAATTTCATTATGATTGCTCAAACCCAGGTATTGTGAAAACCAGTGAACATATAGATGAATTAGTTAAATATGATTTCAAACTGACCTCCGGGAGTGAAAATGTATCATTGCCAACTAAAAAAGCTTATAGGGATAAGGTTCCAATAAATATATAAAAAATTGAGGACATAAAGAAAGTCATGAGGCACATTCCCTCAAAATTTGTAAGTTTCTATTGTAATGAAATAACTAATAATTGGCCTACCAAGACTTCTGAATCCATTGAAGAAGATGCTGAATGATCATTATAATAGTGTGAAGTAATTTTTATTCAGAATTTCAAATAAATGTTGTACCTACATAATTAAAATTTGATTATTTCATTGATTTAATCCTGATATGTTTTGAAAAGGGCCTAAGTCCAGGTCTAACAATGATCTTTATCTACACTACCTGTGTCATATATGACTTACTAATATAACAGAATAATAACTTTCAATAGGGTCTATTAAAAGGAATATAAAAAATTTAACACTCCATACAAAAAAATTGTAAGACTTTGTTTTTTGTGTCTCCTGAAAAATTTACAAAAGTGGACTTAAGCCCTTTTCAAAATAACCGATTCAGAATCGGTTATTTTGAAAAGGTCACAAGTCACACCTTTTGCTGAAATTGAGTTATGTATGAGGAAGTGTTTGTCTATGATCCCCGCACGTTCTCTCAGAAAACGGCACTAGTCCGATGTTTCATTGCTGAACTAAAGGACATGTCAATTTCTGTTTATTTTGAAAAAGGCATTAGTCCTGGACTTGTGTCCTTTTCATAACAAACGTCTAGTTGACATTAACTATACAGCATTGATTCAAAAAATGGACAAGATATTTTTTTACAATCTCTCATAACTTGCACCGAGATAGAAAGAAGAAAGCCTCGTGTTGGTGCTGAAAAGCATAAAAATAGGTTTGGAAGCTACAAATATCACATTGAAGTGAATAACAAAACTGTTCAGATATGCAAAAAAGCGTTTATGGGTATATTTGCAGTGACATTAAAAAGGATTCGTTGATTATCTTATCTCAAACAAATAGGGGAAATACCACGAGATGGACGTGGAAAAGAAGTGGGCTCCCGAAGAGCGGTTGATGGTGCCCATTGTATGAAGATACAAGAACACATTAAATCTTTTGATGTGAAATCTGTGCACTATGGTAATTCTGAAAAACAATATCTCAGTGCTTCACTTGATATTAAGCAAATGCACAAAATGTTTTCAGAAAAATATCCAGAGTGCAAAAGCATAAAATACAGTTTTTACAGAAGATATGTTAAAGAAAACTTCTCCTTGAGTTTTGGTAGACCGCAAGTTGATTCTTGTTCAAAATGTGAGGAATTGAATACAAAAATTAAGAGTAATTTCTTGAGCGAATCTGCAAAAAGGGCTGCTGTAGGAGAGCTTCTTGTACATAAAAATAGAGCAAAGAAAAGATTTGACAGGATTTACCTTCCAGAAAAGTATGAAGATATCATTGTATCAAGAGTATACAGTGGTAAAATATCTGTATTTCAAGTAGATACTCAGATGGTTACAGATTTCAAAAGCTGGTGGCCTAGGTTTTACAAAAAAAACTGCCTTGCCATACAGTCATTAGGAAAAAAAGTTTCTAAAAACATGAAAATGAACTTTAATGTGTCACTGTTTCATGAATTTCATTATGATTGCTCAAACCCAGGTATTGTGAAAACCAGTGAACATATAGATGAATTAGTTAAATATGATTTCAAACTGACCTCCGGGAGTGAAAATGTATCATTGCCAACTAAAAAAGCTTATAGGGATAAGGTTCCAATAAATATATAAAAAATTGAGGACATAAAGAAAGTCATGAGGCACATTCCCTCAAAATTTGTAAGTTTCTATTGTAATGAAATAACTAATAATTGGCCTACCAAGACTTCTGAATCCATTGAAGAAGATGCTGAATGATCATTATAATAGTGTGAAGTAATTTTTATTCAGAATTTCAAATAAATGTTGTACCTACATAATTAAAATTTGATTATTTCATTGATTTAATCCTGATATGTTTTGAAAAGGGCCTAAGTCCAGGTCTAACAATGATCTTTATCTACACTACCTGTGTCATATATGACTTACTAATATAACAGAATAATAACTTTCAATAGGGTCTATTAAAAGGAATATAAAAAATTTAACACTCCATACAAAAAAATTGTAAGACTTTGTTTTTTGTGTCTCCTGAAAAATTTACAAAAGTGGACTTAAGCCCTTTTCAAAATAACCGATTCAATTCTATTACACTTACATATGTCGTAGGAGGATTTGATAAATAGAATTTTCGCAAAAATCCTAGAGATATTGCAAATTAAACACGGATAATTAGATAATGGTGTTGACATTTCTCAATCTTACTGAAAAAAGATAGGGTTTTTGCAAAAATACTGGTTGCTTTAGTAACATTGGATATTTTTTACTCTGATTGATTTAAGTTTTGGTTGCTCGCTAACTCTTATTCTGATTGGTTCATAGAAAGTTTACTACATGTGAGAGAATAGATTGACATTTGAAACGTCAAGTCGTCAACCAATCAGAGAAGATGTTGTTTAGGACGGTCCGACCAGCCAATCAGTGTTTTTATTTCATAATAGCCAGGGATTCTTTTCGTAATCTTACTAAGGCCATCCATTATTATCGCAAAAATCCTATCTTTTTTTCAGTAGTATTGAAAAATGGCAACACCAGTGTCCAATTTTCGCAAAAAATCGATTTATCTAATTATCCTACGACACATACATATGAATCCTTGGTACCCATACTTCAGAATAACAAAAGCTACTTGTTCAGTAAATGCCTACAGTCTACCCCAAATTCCAATTTTATCAATCAATCATTTTTTTTAATTAACTAGGTACCAATAACAGTGCTTACTTGACGTTCTTTTGTTTTTAACGGAAGACATTTAAAAAAAACATTTCATTCAAACCTCCCTCACCTCCGAATTGATGAATCACCAAAAAGTTTGATATCCAATATTGAACCTTTCCAATTATACATCCAGTTACAAATACGCACTGTAAAGGTCGAATTAATATACAAGCCACTGATTATGTAACTTGTTTCTATTAACGTTTGATTGAAACTGCAGTCACATTCCTGCTTTATTTAAAATCAATGTGACAACTATCTTACTAAAGCAGCAATGTAAATGCACATTCAACCAAGTTCAATCAAAATCTGCTAGCAACAAAATTAGATAATCAACTAGCAGGATGTTTAGTTAGAGTTTCTAATACGTTGTTGCACAAGTTCAATGGTCAATAATTATATGTGGTCCTCTATTTATTCAGGAGCGTAATTTGACAGGTGCCAATGTCACTTTGTAAAAATAATCCTGCTTTTAACTGTTTTCGTAATGAGTTGCGCAGATCCAGGGGGTCAATTCTGCTATGTTTTTGTCATAATCGTCTCTCAGTGGTGTTTCAATAGTAGTGTTTATTTACACTGTTGTAACAAGAACTGTGTAAAACAGCACTACCATTGAAACACCACTGGAATACCATTGTGACTAAGCATTAGCAGAATTTGATTGATTCCATTCACGCACACAAATTCAATATTATCATTATAAGTAGTTACATTTTATTTCAGCATTATTTTTACAAAGTGACATTGACTGACAACCTGTCAAATTTATGATTTACCATGAACATTATTATAACACATGACATGACAGAGCATTACTTATTAGGACATGGTGGGCAGTTTATCTCATCCGAAGTCCGAACCATACAAAAATTATAGTCCACTTTAACCAACGCCGAGTAAAAACAAATATATAATAAATAAGCCACAGTTGACGAATTTCTGAAAGCTAAGGACATTTCCAATAACTTATCTATACTAAGTATGTACTGTGCCGTACACAAGTGTACTGTGCCGTGTGTTGACGGTCTAAGAATACCAAGTGTCACCCACTCCCTTACATGCCTGGTATGTCGTAAGAGTCGAATAAGAGGGTCGAGCCTCTTAGCATTAAACACCTGTGCGAGAGAAGGAAAACTTGAAACAAACCCTCTACCAACCCGTCTGGCCAGCGTGGTAGCAGTAGGCTAATAACCTCCTATGAACGCTACAATAGGCGTGAGCTAGGTTAAACGAAGCCATGGAAACGGGAAGAGATTTTTAAAACTCTTTAATGTGCTCATTGGGCATTCGAACGCTTAACCTAAACATTAGTATAATTCACTCGTCTCAAGGATTCTACTGATTTTCGTGCGACGTTTGAGTTTCCGTATTCCGTAAAAGCGACCTTGCCCGTATATACATAGCTTCGCTTTTCGCCTGTAGTATCGCCTCCCAACACGAACGCGCGGTGGCAAAGCAAAAAGCGTGATACGGAAACTCAAACGTCGCACCAAAATCAGTAGAATGCTCGTGGCGAGTGAATCAAAAATAGAGCTCCAGGACCTTTATTTTTGAATCACTCGTCGCGCGAGTGGCGAGGCGAACGAGGAGGCGATCAGGCGATTAGCGACCTTGCAAGCGTAGACATAGCACGCTTTTCGCTTTGCCCCACGCGCGCTCACGTTGGGATACGGTACTACAGGCGAAAAGCGAAGCTATGTATATACCTGCAAGGTCGCTTTTACGGAATACCGAACCTCAAACGTCGCACTAAAATCAGTAGAATCCTCGAGACGAGTGAATCAAAAATAGAGCCCCTGGACCTCTATTTTTGAATCACTCCTCGCGCGAGTGGCGAGGCGTACGGGGAGGCGATCAAGCTAAAAGTGACCCTGCCTGTGTAAACATAGGTCGCTTTACGCTTTGCGCCTCGCGCGCTCGTGGGAGGCGGTATTACAGGTGAAAAACGTATCTATATACGTGCAAGGTCGCTATTACGGAAGTACGGAAAATAGGAAAACTCAAACGTCGCACGAAAATCAGAAGAAACCTCGAGATGAGTAAATCAAAAATAGAGCTCCAATTCTTTGCAGAGAAACGTTGACATTACATAGAGTCGCAAAGTGAACGCATGTTTGTATGAAAATAACGGGGTGGGCCATTAAATGTGCCGGTGCCTGTATATACTATCTTTCACACAAGGTTGCCTGTGGAAGAGATTGCTACGTAGCAATAAAGCTGCCTATTGTATGTCTACTTTTGTTTGTAGTTTCCCTGTATTTTTGTTTTATTGTGTGCAATAAAGTTTATTATATATTATTATTTATTATTATGGCCAATGCCGTTTTACTAAATCATTGGTTATGGCTTAAGATTCTTATGTATTTCATAATGATGATCTTTACTTGGAAAATGGAAATTTTTATTTTCTTCGAAAAATAGATTTTTCTTCATTATTTTAACCCACGAACGGACGGAACGGACCGGAGGCGGTATATGCGTTTGGGGTTAGAGGTTATTTGTTGTTTGTATGTATCTTTAAGTATAAACATCTTGTTTTAAGCTGAGTTTGAGACGTTGCGTTCTCAATTTGAAATTCTCAACTCGGAAAACGATCATTTTCAACTTTCTCCAACAGGCACATTTCAATTCTTAGCACAGAAACGTTTCAATTGATTAAAAACGTGGAACTTTAATATTGCTTATTTTTTCTAATTAATTTTCCAGGACTTGTTTATCGGTTGGTTTTTCAAGAACCGGCAGTCACTATATCGAATGGTTGTTATTTATTTATGTCTTAGTTAGAACCGAGCGTAATTGGAATTCAATTAGACCAACTACTTATTATTATGTAAGTTTTCCTCCCGTAACCTATTATTTTACATACTTAATAAGATGCAATTTTTCAATTTTTCTTGATATCGCGAATTTGATATTGCGCTACAGATTTCCCTAACTAATTGATTTAAAAATGAAAGTTAAAAACTAATTTTATTCAACTTATAAATGAGTGGGTAAATAAGTAAAGTATGTACTTTTGAATAATCCTTCTTTCTCTACGAACATTTCAAGATTTAGACATATTTTTTTTGTAGAGCTCTTTAACGTTTATTTTTACTGTAATCATGTAAGCGAGCGCTAAGAATGGATTTTATAATATTCTTACTGGCACGGGAACCACGCGGGTGAAACAGCGGGCTGCCGCTAGTTCGAAAAATAATTTAATTCCAATTACCTATAAAGCTTTAACACACCATATTTTTCGCGCTCTCATCTTTTATTGTGGAAAATGCGCCCCTAGAACGAGTTTGGTAAACACACATATCAACAATGTCTAGGGATATTATAATACAAATTTCATACTCAGAAACTATCTACAGTACAAAAAAAGTTTGTATGGGGGAAAAACCATCCTTAGAAATAAAATAAAATATAAAAAAATTGTAAAACATAAGAATGCATGATAATTGTATTCGGTTGTTTGGTGGTAGGACTCGTTGCAAGTCCGCCTGGCTAGCTACCACCATCTTATCTAAGTCTGACGCCATAACAATAATGTTTTCAGCATTGTTGTGTTCCGGCAGTTAGAGATAAGATAGCCAGTTCCTCAGTGATTTTAGGATTCCGGGAGAGACTCGCTTCTATTTTTAGCCTTATCAATACTTAACATCAGGTATGATGAAGGCTAAGAGTCTCCCCGTCGTTCATAAAAAAAGCAAACATCGACACTGCTGTTATCATGGCTGAATGTCACATTTGCTGTCAAATAGTATTGAAAATGAGGCGATCTCCGCTGTTTCAGCCGAAAATATCAAGGAAGTTTGCTCAGAGGATAACCTATCCGTGCCCTTAGTACGACTTCGGCAAACTATAATCTTTTTCGTAAACTATAACTTTGTCTCTTTCTTATCCATAAACTGCTTTTTTTCATATTCATAAGGCTTTCCGTGTGGTAGCGGTCTAAGAATACACGTGTCACCACTCCCTTACATGCCTGGGATGTCGTAAGAGTCGACTTAGAGGCTCGACGCGTTAACCACCTGTGCGAGAGAAGGAAAACTTGAAACAAACCCTCTACCAACCCGTCTGGCCAGCGTGGTAGCAGTAGGCTAACATCATAATATGAACGCCACAATAGGCGCGAGCTAGGAGAATCCAATGTCCAGCAGTGGACGTCCACAGGCTGATGATGGATGATGGAAGGCTAAAGATGGAAGCGAGCCTGTCCTGGAATCCTCAAACCTCCTACCGACATGAGTAGAGCATCCAATAGCTGTTGTCGAAAACGTGATAGTAAATGTCAACTCGTACATCGAAGAACTTCCCAGTTGAAAGTACAGTTTTTTTGGGAAACGTTTATTCGAAATAAGGTTAAAAAAATAATTTAGATTCAAGTTAAACCTTATAATGCTCTATTATTTGTGATATAAACGGTTTCTTTAAGTCTAGGTATAAGTTTTTTAAATAACGCTTCCTAAAAAACTCTACTGATCAACCGGATGTTCCCTGACTGTAAGGGCTCTGAAAAACAGCGCTTTTCGGAGGTTGTCGCTGAGTTATAACAATATTTCAGTCTGTATTAAAACAATGACGTGACTCATGTCACACAGCACATCACACGGAGTGGATGGCATGTATTGGGGCCCTTACACACATGGCATATTTTATGTTCTAATGTTTTACGTTTTTATTTTTATTTTTTCTTTTTTTTTCTTTGGTTTGTTATTGTTCTCTCTGTTCGTTTCTGATGTCACTTCTGGGCGCAGCAGAATACCAGTGCAGGAAGCTATCTGATGCTTGCTGCTAATACTGAGCTAAGCACAGTTTTGTCATCACACGACTGTACGCGTTTTTCTTTGATTGTTATTTTGTTTGTTTTCTTTCTTTTTTGATATATTGGTACTTTTTCCTACTTCTATGTAATATGTTTGTGTTAATGTGTACCTTTGTGTGATGTCAAAATAAATATTTTCTATTTCTATTTCTATTTCTATTATTGTTACATGTGTGTGCAAATATACAATATCTATCGATCTAGTGGATCTATTTATTATTTATTATTTAGTGGATGTTTCATATGAATATTATGTATGTAATTTCAAAAAAAAAGTATATAAATATGTTTATTCGTTATCTAGTATCCATAACACAAGTTCTTCATGATACTTAACGTGGGCTAGATAATTGGTGTGATTGTATGGAAATATTTATTCTTATTATTATTATTATTATTATTATTATTATTTATATCTATCAAAGCCAATTAGCCTACGAAACGCTAATTTCGAGACATACTTCTCACGCTTGACGAGTTTTTCTAGGAACTGGTTGCTATATAATATAGACCTTATTAGGTGGGTATCTCTTAAAATCTTCACCCCATCTGATAATGACTTTGATTAATGAGATTAAGATTAATTTCTAAGAAGGCGCTATATTGGGCTAACACTAATGCCCTAAGAATTTACCAATAAAACACGTCACTTCCGGATTATAAAGATTCCGCTAGATTATTACTGGGCTTTAGAATTATAAATGAATTATAAATCATAGTATTAAAGTATACATTGCCATTTTGTTCCAAGAATTGTGTTTTTCCTACGTTCATAGTGGAAATACAATAAGGCGCGGTTTACATGGCAAAGAAATGATTCACGTTACCGCTACGGTGCCTTTGGGGAAATTTGGCAAACATGTAAAGCCGTAAGCTACTGTTGACTGTACCATGCATTATTGCAATTATATGAACACGTTTTTAATTCATTGGTTTATTGATTTTATTGTCCAATTTGTTTAAAGTTGGTGTGAATAAACCCCGTCAGGGCGGCATGAGACAAGTTGCTTTTTTCTAGTATATTTTCTTGTTTAATATTTATCACATAATAATAGCATTGTAAAATGCAAAATTAAAAAGTTATAATTGGCGTGAATAGTTTTAACTAACGCATCAAGTAGGTATGCCGAATTGGGGAAAATTCTGGAGGTATGTCGTGTGAACTGTAAAAATATGCAATAATTAGGTACCTGGTTTATAAATCAGAACCCATTTCATAAGATTATTATTACAGGGAAATATACCTATGGCGAGACTTTAGATACAATAGAAATCGAATAATCAATCAAACCCATCAAAGAGAAAAAAATACATTTTAAGATTTTTCCTGCGAGTCCAAATTTTCTGAAAATTTCGTTTTTTTGTAACCGTTTGATTATTACCATTCAAAACATATAAGTAGATAAACTTCGGTTATTGCGTCAAGTTAAGTTAATTTACAAAATCAGCACTCAATATGGGAAGAACGAAGAACATTTTTAATAGTTTTTACAGTAAATTTCGATATCATGTTTGAGTCATTTCAAAAACTTGGCAACTTTTTAATTAGTCCTATAGAGTTAAAAAAACATACTGCTTTGTTTTTAGGAAAAAAAATCTCGTCAAAATCACGGGGAACAACATTTTAGTTCGGAGAAGAAAATTACTGACGTATTAATGACTATGCGTACGAAAGAGGTTCGCTATGCGAGCAAAGTCCATAGCGAAACCTTTTTAGCTGCATCACTCTAAATAATTGCGCTAACGCATGACGCATTGACACTATTATCTATACCAATAAAATAATACCGTGACTGACTGACAAACGCACAGCCCAATCGGCTGAACCGATTAAGCTAAAATTTTTCATTCAGAATCCTTTAACGATGTAGCCAAGCACTAAGAAAGGATTTTTTTATATTCCCACGGGAACGGGAAAAACCGCGGGCGGCCGATAGTATAAAAAACTTCATTTACGCCATTATCATCATCTTTTTAAAGCAATTTTAAGACTACTAGGTAAAGTCTCGTCTTTGAGCTTTGGATTGGTAGACGGGCTGATTAACGCAAGTCAGCAAGTTTAAGAAGATGCCTGCAGATGATGCATCTTTTTATGGCTATGATCGGCTCTTACGACACTCTTGGAAAATTGGACAGCTCTTCTAGGCTGGCACTAGGACTGCATCCACGGTGGAGTCCGCTTTAGTACAATGTACTTTACTTTTATTTTTTATACAATATCGGGCAGATGACATTCGAAATCAAGCAGTAAGCCCAGAAAACGTTTTTTTTGTTAAGTTTGTTATGAGCAAATGCTAAAGAAATCCTATAATAGATAGCGAATTTCGTTAATTAAGTAGCATTTGGTGTGAATTACATTAGGATGAGGTAATTGAGGTACCTAATCCTAGAACGTGCTGTTTCTACAAAGATTTTGAAACATTTTGGATGTAAAAAAACTAAACAACAAAAAATCTGGATATCTTATATATGATATATTTTATTTTACGAAACTTAGATCATATGGCTAGTTCTCCGAACGTAAGAAAAGCGTCTGCATGGAGAAACTGTATTATATATACTTACCAATAGATAAATTTATAATTTAAAATATTGCTCATAGTAGTTTAGCACGCCGCTTACCTTGGACACTTACTTATTAATTCCTAATTTATTATAAGTACTTACATCAAAAAAACTGCAAACCACCAAAAATGTTTTTTTTTTAATAATTTTGTAATTTTTGCATTTGTCAATGCTATTTTTATACTTATGGTAAATTTTAAATAGAAAAATATTGGAAAAAATTAACTCGGCCACAAGTGAATTCTCAGACGGGAATCGACCCCGCGACCTTTGGAAATCCGGTCCAATGCTCGAGTTAATTTTTTCCAATATTTTTCTATTTTAAATTCATCAAAAATGTATCGCTCTGGTGTGTCCTGACTCCAGTATTGACATTAAAATATTTCATAACATGTTTTCTTTACCAATATTTTACAAAAAAAACATGAATTCAATAAACAATGCTGTTTTAATTTATCAAATTATTTTTTGTAAATGCTTATTAGTTTTGCATCAATAAAAGAAGAAACAAGTGTCCGACGTTTTTTGTTGATTACTCTGAAGTGACATAAAATTGCTTTCCCATCCTTAAAGCTTAGATCTTCTTTTCGCTACCTATTTATTGTGGTGCTTAATAACCAGTGGGGGTCAGAGGGCTTAGTGTGAGTTTTGTGACCTTACTCGCTTACGCCGCAGTTTGCGAATAGAGTTTAATTCTCAACCTTATTCCCATTGCATTAAGGCTATCTGTCAAAATTTTACTCTCACGCGATGGTAACGTTTGGACATTTACAAACTCACTAGGCTCTGTTGTATAACACATTTTTTATATTTTTTAAATAATTGAATACAAACACACCATTTATCTAGCCTAAGTTAAGTTTCATAAAGAACTTGTGTTGTGGTTACTAGATAACGGATAAACATACTATATACTTTTTTTGTAAATACATATATAATATTCCTTTTTTTTTCAAATAATGAGTAAGTTTGCAGGTAAATTGATTATCCTAAAATGTTTGCATTAAAAAAGTTACACCAATGCAAAACCACAGAATACTAAATAGTACAAGTAAAAACTGTGGTTTTTCTATTGGCGGATTTTTTCCTTAAATTGATGAAAATTCATTTTTACCGCTATGGCATTGATCGTTCTGGACATAGTGGCTATAGCGATCAATATTTTCAGAAAATTTGTTACTTGTGTATTTAATTTCTTGCCAAAATAGTAATTATAATAATGATAAGTAATTACATTTCTTTATTAATCTTTATTAATAACTTCCTATGATGACTCTGACACCCCAACTAGTCTAAATACCTGTATCTCAGGAGTTGGCCGTGGCAGTGGCTTCACACAGTTGATGAATGTCGAGTGTAAATTGCTTTAAAAAAACTAAGCTTCAAAGCTGAATGATACACCTACAGATTGTTATTTATAGCCTAAGTCTAAACCGTCTCTTTGATCTAGTGGTAAAACTACCGATATCAGACCCAGAGGTCCTGGAGTCGATTCCCAGTGACAGTGAGGGTAGATATTATATTCGATTTGGTTGGTGGTAGGACTTGTTGTAAGTCCACCATCTTACCTAAGTCTGACGCTACAATTTTTTTTTTGCATTATTGTGTTCAGAGGGCCTAACATCAACTGTAATGCGATTCATTTTAGGCTACTTTTAGGTAGTAAGTGCGGGACGCCGCTAGACGCGCCTTATGGCAGCATCCCACTCTCAAAACCTACAATGAATTGCATTACAGTTGATGGTAAGGCCCCTGGTAGTTAAAGATAGAAAGCTAGTTTCTCAGTGGCTTAGGATTCGGGACCTTCAGCCTTATCATTACTTAGCATCAGGTATGATGGAGGCTAAACGTCTCCACGTTCTTAAAAAAAATAAACAAAAAGAAACCTTCATATTTGCGAGTTTGGTTTCTTGAACATTAAGCGTGGTCCAAGTCCACGTATCGTCAAGCTGCGACAACCAGAAAACCTATAAGTTCAAGACTCAAAACCCCGAAAACAGGGCAACGCCATGGAAGTAAATAAGTATAGATGCAACAACTTAAAAAAGCAGTTTTTTTTCTAGTATATTTTCTTGTTTAATATTTTTCCACACAAAATAGCATTGTAAAATGCAAAATTTACAAGTTATATTGTATAACGGTTTTTTTTTATAAGAACCCTATAAAATAAATTAAAATATAGTTAATTCTTCGTTAAAAAATGGTTGTCAGTATCATGTAATGACTAATGACGGATGTGTCTTGTCCACACGACGGACATTGTGCGTCGAACCGTGTGAACCGTTCCTAACTGTAGACACAAAAGTTACAATAAAAAGATTTAAAACCGGTACATGGCTGAATAAGTCAACGAGTTCAGTCAATAGATTAACAATACACAAAAAATAAATAGTGTCAATTGAATTTCATGATGTCTGCGCCGGGAAAGAGCATGCTTTTTAAGTTTTTGCGCGCTGTTCATTAAAATAAAACGGGTGGACTCCTGGAAAGTGCCGAAACCGAGCCGGCGGTTCGGTTTGATTGGTGGTAGGACTTGTAGTAAGTCCGCCTGGCTAGCTACCACCATCTTATCTAAGTCTGACGCCATAACAACAATGTTTTGTATGGCAGTTAGAGATAACATAGCCAGTTTCTCAGTGATAGAGGATTCCGGGAGAAGCTCGCTTCCATCTTCAGCCTTATCAATACTTAACATCAGGTATGATGAAGGCTAAGAGTGTCCCCGTCGTCGATCATAAAAAACCCCAAAAGAACTAAAAATAACACGAACTCCATAAGTAATGACGACCTCCGTGGTAGAGTGGTACGTACACCGGTTTCAAGGTGTCGCCTATTCTGAGGTCCTGGGTTCGAATCCCGGTAGGAGCAAATATTTGTATGATGAATACAAGCATTTGTATCTGAGTCATGGACGTTTGTTTATTATTTCTACACACAAATACTTATATATGTATAATTATATGTATTTATATTATATCCTTTACCCTCGTATCACATAAATAACACAAGTCTTACAGTGGTTACTTTGGGGCTAGGTTAACTAATTTGTTAAATAAGTAGCTAGTCAACCCGTGACCACGGCAACTGAAAAGGAAACCAAAAAACCTCAAATAAACCGAAATATATAGTATCAAATATATATTTCGGGTAAATAAATCGCACTACATATTCCGCAAAAGTTGTTTTATTTCAATTATGAGTGCCCGAAGAAACTTAAGATGTGCTTAACTAATTTGTGTTAGTGTAAGACATATTTATATTAATGAGTTAACGGTGAAATATAGAGCATTTCCGATATCCGTAAAGATCCATTATTTCAACTACAATTGAAAGAAAATGTAAACCTTATGCTATTCGTAGCTGGATATTATGTACCTATTGGTTTTTATCGTTTAACGAGACATATACCTACTATATCGCTAACTATAAGAACCCGATTTGAAGGCCAAATATGTTTGTTTTTCTTGACGGTGCCGGTGGCGCCAACTTTTTGCACGATTATTAACTTTTTTTGTACTTGTTCTAAGAAAAAAACGCATAAGTTCGAGAAGCTCGTGTTATAAATTGATTCCACATTACGACCACTCATAATTTACTGGTAAACTAAAAAACTTGCATCCGTCTTGTATAATATTCGCAAGTCTTGTTGTATATTCTGATTCGAATATCGCAAGTGTAAATTCGGCCTCCCAAAACTAGGAACATTATGTTTAATAAATAAATAAAATAATAGCGGACCCTTCCCCACTGCATAGGAGAAGTATTTTTGTATCATTGGAAATTCCCATTTAGCACTAAGCGGTCCCCGTTGACAAAAGGTGTTTCGATGAGGCGAATTCAATTCGCATTCGAATTGAAATTCCATTTTGACCTATTTTTTAATCACGTTAATGCGGTGTTGCCGTTATTTCGTTTTACGCTTAGAATAATAACGCCTAGAAGCCGCGTCCAAGCCAAAACGTGTTTGAAAATGCGTGCCAATTTATTTGTCTGTGTTTGTGCGTAATATTCGGATCCTGGCGACTGCGGCACGTGAAAATTTCAGTGAAATGAAAATTAAATTTATACGAAATTTATGAAATCTTTCAAAACAGGTTGAAATATTTCAGTTTTGAGTGAAATTTATTTTCTGACTAGAAATTACTCATTTTATTATTAACATTACAATTTTAACGTATTAAATGATAATAACAGACTTAATTTTGATTTTACCGTTAAGAAAATTATTACAACAATCTAATTCTTATGATTTTTTCACTTAGCTATTCATAACATCATAAGAATGATGATAGGATAGAGATAAACATAGACTAAACCAAGTACAGTCAGCAACAAAAGTCCATGAACACATCCAAATTTTCAAAACACCTGCATACTAGAAAGGTTCATATGTAACTAAACAGGCTGTTGTACAAATGTCTGTAGACGTTTGAGAATACCAAAGGTCGATGTACTTTTTTTTTTTACAAAAGTAGCTGAACATGTTTAATTACATAATAAAACTGATCTGTAAAATATCAAAATTTGCTGAACAAGTCTGACTACATAAATCTACTGAAATAGGTAAACGTTACTCCTTTAACAGAATTATTTTATGTTTTCATTAATAGGCACGTTGTATGGCATCGTTTACATATGTTTTATTTATATATTTTATAAATAAAACATATGTAAACGATGCCATGCAACGTGCATATATATATATATATATATATATATATATATATATCATCTTATATCATCATAAATAGTCAACAGGTAGAACAATATTTTCGATCTTACAGTCCGATCCCTACGCATTTCTGAGAACACGATATCTAGGAAATAAAATAAAACAAAAAACTTTTAAGATTATGTTATAGACGTAAGTAGATATTTATAATTGAATTCAGTCATGTTATTATCAAATATTTCAGTAAGTATAAATTGGAGCTATAGGAACGATCTACAAGTAACACCGCGAAAAAACCTTGTATGCTATGAAATAAAACTATTAAATTGAAAAGGATATGGCTAAGAAACTGCCTTTAACATGTATATTAACGTCTTACTAGGGCGTAGCATTAAAATATTTTAATTATTTTGTGTTCAATATCGTCCCCAAGTGGTAATATACCAAGGTAATATACACCTTAACACATAGTTTAGGTATATATTACCTTGCCATCTTGACAATAATTTGAGAATTTATTATAACAAAATCTTGCAATAAAAAAAGTGCAGATAATCGGTTTTACCACTAAGGGGACGATATTCACTTTCATGAAATAATCAATTAATTAAAAGATTCCAAGTTGGTTTTGATGTTTTTGTTTGACGTGAAGAATTTCCGTATTACGAAATCAGTGGGCAGAAACCTTTTATATTATATTTGTGTAAACTAAAACGAATAATATAAGAGAATTTATGTTTCTAAATTATTAAAAAACTATGATATTCTTCATTTTGTTTGTTCATAAATAACAGATCACCAAAACACAAAATAAGTACATATACGAGTACATGTACGTATAATAGTAATAACTTAGGTTCACCTATACGATTGACAAGTGATGAGAAACCACACACGAGTTTTTTTTATTAATAGAGCAGTGGCAGTAGAAATACTCGTCCATATATTTTCCATGTGAGAAAATATCGTGTTTAAGTAATATTTTTCACGTGAACTTCCGAATTTGTCACCTGCGTTCAGAAAAAAATTGCCTAAAACGTAGCCTAAATGAACTAAATATAAAACGTCAACCTGACAGGCGGAGGAGTTTTTTCATGATTTTATTTTCAAGATTTAAACTGTTTCAAAGGTTTCTGAAACTTGTTTCATACCAAATACTAATATTTCGCTATCCGTTATTATATATTACTAGGTTCAGTGTAAATACATTGCTAGGGCAGTCGTCCATACAAAATTTAGCCATCTTTTTTATAAAACTGAATTCTACAATCATGAATAAAGCCACCACCACACCTTGGAGTAAAATCTATTAATAAATGTCGTGAAACACAATTGAATTGAGAACCTCCTCTTTTGAAGTCGGGTAAAATCTAAAATAGTAAAAAAGTGTAAAAAGCGAGAGGCTGGTATAAACAAATAACATGTCAATGATGTCACGACCAAAATTAAAGAGACAAATATTATATGACAGTGCTGTACTTTTTTCGGTGATTGTCATCAGTCTAAATTCGAAAATTGGTCCGGTCATGATCTAACAAATCACTTTTAGACGATACTACGCCCAGCAACTTTTGGAAGTCTACTATCCAGCCACTTTTGGAAATATACTGTCCAGCAACTTTTGAAAGTAAACAGTCCAGCCACTTTTGGAAGTCTACTGTCCAGCCACTTTTGAAAGTATAATGTCCTGCCACTTTTGGAAATATACTGTATAGCTACTTTTGGAAATGTATAATGTAAATGGAATTTCGTTTGTAACTATGTTCAGTAACTTATGTACAATTCATGTGTCTAGTGTCTTTTATAACGTTATTTTGTTCGGCAAGTTTCGTTGCTGACTGTACAATACATGAATTTGACGTCACATATACTTGACTATTGTTTATGATTTTGTATTTTTTGCATTTTTCAATGCTATTTTTATACTTATGGTAAATTTTAAATAGAAAAATATTGGAAAAAATTAATAATTTACCATTGACTATTGTTGTTTCGACTATGAATTAGGGGGTCAATTCTACTAAATTATTGTCATAATCGTCTCTCAGTGGTGTTTCAATAGTAGTGTTTATTTACACTTTTGTAACAAGAACTGTGTAAAACAGCACTACCATTGAAACACCACTGGAATACCTATATATAGATAGATATAGATTCCCAGTGGGGGTACATATTGTATTCGGTTTGGTTGGGGGTAGAACTTGTCGTTAGTCCATCTGGCTAGCTCCCACCATCTTATCTAAGTCTGATGCCATAACAACAATGTTTTCAGCTTTGTGTTCCGGCAGTTAGAGGTAAGATAGCCAGTTTCTCAGTGATTGAGTATTCCGGGAGAGACTCGCTTCCATCTTCAGCCTTATCAATACTTAACATCAGCTAGGCGATTGCGTAAAGTCAATCGTTTTTATTCGACAGTTTAAATTGTATTATTAAATGTCATTCCATACAAATCGCAGCCGATTGAATACGATATGAACTGTCAAATAAATACGATTACCTTACGCAAACGCACCCCACCCAGAGGTCCTACCGCGCACTTGCGCATCGTCGGCATCGACACCGACTTCATTTGACAGATGGATGTGACATATTGCTCTTAGTTTTTGGTAAGTTTTCATTTGTGTCAAAATGAAACAGCAATGTGTCACATCCACCTGTCAAATGAAGCCGACTTCGATGCGAAGAATAAGAATCTCACCGTTGTTCATAAAAAAAGAGATTAAATACTTCCTACAAACTTACAAACTTTTACCTTTTTAATATTTGTGTAACTACTTAACTGGTGTACTTACTACTTCGTTAAATTCATTAAAATACACAATGGTTAATGCGAAATTACTTAGTTCGTGTATTTTGGATCTCCGTCTGGGACAAACATTCATGACTGCGATGAATTCTATGTAAACAGAGAGTTCTTTGTTTTTCCCATGTTTACCAACTGAGTAATTGGCTCTTAAGAGCATGGAAGTATTACCAATACTTCCATGCTTAAGAGTCGAATTCTTAAACTGTCGATTAGATAATCGTGAACAAACAAAACATCGTCTTGTTCCATTTCAAACTTCAAAAAACGACTGAAATGCAATGACATTTTGTGAAAATGGGTCTTGCGCACGTGGGTACGCAGAATGTCAGCTTGAGGTAGGAAAAAAAGAAAATGTTACTTAAATATTACTTTTATTTGTTCTATCACTTTCTTCGTGATACTGAATAGGTTACGTGCGAGCGTCATTTGTTTAAGAAGCGCTAACAACCTTTTGTCTCTCTTTGGTAACGCTTCTGTTTACATTTTCATGGCTTATCGGAATCTTTCAATGGTATTTACTATTTGCTACCGCACTATACGCACCGTCGCATGCTTCGAACCCGAAGTCCATCGATCGCTTCTAACTGCAGCTCTTGGCAACACGCTATTTAAAAGCGCAATGAAAAGGCTGCAAGTGGGTGTTACTGTAGGAATTCTGTTAAAAGCTGCAGACAGCGCGTCGACGACGCTATGGTACTTTGTATGCTGCCACTTAGTTTATAGTCTTATACTGAAGATTTTACGGTTGATATTTATTTATAGTGTTGTGGAATCGGCGTCAAAAAGAACATTTGTCGCAGTGTGTGCTCAAACTGCTACAATATTTGTTTTGGAGTGCCCCTTTCCACGGAGCATTCCATTGATACCATGTGTAACACGCCGAGGCGATGGGGAATAGACGAACTGGCTGCCACAAAAGATAAAAAAATACCGTTGAGTTTTCATTTGAATACCAGCTGTAGTTAGCTGGCGTAGATAGATACTTAATAACTTGTTAGTTACTAAATAGATCATTTTTCGGGCTTTTTGGGATAATGAATTAGGTTTGAACTTATGACAGTTAAATTAAGGAGGTTTAAAATTTATTAAGGTGCTTTTTTAATTATAACTTTATTTCAACAAAAAGAAAAAAAAACGTAACTCATAAGTCATGGTTTTAGGTAAAACTTTTTGTAAAAATAAAGACGAAATAAGACTCGATGAGTGCAAAAGCTCACTAACCAAAGAGTCTCGTCGTCGAATTGCAAACTTTATGGCATCACCTAACTACGCGTTGTAGTTAGCGTTCCAAATTCAAATTTTATTTATTACTTTTTAATTTCTTCCGATTCGACGAACACAAACCAGCTTTGGGTAGACGCGCGCGCAGACGATGACGTAAAGCCCTTGCAGCCAGTGTAGAAAAAAAAACTGCCAAAAACCGTTTTTGAGTGATCACCTACATTGAAACAAATTAATGCCTAACACCAGTAAAAAGTCTGAAAGACGATTATGAACTTAATTACAGGCGTGGTAAAGATTATCTATCATTTTCACGTAAGTTAAAAGAGTTATGTGTTGTCAATATGACATGATTATAGCCTGTCTGCACAGGTATACTGTGCTGTCTGTTTCGGTATGGTAGGTAATCACTCTGACAAATCACGAGGAAGTGAATGTTTCTTTGATTAAGTAATTATTTTTTTTTTGGAGCATCTTTTTCAAACTTTTTTTTATCTTTAATATAATCTTGAGTTAACGGTTAATTAAAGTGAGCAATACAGTGACCTATTCTGAGCGTTTTGGAATGACGATTTGTGATTAGTGGCAGTAATGTGGAGCACGACGTCACAAGGCTATCTCAGCCGCGCCTCCTCGCAAACGCACGAGAAGTTACATCAGCCGCGCCGATCGTGACCTTAACACTATGTTACGAAAGTGCTATTTCGCCTGAGCCAAGTGGGCTGGATGACTTTTTGAAAAAGGCAGTTGCATCACTTCAATTGGTTCTCTTCTCATTACTGATCTAAAACTCAGAAGTTTTGACCATTGAACATAATCTTACCCGAGATTCTAGCAATAAAAATGTAGGATTATAAAGAAAATATAAGAGTGATAAGCATGCCATTGATTGCATAAAGTAATAATATTATTAATATTACTATTATATAATATTATAAGACATTCAATTTTGCTGAATATGTGAAAGCCTAATACCCAAAACAATTAATAAATAAAAAAAAAAAAACACCAATATTAGCATTTTCGCGAAAATTTTTTTGGCCAACAAATTGTTATCTTGCATTTTTCGGAAGTAACCTAGCTATTTGAATAAAAATTTATTATCTCGATCTCCTCCGTGCTCCGGGAAGTACCGATAATCCGCATTGGGCCAGCGTGTGTGACTGGTGGGTCATGGCCCATTCTCCTTATCACCCATAAGGAAGGCCAGTGTCCCAGCAGTGGGAATATTAAAATGGCTGAAGGCGATGACGTACTTTAATATCTTTTATTTGCCCATACTTTTATTATGTGTACAGCCAGGCCGAGTGGAATTCCCTGCCTGCGTCTGTATTCCCGGGTGCCTACAATCCTGGTAACATGGGCTAGATAAATTGGTGTGATTGTATGGAAATATTTATTTATTTAAAGCTCGAGTGGATAGGCTTCTTCTAGACAAGCTCGCTCCATCTTAGGCCTCTTTCTAATCTAACGATTCAGAATGCGGAATAGTAAGCATATTTACTTAATGTTAAGAAACGAAAATACATCAAAAACTTTTTATAAAAAAAATTTAACCGACTTCAAAAAGTAAAACATAAAACTTTTGGAGTCGGTTTGGACTTTTGGACTTTTAAATTGGCACCATATCCAAGTTTTATTTTTTACGTTTTGAAGTCGGTAATTTTTTTATTTATTTTTTATTTCCCAATTTTTAGTTACATCATGTGCCGTTGCTTACTCTAAAAATCAACCCATACACAACAACGATGTCATCTAAGTAAACGACTACTTGCCAAAACGTAAATTAGGTATATTTTTCATTATTATGAAAAATTACTAGCCTGATCTTCGTAAATTCGTAAATTATTTGGGCCACACTTGAACTATGTTCTTTCAGAAAAATTTTTTTTTAATAAAATCGGTTGACAACTGAGGTCGTTATATTAAAACATACATAAAAAATATATATGCAGTAGACTTGAGAACCGCCTCCTTTTTTTGAAGTCGTTTAATAAAGCTGTTATTCTAACAGTAGCCTAATATAGTATTATACGTTTTTAATATTTGACGTCACGCCGTTGATATTCCTACGTATGTACTTTAATTGCAGCCCTATGCACTAGCTAGAGGAGGATAGCAATATTATTGACTTTCCAATGTATGATTCACTGTATTTCCCCATAACCACACTATACCTGTATATTTTATATCAAGCCGTGACGTAGAGGCCTGATATGCTACCCTTCTAAAAAAGGAAAACATTAAAAAGTTTTTAGCTTTAAATTTAGTTTATGGTCAACCACAGAGTCCATTTCTTTTTATTTAATTATTTTGAACTGGTTATTCCAATTAGTTTAGAATCATAATCATGGTGCATCAACAACCGTCAAGGCCAATTAAATCTCTATACTGAATTCATCCAAAATAGTTCAGCCGTTCAGGCGAAGAAAGTTAACAGACAAACGTTGACACATTCACGTTTCTATTATTAGTAAGAACACTCTTCTTCTTAATAATGCTAGAAAAAATGCACAGAAAAAGGGCCCAACGTGTGAATAATTCACTTTTCAAAATTTTCTTGGTTTTGCGTTTGTGATTCAGCTCGCCATTATTGTTTTCAATTAAAACACTTTTTAAGCCCTATCTAATAAGTAGTTTACTTTAGGATCAGAGCCATTTTATATGTAGGTAAGTATCCAGAATCGATGAATTCTAAAGACCCACATGTTACTTTTTTTTTCAGAATTTAGCACTGGTCATAGAGTTTCGTAGACTACGGCCGGTGCTAAATAACTCAATTCTGAATAATATAGTTTTTCCTGTGTGCTTTCTACTACGCCTACCGTAACTTCCATTGGTAGCCTAACAAAACCTAATGCGATAAAAAAACGCGCAATAAAATGAACACTCGATCTCGCAAACTCAATTTTTAACGTATACCAAAAAATCAAGTGTTTGTTTACAATTTCGGTCGTGTACATAAACTTTCATAACTTCATATAACCACGCAAGTAGAGGTCAAGTTATTTTTGTATCTAGCACCTTGAGGAAAACCGCACGAACGTTAAATAATTCTACTACAACGTACTGGGCTTTCCGTGCTAAAAATAGATTTTTATTAAATAGAAAGATATCTATTTCGATAACAGTAGGACATTCGAAACTTATAAAAGCCTTCCGCTATATATCGTTATGAGTACAAATAAATCAAACTAAAAAATATATCTATGACTGTCTATTTCGGCTAATTGCTGAAGTGGCTTGTAGCAGTTGTAGGGCTTGACAGATTCTAAAGACACTGGCAGATTTTCACTTTAGAAAAAGAATAATAAATAGTAGGGATTTGATGTAGGGCGGTGATAACTTACTATCCGGGTCAGCATTAAAGTTGGTTTTTATAACGGTCAAATCCAGATTCTCATGCCCATGGGACCATATAATCCTAAATACGACAGACAAGACGTTAACGACTGCTACACTATACTATTTAATATAAGTACCTATAAAATGCGAAACTATGTTACTCTATATGTTACGTTTTCACACCTTAAATGAATTTAGGCAAAGATGATAGCTATGAGATCTTGGAGAAAATACTTTGTCTCAATAATCGCCTCTAAAGAATAAATAAATAAAGGAGCGCGATATGAACGTATGAATTCTACGCGGACTTTGTAGAATTAGTCCGTTAGTACTGAAAGACTCTTGAGAGTACTGCAATTTATTGATGAGAAGATAAATAAATAAATAATTGCATAACATCACACCAATTATATAGCCCACGTTAAGTTTCACGAAGAACTTGTTTTATGGATACTAGACAACGGATAAACATACTTATATACTTATTTTTGGAAATACATACATAATATACATATCAAACATCCAGACCAAGACAAATAGACATGTTGATGCAAACAAATATTTGCCTTGTCCGGGGATCGAACCCGAGACTTCTCGCGCAGAAGGTGGGCTTAGTACCCCTGCGCCAAACAGGTCGTCAATGTCCATGAAATATCAGTTAGAAAATACTTTTCTATTACAGAAACTCGGTTACATTAGAGAAGGAAAATTCGTTCATATGTCAGTTATATAACAACGTTAGGTATCACGTAAGTTACTAGAAACTGAAATAAACTTTGATATTTCAATTATAGTTTATATTCACATCTTCAGCCTGTGGACGTCCACTGCTGGACAAAGGCCTCTCCTAGCTCACGCCTATTGTGGCGTTCACAGGAGGCTATTAGCCTACTGCTACCACGCTGGCCAGACGGGTTGGTAGAGGGTTTGTTTCAAGTTTTCCTTCTCTCGCACAGGCATTCAATGCGTCGAACCTCTTAGTCGACTCTTACGACATCCCAGGCTTGTAAGGGAGTGGTGACACTTGTATTCTTAGGCCGTCACCACACGGCACAGTTTATATTACCGTTTGATATTTCAGTGTGACACCAACCTTTATATAAACTTGTATATTGATCGAGCGTACTATGCTCGTCATTAAGTTACAACGTGTCTTTGCTCACGTAGGTTACTGACTAAAAATGGTTTGACTACATCTGAAGATACAGTTTTCCTCGTGGAGACATTCGTATGGGTCATTAACCTTTATGGGACACTTAAATAGAATAGAAAGATGTAAAGATACCGAATTAAAGTCGAGTTTTCATTTGTTTCAAATGGAAACTCGACTACTGAAGTATAATTAGCTTGTCAATGTTACAATTGGAAAACGGTTGTTGTTTGTTTATTATATACTTATATGTTTAAGTATAAAGATTGTGATAGGTGACACGGTGACAGAGAAAAATTTAAAATAGATGTACATATTAATGAAGTGAAAGCAAAGTTACTTTTAAGTCTTTTTGAAATCATAGTAAAACGGACTAAAATAAATTTCAATTTACAAAAAGATTAGAAGAAGAGAAACATTCATATCAATCTCTATATTGTCTTTACAATGGTTAAAAAACGACTTGGTAAAACATTAAACATTAAAGAACTTTTCGATACACCGATCGTTGCACGCTTGACGCTCTACCTACAGCGACAGACAGTCGTCGCGTGCGCATTGTCAACCAGCGATCGATATTGCGTCAGACTGCTGCATCGGCAGGTAGCGTAGCGCAACACATTCACGCCGCGAGATCTTGCGTATGGAGCCCACAATCGCCGTAATTTTGTACGTCGAAACCTGATATCCCGATACAGATGCTTATGTTGGTTGTGATTGTCGAAAATTCTCAAGATTTTTCTTAGTATTTTCCGCAGAAATTAAAACCCTGCCATGTTTATGAATAAATCGTAAACTTTGGCTTAAGTCTGACGTGCCAAGTTTATAAGTGCCAGTTAATTTGTGACGATCAATATCATTGATTCATGTTGGTTATATTGATGGACAAAGTTTAAATTTTCCGCAGAAAAAACTATATAATTGGCGTTATTTACTTCTTGTGCTCGATTCTTGACGATTAAATCCTTTGGTTATATTTATGGAAAAATCAAACTTTTCCTAAAATATTCTGTATCTTAAAAAGATTAATATGATTGGCGCAATTTACATCTTGTGCACAATTCATGTTGAACAAAATCCACGTAATGTACATGGAAAAATCTGTGGAATTTATTAAAATTTTCCGTAAATTTTTAAAATTATAATTGGCATTTTTGACGATGTTTTTATAATAAATGCGTTTTTTTTTTGTATTCATAAAGGAAACTTTAAGTATAAATTTTTAATTTTGCATTTTGCAATTTTACAACAATGCTATTTTTATGTTATATAATGTAAAGTTATACTAGAAAATCAGAGCGACATGAAACAAGTTGTTTTTTTCTAGTATATTTTCTTGTGAAACTTTAACTAATTCTGTATAGGTTTTATCAATCAAAACTAGCACCGGTCATTTGGGCTCTCTACTATATTTTGTGGAGTTTTGATAGAAATCATACTCGGTTAGGGTAAGGACGGTAAGGACCTAGAAAAAATTAAAAACCCAATAAGAGCGATACGATGAATCCTTCAGATGGGCTAGATTAAAATGTTTCCTTTATAATGTCACAATCGTATTCCAATGGTGTTCCAATGGTAGTGCTGTTGTACACAGTTCTTGTTACAACAGTGTAAATAAACACTACTAATAAAACACCATTGAGAGACGGTTATAACATAAATTTAGCAGAATTGACCCCCAGGTATTTCGCTGAACAGTCCCAGAGGTGACTGCCTATTATATCTATCTAACTTAATTGCACGAGACTAACTAAGTAGAGGGCCTAAACCAGATGCAAAGGCTTCGAAGCGACCTTATTTTATTTCGTTTCGTTTACTCATCGTAAGCGATTTTAAGTCCGTTTTCGTTCGCCACGTTTACGTTACGTTACTACCTTACATATCGTGTCAAGAAACTTTTGTAATTTAGACAACAAAAAATCGGGCCTCGAAGACCGAAGCCTCTCTACATTCGTGACCTCAAAATTAAAACCATTACTGAAATAAAAAAGAGGGTTAATTTTCTATTTTTCTTTCTTGCTATTTAAGAGTTTGGCTCTTTGTTGGTGAAGTCTTTTCCACTACTCTATACACATTGACATCTATTCGACTTGCTGATACGACTCGAGACTTATCGTCTTCCCTTAGAGTAGGTTCTTCAAGCCATCCTCCTCTTCCTCTTGCCTTCCACTTTTCCTTCTATTGGATCTTAAAAAATTGTCGTGTTGTATCAGATGTCCCAACATTTTTCATTTTTCTCAGTCCACCTAATTTTTTCCATCCTACGCCAACACCACATTTCGAAGGCTTCTGACTTTCTCGATCACGTTGCGTCATGTCATAATCAACACTTACATTTTTATTAGTAGAAAAAAAATAGTTATTTCGCAATAATTTGTAAACCAGAAATAGTCCGGAAGAAAAACAATCATATAAATATGCAAACTTTTTTCAGCCTGACTCTTGGAAAACTTTAGCCACTGTATTAGACAAAGTACTATCAACGCAACATAAAATTAACAAATGCTAGTCAAAAAATACACTTATTTGTTTTACAATATGGCTTAAATTCAGCAACATAAGTGTGCTTATGGTTAGGATTAGATGTAATCAGAAAATATTTACACGCGTTATCAGAGATGTTACGTGTCTTCGTTGAATATCTTGATACTAAAAAATCGTGACGTCAATACTTTGATCTTAGGGATTCTTTTAAATTCGATTCCAAATCTTTTTACTTTGATAATAGAAATCAGAAAAGGTGTAGTAATTTTCGTATAACTTACACTGTAAATATTTGCTTTTAATTTTATTTGTAGTGACTATTATTTGGATGTTTTGTCTGTTATAAGGATAATTTTACTTGCGGTTAGTTTGACATAGTTCCTATGAAATTGTACTATTTTTATAAGTTTAAGAGTAGTGTGAATGATCAGAAAGACTGATAGGTAGACCAGCTATGGAAACTTTTTAAGTATGTACTACTCGTCTTACTACTTAAGCATGTCCCAGATCAGAGAAATTACAAAATCATAAATTATTGGCAGTAGCATCTCAATCGATCGTTAAACACCTGAAAAGATGTTTCTTTCGAATGCAAGGATATTCCTAGCATTGATGTAACAACGCTGGCCTACAGCGTATTAAAAATATAAAAGTATTGGAGAATTTCGACGGCGGTTCGCAAGTCTCGGTAGCTCAGCGGTTAGAGCATTGGACCGGATTTCCAAAGGTCGCGGGTTCGATTCCCGTCTGATAATTCACTTGTGGCCGAGTTAATTTTTTCCAATATTTTTCTATTTAAAATTTACCATAAATGTCCCAGACGGTTGTAATCGAAGTTACAGAATAAGTATTAACTTCGGAACAAAAAAAATGCGTTATTTTTATACAAACATACTCAGTTTACGGTCTCATTATTCAAAACATATAAACAGTTATGTAAACATTTGTACCTCGATGTATGAGTAGAGTACTCGACTTGCGAATATAAGTCCCAAATATTCAGGAAAACTTTCCGTTTTGTGCAAAGTAAGAAAAACAAATTTACTCAATCCGATTTCCTACAACTTTACAAGGAAGAAAAATTAAACATTTGCAGTCTAACTACAAAAAATCAATTAGATCATGTTTTAAGTCGTGTTTACTTAGATACTGTTTCAGAAATAAATCGAGGTTTGAAACACCGTTTTTTTTTATAAACACAAATCTCAAATTAGGCATTGTTTTAGCTTCAATCATTCACTCCATTTCTAAAGTTAATTTCTGCTAAGGAGGTTGCATTCTACACTCACAAAGAATCATAAAATAAAAATATTTTAAATTGCCGATTTTATTTCGATTAGGGAGAATACAGGGTGGAAAATGAGACAGTCGTCGGAGGGAAAGTACCCTTAATACTGATGATAGCAAATTATAATGAAAGGAAACCATCCTTTATTTAAAAAAAAAAAGTAAAACTGCTTTCAAACATATTTTAATTTTGACTGGCCGGAACCGGAAATCGAATCCGCTTAAATAAAACAAAACTAATTACTTAAGTAACTAAGTACTTTTATGCATACGGATCGATAGTGTTAATCATAAGGATCAATTTAAACTAAGTAGTTCGATTCCCGGTTCAGGCAAGTCAAAAATAAAAAATCATTGAATGCAGTTTTAATTGTTTGCTATCATCAGTATTAGGCTGGCAATAGACGTACGATTATCTGATCAGACTATCTGATCGGATTCACTCGATACACGTCCGATTTTTGCGTCAAACTTTTACTAAACTGTCAACTGACAAATCGGCAGGACAATCGGATGTCTTTTTCGTCTCTGTACAGAAGTATGTATACACCGCCTTCAGACAATCGGATCCGACAACAAAATCATAAACGCGTAGCGTTGTTTCCGACTCGGACGTCCGAGTGATTATCGGATCGGATGTGTATTGAGTATTAAAAAAAAGGTTCATGGCATCCATTTATTGAATATTTATTACAAAAAAATCATCAATTTATTGAATATATATTACAAAAAAAATTAAATAAACATACTAAAGCACGATCTCAACAAAAACTGTCAAATCGAAATATTTTAATGATTTTAAACACAACCAATTACCACTCAGCCTAAACTAGCCTAATATAAGCCTAAACTAAGCGGTCTCCAGTGACCGTGCTCAACTTTACGTGCTACGCGACTTTAAACTCTATTGTGAAAATTCAAATTCCAAATTGATTTATGACTTGAGTTGATTTTATTTATGCAAAGAAAAAACAAATGTCAAAAGATGTTTTGATGGGTTGACTAGGGGAAGGGGCCAGTGGTCTAAACGCTAAACACGGATTCGTGGTAGACATTTTCTTAGACACTTTTTTTTTATGTACGACGCCGACGGTGAGACTCTTAGCAAAGGCTAAGAGTCTCACCGTCGGCGTCGTACATACCTGATGTTAAGTATTGATAAGGCTGAAGATGGAAGCGAGCCTCTCCCGGAATCCTCAATCACTGAGGAGCTGGCTATCTTATCTCTAACTGCCGGAACACAACAATGCTGAAAACATTATTGTTATGGACAGACGGACTTACAACAAGTCCTACCACCAACCAAACCGAATACAATATGTACCCCCGCTGGGAATCGAACCCAGGACCCCTGGGTCTGATACCGGTGGTTGTCAGAGGCGGTTCAAACGGCGGACACTTGTTAAACAGTAGATGGCTGCCATTTTTCTTACTTTGCACAAAACTGAAAGTTTTCTTGAATTTTGGGACTTTTATTCGCAAGTCAAGTATTCGACTCATACCTCGACGTACAAACGTTTAAATAACTGTTCATACGATTTGAATAATGAGACTGTAAAGTGAGTATGTTTATATGAAAATAACGCAGTGGCTCAATTTATTTGCTGACAAGTGTAGAATGGAAGCTGTTGTATGGTTTCATTATAATTTTAGCAAAACGAAATGTTGTTCGTCATTGATCCCAAGTCATTTATTTTAACATTTGAATTGGTTTATTGTTATACAACTCTGAAGGTGATGTTAATGGACTGAACTGTTTTTATTTCATTGACAAACTTTATGTTACGACGAAAAAGAAATATTACATAACCTCTCTTTTGAGTTTTTGTTTTTTTTTATTATTAATTTATTTAAAACTTTCTTTGCACACACAGACAAAACATACATAAATGGAAACATTAACAAGACAGTTGTACAAAGGGCGGCATTATCGCTTAACAGCGATTTCTTCCAGAAACCCCACAATGTAATAGAGCTGGTAAAAGTGATCAGGGTAGAGCGCAACAGAGAAATAATATCAAGAAAGGAATAGATTAATAAACTAAAATGTATAATATACGTACATAATATTTAATACCCATGGACGAATTCCAAGTTAATACCTCAATAAATAAATATACAATAGAATACATATACTACTTATACATATTATAAAATCAAAGTTAACTAATAATGCAGTACCAGAGTACAAAAACAAAATGCATGAGTTGATAAAGGACTAGTGGGATAGGAAGAACTCCTTAACCTGGGACTTAAAAGGATTTAAGGGTTTGTGCACATCTTAAGTGTCAGGCAAGGAGTTCCATAAATTAATAGCTTGCAGTGTAAAAGATTGACGATAGAATTTAGTTGAGTTGGGAGGGATATAAGGCGGAGACTATTGGAGTCATCATGAGTGGAAGAAAGATAAAGAAACGTTCTTTTAGATATGAAGGAGTTGAAGGAGTTGCAGGATTGAACAGCACGGAGAAGAGAAGAGAGAGGTTATGCATGTCTCTGCGACGTCGTTGGCGGTATTGGGAGACATGGTCGTACTTGCGTAAACCAAATATGAAACGTATTGAACAACTCTGGAGACGCTCTATTTATCATGAAGTTCTGAAGTTAGGTCGGGATAGCATGTATCTGCTTAATCAAGTATAGGCAAGAGTAGAGATTGAGCAAGAGTAATTTTGGCTGTTGGTAGAAAATGACGTAAGCGTCGCTGGGACCCCGCCGGCAAATGTACGCCTACTGACCTCTGCTACTTGAGGAAACCAAGATAACGTTTTGTTAAACCAAATCCCCAGGTTTTTACCTTGCCAGCAAAAGGAACAGGTGTACCATAAAATTATTTAATATTATACCAACCGCCTGCGGAATCGTGGACGACATCATAATTATAAAAATTGGACGTGGCCATATAAAAATAATAACGAACTTTCATTCATACATACATCTTAAGATTTGGCGCGCACTGTTCATTGAAAGAAAACAACTTACGGGTTTTTTGATTTTCTCGACATTTCGGCACCTTTTCAGCTGCCTAAAAACCCGTGACCACGGCAGCTGAAAAGCGTTTGATACCCGTTAAAAGTTGTTTTATTTCAATAAAATTTCATTCTTTACTTCATCCCTTTCGACTTTTTTGTCTTTTCTTTCATTCTTCATCCTCCTTACGCTATACTCTGCGTTTTTCATTCTTTAGTAATTATTTTACCTGTACCTGTTTATAGTACCTAATTCTTTTCTGCGTCACAATCCTTTAGTGTGAACATAGAAGCAATCCATTCCTTAAACGATTTCGAAATTCTTCACGTTGTCATAGTTGAAGAGATACATTTAATCAGATTATCAAAGCATGCATAACATTAAAGGCGCCACGCCACTCTATCAGACATCGACTGAAGAAGATTAGATTAGTATTGGTCGCAATCGCATCAAGGGTTACCAGATGACAGTTTCAGTCTGCGAAATAGATAATTACTTATTTAAAAAAGTAGAATTTATCAATTAATTTGCTCAATCTGTAGTGTAACCCAATTCTCACGATATCGAAAATAGTTCAAATTCGTCCTGCCGCTCTATTTTTGATTCACTCTTCGCGCGTTGAGCGCGATTTCTACTGATTTTCGTTCGACATACGATTTTCCATATTTTTGAATCGCTCGATCGCAACGCACGCACCCACTCGCTGCAGTCGAGCGAAATAAAGCTAACGAGACGACGCGTGCGTGACTTAAGTCGCATGCGTGATCAACGGTATGTCATACGTACGAGCGGTTCTTCTTCTTCTTCTTATATTTAATGGCGTTGGCCTTTTGGATTGCGCCAGTCCAGTATCCAGGTTTTATTCAATTTAAAATAATATAAAAGAAATTGTACGGTAGATCGAGTTAAACTGCAGTCTCACAACACGTGTTATTACTAAAAGAACTCGGGTGATTCTCCATGAGCATCAAATATAGAGCCCCTTCTCTCTCCACACCGGATGTCGCATACGCAATGACAATCCGCAAACCTCAGGACTATACAGGTGAAAAAAAAAACGGTCGTTGGAGGGAAAGTACCCTAAATATGGATAGGTACCTATGTTATTTTTCTCATTTAAGCGAGTTCGATTCCCGTCACGTGATTGTTCAAAAATCTTTGCATACAGTTTTACTTAATTTTTTTAATAAAGGAAGTTTCCTTTGATTAAAATTTACTTACATCAATATTTAGGCTACTTTCCCACCCTGTATATCCATCTATAGGGATTTCCATTAAGGATGAGTCAATTTCGAAATGAAATAAGATAAGCTGTGTGTGAGGTATTAACGAATTATTTTTTTTAATAAAAAGGCCTTTGTATGGCAGATACCATGGTATGTAATAAAGTTTTAATATATGCCGCTACTTCCTTTAACTGGACCTCCAAGAGCTTGCGAAACAAATACCAATTTTGAGGAAAAATCATCTTTAGTGATAAGATGCATTTTTGAAGAACGGCTGTATTAATAAGCAGAATGGTGAATGTAGGACGATGTCAACTCACACTTGATTTTCCTGGTGATAGTACATCCAAAAAATAATACTGTATAGTGTGGATTTTGGGCTGGAGGCGTAGCTGATTCTTATTTTTAACGACGTTGCTGAGGGCATCACTGTCAATGAGGATCGCTACAGATCGGTGATTTTGGCCCACACTTAACAGTATGAAAGTAGACGATCTGTGGTCCTAGCAGGACGGCCCTGCGTGCCATACAACATACGCCACAATGAAAATTCTGCATGAACGATGTTGGGGAACGTTATTTTTTCAAAGCTGTTGTGAACTTGCCGCCAAGATTTGATCCCGCCGGACGTTTTTCGTGGGGTTTGGTCTACATATACCAATAAGCCACAATCGACTGATACCCTCGAAGTCAACATAACCCAGGCCATCGCTAAAATACAGCTAAATTTATGCGGCAAAGTAAAAAAAGTATCTCACACACAGCTAATTTTATTCAATTTCAACATCAAGCCTTCCTTATTGGAAAGCCCTATATATAAAAGTCGGGGATTTTGTCCGAAAAACTCATGGGATGGTAACCCTAGTTCTATTCTAACGATATTATTGTCGCTAAAGTGTTAAAGTCCAACACGTCGTTACTTAATCAAGTGGATAGTGCTTCTGCATTATTCTCTTACGGCCGAAATTAATAACCTACCTCTAAAGATAGATTTCGCTATCTGAGATAGTTGCCTAGGATATGGTTTCGTTTCCTAACAATAGCAACCTTCGTTATTTTGGTCATAATATCCTAGGCAACTATCTCAGATAGCACTATCTATCTCTAGATAAAGAGAGCCTATTGGTAGTAGCGAGTCCAACATCGGTGAGCGATCGGTGATCAAAACTGTTCGTCAGCTGATGTGAGCATGTGTCGCATCATAGCTTGTCATAGCTGTAGGTACAGACGATGGCAAATGAAGCTAGAATCTTTTAAAAAGGTTTGCTTGGACTTCGTTTCTTGACCGAGCTGAGCGGTTTCTGTAAAGTTTATAACGTGTTAGTTAAAGCACAAAATTAATATGTATATTTTTTGGAACAGAAAATAGAAAAAAACCTATGTTATCTCCTTCTCCAAGGTTTTATCTATATCGATGCTAATATTCACGAAAATTGCTACTGCCGCATATTTACTTATTTAGTTCAGATTTGTGAAGAAAAATAAAGCGGTTTCGTTAAAATTGTTATAATATTTTTGGGATGCTATAGATTTGGTTTATTTGTTGTTTCTCACCGAACAAAAATAAAAAAGGCAGAGTTTAATTTTTTATCAATAAAATAAGACGCAATTAAAAAAAAATGCAATTATTATATTAAAAATCTATCTACAAATTTAAAGATATTCTGTAGGCCAATATAAGAGTTATTCAATTTTAAATATTGACAAATAAATATGTTAAAGTTAGATACGAGTAGAGTGATTGAGGTACACCTTAAGATGAGTGGCGGCACTTATTTCGTAGAAATCACTGATAAACGACTTTTCTTTCGTTTCAATCATAATTTCTCTTATTTTCGAAAGTTCTTTGCTGACGTTTTTCAAAAATATATATATATTATTTTTTTTCAATTTATTGACAATAATAAAGCTTTTACACAGTTGACATGCGCACGAAAAATCGCTAGGATTTGTCCGGTGTGCTGTGAGTACGTAATTTAATTCACATATAAGTACTTATAAAAAGATTATAAGAAGGAAGATTAATGTTGGACTACTTAACTTACCGATTAATAATTAAACATTTACACATTGAGTTTGTATATGTGACAGACATTTACATAAACACAAAAAAGTAAAGTAAGTAATTAATAAAACTGGATGACTATTTTGGTAATATACTTATTTACTTAACACAAGAATATACCTAACACGTATACTGAGGAAAATGTTTATTATTTTTTGGAGAGAGAGAATCCAGTTAATTGCCTTGTAACAAAATAAGGAAAAAAAGGGGTTTCATGGGTATGTGTGGAATTTTCGGTAAAAGCCAAGAATATAATTTGTAAGTCTAAACATAGTGTTTTTTTTTTTGTTCTGAGATGTAGATAGAAGGATGGCAGGTATAGTGCTCCATTTTTCCAGAGTAGTGAAATATTTATTCATTTATTTATTATAGGGATTGTACACAGCATTAGAAACATTCAAATAAACAGTTTTTGACTTTAAAAAAATTGTAGGCCAATTACGACGATCCTGCGGTTTACTATTCAGCTTGCTCGAGATATGGATGCCGGATGTTATTTAATGAGAAAAAAAAATATACTCCTATAAAGAGAAGTAGTATAAAAAAAAATAAAAAAAAATTAAAAGCCAAGTAACAAAAACAAGTGGAGAAAAAAATACTTTAGAGAAATTAAGACCATGAAAGTATAAAAATATGTATATATATTTTTTTTTTGATATAAACATTCTATTTGACATGTAAATAATGTGACTATGATTGAAACTCATGTTTTTTTTAATAGCAGTATAGTAAATAAAACAAAATTATTATATAGGCGGTATTCTTTGTATCTGCCGCAAATCCAAAACTCGACGAAAACAAAAAAAGAAGCCTTACTCACAGGAATTTTTAATTTTTGATTCACGGCATTGGCCTCACGCATTTGGGCAAGGAAAATACATAGGTATGGGAAATCCGAAGAGGTTTTTCTAGTGTGTGTGTTACCTCCTTTTAGTTCGCTCCGCTCTCGTAGAGTTGTTTCACAAGGTTGAATTAGAAGGGGATTCTGATATAATTCCACTAATTATTGATACCTACAGCATGTCTTGTGACTAACTTACATATTTTTCCTTTCAGTAGATAACAGTGTAACAGCAATGTAATTTAAAGTTTTAATTTAAGTTATAATGACTCAAAATTTCATTTGCCTATTTCAGTAAAGAGGTACTTATTGTGAATACAAATTAGACTATTAGTCATAATAAGAAAAAGACAAATAAGAAAAGTTCATTTAAAAACGTTAGTTTTTTTGTTAGAAATTAATTAGGTATTTGAATTGGTTTTATTGACTTTTCGGAAGCACGTAAGTATCTCCCTTTACAAATAGTTATGTAAGACATACCTACATTTTCAAAATAACTACTTAGATCTTTCATTTTGAATAGGATACTTACAAAGTGATCAAATCGAGTATACAACTTTAAAAAGCTAACCGAATAACCCGATCCTATGTGAACCAACATATCAAAAACCATGAATTTCAAATCAATAATAAAATGTCAGCAATCAAACCTAGATCTAGACCAAAAAGACCCACCAAGCTTCTCGTCAAAATTACATATAGGAGGATATTTCTGATAAGTTTTAGTTTTTTAAACTTTCGTAACTAGAACTATGTAAAAGAGAACTACAATTAAAACACGATTAAGATACGATTATGACTTAACTTTAGCAGGCTTTGGCCCCAGAAACAGTTATTTGTTATGCATGACTGGAAAGTTGGAATTTAGCGGCGAGTTACCTCTATTGAAATCTAAGCAAACGAAAGATTAGCGAGTGGTTCAAAGATTGAATCCTAAGCGTAGCGAGGGTTTCAAAGCCACAAGCGGCTAGAACTTTTCTGCCGAGCGCAACACACAATATTTCACATAACAACAGCGAGGAATATTTTAAGTTGCTTTCGCGGTCAACTTCCGGTAAAAAATTATTTTAACAAAAAGTTTAATCAAAATATACCTTATTCTTGTTGTTTTAATGATATAAAAAACTAAAATAATAAAAAGGGAGTACTATAGTTAATTCAAAGTTGTTTAAAATATGAATTAACATATTTTATACAACTTTGAATTAACTATAATACTCCCTTTTGATTGTTACCTTAAATAACAATAAAAACGATTCTGTAAAAAACATTGACAATGACATGAGGAAGACAAAGACAATTTAAAAATAATGTCAAACAATCTCACTCAGCCTAAATATAAAACTCTTATAACAAAAAAGTAGTTTAATCTTATTGTTATTGTTTTTATGATTCAACGAACTAAAATAATACAATATAACCAAAACGGAGTATTATAATGAATTCAAATTTATTTAAAAGAATTATTAAACTGTAGGAAACATAAAAAGTCAATAGTGCGAATCGAAACGCATTGTGGCGTATTTTTCTTTCCGAGAAAACCTCCTTTTCCGAGCATGCGAGGTGAAAAATTTATTAAAAAACCCGCTCCGAAAGAACCCTAAAAAGTTAGGCTTTCCACTGCGTGACGTAGTCGTGAGTCAAGCGGGCGCGCCGCCGCTTGACCAATGGCGGCCCTGCGCGCCCCATATATACTTCTACAAGTGAGCAAACCCCGCAAACTCTCAACACCGCTTGTGACGATCGCACGCAGAATTTTATCAATCGCGACTTACATTACGTGCGCACGCGAAAGTGTTTGTGTATCCAAACTCACCTTTAAACGGAAAAAAGTGAGTAGACCACAGATTATAGATATTAAAACTTACAGTGACCGCGCGTCCTAACCGCCAACTGTAATCGGACACTGGACTGCCTTTGCATGACATTAAAAGTAGCTCCATGTAAGCGACCACTGTTTTATATTACCATTCAATTTTCAACTTGTTGTTTTTGCAATTAACATGTTTTTTTCTTAATGTTCTGTGCATGCATGTTTGCTATGAGTATCTCGAGTTAGCATCCTCCTTTTCCGGTTAAGGCTGTATAAACTTATGAATAACAGTTAAACCTGTATTGTCAACCATTCGAAAGATTTATAGCCTTATTGATATGAAAATGACAGCCAGCCTTTAAGTTGACACTTAACATTTCAATAACGCTTACATTTTGTCTCAAGTGTTACCATACTCTACGCAATATCATTTTCTGTCTAATCTTTTTGAGAGATAAAAATGCAATCACAAAGTGCTTGTCTCTACATACTGTTCTTGGAAGTTACATTGGAAGTTACATAAAACTTTCATAAGTAGATAAGTAAAAACCGAGGTTATTTATGCGATTCTGTTAAGTCATTGTATTTGACACTTAAGTGTAAATCGTCACGCGTTCCTTCAGTTGAATGATTAATTTAATTTAAAAACAACTTTTGTCAAAAAACTGGTCGTTATAATCCATAAAAAAAATTTTTTTTTAACGCGTGAAAGTATGAAATTGGAATCCTTCAAATTATGCAACCTCAAATGTTGCAACTAAGAATATTCAAGATGTTTCTTTAAAAAAAATATTCCTTCATACGTAATCAAAAGAGGAACTGATAACGATAAACTATTTGGACACAACGCAAACAGGTGGCATACACACTGATTAGAAACGAAAACCCTTAGGGAATACAATTAAAAACATCGTAAGTATAATTAGAATAAGATACTTATCATTAACATATTTCCGTTCTTTTCCATTCCATTTCACTCTTTACTCTTTGTACTACGAAAATTATATTAGTTATAATCTTATTGTGAACGCAAAACCTTAAACGATAAATAACACAGTAACATAAATATAAATCCTAAATAAAAAAGATAATAGTTATGAAATTAAATAGCAACATTATTTTTTGGCATGATCTCAAAAAAAAAAAACAAAAATTGGGATCCATTGGAGGTGAACGGGTCATACTTGTGTGCAATCTAACATCAACATAACTGATATTGTATTATGTTAACTCTGAGTCTGACGTAAAAATCGACCTTAACATAAATAAGGTATTTGAAAAGAGATAAAAGTAAAACTTAGATTATTTTTCTTACAAACTTTGTTAATTTCAATTATGTATACTCATTAAAGAGCACAAAAGATTTTAATTTTAATTTAGACAGTGTTTAGATTTTAATTGCTGTGTCTTTCAAACAATATTGTCAGAAAAGTGACAGCATCACATTTAAACACTGCCTAAGTTAGATACGCGATAAACAAGGTAATTTTAAAGATTGGTAAGACCGTGATAGTTTGAAGCATTTAAATTCTATGGATATAGGACATTTAGCATGAATCCAAAAATCTCATAAGTTCTATAAATTAAGACAACTTTAGGTTAAGTTCTTTTTAGTACGATAATGCCTTAAGTAAGTACCGGAAATGTACACAGAGTTCCGAAAGAACCTATTCTTGAAATGACTTTTTAAGGACTTTGTTCTGGACTCGACCTATTCCGAAAAGGACTTATTCTATAAGATCTCTTTTCGGAAATTGTTTAAAATCTGATAGCCATTTACTTACATGAATCATCATTCACCATAGCAGTAAATATAATTTCTAATTGATAACGACTCAAAACGTTTCCAACTAGAAATTCTGAATTCAGAGACCGATATTTAGGCATTTTATTTTTACTTTAATTCAATTACAAGTCAAGGTTTTTGAAAAAATCTTTCTTAATTGGGCCATTATAAGTATTTCATTACAAACGTAATGAGACAATTTTACAACGTTGTAATAAAATTACTCGTTATTTATTTTACGGCGAAATTTCGTTTATGTTCTTCATTAATAAAAGCCGAATTACCACGTTATAGCTTTAGATATAATAAAAAAAAATAGTTTTTATATTTACTGGTATTGAAAAGATAAAGAGCCAATTATTTTCTATAGAGTTAACAAGATTTCTGGTAATTATAATGACTAGAACAATATAATATTTAGATTAAAATTTAAAAACATACTTAAAAGATGTTTTAAAATTTATAAAAAAATATCTGTGACTGTGCTTTTTTACAGACTCTTTTGCAATAGAGTCGAGAAAAATCTAAATCCACCTGAAATACTACAGCTTCCCTTGATTCGTCTTATAGCAGAAGTACAAATAACTCTACAATTATTAACAACATAAAATGTAGATAACAAAATTTACAAAGTTCACAATCATCTGTAATCTGCACTTTTATAAAACTTTTTGCTGTTTTACCTGCCTATATTTTAAGTGACAATTTCTCAATTAAGAACATACTCCAGTTAAAGGTCGCACTTAAAATAGGCTTGTTGTAAGTCCGTCTGACTAGCTACCACCATCTTATCTGAAGCCACAAGAATAATGTTCTCAACATTGCTGTGTTCCGGCAATTAGAGATAAGATAGCCAGTTCCTCGGTGATTAGTATTCCGGGAGAGGCTCGCTTCCGTCTTCAGCATTATAATACTTAACATCAGGTCTGATGAAGGCTACAGTGTCCCTAAAGTTCATTAAAAAAAGATTCCAATTTGCAATATTGATTGAGTCTTGAAGTCCACTTCTTCATCATTATGGGCCCGACTCAGAGCGGCGGGTTCTCACAGAAAGGGCCATAAATCGGTAGGACTATAAACGCCGCGGTTTATGTGCTGGCAACTGCCGCAGGGACGGCTCCAGGGCTTGATTAATTTAGACACCATAGACTAACACCCATTTGCACTCAGCTTAAGAATCACCTTAGGCTATTCTTATCTATCTTAAGACATACATATTAAGAATAGCTGAATCCTTAGCCGCTCGATATTTGGCCCGTAAGTTAAATAGCCTTAATATAAGATTTAAGAACATTTATTTTATTTTTATTATATGAACGACGGGGTGACTCTTAGCCTTTCATACCTGATGTTAAGTATTGATAAGGCTGAAAGATGGAAGCAAGCCCCTCGCGGAATCCTCAAGCCACTGAGGAACTGGCTATCTTATCTCGAACTGCCGGAACACAACAATGCTGAAAACATTGTTGTTATGGCGTCAGGCTTAGATAAGATGGTGGTAGCTAGCCAGGCGGACTTACAACAAGTCCTACCACCAACCAAACCGAATACAATATGTACCCCCGCTGGGAATCGAACCCGGGATCGAAGTGCAAAGAAATGCTTTATTAAAATTAAGATAGTTAAGAATAGCTTAGATGATTCTTAATTTTAGTGCAAATGGGTGTAAAAGTTTTACTTTTTATTCGCGGTTAATTATAAAAAGCATACATACTGCATGTAGTCTCAGAATGGTTTATCGATGGAACGTAGGAGCTCTAATCTAACCTAACCGCATACGGTGTTGCGATATAGGAACTCCATCCTGACTACTGCTCAGTCAAGGGTCTAACGAGTGATATCTACCACATACCACAGTCCCCCACCACCAACCGGGCGGTGAGAAAGCAAGTACCTACTGGAATTTTAAGTATTCCTATAGGCCTAATATGCGCACCTCGTTAAAATTTTCGTGACACCCTTCTCGCGAGAAGCGCTGTGTATCAGTGCGCGGGAAAGACAGCGAGATAAGTGTTGATTGACACACAGTCCCATCGAGCTCATCAAGGCTCATTGGGTGGCCAGGGGTGAACGAGCATTTAGAATCACGACAAGCGCGAAAATTTCTTCTAGTAACAAAAAAATAAAATAATAATAATAAAGAGTTTTAATCGACTAGCTATTATACTACCTTTATAACTTTCGGCCCGGCCCTGGCACCGCGTATTCCAGGAGCGTTTAAGTGTGTGAAAATAAGCAATCCATTGACTCACGCCCGAGTGATTTAAAATAGACGGTGTTTTTTTTTATTTAACGTTAGTCACTTGTCTGCCGACAGACACGTCATATTATAGTTTTGTTTGCAGAAGAATAGCCATTGCGGTCGTCCTGCCAATTAGTTTATATGCTTCTGTCAAGTTTTATTCTATTTTATAAAGGATATACGATCATTAACAAATAAACGGTTGTAATACATTTACTACCTAAAGGTGCGAATCAACTTGTTGAAAAGAATATCCTAAAATTGTTGTTTCTAACGCAATGTTGCACAAAACAAGTTTTTCAGGTTCACAGCTGTCAAAAACTATAGGTAGGTACATTTTTTCATCTTTCAATTAAATTACCGCTATATGTTACGGTAAAATTCAACTTGCATCACACACACACTAATTGGCAAGAAAAAGAAAATTAATAATATTATTATTTATGATACAAATACGCAAAGTAATACAAAGTTCAAAATTCCAAAACACCTTCGTTTGTTGTTAAAAAAGAAAATATCTGCACTTTTAATTTGAATTAGGAACAAAAAGGCAGTAAAAGAATAGGAATTACTCATAAAACTCATAATTTGAGTAAAGAATTTAGGTTCGTTGTCTATACTTAGGGGTCAAAAATGGCGGCTCCCGGTGCCCGTACAAAAGACATCAACGGCCTGTCCTTCCGAGAATTAAGTCGCGACCAGAACACGCGGGTGTTCTCCCTTTACCAAAGTGATTTATTTGAAAGGTCTTACGAATTGTTTCGTGAAATCATTTGAAAATTTGATTTAAACAAACTTTTATTGACTAATGAATTTACGAAATAAAACAACGTTTACAAATTTAAGCGCGCTATATTTCACGAGTTAAGATTTATATGTCCATGACATTTTCTACGCCATTTTTAAAAAAAAAACTGTTTGATTTAGCCAGATCGTTATCTTTGTTGTAATTTTAAACTTTTTATATGCTAAACTAGTGGCCGCTCGCGGTTTCACCTGCTTGGTTCCCGTTCTCGTGGAAATATCGAAATCAAAAGAATCTACTATCTGTGTACCAAGTATCATCCAAATCCGTTAGTAGTTTCAGAGCCTATTCAATGCAAACAAACAAACAAACAATAAAATCTTCCTCTTTATAATATTAGTATAGACAAATTAGAATAGCCATTTTTAATGTCCCCACTGCTGGGGCACTGGCCTTCCTTATGGATGGATAAGGAGAACGGGCCATGACCCACCACGCGGGCACATGCGGATTGGTGGGTTTCAACGACTGCAAAGGCAGCCGGGACCAACGGCTTAACGTGCCTTCTGAAGCACGGAGGAGCTCGTGATAGCAAGTTTTTGGTCACCCATCCCGGGACTGACCATTGCGAAAGTTGCTTAACCTGCACCACGGGCTCCTCTTTATATTTATATTTTAGTATATGTTCTTGGCTTTTTGTGACGCATATTTTTTATTCGGTTAACGATACAAATACAAACTACATAACTGAGAAAAGAGGTTATTATCAATTTTAAGTATGTCAAACGGCTCCTAAATTACTATTGCGGTTAAAAATATTTGGAACAGCTATTGCCACGAGCCAAGTAACGATCAATTTATTCGATCGGTAATTTGAAATTAATCGATTAACTCATAAATCGATATTAAGATAACGAGTGGTTAGTATACTCGTAGATAAATAATAACAAGAGTATTTTTAGTTCAACTTCAACACTAATTTGAGATATTTTAATATCTGACTCACTACATTAATATCTTAAAAAGCCACAAATAGGATACCTATTTTAATATAATATACTCGTATATCCTTATATTAATCATATATTCGTATATAAAGCTCATGTTAGTCAGCAGTTAACGATGCCTCAATAAAATACTTAAGTATTTGATCATAAACTTTGATGATTTTTATTTTTTGACACTGCACGACAGTCGACAACATACTAATTAAAAACAGCAATGTACATAAAACAAAGTCGTGCAGCATCAAAACTGTGCTCAGCTCAGTATACGCATCATTTCTGAGTCAAAGTCCCACTGTCGACTTTTTACGGGAAACTTAAAGCATTTAAGTTCATATATGTCCTTAAATAAGACTCGGTAGCTTTATTAGAAGACTATCCGACCGGACATAGGATAGAAAAAAATTAACGCCGATAAAAATTAAAACCGCACATAGGGACATGTTATAGACTGCTCCTGTAAACGTACTATTTCGCGCTTTTCTTATGTTCTGTCGCATTAGTTCCAAACTAAACGTGAGTCAGCCAGACGAAAATTTGCATATTAACTCACGTATTTTGTGTTGCACAGACGATATCGTATTTCTGCGACACCTGTGCGTTTGTTAAGATTTTATATGTTTTTAATTCGTCATAAAAAACAAATTAATTACAAATTTTCTTTGACAAAATACCCATTAAGATATGCGAAATGGTCATAATTTGAATTTGTTTGCACACCTGCCTGTAACGCGATATTCTGGCGTTGGTCACAGAGTGGCGATTGATTTTAATTGACTATAAATTTGCCTTGGAGAGAAAATATCGGGTTTCAATCGGATACGACTTGTTCGTTTGTTTTATATGCCGCCAATGTCATTGATACTTTTTTTATTTTCTATACAATTTCAGATGTTGTGTTGAACAGTGTGCGTAAAATACGAGATGTGTCGATCGAAGGTTCTATTTCTTTATTCCTTAATTTAATGTTAGGTATACCGACTTCCAGAAGAAAAGACTGCCTAGCTGTTTCTTAAACTGGTAAAAAAATTGCGTCTATATCTATGAAAATCTGTATATTAGATGGTGATATCGCATGCTGAGAATGAAAGTGACTTAAAACAAAATTTATGTCATGTCCCTATGTGCGGTTTTAATTTTTATCGGCGTTAATTTTTTTCTATCCTATGTCCGGTCGGATAGTCTTCTAATAAAGCTACCGAGTCTTATTTAAGGACATATATGAACTTAAATGCTTTAAGTTTCCCGTAAAAAGTCGACAGTGGGACTTTGACTCAGAAATGATGCGTATACTGAGCTGAGCACAGTTTTGATGCTGCACGACTTTGTTTTATGTACATTGCTGTTTTTAATTAGTATGTTGTCGACTGTCGTTAATTTAATGTTAGGTATACCGACTTCCAGAAGAAAAGACTGCCTAGCTGTTTCTTAAACTGGTAAAAAAATTGCGTCTATATCTATGAAAATCTGTATATTAGATGGTGATATCGCATGCTGAGAATGAAAGTGACTTAAAACAAAATTTACGGAAATCGACTTTCACTCAAAAATAGACTTAAAAGTCAATGCTTTATTACCTACAAATTAAAAACTGACATTTTTCTCGCTACGCAACGCTGCAAGCTACATTAATATTGACTTATTGGGACACAAAAATTAATAAATGAAAAATCTGACTTATTTTCTTCATTATCCAAATATCATAAATTTTGGATTAGGCCATTTTCGTTCTCAGCGTGCGATATATTTTTGTAAGTTTGGTCTACAGAAAACTTCTGAAACTGTTTTTGATATTTTAATGATACAGTCAATTGTTTTAATAAGCAATGACACGCTGCCATTGACTCATAAGCTCATTACTATTGCGCTCATGACTTTAATTTACAGAACTAAAACTCTATCCCATTCCTGTAAAGTTCATTTTTAATTTTCGTCGTTTCTGACTCATGTTACGTTTGTAGGGAAGTGTCGAAGTGTCGTAACGTGAACTCCTGTGATACAATTTTACGGCTACGCGGAAGGCACTAGACAATCGTCTGTCACTCGATACGGTACGTACAGTCACGTGCAAAGACATAGAAACACTAAGCAACCTTGTCACATTACAACATTGAATGATATTTGTGGGCTTTGTTTCCGTGTGTGTCAATGCGGTAAGGTTGTAAAGTGTATACATCTCATTGCTCTTGACTGTACGTAGTCACCGGCAATCATAATAAGTATAAACTATAGAACCTTATCACATTGGAACGTCACACAGGGCTGTGTTAAAACGCAGCAGTAACTGAATAAAGTAATGTGACATAGTTGTATGATGTAAAGATATTGTTGATGTTGATTCTACAACTGTTCATTAATGGAATTGAAACTTGCAGAATGAAATGTGTATGTACCTAAGAAAGTAAATGTATACCGAAATACGCAAGCAAACAGAACATTAGGCATAAATGGTACTAATACTAGACAATAAATGTAAAAGAACGTCTCCATTTCCGTTAACATTTCTGAATAAAAAAAGAGAAAATAAAACAGCCAATTTTGATTGACATTGAAAAAACCATGAGTCTATTTTTAATCGTCTTAAAGATTTATTTTCAAAAGATATAGACTGTAGGTTCCTCTGAAAAGGGTAGGTACAGTACAATGTCCATCAAAATTATCTATTTTATTTATAATTAAGTACAAAATATCTATGAAAAAGTAGAATAGTTCAAAGTACAATGTTTTGGCTGGCACCGACTCTAAAAGGCTTATTTTTTGCTTTTTAGTTTTTGTAGTCGGTTTTTTCTAACGCAGTTTTTTTAACTTTTTAGTGTCTGTAATATGTTGTTTTGCAAACTACAGTATCTAGATAAGATTAGGTTTAATGTATATTATAAACAAAGTAACGTGATATTACATGCTCACATCTGATTTTGACTCATAAAATAAAAACTACCGGACCAAACTGAATCAAATTTTTATGGGAACAAATGGCAACTGTTCCGCATCGAACAAAAAGAGAATCACGTAAATCGGTTCCGAAATCTCGACATAATCAGTGTACATACATAAGAAGAAAAAAAAGAATATACCGGTCGAATTGAGAACCTCCTCCTTTTTGGAAGTCGGTTAAAAATGTAACAGGAACAAACTCTCTAGACAAAATAGCGATCATACATTAGTTAACAAATGTAGCAAAATTAACCCAAGATTTATGAAAATTTGCGAGAGTTGCAATTGCAACATCGTCAAACACAACATCGTCTAAAACATTTCTTGCAACTCTTAATAGCAGGTAGTGAAAGGTGCCCATATCTTAATTACACATCTATCGTTTCCTTGGCTCGATCAATTTTAATAACTGATTAAATTTATGACGCGATTTAAAGTGCTACTACACGGGGTCAGGCATAGTTCAGAATTTGACGACTCTACCTAGGTATATGAAGTAAAAAAGGAAGAAAAACTTGACGAAAAAAGGAAGAAATCTTGAAGAAAATAAGCGCACCTTTTCATTTCAAAAGGTGAGCTTATTTTAAACTTTTCTAAGTCAGTTTATATATTTTGTAAAAGTTTTTTTTATACTGGACTCATTTTTAGGGTTCCGACCTCTAAAGAAAAAAGAGGAACCTTTATAGGATCACTTTGATGTCCGTCTGTCTGTCCGTCCGATTGAGTTTATCTCGAGAACGCATGAAGGTATCGAGTTGAAATTAAAACCATAATATTCAGGTCAACGCAGTCTGTTTGTGGTGTAAAAAAAAATAAACGTCAAAAAAGATAGGGCCGTTTATACCCCAAAAAACGTATATTTTGATACTCTCAAGGGAATCAAAACAGAAATAAAACAACTTTTGCGGAATATTTAGTGCGATTTTGGTACTATAATTTTTCGGTTTATTTGAGGCTTTTTGGTTTCCCGACGTTTGACTAATCACGGGTTGACTAGCTACTTTTAAGTCTACCTTCACAAAGTTGATTTATTATTGCGTTCGGAAACGATTAGATAATTACTAATTCAAAGTTAATAATTTTTACTATGGCAACAAATATTGAGTTTAATATTTTGATTAGTTTGCTTAAATTAATTATTATTAACAAAGGGAAAAAAACTAATGATTCTACTGGCAGTTCACAAATTGGGAGGACTTTCGAAGAAAGATATTACCAAGAAAACTTCGAAAGCAGGCCTACCTCCATCTTTGTTTGTTATTTATCTACAAAAAGAGCTAACCGTATCTTTAGGTCTTGCATCAAAACTCATAAGGTACTTCCCGTTGACCTATAACTATGAAAGGAGATCAGTCCATGTTTCATACATTGTTGGACCAAATCAGTAAAAGTGTCGACCAACGAAAATAAATTGCACATTATTTTTGTGATCATTAATATAATTCTTTGTTATGACGCCAACCATGTACGATTAGTGGCCCATAAGTTATTCAAGTTTGAAAATGTGATTATTTTTGGTAGGTATGACCACAAAACGGAACCCAGCACTGGGACGTTCGTAGGTCGCTTGATGCTGACGAGGAACTATCTTAATGTCGTCGTATCGTCATAAGCCATTTTTAATGTCCCCACTGCTGGGGCACTGGCCTTCCTTATGGATGGATAAGGAGAACGGGCCATGACCTACCACGCGGGCCCAATGTGGATTGGTGGGTTTTAACGACTGCAAATGCAGCCGGGACCAACGGCTTAACGTGACTTCCGAAGCACGGAGAGCTCGAGATAGTAAATTTTTGGTCTCCCATCCCGTGACCGATCATTGCGAATGTTGCTTAACCTCAACATCCGGCTCCTCATCTTAATCCTATCTTAATGTATTAAACGATATTCTATTATACATTATTACGTTGTCAATTCGTTTTGTGGTCCTATCTCTAGACCAAAAATTTGAATAAATGCTTGGTCACTAATCTTACATGGTTGACGTCATAACAAAAATGATCGTAACAATGTTTACAAAAACAATGTGCCATTTATTTTCATTGGCCGACATTTTTACTTTTTGACTGATCCCTTTGGTAAGTAATATCGTCTTTTACTACAAATACAGGAAAATAACTAAAAACTATACCTTTGTGATCAAATCATAAAATTAGTCTTTAGTTTTGGAAACTGAATTTCGAAAAATACTCGGGAACGCGTGGAGGTATCGAGTAAAAATTAAAACCATATATATACTTACAATATCTTGAAGCTGTGAGAAAATCAAACTTCAACATTAACGTTAAAAAAAGTTAGGCCATTAATGCAGCAAAAACGTATAGGTACTTCGGCACTCTCAAGGGAGTCAAAATTCATAGGGTATTTCCCGTAAACCTAAAACTATGAAATTTGGCAAGTAATATCGTCTTCTACTACCAGTATAGGAAAAAGTCTGAAAACTGTACATTAGCAATTAAATCATGAAAAATTTAGTCTGATTTGTCGAAACAGTATTTCGGGAAAACTTCGGAAAAAAACTGCGAGACTCAATTCACCTGTTAACGGCAATAAAAACGTAAAAATAACGTTTGAACCTTTTCAATCGGTTCAGCCATCTTGCGGTCCTAATCAACAATCAACCTAAGCGGTGGTGTACAATCAAAGATCTTCCCGCTGGCTGATTATTATCTAACCTAAAGTCACCTGGCAACCAATTTCGTCGCTGTCATGACTGACGTATTTTCATGCTATACGACAGCTACAACAGCGATGAAACTGGAAACCACAGACATAGATCTATGTCTGTGCTGGAAACTGAAACGATTTATATTTAGAATAATCAGCCTGACTAGAGTTTTGTTCGGGAAACGTGTTTTAGAAAAGTTATAAGACTTATAAGTTTCTATTATTTATCACATAAACTTTATAAATCTATTACTTACAAACTTTTTGGAAAAGCGCTTCCTAAAAAACTCTACTCGTTTTATGAAGTCATTAAAGCATTCCAATAAAGTTATTATTTCGGTAAAGTATGGCTTCTCTTTCTATTTTAGTTCACAATGACAACATTAGCTTTACAGCGAACCACACTGTTTCAATGAGAGCGTGCGCCCGCGCAGGGCCGCTCGATTTTCCTTTGCGCGAGTGTGTGTGAGTTTAAGCCGTGTGCGTGCAGCGGCAGACTGACTGGCTGGCAGCCGTAAAGCAGAGCTCACACGGGCTTTTGTAACATTAAAAAAAAGGAAAAATATTGTAATGTAAACTATTTAAAGCTAGTAAAAAATTGATAGGTAATACAATGCAGCAATTTGCAATTAATGGGCATTCATTGCAAATTCGTCGGTTTTTCGTGTCCAGTAATTTTTTTAATGCTAATAATGTTGATATTATACTTCAAATACTTAGGTATACGGTATACCTACTGTGTGTGCGTATACGATCGTATTTATTGTACCTAATGTGATATTATAAAGTACGACGCAAATATTTGGAGGGGTAAGGTTGGTATAACGATAAGGAAACTAATCAAATAATCAAATTAACAAAAAAATATAGGTACGAAAAGTTGTAACGCTAACAGCATGTACTTTCTGGATGCTACAATGATTGATTAAAGCAAAAAGTAAACACAAAAGAGTTCACTTATTATGTCAATCGGACTTTACTTATTATTAGAACAGAAATTCCTTAAACTAATTCGTAACCAAATGATTTCCTTTCTACCTAGGTACTTGTATTTGCAAATTAATGTAATTGTAGACGTTGCAACATGCATACTAACTGTTCAGAAAGCTCAGGCAAAGAGGTTACATGCGTGCGAGACTCGACGTCGCCTGCGCGGGCGACTATAACTACGTACAAGCGAAAGTTTAACGAAATTAGCTCATATAGTGAACGGCATAAGGGTGCTCCCAAGATCAACATTTAAAACCTTATGTGGTATCCACAGTACACATATAAGTACGTTTAGAATACCAACGAGCGTTTGCTAAGCGCTAAAGTCCATCCTACCTTGCTCAAGAACATAGTGCAGTTGATTTTATTTCTATTTTAGTGGCTTCCGCTCCTATAGAGTTAAAATTGTCTTACAGATTCAGTTTTCTATTATCTTTCACACTACATAAGTCTAATGTTTAAATGAAAGATAGGTACATAATTTGAGATAGCGCTTGGAAATAGGTGCGCTTCGAGGAATACCTCCATAATTTATTATCGATTGTTTTATTTGTAAAACTAACTACTTACTCATTGCTTCAATAACAACCTTAAATGAACTTATCGTACGAAATATTTGGCCCTATAGTTGATTGAAAGAAAATGTATTTAGTTGAATGATTTTTGAAGTGAAAACTTCTTTAGCGGCGTTGAGCACTTTTTCTGTAATGGGTATAAAATCTTAAACTCGCGTCAGGACACGTGACCCTGATCGAAAAAGCGTAGGACGGATGGAGAGTAGACAGCTATCCCCTCTCTACGGCGCGGCGAAAATGTATGCCTGTTTCGTTTAGGCTTTTAATAAATTTAATAAATTTGTTTATTATTATTATTATCATCATCATCATCATCATCATCATCATCATCATCATCATCATCATCATCATCATCATCATCATCGTCATCATCATCATCATCATCATAATCATCATCATCATCATCATCATCATCATCATCATCATCATCATCATCATCATCATCATCATCATCATCATCATCATTATTATTATCATTATCATTATTATTATTATTATTATTATTATTATTATTTATTAATAATAATTTATTAATAATAATATGCAAAATATTCCCTAACCATTCCAAAATATCAAACATGCTCAACGTTAATAATCAAGTTTTCACTTCTGCCGGCACTCCCGGAGTGCAACCCGTCTTTTTTTTTGGAACGCTTTTGTCGAATGAACTTTTTTTGATTGCATGAGCATTCTAACATCTAAAGAGAATAAATGAATGAGTGACGAAAAATTAAACGACACTTAAGTACTATATTTCAGTCATTTGAAGGAAAGAAGTAACTAACCATAATATATTATATACTAGTATGGGCATACTTAACCTCAAAAGTGCTTTTTTTATTATACTTTTTAGAAATATTTGCACTTCTTAAGTAACTTACTTATGCTGTCCAACTTTTTATTTATGAAATTGATTAAGTGAAATTCGACGTATTTATAAAATAATTACGAATAATGCTCAAATGTTTGTGTACAAACATTCTCTATAAGATGGGAAATCGGGGAACTTCCCGATCTATCAGTAGAGTTTTTTTAAGAAAGATATTTCAGAAAGTATTAAAGTTAAAGAAATAATTTATTTATAAAATGAAATACCTATTAAACCTCTATTGTTTGTGATATAAACGTTTTCTATAAGTCTATTACTTTTTGAGATAACTTTCAAAAAACACTACTGGTCAATCGGGAAGTTCCCCGATTATACCTACCTTTATGGTTTTCTGTTCAAAAAACTATACAGTAAAACAAAGTAAAAGTCTTTTCATATGTATTGTATGTTGTGTTTACAAACAATATTTTGTTATTTTTTCATTTGGACTGACGTATTCAACTCTATACGTACTTAAAAATCCTTTTCGATATGAACTCCTTATTACGTATTAAATAAGGAAAATATAATATTATTTGACATCACCACTAAGATTTATTGAAAACAACTATAACTAAAATTGGACGACTCCTATGTCATTAGGGAAACTTGTGGTAAGGTAAAGTAGGTATGTGTAAATTTCAAAGACGTCATAATCTCAACACTTTTGTATTTCTTCTTGAATGTATTAAACTAAACAGTAGTCTTCGACGAGTTGATGAAGTGTCACCATAAAACAGTGTCTAGCATTTAAATTATAAATGGTAAGTTTTTTTTTAATCATTTATTTTCCAACGCTTTTCAGTGTTGGTTTGAAAGTTTTGTTAAATAATAAGGCTTTAGTTTAATCAGTACGTTTCAAGTTTTCGTGAATTTTCCCACGCGTCCGTATTGAAGAAGTAAATTTAACGTAATCTTACTTTCGTTTAGCGTTTTAAAATAGAACGTTCATGCAAAGACAGCGTTTTATCGAGGAAGCGGACAGTTTGCCAAGACACATATCCTTGTGAAAATTATTGCTTGAATTACATGAAATGAAACGTATTTACCTTTTGGTTCGAGAAAGGTCGCATTTTCATTATATATCAAATAAGTGTATTACATAGTTACATGTATTACATAGTGAGCTGTCTATTTAGCTGGCAGTAGACATAAATGTAAAAAAGCAGAAGTATTTGCCATAATCTGAGGTTTAAACATGATTAAAGATAATCGTGAATTGTAACAATTGCCTCTTAATAGTTTTGCAATCTGCATCTTTTTTGGCAGATAATTAATAAATAAGGTTTAAGAATTTATTCTCATAAAGACATACATAGTCACTTACATGAGAACTTAACTAAAATAACAAATTTGTAATAGTTCGCGGTCGCAAGATGCAAAACACGATATTTAGGTACGTTATTAATCTTCGAGTTTGATATACAAATTAAAAACTTTTATGTATTTTATATTCAAAAGCTTACTTTTTTATATCGAAAAAACACTAGAGGAAAATAATAAAAATAATATTAATTGATTCAAAGTATGCAAAGGGTTCAAGTTCCACTTGAAAACAATTTGTTAAGCGAGTCGATCTTTTCTAATATTTATCGACCAAAATCTATCATTCTGATACAAAGGATTAAATTATTTAATGACAAGTAGTTACCTAATAATGAATGCCACTATATAATAATAATAGTAGGTACGTCCGACCCATTTAGCGTCATTTCATTGTTTTTTTTTTAATAAAGTTAGGTATATTAATTTTAATGAATTACTTGTGTACTTATAATAAAATTATACCTACCTATTTATTGATTTGTCAAAATGTATTAAGCAAGTTTTTAAAAACTATAAACGAGTTTTCACTTTTAATGTGTGAGGGTATGTTGTTATAAAGTTGTGCCCCTTGAAACGTAATCATAGCTTTGCCGTAATTCGTGCGAGGTCTGGGTCTTCTAAATAACATAACATAACTTATAAATAAAATAACATCCTAACTAATATTATAAATAAAGCAACTTTTACGGATATCAAACGCGCTATATTTCCACGAACTAAGTTGTAATTGTATTGTCCGTATTTTTAGGTTTTTTGATTTTCCCGACGTTTTGGAACCTTTACAGCTGCCGTGGTCACGGGTTGATGACTGTAAAGGTGCCGAAGCGTCGGGAAAATCAAAAAACCCCTAAAAATACGGACAATTACAACTTAGTTCGTGGAAATATAGCGCGTTTGATATCCGTAAAAGTTGTTTTATTTCAATGAACAGTGCGTGCCAAAACATAAGATGTAATATTATAAAAGTTTAAATGTATTGTGTGTGTGTTAGTTTGTCTTTTCTTGACGCCCAAACTAAGCAACAAATCGACTTGATTTTTGGCGTAGATTACGAAGTAAATATTTATTAATCTGTGGCTTAGAGTTAGTTGAAAGGACGGATCGTGACATAGGCTACTTTTTATCCCGATATTCCCACGGGATCGCGAACCACGCGGGTTCACCCGCGTTTTGCAATCTGCATATTTTTTGGCAGATAATTAATAAATAAGGTTTGAGATTTAAGAATTTATTCTCATAAAGACATACATAGTTACTTATATGAGAACTTAACTAAAATAACAAATTTGAAATAGTTCGCGGTCGCAAGATGCAATACACGATATTTAGGTACATTATTAATCTTCGAGTTTGATATACAAATTAAAAACTTTTATGTATTTTATATTCAAAAGCTTACTTTTTTATTATGACAGATTTTAATCGAAAAACACTAGAGGAAAATAATAAAAATAATATTAATTGATCCAAAGTATGCAAAGGCTTCAAGTTCCGCTTGAAAACAACTTACGCTTCGAATATGGAAGTCACAATGACCACTTTTAAACTGGGACTTAACTTATTTTAACATATTAAAATGACGTAGATAAATGAAAATAATATTTGAACTTATTAATTAGCTTTAACATAAATAATGCTCTGCGAATTGATGCATTTAAATTATTCATAATCATTATGAGTGCACTTCCGTTAATAGGCAGAACGTGATGTTACACCGGATATGGTTTCTAACACTTTAGATTAGAGAATACTAATATCGCATTTCATAAAACTCGCGAATCAAAGTTTGACCCAAATTAAGTTCTAACGTTACGGACAGATGACGATGAAATTACAATAGTAATAAATAATTTATTATAAGAAAACTAAATATTTAATAGTGTTGTAGTTGTACAAAATGTATAGTTTTGATTTCTATTTTCTACGACAATGATACGTTGCATTATTTAGCACAATTTTTTTATTAATTATCATTATTTATTGATATCTCTTGTTGACAAAACAAAAGTCAAAGAGAAAAAGGGCTTGTTTAAAACTTCCTAAATTATTTTGTTGTCAACTTGCAAATTATATAAATAAATCGTGTTCCAATTTAAGATATATGTGGATCTCGAATTGCAATTTATAGTCACAGAGGGAATATAGTCACCGAAGCAGTGCGAAACTGAAGTGTATCATTTACATGTATCTTGACATATATATTTTTAGCACCGACCTTGTAGCGTTCACTTTTTTTATTGAATGTTTTATAGTAATATGATGACAGCTCTATGATTGTTATTTTCTTTTACACTTTGCCAATTTTTAAAACGATCTAATATATTATTTGATATGACCGCACACTTGCAGCTATATTGGCAACGGTAACCTATTACAACTTTCGAGAGCATATAATTTTCATGAAAAGCTTTTAGGAAATCTGTCTTTAATCTATTTTGTTGACAGATGTCAAACTGACTGACAGTAACAACTTTTTTTTCCGGTGAAAAAAATATTTTACTTCAATGGTATTGGTACATGCTTAAATTGACAAATTAAATTAAGCTGAAGTAATAATTAGTATCTACATAAACTTTTGTAGCATCAACAGCACAATAGGCTTTATTTACATGTCAAACTAAAGTGCATGAACCCTAATTGCTTACCTACGTTACAAGAATAATTTCCGTAGTGAAACTTTTATACTTTATCTGCCGTCTACTGTACTATGTACTACTTGTTATATCGCCTTTATATCGGAAACCACGAGTAGCACCTTCCACACATAATCTGCGGTCGTTTTCGTGATATCTCACATGACAATGTGTTTGAACCTTGGACGAATTGAACTAAGTAGGTAGGTAGGTGCCTACATAATTATTTATTACTAGCGGCCGCCTGCGATTTAACTATCTGTGTACCTACCAAATTTCATGTAAATCAGTTTATTAGTTTTTGAGTTTATTCGTTGCAAACAAACAAACAATCAAATCTTTCCTCTTTATATTATTAGTATAGATAGAGCATACTAATTCTAGATATTGGTGAGTTAGCGCTTAGCGCCCATGAGTGTTCTACGAAATGGACGCCAGAGAGGCTCAATGGGTTTGCAAGGCGTTCGCAGTGGTACCTACTCTAAAGGTGATCCTTTCGATGAGTGCTGGGCAACGCAGATGGTTCCTCATATTGTAAAAGAAGCTGAGATCAAGCAGGTCTCTGCGCCTGTCTAAGCTCAGCATCCTAATATAATCTAATAGGTTCTGATATGCTAATGACTTCTTGTTTTTAAAGTGGTAGAAATCCAATTGTCGCACCATCTTTTTTTGGATACTTTCTACCTATTCGTAATATATGACAAGCATAATGAGGACGCCAGAGAATGCTGCCATTCTCAAGGATTGACCTAACCAGGCTGTTAATAAGTTTAATTTTGGTAAATGACTAGCCTAATAACTGAGGCCTTTCCTACGATGCTGTATATGAGCGCTACTCGTCCTGAAGCAACATTATGTTCTTTTCGGTTAGTTAATAAATGCAATACTCTCACTAAAAACGTATGACCGAAGAATAACAAGCTTTAGATAGGAGGAGGTATGTTTAAAAAACAACCATTTAAAAAATTAAAACTGCGCGTAACTCCGAAGGTGACCGACCAGACCCTACCGTCTGCGACCGTAACGTCAGTATAAAAATAAATTTAACCGAATCACACTTATTTTATTTTTTATTTAGGTACTTACTCAAAGACAAAGCTATAAATGACGGCCATTTTTAAAAAGAGAACTGTTTCGCTATTTTTTTGGCAACGGCCCCGAAATGATACATCCTCTGAAATCATTTGATAAGAGTCAAAAACCTTTTTTCATTTCGTGATCAAAGCGATTATAAATGAATCACTGTTGAATGTAACATTATGGATAACGTCTTATTATTATGTAATGTTATTTAAATTAGCGTCGCTCAATTTGTCGGTTAGGCATTGATGACGCATGGATATTTACAATACAATATTGTTAAACATAGACTTTTTAGACCTACTCAATAAATAGGTTGTCCATATTATTATCCTTATAAAATGGAACAATGAAGGCGTATAATTTTCATTCAGTTAATCAACTTTATTCACATACAGGGATTTCCTAGATCCGATTTACGTTAAGCCGAACGATTTCACAGCGTTGGTTTTACTCTTGTTTTGGTTTGGCATTATGAATGGGTTACCTACGCACATCTGAATGAAAACCGAAATTATATTCTCTTTTATGATTATGACTTATGGCGGGTTGCCAGGGCGGATTCACTCGTGTTCGGGGCTCGTCTGATAATAAACACCGTTAAAACGGCTGTCCAGACGGCGTTGACAACTTTACTCGTCTACCAGACTGTTTGGTGCGACGAAAAATAAACAGTTGAATTGAATCGCGATATTGTTATTATTCTTTCGCACAGATTGCTTTTAATCATACGTGAAGACTGCGTCGTTAGCTATAGGTAGGTGGTACTTGCTCATTTTTTCCTACTACAAATAAATGCTATAAAAATATACGTTAAGTGTTGATATTGGTATTCAATAAGTTGTTTTCAGATCTAGAAGTAAACGAACGCTGTTTTTTCAGCATATCACCACAATCATTTGAAGTCATATATTACTAAAGAATTTATCTTCCAGTCACGTTTTTTTATACCATAAATGTCATAAGTAAAAATATAAATATATTAATGATTAAACTCAACTCGTAGAATGGTTGTTATGTCTATTAATAGAGTTATATCCTTAAATAGTTAATAAAAACGTATGTCGTTGTCCTCTGTAACAGGTTTGAGTCGTTAAGTTATATAATATAAAATGTTACGTAACTAAGATCTAAATGATGATTATAATCATTTAAAACAAAAAACAAAGATTGAATAGAAGTCATTGCATACAGACAGTCCAAAAAGTTCACAACTATTGTTAACATAGTCGATAACAAAATCTAGTTAAAATCCTTGGGATAAATAACCTTGTATTTTTTTATTGCGTTTTCTCCTATGTTGATGAAAAAATCTTTTAGGTAAAGTCTACGTAAATTGTAACTGTAATTATTGTAACTGTAATTATTGTAACTTAATTGTAACTGTATTGTCACTGTAATTTCAATGTTTCTGTGGTTTTGAATGCCTCAATTTTTCTCTGTTGTTTTGAATGGCTTTTCTAAGAGCACGTAGGTGCCTACTTAAGTACCTACATCTAATAGTTGAGTAGGAAGTTTCCTCCATATAATGTTACAGGCTTCAATTGGTAGAGTCGGGGAAAATTTACATGTTTAATTGGCAAAAGGAAAATATTGTAAATAGTAATAGGAAAAACGTGTCTCGACTAGAGCAGGTTGGGCAAAGCCGTTTTTATATTATTAACAAGATATACTTAGTTGTGAATAAATTATTATTTAACTATACTAATATTATAAAGAGGAAAGATTTGATTGTTTGTTTGTTTGTTTGCAACGAATAAACTCAAAAACTACTGAACGGATTTGGATGAAATTTGGTACACAGATAGTGGATAGCCTCTCGTCATGAACATATGATTTTATCCCGATATCACGCGGGTGAAACCGCGAGCGGGCGCTAGTTAGGAATACTTAAAAATTCTGCCAAGAGATATTTCGTTTTTAATGCAAAGAAAATTTTATAATTATTGTAATAAAAAGAAATATTTAAAGTATTACTTACACAAACTTCTTGGTCACTTGTAGGCATATTCTTAAACTCTGACAGCTTTAGTGGACAAAGTTTGGCGTAAAAGCTATAGCGTAGGTACTAGGCAGCCTGGCTGCGGCAGCCAGTCGATCATATGACGGTGTATGGGAGCTGGCACACTAGGCAGCCACGAACTTTTGGCTGCGGCAGCCAAATTTCTGGTTGCTATAACTCGCTGCTCAAATATTTTGGCTGCCGCAGCCTGGCTGCCTAGTGCGTGATGGCTCTAAGTGAAATTGTTGCTTTGTATATAGAGAATCCCCACAATTTCCTCTAACAAACAGCCAAAAGGCAGTATACGAACGTCGCGTTGGTTAAGTTTAGTTTTTTTAATGAAAGACGGGGACTCATAGCTTTCATCATACCTGATGTTAACTATTGATAAGGCTAAAGATGGAAACGAGCCTCTCCCGGAATCCTCAATTACTGAGGAACTGGCTATCTTATCTCTAACTACCGGAACACAACAATACTGATAACATTGTTGTTGTGGCTCGATTTTATATAAGATGAGATGGTGGTAGCTAGCCAGGCGGAGTTACAACAAGTCCTACCTGGTGGCTGGTGCCATACTGACGTGAATAGCCCTTCTACATTGATTTTTTTTCCGTTCAGGTAGTGTTCTAATCGGAAAACCAATTTGCATCTGTAGTTCTGCCACTGCCTTGCCACTGCCCAATAGAGATTCTCATATAAATTGTTTTCCGTTTAGGTAGGGACTGTACAGTAAACGAGATAAAAACTTTTTAAGACTTTTTAGTTTGCATCTTTAAGCGCTTTTCAGACTACGCTATAATATTATAGATTATAGCTTATAGCTCATAGCACAACGATATCCCCCACCATACATTTACTTAGTTAGCGTATAGTAAGCCAATAATATATATTATAGCTAAGTGTGAACGTGTTATATGTAAATGTATGGTGAGCTGAAAAGCGCTTTAGGGTTTGTTTCACAATCTTAAAGTAAGTTCTGAGTAGGTAGCTTACTTGACAAATTATTTGACATTTTGTGATATGGAAAATATAATCCTCTGTCAAGTAGCTACTAGAAACTTCTTTGAAAAAAACGAGTCGGCTCACAAGTGATTCTCAGACTGGAAAAAAAACTCATGGTAGAGGGCCAGCTGTTAAGCCTATAAATATATAAAAAAATATATTTAAAAGCGACGTAAACATCAATTAATTGGCGCCGTAGTAAGGGCACGTGATATTTCTCGGAACAATCCGGTAATAATGTTGTCATATAATGAGACATATCTATATCCGCTTCCTTTTATACCTATGTTCCGGGTAAATTTATCTATAACATTGTAATTATAGTGTATGGAAAATGTTGGCAAAATGTTCTTTGCTACGATACTCCTTAATTAACAAGTTTATTATACCTATAAATATTAACTGAACCTTCGAAAGTGAGCGTGGTGTAGAAAATTATAACAACACAATATTGTAATTACACATTTTTTTTAACTGATGTGACCATGTATTTCGTTAGTTCGTTTTTAGACAAAATTATAACGATAACATTTTTTTTAATAAAGCAAAGAAAAGTAAGTAGGTAAGATTCCTAATTTATTTATTTATTTATTTGAAAATCCACAGCTCTAAATTAAAACTTAACAAAACTTAAATACTACACATACAGCAAATAACGGATTTTACATTTGTTAACTAAATAAAATTTTAGGTAAGAGAATAAAATTTCATACGTAATTCCATAAATAAAACCAGGAAAATATATGGCTGGCATAATACTTATGAATGAAACCAAGTCAGTATATTTGCGTAATAATTATAATATAGGTTATCCTCTACTCTATGTAACTCAATAAGTTAGCACCATTTACTAAACAAATAGGTACGCCTTACAGTGCTGTAATAAATACTACAAGCGGAAATAATGCAACAATGACTTGTGAAACTCATTTTCCTTTAATAATTACGTACTTAAAACGTTAAGTAACTGTCATACGCTGAGTAATTCCATTCAAGTTATTACTTTCAAATGGGTCAAATCGCTTTTGCTTTCAGACACATATGTTTTCCTTTCCATTCCATGTAGGTACCTATGCTGTTCCGAACTCTCATTTTCAGTTGGCGGCGCGACAAACGCTCGATACTCTATTATTACACCCCGCATTAAATTTATCTCTAGTAATCCAAGGCCCACCTCCTTGGTTCAACGGCACTAGACGCAACCAGTCCATCTGGTTGCATGGCAAACATACATTTACTCATACACCTATCAACTGCAAGCGATTCGCGACTTTAACACCGAAGCAAAAGCATCACAGTTAAAACAAGGCCGCAACACACGTGTACCGACAAAGCGCCATTTATTCATTTTTTTAAACTGTATCTCAGTCTGGATACATGATTATTGCAAGTGCTCGAGAAATTATTCTTTTTTTTCATGTTCTTTTTAAACTTTTTGCTTATTCGGGGTGGACCACCGAAGAAGATTTGTCACCGAGTTCATTTATCAGACGTGTATATGGACGTTATAAAAAAACTTTTTGTAGCTCTTTTAAGAAAAATATAGTAAGTATATTTATTTAACTTAATTTCCTAGGATTATCGGTTGTCTTTCTGAAATTGTAACACAAAGTAATAATATAACACTCTAATAAAGCTGAATGATAAAGAAACTCAAGCGCTCTAAATTAAGAAATTAATTGGGACCACGTTGCGTGCTTTATGTAAACGGCTGCTAGTTTCTAGAGCGTTCCGCGCTTTCCTGCCAGACTGGTGCTAAAGTGGGAACAATTTTCCACGAGTAGACCTTCTTGTGCCCACTTTTTTATGGCCAACTGACTTCCAGTCTATCTAGTTGGTCGCTACACAAATAAACTTGAAGCTCGCTGTCACATACATGACAAAATTCAATGTATTTTACGGAAATTTTGTGAGATTTTAATACGGATGCTTTATACTTGTCTGTAGTGAGAAAACTACGTTAATAATTATTACTTGCATGGGTAAGTTTAAAACATTAACTTGTTCAGTTTTCAATGCTACTCTCGATATCAACTATACAAAGTTTATTTTATTGACAACTTAACTAACCGTTGATTATTACTTGTACTATTTAATTGAACCGACACCCGAATATGTTCCAGATGTGAGACCAAATGTAAACGAAAACTCAACAGCTCGAAGTCTTTAATTATAGCTATGTAACTAGGTACAATCAAAGGAACAGATTACATTCCGAACAAGTTAGTCATACGCCTAAATGGCACTTGCTCGTGCAACCCCGATGCAAATTAACAAACAAATTGCTAGCCATTCCGATCACGAAACCAGAGACAATAGAGTCCTCATGACGTCTGTATTGGTGCCTATATATCTACATACGTTAAAGATTTAGAAGAAAAAGAAGTTCGAAACTTAAAATTTTGAGCCTCATGTGTTTGGATTCGAAAGCTTTACTTCGTTGTCACTATTAAATTAGCACCGATCAATCATCAATCTAACCACACCACATTGCAGTGCTTTTAAGTGCAATTAAGGAAAATTATAAACAATTTTCTGGTTTCAAAACGCTCGGAGGTAATTTTTCCGCGCGTATATTTCTGACCACATGCCAGTCGTACGTCATTGCCCCCGATTTGAGTTGTCGAGTATGGTGCAGTGGCTAGTACCATGATCGAATTCACGTCATGGTTTGTACAAGTACCTGCATAATTAAGCATTTGTTAGGGTTCGCGCTGCACTTCAAAGCTCAATATTCTACTTGCAAATCAAAACTAGGTATATGTTTGGTAACAATCACGTATTAGTCCTATTTTTCCGTGGTAAAACTTGACAATAATTGTAGCGTATTTGCAGGGTTGAAAGAAAAATTAGTAAGTAAATAACACTTAACAAATGTTGTAGCTGTATTATAAAAAAATCGTATACAGACATTCCGAAGTAAGGAAAATATGGAAACACTTCTCATAACAATTTCCAAGCATCTCTGCATATTTTGTGAAAATCGGTTCACGATTTTTTTATTTTCCATTTACAATGCTAGTTTATTTGATATTTTTTTACTAGTAAAAGTCGGCTCGTCTTTAGGGCTGACAGGGTTCTAGACCTGCCAGCCCTAAACGTTTAAGAGTGTGTGTAACCTCCCAAGTGTGCGTTGATCGGTCCGGTGCGTGAACGCAGACAGCGAGGCGCGCGGCCTGGCTTCACTGAGCCTTCGCTCAATGCAACACTAAAATGTCTGCGACTTTTGCAGTTAGCTGCTTAAAATAAACACATTGAAGAGACCATCAACTTTTGTTATCAACCCGGCCTTACATTTTAGTGGCGTTTTCAGTCCAGGCTGTGGTTAAATAAACAATTTAAATATAGTTAAATTCTATAATCGGTCTTGGTTAAAAGGCTGGCTGTGGTGAACAATTATGCCACTTTTAATAATGACATAATTTTCCTAACGTATAAATAAACATACTTATTCCCATTTGAATTTATGCCAGTGAATCGTTTTTACCAAATGTGAGTTTGAGGGCGAGATATAAGTTTCAAACTTAATAATATAAGGATCTATTTGATTAAGAAGTTATTTTAATTATAAACATATAAAAAGAGTAAGAAAACAACTTAAAAAATACTTCGTGAATGCTTAAAATGTCTACTCGTAATTGATACTCGATATTTATGTTACAAGGTGACCGGAACAATCAATGTTTAGCTCCTAAAAGTGTGTGGAAGAAAGTAGGTTAAATCGTATTGAATAGTATTTTCCTCCCATCTATATTTTGCCAGTTAAACATGAATCCAAAAAATAAACAAATAGTTATTTGTTACGCAAGGCTAGAAAGTTGGTTATTTAACGGCGAGTTACCTCTATTGAATCCTGAGCGAAGCGAGGATTTCAAAGGTACAAGAATTTTTCACCTCACAACAGCGAGGAACATTTTAAGGTTGTTTCCGCGGTCAACTTCCGGTAAAAATTCTTTAAACATAAAGTTTAATCTAAATATACCTTATTCTCGTTGTTTTAATGATATAAAAAAAATTAAAGTAATAAAAAAGGGAGTATTATAGTTAATTCAAAGTTATTTAAACTAGGAATATATTGTTACTTATAAGAATAAAAACGATTCCGTAAATGTTGACACTGACATGAGGTACAAGACAAAGACAATTTAAAAATAAAGATTTATGTCACAGTCCGAAATCCAATTATAGGTTGTGAAATCTCACCCAACCTAATATAAAATTCTTATAACAAATAGTTTAATCTTATTGTTATAGTTTTTATGATTCAATGAACTAAAATAATATAATAAAACCAAAAAGGGGTATTATAATTAATTTAAAGCTATTTAAAATAAGAATCAAATATAACAAAAAAGTCAATAGTGCGATTCGGAACGCATTATGACATTTTTAGGTATTAAATTATAAAAGTACTTTGCCGCTCTAGGCCGCAAAAAGCGATTTCCTACGCCTAAACTGATTGACAAAACGTCCTTTTCAGAGCGTGTGAGGTGAAAAATATTTTGTCACACTACCACGATTACTTTATGATTTTAGAATGTTTGCATTTTTTCAATGCTATTTTCTCTCTGAAGTTTCGGTAGCTCAATGGTTAGAGCAGTGGACCGGATTTCCAAAGGTCGTGGGTTCGATTCCCATCTGAGAATTCACTTGTGGCCGAATTGATTTTTTCCAATATTTTTCTATTTAAAATTTATCATTCCACGATTATTCTAGTTTTATGTAGTGTTTTACAGATGTGTTTACTTTTTTACGTTAATAGATCACTTCTTACCACTTGAAACCGAACTTCCATAATTATCTCTTGTTTAGGTAGGTAGGTACTCTTCTTTGATCGTATTCCTCACACATTCCGTTGCCAGTTTTGCTCATATTCTCATTGCCCTGACATCATCTTCATTTTATACATCAGAGAGACGTGTCAAACGGATCTAGCCAACATCCAAAAGGACGTACAACACATCCAATAGCATAGAACCATAACCTGTATTGTTGTGGTTTTTGGTTTGGTACAATGTGCTCTATGCACATCACATCACACATGTGTTTAGACTGAAATAAACACATTATAAATAGCTTAAGCTGATAAATTGGCATCGCCTCGGGAACCGCCCAGCCAGTCAGAGATGCACCAATAAAAACGAATTGACGACCAAGACGCATAATACTTTCGAGCAGACATAATACGAATTTAGCCGCAAAGGCGGAAAACGCATGAAAACAAATGAAGACGCAATGGATAACTTGTGATAGAAAAGAGACTCAACTCTGACAAAATATTAATAAAATAATATGACGTTACTGCATCTCTTCCCACTAGACTTGCCTCAATGTTGGCAACTGGCATAATCGGGAGTCATAATTAAATGCAAAACGCATGAAAAACAAATGAAGACGCAATGGAAAAATTGTGATAAAAAAAAGACTCGACTCTGAAAAATATTATTAAAATAATATGACGTTACTGCATCTCTTCCCACTAGACTTGCCTCAATGTTGGCAACTGGCATAATCGGGAGTCATAATTAAATGCAAAACGCATGAAAAACCAATGAAGACGCAATGGAAAACTTGTGATAAAAAAGAGACTCAACTCTGACAAAATATTAATAAAATAATATGACGTTACTGCATCTCCTCCCACAATACTTGCCTCAATTTTGGCAAGTCACATACCTAATCGGGAGTCATAATTAAATGCATTTTCGTTTTTCTTCTATTATGTATTTTCGTTTTTCTCTCTTATCTTTAAAATTTTATGAGAGGTTTCTGTTTGACTAATGGCCCACAATATTGTTTTGGTGTAAAGAAAATCTGCGAAAATGTACCTAGCTGCGGTCTTCTTTATGGTACTGCCCTACCCTATGGCCTCTCACAATCATCCATGCAGACGTCACTTGCCATCGACGTGTCATCTGAGTGCGAGTCGAGTGACCTAGTTTGCGCGGGCGCAGTTTAATTGGCCCTCATTGTGGCGTGGTCATCACGCGACGACCTAGCGCTAATTGCCTGACTTGACGCTGATTGTTGTAAGGGTCTGACGAGTGACGTGGAGAGTTTTGTTAAACAAACATATTGACATAATAACGGTTTAAACAGTTGAAAGAGACGGCCCTCTACCACCTAATTCCATTTATAGCTATCGTTTATGACATTTCATAGCGCTTAGAAGAGCTCTCTCGAACGCTATCTCTTTCATAATATAAATGCATATGTAAATCCAATAGAAGCATATAAATACTTATGTGGGGATTTGACTTATCATCGAAGGGTTTTACTATAGCTATAGCAATGCGGGCCTACGGTAAATCCAATAGCTAACACGCTTTCAATACCTATATCAATAATACATGTATAAAGGTAGGTGTTTCCAGCAATGACTATCACAAAGTGTCAAAGTCGTCGAAGTTATTATGGATTGCAGCTGCAATGTTGAATGATAAAGAAATATGAAACAGAGTGTGGTTAAAGTTCTTTCGCTTAAATTTTTGTATTTTAAAGAATAATACAGCACCTACTTTAGAATTAGGTAATGGCATCAACCATCATTTTTCTAGAATATCTATTAATATTCTTAATTCAACCATAAAGTGTTATTTTAAGATTAACCTACCTATAAATAAATCAAAAGCAATTCCTTTCAGATCAACAAGCATTAGCATCATTATGCATTCCTGCATTGTATTAGATTACTATGCCATTAGCAGAAATAATGTTTGATTTACTTTTGACATTTAGTACAAATCAATATATTATGGGACTTCGATGTTTTGTCGTTGCCGATTGCTTTAAATGTATGTTTGAAATGAAATCGCTACCATGACCCTTTGTCTTCCCTTTGTCCATATATCATCAATCATTACTGCATCAACATGTTTGATTGTGTTTTTGGGGTTCCGTACCTCAAAAGGAAAAAACGGAATAGGATCACTTCGTTGTCCGTCGTCTGTCAAGACCGTTTTTCTCAGGAACGCGTGGAGGTATCAAACTGAAATTTATATCTAATATCAAACTTCTAAGCCAAAGCAATCAAAAGATACAGCTGTTTCTGCCGCAAATTTCCGCGAATTTTCAAAACTCGCACGGGCATCAAAACCTACAGGGTACTTTCCGTGAACTTAGAATCTTGAAATTTGGTACGAAGTAACGTCTTATAGTACAGATAAAGAAAAAATTGGGAAAACCGTAAATTTTTTATTACATCATATTATAATAAAAAATATTTTTGAAAATTTTAAATGGAACCCTCGGTGCGCGAGTCCGACTCGCACTTGGCCGGTTTTTCATAAAGTTATCACTAATCATGAGTCATCACATCAGTCACCAAACCACTGATTACTGAACCAAACTATGATGTAGTAACGTTTAGGGATTTGGGCCTTGCTTTTATCTCAGGCACGATGTGCGGTCAACACAACAGCAGTTCATAGGCTTTACAAAAGTGCTAAATTTCTCCAATCGAATTTGGTTGGTGGTAAACTGGTAAGACTTGTTGTAAGTCTGCGTAGATAGCTACCACCAACTTATCTAAGTCTGACGATGCCATAACAAGATATTTTTTGATGTGTTTCGGCAGTTAGAGATAAGATAGCTAGTTTTTCAGTGGTTGAGATGTGATGAAGGCCGAGGGTCTCCCCGTTGTTCATAAAAAAACCGTAGATGCCGTTGACTGTACTTTAGTAGCTTCTATCTATTTAAAGACACGCTATTTCACTGTTCATCCGGGAGAGACTAGGAAGTAAAAGCGCCGATTCGTGGCAGAGGCCTCGTGAGCAAAGGTCGCTACGAAGGCTAGCGCGCGCTGATCGCCACCTCCGATATGCCATTGTGCCTGCTGACGCTATCTCGTATTGTTACCAATGCTGATAAACTCAATTTACATACAACTGAACTCAAATCGCTATTGAAGTTATTGAACTACCGTGACATTGAGTTATTTTTAAACGTTTGTGTCATATTTTAGCCATTTAAATCGTTTCTTTCTAAGGTCAAGTCTTTAGGTACCATACTCCTACCTGTTGTTGAGTTACCCTTTGGAAAAAGTATAGGAAACTTTTTCCTATCGAGTAATACCTGATGGTATTACTTTTCCAACCTGTAACCGTGCTACATGCGAGGGCGTCACTGCTGTGGCACAAACCTCTCTTAATGATGCGCTATTGGACGAGGGCAACGAAATACATGACCCTATAAATAAACTAGACACAAGTTTGAAAACAAAAAGTTCACCAACCTTCTCTCATCTACTAAGAAAATAGTCCTGTAACATTATGCAAATTTTAACAAACTTAGCTGTCCAATGTGTCCAACAGGTTTGTAACAACTTCGTCTTACACAAATGAATGCAAATTGTACGGTTGTACCAGCAGAATTTGCAGAATACAAATGTCGAAGCTTTTACAGTTAGCCAGCATGAATATAATCTCCGTCAACTTCAATTTTGATATATCAAATTGCCAAGATTACGCCGGAGCTGTGAGAAAGTTTAATTCGATCAAGATATCAGAAGTAGATCGCAAGCTCACAGTAGGTGGTGCATAAACTCGCTAGCAAATAGGAAAATGCCTGTGATCAGGTTTCTCATAGCTCACGCAGCGATACATATCTCGTAGTCTCATATCCTTCAGCCGACGGCTGATAGAACATTCGATCGGCGGATTAGTGTCGCAACGATTACGCAGCGGCATCCGAGCGGCGAGCGCGGGAAGCGGCGGTGGCGGCTCGCCAGGTGTGTTAACTGCCGCCCGTGTCGCCCGCCGGATTACCATAACGTGAGTGGACGCCGATTAACTTAAGTGGACTGGCGTAAAGTGTAAATATAGTGCGCCGTTTAACCGGCCCGGACCACCGCTTTTGAGGTTATTGGACAATTATCAGCGGCACCTATTAAACCGTAATCTCGTTTTAATAACTTAACCGCTCTTAATGCTCTCGGTTAGAAACGAAATTTGCGTTCGGTTTATCCGATCGTACACAATGTTAAAGCTTTCGGTGGGAACGTTTCCTGATACTCTGAATGCGTCGAACCAGTTTTTTCTTTGGCGGTTTCGCGACGGCCGTAAATAAGGCGGCGTTCGCGCCGATAACGAGACGTAACGAGGGACGCCCGGGGCGGCTGATTCATGCCTTTGTAATAAAGTTATTATGCGGTCTCGTTTCGAGAGACTCGCTTTTAATGAACGTTCGCCGAAGCTGAGGAATAAGGTTGAGTACATCAATTAAACATAAGATTCCACGGTTTCTAAGTGGATAAGGAGTGAATGCACTACGGCGCGTGTGTTGGTGCGCGCACAGGGGCGCGGGCGCGGCGCGCATAGTAATTACTGGTCGAGCTAGACTGCTCGGCTGCCACCCAGAGCGCCGCGCTCGCTATCGCCGCAACTTCTAGTCCTTTTCCATTACATGCACATAAATTTTTCCTAGCAATTTAAAGTTTAAATGAAGTCCGAACCGATAACACGCCGCCTCGATCGCTTCGAAGCGCTATAAAATTTCATGAAGCATGACAGTGTACGCCGTCAAAATTGCGATCGCATTTCAATATTTTCATTTGCATTTTGCGATATTCGTAAACACAGAGATTTTATTACGTCAACTTAAAGTTTGTGGAGAGCTTAATGCCGTTGACCAGTGTACGTAGGCCTTCCTTTCTCTCTGGACGGTCGCCGACGAGTGTGCGTGGAGGTCTAAAGTGGCTGGCGACTGCGACAGACTCGTCGGCACCTCGAAAGCCAAATGCGTCGATAACGTATGCTTACATAGTACCATAATAATGTCACTCGAAATGTCATATTGGAAATGTTTTTTACGTGAAGAGAGTTGCTTTTGTAAAATACATAAACAGATGTTTTATATTACTTTAAAGGTGAAAAGAGAATGTTGGGAAGACTAGTAATTGTTTGCAAACCTTTTCCAAATCTTTTAAAATTTTAAAGAAAAAATTACATATTAATTAGGTACCTATGTAATTAGAAAAAATTACATAATTTTACAATTACTTATGTAATTTTTTCTTTGTAGTGATCCTGTAATACCATATAAGATCATCATTAAACGAATGACACTGAATGCTACGAAATTTTAGCAAATACTAACAACTTATTATAAAATGTGTGAAACAAAAAAAATAACTAATCATCTAAAATTGAGTCGTATTTATGTACACCAAAGGCCTAGGCCAATTTCTGGTCGAAGATAAAAATAGTAATTTTCATGAACATATTTTTTTAAGCATTTTTTTCTCATTGTCTAAAGCAGATCATACACTGCATGCGTGATCACCGCGTGTTTTATACCATATAACGGCCTTTACACACTCAGACCGATCCATGCCACCGATACGATCTGACGATCAGTGTGAACGCATGCGTTCTCTGTAGCCAATGGCTGCCCGTGTACGCGTTGCGTTCTAGCGCGGACAGTGTGAAAGCAAACATGGAAAGCCATTGGTTACAGAGAACGCATGCGTTGAGTTGAGATCGCATCATCAGATTGTATCGGCGGCAGGATCGGTCTCTGTGTGTAATGGCCATTAAGTTCTAAGTTCGTACATACACTTAATTAACACACATTGTTGATAGTAAACCACTTTACCTAAATAAGTTTCTACCCGCGTGATAATAACATGGCGTGTAAAGTTTCACGTAAGAAATACCCCTGTAAACAACTTCAATGGAGTGCAAGATTCGAAAATGAACTCTATTACTATAAATAAGCTATATTTAAGACGGATTCTCATACTTCTTTTGGCCGAATTCAATACCCTATCCGTAGTAAAGAATAACATTTTGTTAATTAACCAAAATAACTATGGTTGGTAAGTAACGAAGCCAAGATAAGCCCACCTATTACTAGAGATAAATTATTGAAAATGGCCGTTAGCCACGGTAGTTTTACACATACAGACCATAATACCAGCATACATACGGACGGTCCGACGGACACGTTTTGACAGAGCAATCGTGCGAGGTTCGCGGGGTGAGAGGGGGTGCTAGCGAGACCGAGCCGCAATACGATCATTAGAGACAGTGACATTATGTTCTGTCAAATACTAAAAAAGTCTTGTCAAAAGCGGCATTGCGCGAGGTTTCAAGGGCGTTGTCCCATTGTTAGTTGCATAATTACACTGTGATAATACGAAGCATGCAAAATTAACTTACTTTCCTTGTCAACAGATGCATCTAAGTTCAGTGCAATTGGTGTGCGCGGCTCTGGTGACGCTAGCCCTGGGCGCGGCCGCGGTGCCTCCGGGCGCGGCGCCCCATCACGTAGCGCGCCGCTCCTTCTTCACGCTGCAGTGCAAAGGAGTCTACGACGCCGCCATATTTGCGAGACTCGACAGGGTCTGCGACGACTGCTACAACCTCTTTAGAGAGCCGCAACTGTATACTCTATGCAGGTAAACAGCGACATCTTTGGATGAGATTATGAACTTTTTCACGAAAAAATGTTATCACCAATGATCATTGTTTGATACTGATATGCTGCAGTATAGAAATTAGTTAATGTCTGAATGTTGACATTATTGTATTTTACGATAAGTAACTGCACTTTGAATAGGAAAACATTATTTATGACCGAGAATTTACGCGATTGTTTCAAATGACAGGTGACGTTAACAGCGCCATCTTTGGATATATTAAATTCTACAATATCTATTTACTTACAGTCAATTACGACGACGTATATTTTATAATTAATTTTTCACCTTTACTATGAACTGTTAATTGATAACATAAAATGACACTATTAATTGTTGGGGCAGGCAAGACTGCTTCACGACAAATTACTTCAAAGGGTGCGTCGAGGTGCTACAAAAGACCGACGAAATCGAAGATTTCAAGATCTATATAAAACAATTACACGGGGCCGATCCAGGGATTTAGGTACCACCGGTTTTTTTGTTTTTTATTTTATTTTTCTCTGATGCACCTGCATCCTTCTTTTCTAACTTCCGGCTTCGTTACTAAACCTTCCGCTGTTTATCTGTTTCGATTTGGTCTACGGTTTTTGACTTAAGAGCAAATTTTGAATAGATTTCGGCACTTTTAAGCGTATACACCGCTTTACTCACTTTTATATTTATTTTATCTTTCTTTTGGGGGCATTTAAACATATTTATCTTTCTTGTAGCACTAACTCTCTTACATGCACGAATACTTACACAACTATCTTAGGCATTTCAAATATCGACTTTTTACTAACTGCATGAGTTACCTAACTAATATTTTTTGTAGTTTAAAAATGGGAGACTCTCCTTAAGTCCTCTATGTCTTCAAATAAAAAACTAAAATATAGGAGTGTAATTTTAGTAGATTCAAAGCTGATAATATTATTTGCCAAGCAACTAGGCGCGTGGTCATATAAGCTACGTTGGCGCATGAATTATGTATTTGTCTAACGTAACTAACTTTCAACATCATACTTTTCAAATCTAACATACTTACTTACTTCAATCCTAAGACTTATCTTCTAGTTATAAGACGCATGCATGCTATTTGACATTTAAGAATTTATCTGCTACAAGTATTCAATAATACTTAACTATTGAGTTTGTAAAAACCTACAGTACTTAAGTAGCTTCATACTGAAACCTTTTAGATTTTCATATAAACTACATCATTTTCATAGAAATAATGAAATGAATGTAATTGATTCGTAAAATGATATATCTAATAGAATTTAAATTTAAATTTCCAACTAAATAATTACCAAAAAACGTATTCTTACACGGTAGGAAATAAAGTATTTTTTTTCTATTCACAGGGAAAAATGCTTCCAAACGCCCTACTTCAAGGGTTGTATGGAGTCTTTGTACCTTTACGACGAGCAGGAACAAATAGATCAAATGATCGATTTTGTCGGGAAACGCTAACAAGATTTCGCTCCAACTCCTGACAAGCAGCCATCTTGGCCCAACCCAACCGAGTGAAAAAGTCACCACAGTAAAGCAAACAACGTACAAAATAACGGTCAACGCAACTCCACCGCTTTGCCAACAAAAAAAGCATAAAAATGTCAAGTTCCTCCGATTGACGTTTGCTTGCTATCCTCAACTGATTCTAGTCTATCACGCGACATATTAACTATGTTTGCAGCTAATAAGGTATTTGATTGTATTGAAAAAACAGTTTACAAAAAAAACATTACTAAATCACAATATTTTTACATTAATTTATTTTGTGCTTACAAGCCTATTTTTTTAATATACAGCGAATAATAATCATGACGTAGCTACATGTTACATCACAAGTACCAAAATATTGCATAAACATTTCTAATTGTATCTTAAAAGAAACAGTCAAATACCTTATTGTAATGTTATCATAATGTTTAGATAATGTGTATATGTAAGGACATTTATAGTGTATTTTCATATTTTGTGTTATTAAGTGTTCTAAGCTTGGTAGCTAATGTAAAGTACATTGAAGATTTGTTTTATTAATTAGATCACCTCCTAGGTATTAAAAATCTTTTTTCTATACTTCGAGACTGGATGCTGGCCATCTTCTCTTCATTACTGTCTCAAAACCTTTTTACTTGCGTCTGATCTGACTGAGATTGTCAGTATAATTTAATTGTAAAGCATTCCAATCACAGTATTTAAAAAAAATACTTACGCTTTTGTATTGAAATTATCTTACATTTCCTTGTTCGTATTAATGAGTATTATGTATAAATATGTACCTAACTTAAGCTTAAAATAATTTTTACAATCGATCACACAAGTGGCTTATAACAAACTGTCAGGCAGTTTAGTTACTAGACAGGTTTAAATTGGATTAATTTAATGCACTTTACTTAAATAAAGAAACACGACCGCCTTGTATCCATTTTGTTCTAATTATTTTCATTAAAACAATGAAAAATGTTTATCTAACTAGTCATTTAAAATATTTTTAAAGGCAATCAACTTTGATATAACTCTTATAAAAATACAAAAAGGTCTTTTCAAAAAAGATACAAAGTAATTATCTCTAAACGATGGTTGTGAAGTTAGTTGCAAGAAACTGCATACATATTGTAGATCCCAGAAGGAAGGAGGAGTATTTACGTGGTTCGCCCGCAGCTAACTTCACAATGACAATACTTACATCGCACTATTTCAGTGTACAAGACTGGTCGTGTCATGTCTCCGCATTAGGCTGGTTTCTATACAATTGAACGATATAGTTTCAATTAATTCATTTTAATTAGTTTTTAAGTATTTATAGAGATTTATTTTTATATAATTTCGACCTATTTATTATTTGTTACTATGAACGTTTTATTTATTTTAGCAGTTTCAATAATTGAGAATTGTTTGTGTGTACCAGTGAGCTCATGACTATAGGTCTACCTATTACACTGATTGTATATATTAAGTTGCGGATTCTGTCTTCCTTTAGAGCAGCCGATAAATTTTTCTCAACGTTCGAATCTCATCTTTTTTGTAATATTAGCGTTTCTTTATGAATTTACACACTACTTTTTCTCTTCCATATGTTTTCTATTCTTGATATCTTGTACAAGTCTGTTACATGTATGATAGAAAAATGGTGCCAATAATGTCCCGAGATACTAGGTTTAAATAATAAGATAATGGTTAATGAAATGTTTAACGATATTATTATAGATCAATGTGAAAATAATATTGAATTAATGAAATATTATTCAATTTGTATAAATTTTATAAAGACGGCTAAGAAACGCTACGGGTTCCATAAAATTATATTTCATTTAGAAAATCAATCGCATTTTTAATGGTTCTCCTTTTATGTAACCTTTTAATAAAACATTGTAGACTTTATAGAAAAAAACATAAATGAACATTTATTTACATGAATAAAAAAAACATCTTAATTACTTTACCAACTTATATTTCTCAAATTTATAATTTTCAGGTGTTGTGCGTACGACAAAAACATTCTTACAGTCTTAGCTTACATACAAATAATAAAAATATATTTTGATACACAAAAACTTTAATGTATTAGCCATTATTTATATAATTTCGATATAGTTTAAACATTTTATTTATTTTAGGACTAAACCAAACAGTCTTGTAAATCGTACAGTGGATTTTCATGTCTTGTCGAAATAAGTTTTATCTCAAATCATCATCATCATAATAATATATTTAATGTATCATTTTAATATAAATTCTTTGACATTTTACATAACCAGTAAATAGCTAACTAAACGCAATAAATTTATTTAAATTAGAAATGGCACTACATTTTGTAAAGTTACACTAACAGTTAATCATTCTTAGGAGATATTGTTCAACAGATTTATACATTTTATATACTAATTCACAGAAAAAAGAAATCAGTACCACAAACACGAAACTACTTCAATAACTTCTCGAAAAAAAGATAAAACTTTTATTTTAAAGGTCGAAACATATCTATGCGCTGCGTATACGTATGCGGGCACGTGCACGTTCTATTGTGTTTAATTTATACAAAACTATGAGACATATACAGGCGCTCTCATAGTTTCATTGCCATCATTGAATGTGGATATATAAAGTGGTGGTCAGATAATTAGAAACACTAGTCGATTTTCATACAAACGAGGTCACTTTGGAGCCTTGGTTCTTTGCCAAGGATTGGCCGAGCTGTGATCTGATAATGGCCAACCAAGGAGTGAATAGAGGAGATTAAGATTGCTATACACACCCAACTGTTCTGATGTACATTCAAAATGATGTAGAGATCAGTGTTTTCAGTTTCGGAATTCAATACATTTTTATGCTATTTTCGCTGTTTTTTTAATATATCAACATTCTAGTTGATCAGATTAGTCAAGTGTGTATAGCAATCTGGATCTCCTTAATTCCCTCCCTGGATGACCATTGTCAGATCACAGTTCGGTCAATCCTTGACAGAGACCAAAGCTCCAAAGTTACCTCGTTTGTATAAAAATCGACTAATGTTTCTAATAATCTGACCACCATGACTGTTTATATATTCCACTTATCCTCACTCGATTAGAAGAAAAATGTGGAGATACAAAATCAGGAAAGAATTGCATTGGGGATTAACAGCCATCATGTAGTATGTAGGTACATAAAAAATAAAAAAAGGTGTTTTATTTTTTCCATGTAGGGTATATTTCTAGAGATATTCGGCGTTTTATTTTTGTGACGTCACTTTATAACATTTTGTATGCAGCTTGCGGTTCACGCTTGACCGATTTGGTCAGAGTCACCTTTTTTTATGAACCGGTATAGAATGACGTCACACAAAGAGCGCGCGAATCTTGAAGCTTGAACACTTGTAAATCCGAAACTACTTATCGTATTTGGATAAAACAAATAGTTTAGTTTTTATACGTTTAAGCTATACTGTAACAAACATTTAAGCGATTTAACGAACCAGTTGTTAATCCACATTCCACAGCTAATAAAAAGTGGGTTATTCAATTGGAAGTATTCACTGGTGCGGAAGTATAAAGAACTAGACTTAAGCGCGTGCTACGCACGTGTGCAATCCGTCAGATTTTTAAAGTTTTTCTGACCTTTGACCTTGATAAGGTCAATTTAAAAAAATATTATATTTTTACGGCCATTTACATTTTTTTTGTGATTTTTGAAGCTATTAGTGGAGGCTGTAGGTGTTATACTCATGGCGCTGGAGGGAACATTAGAATGGATAACACGGGCCTTATAAATAGAGATAATTATGAAAAATGCATAAAATACGTAATAATATTAAGATCTAGATAGATTTTCGTGCTCATGGTACTTTCACAACAAGATGAGTTATGGTTATATCATCCAATAATTATTGTCTGGAGCTGGCAACATAATCACATTATATATTTAAAAATACTCTAAACGCAAATGTACTTTAACTACTTACATGACTTTAATACAAAAATATTTAAAATCTACATTACATTTATATTTTAAAGTAAATTTCAAAGAAATTTATGTAACATAATTTCATTTAATTAAACACACTATCATATCACAAATTCGGTACTAGTTGTTTAATGAGGTGAAATACGACACGGACATTTTTTCAATAGACATTTTTTTTTTATCTATAGCTCAAATTAAACAAAAAGAATAAATTAACTTAAATAATTGAAAATTAAGAATAATGATAAAACAAATAAAAAAACTTCCTCTATAAGTCGGTATGGACATATTCCAAAATGGAATAAAACTAGAATGATAGATTCTTTAGAGTTTAAAAAGTCTGATAAACTGTGGAAAAAAATATTTATTGTCATCTCATTAAAACAACCAATAAGATCACGACATTAAAAACTACTAACTACTTAATCCCAAGAAAAAAAAAAGTTATCGAGCTAGTTCGTACATTATCACTCGATTGACGTCATCATTGTCTCAACAGAAAACGTACTCTGTTTCTCTCTCACTCGTATCGTATACCAATTCTCAGTTAAAGAACGAGATAGAATGTGCTATCGCACATTTCAGTTTTCCAAAATCTAGCACCATTACAAAATTTCAGTAGTAGAGTTATATTAAAATAATACTACATTTCAAACTACATTCAGATATTGGAGGTTACAACGGCTTTTATTAACAAAAGTCAGGTAACGCTTCTAAGATTATTTAACACTAGATTCCGCCTGCGAATTCACCCGAGTAATTGCCGTTCCCGTGGGAATATCGGGATAAAAAGTAGACTGTGTTACTCTCCGCCTTTTCTACTAACTCTATGGCAAAAATCATGATTGGTTGCTTGGTTACGGCGTCAAGAAAGGACAAACACACTTTCGCATTTATAATATTAGTTAACTAAATGAAAGAGGTTGTTAATAAAAATCTACATCATATTAAAGTAGTTGGAGGAAGAAATACATTCAATTTTAGACTGTAGAAACCGTAATAATGCACATATTCTAGGAACTTAATATATCGATATTTGCCAGACAAAAATATGTCTTATGACTATTGTGATAGAGGTCTTATAGATCAGCCGAAGGACTACAGTTTTATGGCATGTTATATTAAATCAAAGGTAATACCGCGGTATCTCAATCAATACGCAACGAATGATAATCAAATTAAAAATAAACTAATAAGACTACAAAAATTATTACCTATAATTTATAATAAACAAATAGTATTGTGTTACATATTCATAATAACATGTGCTAGTGTGTAACATGTGATGCATTTCCTGGGCAAGCATGTTACACCGTAGACCGCAGCCTGTTTACTAAGCACGATGGTGGTCAAATGCATGCCCAGTTACTTGTAAATATATATATGAATGGATGAATGGAAGTATTTCATACTTAAGGTAAATTTTAAATAGAAAAATATTGGAAAAAATTAACTCGGCCACAAGTGTTTCACCTTTAAAAAACATACAATTTTATGGGTAGCTTACTTTATTAACAATTAACTCATAATAATTTGATATTACACTTCGGCTTTGTCCTCGAAATTAAGACAACAAAATGTAGTACAGCGTATTGTGCTGCCATCTAAGTTGAAATCCACAGAAAAAAATAATATAATCTGTGGATTGTTAAGACACATCACAAAGCGTTTTAGTGCTCCCGCCACATTGTCACGGTTCTTTTTTCTTACAAGTAAAAAAGTAGTGAATAAAACCATGGCAAAAAGACGAAAGGATAATTTTGACGATTATATTGAAAGGAACTAAAGAAATTAAAAATAATGTTTCGTAAGAAACTTTAAAAAGATACCACAGGTATGTACCTACCTAATGGACGTTAAGTAAAAGCAAATATTCAAAATTATGTAGTTATAACGCCCTGCAAAGTCTCGTGTTCACCTATATTGGGTGTTTCCGAAGACAAATAAAGACTGTGTATAGCTGTACGGGCTATTACCTTTCTAATAAGCAACATTACAAATTAGGTACTTATGGTAAATTTCGACGCCAAGTTACATAATATGTATGTACCTCCTACCTGTCTATCTGTATTGTTGTATTGTTTCACACAAAAGTATCATAGCTCGGTTGTGTACCTACAGTTCAAAGTGACTGTTGCCTACAAACCTAGAAGCTTCTATTCTGGCAAATAATGTGATAAATCACAAGAATACATGGAATGTTTGATAAACATAACAATATTATATTGTTAAACTTAACAATACTACTTTCCTGATAATTATTTGTTTTATTTTTTAATAGTACCTAACATGTATGTATGTATTACCGAGAGTGAACAATATGACAATCAATATGAAAATGTGACTGAAGCTTCAATAGACGCTTTCGAAGGGGTAATAACACCTTCGGTAAGAATAAATCCAGATATCAGGTCTGAGTCTGACACTCCTATTGAACCTGAATTACCAGAAGAAATATTAGAAATTCTGGGTGAAATATTAGAAATTCGAACAAAAATTTGGCAAAACATTGCAGCCTGATATCGCTTTAAGATTTGAACACATAGCCACACAAGGTCTAAATAAGGATCTCCGAAAGGAAATCCTAGAGCAAAATCTAATACCTGAAAACTCAAAGGAGACCGATGCTCCAATTTTAAATGCAGAAATAAAGGCTGCATTGACAGATGCACTCATTAAAAAAGACAAGGCTAATGAACAAAAGCAAAAACAAATTGCTATTATTTCAGAAGAAAATGAATTTATATCTATAAAAATACCAGAGCTTATTAAAACTTCACGTTTAGGTTCTCTCCAGCCGTGCCTTTATTTGCCTTTTCTTAAAGATAAACCACAAGTCTGTCCAGCAGAAGCGTTAAAGGTTTATTTAGAAAAAAACGAACAAGTAAACGCAAACAAGTAGTTAGTTTTGTTTATTAGTTTTAAAAAGCCATTTAAAGCTGTAGGTTCTCAAACAATAAGTAGATGGATTAAAACAATGTTAGCAGAAAGTGGTATTGACACCACAATTTTCACTGCTCATTCTACCAGACATGCCAGCACATCTGCTGCTCATAGATTTGGGGATTCTATTGATACAATTAGAAGCACGGCGGGCTGGAGTGGAACTTCTTCAGTCTTTGCTAGATTTTATCAAAGACAACTAGTAGATTCTAATGAAGGTAATCTTGCACTATATGTGTTAAATAATGAATAATTTATGTGTTATTGATGTTTCTACTAAACTATGTTAGAAGATAATTTAAAAGAGTTTAATTCTTATTTAAATTATATGAATAAGTACTTACATTCTAAAGATTATTGATTGTTACCTAACATTACTATACGTACAGCCAGTCGATTATTACTTTAGTTTTATTTAAATTCTATTACTTATATGTACTCAATGAATACACCAGGTTCCTAACAAATTATCTTTCAAAGTCTACATTTTGTTGCCTAATTTCAAGGGCAAAGCCGAAGTGTAATTTATGATAAAACGAACTTACCTAAGTAAAGTTCTATCCCAATGGAGAAGATAACCATTTTTTGTTTTATATGCCAAAAAATTTTACAAAAAATTACAAGTATAACTGTGTTTTTATTGTTTTTCTATCTTTAAAACTGACCGAGATATAAAAGTGCAAAGTTAACATTTTCGGTCTAAGCCGCGGACCGAGCGCGATATCGTTCATGACGTCACGTCGTCCATCTCCGCGCGAGCAACTCGGTGAATCGAAGCATTACCCGAATGTGCCCGACGCGCGCGAAACTACTTTGATTATTTTGATTAAGAAACAATAAAAACAACATGAGTCCATCTATTAAATATTGTAGTGTGCCTCAGTGTAAAAATACGGCCACGAAAACACCCGAAAAGTTGTTTTTTCACGTTCCTAGGGAACCGAAAATCAGAAAAAAATTGACAAATGCGATGAGAAGAGCGCATCCATTAGGACCAAACACGACAGCATCTTGTTGTGAGGATCATTTCGATGTAAGTATTAAAATACTATTTATACCTATACCTTGTCATGTGAAATACTAAGTAGTAGTTAGGTAGGTAGGTACTTGGTTATTGCTAGTAACTAGGTACATGCTTTTTAGTAGATATGTAGGCACTCGATCGCAGTGTATTGAAACTAACGATGTATTGAACCTTTCGTTTCCAAGGTTAATGATCATTATAATTTCAAGAAGAAACATTAATTATAAGTTTAAAACTACAGTGTTCGATGTAAATAAACACCCAATCTTGGGTTACACAAGTAGATAGGTCAATGACCTCGTTCTTCAAGATTGACGTAGAGTTCGAAAGTTTGCGCATGTTTTGCAGTAAAATGTTTATAAATATGATCTTAGGGGTTGATGTTTGATTATTTGTAAAGGAATGTGTAAATATATTTGCTACAAAATCTTTATTTTTTATAAAATATTCTGTCACCATCATATCGTGGACTATGGGAAGGTTGTCGGATTGGCCTTTTCAAATCCTTCTTCCATTTTAGTTCTAAAACAATAATTTACACAATACACTTAATGAATCAGCATTATTTAAAATCAATAAATAACACCAGAACGCACGAGAGCAGACAACTTACCCGCGAAATGTACTACGGACGTATGAGGCGGGGTCGCCTGCCGTGCCGTATGGACGTGATGACGTCACACGGCACTCGCGAACACTGACGAGATTTACAAAACCTACGTAAACTTCCCACGCTTATAACTTTGGTAATACTGCACCGATCGATGTGAAATAAAAACTAGAATAGTGTATACGGTCTAGACTTTTATTCTACGCATTTAAAAGTGTAATATTGTAACCCTGTTATCTTCTCCATTACACGAAGGCTTTGTCCGAAGAAATTCAAGACCCTCCCAACCCAATAACCCAGTAGTAGGCACCGGGTGGATTCATGAGTTTGGTCGAGAGGTGTTCCTTTTGTTTCAGTACCGGCTTTAAACTAGATGAAGTAAAACCTATCAAACGTCAAGAGTGATGTGTCTCAACAATCCACAGACTATATTATTTTTTCTTTTTTCTGTGGATTTGAACTTAGTGACAGATGGAAGCACAATACACTGTACTACATTTTGTTGTCTTAATTTTTTCGGACAAAGCTTTCGTGTAATTGGAATAGAGTTACACTTAGGTAAGTTCGTTTAATCATCAATTATATCGAAAATAAGTAGCGGTCAAGAGTTTAAATGTCGCTCTTATGAATTTAGGGAAAATAAAAATGTTTCATAAGTATAAATTGTTAGTCCTCAACATTAAAGCTATTATAATAAAAAACTGTGTTTGTAAGTCTGAGCCATATCATGACTGCTTGGACTTTTTCACTGTATCGGGAATGTATGATGATGAGATATATTTATGGTCATCAAAATCACGATAATTTGATATCGTTTTTATGACCTACGTTAGACATTTTTGTAGTGTAACGAATTAGTCTCCTCCCCCATATCCCTACATAAATTTAAGCAATTCGGCTGTCACAAGTACCGATATATTTAATAATTGACATTTATTCATATGTTTATTTGAGTACGCAGACAGTACTCACTCTCGAAGAAAAGTTATGTTTCCTCTTACAAGCATCAACTGCTTGTACGCAAAAACACCGCTAAAGATCATCAATAAACTGATAGTATGCTTTATATCCATCACTTCCGATAAGATTTGCAGTGACACATCATCATCATCAGCCATAACGAATATCCTCATAGCTGGGACAAGGCTATCCTTAGGTATTTATAAGCACAGAACAAATAAGTAACAGAAGCTGCACTCCGCTAAATCATTCAAGTAAATAGCGACTCTTCATCCGACACAATAAAGTACAATTCCGATCCCAAACGTTACAGTCATCAATTCGTTGCCTCTACCTTACGCGTAGCCCTTATCGTTCCGGACGACATCTGTAGGGTAAGCACGAACAACTATCGAATAGTATCGAGTAAGTATCGAGCACGTAATGTCAAAAAATGTATAGGAAAATGTAGTTCCGTTTACGTCCGGTAGGAACGCTGCTCAATATGTCATACATTTTTTTACTTTACTTCCTCGATAATCACACGAAAGTTATTCGTGCTACGCCTCCAGCACTACTGATTTTGGATGGTTTTCGTCCTCGCCGAGGACGTCGAGCGCTGGGTACACATTCCATCTATGTTTTGTTTAATTTATTAATTTGTTAACAACTTGTAAACCCAGTATTCGCAAATAGAAAATTCTATTTCTATTTCCAACGACCTCCGTGGTCGAGTGGTTCGTACACCGGTTTCAAGGTGTCGCCTACTCTGGAGTCCCGGGTTCGAATCCTGGTTGGGGCAAATGTTTGTATGATGAATACGAGCATTTGTACCTGAATCATGTACGTTTATATATATTTCTACACATAAATACTTATATATGTATAATAATATGTATTTATATCCGTTACCCTAGTATCCCATAACACAAGCCTTACTTTGGGGCTAGGTTAATTGGTGTGTGTAAGATTTTTTTTTTAATTGTCTTTCCATTCCTACGGAGTCTCAGAGCCCTTAAAATTTACGTGTATGAACTGTATAAAAGTTGAATTGAAATTCAAGTCACTGACTTTGTTTTTATCAATAAGTTTCTGGTTTACATTCATTTTGCTCATGTGCAACTTGGTGGAAATAAACAAATGTAGGACGTCTATATAGCCAGTAGCCTCAATAAGTTTGCCAGGTAGTCAAACCTCATATCAACATTGTTTAAAGACTGGTAAAAATACTTTGACAAAACGTACCTAAGTGAAGCCTTCTGTACTAATTCTTATGCTATGAAACAGAGTACACTAGACAGGGCTGCACGGGTCGTTGTCTATCTCCAAGCAGTAGTCCAGATGGTCACCCATTACGACGTAGCTCTCGCACTTAAACTTCAAGCATTTGGGACAGGTGTAGACCTGTAAAATAAATTATTTGGATTAAAAACTTGTTGCTTAGTCATTGGAAAGGTTAGAAAAAGTCAAGTACATGTTGGCAGGTGGGTAACTGGAAATAGTCTTTAACATTTGTTAAGGAAATCCGGCTCGAAGGACCACTACGTCTGACTTATATTCTATTCAACTTCCTCTAAGACAAAAGGTAAACAAATAAACCAATTTTCTATAACTTTTTTATTAGTATTGGTATTTAAATAAAATTGTCAAGTCACATACGAGACAAATTATTGTTTCAATGTAGGTATGTACTTTAATAAGTCTATTTATTTTTCAAATAACGAAGGTGTTCAAAGTTTGGGAATAGCTACAGTTTTAGGTTTTTTAATGTCACTCTTTTTTAAAAGAGATTATAGATGCGCATAAAATTCGACCTATTGAATAACCTTTTTATGTTTGTTTACCTTTGTCTCAGAGGAAGTTGAATAGAGTATAGATACTGTCAAACTGGAGACGCCTGAGAAATCTATGAGCTCAACAGTATCTAAGTCGTATAAAGCTCATTATGGGCAAACAAGGTTTAATAACAAGAGTAATCATTATAGTGTCACGAGCGGAATAGAGTTTCTATAACTGCCAACTTATATTTGATGCATTATAGTAAGTGCCAATTTCATAAAATGAGATTAAGTATTAATAATTCAACTACAAATATCTGTTCAGTTTTTAATTTGAAATCAAACGGAATTTATAAAATAGGCACTATCAAAAACGTTGTGTTATTCCATGCTTATGATATGTATACACTGGAATCAAGAGCAATGTTATAAAAATAATCTAAAAGGCAAAGATCGTATCGGACAACACAAATCACACAAATATACACACATTTCCTCTTAGTTGTTATAATCAAAGACAATGAAACGTGCATTACGACAATCAAAAATACCTAGTTAATCACCCTAAAATATTATGTTATTTGTCAAATATGTTGTAAGCCTAAGAAAATAGTAATTAATTAAAATTATGTTATAAAAAACCAAGTGGCGAGTTCTTCTCGATTTCGATGAGACAATCGTGATTTAAAATTTCGTTTTGTCACTTTCAACTTGAACGACTGTAATGCAATGACATTCAAATGACGTTTAACGTATTGACGCTATTATTACAGTGCGTTTCATCGTATATTGCCTTTTCCGTTAGGTTGGTACCCCCTGTATGTCAAAAAGGCGCGTAGAAACATCATATCAGGACCATTATTTTTCATCGCTTTCTAATGTTTTGAGCGTGTTTTTTTATGAACGACGGGGAGACTCTTAGCCTTCATCATACCTGATGTTAAGTATTGATAAGGCTGAAGATGGTAGCGAGCCTCTCCCGGAATCCTCAACCACTGAGGAACTGACTATCTTGTCTCTAATTGCCGGAACACAACAATGCTGAAAACATTGTTGTTATGGCGTCAGACTTTGATAAGATAGTGGTAGCTAGCCAGGCGGACTTACAACAAGTCCTACCACCAACCAAACCGAACTCAATATGTACTCTGGGAACCCCCGCTGGGAATCGAACACGGGACCCCTGGGTCTGATACCGGTGGTTATAACACTAGACCACAGAGGCTGATTTTAATTAACCTAACCTTTTGACAGATATCGACAGGGGGTACCAACATAGCGGAAAGGGAATATACGACGAAACGCACTGTAATCAGACATCAGTTGTTGAACACGGTACTTGGTACATTTAGCTATTCTGCTCAAACTATTAATTATACACAGGTTAAAATTAAATATCAAACACAAAACAGTTCAAAAACTCATAAACCTCACCTCGTATTCCTGTCATGTAAAAGACTTAGATAGAATAAAATTAAAAATACACAGTATAGCCTGATTTAACTGTATTGAATAAAATAAAACAAAAAAAATGCAAATGGTGTTTTAAAATAAAACAGACAACTAATTATCCCATAAAAATAAATAATATAAATGCAATAAAATTATTATCACTAATGCAATGCTGGCTACAATACAATAAATTTTAAATTAAAATCTTTCACTAAATATAACATTATTTTACTATGGACTAGAAGCGTATACTGTATAACTGTCATATTATTGGAACTTGAAAATTGTTATAAACTCAGCGAATATACAAAACATGGAAGCATTTCTGACGCTCGAAAATGACACCACGAAAAGTGCCTTAGTTGGGCGTCACCTTTAAAAACTGTCGTATTTCCCGGATCTCTATGGTCTGTCTCGTGGTTGAAGCAACGTCATTGAACGCCTGTCAAACGGGTCACGAAAAATTATAAAAAATGCCGTCATGTATTGTAAAATGGTGCAGAAATAGCACAAATGATTCGCGCAAGTCAGATGGGATTATTTTTCACATGTAAGTACTGCCATTTCTACAATAAAACTTAATAAAAATAATTTTGTATCCCGTATCCTGTACGGGATACATCATACCGAATGAAGTAAGTAAATAAAAAATAACTAAAGTATGTTTTTCAATCTCTGATTAAAAAATTACAGGTTTTGTTAATATTCATATTTCTGTTTGTCTTTATTACGAATACTGCTGTTTCTATAATTCCGATTCAAACAAAATTCAATTTTAATTACTACTGTCAGGTTTAAGATGCGAGATTTCACGCACAAGGAAATTATGCTACCGCCTTCTCGAACAAGACCACTAGACTTAGCATGTTGCAAAACGGGGATTTTATTTATTTATGGGAGTTTCCATTGCGTATGCACCTGTGTAAACGGTTAAAGATATGTAAAAATCATGTAAAATCTAATTGTTCCCTATTAAAAGTTCTAAGGTTGACTTACTATAACCATTTTTAAAAAGATAAAAACGTTCTAAACTGATGCACAATTTGTATAGCTGTTTTCATAAACATGATATTAATCCTTATCTAAACAAATACGTTATTCGTCACAAATATCTTATTTTGAACAAAATTGCGCCTTACATCATTTCATTCTAATGAATATCTTAGGAAATATCATAGTTTTTAAATAACTCCGCAACAACAGGTAGGCTTGCTTACTTTATACTGATATATTCCGGACGTTTAAGCTAGAACGTTACACGAACAAATAGCGCCCTTCTTGCCGTGGCCGGATTGTATTTGAGCAATACTTTTTTAAATATATTGTATTCTTGTATGAAACGCTGCATGCTTCGAGTAGGCAATTTGGAGACTGTATTTCTAAAAAATACAAATATTTAAATATATATAAATGTTCTAATATTCATCTAATATTATATATCGCTTGATTATTTTTGCTTAGTAGCATCTAAGCTCTGTGTTGGCAAAATTTCGTGACGCATCGCATTCTATTCGTTATCGGCACCAGTGCTGAATGAAAAATGGCCAATTACAGAGCATGCACCATGTCATTTTCAAAATGACGTAAATAGCGAAACGCTGCCTATTACCGACCTAAACCCACCACTTTTAAGGATGTTTTTACGTGTAGATAATTTTCGTGTATTATCACTTGTCTATTGTGTGCGTTTCTCTCTTGTGTGAAACGGGTGTCAATAACTATTGGAGGCTTGTATGAAGGGACTGCTTCCATGTTTTATATGTTCGCAGTATAAACTAAACATATTCAACATGATTTTGTTAACAAATATTTTCCGTAACTCCACGGCACGTGTATGTAATTTTTTATACGCTTTTAACATACAGAATGCACGTTTCACAGAGTTTTTTTTAAACTGATTTGCTGCAACTTTTTTTTAACGATAAGAACATAGTCACGACTGCAGCTATGCAGGTCTTGGTTAAAATATACATTTTTACTGGCTATCGGCGACGTTTATGAACAAAAAATAAATCGGCGATACGTACTTTCGATGCACACGCAGAAAGATATTACGTCACATTTTATAAGTATTATCAATTTTGTTAAAAAAAGTTTTTTTTTATTCTATTGTCTAAAAAATCACTAGAGCAGACACGAGTCCACATGTTGCTGTAATAGTATTAGACTCTTGAAAGACTTATCGCAGACTGGGCAGTCGAACCGCAGCGGTGGTGGCGTGCCCGCGCGACAAGCTTCTGCGTTATCTTCTGACAACTTCTGCTTCTTAGCATCGCTCTCGTCAGCAGATACTTTCTTCTTCGTAACCTTAGCCGGTCCAATACGGTCATTATTGTTAGAATTACAACTTAGTTCGTGAAAATATAACGCGTTTGATATCAGTAAAAGTTGTTTTATTTCAATGAACAGTGCGCGCCAAAACATAAGATGTACGTATGTTAAATAAATGAACTTACTTGTTTCTTCGGCGTGCCGTTAGCCGTGGGACGAGCGTGGGCGGACGGGCCGGAAGCGGACGGGCCGGAGGTGGAGTCAGACGTCGCTGACCAGTATACAGACGAATCCAGTTTACGAACTTTTTCCAGCTGCAGGGATATAGACAATTAAACAAACAATGTATGTAAGATACACCGCCCCGCCCCCAAATGAATGCAAACTAGGGCGGTTACAACCCGATACTCGGGTTCGTCGATCGACGAAAAATTCCAAATTATGCGATAATCTTTAATTGCAGTTTGTGGTCATCACGTTTAACATTTTGTATATTTTATAGTTTTCGGAACAAATAGACTCGAGTACCTTTAATTTGATACCTTACTCGGCCGCGTACTACGCGCCAAAGTCCCTATCGAGTCGTCACAAATTTTGTGAACCTGAATTAAGTATATAGATACAGAACCGAATCCGGTATCTTGGTTCGGTGCATGCACAGACCTATATCGAGATAGACGAAAAGAGCGCTTCAAACTGTATGAGAACCTAGCGTGTCGAATTTTTCGTACGTACAATGACGTCACGAGCGAGATTTAGTGATGCGCTGGTGATGTGTAAATGTTATTGACGAGCTCTTGCGAGAAAACACTGCACAATTAACCATTTTCGTTTCTGAGCGACGCGTGTTTTCATGGCAATGATCTCAAGCGGACTGACTTAGGTGTAAAACTTTGACCGTGGATCAAACTTTTGACACGCAAAGTAGATACACTTTTACCGTCTATCTTATATAGGTCTGTGGGTGTATGGTATTTATAGGTCTAACAACTCCTGAGGATGCTCCGTGCGGTACTAGAAACTAGTCCAGATTTGCATTTATTTGTTCATCTCTTGTGGAATTAAGCTACATATGTTGAAGCCTAAGAGTCTCTCCGTCGATCACAAAAAAAAAATGGTTACACACGTAATCGAGCTACGAGTGTACTGTACAACTTTTTTTACCTAGATGATAGGTATAATTTAAAAACAAGCGCGTTAACAATCATGTAAAAAGAATACTTTCTGTTAAACTCGGACACATAGGTATTCATTTTCAAATAAATTATTGAAAACCAGCGGCCATCCACAGTTTCACCTGCGTAGTTCTCAATTCTGTGGGGGTATCGAGATAAAAAGTAGCCTATGAATTATACCAGGCGATCTTCTATCTGTGTGGCAAATTTCGTCCAAATCGGTTCAGTAGTTTTTGCGTGAAAGAGTAACAAAGAAACAAACAAACTGACATACCTTCGCATTTATCTATACTATTATTATAAAGAGGAAATATATTGTTTGTTTGTTTGCATTGAATAGGCTCCGAAACTACTGAACAGGGTCCGTACCGCGCAAGTGTCGCTGGCATCAACATCGACTTCATTTGACAGCTGGATGTGACATATTGCTCTTAGTCTTTTGTAAGTTTTCATTTGTGTCAAAAAGAAGCAGCAATGTGTCACATCCATCTGTCAAACGAAGCCGATTTCGAAGCCGACGCCACTTGCGCGGTATGGCCATAGATTTTGATGAAATTTGGTACACAGATAGTAGATAACCTGGTTATGAACATGGGATACTTTTTATCCCGATACCCCCACAGGACTGGGAACGATGCAGGTGAAACTGCGAGTAATATGTAACAAGTAATATTATATTATAGTAGGATCCGCACTATAAGAATTCCATACCTGAGCAGTAAGTTCTTTGATTCTCTTCTGGGCTTGTCTCAGATCCGTCAGAATGTTCTCTTTCTGACACGCCATCTTCTCTCTCGATTCCCGCTCAGCCTCGAAGTCACTCCTAGATAACAAATATATAAAAATAAATAATTGATGATTGATTAACTTGGATTGGTTGGTGGTAGGACTTGTTGTGGGTCCGCCTGGCTAGCTACCACCACCTTATCTAAGTCTGATGCCATAACAACAATGTTTTCAGCATTGTTGTGTTCTGGCAGTTAGAGATAAGATAGCCAGTTCCTCAGTGGTTGAGGATCCCGGGAGGCTCGCTTCCATCTTCAGCCTTATCAATACTTAACATCAGGTATGATGAAGGCTAAGAGTCTACCCATCGTGGATAAAAAAAAAACAACGGGTGTTTGTGAAATCCACAGCGCCACACTCGTGAGTTTACTTATTCATGTAACGGTTCTAAAAACCGCACACTTCTTAATCTTAATCTATTACTTACTTTCAACTAAATTAAATCAATAACCATTCACTTCACCATTCTAACTTGTTTGTTTACTTTATTTTGTTTTGATAAAACTTCACGATGGTAGTTAATTGACAAAATATTCCTGCGTACCCTCGATATTGCTAACTTCACGGCCGGGAGATTTCGTATTTCGGCCAAGTGAATTAGACTACAAAAATTAACTTATTGCTATTTAACTATTTATATATAGAAAAAATCTACATATTTTTCTATGTATATCTATTCTATTATGTTTTTGCATACTTTAACATTCCTTAATTCTTTGGCCATAGACAAAACACCGTGTGTCGATCGGACTTACAATCCTTATGTTGTCTATGCTAATGACTAAACATTATTCGCCTATAGAATTGGAGAATCATCTCCCACTTTAATTTTTGACTAAAGAACGTTCTAGAAAGAATTAAGTATATATTTCGCAACTCCAGCGAAATCTGCCTCTTTTTCTTCATACTAGAATTAAGTATATATTTCGCAACTCCAGCGAAATCTGCCTCTTTTTCTTCATACTACTTACCTACTTTCTGTTTTGTGCATTCGCGATCCCCGTACTAGGGTGAGTGTGTGTTTTAAATCTGATCGTTTTGCATTTTACTTTAATTTCTTTTAATCACAGTTATTTCTTTTCGTAATATATTTAGTTTAAACCTCGTAATAATTAAGTGTTTTAATTATTCGATACGTTTTTCTTGTAATTTCTATAAAATATTCCATACAATATTTTTACATAGTGGGTAGTTAAATACTCCAATGCAAAACGATTATTCCTTTTTAATTCTTGTAATTTACAGTATATGTAATTGTATTCAAAGGGAAACGTAATACTACATATTACGTGGAACCAATACAATTCACATTTTATTGTTATTTTTTTAATAATTCTTTGAGTGAGTTACTTTTTTAGACCGCTAAGAAGGATGCGTTCCCTATATTAAAACCGCTATAAATAACTTTGATATTTACTTTAATATTTACTTCTTGAATTTCTTTGGTAGACTAAATACTGATTTGATTCCTTATAAATAACTTTATCCTTACTAATAGGGTAAAGTACCCATGTACCAACCTCTTGTACATGCTTTTACTTTTTTACATAGCGGTTACTTTAACATTTTTTTAAATAGTTTTACATTGTACTTTTGAGACTATTCAATTGTAGCTGTCTGTCCCTTGCATCCTAACCTTAGACGGTCGACTTGTACGAACAGCTTTTGACCCGTTCTTAAAAACATTCCAGGGTCGTATCCACGGGCAGCTGCAGCATCTACACCTACCTGCCGAGCGCTCACCTGTTCCGGTCTACCCCGGAAACCTCTCCACATCGTGTCTACGTGCGCATCACCACACCGAGCCTACCCTCCGTGCTACCGAGGCTGAACATACTGCTCAACAAGCGAACGTAGTCCGTGACGCTGGACTTTCGCTTCTGCCTCCTCTAGGCAGTTCTAAAGTTAAGTCCCCATTCTTACCCTCGCGAGAGCCACCCATCGAAGATTCCCATGAACCCACACCCGAGCTTGTAATATCTTTATTTTATAATTATACTTGTTAACCACTTATAGTGTTTCTTTTCTATCTTTTCTGCACACCGGTCGTGCTTAACACGATCGGAGCGTGTCAGTGGCGCCTATCTCGCTCAGGGTTCTTCGCTCAGTGGTTCTCGCCTTATTTTTTCTTACTTTTTTTTATTTTTTTTTGTGTAAAGTGGGTACCTAATTTTTTGTCAACTTGTGAATTGAGTTAACTAACGGTCACTAATCCGTTGTTAACTGCCACCTAACCTACTAACGGTTGTGTTGCTGCTATAGTAATCTAATTTTTTGTGTTTTTTTACTTAATTTGTTCTAAACTTAGACTGATTTTTTTTTATTAACTTCACCTTATTTAGTTACCCACTTAAATATTTTATCTCTACGATTGCTTAGTCTCGCACACACTCGCCTTAGGTTTTTACTTTCTTTTTGTGTTTTAACTATGGCTGAACGCGCGATTAATTTTTTATCTCTTCAAAAAGCGGAACTTGAATACGAGGTCTCCTTGCGTGGTCATAAACCAGCTGATTCAGTCGCTGAGTTGCGGAAACAAATTGCGGTATTATCCAAAGAATATCCTTCTGATGCTATGTTGTGTTCTCATTTACCTCCGTCTGAGGATATTGAGGGTGTTCAGACTTCACTTGAGAAATCTCTTTTAAATCTTAAAACTTTAAAATCTAAATATAATAGAAACTTGTTTTTGAGGACGGAGGGTTTACTTAACCAAATTTACTATCGCTTGGATAGAATCCAGTTTGACGAGGAAGATGATGAAACCTTAGAGTCTATTTTGTCTGAATGTCGGGAAAATTAATGCTAACGATTTGGAGAAGTGCATAAATATAACTATAGACCAAAATAAAAGTATGGTACCTAACTTTGCTACTATTAAATATGACGGCAAGACTTGTGTTCGTTCCTTTTTGCAAAAGCTTGACGAATTCGTGAAATCAAGAGGCATTGGCTATGAGAAGGTTCTGTCCTTCGGTCATGAAATTTTTACGGGTGAGGCTCTTCCTTGGTTCCGTAGCATTAGGCGCCAAGTGAAAGATTGGTCTCAGGTTGCTGAAGCTTTAATAGCTGATTTCAGTCCGAAAAACTACGACGCTCAATTCTTGTCACAAATTAGGTCACGTCTTCAGGGCAAGGACGAGAAAATTTGTATTTATCTGGCGGTTATGGACTGCATGTTTTCAAGGCTTACTAAACCTTTGTCTGAGGACGAGAAGCTCGAGATTTTATCAGGAAACATTCTACCCTGTTACGCCAATGTGTTAGCTTCAGCTGGAGAAATTTTCAATATTGACAACCTTAAGGAAGTTTGCCAAAAATATGAAAGGGTTCAGACCCAATTTTTTAAACGCAGTGAGCCTTCTTCTCGTAATTGTATACCTCTAGCTACTGAGTTTGTTTATCGAGGAGAATCTAGTGCTCCTTCTAACTGTGAAAAATCTAAGCCTCTAAATAATTTTCAAAACACTAAATCTTATGTTTCCGCTGTTGCTTCTAAAGATGTATATTGTCCTAGATGTCGTAATAATACGCACAGTTTAAAAACTTGTACCCAACCAAGAGACATTCTTTGTTTCAAGTGTGGGAAAAAGGGTGTACGCACTCCTGATTGCACTAAATGCAATCCAAAAAACTAGTTTGTCAGGATTGGAGAACTACTGATTCTCGAAATTCGAGATTTTCTAGTCGTTGCACTAGACTGAATGGAACCAATGGCTTAGTTTTATCTGTAGTCTGTCTCCTAGCCATTCCGTGTCTCCAATCCTGGATAAAAATCCTACTTTTTCTCGGCCCTACGTGAATGTTAATGTCGGTGACAAAAATATTATCGGTCTGTTAGATACTGGTTCCGGCATAACATTGTTAGGGAATAATTCTCACCAATACTTTTTAAAATCTAAATTTAAATGCTTTTCTTGTGATCCGTTACAGCTTTCTGCGGCTGGCGGTCAAATTTTCTACTCATCTATGTATTTAATTTTACCTTTAACGTTTAATAGCAAAACCTATAATATAAAACTTTTTGTTGTACCAGAAATTGAAAATGAACTTATTCTGGGTATGGATTTTTGGAGAACTTTCGGGTTGTTTCCTAGCGAGCTCGATAGCCTTGTTCTTGAAAAACCACATGAGGTGAATATTTCTAACATAGCTCTTGACGACTCTAAGCAAATTCTCTCATATTCTCAACTTTGCGAAGAACAAAAGGAAGCCGCGGATAATATAATATCTCAGTTTCGCGGTATTTCGTATGAGGAATGTGGTTTGGGTCGTACCTCCTTGATTACTCACGCTATCGATACTGGTGACGCTATTCCTATTAGACAACGATACTACCGAATGTCTCCCCAGAAACAACAAATTCTCTCCGATCAGCTGGATGAGATGCTCAATGAGGACGTTGTAGAACCGTGTGAGAGTCCTTGGTCGAATCCCGTTCTTCTTACTCCGAAAAAGAACGGTGAATATAGGTTTTGTTTGGACAGCAGAAAACTAAACTCTGTCACTCGTAAGGATGCTTATAGCTTACCTTATGTTTCTGAGATCTTAGATAATCTTAGGGACGCTAAATATTTATCTAGTATTGACCTTTCTAAATCTTTTTGGCAGGTTTTAATAAAGCCTGAAGATAGATGCAAGACTGCATTCTATATTCCCTCTAGGGGAACCTTTCAATTTAAATCTATGCCCTTCGGGTTAACTAATGCACCCGCTACGCAGCAAAGACTGGTAGATTTGCTGTTTTATGGGCCTGAATTTGAAAATAAAGTTTATGTTTTTGTCGATGACGTCATAATCGTGTCTAATACTTTTGATGAGCATATGTCGTTACTTGCGCGTGTTTTAGAAAAGCTAAAATATGCAAATTTAACTATAAACTTCGAAAAGTGTCAATTTTACCGGGAAAAACTTAAATATTTGGGTTACGTCGTCGATTCACATGGTCTTCATGCTGATCCGGAGAAAGTTGACGTTATTGTGAAGTATCCTACTCCTACTAACAGGAAGGAAGTTCGTCGTTTCTTAGGCACTGCTTCTTGGTATCGTCGTTTTATTCCTAATTTTAGTTCTTTGGCTGCACCATTGAATAAACTTACCTCTCAAGGAAACGCGGCACCTCCCTTTGCTTGGACGCCGGAAGCAGATGTCGCTTTTAATAAACTTAAGGAGTGTCTTACGTCACCACCTATCTTATCATGTCCGGATTACTCTGAACCTTTCCAGGTACATACCGACGCTAGCGATTTCGGAATTGGTGCTGTGCTCACACAGATTCTAAACGGCGAAGAGAGGGTTATAGCCTATACGAGCAAATCTTTATCGGCCCAAGAACGGAACTATAGCGCTACGGAGCGCGAAGCACTCGCAGTAATTGTTGCTATAGAACACTGGCGGTGTTACCTGGACAACGGTAATAAATTTGTTGTCTTTACGGATCATTCCTCTTTAAAATGGTTCTTAAATATTAATAACCCTACAGGTCGTTTAGCTAGATGGGGAATTCGTCTCTCAGCCTTCAATTTCGACATCAAACACAGACGTGGCAAGGACAACGTCGTGCCCGATGCCTTATCTCGCGCTGTGCCTGTAGCGGCTATAGATAGTGCCAGCCAATCTTCATCTCCTATATCAGATCCTTTATCTGACACTTGGTATAAGGAGATATTTTATGGTTGTCAATCCTCTCCTACATCCTTTCCTAATTATAAAATTTCTAACAACAAACTATATCGTCTCAGAAAATCCTTAAATCCTTTAGCTAGGGAATTTGAATGGAAGGAAGTAGTTCCTAAACATTCCAGACACGATATCGTTGTTACTAACCACTCGAATCCTACTGCAGGACATTTAGGAATTTTTAAAACTTTAAAACGAATTTCTCTTAATTATTTTTGGCCTGGCATGCATAAAGATGTTGCTAACTATGTAAATAACTGTAATGATTGTAACTCTCACAAACACGCTAATCATCCCACTCTAGGATTTATGGGTCGACCTAAGGAATGTTCTAGACCATTCCAAATGATTAGTGTCGATTTAGTTGGTCCATTGCCTCCAACTAGGAAGCAAAATACTATGTTGCTTGTTGTCACTTGCTGTTTTTCTAAATATTCGCTTTTATTTCCTATACGTCGAGCAACTGCCGACGTAATAACTACTATACTTGAAGAGAAAGTACTCCTTGTTCATGGCATTCCTAGTACCGTTTTGATGGACAATGGTAAGCAGTTCGTTAGCCAAAAACTTCAGCATATGTTCGCTCAATATAAAATACCAAATGTACGCTATACACCTAAATATACACCGCAGGTGAATACTGTTGAGCGCTATAACAAAACAATAATGACGGCTGTTTCTACTTTTATTAACGATGATCACCGGACTTGGGATCTCAATATACCAAAAATTCAATTCGCTCTCAATTCTGCAGTAAGCGAAGTCACTGGGTATACACCATCATTTCTTGTTTACGGTAGAGAACTAGTTGCTTGTGGATCTAGTTGATGTGATCACTATGTTGATGTCGATCTAACCGACAACATCGTTTTTACACCTAGGGATAACTATGCCGAAAATACTGGAAAGCTTAGGAAAATTTTCGATGAGGTACAAAGCTCTTTAATTAAATCTCATTCACGTAATTGTGGTCCTTATAATCTTCGTCGTAAAAACTTTGACTTCAACGTCGGTGATATTGTCTGGCGGAAAACTTATTATCAAAGCGACAAAGATAAGCAATTTTCTAAAAAACTTGCTCCTAAATATATTAAATGTCGTATCAAATCTAAATTGTCGCCCTTGGTCTATGAATTGGTCGATATGAATGGTAAAAATCTTGGTTCTTGGCATATCAAAGATTTTAAAGTCAATAATTATTCTTGATTTGTTTTTGACTATTTCTACATCTTTTTTTTTAATAAATTAAAGCAGTATAAATATAAACCTTTATTTATTTATACTGTTTTAACTAAAATAAGTAACGATTTTTTTTAACTTTTTGAAATTTTTGGTTGATTGTTTCTTTATATCTTTTTATCTCTTGCTAATCTAGTTTTGTATGGAATCTCAGCATCCCTTGAACGCTGACATTTCCAACTGTATCTTTTGTTTTTCAGTCAATCTAAACGATTGAAATTCACTCTTTTGCCTTACTTCCGTAGTCCTAGGTACTACCAAGACCACTAACGTCTTGTTATTGTCGATATCTCTCGACAATGTTGTGGGGTATTCTTTTGCAGTTGTTGATGTTCTTAAGACTCTGTATAATTCTGGATGACTATTTCACTAAAGTCTTGCTTATTTAGTGAGTTTTTTTTTCTTAGTGGATTTTGACTAGCCAAAATCCTACTCTAAAGAGGGGGATATGTAACGGTTCTAAAAACCGCACACTTCTTAATCTTAATCTATTACTTACTTTCAACTAAATTAAATCAATAACCATTCACTTCACCATTCTAACTTGTTTGTTTACTTTATTTTGTTTTGATAAAACTTCACGATGGTAGTTAATTGACAAAATATTCCTGCGTACCCTCGATATTGCTAACTTCACGGCCGGGAGATTTCGTATTTCGGCCAAGTGAATTAGACTACAAAAATTAACTTATTGCTATTTAACTATTTATATATAGAAAAAATCTACATATTTTTCTATGTATATCTATTCTATTATGTTTTTGCATACTTTAACATTCCTTAATTCTTTGGCCATAGACAAAACACCGTGTGTCGATCGGACTTACAATCCTTATGTTGTCTATGCTAATGACTAAACATTATTCGCCTATAGAATTGGAGAATCATCTCCCACTTTAATTTTTGACTAAAGAACGTTCTAGAAAGAATTAAGTATATATTTCGCAACTCCAGCGAAATCTGCCTCTTTTTCTTCATACTACTTACCTACTTTCTGTTTTGTGCATTCGCGATCCCCGTACTAGGGTGAGTGTGTGTTTTAAATCTGATCGTTTTGCATTTTACTTTAATTTCTTTTAATCGCAGTTATTTCTTTTCGTAATATATTTAGTTTAAACCTCGTAATAATTAAGTGTTTTAATTATTCGATACGTTTTTCTTGTAATTTCTATAAAATATTCCATACAATATTTTTACATAGTGGGTAGTTAAATACTCCAATGCAAAACGATTATTCCTTTTTAATTCTTGTAATTTACAGTATATGTAATTGTATTCAAAGGGAAACGTAATACTACATATTACGTGGAACCAATACAATTCACATTTTATTGTTATTTTTTTAATAATTCTTTGAGTGAGTTACTTTTTTAGACCGCTAAGAAGGATGCGTTCCCTATATTAAAACCGCTATAAATAACTTTGATATTTACTTTAATATTTACTTCTTGAATTTCTTTGGTAGACTAAATACTGATTTGATTCCTTATAAATAACTTTATCCTTACTAATAGGGTAAAGTACCCATGTACCAACCTCTTGTACATGCTTTTACTTTTTTACATAGCGGTTACTTTAACATTTTTTTAAATAGTTTTACATTGTACTTTTGAGACTATTCAATTGTAGCTGTCTGTCCCTTGCATCCTAACCTTAGACGGTCGACTTGTACGAACAGCTTTTGACCCGTTCTTAAAAACATTCCAGGGTCGTATCCACGGGCAGCTGCAGCATCTACACCTGTTCCGTCTACTCTTCCACCTCGGCACCTACCTGCCGAGCGCTCACCTGTTCCGGTCTACCCCGGAAACCTCTCCACATCGTGTCTACGTGCGCATCACCACACCGAGCCTACCCTCCGTGCTACCGAGGCTGAACATACTGCTCAACAAGCGAACGTAGTCCGTGACGCTGGACTTTCGCTTCTGCCTCCTCTAGGCAGTTCTAAAGTTAAGTCCCCATTCTTACCCTCGCGAGAGCCACCCATCGAAGATTCCCATGAACCCACACCCGAGCTTGTAATATCTTTATTTTATAATTATACTTGTTAACCACTTATAGTGTTTCTTTTCTATCTTTTCTGCACACCGGTCGTGCTTAACACGATCGGAGCGTGTCATTCAAATGGGTGACAAGATACATGTTGCGCGATATCGCGCTACAACATGTCGGGGTAAGTGTGGCAACGTCACACGAAGTCGCCCGACATCTTCCGGGACAGGAGTCGAGCGACATTTATCTTCTAATAAGTACGCGACTTTGTCTAATTTCAAAATCTGTCACAATCCCTTTCAAAGGTATTGTGATTGTGATAGTGGTTTATGGAATTGTGTAACTTATAGTCGCAATCCCTTTCGGAACGAATGATGTTTTAAATGACACTTCATTTAACACTTACTACTACTACTCACTACGTTTGTCACTTTGCTTAGACAGTTCAATTTCGTTCATTCAAAATCTTTCAAAACGCGTCCCGATCACAATCCCTATCAAATGTCAAATAGTGACGGCCTGAAGTATGTAAATATCTTTCTAATGTCGGATTGAAAAGGAACGCGATAGATTTTAAAATTATACAATTAGCCCCCTGTTTGGCGCAGGGATACTAAACCCGCTTTCTGCGCCAGAAGTCACAGGTTCGATCATTTTGTATTTTTTTGTTTAGTTAAGGGACGCCTTATACTCCTAACTGTTCTTTTAACAAGTTTGCTTTCCATGGCAACCTTTAATAAAGACAGCACCAATTCTTGAAACCACTGGCTGTAACTCCTAGCATTTAAGGTAACCTCGCTGGTTGTCCAAATAAATAAATAAATAAACGTGTACTACACTACACTGATATTGCTTTATTTTTAAGTATAAAATTCTAATCGTCATTAAATTTTTCATTCACCCTTAAAATAATATAATTGAATGGGTTTTTTGATTTTTCCGACGTTTCCATCCAGTCATCCCGTGATCACAGCAGCTGAAAAGGTGACGAAACGTCGGGAAAATCAAAATAACCCCTAAAAACCTAATAATACGGACAATTACAACTTAGTTCGTGAAATATAGCGCGTTTGATATCCGTAAAAGTTGATTTATTTCAGATTTGCCATTGTTTTGGGGGGAAATACCACAAAGGGAAACTCTTATCCTGCAATCAGATACTACATTGACGTACATACATTTGACGACCTGTTTGGCGCAGGGGTACTAACCCCGCCTTCTGCGCCAGAGGTCCCGGGTTCGATCCGCGGACAAGACAAATATTTGTGTGCATGAACATGTCTATTTGTCTTGTTCTGGGTGTTTATATGTATATTAAGTATGTATTTAAAAAAAAAGTATATAAGTATGTTTATCTGTTATCTAGTATCCATAACACAAGTTCTTCATGAAACTTAACGTGGGCTAGATAATTGGTGTGTTTGTATTCGAATATTTATTTATTTATTTATTATTTACATTATTAGTACTACTATACTAACTTGTACAAGTCAAGCTGGGCCTTTAGGAGCTCGTTGTCGTGTTGATTGTTTAGCCTCCTAACTTCCGCTTCTAAACTCTGTATTTCCTGTCCTCGGGCTAACAACGCAGCTGTTAGCGCTTCCACGTTGGGGCTGGCGGGTTTCTTAACCACAAAAACAAAAGGAAAAATATAAATATTTCATAAAATAAGGGCGTTTTCTATTTAAACTAACGGCGGAACATCAGGAGGTCTATTTTTGATTCACTCGTCTCGAGGATTCTACTGATTTTCATGAGACGTTTGAGTTTCCGTATTCCGTAAAAGCGACCTTGCACGTATATATGTCGTAGGAGGATTTGATAAATAGAGTTTCGCAAAAATTCTTGAGATATTGCAAAAACACGGATAATTAGACGATGGTGTTGATTGACATTTCTCAATCTTACTGAAAAAATATAGGGTTTTTGCAAAAATAAGGGTTGGATATTCTGGACCACCAAAACGGTACCGACGGAAGACCAGCGCTGGCCAAAAAGCCAAGCATTATGCTGAGTCGGTACCGTTTTGGGACAAACTGTGTTTTTATTTTTCTGTACTACTTTGATGGGTCTTATTGTCGTGTTTGTCCCAAATAAATATAATTTTCTTTCTTTTCTTTCTTTCTTTCTTTACTCTGATTGGCTTAATTTTTGCTTGCTTGCTATCTCTTACTCTGATTGGTTCACAGAAAGTTTACTACACGTGAGAGAATGGAATGACATTTAAAACGTCAACTCGTCAGAGAAGATGTTGTTTTGGACGGTCCGACCAGCCAATCAGTGTTCTTATTTCATTATAGCCAGGGATTCTTTTCGTAATCTTACTAAGGCTAGTTTTTCGCAAAAATCCTATCGTTTTTCAGTAGGATTGAGAAATGACAACAGCATTGTCCAATTATCCGTGTTTTCGCAATATCCCTAGGATTTTCGCAAAAAATCGTTTTATCTAATAGGCTATTTGACAATGCGAAAAAAAAAGTGTCAATTACTGTTATCAGTATAAATTATGAGTTTAAAAATGGTTTTTTATTAACGTAAGTTGAAAATAATTATAAATTTATTTAAAAATCCGTAAATAAAACCGTAATTTAAACGTTTTGTCACGTGACACAAAACGCTCCTGATTCGTCGAGTTTATAATGACGTCACTTGCTTGCTTGTAAACATCGTTTGCCTACGTATTTATGCCTACGGATGATATGCAGAATACAGGCAAGTGACGTCACCGAACCCATTGCAGCGCCATATTGTCAAAGTAGCGTTTTGGCGCGCTATTTAAATATTGAATTTTTAATTTGATATTTTTCAGAAAATATGTACCAGAATTAAAAGAAACAACTTTTACTGGGTTCCTTAAACTCCACTACATAATATAAAATGGATTTTCAAAACCTGTCAAATAGCCTATTATCCTGCGGCATATACATATCTTCGCTTTTCGTCTGTAGTACCGTCTCCCAACACGAGCGCGCGAGGGGCAAAGCGAAAAGCGTGCTATGTCCACGCATGCAAGGTCGCTAATCGCCTGATCGCCTCCTCGTTCGCCTCGCTACTCGCGCGACGAGTGATTCAAAAATAGAGGTCCAGAGCCTCAGTCACCGTCGCAAAGTTGCAAGTCTATCGGTCTTTTATAGTATACACTTTGCGAAAACTGCACGATCTCGTTCCTCCAGCCCTTTGCACCATTGGGGTACCAGACGCAGGTTAGCGTACCACTCGTACGTCGTTGACATTCCAACGGTCCGTACCAAGCGCTTTACTGGTACATTTTTATGCGAACCGCTCATGTGTTCCCCGATTCCTACAACCCTGGGCCTCTTCAAGGCGAGAGTGAATAAACATTTCCTGGGCAAGTATGTAACATATATCCTAGGCCACATCCTGTTTCCAAACAAGATGGTGGTCAAATACTTGACCAGTCTCGAAGAAAAAAAACTTGTAAGTTTATTAGCTCAGTCCGGACTGAGTTCAGACATAAACATATCATAATTAGATTTTCATTTTACATTATCTGAACCGAAACAACAAGGCTTGGTTGATGGCCGTGCAACAAAAAAGACACCACCTTCATACAAAATTAGGCATTGTCTTATGCCTGTTTAACAAATACTTACGACTTCTTGTTGTTTCGTCAAGCTCTTCTTTAGTAATTCGTTATAATCTATGAATAGTCCTTCGAATATTGATAGCGTACTCCGTACTTGGACTCTGTGAAAAACATAATAAATACCTATGAAGATAGATGGAAATACAAAGGCGAACATATACGGCCGAAATTAATAACTTATCTCTAGATATGGATAGGACAATCTAAGATAGTTGCCTAGAATACTGCTTTCGTTACCTAGCCAACCATCGTTGTTTTGGTCATATTAACAAAAATATCATTGGCAACTATCTCAGATATCTCTATCCATATCTAGAGATAGGTTATTCATTTCGGCCGTTATACAATCATGGGGGAAAATAGTTTACAAACATAAAGGTGGCAGACCTTTTCATAAGACAAACCAAAAGAAAAAATAAACTCTGAAGTAGACTGGAAAACAGGACAAAAATAATTATCCCAGTCAAATGTTCCCTAGGTTTTCGGAATGTCCATGCGAACAAAGTCGCGGGTGGAAGCTAGTACTCACATGTTATTGAGCGACGCGCTATGTTGTTTCTCCAGATGGTGCCTTAAATCTCCTAGACACGCCTTGAATTCATCTACAGATGCCTTTTCTAGTTTAACTTCTAGAAGACTTGAAGACACGCCCATAGCTTCTACTAAACTGTCAGATAACCTGTAGGAAAATCAATTAATGTTGCAATATGCTGTTTGTTTTAAATATAAAAAAAACTCCACCCATAAGGAAGGCCAGTGCGCCAGCATTGGGGGGGGGGGGGGGGGATGACGATGCCCTTTATTTTAAACTAGCTTAGCGCTAAGTTTAGCGCTTGTTCAGATATGGCGAGAATCACACGATTACAAAATGGTACGATAACATCTGCGGCCGTACCGCGCAAGTGGCGTCGTCATCAAAATCGGCTTCATTTGACAGATGGATGTGACACATTGCTGCTTCTTTTTGACACAAATGAAAACTTACCAAAGACTTAGAGCAATATGTCACATCCATATGTCAAATGAAGTCGATGACGATGCCGACGAGACTTGCGCGGTAGCTCCGCTGGTTTAACTAAACGTGTGATTACGTTTGAACGATTAGTAAAGCCCAAGTTCACCAACTAATTAACGGACCGATTAACGGTAAACGTACAGTACAGATTTTTTATCTACCGTTTTGGTGAACTTAACTCTTAAATACCCTCATAAAAAAACCTCACGCGCTTCCCACGCTATTTGGAAAGTACGTGGTTACAGCCAATCAGCGGTGTTTGAAGTAGCGTTTATGGTTATTGATTGATGCCAATTGTCCTCGTTTGATCAAGGATTTGACCTTTTTCAGAGGTAAGAAAATAGATTACACAAACTCGAATTTTGAACTCAAAAGTGAAAACCAATCTTTATACCGTCTAAAATCAATTTCATTATTATCAAGTATCTCACCCATGTGTCATCGCATTGAGTAGATCAGCGAGATGCTTGAGCGTCCTATCGTACAGTTTCACGTTGGACATCAAACCGGCGTACTCCGACGTGGGTGTGGAGGGAGGGCTTTCCCTTTCTGTGCTTAAAGAAACTCGAACTGGTTGGAACACCTGCGAAAAAAATTAAGTTAAAAAAGATTTTTTCCCATTTCGACGGACTTGAAAGCGTAGAGTGGTAGAGTCTGTCTAATGAAAGGTGGCACTGCAAAAAGGAGGGAAATTTAAAAATACCAGATTATGGCAACAAAAATACAAGTAAAATGTCTGTCACCACGTGACATTGATTTTTAATGTGTGAAATTGTTGCCATACTTAATCTTAAAAAAAATAACGAGTGACACGTTTCATTAACTCAGACTCTACTAACCCATAACCCTACCTACTGCGTCAGCGGTCGTGATGTCGGTCTGGTTTTTTGTCCTACTAGGCCATCTACATCATCTTTTGACTCGTATTATGATGGCACAGACCACTTTAGAACTCATCAAGAGAAAAGGACTGGGTGTAGAGAATGATACAAACGATATCCTACAAGATGTGAATGTGCAAGATGTGTAAAACACGAGACACTGAATAAGAATTGTACTTGATAACAATTTGTATTTTATGCAAGCATATAGTCCTACTGTACCGTATAATGGTGCGGCCCCCCAGAGCCCCCCATTAACTAAATATTTTTTTAACTATTTTTCTTATGATTTTTAGACATCTCCTAATAAGTTTTTCTTAAATAACACAATTTTCTCGCAAAAATAATTATCGGTCTAAATGTAACTTCTGTACGCCTAGTACTATTACATATTCTGTGGCCACGATCAGTGAATATCATACATAGAAACCTATTTGTAGATGTCTATAGAAAACTAATTGGCAGTCTTTGGAAAACTATTCTATCTGAAAGGTAAACCAAATTATCATGAACCCTCTTTCTATGATTATAAAGTTGATTTTCAACACTCACCGTTGTTTGGGCTTCTTTAAGCCTGTTGTGAAGTTCTTTTAGTTGTTCTTTGTATTGTCTGACTGCTTCGGAATATCCCGATCTGTTTTTCGTGTACTCCAACTGTGAAAAAATAAACTCAATGTTACTGTTATTCAATCACACAAAAAACGGCTGAAGGGATTTGGATGAAAGTTGGTACACAGAGTTTATAGCCTGGATCAAAACAGAATACACTTTTTTATGATATTAGAATTTTTGCATTTTTCAATGCTAATTTATACCTATGATAATTTTTAAATAGAAAAATATTGGAAAAAATGAACTCGGCCACAAGTGAATTCTCAGATGGGAATCGAACCCACGACCTTTGGAAATCCGGTCCAATGCTCTAACCGCTGAGCTACCGAAACTTGTGAACCACCGTCGAAATTCTCCAATACTTTTATATTTGTAAAACGCTGTAGGCCAGCGTTGTCACATCAATGCTAGGAATGTCCTTGCATTCGAAAGAAACATCTTTTCAGGTGTTTAACGATCGATTAAGATGCAACAGCCAATAATTTATGATTTTTTAATGTTAGAGTTAATGAAATGACTTTAGGATTTAGCTTTGGATAGCAATTTATTATAGAAATATTTAAAGTACAACGAGCAGTCTCAATGTTCCACAGAGTAGAGAGCGAGCACAGACCAGATACAAAAACAAGTTAATAGGAAGGCGCGTAATTTAAATTACACAGATTATAGTACTTTTAACACTCCCCTCAAATTAGTGCCTTCAATTTGAAATAAAGTTTTTTTTTTTTACTCAAATTCATTTAAATTTAACATGCCTATTCTATTTCTCATCAACTAAAATTTATCTCTAGGCAATGCTTTAGTAACGATATCAGCAAATTGATGATCTGTGCTTACATAGTTTAAAGAAATAACATTTTCACAATATTTATCTTTTAGAAAATTATACTTTATATTAATATGCTTACAGCGTTTATGAAATTCACTATTTTTAATCACACTAATGACACTTTGATTGTCTATATTTAAAGTTGAAAGTGCTACACTTTGCTGGCGTTGCGTAGACCATGTGATTGCAGCTCCACTTTTCTGGAAAATATATCCTGTCATGGAACGCCTCGATATGATGTCATTAGCAAAGTCTGCATCGCTGTAGCCAATTAAGTCATTTGTCTGTGGCTTAGATTGATAACATAAGCCAAATTCTTTGGTTCCTTGCAAATACTTCAAAATTTTCTTTACTGCATTCCAGTGTGATTCATTATAACAGTGTAAAAATTGACTCATCATACTTACTACATACATTATGTCCGGGCTGATTATAGTAGCAAGGTCGATGAGTGAACCAAATACTGCTCCTCTGTTTTTCACAGGTTCTGTATCACTTTTCTGTAATTTCACATGGGGATCAGCTGGAATACTATTAGAAAAAATAGATTATTAGAAAAATATTACATGAATAATGCTAACCGCATTATTAATGTGAAATTTTTCTAATAATCTCTCAATGTATTTAGTTTGATGAATAAAAATGTATTTTTTATGTTTCTCTATTTGCATACCAACAAAATTAGTAGGAGCCCTCCTACTAATTTGTTATGCCCATATCTTTATGTCAAAGCTTATTTTCAATTCATCAATTACTTCTTCTAACACCATCTTTTGTTTTGAAAGTAATAGACCATTGTCTACATAAATACATAGATAGAATTTGATTCCTCTAATTTGACCAACATATACACACTGGTCAGCTAAACTTTTAACCAAACCATATTTTTCCAATACTGTATTAAATTTTTGGTTCCAGCACCTGGGGGCTTGTTTTAAGCCATAGAGAGACTTATTGAGTTTACATACAGTATTTGGTGCACTTTCTAAGCATTCAGGTGGAAACATAAATATTTGCTCCTTCAATTCTCCATACAAAAGGCAGTCTTTATATCAAATTGCACTATTTCTAAGTTTTGCTCAGCAGCTATTGATAAAAGTGTGCGAATAGAATCATACCTGACCGTCGGTGAGAAGGTTTCTTCATAGTCTATGCCTCTCGTTTGTGCATACCCTTTTGCACACAGACGAGATTTGTATCTTGGACCCGTTGGCTCATCTTTTAATCTAAACACCCATTTACATCCAATCACTTTGGCATTTTCAGGCTTTTCAACTAATGTCCATGTCTTGTTTTCACTATGAGATTGCAACTCTTATTGACATTTTCCACTTTTCAGAGCTAGCTGAGTTAACTGCATCTTTGTAGCTCAGAGGTACATCTAAGATTCCTGCACTATAGCATAAATAACTCTCATATTCACCTGTCTCAATGATGTTTGAAGTATTTTTTCTATTTTTCTATCAGGTATATAAATTGGTGAGTCATCACATACATACTCATCTAAACTTGGTACTGTGTTTGTGGAAGTTGACATCTTATTTAAATTATTACAAACCGGGGTCTCACTTGCAGGCTCATCTTTTGACTCTGTCAATTCCACCGTAACAAAGTTTCTTCTAATAGTTGACTCCAAGAAAACTGCATCTCTGCTCTTCGCTACCATGCCAGAAGTAGGGATAATAAACCTGTAGCCTTTAGTATTACTACAGTAACCAGTGAATATAGCTTTAGTGGCTTTTGGATCCCATTTCTTTGTTTTCTCTTTTGGTAAGTGTATCATAGCCTCACACCCAAATACTCGCAAGTGGCTGACAGATGGTTTTCTTCCTGACCATATTTCTTCAGGAGTTTTGTATGATAAGGATTTGGTAGGAGTTCTGTTAATAATGTAAGCAGCTGTTTGTACAGCTTCTGCCCAATATTGCTTAGGTAAGTTGGCATTAAGTAACATACTTTTGGCTTTTTCCACTAATGTCCTGTTAAACCTTGCAGCAACTCCATTCTGTTGCGGGGTGTAAGGTACAGTTGTTTGATGTACAATGCCATCACTTTTTAAAAGATCAGAGATGTTCTTGTTTACAAATTCAAGTCCATTGTCAGTTCGGAGACACTTGATTTTAGTTTCTAGTTGGTTTTCTACATATTTCTTAAATTCTTTCAATTTATCTATAACTTCTGATTTCTTCTGTAAGAAGTATACAGACACCTTCTAGGCATGTTATGCATGTTAAATTCTCCTTTTTCTTAACTGACTTTATTCCTTCTGTGTTTTCCATCATTTTATTTAAGTCATTAAAGTTCAGATGACCCATTCTTTGGTGCCATACGTATATATCTGTGTCATCAACTTTAGATATGTATGCCTGTGCACTGTACATGTTCAGTCGGTACATATTGTTGATCAACGCAGCTGTTGCCATTATAGTGTTATATTTGTTCAGAATAACACATCCTTTGCTATTAAATTTGACTTGTCCACCATTTCTTATTATTTGGCTAACTGATATTAAATTAGTTGCCAGTTCTGGCACATACAGCACATTCTGGAGCAACACTTTATTACAATGTCGTTCTTCATTATAAACATCCAACGTTACTTGTCCAGAACATTCCACAGTTAAGGATTTATCATTTGCAAATTTTATTGTTCTGATGACCGGCTCCTTCTTCTGTGATAATAAGCTACTATGTCTTGTCATATGTACAGAGGCTCCCGAATCAATATACCAAGCTTCACTATTATTCTCAGAGGCAGAAAATGCGGCTGCATAAGTTGAGCTTTCCATTTTTCCTTTCTTCTTTGATTTGCATTTTGTACTAATGTGACCATACTTGTTGCAAGCATAACACCGTGGTCCTTTTTGAAAAAAGTCTTCTTATATCCCCTTTCTTCTGGAAATTTTTATTAGTTGCAAATTTCAACCGCCTCCATGGTCTAGTGGTACAACCACCGGTATAAGACCCAGGGGTCCCGGGTTCGATTCCCAGCGGGGGTACATATTGTATTCGGTTTGGTTGGTGGTAGGACTTGTTGTAAGTCCGCCTGGCTAGCTACCACCATCTTATCTAAGTCTGACGCCATAACAACAATGTTTTCAGCATTGTTGTGTTCCGGCAGTTAGAGATAAAATAGCCAGTTCCTCAGTGATTGGGGATTCCGGGAGAGGCTCGCTTCCATCTTCAGCCTTATCAATACTTAACATCAGGTATGATAAAGGCTAAGAGTCACCCGTACATCATAAATTTTAAAAAAAAAAAAATGCTTAAGATTGATTTGGTTCATTCATTTTGACATCTTGCAGGATTTTATATTTTACGAATCCGAATTTATTTTCATTCTATTGCTATGATCATCGGCTGATAAGACTTTAGTAGACCGGAGAGTTGTAGGGTCCCTAACTACTCATCATCTACGTTAACCCCTATGTTTCTTAATTTGTGTGAGGTCGTCATTATCTTGCTAACATAGTCCTCTACATTTTGGCAACCGGTGAGAGTTGTTGTACACAGTTCCCTGAGCAATCCAACACGGCGTGTTAGCCCTGAATCATCGAATGCTTTGGCCAGATTTTCCCTCACTTCTTTAGCTGTCTTAGCTTCTTGGATATGAACATAGTTTGTTGAATCAACAAGTAATATAAATTTCGTCTTTGCCTTGTGTCGCGCTTGGTATCAATGGCGGCGCCATTGCTCTCCACACAATCCCACAATTCTTCATGCTGAAGATAAGTTTTTACGGCGAATCTCCACGTCGAATAATTGTCTCGGCCCGTTAATTTTTCTATTAATGAAAATGGATTGTTGGAAGCCATTATTTATGATCACTTTGAAAACTTTTCTTCAGAACGCGTTTTCACTTTTTTGAAATTGCCGGCTTGTTGAGTTCACTGTTATTACGATATTAACTTCACTTTTACTTATTATCGGGCATCTGGGCCCATAATGAAATGACTTTAGGATTTAAGCGAGTCACACACTACGCAGATACGATATCTGTATCTGAGCGCATATCTTTCAATATCGCTCTCTATATATTTCATATGAACTAACACACACAGCGCAGATAATTTATATTTTATCGTACAGTATCTGTGGGCACCGACATATATCGACAGATGGTCAGATTATACAAATATACTGGCAGATAACATATGCAGATTAAAATATAACATCATATTTTATCTGCATGTAAATACAGAATGTAGGCGCAGGCGCATTGTTTGCGGTGAGACAGAGGTCAGAGGGGAGGGAACCACCCGGTCAAGGTCACAGTAGGTCTAAAGTTCTAATTGAGGGTCTGAGACTTTTTCTTCAATTTGTACACCTTTTTTAGATTTATCGATAGATCACTTGATCCTAGTGACCAATCTATATATATATATATATAATATCTTATTTATGATGTTTTGAGTTGAGATGCGTGGCACTGCTTGATCAGAGTAAATAAAGGTAAATAATGTTTTCAATTATTCCAAATATATAAAAGCTTTTTTTTTTTTTAACTTTAATTACGCTTTGAGACCCAGCTTCGAGTGACATTGTAGGTTGTGTTGGGTCTTACATTAAGGCACTTTTATCTTTCTTTTTTTGCTGTTGCCATTGTATTTTTTTATATTTATACAGCTTAACATAAGTACCTGAAGTACGTCATGCTCACTCAAACGTTTCTTCGGCGGTGTCGTGTGAGGCGGGTCGTTACGTACCCTAAAATATGGTTGAGCGAAGCGATGGCTGGTTCATGCGTCATGCTCGGGAAGGGGTGCCGCCAGCGGAAATGGGTCTACCTCAGTCTGCTCATCTTAATGCTGTGCTTAAAGCCTAAATATTTTTATCTAAAATAAATTGATACTGACCTGTATGTACCTCACAACTTGCAGTATAGTAATCTTGTAATGCGAGAAATGTTGTAATGTATGACAAGTCTTTCTTTGCCAGTTAAAAATTGTTTACGGTTACAATAACCATAAAATGTAATATTTTAATTAGTATTTTCCTTTTGTGATGGAAATTGACCTTACTGATATGTTAAGGTCACTTTTCAATTTGACGACTCTGTATGAAATAAAACAGGGAGAAAAAAACAGCCCTTGACGAGTTTCTTGCCGGTTCTTCTCGTTACAAGGTCTCCCGCCGTAGGGTTTGTGAACCGATGGCGTAGCTTCTTTGACGTGCTTGTAACAGCCTAGACTGAATAAATGATATTGACTTTGACTTTGAATCATCTCAAGGTATTTCTTTAAAATCAATATTTAGGTTAGATTTTTTTTGTTTTTTTCTTTTTTACGGAACGATACCTTTCATGAGCTCTTGTAGCCAAGTCTCAAATTTCCCGCTTTCAAAATTTTGAGCATCAATATTGGCTATACTACAATACTAGACTATAAGCACGTGCCCAAACTAGCCCATTCAACTTATATTTAAATTATGTTTTCAAAGGAAACAAAATTCACAACAAAGATCATCTCATGGTGATGAACTGGTGTAAGGCAACAGTTTTAGTTGTTGTACTTTTGTTTAGATTAAGTTCTTGTACAGATAGTTTTATATTTTATCTTGGGATTCGGAAATAGCTTGTAAATTTGTTATCTGATACATCCTGGAAGATATTAAATTCGCCTCGGTTCTTTTTACGCTTTATATGGCGTTCTATCCAAATTCTTGCGTTTTAGAAAGTGAAGCAAGACGTGCATCAAATTCAAAATCAGAATCATCTTCTGACGAGCTGTCTAATCGAGAAGCAATAAACGCGTTTTTTCCTTAAAACGCAAACTCATTTAATTTTTTAAACAGTATAAACAATCCTTACCAAAAAACATGTCTACTCAGTCTGAAGGATTCCGAGTGAATGTATCATCTCGTAAATTATCGTATCTGTCTAGTGTGTGATGCTTTCAGATAAATAAGTTTTTATACGCAGATAAAATATTATCGTATCTGCTTAATGTGTGACTCGCTTTAGCTTTGGATAGCAATTTATTATAGAAGTATTTAAAGTACAACGAGCAGTCTCAATGTTCCACAGAGTAGAGAGGGAGCACAGACCAGATACAAAAACAAAAATATTGGAAAAAATAATATTTTTTTGAAATAGAAAAATATTGGAAAAAATAATATATTTTCCAATATTTTTCTATTTCAAAATTATCATACGAATAAAAATAGCATTGAAAAATCCAAGTTAAAAGTACTATAATCTGTGTAATTTAAATTACGCGCCTTCCTATTAACTTGTTTTTGTATCTGGTCTGTGCTCCCTCTCTACTCTGTGGAACATTGAGACTGCTCGTTGTACTTTAAATATTTCTATAATAAATTGCTATCCAAAGCTAAAGCGAGTCACACATGACGCAGATACGATAATATTTTATCTGCGTAATATCACTTGTGGCCGAGTTAATATTTTCCAATATTTTTCTATTTAAAATTTATCATAAGAATAGACTTTATCAAATGTCGCTAGGGATTTACCGAACGTCCACGTGGATGCTAACCAATGCTACCTAACAAAACTGCACTGGAACTTTGGGTACTAGTACTAATTAAAAAATCGGCACTACACTTGAAATGGTATATTGCAAACCGCTCATACAAAATAGGCTATTTGACAATGCGAAAAATAAAGTGTCAATTACTGTTAGCAGTATAAATTATGAGTTTAAAAATGGATTTTTTTTAACGTAAGTTGAAAATGATTATAAATTTATTTAAAAATCCGTAAATAAAAATGCATTTTTTTAAACGTTTTGTCACGTGACACAAAACGCTCCTGATTCGTCGAGTTTATAATGACGTCACCTGCTTGTAAACCTCGTTTGCCTACGTATGTGGATGATATGCAGAATACAGGCAAGTGACGTCACCGAACCCATTGCAGCGCCAAATTGTCAAAGTAGCGTTTTGGCGCGCTATTTAAATATTGAATTTTTAATTTGTTATTTTTCAGCAAATATGTACCAGAATTAAAAGAAACAACTTTTACTGGGTTCCTTAAACTCCACTACATAATATAAAATGGATTTTCAAAACCTGTCAAATAGCCTATTCACAATATTATTGAAATTACATGCAGTATACGAAACTGCGATTCAAAAGGGTTTAGTGACATCTATTAATTAACTTAGGAACTAAAATATTAGTATGGCTACTAATCAATTCCGGGATGGTAAAATCATATCGCGATCTCTATGGGCACAACGCCATCTAGTTTATCAAATAGAACTATACGACTTGAACAATAATAACTCTGTGTCTGTGACTTTTCATGCTTTTACCACTGATTTTTTTTAAATTTCGGCATTGATATAGATTGTACCGTAGAAACCGCAAAAAGTACCGAATCTCTAAAGATCGCGATACGACTACATATTTCTTCCGCGTAGAATTCGGTAAACGATGCAAGTAAACATAAAGTACTAGCTGCCGCTCCCGGTTTCACTCACGTGGTTCCCGTTCCCGTAGGAATATCGGAATAAAAAGTATCCTATGTTCATAACCAGGCTATCTATGTACTCTCTATCTGTGTACCAAATTTCATCCAAATTCGTTTAGTAGTTTCGGAGCCAATTCAATGCAAACAAACAATCAAATCTTTCCTCTTTATAATATTAGTATAGAAAATTAACCCATACCTTAACATTTTCTAGTTCTAAGATTTTGAGTTGTGAATTCTTGAGTTCGTTTTGAAGCGAAGTGACCTTGCCGTCCAGCTGCTGTATGACCACGTCGCGTTTCAACAACTCTTCAGCTCTGCTTGACTGCAAATGTAAACATAAGGCGTTTTAGTATAGGTCAGTTACTGAATACCGGCGCGTTATCAGTATTCACATGAATGCTATTTCAAAAGCAAGACAATAACGGTCTCCTTCATACTTGTAGTTTGACCGCACGCGAGAGAAAGAGAGGCAGACGACAATTTTGGTTGGTGCTGGTGGTAGGACTTGTTCTAAGTCCGTCTGGGTAGCTACCACCATCTTATCTTAGTCTGACGCCATAACAATAATGTTTCCAGCATTGTTGTGTTCCGGCAGTTAGAAATAAGATAGCTAGCACCCCGACCGCCTAACGGTATATTTTATTTTTATTTATTTTATTTTGTTTATTGAAAACCAACAGTGTTATAAATACAATTAACAAAAATTGTGTACACTATAATAGTAAGACCAATTACAGGTTTCCTTAAAAATTTTAGCCAATAACTCAAATAGAACAAAAAACAACGATACAAAAATATCAGCCTAGCTAGTAAACATTGTGTGTGCGTGTGTTTGTGTGTGTACGTGTATGTATGTGAGTTAAATATTTAACGTAACATAATATGTTAATAGCATAATATTCGTAATAGAGTAAACATGATATCAAGCAAAATTATATCAAAACTTATATTATATCAAAAATTATATGAAAATGTATAGCTTATGTTAACACTATAGCCATCAAACTTCAAACTCTCATATACATATTTCTTTTCATCTATTGGATTAAATATTGCATTTTTAGTATGAAAGTGATAGCGACAGCGAGAGCCCTTGTAGGGGGTTTGAAAAATCGATAGCTATAGCGATACCACAAGCTATACCGTAAGCGGTAGGGGTGCTGTTCCTCATTGATTGAGGATTCCGGGAGAGGCTCGCTTCCGGGAGAGGTTTGATGAAAGCTAAAAGTATATTAGTTTTTTTTATTAACGACGGGGACGTTAATAAAAAAAACTAATATACCCGTCGTTAATAAAAAAAAAATCTATGATGATAAAGTGAAGTTGAATGAAATGAAATATTTGTTTATTTTACCATCACAAATAATAAGACTTAAGACTAGTTGATATTATAGGGTACGAATATACAGGGTTTCTACCATTGTGAGGGACTGGTGGCTAAAATAGGTTTCAAAAACAGAAACCATGAGGTGTGTGTGTGTGTGTGTGTGTGTGTGTGTGTGTGTGTGTGTGTGTGTGTGTGTTTGGGTGTGCGTGTGTGGATGAATGAGTATATGTGGAAGCGAAGAGACGTGGAATGACTACTCACGGCGCCGCTAGCAGCCACCTTGGCGTGCAGGTCTTGTATCGTGGCCTGCAGTAGCCCTATTTGTGCAGCGCTCTCGTTATCCTTGTAGGAAGCCTGTAGCTAAAAAAATACAATTAGTAAATATACTAGAAAAAAGCAACTTGTCTCATGTCGCCCTGACGGGACTCGAACCCGCATCCTTGGGAATCGGGCCCAATACAGAGACCTACGAGAACACGTTGAAATTATCTAGTATATTCACCTTTTTCTACGGTGTTGGCCACCGTCGTTTCATCAAGTTATTATAGCTAGTCTATAAATATAAATTATAAAAAGTTCTACCTCTAAATATCGCAGCTTTTCCTTTAACTCATCTCTTTCTTTAGATATAGAGTCCACGATGTGTTCCAAAGACTCTTTCTGCCATGTCAGTTTTTCGTTATCCATGAGAACCTGTTGATCGAAATTAAGCCATTTTTATCGCGTCACAATGTTAGCAAATAGTGATAAGACACAAGCAGATGTTCCTCAATGACGTCTGTATATTTAATTAGCTGTGTTACTTAACAATATGTACTAAAGAATGTACCCTGAATTAATAAAACCGTTTCAAATAAGATAAACAAGTGGAATTAAAACAATAAACTGGAAGTTTATGTCTTCAAAGACTAATGGATAGTGAACTTGCGATACTGTAGTTTTTAACCCTTGACGCAAAAAGAGAGGTTTAATAAGTTTGACGTGTGTTTGTTTGGGGCAACGTAGCTCCTAAATGAACGGGCCGATTTTGATGCGTTTTTTTTTATTTCAAAGCTGGCGTGATCGAGTTGTTTTTTATTTAAAATTTATGAAGATTTTCATCAACTAATTAACCAACCGAGTCTTGTGAATATCAATGGCTCACAAACCTTACTTAAGCGGAAGACCTTGTAACAAGAAGAACCGGCAAGGAACTCGTCAAAGGCTGTTTTTTTCTCCCTGTCTTATTACATACAGAGTCGTCAAATTAAAAAAATACCTAAAACTAGAATAAGGTTACTTTCGGTCACAATTATTTTGCAGAAAAATATATATACAAATAAAAAAAAATTGTTAAGAATCCGGTAATCATAGCCGTAAACAATTTTCAATCATTTTAACAAGTATTATTTAACAAAAACATACTACACAATGCATTTAATCTGATGACCAAGTTCTCATGTCTTTTTTTTTTTTAGTTATAACTGGGCAGGCATTTGACCACCATCGTGCTTAACAAACAGGATGTGGTCTAAGGTGTAACATCAGGGGCGTGCATTCCATATAGGCAATTAGGCAGTGCCTACCTCATTCAAAACCTAAATAAATATACAATTAATACAATAAGTGTTAAAGTTATTTTAGTTTAAACTTCTATTTTACACTCACCCACTAAGATTTTCCTTACTCTAAATACTGAATACCTACCGGTAGGCAGTCTCGAAATTGCCTACTCGAAACAAGCAGCGTTTCATACAAGAATACAACTTATTTAGAAAAAGTATTGCTCAAGTATAAACCGCCCACGGCAAGAAGGGCGCTATTTGTACGTGTAACGTTTTAGCTTAAACTTCCGGAATATATCAGTATAAAGTAAGCAAGCCTACCTGACGAATGAATTTGGTCGCGAATTATTTTGTTAAGGAGTTATTTTAAAACTATCAAATTCCTAAGATATTCATTAAAATTAAATGATGTAAAGGACAATTTTGTTAAAAATTAAATACTTGTGATTATTAACGTATTTATTTAGATAAGGATTAATAGCATGTTTATGAAAACAGCTTCTCAAAAAATACATAAGTTTAGAACAAATTTTATTATCTTAAAAATGGTTATAGTGAGTTAACCATAAAACATAGACATATGCTGTCGCGGACGTTTTTTTAGAACTTTTGATGGGGAATAATTTCGTCATACATGATTTTTACGTAACTTTAACCGTTTACACACCGTCCGCAACGGAAGCTCCCAAAAGTAATATTTTTTCCCCGTTTTTGCAACGTTTTACATTAATGCTCTGCTCTTATTAATCGTAGTGTGATACTAAATATCTTATTACCTTCCGAGATAAATGGACTATCCAGCACAAAAATATTTTTTCAATTCGAACTAGTAGTTCCGGAGATTAGCGTACTCAAATATTCAAACTCGTCAGCATTTTAATATTCCTAATAAATATTACGAACCTTATAATTTATGACTAGCGGCCGCTCTCGGTTTCACTCGCCGCGTGGTTGCCGTTACCGTGGGAATATCAGGATAATTATAAATATGTATTTGCATACAGTGTGGTTTTCTGATGTATAAGCTACATTGCTGTAAACTTTCATCTTAATCAGTTCAGTAGTTTTTTGAGTGAAAGAGTAACAAACATTCATCCATCCAAATATCCTCACAATCTTTCAAACTTATTCGGTAGCAGGATATGATAATTGCAAGGTTACTAGTTAGATCTACAGTGCCTACTACGCTGGAAAACCAATGCACGCCCCTGTGTAACATGCTTGCCCAGGAAATGCCTATTCACTCTCGCCTTGAAGAGGCCAAGGTTGTAGGAATCGGGGAACACATGAGCAGGCAGCGCTTCTAAATAATCATTAACAGTGGTAGCCCTTTTTGAGAAAACAACTTTTAATGTGATTCTTAAACTTGTCAAAGGACAATTCCCATCTATCACTTGAAATTTTGTATCAAATGTGTATACCTTGCCCCATAAAAGACCCATGTACCTTCTCTAAGCGAAACCGAGGCATTGTAAGTTTATTTCTGTTCCTAGTATTGCGATCAAGGAAATCGCCATGTTTGGTATACAAATCAATATTGCGACGCACGATTAGAATACAATTTAATCTAAATTGAGATGCAGCTGTCATTATACCAATTTCCTTGAACTTGTCGTCCCTAAGAGTAATTTTTTGGAGACTAGCTGATAATAGCACTTATTGCGTTTTTATAGTTCTATAACTCACACTCTCCGAATTACAGTCTGTAATAGACCGAGAGACAGGCAACTTTGCGGCGGTGAACTAGGGTGTGAAACTGTGAAATCAGATCTTTTGGACGGGCCCGAGCGGGCTCGGCCGCTTCGTTGAACGACGTTTGAACTTCCACATACTCATGCTGAAAGTGCAGACTCATCTGTCTCCTCTGCTCTCAATACCCTTAAGTTGCGAAGTGAGTTTGTTGACGGTGTCATCGTCGGGCGAGGTGACGAACTCGACGCTCGACGACGACGTCGGGCCCGAGCGGGATTCCGACGTTTGGACCTCCGCCTAATCCCCTTGCTGAAAGTGGAGACTCACCTGTCTCCTCTGCCTCTCAATAAGCTCGAGTTGAGAAGTGAGTTTGTTGACTGTGTCATCGTCGGGCGAGGTGACGAACTCAACGCGTGACGACGGGCCCGAGCGGGATTCTGACATTTCGACCTCCGCCTAGTCCCCTTGCTGAAAGTGAAGACTTACCTGTCTCCTCTGCCTTTCAATAAGCTCGAGTTGCGAAGTGAGTTTGTAGACAGTGTCATCGTCGGGCGAGGTGACGAACTCGACGCCCGACAACGGGCCCGAGCGGCTGCCGAGCGATGCCGACGTTTGGACCTCCACTTCTGTTTTAAGTAAGTCCTGACGAAGTTTGCGGTTCTCACTGCGTAGCTGATAAAAAAAAATTGTTACCAATTGAAAATAGTTTCCGATTTTGCTATTACAATGGTCCTAGACTTTGTTGGAAGTTTGAGTCATGTATTATGAGTTGGAGTTATGAACCACTTTGTGGTATGGTAAGTGAACTATTAAAGGACATTTTTTTTTACTGAGACCCGATGTATAGACTAAAAATGCAAGAAAACCGGGGTTACTTTAGACGTCTATTATTTCCAAAAAAAGGAAAAATATGTCATTTGTTTGAAGAGGTCGGTGCGTGTTGCAGTGGTTTGTACGCTCGGCAATGGTCAGTCGAGGGGTGGGTGACAAAATATTTACTATCTCGAGCTCGTCCGTGATTTAGAAGGCACGTTAAGAAGCTAGTCCGGGCTGAATTTGCAGTCATTAAGACCCAGGACTAATCCTCATTGGGCCCGCGTTGTGGCTCATAGCTCATTCTCCTTATCTATCCATAAGGAAGGGCAGTCAAGTGTTCCAGCAGTAGGGGCATTAATAATGGCTGATGTATGGGAATGAGGATATAAGTAATTTGTTAATTTTATCAAGAATCCAAGATCAGCATTACAAATTCTTGACTTACTTGACTTACTATTTAGTAATGATAATTAGTTACTCACCTTTTCAACCAACTCTTTGGTCTCCTCAAACTTCTCCTTATGAAGCATCTGTGTCTTCAACACGTCCTCCTGGCACGACGCGATCAGCAAGAACTGTTCCTTCATCGAGTCATTGTTGTGCTTCAAAGTCTCCTTGAGGATAACATTCTCGTCTAGGAGTTCTCCGAACCGTTTCTGCAGGTCTTCCGTGCTGGAGAAGTCTGTGACTATGGTGCTGGCTACCATCATACTGGCTGGTGAAGGCTGGGGACAAGAAATTAATGTATATTATATTAAGTTTTGGCGCGCACTGTTCATTGAAATAAAACCACTTTTACGGATTTTAAGCGCACGATATTTCACGAGTAAAGGTCTAATTTTCCGTGTTTATTAAGATTTTTCACCTGCCGTGGTCGCGGAATGCCCAGTCATCCCGTGACCACAGCAGCTAAAATGGTGCCGAAACATCGGGAAAACTAAAAAAACCTTAATAAACACGGAAAATTAGACCTTAAAATCCGTAAACTTTATAACATTATTTTCAACATTAAATTTTCGCAATCTATGGATATATAAGTGAAGACGCCGCTAAAATGTCAGCAGGACAGTAATGCATTATCAAGATACGTGTGTCGAGAAAATCTAGGGTTACAGGACTATATTATAACCAGGGCCCGTATTCACTATGACCACTTTGCGTATCTATGCTCAAACCACGCCAATCTCGTAAGTGGTTACGACATTTTCAAAATTAGTTTTCTCTTTGATACTTACAAATTTTAAAGTTATTGTACAAGTACACGACACTCACAAATTATATGGTTATTAAATGTACTATAACTATTTTTTTTTTTAAGTATTACTAATTTGAGCAGGGAATCGCTAAGTGGTTATAGTGAATAAGGGCCCAGGCGTATAGCCGTCTCGTATCATAATGAAAAAACAACTTACATAAAAAAGGAGCGATTCTACCGCAAATCCTCAACAGTGACCTACACCTGAATGCGCGGACTCACTAAGTCGCTCATCAGTTCGACTCCAAAGGGTCTACTACGAAAGATTGATCGCCCGATATAACCAGACAAATCAGGCAATTTGTCCTACGTACAGCCAACAGGAGATGGAGGAAGGATTCCGCGAGAGGCTCGCTTCCATCTTCAGCCTTATCAATTTTTAACATCATGAATGATGAAGGCTAAGAGTATCCCCGTCGTGAATACAAAACAGCAGCTACTGCTTTACATCTGCACTACGAAAACCGCCGCTATTACGAGCGACGTAAAGGCGCTGTCAACGTCAAAGTGTAAAGCCGTAGCCGTAGGCTGTACAATAGAGAAACTTCCCGATAGACTAGTAGAGCTTCTTAGAACATAAATTGGTATTTAATTTAACTGATAAATTATTCCTATAACCTTATTACTTTTGCAAAAAAAACGTTTCCAAGAAAAAGTCTACTGGTCCACCGGGAAATTCCTCGATAGTTCGATTTCGTAAGGAACTAAACGAAGTTCGTCCGTCTATCGTATTTCGTTTTCCGAGTAGACCTCCAGGTGAAGTCCCGCGATGGGCAGCCGACTATGACGCGTGCATTTGATTTGATTATTTACCTACAGAATTTCATTGCTTACATTTATTTTGCCTTGTGTACATCCGTGATACTACCGACTTGAGTCATTCTTCTCGCTTAAATACATAAGGTAAAATTTGTTGATGTATCATTGGAAAATAAATCAAAAACTCTATAAGCAGGTTGGTTTCTAATTGTGTGACACATATATAATTTAGGATACACATACATACAGGCTTAGAATAGCACTACCCCCTCTCATCCCGTGGGTGTCGTAAAAGACGACTAAGGGACACAGCCTTCAGGAGACGGGCAGCAGCGTCTCCTACAAACTTGGCCATACTGCGATCGCCAACCCTCCTGTCAAGCGTGGCGATTATGGCAAACTCCCCCCTTTTGCGGGAGGCCTATACCCAGCAGTGGTTGTTATGCGGCTGAGACGACGATAGCTCATAAATATATTTCATTTAATAATTTCTACAAAACATGAAAAAATTCAATCATTTAACCAAGAATCCAACATGTGTCTGATAACGATTTTTATTCTATTTAGTTTTCATTGAGAAAGTCGCCTTGATTGTATAAGTATAACGAGTACGCATGATTCATTGAACGATCCGATAATGGAAAAACCTGTTATTAAGTAAGTAGGTACCTAGTTTGTCGAAATTTCGTTAACACACGATCGACAGAAGGATGTTACTTTCTTGGTGCGTACTATCGACAAAGCATCCAACTTAACAAAACCATACAAAAACCTCTCTAATTACCTACATACTCAGGTGAAATCTACATGTGCTTTTCCATTTGACCTTCAAATTATCAAAAGAAACCACCTCAATACGACACAAAAGTATTTACACTCGACATTAATGCAAATTAACTTCTACGAAAGCAATACATTTTCGAACCGTGTCACTAACTAGTTATCGATTAGTTCCAACGTACAGTTAACAGCACGTCAGTCAGGCGTTACACTTGTTCTGCTCTACGTCTTTTTCATCGTCATCGTCATCAGCCATTTTTAATGTCCCCACTGCTGGGGCGCTGGCCTTCCTTATGGATGGATAAGGAGAACGGGCCATGACCCACCACGCGGGCCCAATGCGGATTGGTGGGATTTAACGACTGCAAATGCAATGGCCAACCAACGGCCAACGGCTTAACGTGCCTTCCGAAGCACGGAGGAGCTCGAGATAGTGAATTTTTCACCCATCCCGTGACCGACCATTGCGAAAGTTGCTTAATCTCAACAATCGCTGCGGAACGTCAAAATAAAAATTGGTATTACGTATGTGATTGCTGGCTAATCGCTCGCTGATAGTTCGTGTAGCGGCGTCGCACTCTCTAGCACTTCTACGTAGGTGCGAAAGTGAGACGGCGCGCGTTGCAACGACGCTAGCGCCAAAAAAAATTGGTAGCAATAACAGGAACTAAATGAATGCACATTGTAGTTCATCGTTTGTTCGGTAGAGGCCGCACTGTTGATACTTGACGTAAAGCAATTATCGCGCAATTTCAGCTGTCGCGTTGCTGTTGCAAAGATAGGTAATAGCCCCGCCGGATAGTGTCGATAAAAGCCGCTCGTGCAGGGGTAACTGGTGAAAAAGGTTCTCAAGCCGCTTATAAGGCCTCTGACTTGGATTAGCGACTGTTATCACAACGTTCGGTTCGGTCAGTAGTCGGATGGGTGACCGTAAACTGGTATTACAACTAAGTGCTGTTGTCCTCTGATAATCAGAGGAAAACAGCCGTAACCGACGGGTTAACGTACCCTCTGAAACACGAAAGCGCTTAGTTGTAATGCCAGTTCACCCATCCGACACCTGATCGAACCTAACGTTGTTTAACAAACGTGATAGAATACGAACAATCTGTCAAGCGCCGCCATGAACGCTTACTTCACTTGTTCTACTTAAACCGCGACGCTTTTACAAGAGACATAAAAGCGCTCACTTCTTAAGTCTTCGTGCCGTTGACTGTACATTAAATTCATAATAACGAAAGAAACTACGTGTTTCTGATTGTAAGCCATTTCACACCACGCTGGATTAACATAAAAGACCTTGGAGGAAAGGAAGACATAGGAAACACTATATGGAACGACTTGTTCTGCAAGGACATTTGTAGTAAATGCAACATGGACACTCTCGAGGTCAAACCAAACTGTAAAGCTTGATCCCCTACCATGATTTTGTTTTTCGTTTACAGTGCAATAATGCAGTGGGTTACCATCTCCAAACTTTGAAATCCAAGATTTGAAGATTTGTCGATTTAAAGCCAGGACTATTTAAAGAGAGCAGGTATGTAGCAGGCCCAGGCAAAATTAGGTCTTACAATGACTCTTTAAAAAAAAATTAACTATGCTTAAAAACTATTCAGGACAGCCCAGAACATCCCATCTGAGAATTCACTTGTGGCCGAGTTGATTTATTCCAATATATTTCCTTTAAAAAAATATATATCATAAGTATAAAAATAGCATTAAAAAATTAAAAAATTACACCACTAAAGCCCAGCTCCTCAGCATCAGTGTTCAATCCTACTTCCTACTAATATTATAAATGCGAATGTATGTCAGTTTGTTTGTTGCTCTTTCACGCAAAAACTACTGAACGGATTTGGTATGTAGGGACTCCAAGTAGTGGACTAGCAGATAGGCTTATCTCGATATTCCCACGGGAACGGCAATCACGCGGGTGAAACTGCGGGCGGCCGCTAGTTTAATAACAAAATAAACAGTTACGATTTTAATCTACCATTGATATGATAATAACATATTATTATCAGCAACTCAGATAAATTGGCGAAACGAAATCGTCTAAGACGTAAAGTACATACACTACACTAGACTATGGGTAATTTACTAGATATGACGACACAATAAAAAAAACCACCTTTTCCCATACCGTTAATAATAAAAATCGCACATATTTAAGTAACTAATCGTAATTACCTGCCATATTGTATTTTGTAACACTTTAGTAACAATATTTAGAAAGTTTTTGAGTTTGGAGTTTAGAGTATTTAGATAGTTTTGGAGTTTACACACTTATTTTATTTATTTATTAATTCTTTATTGCAATGTGAAAAAATACAGCAAATGGCGGACTTAATGCCATGAGACATTCTCTACCAGTCAACCAGTAAGTTTGTTTGAATTACAGTGACGGCAATAAAGCTATAACATGACATAGAAATTAGAGCTAATAATATAATTAACTTAACAGAATAAAAGTGGTTATAGCTGTTTACTAAAATATATAATCATCTATTTACATCACTACATAGTATAAAACAAAGTCGCTTCCCGCTGTCTGTCCCTATGTCCCTATGTATGCTTAGATCTTTAAAACTACGCAATGGATTTTGATGCGGTTTTTTTTAATAGATAGTGATTTAAGAGGGATTTATGTATAATACATGGTGTCGAATACCACATTACACCGAAGCGAAGCGAGGGTGGGTCGCTAGTATATAATAAAACTGTAAAATTAAAATTTCTGTAAATTAAAAATATATACCAAACACTAATTGGAGACGACATAAAAACAGTAATAGAATACGTTGAGACCATTTTTTTACCAACGAGTACGGAGACGGTATATGCGTTTGGGGTAAGAGGTTGTTTGTTTGCTTGTGTATTGGTTTGTTTGTTTGTGCAAACCAATGTTACCATTTATCTCCAAAACTACTAGTCCGATTTTGATGCGGTTTGCAGTGATGGGTTCGGGTTTGATTGGTGCATGACCTTAAATAGGTGTTATGGTGACAACTCACTAGGGGGCGCTGCAGTAAACATTTGTTTTGCAACATTTATCTCCAAACCTACTGATCCGATTTTGATGCGGTTTTCAGTAATGGGTTTGGATTTGATTGGTGAATGTTCTTAAATAAGTGTTGCGGTGACAACTCATCAGGGGGCGCTGCAGTAAACATTTGTTTGATCAAAACTACTAGTCTGGTTTTGATGCGGTTTTCAGTATTGGGTTTTCTGTAGTACAATGTACATAATATCTATGCTCTCTAAAAAGTTTGAAATAAAAAGCAAAATCAATTTTTTTTTGATAACCCACGACAGTTAAAACGTATTTGAAAAAGGATAAAATAATTTAAAAACCCTCGACTTAATTATCCGGATCTGAATAAAGCTTTTTGTAACATGTAACCACTAGATCTGGCCGTAATATAGGCTACAATTTTGGATTTTGGAAATTTTGAAATCTGTAAAACCTGATGCAGGAAGGTAAGAGACGAGCTAAACTATAAGAGATATGGAAATAGCGCCTTAGCAAAAGTTGTTTAGTATGATGGGCATTTTCTGTTGACTTATAAAAAAACAGGGGTATAGGACATTTTTTCCATAAGATAATACAATACAACACTGGGACGCTCACGTCCAAGCGGTGAAGGCGCTAACAGTGTACCACGTTCGATATCAAGGGATGCAAAAGCTGATACATTAAGTCCACGCGAGCGAAGTCGCTGGCATCAACTAATACTATATAATAAATAAATATATCGATTTATATATATTACATTCATATTAAATATAAAGACACCAATGTCAAAATTGAAGGGAATCAGCGTAGGGATTTAAGGTAGTGTTCACGAACAAGCCTCTTAAACACAAATTTGCTGGGGGCTTTCCGAATGTCAAGGGGAGAGCATTCCAGAATCGAATTGCAGGGGTAGGGGTAGGAGAGGGTAAAAGAATAGGAGACGAAGCCAGAAGTATGGTACTGACGACCTGTTTGGCGCAGGGGTACTAACCCCACCTTCTGCGCCAGAGGTCCCGGGTTCGATCCCCGGACAAGACAAATATTTGTGTGCATGAACATGTCTATTTGTCTTGGTGTTTAATATGTATATTAAGTATGTATTTACAAAAAAAAAAGAAAAAAAGTATATAAGTATGTTTATCCGTTATCTAGTATCCATAACACAAGTTCTTCATGAAACTTAACGTGGGACTAGATAATTAGTGTGATTGTATGCGAATATTTATTTATATTTATTTATTTATGGGAGGGAGGGAGGAGGAGGAGAGTAAAAGGAGATTGCTGTTAGAGCGAAGATCACGTGGATGAGAAGAGCACAGTAATTTAAATCTAGACTTCAGGTAGTCTGGGATAAGCGGATCAAACAAAACGTTGAAGAGAACACAGACAACTCTCAGGTTTCTACGCTCCCCGTGGTAGTTTCTGGTCTGCTATCGGGGGCGTCCCCAGGTGGTGGATAGGGGAACGGCCTCTTGATATACCGGCTAGGGCTACCGGCATGCCGGCGCGAACCAAAACCAGAGCGGTGAGCAACCGCTTTCGAACGGTGACGGAGGTTTGAGAGGGACTACGTGGCTGTGTTTACACGGAAACGGAATGCTTTCGGATAGTACGCGTTTGATTGTGGAAATCTGAAAGGGATGACGCCCTATGAATTACATAGAGGCGGAAACCGTTAGAAAGTACACAAGAGGGTAGCGAAAGTTGCTTAGAGGCGGACGCTCGAAAACAGTGAGGACTGAGGGATAAGCGCGAGAAGCGCGCCTAGTGCCCCTTGGAAACTGACTTTTCGAGCTACAATGTGTGAGGGACTACGCCTCCATGTTTTCTTTAGAGGCGGAAACCGGAAGTTAGTACACACAAGTCTCTTAGTGGCGGACGCTCTGAGTGAGACAATGCCCGAAGGTGACGAAAAGTGTGCGGTAAAGCCGAAAGCCTATGTCTCTCTCTTTCGAATGCGGAGACCTGTAAGGACTACGCGTCCATATGGAGGCGGAAAATTATGGGTAGTACGAACTAGTGGGTCCCGGGCTCGGTTGGGAGACCTTGCTCTTTAAGTTTATGGACTCCAAGCTGGTTGGTGCGCATCCGTGCAGTGCGCTTTCTGGCGTTTGGGAGAAATCCTATGGGATGGCAGAAGTAGTTACTGCATCCCGAAGTGGGCTTGTTTCGGCAAGCAACCCAGTTGAGGCTATGGACCAATGCTACAACGATGGCCATGGCCGAGACACTATGGGAAGAAGGACACGGCGAGTGGTTTTTAGTGGGTAGGCCCATCGGCGGGAGAGTCCCACATAACCTTTTGTTTGCTCTCCCAGGCGACATAGGTACGCGTAACGCATTTTCCACTCGTTAAAAAAAAGCACGACAGTTGACGAAAGCTACCGATAATAATAGCTTGACATTTTTGCGCGAAGATGGTGGGTAAGCGCTGGGGCTTGTCACCTAAATTGTTCCTATGACTAAACAACGTAGTTATCAAACTGTCCAAACCAACGGAGCAAAGAAACTTCAAGGGCTTCAACGTCAGGCCTGCTGCGCTCTAACTGGATGTATGAGCACTGCCCCGACAGCGCACTTGAGGTAATGCTTAATATCAAACCATTGCACCTCCACATCAAGCAGGAGGCTGCAGAGACAGCGCTAAGACTCAAACACCTGGGTACAGTAAGGTATTAAAGGGTAAGGCATCTTAACGGCTTACTGGAGGAATGGCTTGACACCCTCTGTGACTCTGTGACCCCAACGAGTGACAAAGTCACGCCATCCTTCATCTTCGACAAAAAATACAGGGTACACCTGGAGGACGAACTCGACTTCAGGCAGCAGCACAAGGCTCTCCTGATATTCACCGACGGTTCCAAGACGTCATCCCGATTAGGTTCGGGGGTATTTTCAGAGGATCTTAACAAACAATTGCCTCTCCACTTAGTCCATACAAGTGGAGAGTTAGTTTTTCAAGCGGAATGTGTTAGTATTACACCAGCAGCACAAGCAATTATATCCAGAGAGGTAACAAACTGCGACATTTATATATCTCTGACAGCAAATCGGTACTACAGGCCCTGAATAGTAGTCGCAGCACATCAAGCCTAATACAAGAATGCTACAATACCCTAAACAAGGCAGATGCTTCCAATAATCTCACTGTCCAGTGGATTAAAGGCCACAGCGACACGAGAGGTAAAGATATGGCAGATGAGTTAGCGAGGCGGGGTTCAGATTCTACCCCTCTCGGACCAGAAACTTTTGCTCCCATCCCGGCTAGCTGGTATGATGGTAAGATCCGTGAGCACACAGCTAACTTGCATCCAAACTACTGGGACTCACTAGAGACGTACAGACAAGCGAAATTAGCATACCGCCGGCGGACGCTCGTCTCTCGGCTCTCCAGAGCTCTCCTTAAACTCAGTAGACCTGTTACGTTTGATAACAGAGGCCATCACTGGCCACGGTAACTTTAACAAGTACCTTTTCAATTAAGGTGTCACTGTCAGTCCACTATGCAGAGGCTGCATGGAGGAAGAAGAGACAGCTGCTCATGTCCTTTTGGATTGTGACGGAGTAGCCCCTTACCGAGCGAGGTACCTCAGCTCACCAGGCAGTCTCCGGGAAGCCGTCTCTGACGTGAAGGCTCTGGGAGCATTCCTGGTGGAGCTGGGATGGCTAGAGTGATCCGGCCTGACACCCTCCTCGGGACGCAAAATAGGCGCAAAAAGTCGTGTAAACAGGCGGAAACCGGCCGTATTGAATGAAGAAGAAGAAGACTAAGGGTTGTTTTATTTCAAATATATATATGTTGTTTATGTGCTCATTTTAAGTGTTAAGTATATGATCAATTTAAATAAGGTTTATGGTTTTTTTGTTTTGTTTTTGTGGACTATCTGGGCCCTTAGCCAAAGTAACAATTCAAAAACGATAACGTAGTTCGACAAGAATTAAATGTATGGGATTGGCGGATTGGCATAGGCCGCGCTAAGTCACGTGGTCTTGCCGCAAGTTAATTGGCGAATATAGACAATAACGAATCGAACTATCGTTTCGCTACATAACGATGTCACTTTGTCTACGGGCCCAGGATACAGGCGGTATCAATTGCATCAACTACTTACCTGTTAAATAATAATAATAATAATAATATATCTTTGCCATATCATATAATTAAAAGAGTCGATAGCAATATTCAAATTCTCTGCTTTCGTTTTGGCGTAGAGTGAGAGATTGTCTGCATACAGATGGTAATAGGAGGTAAGATATACAGTAAGAGAATTTATAAATAATGAAAACAGAAGAGGAGAGAGAATATCGCCTTGCGGAACTCCAGCTTGCAAGTTGCACCAATCCAACAGAGCCCTGTCAACACGTACAATGGTGGTGATCGCGAAAATAAGAGGAAAACCACAATTGCGCCGACAAAGAAAAACCACAATTGCGCCGACAAAGAAAAACCACAATTGCGCCGACAAAGTAAAACCCCAAACGAGAGAGCATGGCTAACAGGATGTCATGATCAACTGCATTGAACGTGTTAGAAAAATCAAATAAGATTAACACAGTCATCACACACTTATCACTTAAAACATGGCGATTTTCCAGTTGCATAAATCACATCTATATTGTATGACTGAAACTTGACTGGAACTTTAACAGATATTTAGTAATAAACCGTAACCAAACCTATCGCATTAATCTTTTTTCAAATATGTATTATACAAAACAATTATTTGCTTATTTATGCAACAACGATATTATCTAGACTGTAATGTGAGGACAGTTGCAAATAATTGTCTGATAAGTTATTAATAAACTTAGAATTAAAATTACTTTTGTTATGGTACAATCAGTTATAAACTTGCATTATTACTTTATGAATAAATATTTATTCCTATCTTATGGCTATAACATTATAAAATGGATATAATGTCAAAATGTTAAACAGAAATGAAACTGCTGAACTATGGAATCTCGAGCACTTAAGGTGCGTTTCCACTGAGGCAAATACAAGAAGACACAAGGTGTTTTTTCCAATAGTCATACTTTTGGAATCTACATTGACTTTTCATTTAACTTGTTTGCAACTAAAATTCAACATTTGCAAACAATGGTGAAAGTATCAGACAGCCAGTAATAAAGAGCTACCAGCTAATTGCCTGAGGCTATAACAGTGGTCCAGACAAGTGTCATGGCACCAAAACAAAAAAAACAAAGCAGCCTAACAACATATTGCAGGATTTGATATATTAATGTTATAAATGTAAAAGTATGTCAGTTTGTTTGTTACTCTTTTACATAAAAACTGCTGAACAGATTTGGATGAAATTTGGTATGTAGGGACTTCAGGTACTGGACTAACACATAGGCTACTTTTTATCTTTTTAACGAGAACCACGCGGGTAAAACCTTTAGTTAAGTAATCAAAATAAAAAAGATAACTCACGCAATCACCGAGCTTGAAGTGTGCCTTGAATGCCATGTTAGCTTCATCAGAGAGATCTTTCATTGCATCTTCCAAATTAGATTTGTCCAACACATCACCGTTGGGGAGAAGACTTTTAACATCCAAACTTGAATCTGGAGATGTTCTGAGAATGATGAAGGATTCATCATCACTGTTGTTATCTACTTTGGTGGCCATGTTCCAACATAAAACTGTAAAAAAAATGCTTCTCTTCTTTATATGATACTTATATACTATAAAAATAAATGTGCACCCCCTCCCTCCCCTTCGCACCCAGTTCACTAAATTCAGACTCAACTAAAGTAAATTCGTATCCCTTTTTATCTTATCTTTACTTAACTTTAAATAGATATTGGCAAGATTTATATCATGCAAATATGTGAAATTCACAAATTATTTGTTTACAGTGTAAACAAATAGGTTATCAATGGACTTGTGTATAAACTTTACACACAAGTCCATTGATAACCAACAACAGTAAACAATGTAGCAAATAACTCTATGTAAACACTTATCATATCATAACCATACAGCTAACCATTTTACTTTATAATAAGTTTACAAAACTTACCAAAACTTCTATGAGATGTTGTTGATATAATTGTTGGTAATAGTCAATATTAAAATAGTGATCTTACAACCCTGATTATGAAGAGTTCTAAAGTCTAATCTACTTCCTTCCTGCCTAAAAATCTAAAAATAGTGAAAAAGTCCCCGTTTCCAAGAATATGACACAGATTTTTCTACTCACGGGCACTTCGTAATATTCTACGGTATTACTTAAAATTTGTAGTTGTAGTAGATAAAGAAAATTTCAACACTGATCGATAGAGCCTGATAACAAAACCTTATCGACGTATTAAATTCACTGCACATGACACAAATAATGGGCTAACAAGCACCTATTTTATTTTTTGCGATTGCGACGAAACGAACGAACAAAACAAACATACACATGTATAACACAACACACATAGGGATGCAAACGATAAATCGATATTTTAAAACATCGGGGTATCATTCATAAACATCGATGTTGAACAACAAGAAAACATCGATACATCGTTCATTATGAACAATGTTTTATGAACGATGTTCTATTGCAACGACAATGACAACGAGGAACTATTTGTTGAAAGGCACTATAAACTGTGTCATTCGCACCGCGTCGCGGCTTTCGTGTGTGTTTGTGCATTTTCACCCAAAACTGAAATTGAAAATCTTTAAAGTGAATTGAAAACCTCGTGATTTTGTATAACTAGAACCGGTAAGCATCCAGAAACAGTGTTATGTAAGTTGTAAGTATGTTCAATTGACGTAAAAAAGTCTACTTAGAAATTTATTGGTTATGTTCGATAGATGGTTGTTTTGTCAAGTTATGACGCTTTGAGCTAGGCCAGACATTTGTGAAATACTATTATTCATAATTTAATCTTCCGTTTTATTATTATTTTAAGTAAATAATTATCATGATTACCAAAACAAATCTAACTATATCAATCAATTTATAGGAAAACGCTTTTTCTCCGTATTTGAAGGGCGTACTTGTCAACCCTTGCTAGTATTTTAAAAAACATCGAAAAAACATAGATATATCGTTCATAATCGCTATTTTTGACATCGATATTTCACTTTTAAAAACAACGATATTTTGATATCGATGTTTTAATGAACGATGTATGTTGCATCCCTAACACACATGACACACGCGGAAATTTTTTTGACATTGACATTATGCTGTCTGCCGATGACACTGACATTTTGTTTTATTTTTATTTATACGAATGACTTTGGTGTCTGACTTTCATCCTCGTTCTCAAATAATTGATCAAAGAAATTGTATGAGTTTTGTTTTAAATCAAACGTGCAATGCAAGCATACATGTTGTAGCAATACTCATATTTGATTGATCTTCATATAATGCTGCGTACACGGGATCATTTTCGTTGACATAAATTTTAAATAGAAAAATATTGGAAAAAATTAACTCGGCCACAAGTGAATTCTCAGACGGGAATCGAACCCGCAACCTTTGGAAATCCGGTCCGGAAAGAGCATTGGACCGGATTTCCAAAGGTATAAAAATAGCATTGAAAAAATGCAAAAATTACAAAATCATAAAATAATGTATTAATTTATGGTAAATTTTAAATAGAAAAATATTGGAAAAAATTAACTCGGCCACAAGTGAATTCTCAGGCTGGAATCGAACCAGCGACCTTTGGAAATCCGGTCCAATGCTCTAACCGCTGAGCTACCGAGACTTGCGAACCACCGTCGAAATTCTCCAATACTTTTATATTTTTAATACGCTGTAGGCCAGCGTTGTTACATCAATGCTAGGAAATATCCTTGCATTCGAAAGAAACATCTTTTCAGGTGTTTAACGATCGATTAAGATGCAACTGCCAATAATTTATGATTTTGTAATTTTTGCATTTTTCAATGCTATTTTTATACTTATGGTAAATTTTAAATAGAAAAATATTGGAAAAAATTAACTCGGCCACAAGTGAATTCTCAGGCTGGAATCGAACCAGCGACCTTTGGAAATCCGGTCCAATGCTCTAACCGCTGAGCTACCGAGACTTGCGAACCACCGTCTACCATAAGTATAAAAATAGCATTGAAAAATGCAAAAATTACAAAATCATAAAATAATGTATTAATTTGGCTTGAACGTTATTCGAAGCTTAGATTTAGATTTGAGATAGGCACTACGTTTCCCGCCTTTACCTTTATATGTCTGTCTCTTTATAACATCCGTTCCCCTCTACCCATGGCAGTAGGGAGAGGGAGCCTACCATCAACTGTAATGCGATTCATTTTAGGTTACTTTCAGGTAGTAAGAGCGGGACGCCGCTAGACGCGCTATATGGCAGCATCCCACTCTCACAACCTACAATGAATTGCATTACAGTTGATGTGATGGTAAGGCCCCAGGTCACTTTCACTTTCATCATTGGACTTGTACATTACTACCTAATTTGATCATTGGCGTCTTGTTTCTCGCCGTGAACGGTTATGTGCTTGGTACCGGGTTTTACCCTAACCACACTCTGGATCTTTTCCACTGTCCCAAATGACACCCTTACCACCACACATTTGGATCAGTGGCCAAATGTGGCCACTGATCCAAATGTGGCTACTAATCCAAAAAAGGCAACTGATCCAGATGTAGCCATGGACCCAAACGTGGCACTTATCAAATGTGGCCACTGATCCAAATGTGGCAACTTATCCAGATGTAAATTGACCCAAATGTGGCCCTTACTTACCCAAATATGGCCACTGATTCAACCAAATTTAGCTATTGCTAGAAATGTAGCCCTTACCCAATTAAATATGGCCACGAATTGAAATATGGCAAAATGATCCAAATATGACGTTAACTCTTTAAAAAAAACAACAAAAAAAAACAAAAAAAGATAGTGTGGTTTGGTGCCCAACCAGCAGTAGGGGTGATTCTCTGGCCGCGATCGGGAACGGGAACGTGAGTAGCTCTGGGATCGTCTCCTTGAAAATCTTGACTGAGATCGTGCGTGATTGTCTTCGCAACTCCATGTTCAATACCTCCATTCGCTTGCTCAGTTCAGCAACGGTCCGGTTGAGGCCTTCAAAAGCAGTACCTGGCGATCCGGCGGTTGAAAGTGCAAGTGAATGAGTTACTTGCCCGGTCACTTGCCCGGTGATTTGACTGGCAACTTGACTTGAAACATGCCCAGCTACTTGACCGCTTACTTGCATGGTTACTGGAATGATTTCGTTAATGCGGTCTGCTAACTCCGCCATATCTTCCAGACTCATCTTCGCCTGCTGCGCTGCTATACATGTCTGAATGTGCATTGGTAGTCGACTCGCCCAAATTGTACGAATTTATTTATTTGAATATACAATGTGAACTTACAGCTAAACCAAAACTTCTCATTCATAATGAAGTCGTTGGGGACAGAAGGTCCAGCGAGGTGCTGTAGATGCCGTAAGAATTGTGTGGGCTTCCTGTCGCCGAGCTCTTCATGCATTAAGAGCTGTTTTATCTTACGCTCTTGAGAAGCAGAAAGCCTGCGTACCAATTCACTTTTCAATTTGTTGTACTTGCCGGTTGCAGGTGGGGTCACAACTAAATCTCTTACTTGTGCCATATGCTGTGATTCTAATTGCGCTAGGTCGTAGTAAAACTTCGTGGCGTCTTCGCGAATGCCGGACAAAATGAACTGACCTTTAAGTTGTGAGAACCATAGTCCTGGGTCGTCAGGGTTGAAAGCTGGGACTTTTACTCCCACTCGGTAGGATTCTATGGCGGCAGGGGCGTCGGCAAGCTTGGCAGCGTCTTCTGATCCTGCAGGCTCCGGCGTAGACATCCTAGGTTAAGGTCTTCTTAACTTACTCCGGACGTCTCGGTGGTCACCAGTGAAGCGACTTACTATTATACCTAGCGAGTAGCGAGTAGCGAGAAGCGTATTTAAAACCAGCAACAAACTTTCAGTAAGGTGCTCCTAAACGGGTCACATTTTATAGTCACATTTTATCAGTAAAGCCAAAAGCGACTATCAGCTCAAACTATCGCAGCTAAATAAAATTGACGTCATCAATGTCCAGGAAACGCATACAAAAAATAATGACGACCTCAATCGAAGAGGCACATTACCTGGCTATACTCTTATAAAAGCAGTTCACCACGCGAAATACGGCATCGCAACCTATACGAGGACGCTAAACGGCGTGCGATTTCTTGATTGGTGCGATCGGGACCGGGTTTACACGATAACTATACAAGTAAATGATACTATCATTATGAACAATTACAAACCACCAAATGTCCAGTGTCCTCCTGCCACAACACGCCCATCCTAGCATTTATACAGGCGATTTCAACAGCCACCACACTTTATCGCCACGCGCTATCGCAGTACTGACAACAACGGAAGTGCTCTGGTACAGTGGATGGAAATTTGCGACCTACACCTGTTTTTGGACGCAAAAGATAAAGGGTCCTTCCATTCGGCAAGATGGTGCAAGGATTATAACCCTGACCTTACGTTTGTCTCGCTCGAACATCTAAATCAGCCTTTGCCTACTAGAAAAACTTTTCTACCAGACTTTCCGAACAGTCAGCATCGCCCTATCCTCTTAGAAGTAGGTCTCAAAATCCCGTTGGCAAACTCGATCCCATTACCAAGATGGAATTTCAAATAAAGTAACTGGGAAGGCTTTTCCAAAGACCTAGACTCAGACCTTGCATCAGCGAACTTAGAACCGAACGCCTCCAACTATGAATCCTTTGTGGAACTCGTAATTAAGGCAGCAAAGAAATATGCCAAGAGGATATAGAAAGGAGTACATACCATGTTGGTCAGCCCAGTGTGAGGAACTTTTCAATAAATTCAAGCAAACCGAAAATCACAGTATCGGTGCTGAACTCCTGAAGTCTTTGAATACTCAAAGAAAAGCAAAATGGGAAGCTATAGTTGAGGAAATGGACTTCAAAAGATCGAGTCGTAGGGCATGGCGCGTGCTAAATGGACTTACTGGAAACAACTCCCTCCAAAACAAACAACTGCTGTGAAGCCAGACGCCATTGCAAATCGAATGGTGGAGGTAACAAGAACCAAAAGAAATGCATCGTTCACAAAGCAAGTCAGAAAGGAACTCACCAGGCTAAAGCGAGACTGTCCAACAGGTCAAGAACCCCTTGTAGACCCTTTACTGTCGGGGAAACATTAAGGGCTATAAAATTACTAAAAAATAACAAAGCGGCTGGCCCAGATAATATCTACAATGAATTCCTCCGGCATATGGGTCCACTGGCGGTGATGTGGCATATGTGATATGACGTGCTTCAATTTCATCCTCATGCACAACAGACTTCCAAGACAGTTCAAATTAGCCAAAGTGATAGCTATTGTAAAGCCAGGTAAATCCGAACATCAACCTGAGAACTATCGCCCGATAGCACTTTTAAGCTATACCTTTAAGTTACAAGAACGAATGCTACTTACCCGAATAGAGCCACTCATAGATTCAGCGACTCCTGTCGAGCAGGCGGGCTTCCGACAAGGCAGAAACTGTACCGATCAAGTGCTAGCCCTTACCACCTACATCGAAACCGGATACCAGAGAAACCTAAAATCGACAGTAGTTTTCATAGATCTGACTGCGGCGTATGACACTGTGTGGAAGCATGGCCTTGTCAAAAAACTGCTATCCATAATCCCCAGCAAGGAAATCGTCGATCTCAAAACAAGCATGCTGAGCGAGAGGGAATTCGAGGTATATCTAGGTAACGCTAAAAGTCGCAGACGTAAACTCAACAACGGACTACCCCAAGGGCCTGTGCTAGCCCCAAAGCTGTTTAACCTTAACACCCACGACCTACCTGAAACCTCAGCTACTAAATTCATATACGCGGATGACATTGCACTCGTTGCCCAAAGCAGATCTATAAACATTGGAGAGGAGATCCTTACCGCTGACCTTGCTAAGCTCTCTGAGTACTTTGATTCCTGGCGTCTAATTCCTAGTACCAGCAAGACCGAGGTATCATGCTTTCACCTTAATAACGGCCTCGCTAGTTACCAACCCGAAATACATTTCAACGGTCAAAAACTCCAGTTCAACCCATTTCCTAAGTATCTCGGTGTAACTTTCGATAGATCACTCACATACAAGGAACACCTTACAAAGCTGGGTCAAAAACTTTCAACTCGCAACAACATACTCCACAAACTATGCGGCACTACTTGGGGAGCCTCCGCCGACTGCGGAGTACTGCTTGAAATGACCAGTCTGGCTTGAAAGCGCGCACACAAATAAAGTGGACAAGATAAGTTGAACGAGACAATGCGTTGTGTTTCTGGAACCGTAAAATCTACACCGCTAAAGTCAAAGTCAAAGTCAAAGATTTTTATTCAAATAGACTTATAGATAAGTGCTTTCGAATCGTCCAATTTTTTTTTTCCTACCAGCCATTCAGGCTACATTGGCTCCCAGCCCACAGTCACATAGCTCCACCGCATTTGCGACGAACGCATGCTCTAAAGAGAGAGTTCGATAATATTGAATCCCAGGCTGCACTACCTGTCCATAAGGAATTCGTCTACCCACCGCCGCATAGACTAAAATCAAGGCATCCTCCATATGCATCTGCCAAATCGCTCAGACACATCTTAACTAACGACCTCTGGAAAAGAGAGTGGAACGAGGCGATGACAGATGGCACTTATGCCAAGACCATTGACCCCACATCTAAACCAAAGGGATTTAATCTGCCGCGTAAACTGTGGTGCCGTCTCAACCGGTTAAAAACAGGGCACGGTCGTTGCAACGCCTGTCGACATAAATGGGGATGGTCAGATAACCCAATTTGCGACTGTGGTGAGGAGGCTCAGACTATGGAACACATCGTGGAGCGATGCCCTATTCGCGCGTATGCAGGACCTAGTAGTAATATGAACGAGCTAACACCCGACTTCATTAATTGGCTCCGAGACCTGGACATTGACTTATAATTAAGAATTAGATTTTTATAAAATTTAGTATTAAGCAATTTTGACTTTTATATATTAATTACTCCTTTGCCTATTTCATGTTATCATACGATTAAATAAATACTTGAACAATACTTTTTCTAAATAAGTTGTATTCTTATATGAAACGCTGCTTGTTTCGAGTAGGCAATTTCGAGACTGCCTACCGGTAGGTATTCAGTATTTAGCGTAAGGAAAATCTTAGTGGGTCAGTGTTGTATAGAAGTTTTAACTAAAATAAAATCACTTTAACACTTATTGTACTTATATTTATTTAGATTTTGAATGAGGTAGGTACTGCGTAATTGCCTATATGGAATGCACGCAACTGGTGCCAATGATTGTACTAAGAGTGAAAATGACTGTACTTTTGGCCGATCTTAGACATTTTCTCTTTTTTTCGTTAAAAAAGAGAGATCTTTACGTACTAAAATGTTTTGTGAATTTAAGAAATATACATCAATGAATAATTTTAAAATAGTAAATCTTGTCTAAGTATGTTATAGAAATAATAATTAACAATTGTAGGTCAGGCAGGTTTTTCTTAAAGCGCCAATCATTATACAGTTTACCCTATTTGCATTTTAATTACAATAAAATTTTTGAAGTGTGATTGTATGTTTCGGGGTATTTCAAACAGTGTTAACGGCTGAACCAAGGCAGTCAATTTAATACTGCGGTAAAAATATTCTTTTAGAAAAAGCCTATTTAGAGAAGACAGATTGTAATTTAATTATAATTTGTATTTTTGTTACGTTTAATTTATTGTGCAAGTAAAGCTTAAAAAAATGTTACTAATTTATAAGTCATAAAAGAAGCACTTTGTGATTTGTCTAGTGTGTAAGTTTGTTGCAGTGCCCCCATGGCGTTGTTGTACAAGAAAGCAATAAAAATATATTAATATTAATATGAATTTAACTATTATCGGATTGCCAAAAAGAAAACATACTATTGAATTAATTAATCGATTATATAAACTATCTATAAAGAAAACTTTACTAATGAATTAAACTTAAAAAAAGTAAGGCAAGTAACACCAATAACGAGGCAAAGGCAACATGGGTCTATAACCTTAGCCTGTTCTTATTTTATTTATAGGAACAAACTAAAAAAAAAACTATCATGTCAATGTCAGTCAGTCATTGTTTCTGATAAATACGGTCATTGCCAGCGTTGGCACCAGTTGGCAGATTCGTACCTTTTGGTACGATTTACGTACTATTTGTCGTACCTTTGATGTACCCCCTCCACAACGTACTATTTCATACTTTCCATTCCCATTGACTTCCAAAATGCTTTATGAGCTCGGGGCTGGTTGTCTAATTTTGTAATGTATCGCAAACCTTTTCAATTTCTCATTTGCAAGAGATTTACATACTTCAGGCCGTCACTATAATAACATTTGATAGGGTTTGTTAACTAAATGGACAACATTTCAAAAATATATAATGCAAATTTTCCTATGCATAATAAAACTAGATGTTAAAATACGAGACACGTATTTTTTATTTTTATTATTAGCATTATATTTGTGTATTAAATCCGTATTTCAAAACTTGCTCATTCTAAAAGAGCGTAAGTGCGTTCTCAGGAAGTTAAATTGGTAAGGCTGTTGCTTATTTCGGATTTAAAAAAACTGACGTAATGGTTTCTAGTAGTGATGTGACAGTGGCAGAACTCAAATATCGATTACTACATAAAAGTTGTAATTTTCGTTATTTAACCAAAACATGTTTTAAAGATACTTTGGTTAAGATAAAAAAAACTTAATAAAAAAAAGAAAATTTATACGCACAAATTCGCGTTCATGAACAATATATACATTTTGGGTATTTAGAATTGAAATGTATATCAAACCATATTGAAATTTAAGGTCAGGGGCCTTACCATCAACTGTAATGAGATACATTTTAGGTTACTTTTAGGTTGAGAGCGCGGGATGCTGTCATACGGCGCGTATAACGGCGTCTCACTCTTACTACCTAAAATGAATCGCGGTACAGTTGATGGTATGGCCCCTGGTATTTCATTAGTGGAACAAAAAATAACCACTTCGTTAAACACACACAAATTTCTGACCCGTGGTAGGAGGACGGGTCCTGGTGTCGCGTGGTGGTTTACCTAGCAAACATAAAAAGTAAATCTATTCAGCAATAATCATAAAAACAATGTATTCCAAAAAACTCAAAACAATCACAAACTGTTTTTTCATGAGGTTTTATTGGCATTATGTAAATTAGAAAATATCGAATATCGATATCTTAGATTTTGATCGCTCTTTCACTACTTGAATTGACTGTCATTGTCAACTCAGCCAGAGACAACCATTTTTTTTTATATTAGACAGAAATGAAAAGGAATGACGGGATCAAATGCCTGACTTTCTCGATTTCGACTACATTTTAGTTTTTATTAAATATCTCACAAATTACCGATCAGAAAATTCTAAAATAAAAACTGTGAGCTTATGACACTAAAACCTCGAAATGATTTTTTTTTTTTAGTGCCTTATAGAAAATGAAATGTTGTCCACCTGTTTTTGTGCGGCCCGAGGTATAGCTAATAGTTTAAATGATAACTTGAACAGTGACCCAAAACAGAATGCATAAAATAAAATGTGCCTAGCAATTATAAATGTTTAAGAAATTGCGCATAATTTATTTTGTATCTCTGCGAAGCTTCATTTTAATAATGAGGTTATTAAAAAACAAATAGGTACCTACGGCAATCGTATTTCGACACATTTAGAAGACGCATTGAGGATTGCATGCAGTTCAAAAGATACCAATATGGACGAATTCATTGAGGAAGTTCAACACCATAATATTCTTAAATTACGATAAAAGTAATTAGGTAGTTATAAAATTGTTTTTTGTTACTCTTTCACGCAAAAACTACTGAACCGATTTGAATGTCATTTGGCAGAAAGATGGAAGATAGCCTGAATTAACACATGGGCTATCTTTTCCCCGATATTCCCACGGGAACGGGAGCCACGCGAGTGAAACCGCAAGTGGCTGCTAGTATAGTATATGTATGCGGCCCGGTAGGGATACCCAAATTGATTTAAGTGCCCTTGACCAAAAAAGTGTGACGACCGCTGGTCTAAACAAAATGACACATGAAAATATACTTTAAACGTATGGAGAAGTGTCGAATTAAGTGTCATTTAAAAGATCATTCGTTCTGAAAGGGATAGTAACTATAAGTTACACAATTCCTCCATATTATCACTATCACAATTACAACACCTTTGGAAGGGATCGTGATAGATTATGCCTTTGCCTTTGTCATGGCACAAACAAAGTACGGTAAAAATTAAGGAATGCTCTATCTGGGAAGGATATTTATCATTCGATTTACTGGTACCAACAAGAAGGTAATATAAAAAAAAATCTTTTATACCTATATATATTATATTTTTTGTTTGGCCATTTTCCTACGAACATGTATGTTTGTTTTATAATATGTTCGCAGCCATTTTCGTACTATTTCGCGAGTCCGGACGTACCTTTTTAGAGAAGACTACAGGCAACACTTGGTCATTCCATTAATTTTTAGGCTACATAATATCACAGAGTACATTTTAACAAAGAAATATAAAATTAATTTAATTTGTGCTGTGTGCTCTGCTCGTGATCTCGTTGCCCTGCTGAGCAGTTTATTTTTGCGAAATTTTACATTGTAAATTTATTAAAAATAACAGAAATGTCTAATGAGAACACTTTGGATTTGCATTATGTGCATCAAAGTTTTCAGCGTAGTCTTAAAGAGGAAGATGACGTTGTTATTGAAGCTTACATAGATGGTTATAATGAATTAGTGAAGTGAGTATCCTTAACACTTATACTTTGTGAACCCATATGCTTCGATGGTCTGCTTATTATAGCATTTTCCAGGTTCTTAAACCTCATCGGATCTGTGTTTTCATTCGTGAGTAGTGATGTCAAGAGTAAAATAAAAGTGATGGAGAAACACAGAGAAGGCGACAGTGCAGTTTACTATGAATCATTTAAGAAAATGATGAAGTATGAGAAAGAGACAAGCCTCCACGACAAAAGTGGGTTTGTATCAGGCTCCAGGACAATGCTACGCTTGCATAGAGGATTAGGTTAGTAGAAACAATGCAGTCAGTCATCATTACTGCTAATGAAACAGATATGGTCTAGACTATTATAGGAGTTATTTAAATGAGACATAAAAATCAAAAAATGTTTTACCTAAAAATTACACTTCTACAAAAAATCTACAATTCTGACTGTTTTTAAATTCTTTATGAGATATTTTTAGTGTAATAAAAACTAAACTAGTTTAGAGGCCTTTCCTGGACTTTTCCATTATACTGGCAGATCTCTGAACAAATGAAGGCTACAGATAAATAAAATAAAAATAAAAAACTAAACTACTATCAGTGAGAGTGAAACTTATGTTCAATAACTTGTTTTAGATTTCATCAGATTGTTTCTGAAGCGTCTCAGCGAGGCTGAAGATGCAATGAGTACATGCGGAATGTGTCAGGGCTCCTACAATGAAACCCTGGCAGAGTTCCATCCCTGGTACATCAGGAAAGCAGCTACATTGGCAATGCATGCGTTGCCTTCCAAACCGGATTTACTGAAAAAAGTAAGTTTCATGAAACATCAATATGACTCAAAAAAGTTAAGGGTCCCATATATATAAAGTTTAGCTTTCAGCTCTACTGTATAATCCGTTTAGGTATAATGTGGCCTATAGGTAAGCTTGCATCGGCCAGAGCGACTGAAGCCCATTTTAACCCTGTTCCCGTAAGAATATCGGGATAAGTATCCTATATTCATAACCAGGCTATCTACTATCTGTGTAACAAATTTCGTCTAAATCCGTCCAGTAGTTTTAGAATTTATTCATTGCAAACAAACAAACAATAGATATGAAATGTCAATTATATTTTATTAGTTTTTGTCACCCATGAAGAGCTAGTGTTTTAAAACATACAGCCTAATTTAATTAAGTTTAAATGTTTATATTTTCGTACTGTCTGCTTAAAGATAAAGATAATTTATTTGTTTAGTCTTAGTTGTGTATCATGTTTTAATCATGTAATGTTCTTAGAGTGTTATCTGTTTGTCTTGTTTCTGATTCACCCATGTGTCCAGCAGAATACCAGAGCAGCAAGCAGCTTGCTGCTTCTACTAAGCTGGACATAGTTTGGCATTACCAACAATGCACAATATTTGGTTTTAGTTGTGTGTCTTTTATTGTAATAAAAGAGATCATACTTTTGAGCCTTTTACTTTTCAGTAAAAGGCTTAGAACTTGTATACCTTGAGTTAGAGTAATACTACAACTTGTGTGCCATATCAACTAATGCTCCGAATGACCAGTTCTAACCATACATACCATTTTTTTTGTTGGCTGGTACCTACTTTCAGAAAAGGCCCAAAATGTATGGACTCTGAATGATCTCCTTTGTAATGCTGTGTTGTCGTCGTTTTGGTTCTAAAATAAATGTATTTTCTTCTTCTTTCCTTGTTAATTATTATAATTTCCATCATCAGCCTGTGGACGTCCACTGCTGGACATAATGCCTCTTCTAGCTTACGCCTATTGTGGCGTTTATAGGAGGCTATTAGCCTACTGCTACCACGCTGGTTTCCAATGCGTCGAGCTCTTAGTCGACTCTTACGACATCCCAGGCTTGTAAGGGAGTGGTGACACTTGTATTCTTAGACTGTCACCACACGGCACGTATTATAACTTATTTGAATGTTATTTCTCAATTGTTTAAAGCTAGAGCATGATTAATGGTTTCTTTCTTCGGGCGTCTACTGCGTTAGGCGGGTGCACGGCGCGGGTCGACATAGATTAGAGCTTAAAAGACATAATGTCAGAAAACGAGCTATCTATGTCGATGCGTGGTCGTCCTCTTCGTGCATCCGCTTAGCGCAGCGGCCATATCATCTTTTCTTCACCAGCCATTTTAATCTCAACTGCTTGGCAGCAGGTGACAGGCCTTTCTTCCTTTTGAGGACCTTGTGCAAAATTTCCTCGCTCATCCTACTATCCTACTAATCTATATCTATAATAATATTATAAAGAGGAAAGATTTGATTGTTTGTTTGCATTGAATAGGCTCCGAAACTACTGAACGGATTTTGATGAAATTTGGTACACAGATAGTAGATAGCCTGGTTATGAACATAGGATAATTTTTATCCCGATATTTCCACGGTATCGGGAACCACGCGGGTGAAACCGCGAGCGGTCGCTAGTAATAATAATCTATACTACTATCGCAAAAGAGGAAAGGTTTGATTGTTTGTTTGCATTGAATAGGTTCCGAAACTACTGAACGGATTTTGATGAAATTTGGTACACAGATAGTAGATAGCCTGGTTATGAACATAGGATAATTTTTATCCCGATATTTCCACGGTATCGGGAACCACGCGGGTGAAACCGCGAGCGGTCGCTAGTAATAATAATCTATACTACTATCGCAAAAGAGGAAAGGTTTGATTGTTTGTTTGCATTGAATAGGTTCCGAAACTACTGAACGGATTTTGATGAAATTTGGTACACAGATAGTAGATAGCCTGGTTATGAACATAGGATACTTTTTATCCCGACCCACGGGAACGGGAACCACGTGGGTGAAACCGCGTGCGACCGCTAGTTATATTATAAATGCGAAAATATGTCAGTTTGTTTGTTCCTCTTTCACACAATAACTACTTATCGGATTTGGATGAAATATGGCATGTAGGGACTTGAAGTAGTGGACTAACACAAAGGCTACTTTTATCCCGATATTCCCACGGGAACGGGATCTACGCGGGTGAAACCACGGGCGGCCGCTAGTTCTTTTATTGAAATTAACTTATTACCTATATACGTACATCTTATGTTTTCGCGCGCACTGTTCATTGAAATAAAACAACTTTTACGGATATCAAACGCGCTATATTTAACGAACTAAGTTGTAATTGTAATTGTCCGTATTTTTGTGAACTGCCAGGTAGTCTTTAGTTTTCTCTTTTCTTAATAATAAAGATTTAAAATAATAATTAAATTAAAATATTAATTGTTGCCATAGTAAATGTATAACCGTATCCGAACGGTAAAAAAATTAAATTAACTTTTCGAGGGTAGACTTATAAGTAGCCAGTCATCCCGTGACCACGGTAACTGAAAAGGTGCCGAAACGTCGGGAAAATCAAAAAACCCCTAAAAAACCAAAAAATACGGACAATTACAACTTAGTTCGTGAAATATAGCGCGTTTGATATCCGTAAAAGTTGTTTTATTACCTATATATTGATTTTTATTATAAATTATACTGTATATTTGCAATATGACCAAAGACTTGTTTAATATTTTTAGTATAAGTAATTCACTATCAAACATAAATGGTGAGTAAAAATAAATCAATGGATCTGATAAAGCCGCCACTGCGAGCAATCTGGCGACGTCATTCATTATCTACAAATGTTTTTGTTCATTCTTATCTATGTTCTAATCAATACTTTTAATAATTAATAATCTCCAACTTCTCCAACATAAGTACTTTATGAATTTTGGTAGATACAGTCAGAGAACAAATCAAAGTACACCTTAATTTATTGCGATAAGGTTCATTTTTGTAAAATAATTCGGTATTTAAGTAGATTTGAATGCTCCTATTATTTTGACCGACTGTACTTGTCACAAAGAAATTCTCCCTTCTCTTGTAATTAATGTGTAGATGTGTCTATTTATTAAGGTGCACAAATTCTTTTCCAATATGTGTATTCTATTATAGGTGACACTGTGTTTTTACATTAACTACTTATTTATATTTTTAGTACATAATAACTAAAATGGAATTATACCGTAATAAATCCTTAATAAAAAGTATTACTAAACGCCTTGCATATTGACGATTTGGCGCCATATAAATTGAAAGTAGGTATTTTATTGACGTTCACCGCTCAATGCCATAACGTTTAGCGCTGTTGGATATTGATTTTGCATTCACGCATTAAACGTAGTCATGATCATGAACTCTAATATAAATCACTTGATAAAAGGACAATGGGCATTTTCATATGAGTTGCGTCCCAGCCCTTGTAACAAGTTGCGACTAGTATATACATATTTATTTAGGCTTTTTTATGACTAATAATCCAATTTTCTATTACAATTGCGTGCAGGTCAAAAGTTAAAGGGCCTCAAGTGAAGAAAAGGTTTTTGTATTAAATTATGTTTTAATCGTACTTTTTATACATTTTGTGTTACATATCGTTATAATTCGATAGTGTCAGCCTCATGACACCCGCTACTGGGTATAGGCCTCCCCTAAGGATCTCCACGACGATCGGTCCTGCGCTGCTCGCATCCAGCGGCTTCCCGTGACCGCGCACTAGATTCTCGGTCCACCTTGTGGGGGGCCCTGCCCACGGAGCGTCGTCCGGTGCGCGGTCGCTATTCCAGAACCTTTTCGCCCCAACGGCAATCGGTCCTTCTCGCTATGTGTCCCACCCACTGCCACTTCAGCTGAGCAATCTCTCCTTTGCACGCTGGGTGACCTTGAGCCTTATCAGACCCATAATTAGTGACCACGTTTCACTGCCGTAAGTCATCACAGGCAACACACACTGTCATAGACTTTCATCTTGAGACACTGAGGTAAGTTGGATATAAAGATTTTATGGAGCTTCCCGAATGCCCCACAAACGCCAATCCCACCACTACAACTCCACCACTATAACTCTTTGCCTGCACGAGATACAGAATTATGCCCATACAAAAAAAAAACTACACTCATTGAGATCTTTTGCACGATATTGGTAGAAAAGTGATATAACACTTGGGACGAAATAGCCCATTGTCCTTTTGTTCAATCGATGTTGCACTCTACGTGTTTGGTTTAGGTAGAAAATGGTCAGATAAAATGATGTTTTCTTGGCGCTATGAAATAAAATGATGTTGTATTCTCTAGTCTAGAAAAACAATAAATGACTATGTATTATTTATAAGTAGACACAAACTTGATCATATCATAATCATTTAGAATACTTACTCTTGATTGTTATGCAAACATTCAGAGGCATTTACATAATTCTTTCAGATCTCTTTAGTGACGTAGTTTAAATAAAGGCATAACAGTATAGAATGTACAGTCAACCATACATCGAAAGTAAAACATGCCGATCCACTGTCCAATACTTTAGTTTTTATACTTGAGAATAAGTAATTAATTATTTTGTTACTGTTTCAGATATTCGGTTCAGAAGAGAGCTTAATAGCAGCGATGGCCATCCTACCTCAAACCTTAGGATCCTGTGATGAAGTATACAAACGAGTTGATCTGTTATACACAGACTTTTCTTTCCACGAGTTGCCATGAAAGATCAAAATAAGGTTAACTAAAGTTGGAGCAGCAGTTCAGGCAACTTAGAACTGAAACCAGTGGCGCCGACTTGTATCAGAGGCCAAAATCCACTAAGAGTTACTGTACCAGCCCCTACCCTAGCATCAAGCACCGGTATATCATGCGATATATGGTGCATGATGCTGTCTTGCTTACCCTGCTAAGATGCGAGCGGGGCAGCGACATGTTATCGACCTACGGGTGTCGATAAAAGCCGCTCGTGCTAGGGCTTCATACGGGGGGCTTATCCAACTTTTCGTTGAGAAACGATATCTAATCAACATGGAGTAACTAAAGGAGCGACTTCACTACGAGCATTCGCGTGTAATGAGCATTCGGCGTCGAATATTCGAGTGGTGTGAATGTTGAGCCGAGCGTTACAAAGCTTATGCGCGAGCACAAACTTCGGTCGGTGTGGAGATCGCAACGCCGTTCGCGGAAGTGGCTCGCATTCGAATGTCCACCCAAAGTTAACGATAAAACGATCGTAAGCGAATACTCAGATAATGAAATGAATGAGTATCTATGTAGGAATATTACTGACCAATTGTAAACTGTCGCAAGAATTTGTCATTTTGAAATGAATGACATTTAACGAGATCGTATTCGAATGCTCCATGCTCGCAAGCGAATGTTCGACTCGAACGTTCATAGTTTTGCTCGGAAGTGAATGTTTAGTTCACTATAAATCAGTTCGCATTTTATGTTCGCCGGCGATTTCTCGTTTACAATACTCGCGAAAGAATGCTCTCAATGAGAACCCTCCTTAAGACAATTGACCACGTGATTTAACGCGGACTACGTCAATTCCATTCATTTTATTCTTTTCGAAATTCGTAATCGTTTTTAAATTGCCTACTTTGTTTAGGCCCCCGGATGGTGAGTAATTAAGTAGATTTAAAAAACGAAGAGGCTTTCCCATTTTAAAAGAGTGTACCTATATCTCCCAGCTACAACTTTAGTATTGCCAGTGTACATTTTGCCAGTTGTATTTTGTAAAGCCGTCAAGCAGGATGTAAGCGCAGATATAGTGTAAATTTTTAATTTTAATATTGACTTTACAAATGTTATGAATAGTTAAAATACTTATGCGAGACAATATTTACTTTTAAATCTGCAATTCATTATTATGAACCGCTTGTTTCCCCAGTCAATTTTTCCTGTTGGAAAATAACAAACGTTCTTGGATTGAGCAGTAAATAGTACAAATTACCCCCCGTTCACACGGAGACATGTCGGATCCGATTTTAGTTTATATGAATTGTCGGATCTTGAAATCGGATTTACGTGTGAACTTATTCAACGCGCAGTTAGTGTGTGAAAGTCTGTACAGTCAATAGCACGTTAGGCTTGATACCTGCACTAAGAGCGCTCTCAAGGTCAAATGGTCTGACGAGCTGTTGACTGTACAATATCGAATCGCATCCATATTGCGAAAGTAATAAATTTTCGAAGTCCATCTGTTGACCAAGATATGATGTCGATAGTACATATTTATTTAGAAGAATTCTTGATCTGCCTCGATTCAGCTTTATTAATTAATTTTATTTGTACAGTCAGCAGCACGCATGGTTTACAATTTGACTTTGAGAGCGCCCATAAATCGCGCCTGACGTCCTATTGATTGTACTAAAATCAACGTAGCTACCTTTTTAATGCTATTAATAATAGCGCACTGCCTCTATGAAATATTACAATAATAAGGAGCGTTTTATTTCTTCAAAAGAATAGAGATTCCCGCTAAATGATAATATATTTTGTTTTAGTTTAGGTGCTAATTAGCATAATTTATTAACATTATTTTATTGGAATATAATTTAGTTTTTAATATACTTAGTGAATTGAAATATGCCTGATGCTTTAAACTAAAGTTATATAAAAACGGTATCAATTATTTGAAACTTGAGTACCTATGTATGTAATTATTGCTTTTTAAAGTCAACATTACAATTGGCTTTTTATCTGTCATAAATTATCATATTAGAGTGTATCGGTATCGTTTAAGTCGCCTTGAGTACATTATCTCACTAAATAATAAATGCAATCTTATCATATCACTCACGGTCATCAATTGAAATATAAAGCATTTGTATGCAAGGAAAAATCACGCATCACCATCACCTCTTCCTCTTTTTGAAGCTGGTCAAAAAACCGTTAATAATGCTAGTTGTAGTATTATTTATGATTTGGAATTGAAAACGAACGGGCACTACATTAAATTTTGATCTCATTTCACATCATAAATTCTATAGTGAGTAACCACTTTATTTACAAAGTGAGATATTATTTTTATTTCAAAGAATCGATATTTTATTTACACCAACATTGAAAAGTGCTGTATTTCCAACTTTATTCGCATAATATAATAATTATATACATAATAGAAAAAATTGTTAAAAAGAATATGGTAATTACAAAAGTGAGCATAATATAAAATTTCCTGTAAATCTTGAGCTCAATTGTAACTTTTGCTCAGGTGTTTGAAAGTAGCTTTTTGATACAGAAATATAGAAATGTAGCGTTTTTTATAGGATTTAGACGTAGGTATATAATTTAATTTTATAAGGTGTAATCAATAAATTACGTAATGTAAACAGTTTGTAACATTTTAAAAGCTTTTGTGATCATAATTATTAAGGTTGATTTTTGTTGTTTTATTTATTTATTGGTACTTACAAACTACTGTTTGAGAAATCAACAGATACAAACTAGTATAGTATAGTAGGTATAATGTATCCATGTTATTATTTGTAAATATTGGTCAATAGTACGTGTATAGTATAAGGGTCCCTTCAAATTAGACGCATGAAGTGGCGCCACTGTGGCTCGCTAGCCGCGCCACTACTAGTTTTCATACCATATCTAGAAGCATGGGTGTGGTACGACAGAGATGCGTTAGTGGCGGTGCAGATATTGTATGAAATCTATAACATAGCGATGGGCGACTCGAGTCAAATAACTCGGTTAACTCGAGTTGCTTATGTAACTGGTCAACTCGAGTTGATTTTGTCCTAGCCCGGTTTGACTCGCTTCGGCTTCGCTGTCGAGGCGCGTACGCGGGCGCGGGCGGGCTGAACCGAACCGCCGAACTCGGTGTGGTGTGGTGTGAAATTCTGATCCTTTATATTAATTTCTATTGGAATACCTAAATTAAGATGTTTTTTGGTCATTGGTCTTACTCAGTCGAAAGTAATAAAATCGAATAACCGAATAATCGAAGCTAATATTTAACTCTTTTACTTTGCCGTTGCGACTTGCAGACTCCCGATTTGCAGACTCCCGAGATGCAACGATAACTCAATTGGTACGGTTAAATAGATCAAACACAAAAACGAATTTACTGTTACACAAACAAATCGCATCGTAGATTCAACTCAAGCGAGTTGCAAACCGAGTCGGCATTGATTTCAACTCGTTTGACTCGAGTTGAAAAAAATTGCGACTCGGCCCATCGCAACTATAACAGTGGCACGGTTAGCGCGCCATAGTGGCGCCATTGTAGCGCTTCCTCACGCTTCTAATTTGAAGGCGCCCTAAACTACTCTGAGCCAATCAGTATTTTCTAGCTCTATCTCTTCCTGCCATTTAAGCAATGGCCTTCGGAGAGGGAGAATACCTCATCCGACTAATCTGTGCTGAAAATCGCGGATGCAGCTGAATCTTTTTCTCGCTCTAGTTAGCGAAGTTGCTGATAAGTAGAACGAGATAGTATTTTTGTACAGCTGTGCCTGATTGGTCCCTCTCATTTTACTCCTGTTTTAATGTCTCTTTATATAGTTAGTACTCATTAAAATAATAAGTACTAACTATATACTATATTTTGGTGCATCTCAGCTTTAACATCAATACAATATTTTGTTTGAAATCAATAATATGTAAGCTATAAGTTTTATTTATAATGTATGTTTGCTTACAACTATTTAATTCCAAATAAACAGTTAAATGAAAATCTTTTAAGTGTTTTTTTGGCATAAAATTAATATTAAATTGCTTTATCAATAGTAAAGTTCCTTTTTACTTTAGAAATTATTAGCTATTTTGAAAGTTTATTATTTTTTAAAGAGATTTATGTTATATTTCTTTATAAATTATAATGTTAGTAAATAGTATATATATTTTTTGCATTGTATACACGTACGTATCGTATACATGTACGTCTTGTGTTCGGTTCTATACATTCCCGCATCATTCCTGAGTTGTTGGGGTACAAGACTTAATTATAAGTAAATTTTGTATTTGCATTCGCAATAAAAGTTTGCCAATCGAAGAAATCATTTTATTTTAAATCTTTTTTTGTGACTTTCCCTGTTTCAAAAGGAATATAAAAATAATGGAAATCGTAGTCGTTTTGTAGAAAAAAAACAACTATTAGAATAAACAATATGTATTCAACACAAAGATAAGCAAATTGATTATAACAATGAACATCATTGTTCCAAAATAAATGAAACCAAAAAATCAACAACGCGACTTTATTTTAAAGAAGCCGTTTTTATAGCTCTTCCAGAATGTAGCATTTCATAGGACTTAAAAATAAGTTGTTTGATATAAACGAAATATAATAAAAAAATAGTTCACTACATCTTTACACAAATTTCGTAATAAATTGCACTATGAATAATTATTTTATCGATAATTTAATTAAATAAAGCCAGCATTAACCTTAAATTAAGTGTTATCACAATGACATTATAAGCTAGAATTAAATATAACAAAACTGGGCAATATTTACTAAAATGTTAGTTAACAGACAGTTACGAATTGACATTTTGTATATTATCCGCGTCAAACCTGAAATACACTCACCGGCACATTAACTGCCCACCCCTTTATTTTCATACAATTTTAGTCTGTCTGTCTGCATCTTGGCCGCGCATCACTCCGGAACTACTTGGCATGATTTGAGTGTGTACCACGAGGAAGGTCATAGAATACTTTTCATACCGAAATTCAGCACGTTTCCTTTGGAAGAACGGACTTGGTTGTAATATTACATAAAAATGACAATATATTTCTGCAAAGATCTGTATGCTAATGTTAAGCGTTCGACTGTCGAAAGTGAGCATGCTTGTATGAAAATAACGGGGTGGGCAGTTAGATGTGCCCCCGAGTGTATGTATTTTTCTACTTGTTGCAAAAGTCTCTTTGTCATTCCATACCATTCTATATACCTACACCTACTAATAAGTAAAACTTTATACCGAATATAAGCGAGAGAGTTAAAAATGGAAGCAGTATTCACCACTTTGTATGAGAAACAAATTGATTTCAGATTGTCAAGGATTTTTTTCCGGATGTTGTTGTGGCGATGGCGCTGCGCTGCTAGAAACTAAGTTCTTAGTCATAACTTTATAGTAGGCACTTATCCCTAAATTCAATTCAATGTACCTATATAATGGAGGTATTTCATCAAAGTGGTGAAACCGACCTACTATGGCGTCTTACGAATAAACACCTATCAGGAATCAGGATGGACTCGTTTACAATAATTTGAAAACAGTTATTAGGTATCTGCACTTTATAATAATTCGAATCTTAATTACATTCTTGGCGTCATATTTTACAACTGTTTCGGTCATTTAGAACAATAAAGGCACATGGTTACTTTAAATTATTTTCGGTTTAAAGTCTATATGCTAAGATCTAGTTAAATACACATTAGAGTCATGAAAATTGGTTTTTCGAATATTGCACAACTTAATTTACATCTAACTTTAGGATCTAATTGTAATTAATTATAAGTGAATTATGTTTACACGATAGTACGCCACGCTTCCAAGTTTGACCTTGAGTCGCTCGTAATAGTGGCGATTTTTGTAAGTTGCTCCTAAAACTAATTTCAAGTAGAGAGCCAGCTAAAGCTAGCTTCGCACGGCGCGAGATATCACAAGTCGCGCAGCGCCAGCTCGCGCTCACGCGCCGTGTGAAGGTAATGGGTCGAGGATACGCAAGCTAGCGCGAGCAAACGCGTCCGATCCGATCGAAGCGGTAACTTCAAAGGCGCGGGCCGGCGCGGCGCGAGCGCACTCGATGTGACGCGAGTGAGTGAGCGAAGCATCGGTCAATCAATCATTTCGTTTCGACTAGTGCAAGCGTAAGGAGGTACTGTTGCTTATTTAATTATGGAGTGGACTAATGAAACGATTTCCGAATTCCGAAAAAGCCAAACACGCGCCGTGACACGCCCGTGAGAACGGGTAGCGCGTACTCGCCTGTTGACGCAGGCTCGCTCGTACTAATCAGCTCGGCGCGGCTCGACTTGTGATATCTCGCGCCGTGAGAAGCCAGCATAAGTCATCTCTAACTGAATTTACGACGCCGATCATCCGTTGCGTAACGCTACACATCCTTCTATAGAAAATCTCCCTCCGGACACTTATATTATAGGCTCCCATGAGATCCACAGACAATTTTTACACCTCACTCCAGTGGCACAGATTAGTAAATAGTTGCTTCGTAACAGATAAATCATTCTCTAAGAAATGGAGGTACTTGCATCTTATAATAGCCTACACTTTATGGCTGCGCGCGAAAATGTACCATATTTTTCGGGCGTAAGTTTGCTATCGCTTCAATGCTCCGCGGGGTCGCATGGCATTGAAGCAAAACCAATAACGCTACTCTTTCGATAAAACAGTTAAATTACAGTTTTGGTAAATTAGGAAAACGTTTTACTTTTTATATTAATTGTCTCTAATATAATACAATATTAAGTAGTTACAAATGTGCAATTTTAATGTAACAGTCAAAAAATTTTTGGCCCTGTCTAAATCCGCGGGGCTATTACCTAAATATTAGCAATTATCGCGCAGATATCGCGCGATCGCTGCGGAACGTCAAAATAAAAATGGTATTACGTATGTGATTGCTAGCTTATCGCTCGCTGATGGTTCGTATAGCGGCGTTTCACTCTCTCGCGCTCCGAATAACAGGAACTAAATGAATGTACATTGTAATCATCGTTTGTTCGGTAGAGGCCGCACTGTTGATACGTGACGTAAAGCAATTATCGCGCGATTTCTGCTGTCGCGTTGCTGTTGCAAAAACAGGTCATAGCACCGCCGAATGTCAGCCGGTAGGTAATTATCGCGCGTAAGTACACGAAGTAAACTAAGCCTGCCAATATATCATACACATTTAACCGAAAATGCGTTTGTACTACACGACCAAGACAATTAGGGGCTTGACAGGCATGCAGTTTTGCACTTTTGGCACCTGCAGCCCACTTCTATCATCGTACTTCTCTTTTATGCGATTATATAGCGCTACAGTGATTAACTGATTGACAACCACTTCTTGAAGTTTTGGTTTTTTAGTTAGATTTTTTATGTTTTTCTCAGCTATCATGCGCCTAGTTGTCTTAGTCACGTTGTACGATGAGTTAATTACGCAACGGAAGATCGTCTACGTAAATTCGGTTAGAGATAGCTTGGCTCTAAAGGCGACATTCGTTTTAAGAGCTACTTTTTAAAACTAAAACAAAATACATGACCCATTAAAACAAAATTTTTGCAGCAGTGAGATACCGCTATAAACATCCGTCTATCTTTATTACTTCAACTAGTCTTCATTGCTCCAAAGTTGCCCTCGTAAAAGCCATTTCATTTTTGAAACTATTTCATAAATATAACAAATTATAAAAGGAGCTTTAAACAATAAAGTAGTAAAATGCGACTACAACCTCAAAACCGACTAAATATTCGACTAACTTATCTGCTAGCGATTAAGTAAAAACAATTGAAGTTAGTGAATTTTCTTTATAGTTTATTAAAACTATGTTATAAACAAGATACAAGTTATATTTTTTGTTTAATTTGCAATAAGCTAAAAATTTGAAGATCAGTCTTCAATAGTAGTGAATCTCCGTACAAACTGACGGCCTAGTATGAGTTCGCAAATGTCCAAACGTCCACGTTTACGTTAAGAGTTTAATTCTCAACCTTATTCCTTTTGAATTAAGGGCTATCTGTCAAAATTTTACTCTTACGCGATAGTAATAATAATAATAATAATAATAAATATGTTTATTTGCTCTAACAATTTTAGGTGTCTTAAGCTAATGATCAGCATCTCCTTTTAAGCTAGACCAGCCTGTGTTAGGAGATACTGCTCTTCCTTACAGAAGTAATGTTAAAACGAAAAAATATAAAAAAACATAAAACATTAATAATAATGATAGTAACATTAGAACATTTGCAAACTCAATCCTCAGAATCTCAGTAACTTATTGCAATTATCCAATGAAAAACTTACAAATATCAATATACATTGTTATATACAAATAATATTGCTTACGATTCGTATTTTTATAAATGAGCATTCTCATTAGATTACTGAACAGCCATTCATTTAGCTAATCAAATTATGTGAATATAGGTTTTTTTAAGGGATATTTATTTAAAAAAGTAACAGATATACAGAAAACGTTTAAACCTCAAATAATGAAACATTAATAGATGTTTCAATTACTTATTCAAGTTGCTGGCGCCCGCCGACCCGCTGCGGCTCGACGACGATAAGTTGACTTAGAAGTTGAGGAATCGAACGGTTCTGTATTGACCTTAGTCAATGGATACAAGACGCGGGCCGAATAGTATGTGTTAAAGACTACAAATGCAGCCAGAACCGACTACTTAACATGCCTCTTGAAGCACAGAAGATTTCGACATAAAAAAATCCCGTGCCCAACCATTGAGAAAGTTGCTTAACCACCCCCAATCTCATTATTCAAGTATAAAACAATTTTCATCACACATCCCGATAAAAAAAAATGTATAACTGCACCAAGGGGCCGTTCAAGTATAACGTAAGCACTACAGAGGGGCGGGGGTCTTTGCTTTGCTTATTTTTGATGACATGGGGGGGTGGGGGGAATTAGATAGTAATTACGTCAGTAGTAATTATTTACTTTTTTACACATATCGCAACCCACACTTTGTCTATACAGAAAACGAAATTTATTTTCGGGGATTACAGTCCTTAATTCCAATCCTATTCCTTACTGTTGCTCATAAATCAATTAATCGTACCAATGTTTACGTAATCATGGGGGGGAGGGGTAAGAGCTTTGCTTACTTTTGCTGACGTGGGTTAATAATTGCAAAAAATCTGCTTACGTAATACTTGGAACGGCCCCCAATGCACTACTGAGCTGTTTATATTATGACATATATATTTAATTTTCAATATAAAACTAAACATGCCTCTTGAAGCACAGAAGATTTCGACAAAAAAACATCCATTGAAAGTTGTTTAACCACCCCAACGCGCCACCTAATTATCTCATTATTCAAGTATAAAACAATTTTCATCACACATCGCGTAAAAAAAATGTAGGTATAACTGCACCAATGCACCACTGAGCTATTTATACTATGACATTTATTTTCAATATAAAACGGTCGCTACAAGTGCCCTCGTCAGGCCTGCGGCGGCTCGTCCAGCGGGCTGGCGCGCGGCAGGTCGGGCCCCCCCGCCGACCCGCTGCGCGACGACGACGACGACGTCGGCGAGGACGTGGACGAATCGCCCGGCTCTGTGCTGTGTGTACTACTCGACTCTCTGAGAGAACCGCAAATAAATAAATTCAATAAATAAGATGAGACTTTTAACCTAACTTTGAACCTAATAGGCTATTTGACAATGCGAAAAATAAAGTTTCAATTACTGTTATCAGTATAAATAAAGACCTTAAAAATAGTTATTTATTAACGTACGTTGAAAATATTAATAACTTTATTTAAAGATCCGTAAATAAAATGCATTTTTTAAACGTTTGTCACGTGACACAAAACGCTCCTGATTCGTCGAGTTTATGATGACGTCACCTGCTTGTAAACCTCTTTTGCCTACGTATGTTGATGATTATGTCCCACAGATCAGAATTTTGTCAATGTAGCGTTTTGGCGCGCTATTTAAATATTGAATTTTTAATTTGATATTTTCCAGCAAATATGTACCAGAATTAAAAAAACAACTTTTACTGGGTTCCTTAAACTCTTACTACATAATATAAAATAGATTTTAAAAACCTGTCAAATAGCCTATTGTGTAATTTCAAAATCTATCGCAATTCCTTTCAAAGTTATTGTAATTGTGATAGTGATTTATGGAATTGTGCAACTTATAGTCGCAATTCCTTTCGGAACGAATGATGTTTTAAATGACACTTCATTTGACATTTCTCCATACTATCCATCTAGTACCCATAACACAAATTCTTCATGAAACTTTCTTTAGACTAGACAATTGGTGTAATTGTATGCAATTTTATTTATGTTGTAAATACGACATAATCACGAAATGAATGAAAAACTAATGACTAGACTTTAAGTTAACGAAAATAAATTGTGTTAATAGGCAAATTAACAAAGTTGTATTTGAAGGTACTCACTTGTGGAATCCATTTGTTTGACATGTGTTATAAGCTCCGCAGTGTTGGCACTTCAGTCCTACTACGTGAAATTTGACTGTAGAAAGCTGAAACAATAAAATATTACCATATCTAAGACAAGCACCATAAATCACACATAATATAAAAAAAATTGGAGAAGCCCTCGCGCGCTTGGCCTGCGATTGGCGAGGACCTCTTGGGTTCCAAACGACAGTATTTACTGTCGGAATATATGACACCGCGGGTGGTCCCTATGGTCAATGGGCCCAATAGGGTTAAGCAACTTTCACAATGGTCGGTCACGGGATGGGTGACCAAAAATTTACTTTATCGAGCTCCTCCACGTAACACGTTTAGACGCTATATCGAAAAAGTACGTACTTTGTGGTATAAAGTATAGGACGGTTAGAAATGTTACAAATCTGGTAATAAGATATAATGTATTTCTTCATACCTTTATCTAGATTTGTTAAGTTTCAGAACATGATTTTATGATTGTGGCTCAACGCTTTTTCTTTTCTAAATGAGCCCTTAAAAATAAGATTTTTTAAGATTAGGTATTCTCAAATGGGCATACATATACTATTAGAAATTGGTTTAATTAGTGGACACCAATAATATTTATGATCGTATTGTTTAATTTTCTCTTTAATCGCTATGTTTATTTACTACGATTTATTTCGTTTTTTTTTCGCCTAATCTGCAAAATCGATCTCGCTCTCGTGCACGTAATTTTCTCATTACTATCTCGCTTCAGTCGAGTAGCCCTTTAAGCCGTAAGTCCCGGCTGCATTTGCAGTCGTTAAAACCCGCCAATCCGCATTGGGCCCGCGTGGCGGGTCATGGCCCAATCTCCTTATCCATCCATGAGGAAGGCCAGTGACCAGCAATGTGGACAATAAAAATGGCTGATAACGTATGCTCAAGGGCCGAAAATGCTCATAAAGCAACTCGTCATGGTATTTCTTCATTGTCTCAATGTGGTCTTTCTTTCTGTGATGGCCACAACGCGGTCGTGAGCGTTTTATATTGACCACAATGCGGGGTGAGCAGTTCTTTCGCTCAATGACTATTTTCCGTCTTTGAGCGTTACACGTTATAAATAAATAATCAGTCATAAATCGCACTGACGGCAAAAAGTTAATGTGATTCGTTTTAAAACTTTATGACAAATATGAAAATTAATTATGAAACACCTATGATAAATTTTAAATAAAAAAATATTGAAAAAAATACACAAATGAATTCACAGATGGGACCATGACAGGACAAAAGCTAGCGGCGACGATATGATATCGTTGGAGAGACCATGGTTGAGCGAACGAACCAGAAGTTAAGCCAGGTCTCCTAGTAGGGTGACAGTAACCTGGTCAATTTCACCAAATCGCAAGCGTGTCTGTCCACCGCAAAAAGGAGTCCCTTTAACCTGACTCCTACTTTCCGGGGTGCATCTGTACCTGTTACAGAAAGTCTCGAGCTTCTTGGCATGGAGTTGTCTTCAGACCTCAACTTCGGCAACAGCATCGAGTCCAAGGCCCAAAAGCTGGGCGTCCTCAATAAGGTCAGTGAGGTCAGGTCAGACTTTTACAGACTGTACTTCGGAGTGTGCTCAGGAGCTGCATGAGGTAATACCGCCATCCCCCTTCTTCCATCGGACATCCAGGCGCACCACCGCTTCATGATTGACATTCCTAAATGTCGCACAAAGCGCTACGCAACATCCTTTATATTGCGCACAGCAAAGGTATGGAACTCCCTCCCTGCGTCTGTATTTCCGAGTACTTATAACCCGTTCAACTTAAAAGCAAGGGTGAATAGGCACCTTCTGGGTTAGCTCGCTCCACCGTGGATCCTGTCTTAACCCTTGGGCTTGACTGGGATCATGAGCAAACCCATTATAAGTAAAAAAAAAAAAACAATTGATAATACCAAAAACTGGGGCCGTACCGCGCAAGTTTCGTCGGCAACGACATCGACTACATTTGACAGATGGATGTGACACATTGCTCTTAGTCTTTGGTATGTTTTCATTTGTGGCAAAAAGAAGCAACAATGTGTCACATCCATCTGTCAAATGAAGCAGATTTTGATGACGACGCCCCACTTGCGCGGTACGGCCCCTGGTATGTAATGAATAAATAAAATCCTAGTATCTTACCTTGTGGCAGTCTTTACAGAGGATAGTAGTTTTGTAGTCGGCATACTCCGGAGGCATTGGTGTTGCTGCTACTTCAGAGTCTAAGTAGTTCCATAGCTAAAAATGTAACAATCGTTTACTATATGATAAATTATGCTTTTCAGACAGATTTCTTTGAAATAATAAATAAATATTTGCATACAATCACACCAATTATCTAGCCCACGTTAAGTTTCATGATGAACTTGTGTTATGGATACTAGATAACGGATAAACATACTTATATCCATTTTTTTTTTGTAAATACATACATATATTAAACACCCAGACCAAGACAAATAGACAATGTCTATTGTCATGTTCATGCACACAAATATGTGTCTTGTCCGGGGATCGAACCCGGGACCTCTGGCACAGAAGGCGGGGTTAGTACCCCTGCGCCAAACAGGTCGTCAAGTGAAATGAAATGAAAAATTTCTTATTATATAAACTTGAAGTACAGTCAACAGCTACGGCTTTACATTTGCACTATGAAAACCACCGTTATTACGAGCGACGTAAGAGCGACGTTTAAAGTCGTCGCTGCTGTTGATTGTAATAAGCATTTTTTGTCTTCACTCTACTACCCATTTTCAGACAGACTCAATTAGTCAAGAAGTAGCTACATTTAATTTCGACCATTTCAAACCTCGCCCTTGTATTTAATAATTTTAGCTGGTCATATATTTCAGTGATTAATCACTTATTATGACAAAAACTATTGTTGAAGTTAAGCAACTTTCGCTATGGTCGGTCACGGGATGGGTGACCAAAAATTTACTATCTCGAGCTCGTCCGTGTTTCGGAAGGCACGTTAAGCCGTTGGTCTCGGCTGCATTTGCAGTCGTTAAAACCCACCAATCCGCATTGGGCACGCGTAGTGGGTCATGGCCTATGCTCTTTAAGCCCATCCATAAGGAAGGCTAGTGCCCCAGCAGTGGGGACATAAAAAAATTGCCGATGACATGACGTGACAAAAAGTCTAGGCTTGTGTCTCGATAAATAAAATACAAATATAAAATAACTGATTTGAGGCAAAACAACACCTAATGATTACTCACATTAGACATATCAATCATGCTCGTCTGGCAAGTAGGGCAGGCGTAGTGTCCGGAGTGGAGTAGCTGCTCGAAGCAGGGCCGGTGCAGAAGGTGCCCGCAGTCTGGGATGTGGCACGGAATGCGGGACGTGTGGATGTCCTCCAGGCACACCGGGCAGTTTGACCGGGATACATTCTCTACACACTGCAATACAAAATTATATTTTTTTTTTTATGTACGACGGGGAGACTCTTAGCCTTCATCATACCTGATGTTAAGTATTGTGATATCTGAAGATGGAAGCGAGCCTGTCCCGGAATCCTCAATCACTGAGGTATCTTATCTCTAACTGCCAGAACACAATCCGGGACCCCTGGGTCTGATACAGGTGGTTGTACCACTAGACCACAGAGGCGGTTTATTAATTTAATTTTAAGAAGACTAACAGCACGTCCCGATTATGCTCTGTGTGTCCCCTGTTCATTTATATAGGTATTATCGTGCGACGTTATTTTGAAAAAAAAAACAAAAAATGGCGTCACATATTAGAGATTTGTACAAGGCCAGCCTCCATACAAAAAAGTTCAAACCCCTTTGCAATCTACTGGTGCAACTAAGAAGACGGAAGGGCGGAATTAAACTGACCCTTGAACCATTCTGTGGGGTGATTTTGATCTTTGCAATAGCAAATGCGTTCATAAGTGCTTGTAACAGCCTAGACTGCATAAATGATATTGACTTTGACTTTGAAATGCGATAGCAGAAATTCCGCGATAATTGCTTTTAACGTCACGTATCACCACAGCAACCGCACTGTTATTACAGTGCGGCCTCTACCGAACAATCGATGAACTTACTCCTGGTTAAAAATTCTGTGGAGGACATCATATTCACTGAAGACATCATTCTAAACGCGCTGAAAGAAATGAAAATAGTTTCTTTACCCGGGCCTGATGATATTTCGGTAGCTGTCTTAAAAAGATGCAATCTTGTCGCCAGTTTAACTTCTTTAACGCAGTTATCTTACGATACTGGAATTCTACCAGATAGTTGGAGAAATGCCACAATTACTCCTATATTCAAAAAAGGGAACAAACTTGACCCCGCTAACTACAGACCTATAAGTCTAACCTGTGTACCATGCAAGTTGATGGAGAAAATTATTGTGAAAGTAATAACAGACTTTCTTGCCAAACACAGAGTTATCTCAGAACACCAATATGGTTGTTGTCCACGCCGCTCAACTGTGTCTAACCTACTGTCATGTTTATCGCAGTGGGTGGAACAATTTAATGAAAGACAACCTACTGACGTTATTTGCCTTGACTATGAGAAGGCATTTGACAAAGTTCCTATAGAAAGACTTAAACTAGCATATGTGGGAATAAGGGGCAAACTTCTGAAATGGACAGAAGCATTTCTGCAGAATAGGACCTTGCAAATAAGAATAGGAGACGAGCTGTCGGACGAGCGTGAGGTGCTCAGTGGCGTGCCACAGAGCTCGGTCCTTGGTCCGGTATTATTCATAACTTACACATTCGATCTTCCACGCTGCTTGCATTGTAACGTCAGCATGTTTGCAGACGATACCAAGTTGTTTGCGAACCCGCTACTTGACTACGATCGACTCCAATCAGATCTGAACGCCAAAGACTGGCTTCTCAGGCTTAACGCTTCGAAATGCACGGTGTTGCACATAGGCAATCGGAATCCTCACCTGTCTTGCAAGCTAGAGATGTTTCTCTAACAGAAGTCAAAGTACAAACGGACTTAGGAGTGAAGATTTCTGAAGACTTGAAATGGGTGAATCACATTACATCTATATCGAAAAAAGCTAGAAGCCTGATCTACTTAATTAGGAAAGCTTTTGGGGCTTTGACTCCTGAGATGATGCTGAAAATCCATAAAAGTTTTGACAGACCCATTTTGGAGTACGCGTTTCAGGTTTGGAGTCCCTACTTTGTCAAAGATATTGAGCAGTTGGAGAGAGTTAGTTTTTTTCACTCCTTGACTTTTATTTCGAGCATTATAAAGTCCACTTTTTATGTTATTAAAGTAAGAAGTTTTACGAAAATACCTAGATCGCTGAAACGACTCACATACGAAGAGCGACTGGATGTGCTTAACCTCACAACATTGCACGACCACAGGAACCGTGGCGACTTAATTCAGACATTTAAAATACTGAGTGGACACTGCAAACTTTGTGACATACACAATATATTTAAGCGTAATGAAAATATCAGGCTTAGAGGTCACAGTCTAAAATTATGTAACGGCGTCGCTAATAATAATCCTTGTAAAAACTTCATCTGCAACAGAGTCGTAAGACAGTGGAATAAGCTTCCAGAAGATGTTGTTTCAGCTGCCAACATCAACCAATTCAAGAACAGACTTGATAAATACCTACAAAATATGGATTAAATAAATTATGCCACTATCAGGATACAGGCGGTATCAGTTGCATCAACTGCTTGTCTGTTAAATAATAATAATAATAATAACTTTAACGTGCCTTCATGGGCGAAGGGCGGACGAGGGGATATGGTGTCACGATGTACTTGTACATGCACAACGTAACTTCTCGTCTATTTTACCATCAGTCCAAATGGTAATCTGGCATAGGTCTCGGGGGGAGCGCATGTCGTGTAGATCCTTTAGACAAGCCTGATTGTTAGCCTGCACGTGGTTGCCGCCTGCTTTTTGGTCTGATTCCCTCAGAAACAGACATAACCAAAACAATCAGACGTATCCTTTCCTACGCCCTTTTTTATCTCATGCCTCCTTTCCTTTTCCTAGTTTCCCACCTTCCCTATGACTGATCTTTAATATCAGTCATCTTCTCCGCCGGCACGGTGAGGGGCGAACCGGTGGAGTATTAGCTCCTCCTGCACTAAGGCCTGTGCAGTTGAGCGTCGTAAGGGGGGATGAAGGAAGCCTGGAGGGTTGAGTGAAGCAGGGTCGGCGGTAGTACCCTCGCGACACAACACGCCCTCTTTGGTCTGGATTTCAATCGAAACGGCAGCCCCTCTGGGTAGCGCCAGGGGGGAAACGGTCATGCGTCCCGTCAGAGGGCCGCGGCGAGGTGGGGGGGGCTCCGGCTTTGCCGGAAGGTTAGGGCCACGCTGAGGGGGTAAGACCGGGGGGACCCACTGGGGAGCCGCTTTTGAACCGGCAACCCTGCCTCCCGTGTTCGAGTCCCTGATGTCGCGCCTGAGCACCAACTCTCTCCTCCTATATCCAGTCAGTAGTCCTAGTACACCTGTTTCGTTGAGGTTACTCCGAACAGGGTACTCCCAAATGTGCGGGCTCCATGGAGGGTGGGAATCTGACTGGACGAAATTTATCACACTAAACAAATGGACACTAAACAGTTCAAAGCCGCAACCGCACCCGGTAACACTAGGGTGCACCCCTGCGAGACTGAGAAATCAGATTACTCGCAGGACACACACACAGAGCCTCCCGTAGGGCAACCTGAGGGAACTCAGCAGGGGCGAATCGATAAAACGGTACCCCCTGCAACCACACAAACATCCACACCCGTAGAGAGGGAACTGGCCCATGACATCAGCCACAATTGGACGCTGGTTGGCAAACCAAGGACCGGGACTCGCAGTGGACCTCCTGCAAAGGGGGGAAGCTCGACCGGGCCCTTGGTTGACAAACCACGGACCAAACAGCAGAAAGAAAGGGACAGGATGCGTCGGAAAAAGCAGCAGCGGAGGGAAGCCCTTGCAGCTGCCTCTCTGCTCGGCATCGGTCATTCCCCCGGGGGCACGACTTCGGTTCCATCGGGGGAGGCTGGGGGCGCAGGTCGGGGAAACCCGCCTCCACCCCCGCCACCCCTGATGTCCACCGACGTAAACCCGGGGACATCGGGTACACAGGGGACTGCGAAGAAGCAGCCACCCCCCAACACCATCTCCCAATCCGGCAAGGCATCGGGGACACCGGGTGCTGCGAAGGGTAAGAGACGGGGAAACCCGCCTCCCCCCAAGCCATCCCGGGCCCCACTCGATCCCAAGCAGGGTGGGAGCAAACCGCGTACTCACCCGGTCGCCAACGACATGGAACGGAAGCCTAAAGCTAAGAGGGCTCGACTCGATGAGACTATTTCTCCTCGAGGTGACGCCAAAAAGCTGAAGGCATCACCGAACTGTGGCCTGGCGACCGGCACAAAATCGTACGCCAACGCGGTAGCCGATCAGCAGGACATTAAGTTCGCTGTGACATCCCCAAAGAGATACGTCTCCTTGGAGGTGGCACAGAGGATATAACAGGAACTGCTGGAGGCCCTACACAAGGATGCGGAGGGAGATGCTGGCATGCGTCAAGGTGAGCCTGTCACCTTCTGTGGTAGGCCTATATACCGCGATGGATGCCTATACCTCGCTGCCGCAAACCTCACCACCTTCGATTTTGTCGCGAAGTGGGCAGAAGAACACCGCGTCCCGGAATTGGGACAACTAGTGGTCCTACGTGCGGAGGACATCCCAAGACGGGTCCAATGCGGTTTTCTTCTGCCCACTATCTGGAACAGGGACGACGGTTTTATTGGCCGACTCCTCACCTACTCCAACCCAGACCTACAGCCCCAGCGCTCGGTTTTAAACGGAGTTGATAGGCAGGTGGCGAAGTCGCGGACTTTCGTGACCGTGTCTGTGCCGGAGGACATCATCCCCGCCATCATGGCGAAAAGGCGCCGGCTTGGGTTTGAGCTCGGGTCGGTGTACCTGCAGTTCCGTAACGCCAAAGGGAAATATGTCCTGTCCCCACCCGCTGACGATGAACGGGACATGTCCCCTGGCATCGACACGACCGCAACGCCACCGACACCTACAGTGGCACCCACATCGGCGCTGATCGTGTCACCCACGCCGGCACCGACGGTGACACCCACCGCTACTTTGGCTGCACCGGCACCAACACCCGCTCCTGCACCCACTCCTGCACCTACACCCGCACCCGCACCCTCACCTACGCCGGGTACGTCAAAGGACGTCAGCATCGCCCCTCCAGGAATGATGGTGGACTTCTCCGATCCCTCTGCGGCCGAAGCCTCACCGGAAAGTCTGCTACTGGAGCTGGGCGATATGGGCCTAGAGGACGACATCTGTGAAGATGGCGCCCTCCTCTAAAGCCCAAATAGTTCAGGCAAACCTCCAGCACAGCATTACTGCAACGGCTCAACTTCGGCGCTGGCTGGAGGTCAATAACACAGCAGTCGCCCTGATCCAGGAGCCGTGGATCAGAGACGGCACCGTGCGGGGATTCTCCAGTTTGGGAGGTAAGCTCGTACAAGCCGCATTGGACGACGTAAGATCCTGTATTTACTTTTCAAAAAACATATGTGCACAACCTCTACTGAACTTCTGTTCCAGAGACCTATGCACCATAACATTAACACTCAAGGATGGTGATATCAACCGGCAACTGGTGATTGCATCAGCTTACATGCCGGATGACAGAAGTGCACCACCGGATGAAGTAGCGGCCCTATCCCGCTACTGCAGAGACAACAACATTGAACTTATCGTCTCAACAGACTCCAACGCCCACCATGCTCTGTGGGGGATGGAAAAATGCAACAACAGAGGTAACCAATTAGTTGAATACCTTTTAACCACTAACCTGGATATTTTAAACGAAGGAAATAAACCAACCTTCGTAACCAAAAGGTTTAGAACAATTATTGACTTAACACTGGCTACGCCCTCAGCGGCAGCAGCAATCACAAACTGGCACGTCTCAGATGAGGCATCGTGTTCAGATCACAGGTGGGTCCGCTATGATTTGCAGATACCGACCCTTACAGTCGTCCCGAGGAGATATCCCAGGAAAACAAATAAACAACTGTACAACAAACTCCTGGTGGGGAAACTAGACCTACAGGAGTGCGATTTGACAACAACCACACAGCCAGAATCACAGGTAGAAAAATTCTCAAATACCATAACACTCTGTTACGAGGAGGCATGCCCCCTCAAAACTCCAGCGTCGGACGACTCCGAAGGAAACCACTGGTGGGGACCTGAGCTCGAACGGCAGAGAGAACTGGTAAGAAAGAGACTTAACAGAGCAATGAATACTTGCAAAGACACAGACTGGGACAAATACAAAGCTGCAAAAGCAGAGTACAAGAAGAAAATAAGATACTGGAGAAGTTCGTCCTGGAGGAAATTCAGCACGGAGATCACCTCCACCAAACAGGCAAATCGAGTCAGAAAGGTGTTAGCAAATCAGGGCCCTGGTATAGTAGGTAACCTGCGCAAACCTGACGGCACTATGTCCCGTTGCCGGGAGGAATCAAACACCATTCTTTTGACGACTCATTTCGCAGATTGTGTCCCGTTACAACGACCGGAGTGGCAGCAAGAACCGAATCAGGCATCTGCAGCCAGCTGGCGTCTGGCCGAACAGGTTATTACACTAGATAAGGTAAGATGCGCAATTAAGAGCTTCTCCCCTTTCAAGTCCGCAGGAACAGATGGCATCTTCCCTGCACTATTACAATGGGGTGGGGAACCTGTTGTCATTGCACTCACAAAACTACTACGAGCGTGCCTAGCACATGGATACATACCTCACAAGTGGAGGAAGGTCAGGGTGGTGTTCATACCTAAACCAGGGAAATCCGACTACACCAACCCGAAGGCTTTCCGACCAATTAGCTTGTCATCCTTTCTATTGAAGACAATGGAAAGGCTCTGTGAATGGTATATAAGGAACGGAGCTCTAATTAGAAACCCGCTACACAAACATCAACATGCATACAGCCCTGGCAAATCCACAGAATCTGCACTCCATCAAATAGTCGGTAAGATAGAGACAGCCTTTCAGAACAAACTCATCTGTCTCGGGGCCTTTCTAGACATAGAGGGAGCCTTCGACAAGACCACCTTTAACAGCATCGAGACCGCACTAAGGAAGCGAGGGGTGGAAGAGCAAATCATCAACTGGGTAGTTAGCATGCTACGCAACAGAACGGTACAGGTGGAGGGAGAAGGATGTCAGAGAGCCCTTGTTGCTAGGGGCTGCCCACAGGGGGGGGGTACTTTCCCCTCTACTGTGGAACCTGGTGGTTGACGACCTGATCGCCCAACTAAACTCTAGCTATTTCTACACTGTAGGATATGCTGATGACATCACCATACTCACCTTTGGCAACCAGGCCAGTCTGACCTGCGATGTCATGCAAGCTGCCCTAAAAAAGGTGGAGAACTGGTGCAGAGAACAAGACCTGACAGTTGATCCGTCAAAAACTGAACTGGTTATGTTTACTAACAAACACCAAGTGGGTAATCACCGCTTGCCGAAACTTTTTAACGAAACTTTACAGCTGTCTCGTGAGGTAAAATACCTTGGGATTATCTTGGACAGCAAACTCACCTGGAACAGCCACATCGAGCACAAGATCAAGTCTGCCAGTGTCATACTCTGGCAGTGTCGCAAGATGGTGGGTAAGCGCTGGGGTTTGTCTCCTAAATTGTTCCTATGGCTATACAACGTAGTTATCAAAGCCCTTGTGTGCTACGGCTCGCTGGTCTGGTGGCCAAAAGCTGTCCAAACCAATGGAGCGAAGAAACTTCAAGGGCTTCAACGTCAGGCCTGCTGTGCTCTAACTGGATGCATGAGCACTGCCCCGACAGCAGCACTTGAGGTAATGCTTAACATCAAACCACTACATCTCCACATCCAGCAGGAGGCTGCAAAGACAGCGCTAAGACTCAGACACCTGGGTACACTAAAGTATCAAGGGGTAAGACATCTTAACGGCTTACTGAAGGAATGGCTTGACACCCCTCTGATTGAGGCAGCCAGTGACAAAGTTAAGCCATCCTTCATCTTCGACAAAAAATACAGGGTACATCTGGAGGACGGACTCGACTCCAGACTGCAACACAAGGCTCTCCTGATTTTCACCGACGGCTCCAAGACGTCATCAGGAGTAGGTTCGGGTGTATTTTCAGAGGACCTAAACATACAAATTGCCTATCCACTTAGTCCATACAACACCGTTTTTCAAGCGGAATGTATTGGTATTACACTGGCAGCACAGGCAATTATATCCAGAGAGGTAACAAACTGCGACATTTACATACTCTCTGACAGCAAATCGGTGCTACAGGCTCTGAATAGTTGTCGCAGCACATCGAGCCTAATACAAGAATGTTACAACACCCTAAACAAGGTAGGGGCTTCCAACAATCTCACTGTCCAGTGGATTAAAGGCCACAGCGACACAAGAGGAAATGATATGGCAGATGAGTTAGCGAGGCGGGGTTCAGATTCTACCCCTCTTGGACCAGAACCTTTTGCTCCCATCCCGGCTAGCTGGTATGATGGTAAGATCCGTGAGCACACAGCTAACTTGCATCAAAACTACTGGGACTCACTGGAGACTTGCAGACAAGCTAAATTAGCACTACCGCGCGCGGATGCTCGTCTCTCCAGAGCTCTCCTTAAACTCAGTAGACCGCTGTTACGTTTAATAACAGGGGCCATCACTGGCCACGGCAACTTTAACAAGCACCTTTTTAATTTAGGTGTCACTGACAGCCCACTATGCAGAGGTTGCATGGAGGAAGAAGAGACAGCTGCTCACGTCCTGCTGGACTGTGACGGAGTAGCCCCTTACCGGGCGAAGTACCTCGGCTCACCAGACAGTCTCCGGGAAGCCGTCTCTGACGTGAAGGCACTGGGAGCATTCCTGGTTGAGCTGGGATGGCTGGAGTGATCCAGCCCGACACCCTCCGGACGCAAAATAGGCGCAAAAAGTCGTCGAGTTGCGGAAACCGCCCGTATTGGATGAAGAAGAAGAAGAACGTGCCTTCATCGCGGCGTCTTAGGTAGAACTTTAGGTAGGAGTGCGAGAGATTGAGATACTACAACCATAATGTTCTAAACCCAAGTTATTAGTATTATTATTGCTTACTGGGAAAAGGAAAAGTAGAGAAGTTATTGTAGAAAAATATTAGTGCTTCATTAATTTTGTATCAACTAGCTCTGGAAAAACATACTATTCTACTAAAAATTCTTACCCTATGACCCACTCTCTGAAGTTGCACTGGCAAACACATGTTGCACCTCTCACAGTGAAAAAAGCGATCACGGCCTCCCACACGGCAAATTCCGCATCCATCACAGTGGTACTGCTTTTTGTCCTCATCATCAAACAGGTTGCATATTAGACACGTGTACTGCGGACATAATGCAATACAAAATATAGAATGCAAGGTTTACACCTACAAGTAAGGTTGAATATGTTAATGACTAATGAGCCAGAAGTAAACTAAGCATATTTTTAGTTTAAGTTGAGAAACTTATATCATAGTCTAAACCAGGGATTCCCAACCAGTGGGGAGCGCCCCACTTGGGGGGCGTAGAATGATTCAAGGGGGGAGCGGCTTCAGCTGTATGTTTTTTTAATTAAAATAACTGTACTTTTTATTAAAATTAATCATATTCTGCCCCTAGTATATTATATAGTAGGGCATAGTATATTTGCAATCATTGGATGAGGCACATAGGGTAAAAGGTTGGGAACCCCTAGTCTAAACAGTCTTTGCACTGCCTACATACGGCCAAAATGATGTATTCACACAGATACGGACCGCTGCACACACACTTGCAACTATATTACCAGTGAGATCAAGGAGCCGGCGGTATAGCGATAGCGACGACAGGTGTGAGTGTGAGCGAGTCTTATCAGCCGAGTGCAACACAAAAAAGTGTTTATATGTAGACTGTGCTTTTATGAAGGACTACATCTGAACAACTGTAAATACATGGTCAGTTTCTTAGTTGAGAATGTCTCAAATTGAAATAAAAGCAAAATTTTTACTAAGATCATGGGTAGGTGTGTAAGTAAAATCCCTGCCCACCAGTAGACATTTCTTAAAGGAATCTAACTTGAAAGAAAATATAAATTATCAATACAAAATAAAATCAAAATTAGGGTTTCAACAAGTTTTTTAGCTTAAAAAATTTGCACAACGAAGATGTTGATTCTTGTTATAACTTATTGATTTTTGCTGAATAGAGAATCACTATAGGACTCTATTATTTTGTATATTGTTTTTCTTAAAAAAAACTAAATATTTTGAACTTATAATGCTCATATTATATCATATCATATAGCTATATATATATATAAAAAAAAACGCCTATCTGTTATTTACAACTATTTGATTTGAGTCAGTCATTGACAAGACAACTCACAATTGAATAAAACCAACAAACCTTTCCAAATGTAACTCCACAATTTTCACATTGGGCCTGCACCTTCTGCCGTGTATCACACTCTGTACATATCAACTCTGTGACTGATTTTCTGTTGAAGTAATGCTGTTCTTTTTCATCATGGCAGTATCGACACATATAAAACTTATTGCAGCATGGTGTCTGAAATAAAAACTCTCAAGTTTGGATTTGTTTGTTTTCATCAGGGCAATGTATAAGGTCAAATGGTTATTGTAGGTTACAAAGGTGATCTGATGAAAACTAAAATAAACTCAATTGTTTACAAATTAACTGGCAAATTGGCATACAAAGATTTTCAAACATTTAGACACACATTTGTATGAATCTTGTATTCTAAAGCATAGTTTATTGGACTATAAAGTATGTCTTTGTTTTATTTCAGTCATGTAAATAGGTCTTTGTCCACGGTCACCAAAATAAGAATCGTACAATGTGCTGAAAATTGCAGTTCATTGACATGCATAGCTTTGTTTTTTACACAGCTCATACTTTATCTACGTCGTGTTTGGTTTATATATAGAAAAAAACAGGAAGTGTCAAACATCAATGATAGTACTGAATTATGATTTCAAGTCAATAACTCACCACAAATTTGGCTCGCCGTTTGTAATGGGCACATCCAACTCGTTTTTCACCGTTCACAGTGGCAGTAGCACCGCTATCGTCACAAATTGCTTCCGTCTCTGAAGACATTTTGTACTAAGTCAGCTAATACGGACAAGTGATAATTCCGATAGCCACGTTTTACGAAATAATCTGGAAACAGCCTGGTTTTCTCGAAAATAACAAAAACACTTGGCACGGACCACCACACTTCGATCAAACACAGACAGACCACAAATTTTATAGAATCTATAATATAGATAGTACACACACAGACAGACAGAAAGAACAAATGAACAAAATGAACAGTGTTGCCAGATGGCAGTATCTCGTTCTCCCCAACCAAATGTTCCCCGTAATCCCCCCAAAATAAACGTTTTGAAGAAAAAAACACCGAAGGCAAAAAGACATGAAATGAAACATACAAATATATAGAAAAATAGGGTCTGGCAAATGAAAGCTGACACTGAGTATTTCTCTGAAGTTTAAAAGGCAACAATTTCACATAATAAAAAAATCAATGTGACGGTGGTGTGTGGTGACAGTGACTTTTTATTTGCATTTTTATTGCCCGTTATTTTCAAAGTGAAAACTTCTCTAACGGCGTTGTGCACATCAGAGTTTTAGATTTTTGGGATGGGTAAAAATGCAAAAGTCGCGTCAGGCAGGACACGTGAACCTGGGCCCCTGCCGCGCAAGTGTCATCGGCATCGTCATCGACTCCATTTGACAGATGGATGTGACATATTGCTCTTAGACTTTGGTAAGTTTTCATTTGTTTCAAAAAGAAGCAGCAATGTGTCACATCCATCTGTCAAATGAAGCCGATTTCGATGCCGACGCCACTTGCGCGGTACGGCCCCTGATCCAAAATTCGTAAGACCATTTACCGTTGACCTTATTAAAATTACATAAAGTCTCACACTTGAAAGATCTACGTAGGTATATTAGTTAATAACAACCATTATATGAAGATGAAGATCTCTCATTACTACTAACTTTCATATTGATGCCAGGTCAGTTTTAATGGCTTTACCTGCCAATTCAAGTTGGTCTCCGTTTTCATCAACTTTCTAAGAAGTTGTGGTCAAGATAATATAGTGGAATTTGATCGTTATTGCCAATGTCAAGGTCAGCAGGAGGCTTAAAACTGTAGGTAGTCAGCATTTACACAGGGTTTAGTTCCATATCGATCATCTTAACTATATGTATCAAGAAGGACATACAAAAAAAAGTGTGTCAACATTTTTGAGTGCTGTTTTAAATGTTTTTAAGTAGTAAGTAATATCCCCCTCTCTTTCTACCGCGCGGTGAAAATGTATGCCTGCTCCTGCTGTTTCGTTTAAGCGGTTTTCACTTCTGCCGGCACTCCCGGAGTGCATTTTTTTTATTTTCTACCTTTTTTCAGTGTCAGCTTTCATTTGCCAGAATGATGTTTTTTTTTTTTCTTGTAAGTACAATGTAAAGTCTAATTACTAATTACAGTTTATTTACAAGAAATGAGATTCAATTTTGTCCCTCCAAAAATTCCCCCAATTGTCCCCCCACAAGAAAAAAAACCCCCAATTTTGGGAGGATTCCACCCAATCTGGCATCAGTGAAAATGAAATGACACTGACTGACATGAGTTGACACCAATATTGTCAAACGCAACATTTACAAAGTAATAGCATAGCAAGCACATCTCCGGTGGATAGGCATAGGCACCTTTATTTACTCATTGGGTAAAAATCATGATCTATGGTTTGGTTTTGGCTTGGCTCATTGACTTGTAAATATGTTGTATCTCTATGGCGAAAGCGCGGGAAACCTTAGAACTTGGCGGGCATCCTTTTGGTTTTATTTTAATTTTTCAATTAATTCTTTGTAAATAATAGGTTCAGATAAGTGTTAATATTTGTTATATAGTGTATATATTTAGTGTAAGTGTATTTTTCATATTCGCTGCGAATTGGTAAGTGTTACCATTTAAGCATTAGCTCTGATGAACGATCCTGAGGACCCTGGGGGGACAGCCCCCCAGGTGTCCCATGTTGTTACTGTTCCATATGATTGTCTAGGAAGCATGGACACTGATGGGTCTGTAATAGATTCCGACGCATCTGGAAATAATTCTAAACGCAAAAGGGTAGCGTCCCGTAAGGTCTGCAAACACTGCAATAAAAAGAGGAGACATCACAAATCTGCGTCAAATGTTCTAAATGAAGTCGATTGTCGATGTGAATTACATGGTGATTCAACATCTAATAATTTTAAGATTCCTGAAATTGCTACATTATCAACTCCACAATCACAACAACAATCTTTGATTCAAGATTCATCTAATGCTGCTGTACCACGCCCAGTAGTAGGGAGAAACAGTTATGAATCTTCTGACATATCTCCATATATAGTACATATCCAAAAAACCCAAGTAAGTCCTAATGAAAATGTGACCATCCACCCTATCTCATTTGGCCGTTTTTTAAAGAAACACAATATCCAAAACATTGTAAACGGAAGTCTAAAACGGATTGGCCGAAACAGAGTAGTTATATCATTTACTAAATATGAAGACGCTAATCTCTTTATTTCTAATGAGGCTCTTATTAGCAATAATTACAAAGCCTTTATCCCCACTTTTTCTGTCACTCGCATGGGAGTAGTTAGAGGGGTGCCAGTAGACTGGACTGAAGATGAAATTTTACAAAATATAACTGTCCCAATAGGATGTGGAAACATATTAAAAGTTAGACGCATTAATAGAAAGAACACACTAGATGGCAAAACCAGTTTTATCCCGGTAGAGACAGTGGTTCTAACCTTTGATGGTCAGGTGTTACCAAAGAGAGTTTTTCTATGTTTTAATTCATTACCGGTTGACTTGTATATTTTCCCTACTGTGCAATGTTTTAATTGTTGTCGATATGGGCATATAAAAGCTCAATGCAGGTCAACCCCCAGGTGTTTTAAATGTGGCAATGGCCACTCAGGGGAGAGTTGCCAGATTGACGAAGATGATGTTGTGTGTATTCTGTGCTCCGGATCTCACTATGCTACTAATCGAAAGTGCCCAGAGTTTTCCAGGCAAAAATCTATTAAAGAGTCTATGGCTAACAACTGCATCTCTTATTCTGAAGCTCTTAAACTCCACCCTCCAGTGACAAAGTCATACTCTGAGGTTCTTACAACTTCTAGTGCTCCACAATTTCAAATACAAAGCCCAAATTCAAATTTCAGTAGTAAAAGAAACACATCATAAAAAAAAACAGTCTTTATTCAACCTAAACCTAAAACAAATAACAATAAAGGTTATGACAAGGAAGCTCATGACTTTTTAACTAAGGATTACAATATTCCGTTGACATCAGTAGGTACTTTACTTGAAAATAAGTCTCTAGTCGACATGTCTACAAGGGATCTTATTATTGCCTTAATAAATTCTTTAACTCAAAGGAAATCTTTTTCCGAACCGTCCAACGCTGCACCTGAAAAAATTGCACACAATGATAATAAATACCATAATGGACCTAACATCCATTCTACAATGGAATTGCCAAAGCATTAATAACAAGAAAAGCGATTTAATTCATTTGATAAATGTATATAAACCTGTGATAATTGCTTTACAGGAAACCTGGCTGAAGCCAGGCAGTATTTTTAATGTAACTCAATACTTGTGCTTAAGAGAGGACAGATCAGACTCTTATGCTGGTGTTGCTCTATTGATTAATAACACCATCCCTTTTACGCACATTCCCATTCCAAATCATAGTAGCAATTTGTCGATTATAGCTGCTATTGTAAATAATGTATGTTTTGTCTCTGTATATATTCCACATCCCACATCCTCTGTATATAATGAAATGGATAACATCATCTCACAACTGCCAAAACCTATTTTTATAATGGGAGACTTCAATGCGCAGCATCAAGCTTGGGGTAGCTCTAGCTCCAGTTACTATGGCTCCAGAATTTTAGACTATGTAGATTCCAACAACTTTTGTATTCTTAATACAGGTCTTCCGACTCGGCGAACATTACCCCATGAAGGGGATAGTGCGCCAGATTTATCAATTTGTAGTTCTAATTTAGCTTCAATATTATCTTGGAACAGGCTATCTTCCACATTTGGTAGCGATCACTATCCTTTATTAATTGAATTGCCTAAAGATATAATAAAACATAAAAATAGACGCCCCCCTCGTTTGAAATATAGACTCAATAATATTGACAGTGACAGATGGGAACTGTTTATGGAGCAAGTTGAACAAAAATCAACCTCGCTTCCTGCCATTCAAGAAAACAACTTGACACAGAATGCAGACGCTTTCGCCTCGATTTTAGTTCAAGCAGCTGATGTAGTTTTTCCACATAAACAATCAATGGGGTTCATTCCTTCTCCCCCATGGTGGGACTCTGAATGCACATTAGCAATCAAAGAAAGAAAAGAGGCAGAAATAAATTATAATCAAGATGGTTCCACTGAAAATTTTGATAAATTAACACTTATTATGAATAAAACCCGCAAGTTATTCAAAAATAAGAAATGGGAAGGATGGAGAACCTTTTGTTCGTCCATATCACCTAACATTTCTGCATCAGCTGTTTGGAATAATATACGTAGATTCAGATCTGCATATAAGGAACGCGTTCCCAAATGTATAGATGAAGATGTAGCGGAAAAATTCTTAGACAAATTAGCTCCACCCTTTGTGCCACAAGAATCTATATTATCTCTATGTCACCAGCTTTCCTATAATTATAATTTAGAAAGTTTAGATGGCCTTAACTCTCCTTTTAGTCTGTCTGAATTGAAAGGCGTGCTGTCCTATGTTAAAGACTCGGCTCCTGGCATTGATGGTATACCATACTCCTTTTTAACTCACCTTAATGATAGTACTTTAGTTTATTTATTAAACCTTATAAATTCAGTTGTGAGTTCTGTTGACATTCCTACTTCATGGAAATCCCAAGAAGTAATACCAATTTTAAAATACAATAAACCTGCATTAGACCCTAATTCATACAGACCAATAGCTCTTGAATCAGTTCTACCTAAGTTAGCTGAACATCTAGTCAAAAATAGATTAGAATGGTATGTAGAAAGTCGTGGGCTATTGGCTTCAAGTCAATATGGCTTCCGAAAAGGAAAGAGCACTATGGATAGTTTGGCTATCTTTACAACTGATATAAGATTAGCTTTTTCAAATAATGAATTCCTACTGGCCGCTTTTCTAGATATCTCTGCCGCATATGATAACGTTAACCTCGATGTATTATATAATAAGTTAGTAAAGCTCCAGGTACCTCCACTTTTATGCAATTTCATCAAAAACTTCTTGTCAGAAAGACTGATACAAGTATATATTGACGATTCAAAAGTAAAAACTCGACTGACGTGGAAAGGCCTACCACAAGGCTCGGTACTCAGTCCAATTCTTTACAATATTTATACCTACGACCTTGAATCTGCTATTACTGAAAATGTAAATGTATTACAATATGCGGACGATTTAGTGGTCTACGTATCCGGCCGATCTATTTATAAAATAACTAATCTGTTAGATAATGCTCTTAAACTTTTGAAATTATGGTTAAATAATAATTCATTAAGTCTTTCTGTAAGTAAAAGCTGCTCTGTACTTTTCACTAAGATGCGCATTCCACCTTCATTTTCGGTTTTATACGATGGTAAAGTAATTCCTGCGAGTAATGAAGCAAAATTCTTAGGTTTGATTTTAGATTCAAAATTATCTGCTACACCTCATTGTTATTATGTCTCCGCGCGTTGTGAACGCCAACTTAATATACTAAGATGTCTCTCTGGTGTTTGGTGGGGCGCCCATCCGTCAACTTTAAGGCTTCTCTATAACGCCATCATTAGAAGTATCTTAGACTACGGGTCATACTTTTTAGAACCATGTAACTTAGTTGGATTAAGTAAGCTGGATTCTATCCAATCTAAATCACTACGTCTTATAGGTGGAGCTATGCGGTCCAGCCCGTTAAATGCACTTCAAATAGAATGCGTTGAACCTCCATTAAAATTAAGAAGGCAGATGCTATGTGACAAGTTTGTTTTCCGTGCTCTCCAGTTTTCGAACCACCCTTTATACAATAAATTACGAGATTTGTCAGAAAAAGTTGATACCTCTCCATTGTCGATAAGTTTTTGTAAATTCAATTCTCTGCTTGCACCTACCCACCGATCTCAATATCTCCCTATTTTTTCGACAAACTTTCAAGCTTTAGTCCTAGAGCCTGATGTTCACCTTAATTTAGATAGCTTAAAGGATGACCACAACGCTAACATCACTTTAAATTCTGTAATTGACAGAAACTGGCCTGACTGGCACTATATTTACTGCGATGCTTCTAAACATTCCGGTCCTAGTATAGTTGGGATTGGAGTTTACCATCAGCAATACAACATACATCAAAAAATTAAACTCCCACCTGAAACATCTGTTTTCACTGGAGAATGCTTTGGTATTCTAAAGTCGTTAGAATATATTTTGATAACAAAACTCAAACAAACAATTATATTTTCAGACTCTAAAAGTGCTCTTCAAGCCCTCCAAAAATTTCCGTTTAAATCTTGCTCATCCCCATCCTCTCCCTATATCATACAATGTAGACAAATGTTACTAACATGTAGAGAAAAAGGTTACAATATTCTTTTTGTGTGGATACCTGGCCATCACAATATTATAGGAAATGAAATAGCCGATATGCTTGCCAAAGATGCCGTAAATAGTGGTGATATTTTTCCGTATAAAAATTTAGTTCCGGATATTCTATCTCTTCCTAAAGATCATTTGCGAAAGTCTTGGGAAATTTTGTGGAAATCTTCAAATAAAGGTAAAATCTATAAACATATTCAACAGGAAATTCCATTAAAACCGTGGTTTACTAAACTGCAACTATCGAAATTTGCTACATCGAGCCTTATTAGAATGCGCTTAGGACATGTTTGCTCGGCCTCCCATCTCACTAGGCTGGGTATTTGTAGCAACAGTGTATGTGCTTGTGGTGCTGATGACGAGGACTTGAACCATATCTTCTTCCAATGCAGACTTCGTGATTCCTCCTCTTTCTTAGCTGCCCTTATCTCCCTCCGTGTCCCTCTCCCTACATCAATCCCAACCTTATTGAGCTGTATAAATATTGATTTGTACAGTTTAATTTCAAAGTTCTTATCCGATCACAATATAAAGTTATAATTTCATGTATATAATTTTGTAAATTATAATTTCATGTGATATTTTTTATTTCTCTTTGTAAATATTCAATTTTTATTTTAACTTATTATTTATGCTATAATATTTCTGACCTATCCTGTTCCTATTATTTACCTTACCAAATTCCGACCGTTTTCCTTAATTTTTCGATTCCTTACGGTTTCCCTACCTTTAATTTGTCATTGGCTAATGTACAAACCGTACGAGCCATTAAAAAAAAAAAAAAAAAAAAAAAAAAATCTCTATGGCTTGGCTTGACGTGGACTGACGTGGACGGACTTGACTGAAAAAAAAAACATTACATTTGGCTTGGCGCTTTCTTTTCAAAATTACTGTTGTTTAGAAAACTTTTGTAAATAAAATATAGATGAATAGAAATTGCAATGAAGGCCTTTGTAGTTATAACTCTTTTGTTTTGTTTCATACACCAGGTTCTACCTTTGATTCCACCTACATTCCAATGGCGAATGATAGATTTTGCATGGGATGCCGATTATAAAAATATTGCATTGGCTTCAGGGGGATACGTGGCTGAAAATATTTTGCCCACAGGTATAGCGAGATGGAAAGACAAGTTATTTATAGCCATTCCTCGACAGAGGACAGGTTTGTGATTCTTATACTTTACCTTTATATTTTCTTATAATTATTATAATTTTCTCATTTACCTAAGTAAATCGTAAATATTTATATTGGCTATTATGATAGTTGGTATATGTATCTACTACGAACCCACTTACTTTTTTCTTATCGATGTGCGGTACTGGTGAACTGGGATGTTCAACTTTTAAAGCATCTTACCTAAACCATTTCGTTCATTTTATCCACGGTCTGATCAAAGCTTGTCATTGTCAAAGCTAAATTCTATCATAAAACAACAATGCTTGCAACGTTTTTTCGTGTTGCATGCAGCAGCGCAGCAAATACAATGTACCTACCATTGACTTATATATTACTGTACCTACCTATTATCAAGTTAATTATTCAATTCCTCATAGAAACCGAATAATTATTAGGTGCTGTAGCAGGAACATAACATAACTCGAGATGTAAATAAGTACTCGCTTGGATTGTTATTATCGTTATATTCAATAATTAATTAATATTTCACAATATTTAAAATGTTTTATCTGACAAGACGGCGTCCATCTACGCACGACGGGCCTCCTTTTCTTAATTTTACATCATAAACAAAACCAGCCAGCAACGTACCCACGTTGCTGGCTGGTTTTGGTACCGGCCTGTTTGTAGTACCTACGGAAACATATATTATGATCTCCACAGTACCTACAGTCGTTCCATGAAAAAGTCGAGCATGCCTACTTAGAACCTTGTCATCTTGTCTTGAAATATCTGTTACACTCATGTCATAAATGATTTACGAAGGAAATTCCATTAATTTAGATTTATTTGATTTCATACAGTAACTAGGTGTACCTACTAAAGTGCTCAACATATTCAAGGACACACTACATCAGAGGCGGTTAACTTCAAGCTTGACATATCTACTTATGTCGGGAGAAAGCAGGATACCTACAACAATTTGTACTTCACTACACTGTATTTCCTCCCAGGAGCCCCAGCCTCAATCAATTACTTGCCCCTCGTCCGACGGCGGCCAAAACGAGCCGTTACGCCCTACCCAAGCTAGCAGGATGCTTTCGTTCTGGACGACAATAAGGCATAAATAGCAACGCTAAACTGTGGTCTCAGCGATTAGACTACAAGACTCTTGCAGTTAACAACCTCTTGCAGCAAGAGGCGGTAAGCTTTATTCAACATGCCTAACTAGGTATGGTGCTGGGGAGAAACACGATACAGAAAATTGTATAACGATACCGTCTATTTACGTTCGTTTTTGAGTCCCGGCTAGCCTTTCCCAATAATGTGCCTCTCAACGGCGGCGCCCAAAACGAATCGTTACGCCATTACCCAACTGGCAGGTGCTTCGTCTTAATAAGTAGTAGGATACAGCAAATTTCCTTCTTCACTACACCCATACACTTTATTTGATCCCAGGAGTTCCAGCCTCTCTCAATTACGTGCCTCTCGACGGCGCTCAAAACGAGCCCTTACGCCCTTACCCAAGCTGGCAGGATGCTTTCGTCCTGGATGACGCTAAGGTCATAAATAGCAACGCTACTGTCGTGTCAGCGTTCAGAGTGCACGTCGACAATTGCAACCGGCTGTGGGTCGTAGACAACGGCGTCGCTGATATGTCTGGTGAGTAAGGTCAAGTGAATATGATATAAGATAAAATATTCTTTATTTTCGTCATCGTCATCAGCCGCTTTTAATGTTCCCACTGGTGGGACATTGGCTTTCCTTATAGATGGATAAGGAGAACGGGTCATGACTCATGACCCACCACGCGTGGGCCCGGATTGGTGGGTTTTAACAACTATAAATGCAGCCGGGACCAACGGCTTAACGTGCCTTCCGAAGCACGCTTAAGCAAGCTTAGCTCAAGACAGTAAATTTTTGGTCATCCATCTCGTGAATCTCCTGACCGATCCTTGCGAAATTTGCTAACCTTAACGCGCCACCGAGCTCCTCTATCATTATTTTGCACCATATTAAGAGTTGTTAACCAAAATGACGTGTATCGACATTTGAAATTAGCGAGCCATTATAAAATCTCACTAGATTACGAGGTTCTTAGTTTTCCAGGTCACGAGTGCACAAGACAATACACCTGCGTCTCCTGAGCGCCCTTTGAGCACCCCCACCCGACATCGAACCGAGCAACTTTAAAATTAGCTCGCAATCGTATCGCAACGTCGAGACACGCCATAAGAATAATTAAATTCGATCCATAAATGACGAAGATGTGCGCGAAAATCCTCATTAAAAAATAAATCGATTAGAGAACTTTTTTTTTGTAGTGTGTGTGTTAAAAATAAGTAGGCAAGTAAAGATCCTTGGGGAAACCCGTCGATCGACAATACATTGTAACATAGGTAGGTCAGGTACTTTAAAAATTGTCCTTAAAGCAGTTATTTTTCTCTTTAGCAACGACTAAGAGACAGATCTCTGACCCAGCAGTGATAGTGTTCGATCTGAACACCGACTCCGTGATAAAGCGGTTCGATCTGACGAGCGAGGTGCTGAGGAACAACTCGGTGCTCACCAGCGTGGTGAGTTGTGTTCACCTGAAAAATCTTGGTTGAATGAAAAGTTTTTTTGGTGTGTTATTCACTATATTATGTAATATTTTAGTAGATAATAATTATGACATGGGTTAAGACTTGGGATATACGCACTGAAAGCGCTTGATTAACAAAAGTAGGCGCTTGATTAACAAAAATGATATAAATAGTAATTACAAAAATTTTAGCACAATTATTTCGAAAACCCTAAATTCATGCATTCCTAAGAAAAAAACAATATCACACAAAAAGCAAAGAAAAAAATATATTACACGTAGACTAAAAAAGTCCTGTAAAAATAAAAGATTATTAAAATTGTTACAAAATCAGACAAATAATGAAACTATAAATAACTACTACAAGAAGTACAATAAAACATTAAAAAAGGCCTTCCAAACATCTAAGAAACTAAATAATACATATAAATATTTTAACTCACAAAATAAAACCAAATGTATGTGGGATATTATTAAAAATGAAACAAATAGCTCCCACAAATATAGTAGACAAAATATAACTCTACAACAAAATAAAAAACGAAATTAGTAATCCAAAACAAATAGCTAATATCTTCAACGCATATTTTACAGAAATTAGTAACAGTAACTGTCAGACTGTGACACAGAACACTGGAGTATCGAATATTCCAAACTCCTTTTTCTTATATGAAATAGAACCAAAGGAAACGTTAAAAATCTTAAAAAATCTAAAACCTAAACTTAGCTGCGGCTATGATGAAATCCCCCCATGTCTAGTAAAAATATGCGCAGACGAACTAGCCTATCCTCTTACCAATTTGATAAATCAATCATTCCAAGAAGGTTGCTTCCCAGAACCCTTAAAAACATCGGTAGTTAGACCTCTTCACAAGAAGGGAGATAAAACTGACCCAGCTACCTATCGCCCAATAGCATTACCTTCAACCTTCGCAAAAATCTTTGAAACAGCAATGTCAAAAAGACTATTCTTTTTCGAAAAATTTAAAATCCTTTACGATAGTCAACATGGTTTCCGTAAAAATCGTTCCACGACATTGACTATTTATAAAATTTATAAAATAATACAAAAAGTTCTAGAAGCAATAAACAATAAAAAATCTGTAGTTGGCCTATTGCTCGATATGAGTAAGGCATATGACCGAGTAAATCACAATATATTACTAGAAAAACTATACAGACTCGGTATAAGAGGATTAGCACATAAGTGGTTATGTTCCTACCTTAAAAATCGTCTTCAATATATAGAAATACAAAACACGTCAGATCAGAGGAGAGACCAGTTTTGGGATCTATCCCACAGGGTAGTGTACTTGGCTGCATTCTCTTCCTTGTCTACATAAATGACCTGCCACCACAAATAGATCGATTCTGCATTTCGTTTGCAGATGTGTCGATATTATTCACATGTAAGGACACCAAATCATTAGAAACAGATCTAACCGCAGTCTTAGACAACATCACAAATTGGCTACAACAAAATAACTTACAACTAAACCTAACGAAAACTAAAATGCTGCAATTTAAACCTTACCAAAAAACACCGTTAGAATTAAACTATTCCTATTATGGCAACAAACTAGAACCCGTGGAATCTGCAACTATCTTAGGTATCGATATAGACACCCACATTAACTGGCAAGCTCACACCCAAAAGCTCATAGGTAAATTGTCATCATTCACCTATGCTCTGTACCAGTTAAAGAAAGAAACAGACTTTAAAACCGCATTGTCGGCATATTACGCGTACGCGCATTCCAGACTGGCATACGGCGTGATTTTGTGGGGAAATTGTGCCGAAATTCAAAGTGTTTTTGTTCTACAAAAGAAATGCATTCGAATTCTAACAAACATTAATCAAATGGAATCATGCAGGCCTCATTTCAAAAAGCATGCCATATTAACATTATCATGTGTTTATATATTAGAGTGCTGTAAATTTGTTACGAAACACGAAACCTTATTTTCTCCAGTTAAATACACAGCAAAAAGAAACAACCGTGATGCGAATATGTTAAAAACGCAGTTTTCAAAAATTAAACTTGTGAGTACAGGGCCGCACGCAATGACCGTAAAAATATATAACCATATACCAAATTACATTAAAGAAATCAAGGAAACAACACGATTTATAACAACTTTAAAAAATTATCTCATTGAAAAATGCTATTACAATATGAACGAATTCTTTTGTGGGGATCCACCCACATAATACATATTATATAATCATTTTGGTTATACACAAAATATTATATAATACATATTCACAAATATTTATATTTTATTCAAATCTTTAATATATTTACATATGTATAAAATATTATTTACATAACTATATATTCACAACATTCATCACAAGCACAATACATTCTTAATTACATTTATTCTACACAAACTCACTCATCATCCGACATTCATTTTGTGTATCAGCCGGCCGTACGACAGTGGAGCCGCGTAGTTGAACAGCTGGCTATTGTTAGATTTCAAAACCGGCCTGCGCATGCGCACGCGCAGCCTGCGTGTCGCCGCGCCTCGTCGGCCGCGCCAGTCAGAATTTATTCTCGACGCCGGACGCACGATCGTTTTTGCTCCGCTCGCTACTTTGAATACGCGCTTACACCTAGTATATTGTTTATGTTTTGCTCGTTCTATCTTTCTTGTGCTTGTGACTATCTCTGCTGTGCTCTGTTCTCCTTCTTTCTGTTTCTGTGCTGTGTATATGTGCTTGTACGTGTGCCGTAGTAAATGTTGAATTGTAGTGCTGGATTTTATTTCACCGCCATCTCATCAGCAGATAAGTACCCGTGCACTAACGGCCGGTTTCAATAATCTATCCCTAACAAGAGGTAGGCTTATCTTAGTTACGTTACTTAGCAACCGCTGTTATTTTGGGCTGAATAACAAAAATATCTAGGCAACAAAGCTCTAGTAAGCCTATCTGTTACTGTAGATAAGTTATTGAAACCGACCGTAAGACACTCAATTACACAATATCATACTCCCCTGCCAAATTGGTGACCCCGAAGAGCATACATTATGAGTGACAGCAGTGACTCAACGCAAACCGTTGCGTCGAACAAAGGCGCCAACGAGAACGTCACTACCCGCCACAAAGCAAAAAAGCGCGTTTCCACTGACTCACGGCACGACTCATCCGGCTTTAAACCGTTCGCCATGAAGGTTCCGGCTTTTTCGCCGGACGATCCTGAGATTTGGTTCGCACTGCTTGAAGGTCAATTTGACAGTTATGGTATTACAGAGGATGCTGTAAAATTTACCAATGTCATCACTAATCTCGACATGACCCATGCTAAGGCCGTGAAGGATGTTATAATGAACCCTCCATCGCGCAACCGTTACGGGACGATCAAGAGCGAGCTGATCAAGCGCCTCACCGCCTCGCATGAGAAGAAGGTCAGGCAGTTACTAACTCATGAAGAGCTTGGAGACCGCAAAGCGTCGCAATTCCTTCGCCATTTACAAGATTTGGCTGGGCCAAACGTTCCTATGGAGTTCATCCGATCCATCTGGACCAGCCGCTTACCGCAGAACATCCAGACGGTACTGGCGTCTCAGCCCACACATTCCCTGCAGCAGCTGGCAGACCTGGCCGACCGCATCCAGGAGATAACCGCACCTGGACAAGTCGCGGCTACCTCTTCGTCTGGCACAACACCCGCCGGTCACAGCACGTCGAGCGAGATCAAGGAACTTCGGCAGATGGTGGAGAGCCTTACCATGAAGCTCGACCAATTCACGAGATCGTCGCGCAGCTCCAATCGTTCGAGACCTCACCAGCGACATCAAACATCACGCTCTCGGTCGAGATCGGCCTCCAGTTACCGACGACACCCGCTCTGCTGGTACCACGCAAAGTTCGGCTCAAACGCAAAGCGGTGCCAAAAACCGTGCGACTTTAAGGCGGGAGACGCCACAGGCAGTCGGTAATGGCGACTGACCATTGCCTCACCTCTCCAGGTCGCCTCTTCGTAACCGACCGCAGCACGAAGACTCAATTTCTGGTCGACACAGGCAGCGACCTCTGCGTCTTCCCTCGCAGCCAACTACAGGAGCGCCGCGCAGCAACGGACTACCAACTCTCCGCAGCCAATGGAACAACCATTTCTACCTATGGCTACGCGCACTTCAACCTGGATTTAGGTCTACGCCGTACATATCCCTGGCGTTTTGTAGTGGCGGATGTAACAAAACCAATTATTGGTGTAGATTTTCTTTGTTTTTACAATTTAATAGTAGACTGTAAGAATAAAAAGCTCACTGACAGCTTAACTACTGTTTCTGCTCCAGCTTCACTTGCTAAGAACTGTTATAAGGTACTTTCTGTAAAGGTTCTGACTGGTGAGTCGCGTTACCACCATTTACTGTCGCGTGAGTTTCCAGAAATCGCGCGACCAGCTGGTACACAACGCACTACACCACACAACACACAGCACCACATACGCACTACACCAGGTCCTCCAGTCTCGTCCGCACCTAGGCGTTTGGCACCGGACAAGTTAAAGATCGCAAAAGCCGAGTTCGATGCTATGCTAGCGAATGGCACAGCTAGGCCTTCCGAAAGCTCTTGGTCCTCTCCGCTACACCTGGCGCCGAAGAAAGACAACGGTTGGCGCCCCTGCGGCGATTACAGGCAGCTCAATGCACGGACCATCCCGGACAGGTACCCAATACGTCATATTCATGATTTCACCCATAACATCTCGGGTTCCAAGGTTTTCAGCACCATCGACCTTGAAAAGGCGTACCAGCAAATCCCTGTCTGCGCAGAGGACATACCGAAGACTGCCATCACCACTCCCTTCGGTATGTTCGAATTTCCTTTTATGACATTTGGTCTGCGTAATGCGGGCCAAACTTTTCAGCGTTTTGTTGACGAGGTGACGCGCGGGCTGGACTTCGTGTGTACCTATCTCGATGATTTCCTGATCTTCAGTAGGAACCACGAGGAGCACGAAGACCACCTGAGACAACTCTTCACCAGGCTTCGGGACTACGGCATGGTTGTCAACGTGTCCAAGTGTGTTTTTGGGGCTCCCGAGGTAACTTTTTTAGGTTATCTCATCTCGGAGAGCGGAACCAAACCACTGGACCAGAAAGTCCAAGCCATTCGCGAGTTCCCCCCACCAAAGGACGTCAGGTCGCTCAGACGGTTTTTGGGCATGGCGAACTTTTATAGGCGATTTTTGCCTAACGCCGCCCAAACTCAAGCGCCTTTAAACGCCCTGCTCATGGGGGCGGTAAAAGGGTCCACACCCATCACCCTAGCTGGCGATGCTCTGAAGGCTTTCTCAGAGACCAAGGAAAGCCTCTCCAGCGCAGCTCTCTTGGCACATCCTGATTGCCGAGCCAAGCTAGCGTTGGTTACAGATGCGTCAGACCTGGCTCTCGGGGCTGTCCTACAGCAATTAAAGGACGACGTGTGGGAACCCCTCGCATTTTACTCCCACAAGCTAAGCCCGTCGCAGCAGAAGTACTCACCGTACGATCGCGAGCTTCTCGCGATCTACGAAGCCATAAAATACTTCCGGCATATGCTCGAAGCGAGACACTTCACAGTGTACACAGACCATAAGCCGATCAGTTTTGCCTTCCACGAACGGAAGCAAAACTGCTCGCCAAGGCAATTCCGACACCTGGACTATATTTCTCAGTTCACGACCGACATAAGGCATATTTCCGGCAAGAACAATGTCGTAGCCGACACCTTATCTCGCGTCGATGAACTGAGCGCTCCGGTGTGCCTCGCTACCCTCGCTCGAGCTCAAGAGTTGGATACAGAACTGGCCCAGTATCTCTCTGAGGGCTCATCTCTACGGCTCAAAAAGGTTGAATACCCTGGAAGTCTGACACCTCTGTACTGCGATGTCAGTACACAGACTCCCAGGCCATTCATCCCAGAAGATTTGCGCAAACAGGTGTTTCTAAGTCTCCATTCACTTAGCCACCCCGGTGCCGCAGCCACTGCACGACTCGTCGCTGAACGTTTTGTTTGGCCCGGAGTGAGAAGGGACTGCCGTGAATGGGCTCGACACTGCACTCCGTGCCAACGCGCCAAGGTCAGTCGACATGTGTCTGCACCTTTAGGCACTTTCGACTTGCCGCGCGCACGGTTTCAGCATGTCCACATCGACCTCATCGGCCCGTTACCTGTTTGCCAAGGATACAGATATTGCCTGACAGCTATAGACCGGTTTACACGGTGGCCGGAAGTCATGCCACTGCCTGACATAACCGCCGAAACGGTTGCTAAAGCGTTAATCGCAGGTTGGATCTCCCGTTATGGTTGTCCCATCGATATTGTCACAGACCGCGGCGCACAGTTTGAATCCGCGCTGTTTCAATATCTCGCCAAGACCATCGGGTTCAACCACAAACGCACAACCGCCTACCACCCGGCGTGTAACGGTCTTGTGGAGCGCTTTCATCGACAGCTCAAAGCCTCCATCACCTGTCATGCGCAACAAAACTGGATTGAGGTGTTGCCTTTTGTGCTGCTTGGCATCAGCAGCGCTTTTAAAGAAGACCTGCAGTCTTCTTCGGCAGAATTGCTGTACGGCGAGCCCTTAAGGCTTCCCGGCGAATTTTTCAATCCGAGCACACCCTGTACATCTGACTTGTCAGACTTTACAGCGCGCTTACGCTCGTTCGCCGAGAGACTAAAGCCGGTTCCAGCTTCTCGCCACAATAATAACAAGGTGTTTGTTTTTAAAGAGCTGGCCACAAGCGAACACGTTTTCCTGCGTGAAGACGCTTCGCACGTGACCTTTCAGCCAGCCTATTCTGGACCTCACAAGGTGTTGGAGAGGAGTGACAAGGTTTTCAAACTCCTGGTCAAGGGCAAACCGGTCACAGTCAGCATAGACCGCCTTAAACCTGCATTTTTGCTCACAGACGAGGAAGACCCGCAACACAACACACACACTCACACACCTCCAAACACCACTCATACACACACTTATACACCTCCAAACATAACTGACACACCCGCATCACTTCAACCTAACAAAGTCACACGTTCCGGAAGACACGTCCGGTTCCCGGATTATTATCGACCCTAACCAGGTCTCTGGGGGGGAGTGATGTGGGGATCCACCCACATAATACATATTATATAATCATTTTGGTTATACACAAAATATTATATAATACATATTCACAAATATTTATATTTTATTCAAATCTTTAATATATTTACATATGTATAAAATATTATTTACATAACTATATATTCACAACATTCATCACAAGCACAATACATTCTTAATTACATTTATTCTACACAAACTCACTCATCATCCGACAATCATTTTGTGTATCAGCCGGCCGTACGACAGTGGAGCCGCGTAGTTGAACAGCTGGCTATTGTTAGATTTCAAAACCGGCCTGCGCATGCGCACGCGCAGCCTGCGTGTCGCCGCGCCTCGTCGGCCGCGCCAGTCAGAATTTATTCTCGACGCCGGACGCACGATCGTTTTTGCTCCGCTCGCTACTTTGAATACGCGCTTACACCTAGTATATTGTTTATGTTTTGCTCGTTCTATCTTTCTTGTGCTTGTGACTATCTCTGCTGTGCTCTGTTCTCCTTCTTTCTGTTTCTGTGCTGTGTATATGTGCTTGTACGTGTGCCGTAGTAAATGTTGAATTGTAGTGCTGGATTTTATTTCACCGCCATCTCATCAGCAGATAAGTACCCGTGCACTAAGACACTCAATTACACAATATCATACTCCCCTGCCAAACTTTGACGAAAAACCGACACATCAATTATAATTTCCATATACAAAACAAACTTATATAACTTATTTAATATTTTTTGAATTGTTTTGTAGACTTGGTTATTTCTAATGAATCGTAGGCACCAAATTTTAAGTATAATTTTTTCTAATTTTAATAATGACATTGTGAATTTTAATTAATTAATTTTTTATTATTTATTTATTAAGTAGTTAGATTTTATGTATTTAATTGTAAATTATGCAACATTTTAATTTATTTTATGAAAACTAAATTATAGAATGAATGTTTTTTTGTTAAATATTTTTTTAATTAAGCTCTTTTATATTGCAACGCACTTGCAGGGCGTCACAGGAACTGTAAATTTATGTACTACCTATAAACTATGTGACAAGCAATAAATGATATGAATATGAATATGAAAGTAACAATAATAATAATAAATTATTCATATCACAATCAATCTTAAAGTACAATATAATGAAACTGGCTGATATTAATTATTAAATAAACAAATCAAAGAAACAAACTTTACGCTCCAATACTTTCTTTATGATTTATTTTCATAACCCTTTACGAGTATTCATGGTCACCCATCCCATTACTGACTGTATCTTAACCGCTTCTATGGCAGACCGAGCGCACAAACCACTGCGCCACAGAGTTACTAGCAATGCATTTCAGTATTTAGATTCCAATGCCAACTTGAATTTTAAGTAAAGTTATCTTAGTTTGGTTATAAAAATACCTACAACCCTTAAAAACTACTATCCCGCAGGTGGCCGACTACGTCCGCAAAGACTGCAACAACGCGTACGCTTACATAACGGATATGGGCTCAGACGGTGTCATAGTATACAGTTTAAAACAAAACGAGGCGTGGCGCGTCGAAAACGAGCACTTTAAGTTTGACCCCGCTGCTGGCGCGTTCAAAGTGGGAGGGATACAGTTCAAGGGGAAGGAGGGGGTGGTGGCTATGGCGCTGGCGAAAATAAAAGATGATGGGTAAGAAAAATAATACGATGTTGACCACATAGTGTGTAAGTCTGAAGCTTCCAGGGGAAAGAGGGAGTGTTGTCAGCTGCTCTGGCGAAAGTGAAAGATGATGGATTAGTAAAGTTACTAACGTGCCACACTTTATTGCGCTTTCAGACACTATGATGATCAACATGGATAAATGACCATCATAGTGTATAGTCTGAAATAAAGTGTGGCACGTCGAGAATGAGCACTTTAAGTTTGAACCCGCTGCTGGCGCGTCCAAAGTGGGGTCGATACAGTTCATGGGGAAGGAAGAGGTGTTGGGGCTGCGCTGGCGAAAGTGATGGTAAATACTTACCCATGTTAACCATCTTGTAAAGCCTGACACGTGGCAAAGCGTGGCGTCTTAAGAATGAGCATTTTGAGTTTGACCCCGCCGCTGCGCGCCCTTCGAGGGGATAGGATACACTTCAACGGGAGAGAGACTTTAACCCCAAGCTAGATTAAAGAGTGCACTATTATATCATTGGCTTATACTTGTAGTAACCGGGACTTGTACCTGCACCCCTTGTCGAGTACGAAGCTGTTTAAGGTGCCCACCAGACTTCTGAAGAACAAAGAAGCCACAAAAGAAGACATAGACAATGGAGTTCTGGTAATGCTTCTTTGCGGTTATGATGTAAATTTGTCGACCTGTCCGGCGTAAGGGTACGTAGCCTACCTTCTACACAGAGGGTACCAGGTTTGATATATTGATTTATTATGTGTATTAAGTATGTACTTACAAAAAAAAGTAAAGAAGTATGTTTATCCGTTATCTAGTATCCATAACACAATTTTTTAGCACAAACTTTGGGCTAAATAATTGGAGTGGTTAAAAAAACTATAATCTACCTAATATTGTACACTTTTAAACTTTCGCATTACATTATAATTTAGGTTGCATTATTATTTAGGTAGGTGAAACACATACGTCTACGCGTTTACTACCCTACCTTACCTGCCTAGTTTTTCACTGAAACGAGCGATACGTAGAAAAATTGATCAGCGGATTGCCTATGCGCCTTATATTCGGCCAATCAAGAGCGAGCAAATTGTTTCGCTACTAGATCGTTTCGCTGAACACTAGCACTAATTCAATATTCCTGAACTCCACATAAAGATCCGGCTCGAAGGACCATTATCATATAATCTTCGGTCCGTTACCGATCACCGACATCACCGACAAAACCAGAGGGCGATACTCTTGCACATATAGGTACTATATTTCTTTATTAGGGATGTATAACTAAAATATAATTTACTCTTTCAGATAGTTGGAGAGAAAGGTCCACTCTCACAAGCATCTGCTTGCGATTTTGATCCGAAGACCAATGTGCTTTTCTTTACACAAGTAAGTATGTCATTAAATAATAATAATGATGAATTAAGACTAGTAAGTTATAAAATACAGTTATATTCTACTAATATTGAATGGATGTTTGTTACCACAGACCTATATCGATATGGTCTGTGTTTGTTACCTCTTTCGCGCAAAAACTACAAAACGGTTTTCGATGAAATTTGGCACACATATAGAAGATAGCCTGTAACAAAACATGGGATACTTTGTATCCTGATATTGCCACGGGAAAATATACTACATATACATACTATATCAATCAAACAGGTTTGCAAAAATGGCGTTGCATGCTGGAATGTCGACAAACCGTATAATCCTGAAAACACTCCAACGATAGTAAGCGATTGTAACTTGTTGGAGTACCCCAGTGATGTGAAGGTAAAAATAATATCCTTGTTTAAATAACTATAGCGTTTTATAAAGTTTAGTTGCTCGTAGAGATGGGCAAAGGACCCGATTTTGACCCGACTGCTGGGTTTAAACCCAGTTAACGCCCATAGCCCATTTTGTTGAAATAAATAAAATCTTTAAAAATAAGAGATGTTTCGGCCTTTGATTATTTTTGTGTATTGATTTGACAAGAAATTATTTCTATAGCAACGTCACATTTGATATATCAATAGAAAAAAAATAACTAAAGTTTCTATAACACACAATGTAGGTTTTTATTGGGTTTAAATGCAGTGGTCGGGTTTAAACCCAGTCCTTGCCCATCTCTAGTTGCTCGTAAAATTATGTTTACAAAATTAAATTCATAAGTAAGTAATCAGGAATATCGGCAACAGCTGATATCAATCAGTTTTTCGACTATAACTTCGGAAGAGTATAATTATATTTAAGTGCAATAAACACATTCAGAGCGAACGGTACTACATTCTTTATCTTTACCTACATCAACTTATTGCATTCCGGGAAACATACAAATCCCTACAAACCTACATTTAGCAATCATATTGGGTACGGGCCCAATAGTAACAACGCGTGTAACTGTTGTATCGCTAAGTCATGCTATAGGAAAATCCGCAGGCAGATTATCAAACGGAAACTCGGTCCTGTCTACTGTTACATCACATTTCCATACTGTATGACAGCCGCTACAGCAACGAAACTGAAACAAAACCGAGTTTCGGCTAGAAAATCAGCCCACCGTAACCGCGCGTATTTGAAACTGGTGATGCTTTTGTCACGCGACGTCAAATTGTTCAGCAAGCAACTGCTTTTGACATAAGTCAAAGTCTCTAACCAGGGCCCCTAGCCAAAGTAACAATTAAAAAACGATAACGAAGTTCGAAAATAATTAAATGTATGGGATTGGTGGATTGGCATAAGCCGCGCTAAATCACGTGGTCTTAACGCAAATTAATTGGCGAATATAGACAATAGCGAATCGAACTATCGTTTCGCTACATAGCGATGTTACTTTGTCTACGAGCCCTGCATATTTCTTGTTTTCTCACCTACCCTAATCTTTTTCTTATTTTTGTTGTCTTCATGAAGTTGGATAAGGAAGGCAACCTCTGGATCCTGAGCAACCGCCAAGCTCGGTTCGAGCACTCACGTCTGGACCCTAATCAGGTAAACTTCCGAAAATCAAATCAAAATACCAAAAGCCCGTTTCACAAAATAAAGTAGAGCATTTACGTGCAAGGCTGAATGTAGTGAAGTTCTGACAATGAAAATATTATCTATTCAGTTGAGCATTTTTGAATTGTCAGTTTTGCTCTACCACCCGTTACTGTAGATTCTACAAAGAAGACAACCTCTGGAATCTCTGGATCCTTAGCCTTGTTGGTAATGCGCCGGTTTCTATCCAACATTTATGTTTGGCTCAGCAGTAATTCTGTCTTTTTTTTAAATCATTATTTTTATCTTAGTATAAAAGTAGTTATGCTTTGTATTTTTATATTTTGTTGTTGCTTAGCATCACACTGTCTTATAAACTTTTTATTTTTTTAAGTAACTTGTGGTTAACGTCTTTGACTGCATATTTGTTTAAGTTACCTAAGAAAATATGATTTAAACCCTTATATGTAATATGTAGTTGTTTGTTGACCCAAATAAAGAGAAAAAAAAAAACATGGCGCCAGCTATGCTTGCACAAGCACAATTTGTAGTATTCGAGGTGCGACTTCATTCATTACCGCGAACTTCTTCTTCTTCTTAGCGTCGACTCTTGTTATATTTTGGTGACTCAGGGGGCAACATAAAAAGTATGCATCCGGCGCATCATGGGCAAAAGTATGCGGACGGCAAGTCGGTAACGCAGACTAGCCGATCCAACCACCACGACTCTATGGCAAAAAATTACGGTGATGACATACTTACGCTGCTCTAACCAAAAAGAAAGTAAATAACCTCAGAGTAATTTTACGGGAAAAAGAAATTGCCAAAATCATCAGTTTTATAAATATATAACAATAATTCAAGTATATTTTTAATAAATTCTATGAGAGCAGTGTTTAAAGAAATAAATTAAGCATTTTGTAATATTAGGACATTTTCAGTTCTTTTTTAAATATCAGAAAAGTACCAGTAATTACAACTAATTAAAAAATAACAAACGAAACACAAAACAATAACAAAGTAAAGTAAAAATGCTTGGATTTTTTTTTACATAGTCATCATACATATTTTGTAAAGATACTAGATTTGTCATGGGTTGACATTGACATTTGCGTTTTGTTTAAATTAATCAAAATTTAAGTTATTTTGATAATGCATTTTAGACGAAATTTGTTTATTAGACCACACATAAAAAAAGTAACTGCCGTAACCACAAAAAAATGTTTCATATGTCAGAATCAAACAATCAAATAAGAATGTATTGTACTTTGATAATGTATTTTAGACAATGATTCGTTTATTTGACAACGCAAAAAAAGACAAACTGCGGCAACCACGCATAAACAAAGTAAACCATAATCTTATACTTTCTTTTTGAATTGTGACAGCTAGTTACTGTAATTTTGCTTTGTGAAGTTAGAAAATTTGTGGAGTTACTGTTTTCATTACCTTTCATATCTTGCAAACCAAATGAGTAAAAAAAGGTAAAAATAACGTTAGATACGTTACATTATTTCTGATTCAACCGTCTATAAAGCTTAATATTACAGTTAACGTCCTTTACTTTCTTTTTGGTTAGAGCAGCCGAATCCAGTGCCGTCATCAAACTGTCGTAGACTGTAGTATTGGTGATAGGGGGGAGGTGTGGTTTGGCGACCGCCCAAGGGAGCATATAGGGGCGCCAGGAGTACCATTACGGTGCGCCCATAGATATCTTCTAAAACGAGGGAATCTTGCCCTAAGCCGCTGGTAGTAAAACTGGTACTGGTAGAGTGCTTCCATGGTCTTTCATCTCCATCGTTCTTTCATACCCCCATATTAATTTTAACCGCCTCTGTGGTCGAGTGGTAACAACCACCGTTTTCAGACCCAGAGGTCCTGGGTTCGATTCCCAGCGGGGGTACATATTGTATTTGGTTTGGTTGGTGGTAGGACTTGTTGTGAGTCCGCCTGGCTAGCTTAGCTACCACCATCTTATCTAAGTCTGACGCCATAACAATAATGATTTCAACATCGTTGTGTTCCGGCAGTTAGAGATAAGATGGCCAGTTCCTCAGTGATCAAGGACTCCGGGAGAGGCTCGCTTCCATCTTCAGCCTTATCTATACTTAACATCAGGTATGATGAAGGCCGAGTCTCCCCGTTATTAATAAAAAGAACCGGTACAGGTAGACTGCCTCCATTGTCATCCATCTCCATCGTTCTTTCATACACTCTTTACTAGGTAAACTTCCGCGTGCTGAGTGCACCGTTGTCAGGTAACACCGTAAGCTAAATAGAGGAAATCTAGCCTAAACCGCTGGTAATAGTTAAACCGGCATTGGTAGACTGCCTCCATGATCTTCCCTCTCCATCCTTCTTTCATAATACTAGGTAAACTTCCGCGTGCTGAGTGCACCTGTAGCGGCGCTCCTGCAGGGCTCCGCGTGCGAGCGGCCTTCGCTCGCCAGTCGGGCGTGGGGCGCACTCGGGTATAAGACCAAATAGCAACCAGGGGGGCGTAAAAAATATGGATATGGACATGGGCTTCATTTGACAGTTAAATGACCATATAAGGTAATTTTATGAGCTTCAACTGTCAATTGAAGCCCATATCCATATTTTTTACGCGATAGGGGCTGGGGGCTAAGGGCGCTTTTAATTTAGACGTTTCGTGTCGGACCACTGCAGTGTCGTTTGTTTTCATTCAAAGCGCGCGGTGCAGTGTCGGTATCTATCTATTTTTGTGGCGGTACCGACGCCGCACCGCGCGCTTTGTATGAAAACAAACGACCGTCCGTGCGCAGAACGACAAACACGAAACGTCTAAATTGAAAGCGCCCTAATTGTCTAATTTTAAAATCTATCGCGATCCCTTTCAATTCCTCATTTGAAAGATATGTACATACAGGTCGTCAATATTTGACATTTGATAGGGATTGTAATCGGGACGCGTTTTGAAAGGTGTTGAATGAACGAAATCGAACTGTCTAAGCAAAGTGACACACGAAAATATCATTTAAATGTATGGAGAAGTGTATTTAAAACATCATTCGTTCCGAAAGGGATTGCGATTATAAGTTACACAATTCCATAAATCACTATCACAATACCTTTGAAAAGGATTGTGATAGATTTCGAAATTAGACTATTAGGGGGCTGAACACTGCAGCTACGCTTTTCACAATTTCAACTATACTCCACCCATCTTACGGAAATAATGTTTGTAAACAAACATTTGAACATTGAAATAAAACAACTTTTACGGATATCAAACGCGCTATATTTCACAAACTAAGTTGTAATTGTCCGTATTTTTAGGTAGGTACGGGATGACTGTCATCCCTTGATCGCGGCAGCTGAAAAGGTGCCGAAACGTCGGGAAAATTACATAAATATAACATACTTACAATACATAATTACAACTTAGTTCGTGAAATATAGTGCGTTTGATATCCGTAAACAATGTTTTATTTCAATGAACAGTGCGCGCCAAAACGCACGTAAGAAGTACGTAAACATTTGAACACTTTTCGTAATTATTCCATAAATCCTACTAATATTATAAATGTGAAAGTTTTGATGTTTGTTACTCAATCACGCAAAAACGGCTGAATGGATTTTGATGAAATTTGGGACACAGACACTTGAAAGCCTGGAGAGGAACATAGGATACATTTTATCCCGATATTCCCGCGGGAACGGGAACCACGCGGGGGAAACCGCGGGCGACAGCTAGTACGTTATATTTCAGACAGCTAATATTGTAAATCAAACTTGAACATTATAAGTAAGCTATAAATGAAGTGCACATAATATTTCTAAAACATGTAATAAAAAGTACTTTGGAGGTTCGGTTTGTTTAAAAACATTCTTTCCCTAAGATGGATGAAGTTATAGATTACTACATAGAACATTTACGATATATATATATATAATTGATTGGTTTAATTTAAAGAGAAACAGAATATGTTTCTTGAATTAACCTAAGCGGAACCTGTCATACAGACCTGTAGGGTCGGTTTTCACCGATATTTAAGTTCTGATCTCAATCAGCCGAATAAGATACCCAGAACTTATATGTCGGTGGTGGGACCAGCCCTAAATTAGTTAGTCATTAAAATCATAAGTATTATATAGTTTTATACAATTTGTATGTGTATCGAATGCAATTAATTACTATTCAATTACAACGACATATTTTTGAAGTTTTGCACAAATTGAATAAAATAATTAATTGTATAAAAAATAAGGTAGCAATTTTGAACAAACTGTTCAAAGGAAATTATAAAACCAATGTTATTATAAATATAATAAATTGATATATTTAAAATGAAAAACATAAGTAAATAATTTAAATTTTATTTAAACATACAACAAGGTAGTTACAATAACTATTATAATTAAAAAGTCTATGTGATCGAATAATCATAATATTTTGCACGTGTCTTCGCCACAGAGGTGTATCGTTAGTTTTCGTTCAGATTACAGTCTCAGTCTTTTGATAACAACACGTTTATTCATTTCATTGTGAACATACTCTCTGTAATCAATATCACAGTCTTACAGTCTTTGCACTACCTACAAACGGCCGAAATGAAGCACTCACACAGATACGCGCCTGCAATGTTTAAGGCTAGGAGTTCAGTGAAAACCATTGAGATCGAGGGGCCGACCGTGTAGCGATACCGAGCGGCGCATGTGTGTGTGAGCGCGTAATATCGGCCGAGTGCAACAACTGTTTACGTTGAGACTGTGTCAATATTGTATTTAAATGGACATGTCCATACGATCGATTCTATTTATTGTCTATTTAATTCTAAATATATTTAGTTGCTAACATGATATCTAAGAATTGCAACAATAAATTATTATCTATTTCTTTGTCTTTTATTCCTTATTTTTATAGCGGCAATACAGGCTCTTACTAATAAAAACGTGTAAGTATATTGTAGTAATTATTTAGTACTACTAGATGAGTAGGTATAGCTTTTGCTATGTTTATTCCTTTAAAATGATTATTCTGTAAAATATAAGTAAAAAATACGAAAGTGATTCATAATCTTTAGAATAGGAAAATGTGTTAAGACGATTATAAAAATCAATAAAGTTTCGGGTTGAAGTTAATAGACAAAAATAATTATGTACCCAATGAAAGTTTTTAAAAACATATTCAAAGTCTATTGAGGAGCTGGCGAACAAATGCGGATTTGTCCATACCATCGGACGGCGTAATGCTCTATGGTCCATATAATCAGTTTTTTTTATACATCTGAAAGTAAACATCTGTGCTTTACCAAATGATTTTCAATCAATTCCGGCTCTTTCTATACAAAAAAAAACAAATTTCATTTTTTTCAAGAAATTTGAATAGCTTGTTTTTAATTTTTACTCCTGTAAAAAAAATCGTTCAACGGTCAAGTCCGGCTTTGTTCGCCAGCTCCTCGTCATATCCACAATAATAGTGAGCTTTTACACCAGAATTGTAAAATGTTTCCTATTTTTAGCTTATATTAGGGCCGGGCACTCTCCAAAAACTATACAGGCGTGTATACACTGTATTAAGGTTCTTGTTTATCGTTTGAGGAATGTCGTATGTAACTGCTCCCAATGAAACATGTATTTTCGGTTCGGTTCAAGAGCGAGTAGTATAAAATAAATCATTTGTCGCTTTCAAAGTGAAAGAAAAACAATAAGCCTCATATGAGGCAATTGTTATCGAAATATTGAAGTAATATTAAAATGACATTAAGTAAAACTTACTTTACGGTCGTAAGTTTAGGTGCATTTTAGTTTGCAACGTCCAGCGACTCAAAGGGAGTAGGCTTTTATAGCAATAAGTATTGAAAATTTTGTATGGAGTGATTTATCCGTTACGTAGTAACTATTTAGTAATCTGCGGTACTCTGTACGGTCAACGGTACGGCACGGCTATACAAAACTGACAAATTTCTCCAATCGACTTTAAACTTTAAGAGGTAAGCCGTTGAGTTTGGAATTGTGTGTATAAACCGTGGGTCGTGTTGCTGTACGTGCTATGATGTATAACAGAGCTTTTCCAAATAGTAATGTGTTACAGATTTGATCTTCTGATTGTTATCGTATGAGGATTAGTGGCCACCTCTGGTGTCAGAATTTGTCAAGCCCCCTAAAAGGCCTGTGACTTGGCTTAACGACTGTTATCGTCGGGACCGACGGTTTAACGTGCCCACCGAAGCACGGAAGCGCTCAGTTGTAATGCCACTTTACGGTGACCCATCCGACACCTGACTGGACCGAACGTTGCTTAACAAACGTGATCGATTACGATCAGTCTGTCAAGCGCGGCCACGAGCGCTTCACACAGATTTGATTATATCTCGCCAATGAGTGCCCAGCTTAAGGTGTTTGACACATTAGTCTAACAATGTCGGACATGTCCATTTGTGTCTGTACCAGTTTAAAGTGCTCCGCAATTGTGAACCGATAACTGAAGCGTTGCGATAGTTAAAGAGATCTTAATATTTACAAGTATTTATTGCTCGACTTCGTCATAGGCCATAAGAAGAATTTGTAAAAAACAGGTTCCATATAAAAAAAAGATTCCCTTCAATTGAGAACCTCCTCCTTTTTTGAAGTCGGTTAAAAATAAACGTAATCACCACGCGACCGTTTGGGAATCAGTGACGTTTAAACTAAAAAAAAAAAGGTTTTATCTAACAAAAGAATTAGCTCATTGAAAACACAAGCTGCTATTTACATTATGAACAAACTCTAGATGTAACTTAAAGATTATTTTATTCATCACAAAGTTCAGAAATCTCATTTCTTAATGCTTCTTACGAGTATTTACAATAGTAGGTAATTGGGGCATACTTATTCTTCGTGAAAGTATTAAGTACAATAAGTTTCTTAGAGAAGTTAAAGAGAAGAAGAGGGTTATATAAATCACCCTATCTAGGATAATAGAAAACAATCAATGGTATTGATAGGTATTGGAAATAGCTGGGACTTTCAACCTTATTTTTATAGTATAAAGATTACATATTAAATGTATGTATTTACTATTGTTGTCTATTGTTAATCCAAGTTTTAATGGCTCCTTAGTTTTTACTTCAACAATGCCATACAAAGGTACTCATGATCGAAGGTGAGATGAAAAACTCTTCCAACCAGAATAAGCCTTTTCCCTTCATTCTTCTAATCTAATTCCCATGATTATACTAACACTATCCTTGAAATACCTACCACAGGTAACCAAGTACTATTATTTTATCTATATAGCCCATTCTTATTATCATGTAACAGAAAAAAAATCACCACAATTTATATTAACTAAGATTCCACTACAATTTCCAAGGTCTTTTAATTAGAACTTACGTCAAACGTGACCGATTCCCCCGCGCAGGTCATACAAATATGGCAATAGACTTAAGTCCTAACCAGTAGGCTTGGCACGAAAAACTATCGAAATAGTATCGAGTAAGTATCGAGTACATAATGTCAAAAAAATTATTAGAAATTTAGTTCCGTTTTCGCCCGGTAGGAACGCTGCTCAATATCTCATAAATTTATGAAGTGAAAACTTCTTTAGCGGCGTTGTACTCATCAGTTTAAAATTTTTGGGATGAGTAAAAAATGTTAGTCGCGTCAGGACACGTGATCCTGATCGAAAATTCGTAAGACGGAAGGAGAGTAGACCGCCGGCGCGGCGTAGGAGAGGAAGTAATATCCCCCTCTCTTTCTATCGCGTAACGAAAATGTATGCCTGCTCCTGCTGTTTCGTTTAAGCGGTTTTCACTTCTGCCGGCACTCCCGGAGTGCAACCCGTTGTTTTTTTTTTACTTTACATCCTCGATACTTACTCGAAAGTTACTCGTGCTAGGCCTACAGTACCTAAGCGATAAACAATGGTGCGTGATGCGTCACGAAGTAAGAACTGTCTATCCATCCTACAAGGTTTTTGCTGTGGGATTCTCTACCTTAGGGCGCTAACATTAGAGTCCATGCACGGCGTTTGGGGCATTATCTGGTGTCCACGCTCTCCGCCGGCTTGTGCTGCGGCGTGGTTTTAGGTTCTATCCTCTTCTTGAGAGGCGTGTTGTACTCCCAACCGTCTTCGCCTTTTGGACTGAATAGCTGTAACAAAAAAAGTAATTGGAAATTATTGTAACAAGGTGGAGTATTGCTTGACAGATCTAAAATACCTTATCCGGTTTATGAAAAAGTGATATCTTCTAAACACGCATATCTTTAGTCACTCGAAGGTATTTTGTTAGTAAAATATTACTTATGGCAGTAAAATACACGGTCCTAATTTGTTAACAATCATAAGACGACATATAGATTATAGATGTAATCTTATTTCAATCGTAAGCCAATAGTTGTAGTGCTCTGTTACACAATTACACATTTCTTATTTCTACAGAGCGGTGAGGTGTGTAGTTGAGTGTGTATGTTATGAATCGTATAGTCACCTGCATGGGCCACTTGTACCCAGCAGCATCTCGTTGCTACTGCCCGCTAGGGGCGCTGTGGTGTATGATACGTGTTGTATTATAGTCACCTGCGTAGGCCACTTGTCTCCCGCAGCTTCGCGTTTCTTAGCAACATCAGTCAGTAGTCAGTATCCTTTTCTCGTCGCGCACGACATTTAGGCGTACCCTACATAATGTGTTGTATAGTCACCTGCGTAGGCCACTTTTTCCCCCTGCAGCATCGCGCTTCTTAGCAGCGTTGCGTTGAGTTCGCTCCACTGCCCGCTAGGCACCGGTGTCAGCGTCTTGGGCTAGCAATGCACTTGTGACATGTGTCTGGAAAGTGTGTGTTATGTGTCGTATAGTCGCCTGTGTAGGCCACTTGTCCCCGGCAGCGTCGCGTTGAGTTTGCTCCACTGCTCGCTTGGCACCGGTTAATAGCGGTGTCAGTATCTTGTGCCCGTAATGGACACTTCACGTGTGTATTATCTACGTGGTGTATGTTACGTGTTATAGTTTGTGTATATAGTCACCTGCCTGCGTAGGCAACTTGTCTCCCGCAGCGTCACGTGTGATAGCTCCACTGCCCGCTCGGATGTAGTGTATAGCATCTGTGTGTGCTGTGTCGTAACTCTCACATTACGTGTGTATCACCTGTATGGGTGTATCATGTGTAGTATAGTCACCTGCGTAGGCCACTTGTCTCCCGCAGCGTCGCGCTTCTTAGCAGCATCACGCTGAGTTTGCTCGACTGCCCGCTTGGCGCCGGTAGCAGCATCAGTATCCTGTGCCCGTAGTGCACAAGTCACGTGGCGCCAAACGCGCCTTGATTCGTTGGCAGCTTGACGGGATACAGGGGCTACGCGCTTCCGACGAGGCTTCATGCTGCTCACTTCGAATAGCACTTCCGATCTCTGTGCGGACAAAGTGTGGAAAGTGAATGAAAGATTTTTGGGTCCGGTGCCATGATCAGACGAACCGAGTAGTGGCAAGACAGCAAATTTTTACTCGGCCGAGAGAGCAGAGTTGGCGAGAGGTGTTTACACTCATTATGCTTGTGTCAGTCTACTAAACAAAACGAGAACGAGGTATGTACGAGTGACTGTTCGCAATTCTGCTTGGCCGAATACTCAGCGATCTATTAGTACTTACCGATGTCTCACTTCCTTACTCGGTACGTGTGATCAGAGTGCGAATCTATTGAAAATGGATTCGTTAGGACTACGGAGCCTTATTTATAGTTAGCTGTGTGAACCCAAGAACGAAAAGACATGGAGCGAATCTCATTTTGATTAGCGCTGCTGATATTGGTGCGTACATACAAGTTTAGAGGAAAAAAACAATCTTATTTTCATTCACTTACCCCAGAATCAGTCCACCTTCCATCCATCCTAGTATTCCACTCTCCTTGCGCGGTGTAGAACGGTTTCTTGTCAGCTCTCTCGAAAACTTCGCAAGTAACACGATGCTTCTTGCCACCGTAGAAAGGTTTCGTAAGGAACTCTATGTTGGCGCGGTGGCCAGTCTGCACGCATTCTATTACTACGGAGCCGCCCAGCTCGATCCATGGCACGGTTAGAATGGATCTGGGAAGGAAGTGATAAGATTTTACAATTTACTTCTGTGTACAGAAAGATGGATATTTTTAATCTATATATTGGAGAGCGGCTAAAGTGGCATGATGTGGCTATTTTGTTTGTTGGTCGCATATGTACAGTTTTCATTTTATATGACAAACGGTTCACTTCATATTGCTAGGTTCGTTTATCGCTTAGTTGCCTCAATTCTTCGGAAGCTGTACTTATCAGCTCACTAGTTACTGCAGTTTTTGCTATTAACGAAAGTAAATAAATTTATTGCGTGGGCGATTTTGACGATATAAAAGATTTAACCATAGAATATTGAGAATGTCAAAGTTCTTACTGTTTGCCATTCCCACTTGCCAACATTTTCATTTCATTGTAATCCTACATAATTTAAATGTTGTGGCATCTCAGGGGGAGCAGAAGAAAGAGTTAAAAATGGATTTCGTCGGTTTATACATTCGGTTATTATTAACTCTTCCATACCGAGATTAGGGTAGTCCTCACGACTAAGTCCTACGTTGGAAAATTCATACACTAAGTTTTTAATGCAGGAAAACAACAAAAAAAAAACAACTAACCTTCCGTATCCATTAGGGAATGTCAGCGTATATTCTTCTCCCAGATCCAATAAGGTGACCGTTCCTTTCCCGATGTTGTGTACTCCAATAGAGAGGCCGAGGAACTTGCTTTTCGTCCAAACCCACGCCTCAAACTGAATGCGCTTGTTGAGGTGTTCCGCGTAGAAGGCCGATATGGGCGGGTGGTGGGAGACTTGCTCGGCGACGAACGACAGCTGGTCTGTGGTGCACCATGGGACGGGACCCTCGCCCACTTCCTTTTGAACAAGAAAATATTTGTTTTTAACTTGTTTTTGGCAAAGTTTTTGTGTTTTAATTTAGCCAGAAAAACCGGCATTTTATGGGGCTTCTAGACGGGTCATCATTCATCATCACCGTCATCTCAGCCATTCCGGGCTAGATTTTTGCGCAAATGTGTGGCTGTGGCTGGCAACTATATCCGTTTCACTCTAGCGTACAAGACAACTACTAACTATAAGACAATTCAGTCATACAAACTATAAGACAACTCAGTCAACGTGAGACAGCAAAAGTTGCCAGCCAGATATTGCAGGGACATATGGCCCGTTTAGAAGCGTAATAAGTGTTACTATTGTTAGTTTTTGTGTTTTAATTTAGCCAGAAAGAGCCGGCATCTTATTGGCCTCCTAAGCGGGTAATATTTTTGATCATATGGCTGGCAACTATACTCGAGGGTATGAAGTCAACATGAGACAGCAATAGTTGCCGACCAGAAATTGCAGGAAAATATGGCCCGTCTAGAAGCCTCATTAGACGATTGATGCCATAGTTCCAATAATTATGTCACCTAACCTAAAATATAAGATCTTTTTAAACACAATTTACAAATTTTTGCAATTGGATTGGGTTGTAAGGCCTTTACCGCCTGCAACTCTCCAATAGAAAGGCCTAAGAGCTTTTCGTTCAAACCCACGCCTCGAACTGAATGAGCTTGTTGACATGTTCCGCGTACAAGGTCAATATGGGCGGTGGTGGGAGACCTGCTCGGCGTCGAAGGACGCTGGTCTGAGGTCCATGGGACGGGCCCTCGCCCACTTCGAACCGCAATCTCATGGTGTAAAACTCAAGTTATAAAGTGTTATGATTAATGCTACTATTTACCTTCTCATTGACAACAGGCGGCGATTGTCCTTCAGGCACATCTAACTCCCAATGACATCGGAACACTTCGCCCAGGATCGGGTTGTAAGGTTTCTTGGCAACTTGTGATTTGCGGCCCGCGTGGTACGAACTCAGGTACCACCGGACCACTTGCACCATGCGGTCCCGGGGGGTGGGTTGGTCTACTATTCTGTTGAAGAAAAAAGATTTTATATGACATTGTTCTTAATAACAAAACATGCCTTTCATAAGTCATAAGTTAACAAACCTAGATTTTAATATATCATTTATATAGATAAGAGATATAGATTAAGGTAATTTTTTTACTATAAAAAATATCCAGTTAATATTTACCAAATCTAGTCTTCCAGACTGACTTCTTACTGTAATTCTTTCTTCATTCAAATAATGAAATATACTTAAAAATTTACCAAGGATCCAAAAAAATAACAAAAATTTTAAACTCTATAGTGGCGATAATAAAAAACGCACTTCCTTATCTCTAGCTAGACACTTTTGATGTGCGTAGATGTTATTCAGTTTGTGTTTTTGTGTTTTCGTCACGAGATGACTCCAGCTTGTAAGTATATATTCAGACAATAGTTACGTGTTTCCTATTTACACTTATAACTATTAAATTCCATAAGTAAACAAAAAATATTAATTATTAATTTTTAACTAAATTAATTCAACTCACTTTACAAACTGGTCTGGATGTGCAAATGAATCCGCATACATTTCGAGAAGCGATCGCCTTTCTAGAATAAACGTAGGCAGCACAACCTGCGAATAAAAACGAATCGTATAACATAAGTTTGGTTACTAATGGCCGATTTACACATCCATAAGTAACTGGGCAAGTATGTGAGTTGAAACCACGTGTAGACGCCGGCCGGCAAGTAAGTAACTCAGTAAGTAGCGATTTGCCAGGACAGTAGCGCGTAAACCTTCCCGCTTCATCTCCCGCTCCCCGCCAACTTATTGGCCGCCGTTTGGACAGCGCAAGTAAGTTCATTTCATAGGTTGACACACAACAAAACGCATCTCTGTCTGCTTGCTGATTTCTTCTAAAATCGCATTTTAAATTATCTTTCACTACATCGCGTAGGTGCTGGCGCACTTCACCTACATCCATTGTTCGATAAAGATCTAAAGAAATGCGTTAAAAAGAATATTAACGTGAGCGTGTCTTCGCGTCCGTCGTCGCACGGTCTGACAAATTATGAACTTACTTAAAGCCGTTCCCAATAACCTATCCATAGTAACAGATAGTTACTATAGTTTTGTTGCTTAGTTATTTCTGATAAATGACAGGAAATAACAAAGATCGCCTAGCAACTGAACCACAGTAGGCCTATCTCTTACTGACGATAGATTATTGGGAATGGCCTACTGTCTCTTCTCGATTAACCGCCGGTTTCAATAATCTATCCCTAACAAGAGATAAGCCTATCTTGGTTACGTTACTTAGCAACCGCTGTTATTTTGGGCTGAGTAACAAAAATATCTAGGCAACAAAGTCTAGTAAGCCTATCTCTTACAGTGGATAGGTTATTGAAACCGACGTGCCGGCGCCCGACGGTAACAAAATCGCTTGGAGCCCGACGCCCCAGAGGTTAAAGTGACAAGGTAGATAAATAATAACATTGAGACCACTTTCACTTAGTCGAGTGTTTAATTATTTTTCAAAGTCAAAGATTTTTATTCAAATAGACTTATAGATAAGTACTTTCGAATTTCGATTTCGATTTTCGTATTGGTATTAAAGTAGAATGAACCAAAAATAGGAAAAATCAGCATCAGTATTTATGGGGTCGATTGTGATATAATTCGCAAACCACGACATAATATCAAACGAGTGATTCGAAAATAGGACTGAATGCGCGAGGTTGAATATAATTTTATTTTCCTAAAGTATTGTTAAAATAAAATGAAGCACGTACAGTGCGGGCAAAGCCTGAAACATGCGGCAGACGTGTACGTGCCCGTCTACGTATACGTAATTGTTACAATTCTGTATTTTTTGTCAAATACATTACACATTACATTACATCATTAGTACTATATTATAGATTTCTTGTTATTGATTATTTTCATAGTTAAACATAGGAAAAACAAAGTTTATTTTTAATTTCTTTTAAGAATTTAAGTTTACTGCATAAGTAACATAACTCTATATTGTGTTCACTCAATTGAACTGTTTTTTTTTTATGTGGAAACTGTCTTTGGCTTTTGTATTACTCATTGAGGTATATACTCCACACATAACTTTTTGGCAGATTTAAACATATATTATTATTTTACTTTTTAAGGTTGAAATGCTTTGTTTACATCTATATTTTTGTATCAAAAGAAGAACGCTGCACCTGAGATACAGTGTAAACTAGTTCAGGTGCAGATGTCAATTTCTAGATCTAGGATGTACTTAATATAAGAAAATTGATCTATATTTTTGTAAGAAAATGTGCCAATAAATTTATTATTATTATTATATTGTATGCTGTTTGTTTCCCAAAAATAAATAAATACCGGACCCTTGCAATACAACTCTGTTATTGAGTCATTACCAGACAAGGACAAACATCGCACCGATCCCGTGTCTGTTCACCCTAATTAACGTAAATTAAGCACTGACCTTGGTGAGATCCATTCCTATCTTGACCTGCGACAGGAGGTGTGTGACCACTGAGCCGTGATTCTCCATCGAACCGAGGTCACTGTCCGATTCATCTTCGTAAAGGGCTGGGGACAAAACGAAATCATTATAGCATTTGATTCAACAATAAAACAAATCAATGCCTACGAATTTTTTATTGCGACTGAATATTTATTTATGGTTTTAAGAGGTTTGCAGTTCGAATGGAATCGTTGTCTTTGCGAACTAAAATATCTATTGTGAGCCGGCGGCGTCAAGTTTTATCTATACTAATATTATAAAGCTGAAGAGTTTGTTTGTTTGAACGCGCTAATCTCAGGAACTACTGGACCGATTTAGAAAATTCGTAGACCATTAGAAAGCTACATTTCTCCGGAGTGACATAGGCTATATTTTATCCCGATATTCCCCAGGGGAACGGACACCACGCGGGTAAAACCGCGAAGATCCGCTAGTAAGATATTTTTTTTTCTTGTTGTTAATTTACTCTTGACTCTAAGCAAGGAATAAGCAGGTGGATACAATGTATATGAATTAGGGGTTCACAATTACATAAAAGGTGTTTCTGTGTTTCCTTCCTCTTTTATTTACAGTATCTGCAAACATCAGTGTTACTTAATTACATGTGTAATTAGTGCCAGATTAGTTTGCAGTGTCCAGTTAATGCTCGAAAACTACCACTTGCTGTTAAATCCTCCAGAAATTGGCACTTTACTATCTTAGTATATTTTAATAAGAGCTGTATTCTATATTGTTGATATGGCGGTTATTATAGTTGAACTCACTATTATTTTAATCAGTGCTCGAGCGCTATTTACATAAAGCAAGTCAACAATCCTTACATCCTCTATCATTCGTTGATAAAAGGTTATTTAATCCTTATTACCAATTAGCTGATATATAAGAGTATTGTTCCCTTTATCGGTTATTTATATGACTGCAGAGATATTGTTTTTCTTATGGCTGTAAGGCATTGTATGCTAATGCCCTAATGATGAATCATGAAAATGTAATCCAGAGACAAATATCTCGGGAATTGGGCGGAGTTGAAGAGTTGGGGTTGCCACATTAAAATTCTAATAGGATAAAATCCTTGAAAGTTGAAGTGTTTTAAAAGTTAAATAGTTTGAATTATTAATTTGAAAGATTAACTTTATAAATTGATAATGTAGAGAAGCCTCTGAAGCAGTAAACTTTGAGAACAATCGCAACTTAATTTATCTTTATCTTTATTTGTCTTTGAAAATGTTTATTTATTTATTTATTTATTTATTTATTTATTAGGACTGCCAGTGAAAATTACATTGAATCTTACATAGGATTAACAACGACAATTGGTAAGTTCATGCAAAATGTAAAATTCTATTAAAGGCTGCCACATCATGCTCCTAAATACGGACGGTTTATTTTTTTTTTTTTTTTTTATGTTAAGAAAATAAAAACAAGAAATTCTTATGAATACATAAACCTAGTAGTAAAGAGAGAAAGACTATGCATCACTCAACAACTCTGTCACCTTCTTTTTAAACTGACGGAAAGAGCTGTGAAAAATGTCAACATTCTCATGCAATTTATTGTAAGTGTCAGGCAAGCGGTATGCTGCAGCATGTGTCTGAACATTAGTGCGAGCTAAAGGTTTGCTGAATAAAGGAAGTGGGTATCGTGGTGGTTTGCGAGGGACTCTAATATTGATTTGACTGAGAAATTGGGGACAATCCACAATATTCCTAAGCATTTTAAACAGGAATGTTAAGTCTAAAATGTTTCGTCTTATGAGAAGACTATCAATTTTAAAATGTTTTAGGCGTTCATTATAATTACTATTCTTTGTACGCAGACCACTGCTGTATGAAAGATGCCGTGTGAATCGTTTTTGAATGCGTTCAATACGTAGTTGGTGTACACTATACTGAGGAGACCAAACCACTGAGCAGTATTCCAAAATGCTCCTAACAAAACAGTTGTATATAACGATCTTAGTAGCGGGATTTTTGAAAACTTTGGCATTCCTGATCACAAAGCCAAGTGTTTTAGAGGCCCTAGCTACAATGTCATCTATGTGTGGTATAAACGTTAGCTTGGAATCTATTGTAACACCTAAATCGCGAATGGCATTTACCTCTAGTAAGATGATATCATTAACTTTATATTGTGAGTTAAACGGTTGTGACTTGCGGGATAATTTGATGTGAAAACATTTTTTTGTATTAAGTGTCATTTTATTGTTTTTGCACCATCCTACTAGATTATCGATATCGGATTGCAGAAGCTTGGCATCCTCAGCACAGTGTATAGTTTTGGTTAGCTTTAGATCGTCTGCATATAGAAATACCTCACTATGCTTGATGACATCCACAACATCGTTTATGAAAACGTCAAAGAGCAATGGTCCTATATGGGAGCCTTGAGGTATACCTGATGTGGCAAAATATGGTTCGGAACGATATCCCTTTAAAACAACATACTGTGAGCGATTTATCAGATATGACTTCAACCATTGCAGTAAAAGTCCGCCGAATCCATAGCCCGCCAACTTATTTAATAATATCTCGTGACAGATCCTGTCAAATGCCTTGGAAAAATCAGCATAGATGGCGTCAGTTTGTAATTGGGAATCCATGTTATTGACAACGACATTAGTGAAGGTAATAAGATTTGTGCTAGTAGATCTGGCTCTCAAAAAACCATGTTGGCGATCAGTAATCATATGCTTTATTTGTTCATAAAGATGTGGATATAACAAGGCCTCGAAAACCTTGGGAAACACTGATAAAATGGAGATTGGCCTATAATTTTCAATGTTGTTTTTGTTACCATTTTTGAAAATAGGTACTACTTTGGCTACTTTCCAAAGAGTGGGAAATAGACCAGTACTCAGGGATTTATTGTAGATTACGTAAAGAGGGAGGGCCAATGAATCTGCACATTTTGTGATGAAATAGGGTGGAATGTCGTCAGGACCAGAGCCTTTCGTATGATCAAGTCTCTTTAATCGATTACGGATGGATTCCATTGTAATAGTTAAGTTGGAAATACTGCAGGGTATTGAGTTGTTACAAGGCTGAGTATCATTTATAACAGTGTCGCGGACTATGGTATCGATGTAAACAGAGTGAAAGTTTTTTGCAAATAGGCGGCAGATATCGGAACCGTTTACAGCTGTTTGGTCTTTGTAAATCATTTCTGAAGGATAGTGAGAATCGGAATTCTTTTTACTTTTCATGTACGTCCAGAAGTATTTAGGGTTATTGCCAATGTTTTGCTCGATATTTTGAATATACCTCTTATAGGAACGAGTAGCCAATGCAGCGCAGCGTTTACTTATTATGAGTAGCGAAATACGATCTAGAGGATTATTGTGGATTCTGTATTTAATTAACAATTTGCGTTTCTCTTTTATTAGTTTGATTAAGATCTTAGGAAACCAATTAGGGCATTTACTGCTGCCTTTAACTGTTTTTGGGACATGTTTATCAATGATTTTATAGAGGTGACCATAAAAAACTTCAAGCATACCATCGACGTTACTACAATGGTTAAGCTCCTTAAGCCAGTCTATTCTGTCCAAGTCATTAATAATTAATTCGTAATCAGCTCTAAAGTAATTATAGCTGCACCTCTGACCATCATTGCAGAGGTTCCTGCCTTTCGCTTTCAACAAGATATCAATGACGATTGGAGGATGATGATGATCCACCTTCACAAGCGTGTCGACAGCCTCAGCAACGCTTACTCCGTCATAGTTGGAAAAGACTAAGTCAAGTACTTTCTGATTTGCATTGTTAATATTATTAAATTGGGTGAAGTTGTTTAGGGAAGCAAAGTCTATTAAGATTTGGCCAAGACTAGAACCATTGCACTTAGGAACTGAATCTGTCGTTAAAGGTACACAAGGCCACTTAATCAAACCTAGGTTAAAATCGCCAATTAACATTATATTTTCTAAGGTGTTACATTCTATCACTCTATTGAAGTTATTTACAAAAGATTCAAGTTCAGTTCTTTTGATTGGAGGTGGAAGGTACACCACACAGAAGGTGAAACATTTTTTGTTTATATTTAAGCTGACCCAAAGGTCTTCACTGGTAATACTTTCGAACAATTGCAAACGATCGCTCTGATATTTTTTGGAAATCGCAATAAGTACACCACCTCCATCCTTAACCTTGCCATTCCTATTAAGAGTACTTCTGTCGCGCCTATAAACAACATAGCGACTGTCAAACAGTTCCCTATCATTAACACTGTCCTTCAACCAGGTTTCCGTTAAAACAATAATGTCATAATTAAAGCACATTAAATTACAATAAAAGTCATGAGTTTTCATGCGTAAGCCTCTCACATTTTGGTAATAAACTGTTAAAGTATCGAATTTAAAATCTATAATAGACCAATTCATACACAGAAATAAATAATATAATAAGAGGAAAAAAAAAGAAAAAACTTAGAGCTCTGAATTAAACTAATTTATCTAAGACTTCCTTATTTTTCACGAAGATGTGGTCCGAGGATTCGTTTTTACGCATGAAAATTTTACCTTGTTTTATCCAGACAAACTTATACCCTTTTTCTTTGGCTTTTAAGCGCGATGCGGCGTGAAGAGCTCTGTTAGCAGGGGAAAGGTGTTCAGTCACATATATTGGTTTTTTGTCGCCGCCGTAGCCGATGTGGCTCGTGTTCAACTTATTATTCGGGTGATTCTTGTTATAGGTAATTACTGATGCCAAAAACTTGTCACGAATACGGGGGGTTGCCAGTCGAACTATGATAGATCTTGGTCTTGAGTCACTTTTGTTGTTCTTGGCGACACGCGTATAATTGTGTATATCGACATCATTTAGCTCGCAAGAAATAGTTTTCGCCAGTTGTTTAATGACAGAAGGTAAGTTTTCATTGTTGTGCTCTGGGACACATTGTAACTCTATGTTGCAGGATCTGCTATGTTGCTCCATAATTTCCAGTTTCGTACTAATGCTTCTAACAGTTTCAGTCAAATTCGTATTATCGACTTGCAAGACATGTATTGCAGCAGTCTTCGAAGCAAGTTCCCTCTTAATGTTGTCATACTCTTCTGTCACAAATGAAACAGATTTTTCTAGGCATGCAATATTTTCAGACAGTTTTTTGAACTCGGTTTTCACCATTTGTCGCATCTTTTCTTCTAATTCAGTAACTATAGAATTCTTTACTCTAGTCAACTCTTCTTGGATAACATTTCTAATGTCTTCTATAGTAAGTGTAGAATTGGCCGGTGCATAGGAGTCGACCCTACTAGGTTTACTGCGCATAGTAACGTTGTCAAACGCTTTTGCAGGTGTTTGGGAGTTATCACCTCCTTTTTTGGCTGCAGCGTTGCAGTCGGGACATATCCAGACCTTTTTTTGGTGAGCAGAGAGCTTAGAAGTTTTCGTGCACAATAGATGAAAAGTTTTTTTGCAAGCTTTTGCAGTACAAGTTATCGAATCTTCTACTGAGAACGGAGCCAAACACCCAGCGCAAGACATATTTCAATAATATTTCCAAATGTAGAAAGCGGCAAGAAAAATATTAGGCGTGCAGTTGATTAACGCCGTGCACAAAACAATCAGCATGCACAAACCAACAATTCGCCCGTCCGTAGGTAGATATGCAGCGCCCGAGTGGAAGTCGTTGACCTTGAGTGCGCTGTGATAAGACGCTACGTACGACACGGACGGCGGACGGTTGATAGAAGCGAAGCTTTGCTTTAAACACTGTTCGTTGAATACCTTATGTTCACAAGATTGTATCTTTGATACCACTAAGCATATCACAAAAATTATTATCACTGCACACAGTGGGGAGACGACACTTTCTATGGATATAATTTTTATAATGAAACTAACACTTTTCACCGGTTAAAATGATTTTTTACGTGGGAGCGTTTACTACTGCGTCCGTACGGTGGTGGCGCGGCGCGCGGTTGAAAATACTACAGTGTTTTTCAACTAGGATAATACCTGTGACGTCTCAAGTATGACAGTCAAAGTCAAAGATTTTTATTCAAATAGACTTATAGATAAGTGCTTTCGAATCGTCGAATTTTTTTTTCCTACCAGCCATTCAGGACATCTTTTAACTGATAAGAAGAACGGCCGCAAGAAACTTATCTTTTAGCTAGCTTTAACAGAAGCAACAACATTTACAAAGGAACATGTCGTTGCAAAACACAAATCTACAATCTTGAAACATATTTAATATAAGAGGAACATATTTAACATAAGAGATAAAGTTCTAGAGATGTCCCATATCGAAACTCTAAATATCGTTTTTTTCTGAGAGTCAATGTACGGTCAACAGCAGCTACGCTATACATATCTGTCAAATTTATCCAATCGACTTTGGACTTTAAGACGTATGCCGTTGAGTTCAGATTTGTCTGTAGAAATTGGACAGATATGTAATCCCGTAGCTGCTGCTGTACCTACTTTTAGAGATATTGCAATATATTTTATTATTTTCCGGCCACGTGGAATTCGGAAATATAGTGTAGCTTATATCATACCATGTCAATATAATTTAAGCTGTGTAGTGTCGGCTTAGAATAGCATTACCCCCTCTCATCCCGTGGGTGTCGTAAAAGGCGACTAAGGGACTCAGCCTTCAGGAGACGGGCAGCAGCATCTCCTACAAACTTGGCCATGCTGCGATCGCCAACTGCCTGCCAAGAGTGGCGATTATGGCAAACCCCCCTTTTTTGGGGGAGGCTTATACCCAGCAGTGGATGTTATGTGGCTGAGACGACGACAACATAATTTACGATAAAAACTATTGTATATGTGCTTATTTATGTGGTACATTAAGCTGTCAATGATAAGGTCAGCAGAAACATTTAATTTGTGGCATCAAAAAATATTTATAGTGTCTGCTTTTACACTGTTATCGACTAATGAGCAGCGGCAGTTGTCGATTCTGTTGTGTCTCATCTCTGCCCTGTTCCGAATCGCACATTGCACTACATAACATATTTTTCTATCGTATTCTATTTAAATTTAGACACATACTACTTTATATTTCTGGAGGTATGTATAGTTTTTGATTTTTTACGAAATGGCTACAGAAAAATAAATGTTTTTTTTAAAACATTTTGCTGACATGTATGCACGATTCGGAAAATTTAAGTGTAACAGGAATCATCCAAGCTGAAATAGACTATAGGGTTTATTATGTGATGTTTTTTTATAAATATCAAACTAATGTGATTTTGAAATTAAAGCAAAAAAAAGAACCAACCCTACAAGGAGTTTGCGCGTAGGTTCAAAGTACCTATTGTTCAAGACCTTATGGCGCTAATGTAAATTACTTCTTGATAAATAGACCGTATAAGCGACCATAAAATCGTATAGATAGTTTGTTTTATTTGGTTGTAGTCTTCATAAATTAAATTGACAAAACTCCGCCGAACTGTATGGCGCAGAGCTAAACAACCGCCTGCTCAGAGGTTCACGCACAAGTTTTTATTTTTGTGTGTATTTGTCTAGGTCGGGGTGTTTTCTTCGCATTTTAACTAGTGAATTTACAAAAAAAGGATATTCATATTGGTTATCTATTATCTAGTATCCATATTATCTTAAGATGGATAATAAAAGTGATCATAAGATTATTATTTATTATTAACGAAGTTCATTTAACGCTTGTTGTAAAGCACAGTTTTTGTCGCTATAGAAGTTATAATTATATTATATACTCGCAGAAGACCAGCCGAATTAGTTAATCTGCCTGAGCTCAAAACGTATTAGGTACCCTCATACATTATGTAACGGGTTCCGAATGCGGCTAATTTCATTTTGGGGGTGAAGTTTAAAATATTAAGTAGTTCTTTGTAATGTTATTTAGGCTGTTACTATAAATAAATTTCTCTAATAACTTATTCTCCATCAGGCTTCTACTATGATTATGTATCCTATCGTCCTAATCGTAACCACGCAGTACGAGGTCGTGGGTTAGACAGTGGCTGAGAAATAAATGTTCATTATTATTAGTTTTCTTAGAGAGCCCTTTCGTGTTTAGAACGGCACGTCAATCCATTGGTACGTTAACACCAATACGTATTGGGTCTGCATGTTGGGTTCGGTTAGGCCGACGCCGACGACGAAACCTGCACCGATTGCCTATTCTCCTTACTCATCCATAACAACGGCCTGTGTGTAATAATGTGAAAGAGGAGGAAGTGAGAATTGAAGACATACACATACGGGGATAGGGTTGAGTAGAGGAGGAGGACGCACTGCCAGGACCTCTATTTTTGAATCACTCGTCGCGCGAGTGGCGAGGCGAAAGAGGAGGCGATCAGGCGATTAGAGACCTTGCAAGCGTAGACATAGCACGCTTTTCGCTTTGCCCCTCGCGCGCTTGTGTTGGGAGGCGGTACTACAGGCGAAAAGCGAAGCTATGTATGTACGTGCAAGGTAGCTTTTACGGAATACGGAAACGGAACACGAAAATCAGTAGAATCCTCGAGACGAGTGAATCAAAAATAGAGCTCCTGATCCCAGTACCGACACAGAACCCCAGACACGGTGACGATGGAAATGACCATCTCGTATGCTTGTGCTATCTGTGCCGGTAGTAAGGTAAGGGACATAAAAACGGCTGATGAGTAATATAAGTTTAAGGCAGACTTACCGTCATAGTCTATCTCTCCGTCGCGCGTGCGCGGCAGGTCGACGGTGGGCTGCGCCGAGTCCTGCTCGGGCGCGCCTTCCGCCGGGCACGTTCGGCTTGCGCTGTAACAAACAAACATAACATAAAGTCCACTATACATAACTTCACGCCATTTAACCCTCGGGGTTGGCACAGCAACAAAAGTGAAGCTTGAGAGTAAAAAATCTATCATTCTCAGTGTATTTTCACATGTACGGCGACCGTGCATGTGAAAAGTGTATATAAAGCTACGGTACATCATGCCAACAAGTGAAAAGGCACTCATAGCCACATCATACCTCAACGATTGTGTTTTAATCTTCCGGAAACCGGAAACAATACTAAAATCAGAATAGAATAATAGAATGGTAAGTCATCACATCTCCCAGTTAAGCAAAAGAAGCCAACGATATAAAGATTAGACTTTAATCTATACTAATATTATAAAGCTGAAGAGTTAAGTTTGTTTGAACGCGCTAATCTCAGGAACTCCTGGGCCGATTTAGAAAATTCTAAGACCATTAGAAAGCTACATTTCTCCCGAGTGACACAGGCTATATTTTATCCAGATATTCCTACCGGGAACGGGCACCACGCGGGTAAAACCGCGAGGATCCGCTAGTTTCATAATAATTAGAATATTACCTAACAAGGAAACATTGATTTAGGGATATTTTATAAGTAATATTTATTTTACAGAATGTCTAAAATTAATATTTAAATATACGTCCTTTTCCTGAAATAAGTTAGGTAAGTGGGTATTATAACAAAAAACGGTCAGGTTTCCTTCAAAATGTATATTGATAGGTACATCAAAAGTATTTTCTGTTTATTGAAACAGGAAAGACTTTTCTTTATATTTCTCTAATAGGACAAGTGTCATTATGTTCCAGTATTACTATTGCTTTAAAAAGAACGCTATATAACGTAAAGTCAACAGCAGCTACGGTTTTACATTTGCACCGCCGCTATTACGAGCAACGTAAGGGCGCTCTCAAGGTCAAAGTGTAAAGCCGTAGCTGCCGTCGACTGTACAAATTGGCCATGACGCGCGTTTTTCCTTAAGGCGCTACTCGGAAAAAGTATGGACTTTTTAATATAAAACTATAGCACGGTTACAGTTATTACAAATCTGGTAATAACATATATATTTCTTCATACCTTTACCTAGATTCGTATAGTTTCGACACTTTTTCTTTTCGAAAAGACCTCTAAAAATACGAAAATTCAAGATTATTCTTAAATGAGGTTACTTACACTATTGGAAATTGGTTTAATTAAGTGGACACCAATCATATTTAGGATCGTATAGAAGTATTTTTATTTAAATCGCTGTATTTTTTTAATACAAAGTCATTTAGTGTTTTTTTTTGCCTAATCTGCAAAATCGGTCTCGCTCCCGTGCGCGTCGTTTTCTCATTGCTATCTCGCTTCAGCATATTTTTTCGAGTATCGCCTTAAATCGGAAAACAAACATGTTGATTCATGAGCATTTAGATTTACAGGGAAAAAGCTCTATGAATATAATATATGGAGCTCCGGAGACTATAACAATAATCTTAATGGATTCAGAACTAATTGAAACATTTGAGGGAGCAATTTCTTTACAAATGAAGAATAATTATTAAGTCTGGGAAGTAATTCTCATAGATTTGATGGTTAAAATTTTACTACTGGACGGCAAAACATATATTTTTATTGTCTACGATAATAGCCGTGGTCAAAATATAGGGCTTCGTAGTCCGACTATACCTACCTAATATCTCAAAGAAGTCTGGGGATTACTTAAACTCTATCTTATGATCATCATCATCATCATCAGCCTGTGGACGTCCACTGCTGGACATAAGCCTCTCCTAGCTCACGCCTATTGTGGCGTTTACAGGAGGCTATTAGCCTACTGCTACCACGCTGGCCAGACGGGTTGGTAGAGGGTTTGTTTTATGTTTTCCTTCTCTCGCACAGGTTTTCAATGCGTCGAGCCTCTTAGTCGACTCTTACGACATCCCAGGCATGTAAGGGAGTGGTGACACTTGTATTCTTAGGCCGTCACCACACGGCACTATCTTATGATAAATCAGATAAAACACATTTTGCTGTTACAATCGAAAATAAGATAGAATAAGAGTTCCCGATATATCCCTTCAGATACAATCGAAGAACTTTCCGGTCGAGACAACAATAGAACATTAATTACGTATTAATTAGGTTATACATTAACTAGCCCGTGGCGAAGTGTTCGTGCGCTCAGCATGCGATTGTTGAGGTTAAGTAACTTTCGCAATGGTCGGTCACTGGATGGGTGACCCAAAATTTACTATGTTGGGTTCCTTCGTGCTTCCGAAGGCACGTTAAGCCGTTGGTCCCGGTTGTATTCGCAGTCGTTAAACCCACTAATCCGTATTAGGCCCGCGTGGTGGGTCATGGCCCATTCTACTCATCCATCCATAAGGAAGGCCAGTGCCCGAGCAGTGGGGACATAAATGCCCGATGACGACAGGTATTTCAATTTCAATCAGGTAATTTCGATAAATAGCATTTATAACATAATACTTAATTATTATTTACGTAGATATATTATATGATATATTTATATAATAAGGTCAAGGCTAAGAAATATCGTGATTTTTACAACAGTGATGGTATCTTAATAATTTCCGTTTACCTTCTACACGCTAGGGGTTAACTTATTAATATTTACGTAAATTTATACTTCCGCGCGAATTATTCATTAAAATAAGTATTTTATTTGTAATATATTAAATAAAATATTTACATAATTATTAACGTTTTTTAGAATAAAGTTTTTCCCTGCATGTTCGCAGTCCTCTCTCTGCTATTTGTGACAATCTTTCAGTAACAAATAAATTAATCTAAATATACCTTATTCTCGTTGTTTTAAGTATATAAAAAACTAAAATAATAAAAAAGGGAGTATTATAGTTAATTCAAAGTTATTTAAAGTAGGAATATATTGTTACTTATTATTAAGAATAAAAACGATTCCGTAAATGTTGACACTGACATGAGGTACAAGATAAAGACAATTTAAAAATAAAGATTTATGTCACAGTCTGAAATCCAATTATAGGTTGTGAAATCTCACCCAGCCTAATATAAAATTCTTATAACAAATAGTTTAATCTTATTGTTATTGTTTTTATGATTCAATGAACTAAAATAATATAATAAAACCAAAACGGAGTGTTATAATTAATTTTAAGCTATTTAAAATAAGAATCAAATATAACAAAAAAGTCAATAGTGCGATTCGGAACGCATTATGATATATTTTTAGGTATTAAATTAAAAAGTACTTTGCCGCGCTAGGCCGCAAAAAGCGAAAAAAATATTATTAGAGCAATATTTTTGGGTACCATTATTTTTACAAAATGACATTGGTTTTCTCAGCTGAATTAATGATCCGATTATAATTTTTATCATGAAATAACAATATTAGTTGTTTTTTCTAATATTTTTCTATTTAAAATTTACCATAAGTATAAAAATAGCATTGAAAAATGCAAAAATTCAAAACGTCACAAAATATTTTTCTTTAATTCCACGACCGCAACGAATGTGCCGAAACGGGTAGGACTTATTTTTATTAATTAGGTAAATAGGTATATCGCCTAATTATTTCCTCGATGACGCATCCGTCAGTTTCACTGCGAATTTCAATTGTTCAGAGTTGCCAAAACGGCGCGGAAGTAGGCCAGCCATGATGCAACGTGCACAACGGACGCGGACGTGGAACGTGGACGAGAAAGTTAACGTCGCGAGTTTGTTTCAAGCTGGCTGTCGCAGTCTCACAGTTGCTGATAGTCTTTGGAAGAAATGACAAAAAACCGAACTCGCGCACGAAGGGTTCCGTTCCTTACCATTCTAATATTTTATTCTGATTTTAGGATTTGCTGTTATGGCGGCAACAGAAATACATCATCTGTGAAAATTTCAACTGTCTAGCTATCAAGGTTCATGAGATACAGGCTGGTGAAAGACAGACAGATTGACAGCGGAGTCTTAGTAGGAAAGTAAGGTAAGTAATACGGTCCCGTTTTTACCCTTTGGGTACGGAACTCTAAAAATAATAATAAAAACTATTGAAGGGGCTGCCGCTACATAGATTTTCGACAGGGTATCAAAAGTAAGCCCATGAACTTTGGGCGATATTTTAAACCCGTCCTGTGCCCGACCTCATGCTTTTTTATATGAACAACGGGGAGACGCTGACCCTTCATCATACATGATGTTTAACATGAAGAAGGCTGTAGATGGAAACGACCCTCTCCCGGAATCCTTAACCATCGAGGAACTGTCTATCTTATCTTTAACTGCCGGAACACAACAATGCTGAACACATTGTTGCTTAATTGAACTCTACCAAAAAAAGCATGAGCAAGTGAATCAGAGTTCGTTGTGTAGTTTAACTTTTTCTTTTAGCTACCACCATCTTATTTAAGTCTGACGCCATAACAACAATGTTTTCAGCATTGTTGTGGTCCGGCAGTTAGAGATAAGATAGCCAGTTCCTCAGTGACTGAGCATTCCGGGAGAGGCTCGCTTTCATCTTCAGCCTTATCAATACTTAACATCAGGTATGATGAAGACTAAGTCTCCCCATCGTTAAAAAAAAACTTTTTCTTCGTGGAATGCAAGTCATTTTACCCCCTCCGTTCACCCATTATCAATTGATTACTATATCGCGAGCATTAATCAAATCTACTATTGTCAACAACAGAGGATGTCTCAAGGCCACGACCTTGGCCTCGGCCACGACCCCACGGCCACAACTGACAGTTCCCATAGACAACCGTCAGTTGTTTATTTGATTGACACCCCGCGTATCGACATACGTTAATTCCCAGTAGAAACCAGCGGGCTGATTCACAAACCATCATACACGGAATCGGATTCGAAATGTATGCTTTGTCTTTGTCTATTCTTAAGTGATTGATAGCGACAATGCATACATTCCGCTCTCTGGAACGTTTCCAACTGTTTGTGAATAAGGCCGCAGGGCAAAGAAAGCCATAGTAGTTTGTGAGGACTTAAGAATTGTCGTGAGACGTCTTCAATATTGATGACGTCATTAAAGAAATCGCAAATCTTGCGACTTTTAATTAGAGTAGCGATTATGTGGAGTGTGGCAATATCTCCTTAATTCTGTACTTTTAATAGTCAGCGTTTATCCCAAATTCTCTATCTCCATGGACATGCGCTGTGCTATTTGATTTAGGTATCTTTATAAATAATGGTAAGATGTTGTCAAGCGCTGATCAAGACGCCAGTCCGCAATATACGTCTTAACTGAGTGCCCGTGTTTTATTAAGTACTTGCGACTACCTAGTAGCAACATAATATGATTTTTAACTCTAATAACTTTAACTCTTCACCTATGATGCAACGGTGCGATTCTGTTTCCATGAGCTACACTGTATACAATTTTGGGATCATTTATAGCCTATGTTACTACTTGGGGTCTAAGGATTCTCTATACCAAATTTCGTCAAAATCGGTCCAGTAGTTTTTGAGTTTATTCGTTACATACAAAAATACAAATCTTTCCTCTTTATAATATGATATATTATAGTATAGAAATATTTAGCACTTCAAATGTAAACAAAATTATGATTTCATCACACCAATCACACCATCATCATTACTTATGTCAGCCGCCGACGGCTTAGCGGTCGACTTGGCATTATTTCAATTTACCTCTACAATTGGTGAAACTTTATTAATTACCGGAGATTATCATAAAATTCCTGCATTCCGGTCAAAGTGCCATTTTCCTCGTGCACCCACTGGTTCGATACAGCGAAACCTAATAATTAGTCGTCGTTTTCGAGGAAGTTCTTCAGATAGCTACATTTATAATATTATGTTTCCAATATTTCGTACATACGAGTACCTACTCGTGTAGGTACTAGGAAGATGGTATCAATGACTCCTCGCTTCCATCTTCGGCCTTATCAATACTTAACATCAGGTATGATGAAGGCTGATCATAGCTGATAGGTACCAGGTATTATGATAGCTGTGTAGTGTCGGCTTAGAATAGCCTACCCCCTCTCATCTCGTGGGTGTCGTAAAAGGCGACTAAGGGACTCGGCCTTCAGGAGACGGGCAGCAGCGTCTCCTACAAACTTGGCCATACTGCGATCGCCAACCCGCCTGCCAAGCGTGGCGATTATGGCAAACCCCCCGCCCTTTTGGGGGATGTCTATACCCAGCAGTGGTTGTTATGTGGCTGAGACGACGACGATGAAGGCTAAGAGTGCCCCCGTTGTTCATAAAAAAAGTACTAAACATTAATTACGTTTGAGTCTCTGGTTTCAAATTGTCATACCTGTGCCTGTCATACTAGACATGTTTGCCGTTCATGCGAAAGGGTATAAAGTTACATTGAGCAAAGATAAGCTTTCAAGGGGACCCGGACAGTGAGACAATTTAGGCTAAGTTAACTTGATCTTATACGTCATCCCTCCCCACGTCATGTCTCACACTGCTATGTGCTATGGGGCTCAAACCACAGCATATATACTCAAACTGTTAATTTGATGTACTGAACATTGAGTAATTCTTGCGTTTTTAAAGACGTAATCTACTTAGATCATAAGAACATGTTTGTTGTTTTCTTGTTTTTTCCTGTGCTTACTATTAATTTGTCTAACAATTCCTGTGGATGCTCGATTTAGGGGCGAAACACGTGAAGAGTATACGGCAAAGGTGCAAGGCGTGTTACAGTTTGAGCCTGCATTTAGCTATGAAGACGTTTATAAGGCCAAAAACTTACTGAGAGTAAGTATGATATATCTCAAAATCGTAACAGGCTATTCTCAAATTTTACGTTACCCCAGCATTCAAAATTTAATTGAATGTAAGTGGTGGAAATTGCTTTCAATATAATTTTGTTCCGAGGTATCGTTTTGTATAATAAACGGCTGTAGTTAATGTTGCCAGATGGCCGGGAATTCCGGGAAAGTCCCGGAATTTTGCGAGTGGTCCCGTGTCCAGTGATAACACCATATTGTCCCGAAATTCACGAATGCTAGTTTATTCCCACAAAGTTACGACACCACGGGGTGCGTGCGGATTAAGTACTTGCAGCCACAAACTACAAGCGCCTGCCTAACCGACCTAACTATAATTTTGGATTTTTTTTTTTTTAGAATTGTCCCGTTAATGATAAGTCTGCATCTGGCAACCCTAGCTGTAGTGCTTATAAACAGCATCAAAGGTTCAGAACTCCTTTAATCCTCAGCCCAATACAAAGTTTGCCATTGTTTAGCGTGTACAAAGGTGTGGGAAACGACCACTTGCTTGAGCCCTGGATACTTCACGGCCAGGGCCTTGATACTTCAAGCAAGTATTGATTTAGTAACTACAACACGAGCTTAATACAATCAAGCGGATTCTTAGAAAAAAAACTATTTACTTGGATTTTTATAAGACATGAATATAATAAATAATTTAAAGAAAGTTTACCCTTTTGCCCAAAGGCGGTTAGCCTCTGTGGTCTAGTGATACAACCACCGGTATCAGACCCAGGGGTCCAAGGTTCGATTCCCAGCGGGGGTACATGTTGTATTCGGTTTGCCTGGTGGTAGGACTTGTTCTAAGTCCGTCTGGCTAGCTACCACCATCTTATCTAATTCTGACGCCATAACAACAATGTCTTCAGCATTGTTGTGTTCAGGCAGTTAGAGATAAGATAGCCAGTTCATCAGTGATTGAGGATTCCGGAAGAGGCTCGCTTCCATCTTCAGCCTTATCAAAATTTAACATCAGGAATGAAGAAGTCTAAGAGTCTCACCGTCGATCATAAAAAAAACCCTTTCAATATTGACGAAGTAAAATAACACGAGAACAGCAATCCTAAATGTTTTAACAGAGTTTTATAGAAAAATAACGTCCTTGTATCCTTTTTATTTCTCTAAGTACTTATTCTTGAAATTGGATCGGGATTTTTTTACTGTACAGTTTTTGTGTCAGAATCTTTGCCGAAGTTGTCTCAAAGGTCCAAGTGAGCAGTAAAAAGGACGCCTACTCGTAAAAGCCCTTAATCAGATAAAAAGAGCTGTTCATCCATCCATGTCCCTGCATTATTATGTACCAAAGTTTCATGTCTCGTAACATTATACACGCCAACTAGTGATTTTGTTTTGTAAGAACTTATAAGTATAAGACGTGGTCCTATTCTATAATTTAGTAGCGGCTGCCCGAGGTTTCACCCGCGTGGTTCCCGTTCCCGTGGGAATATCAAATAATCCTTTCTTAGTGCTAGCCTACATCGTTAAAGGATCCTGTATGCAAAATGTCAGCTTAATCGGTTCAGCTATTTGGGCTGTGCGTTGTCTGTTAGTAAATCACGGTATTGTTTTATTAGTATAAATTATTGTTAAATTGTTTTTTTTTATTTCAGACGTCTGTAAAATTTAAATTTAAATTCTAATATTGTTACTGCAACAAACCTTCTTAGGCAATACATTTTCAATGTGATGTACAATTCTATACTATTCCCACCGAGGTGTTATATCCGCTCTATGTAAATATGTCGCGCCCCCCACTTACCACTCATTCTTTCCTGTCTACTTTTGAACTGCAACATTCTATGTAAATAGATAATTTTTCAAACTATATCTATGGGCTTTCAATCTGCGCCACTTATGTTCCAATACAAATATAAACCATCCAATACCACAAGCAAAAACGAAAACACAATTAATTATTAGGCAACAATAACAGTTCGAAACATTATTTCGATGATCCAATCTAACTAAAATGCTAATTGTATGTTGGCCACACAGTTTGGTGAAATTGGCTCAATCACAAGACTAAAACCAAGTTGGAGTAATCAAGATGTAGGTCAGTAGTACCGATAAAACAATGGTGTTATGAAAGCAAGAAGTGTGATGTAAGAGGATATTTCTCTAACAATTACATAACTTCCACATATTATTATGTCTGAATAATATGTGGAAGTTAAAAAACTGGAACGGAACTGGAACGGTTAAAAAACTGGAATTAAACTAACACTGGAGTTACAAGAAAAGTAATAAAGGGGTAACTTGGCGGCGGTCTGTACAGTAATATCGAGTCATGTAGACATACTCTTGGCAATGGCCTTGACAGGTTTCTTTGACCAAATCAGGGTTGGCGATATTAATAAAGAATTGTACTGGGAAAAGACTTGTTTCCGTGGATTTTATTTCAGTTTCCCACATAAATTTAATTTATTTTCTCGACATAAAGAAATTGTTCAGCTAGTAGATCAGAATTATACTATCTTTACTACTATTATAAAAAGAAAAGATTTGATTGTTTGTGTGCATTGAATAGGCTCCGAAAGAACTGAACGGATTTGGATGAAATTTGGTACACAGATAGTAGATAGCCTGGTTATGAACATAGGATACTTTTTATCCCGATATTCCCACGGGAACGGGAACCACGCGGGCGGCCGCTAGTTGTTAATATATTTCTAGGTATTCCCTTAAACTTTAAGAGAATACCTACCTACTTCTACTACTTGAACATAGCTTTAAGGCCTAAATCTATGTTGAAATAAGGAATGACGAAAAACGTTCGCTTAAAAAATATCGTTCAAACATTTTGCTACCAAAACCTGCAGACACAGAGAGAAACTAGCAAAAGAATAGTGACCCAAAGGTTCTGGCAATATTTTCATTTTACACTTTGATTGATTTAATTAAATGGAAAAAAATTGTCAACAAAAATAGTAACAAAGACGCATTTACAGAAAACTTTAACTTCTTCGAACATAAAACGAGCATAGCAAAGACGAATGCAACACTGCATTTCCCCTAACTTGGCCACTGATTCCCACGTTAATGGGCAAACTTCCTCCGTTTTCTGCACAAACTACGCCATTCCCATCCGATCGGTACACGTTGGCAGCCATGCGGACAACAAGACCCGTTCGTAGGCGAACCGGGACGCGCGCCAACCAATGAAACGAACTGTCTCAATAAAAATCTTCTGGCCGCCTTTAATCATATTTCAACAGAATGGGAGAAAGTCTACGTAAGAATAGTGAATATAAAAGAGTCGTACGGAAACATTTTTAGACATACTGCTATTTTATAAGATGAGATTAGAAATATATTTCCATGATTATAATGGTTGAATAGAATCTAATCTTAAGTAGCTGGGTGAGATACTTGAGAAGATACGATGGGGCTGACGTATCCATAAGGATAAAAGCCCCAAATAAAATAAAGAGAAAAAATTTTTTTGATTACGATAATCAAAGAAATATTGTTCGCATTATAGTCTTACTATAGTAAAAATGTAGTCCTTAGATATATTATTTTTCAAGTCTTATGGATTTCCAAAAAGAGATGGCAATGAGTAGAGAGGGGTGCAGAAGACTTCAACGACAAGAGCAAATCTCTTAAATAGAAAGGAAGAAAAAGAAGCATTTCCTACAAAGGCATCATTCACAGAGATCACGTAAAAAAGTTTAATTCGTCAATAGTTAACGTTGCTGCAGTAGTAAATCAACAGAATACAGATGAGACGGCGCCGTTGACCCATGAAATACGATGGCCTGGGATTCAGTGAGAGATGGTTTTACTGCGCGTGACCGAAATTAAATTCTTCCAAGGAATGAACGTATAAGCGACAAAGAGACTAACTTCAGTCCCGTTTAACTATGTATTCTAAGACGTAGGTATCCAAATGAGGATTTGCCATATTTTACCCTTTGGCAGTATTCTGTTAAGTGTTGTTAATTAATTAGTAATGAGAGCTTCCGTCAAAACTCTGCTCATTAATAGTAAAAACTGGCATTTGAAGTAAATAGTTTAGTTTGTAGTTGATTTACCAACCCACCATGTTTCGTTTGCTCACATCTTGTATGGAAAATATATTTTCATTTTCAATAGAAAAGACGAATGATACGTAACATAACGATTTGGTCCGATGATTTCTTATAGTTGTACTTAGCTGCTATAATTCTCATATTTCTGAGACATCGGATTCCAGTCTCCAGCATTAGTTACGATACTCTTGAAAGTTGAACGATCTATATAAGAAAGCATAATTATTAAATTAATAGGATCGTCGTCGTCGTCTCAGACATATAACACCCACTGATGGGTATAGGCTCCAAAAGGGGGGGTTTGCCATAATCGCCACGCTTGGCAGGCGGGTTGGCGATTGCAGTATGGCCAAGTATGTAGGAGACCTGCTGCCCGTCTCCTGAAGGCTGAGTCCCTTAGTCGCCTTTTACGACACCCACGGGATGAGAGGGGGTAGTGCTATTCTAAGCCGACACTACACAGCTAAATTAATAGGATATCCATAATCAATTATATAAAGTCACTGGTGATCATTCATTCGTAACTTTGATTAAATTTCAACCGCTCTATTTACAAGCAAATCGGTTTCTTCTTCTTCGCATTTATTAAATAATTATTTATTTATAGATATGATAAAATGTTGGTTTTGTTCGAGTCGGTGAGTAAACATTGTTACGTACCTTTTTCTGTATAAGAAATAAGAAACAGCATTTTGTGAAAATTATTTATACTACTCTTATGAGTGTATAACTGATGCCACAAGGTATTATACTTGGTCAATTATTCTATTAATCTTATAACATTCTGTTTCATAGGAGAACTTCATTTAACAATACAGCGAGCTTGAGTTTAAATCAAGTCATATTACGGATTTCAACTCAGCTGAGATTTACCACTATTGAAAACCACCATTAAAAACGGGATTTCAACTTAATGGCCAATTTAACATATTAGGATTCAACATATTAGGATTCAACGTACTTAGTGGGCATCTAACTTAAAAAAAAAACAACATAACGGGAGTTCAACTTAATGGTTCTGATGGAACGAAAGCTTATTTTCTAAAGACGAATAAAATCAGCTCTTCATCCGTAGAACTAGATGCTACATTTATTTCCAATATTTCTGTCATTTCTTCGTGTTCAATGGTTGCTCAGTCAAGCAGTCGGCGTTTAACGCGTTCAGTCGCAAGATCACGTGCCGTGACTCGTTACAGTTAGCGACCGAACATTAGCACTCTTCCGCAGTTAACGCTGGTGCTGTTATTTTTTAACGAATAATAAACAATTCCTAAGTTATACTGATCGGTTTTGTAACAAATATTTGGTACCTAAAAGGTATCTAAAAGCTAAGAAATGTTTAAAGGCTATTAACATTACATAAAGCTACAACTGATACCTAACGTAGTCTCAAGCAATTCTCCTTTCAGAGTAGAATGTTGTTCCGTTTTAAATATTAATATTTGCACGTTGCCTCCTAAGCCTAGTGTTTCACCTCTGACATTTGGCCACAAAGGCGTCTGGAGGAGCCGTTTGACCTGGGTCCCGCGGGTACCTGAGCGTTTTAATGGCACGCCCGGGGCTCAATCTTTGTTGGATGAAAGTTGACTAATTAGGGAATTTCTCAGATTTTTTGGGAGGTTTTTTTTATTTTATTTGCAGTGTTTGGTAATAATTGCATGGCTTAGATGTTGACTGTAAATAAATAAATAAAATAATCTTTATTGTTCTAATTGTGGTTACATAATGGTCTTAAAAACTAAAATTAGTTTAGTAAGTCTCTCACAATTAACCTATTTATAGGCGTACAATGTGTCATCATAAATAGTGAGGCTACAACTTATTTATTATTTATTTTGATCATTCTTTAGGTCAAACAATTCCCGTACATCATAAAAGTTATATTCATTTAACCATTTATAGAATTTGTTTTTAAATGCAATATTAGAACAGATCTCTCTAACATTGGTAGGTAATTTATTATATATTTTAACACACATTGTCAAACAGCTTTTCCCATTTTTTATGATTTTGTAATTTTTGCATTTTTCAATGCTTTTTTTATACTTATGGAAAATTTTAAATAGAAAATATTGGAAAAAATTTACTCGGCCACAAGTGAATTCTCAGACGGGAATCGAACATTGGACCGGATTTCCAAAGGTCGCGGGTTCGATTCCCGTCTTTTCTATTTAAAATTTACCATAAGCTTTTCCCATATTTATCTGATCTCGGAATATCAGTATTTACAAGTCTGTTGGGGTCCCTTTCAATTCTTGTTAAAAACATGTATCTGCGAATAGGTATTATTTGAAAGTAGAGGCTAATTAGGGATACATTTATGTGATGTATTTGGTATAATTTCGTTAAGAATGACTCATCACTCTCTATTGATAACTTTGAAGAAACCTTAAAAATATTTCCCGGTAACTTGTTCGTAAGTCCTACCTAAGCTAAACACTGCAAGTAAAGTATTTAAATTTTATTTGTTTTTTTAAAGAAAAGGACAGTTTACAAGACTCACACTTATATATAAATGAATATCATGATCGAGTAAAAACGTGAAAATCAAAAAGTTATACAAATAAAAATAAAGTTATATAAACAAAAAAACACTTATTATATGTGTAAGTTACTTAGTAAGTTACGTAGTAGTAGTAGTTTAACCGCCTCCGTGCTGTAGTGGTACAACCACCGGTATCAGTCCCAGGGGTCCCGGGTTCGATTCCCAGCGGGGGTACATATTGTATTCGGTTTGGTTGGTGGTAGGACTTGTTGTAAGTCCGCCTGGCTAGCTACCACCATCTTATCTGTCTGGCGCCATAACAACAATGTTTTCAGCATTGTTGTGTTCCAGCAGTTAAAGATAAGATAGCCAGTTCCTCAGTGATTGGGGATTCCGGAAGAGGCTCGTTTCCATCTTCAGCCTTATCAATACTTAACATCAGGTATGATGAAGAGTCTCCCCGTACCTACTTCATAAAAAAAAAGTAGACAGAATTTCCCATAATATTCTCTTGAACTCGGAAAATCTGGAGTATTTCAACAAATTGAACAATCATGGTAGTAGTAGATAGTTCCCCTCCGTCATATTTAACAATAATCGAAAGTAATTGATTGTTTTATTTATCTAATACCACTTTCAGGGCGATCCCTAGATAACACAAAACATACAATATATCACAATATAAATTATAACGCAGTACCTCTAAAGTCACACACATATTTCATGTAAATATAGATTTACGTGTGACCTTTATATTTTACCGTCGACCTCCAAAAGGGAAAGAAGATAATGGTTAACATTTGGATAACATATTTAGGTACCTACAAACTTTGTGTTAGTACAACAAAGTTAATTGAAACTAGCTTCCCGACCGCGGCTTCGCCCGCGTGGACTACACGACTTATGCTATTGTGGATTTCACTTTTAATGACACTTTTTAATTGCAGTTTGTGATCATCACGTTTAACATTTTGTATATTTTATAGTTTTCGGAACAAATAGACTCGAGTACCTTTAATTTGATACCTTACTCGGCCGCGTACTACGCGCCAAAGTCCCTATCGAGTCGTCACAAATTTTGCGAACCTGAATTAAGTAAATACGAGGGTGGATTGAAAAGTAGTCGGCCTAACACAGATCCATTTAATTCTAAAAATCAACTCTACCCACATTGTTAAGTTCAGTTCAGAATAGTTAATTGTGTGAAGTTTGAAAGGTGTGCTATACTTAGTTGTGATTTTATAAATTTATTAACAAAGCAATCGGACATAATCTCAGCAAATGGAGCAAATCGAGCAGCGTGCCGTCATTAAGTACCTCCATAAGAAGAGGCTGTCATCAAAAGCCATCCATGATGATATGGTCAGTACATTAGGGGATTCCGCTCTGTCATATACATACGTCAAAAAATGCATAGCAGAATACAAGCGTGGTAGAGAGAGTGTGAAAGGCGAACCCCGCTCTGGGAAGCCTTCGACGTCCACTACTGACGAAAATATTAAAAAAATACTTGATTTAATTATGGGAGACCGTAGATAAAAAATTAGAGAGATAGCCGAGACTATAGGCATCTTTTATGAACGAACTCAAAACAACATAGTCAACGTGTTGGGTTTCCACAAGGTGTCTGCGAGGTGGATTCCGCGACTGCTTTCAGTTGAACAAAAAAGTATGCGATTGACTATTGCACGCGACTGTTTGGAGTTATTTGAAGCCGATGAAGATGATTTTTTGAATCGTTTTGTTACTATGGACGAAACATGGGTTCATTACTGTACACCAGAAACAAAACAACAATTAAAACAGTGGAGAAGACCTGGTTCACCACCCGTAAAAAGGCTAAGGCGATTTTGTCGGCAAATAAGGTGAAGGCTTCAGTATTCTGGGACTCGAAGGGTGTGATTATGGTTGATTATCTCGAAAGGGGTTAGACCATAAACTCTGATTACTACTGCACCTTACTAGGTCGTTTACGAGAGGAAATAAAATAAAAACGTCCAGGAATACTCAGAAGAAAAGTCCTGTTTCATCAAGATTACGCTCGTGTTCGTCGTCGACAGCTGAACTCCACAACTGTGGCTTTGAACTGTTACCGCATCCGCCTTATTCACCTGATCTGGCACCATCAGACTTTTTCTGATCCCTAACCTAAAAAAGCACTTGGGAGGTCAAAGATTTTCGACAAACGACGAGGTCAAAGCAGCAGTAGACGCATATTTTGACTCTAAGTAAGAATAATTTTTTTTCAACGGTCTAAATGCTTTGAAGGTAAGATGGCAAAAGTGCATTGAACTTGATGGTGATTATGTAGAAAAATAAAAATATATTTGATTTAGTATGTGTTTATATTCTTGGTTAGGCCGACTACTTTTCAATCCACCCTCGTAGATAGATTTGCTTATTACAATTTTACGCGCTCTTAAGAGGGATCTTCCAATTAACATATTTTTTTTTATGAAGTACGGGGAGCCTCTTAGCTTTCATCATACATGATGTTAAGTATTGATAAGGCTGAAGATGGAAGCAAGCCTCTCCCGGAATCCCCAATCACTGAGGAACAGGCTATCTTATCTTTAACTGCCGGCACACAACAATGTTTTCAGCATTGACAGTTATGGCGTCAGACTTAGATAAGATGGTGGTAGCTAGCCAGGCGGACTTACAACAAGTCCTACCACCAACCAAACCGAATACAATAAGTACCCCCGCTGGGAATCGAACCCGGGACCCCTGGGTCTGATACCGGTGGTTGTACCACAAGACCAAGGAGGCGGTTAACTATAATCTAAAGGTATTTTAAGGGCAAAGGTAGTCTTGTTATTTTCATAAGCTATTTTAAAGAAATATCAAAGTAAAAGAAGAAGCTATAACGGCGCTATGGATAATGTAGAAGCTTGGACGAATCAACCACATTCATCCAAGTGTAGAAGCCAGTCCTTTAAATAAACATTATTTTAATATTATGTAAGTAGCTGACGGTAAGAGACAGATGTTTAAGAAGTCTTTCGCGGAATTCGTCGCCTAGTAGAGAGAGAGAGATGATCGAAATTCACGAAATCTGGACCTCTATTTTTGAATAATTCGTCGCGCGAGTGGCGAGGCGAATGAGGTGGCGATCAGGCGATTAGCGACCTTGCAAGCGTAGACATAGCACGCTTTACGCTTTGCCCCTCGCGCGCTCGTGTTGGGAGGCGGTACAACAGGCGAAAAGCGAAGCTATCTATATACGTGCAAGGTTGCTTTTACGGTATACCAAAACTCAAACGTCGCACGAAAATCAGTAGAATCCTCGAGACGAGTGAATCAAAAATAGAGCTCCTGGACCCAACGCACTACTTCTACTACACAATTCTTGGACTAGGAATTGAATTGCACGAGTTTCCTCTAACGCTCGAAATGAATAACCTATCTGTAGATATGGATTGGGCTATCTGAGATAGTTGCCTAAGATATTTTCGTAAATATGACCAAACGACGGTTTCTAGGCAACGGTACCAGTATTCTAGGCCACTATCTCAGATTCATATCTACAGATAGGTTATTAATTTCGGGCGTAATTAATAAATAAATAATAAATATAAGTAATTGCATACAACACACCAATTATCTAACCCACGTTAAGTTTCATGAAGAACTTGTGTTATGGATACTAGATAACGGATAACATACTAATATACTTTTTTGTGTAAATACATACATAATATATATATTAAACACCCAGACCAAGACAAATAAGACATGTTCATGCACACAAAAATTTGTCTTGTCCGGAATCGAACCCGGGACCGCGCAGAAGGCGGGCTTAGTACCCGCTTAGTAACGCCAATTAGGTAGTCAAATCATAATGATATAAATGCAACTAAAGTAACAAAATTCTGACTGACATGTTTCAAAATGTTATCAATAAAGCTCATTGTTTAGTGTAATATGTAAATATAAAATGAAGAAAAAATAAAACATTTGTGCTATTGTATTACTAAAAAGTAAGTGATGATGATACATGGAAGAGCCTCACCTCTCGCTGTCGCGTCGTAGCGACCATCTTCTGCCTGTCAGGGCTCGAAACATTTTTGTTCCTCAATAGTATCACTAAATTGTCATCACTTATCACCACTCGTCTATTTTACAATACAATTTCTTATTACATCTTCACTTTGGCAGTTCACGCATTTTTGGTAAGAAAGAAAACTATTGAGATCGAAAAGTGAGATCATTGGAGTGTCTGAAATTTAAACAGGTGGAGAGTGACAAGGTTGAAAAAACTGGTATTTCTTTAATAACATGTAGATTTCTTGGCAGCGAAGTGTTTTCATTGTTACGTATGTGTGAAGATTGGGCTTTCTGGCTAGGATATTTCATAATCCAAAATAAATGTTTGGTTTTCTAAACAGACAAGTACCTACTTGAGTAGTAAATTGAAGGAACACAGTTAAACGAAAACGTACGAAACAACACTGGGGTATGTTTAGTTAGAGGTTTGATAATGTCTTGAAAACTCATTACAAAGTAAAATATTAATATTAACATTAAACCTAAAACTAACCTAAAATTTATTATTATTATAATAATAGTAACCTAAAACCTACAACTAAAAAAGATAAAACAGCGAAGAAGATTTCAATATCTGTGGAAAAAATAAAACGACTAACAATAGGGATTCAAGATACAACAAATACAAAGAATTGAAGAATAAAACGTTTTCTTGCAATGGATTCCAACGATGACGTCTCACGTAGTGTTAACATTACAGAAATGTTTATACAGCTCGCGATCACGCTCTATATTTTGCATTAAAGAAGAAATATACCTCCAGGGAAATATAATATATGTTTTGTGAGATATAGCTAACGTATATGACATTGTACATATTGTATGAACAGTTTCAGAAGAAAGGTCAGGAGTCATACGTAGGCGTACTGAAAAAAGAAGAATTGGCAAGTCAGCGAAACAATCTATGAATGACTAGAAAAGGGCCCGTTACTGCACTAAGTGCAGTAACATCTAGCAGCATTTATACTTTCAATTAAACTAAAATAATTGCGTTTCGGCCTAGGTGTGTGTAGGGTGTGTAATAATGTGTAATAGCATTGAGATGTGATATGCAGAGAACAAAAAAATGAGTCCTACACAGACCCAGCTAGGTTCTTCGCTTATGTTTTTTGATTATACGACCTTGGTGAGTTGTGATGTAATTAATGAATAAGGACGTCACATTTTTACGTGATTGCAATAGTAAGGGTTTGGATCTAAGTTGTCTGACAGACACAAAACATATTGTGTTGTATTTTATTTGCATTCTAATCAGTAATCGTGGAAACCAGTAAAAAGTATAGAGGATAATCAAGCTGTACGTTAATTACAAATGCACTTAATGAATGTATGATAGGAATGAATACCCTTCCATGTTGGATGGCGTATCAAACAGCGTAAAATTACGAGTAAATAGCAACAAATCGAAAAGTGATAGAGTGACTATTGACACCATTATTTTCGTCAAAAGACATCACAAACGCAATAGTACAAAAGCAATAACAATAAAAAGGGGAGGGTAATATTTATAGCTTCTCATGAAATAGCAAGCATCGCATATAGGTACTTTAAATAGTTACAAATAACGCTGCAAAGTAAATCAACGCCAATTGTAAACAATTTTGATAGACGTCGTAAACCTAATGTAGATTACTTTAATGAAATTGAAAACAAATCAATTGGTCAAATCAGCTTCGATTTCAAAGACAACAATAACAATGTAAAGAAGATTATCGAATCAAATTGTGTTTTCATTGTAACAATTTAAAATATCACTCCAATGAATATTGGAAACTAATCAATCGATCAAATCACCTTTAATTTGAAAGACAACATTAACGACGTAAAGAAGATTATATAAATCAAATTATATTTTCATTGTAACAAATTGAAATAGGTGAAGGCGGGTTTCATCAAATTTACCGCTTTGAGTTGTTATTACAAAGGGTGGATATAACAGATGATTCGTCGGCACTATTAACAATCCTCTTTGACAGCCCACGCCTCATTATTAACTAACTTGTCTATCTCGTTACTTAATAATGTAATATAATAGGAATAATTCCTTTAAATAAACTGAATTTTAACATGGATTCTGTTCATGTGATAAAATCAGTGAAGTTATGCATTAGTACCGTAAGGTACTAATATATATTCTGTGGCATTAGTAAAGATTACAACGCTCTACTTATGGCACCTTTGTAGGGCCTGTGGAGACGGAGTCATGCCACACGTCGGCAAAGTAAATTACTAATAACATTATGCACGTCATAGGTACGACCGGAAAACTCTCCTAAGGATAATTCTCTGCATGTTATGATGTGGGGTTTTATGACAAAGGGAATTAGAATGATTGGAAGGTATTGGTTATTAAAACATTGCCAATCAAACTACAAGTCAGATAGGCGATTTACCAATCATTCTCCACAGAGAACCAAGAACTCTACATATTAAGGGGTTGTGAACATTTTCGTGAGACTTGTGGATTTATATCATGGGCGTGCGTGTGTAATGAACGAAGGTTATACTAAGTTTTTGGAAGGGTGCGTGAGGGTGAAATACGGCTGTTTTTGCTGGAGGATAGCATAATTATGTACGGTTCTGAACTGGTTCATCAATCTACGTCTTCAGCAAGTGTTAAAGGTAGCTTGTAAGTTTGAATTTTGGACGTAATAAGAAGTTCTCAAACTATGACTCTATTCAGAACTACCTCCTTTTTTGGGGTAAGTTAAAAATTAGTTAAGCAAAAATAATTCTAGTGGTATATGGACTTTCTATTACCATGTTAGTGGTAATCAACGCGGATGAAAACATGGAAGAAAGTCTGTTATAGTACGATATTGCAGTTGTTAGGAATATTATTAACATCATTTAAGTTATAGATTATTAATATTATTGTTATATTGTAATAAAGTAGTAAGTACTAATGAAAACCTGCTATTCCCTATGCTATCCGTCATTTCTTTTTTGTAGAACAATTTGTCTACAAAATAATTTTATTAATACAAAAGTTCAGAAACGCGGTGAGAATATGCAATATGGCACGCAAGAAGTGGTTCCCAAACTGTGACGCATATGTTCATAAATGATCAATAGCATTAATATTCAATGGAAAACGGTTTTTACGGTTGTTGCTAAGCTCATGCCTTGTGAATAATGGTCGTATAAACAGTCTAGCGAAAAGGAAAAAATAAACTTCATTGAAATTATTTCTTGTGTAGGGAAAAATATTAGATCTACTTAATCTCAATAGCAATCTAGTCTTTGCGATTTATTTTAACTATTTTTATATAAAAGTGTACTAACTACTATCGGATGAGATACAATTTGTTATAATTGTCTGAACTTAATTTGCTTCTTGCAACCAAATAATAAATAAGTGATTGCTTATGATCAATTTGAAATAGAAAAATATTGGAAAAAGTTATAATATATATTTTTCTATTTAAAATATATCATAAGTATAAAAATAGCATTGAAAAATGCAAAAATTGAAAAATCATAAAAAAGTGATTGCTTGTTTTTGGTTGGTCTTCGACCAGTGTGTTCTGCCTGATCACCTTTGGGAGTGTAAAATAGTTGTAATAACCTAAAGGTCAAATAAGGAAGGCTCAATAGATCGCTCAGTAGGGAATGAGTGTGCTGAAGTGGCAGTGGGCGGGACACAGCACGAAGAACCGATGGCCGTCGGGGCGGTAAAGTATTGAAATGACGTGCAAGGTCGATCGACGACCTGGCAAGATCGCGTGAAGGTTTTGTATGCGGACAACACACGAACAATCATCGCAGAGATCCTTGAGGGAAGCTCATGACCAGAAGTGGGTGATACTGATAACAACACCTTTGGCGAGCTATTTGTTATTATGATGTTGATAATGACTAAATTCCCCAGTATTTATTTAATGTTTTTAAGAGCAGTGAATAGAATACTACGTTATTAAATACTACGGAAGACTTTCTGAAAATTACATGTCTTTAGGTAGTTATTTGCTTGCAGTGTTTCTTCTAGTTAACAGAGAAGAACACCTCAAGGTACTATCCTTGGCCACATTTCATTTACAGAAAGCAAAATAATCTAATCTAAGCGGCAAAATCTACAATCCTTTGTTAAATGACTAACTGTATGGCGAATAAATGTGGTAGTATTTTCTAAATTTAGAAGCCAATGAAGTAAATTAGCTGCTTTTGTTTCCTCATACATTCCAGCAACGTTTAACGTAAAAACAACTAGAGTAGAAGTGAATGTAAGCAACGATGTTGTTATTTTTACAATCAGTCAAGGTGAATGTTTTTAGAAACCTAGACAAAGTACAGCATTGACTATGAATAGAAAAATCTAGGTGATTGTTGAAAGGAAGTAGTTTGAAAACTAATGAGACTCTATGAACACACCCAAAGCACTCTAACACACATGCAATAGTGTTCAAAATTCTACACAAAACATCCAACGAATTCAACCCTCACGGATCATTAGCAGGAGCAAAGAAACATTTCAAATCTATTCAACTATCTACCTAATATATACTTTGTTTATAATACGCACAAATAATTACTATCTATCACACTTCTTGTAATAATTTTTTGCGTTTCGTTCCACAACATTCGAATTGCATCGAACTGAAATGTAAACATTCAAATGGGGGCACTGAAAAACAAAACACTGCCGAGAAAGCCGGGCATGCGTTCCAAAATCGAAATCGGAAAAAAATAAACACAAAAACTTTTCACAGATGCGTTCGGAAACACGTACGTAATTTTGGCGTGCGATTCGTTTCTCGATGTTTTAGCAAGGAGGTTGGCGTTTTCGCCGGGAACCGTGCGGAAGCGAAGGTTTGTATCGATCGCGGTCGCCGCAGAGCGGTCGAGGAGCGGCCCGCGGCACGGAGTGTCGTGCACTGAAGTGCGGCCGAGCGGCGCTCATAGAATATGCACAGACAGTTCGATAATAATCGTGAGGTAAATCTCCAATGAACATTTACGTATTTACATATTTTGATGCTATGCAGTACTTGACTTAAAATCATAAGTTATAAAGATTTTTCATTATTCTAGCTTGGAGATTTCAGCTAATTCGGCACAACATGTCTCGCGGACTTTATTACAATAATAATAATTACTGTTTAATTTCTTATTGAACAACAGGCAGACGCTTAGCCTCCATCATACCCAATGTTAAGTAATGAAAAGGCTGAAGGTAAAAGCACGCCTCTCCCGGAATTCTCAACCACTGAAGAATTGGCTATCTCATCTCTAACTGCCGGAACACAGCAATGCTAAAAACATTCCAGTTAAATTAATTAGAAAAACTACTAGTAAGTAGTTTTAGGATAGCAATCCTAACTAACATTATAAATGGGAAAGTGTGTTTGTTTGTCCTTTCTTCACGCCCTAACTAAACCACCAATTGACTTGATGTTTAGCAATAGAGGTAGTTGAAAAGACGGAGAGCAACATAGGTTACTTTTTATTCTAATATTCCCACATGAAACGGAAACCACGTGGGTGAAACCACGGGCGGAAGCTAGTAATAAATAAAGCTTACTTGGCTTTGACTTAATCAACTGAATGGAACTTTAACGAATGAGCCTTTTTTACATGTAGGCACTTATACGTTAACTTGCTCAAAGTGTCTTGTCTGCGTGTATTGTTCAGTCTATGCCGTGCGGCGCAGAGTCGGCGCGATGCGGCTTCGAACAGATCGACGCACCGGCACCGGCTTGTTTATAAATAAACAGTATTAGTTCAAATTAGACAATGTTTACCACCACGGCATGTCACCAATTACTACGCAGAAACAAAAGAATTGAGAATAGAAGACGCCAAAATGAGCCTTATTTCAATGGCATACAGGCGTCAGGTAAAATCTGAAAATGGATTTGTCAAAAGGGTATTAGTTCAAATTAGATAATGTTTACCACCACCAGTGGCAATAATAAGGCGCGACATGTCGCCTATTATTACACAGAATTTTCTGCGTAATAATAATCTCTATTCTTATAGAGAATAGAAGACGCCAAAAAGAGCCTTATCTCAAGAGCATAAAGGCGTCTGGTAAACTTCTAAAAATTGACATGTCAAAGTTACCATTTCAGAAAACTAAAGAGATTACGATCACATTTTATACCACCAGCTGCGTCATACCATTCCATACTTAGATACTTTGTTATGAGAATTTAGTAACCTGAGTAACCTAAATATGCTTAATGCTTCAAAAAACCACACAGACTACTTAAGATCTCGGTGTCATATGCAAAATGTATCTGTTGCGCTGTAAAATAAATGGTTTTCAAATATTTAAAAAAAAACTTATAAATATCAAGCCATATTTCAAACTCAGCACTGATCAACTACTTAAAGCCAATTCCATCTACGGACTCATAATAAATTCCAGAAAATTTAATTATATTTATTCTAAATGTTAACATTTGTAATTAATAAAAACAAACAAACATTAATGAAATCGGATCGATAGCTTTTATGTTTACTAATAACGATTTTATTGTCTTCGATTGGCAAATAAATGGTAAACAATAGATTTTCTTTGTCTCTGCTACACGTAGAGCTAATATCTGTATGATTTTTTCAGCCAATACTTTTAAGTTGATGTTAATAACAATATATAAAAATAACACAAACACAACGGCCAGTTAAACACAAACGTTACTGCTAATAAGTAATTAATTTTAACTAAATAAAATTTTGTGTAATCACTAATGATATTTTCGATTTAGTCATACGTATAGCTGATGATGATCACAGTTTCTGTAAAGGTTTTAAATGTCTATTGTCACGACGTAAGACAAAAGATGAACATATAATAGGGAGAAAACTCGTCAAGATTACGGAAGCGAATGATAAAACAATAGATGCCTTCTCAGGGAACTGGCACGCTCTGGGTTTAAAAGTATGTTTTGTATATGTCGTAGGAATTCGATAAATAGAATTTTTGCAAATATCCTAGGGATTTTGCGAAAACAAGAATAAGAAGCCAATGGCGACGGAATTACTCAATCTTTTTGAAAAAAGACAGGGTTTTTGCAAAATCACTGGTTGTGTCAGTAAGATTGGATATTCTTAACACTGATTGGCTTAATTTTTGCTTGTTAACTTGTATTCTGATTGGTTCCTAGTTTGCAAAACAACGTGGATTGACATTTGAAACGTCAAGGCGTCAACCAATCAGAGAAGATCTTGTTCTGCGCGGTCTAACCAGCCAATCAAAGTTCTTATTTCATGATAGCCTGCGATTCTTTTCGCAATCTTACTAAGGCAACCCGTGGTTTTGCAAAAATCCTGTCTTTTTTCAGTAAGATTAAGAAATGTCAACACCATTGTCTAATTATCCTACGACATATATATGTTTTGACCGTATTTGATAGAGTTTAATGGTGTAATGGTGAAATGAAAGAATTATTATATTATGATTATTATTGAGAAAACAGGATATTTCTAATGTCTAGGTTTGATGTGTCTTGATATTCTCAATACCAATGACAACGATAGTCGTAATGAAAAGTTAAAGAATATATTATTTTAATTTAGGAATAATTTACAGGTATCAATGCGCAAATGTCATAGTCGAGAAGGTCCAAAACGATCCCATTTTAGCCTAAAAACTTGTACAACCTCTTCATAAACATCGTATTGCAACATCAGTTTTAATCAATATCACATTTTATTTTCTGAAAGTTCAATACAAATTTGACCTATCCAAAATAAGAAATTAGGTACTACCATCCAGTAAAATTAGGTAACAAGGGTAAAGATTCGAGGATACGCGACTTCATTCAGAATGAGGTTGCTCTGAATTTCAGCGGGTTTTCTCGGTATTCTACTTTATTCACGTAATTCAGGGTTAGGCACATAATTTATCGATGTGAAGGTTTTCATTATACAAACTGTTGAGTTAATTAATAGACAGACAACGATTAAAGACAAATTTTCAGGTATTAAGGCAAATATTTTGGGGATTAAGTAATTTGCCTGATTGTTTATTCTAACTGAAGGACTGAATCTAAATCGAGGTGAAACAGAAGGTACTCATCATGCAAGTTAAGTGACTACGAATATTATCGAAATTGAGGTCTGACTTTCGACGAATGACGGGCTCAAAGACGCAGTGGTTAGTGAAGATTAGTGTTTATTCTTTGTTTGGGTGTTATCATCTACATTTGCTATACTTTTATTGGTTCTTCGATATCCGTAACGCAAAACTATATTATGTCTGAATCAGAAAAAATGGAGTTTGTTAGTCGGAATTAGATTTCGAGAAGGCAAGAATCGTATCTTTACTTGATAGATAGAAACGTTGCAATAGAAAATTTATATAGCGGAAGGAAACGCAACGGAAAATCTTTTGAAAACCATATCAAAATTTCAATACCGAAGCGATAGTAGACGAGTAGTATAAGCGAAGGGTCTATGCAATGTCATTTGTTCCCTGAATCGTCATCATCACTGATTTTTTCACATCAATTTCTCAGAAAGGTTCCAGTGATCTGCAATTTGCAGTTGTTGTCGCCAAGAAGGCTTGCATGCAAGAGTTCACGGGTCAACGACCGGCTACTCTGGCGCGTGCCGTGACCCAGTAATACCGCATCGATCTACAAATGCTGGGATTACATTTCGGGATTGAGAGCAAAGGGTTTTTTGGCAGATTACGTAACCAACGAAGCTAGATTGGACAAATGACGATCGATGTAAAATTGGCAGAAAATAGAATCTCGAGGGTTTGTTTTTTAGAGAGGGAAGAAAAATGGGGCGTGTCGTGTATTATTGTTTGGTATTTAATTATGATAGCTATGATTCTGTACTTACAATTTCCGATAGAAGGGCAAGGTAAAGAAGAAGTATGAGAAGTACGTGCCTTATCCATGTTTAAAGCCAAATGTTTAACTACCCGATAATGATCGTACTAATATTATAAATGCGAAAGTATGTCAGTATGTTTGTTTGTTAATCTTTCACGCCAAAACTACTGGACGGATTTGGATGAAATTTGTTATGTAGGGACTTCAAGTAGTGGACTAACACATAGGCTACTTTTTATGCCGATATTCCCACGGGAACGGGAACCACGCGGGTGAAACCGCGGGTGGTCGCTAGTGTTATTATAAATCGACGTTTTATTTTTTATACCCCTTTTGTCGGGAAAACAGAGCATTTTAAAGCACGTCTACTCAAACCACATTTTGTAATAACACCATTAGTATTCTACGCAACTACGAAAATCTCTATATGTTTTTTTCTGTGCGTTGTATGAAACCTGAACAGGTTCTGGCATGTACCTAATTCACAACAAAGATGACGAAACTTTTAAACCATGCAATTGTCCAAAGAGCACCTACCTTATGTTTATATGAAAAAACACGGTGGCGTGATTAATTTGTCCTCTACTGTACTATATGTTGTATGTTTGAAGGACGCATTGGAACAACATATTATGATACACCTTACAAGCAAGTAGAATAGTGAGAACTCTAAATAATCCTACTAATATTAAAAATGCAAAAGTATGTCAGTTTGTTTGTTTGCTTGTTACTCTTTTACACAAAAAATACTGGAGCTCTATTTTTGATTCACTCGTTGCGCGTCGAGCGTTTCGTTTCTACTGATTATCGTTCGACATACGAATTTGTTTGACTTGTTGTTAGTCCGCCGGATTAGCTACCATAATCTTATCTAAGTCTGACGCAGTAACAACAATGTTTTTAAGCATTGTTATGTTCCTGTTAGACAGTTCCTTAGTGGTCTAGGATTCTGGGAGAGGCGCTTCTACCTTCTGCCTTATCATGTATGATGGAGGCTAGCGTTTCCTCGTTGTTAGCTCAACCTACATAAGGTAGAGATTTTACGCCAAACACATCTGCACTCTGATTCACAAGATCGACAACGGAATCGGATTCGAATTTTGCGCTTTGTCTTTGTATATTTTGAAGTGAGTGACAGTGATAATGCATACGTTTCGCGCTACGAATGCGCATACGAAACGTCACCGAATGTTTGTGAATCAGGCTCCTGTAGCAGTTCACTTCTCTCAGCACTAATTTGCGCCTTCTATCATCTTTCTTTTTGATGAGCTCGTGGCGCAGTGGTTCGCGCGCTTGGCCTGCGATTGTAGCTGGTAAGCAACTTTCATAATGGTCGGTTACAGGATGGGTGACCAAAAATATATTATCTCGAGCTCCACCGTGCTTTAGAAGGCACATTAAGCCATTGGTCCCTCTTGTATTTGCGGTCGCTAAAACCCACCAATACGCATTGGGTCCGCGTGGTGGGTCATGGCTCAATCTTCTTATCCATCTGGAAGGCCAGTGTTCCAGCAGTAGAGACGGTCTTTCTTGTGTTGTGGTCTTGACCTAGCTGGTTATCGGTCAGTTTGATGGATTAGCTGTGCGGTTGACCAATTTACCATTAGTTAGAGATTTACGGGGCGATTGCTTTCGGTATTCACGCCTAATTGGAAAGCCAGGGTTTCAATTACTTGGAACTTTCATAGCCATGTGTGTGTACATGAATGTAACTAGTCTCTGACTCTTGATTTTAATTTGTCCCTAGGGGATTTATTAATTTCGCAATTTTATTTTTTTAAACGGATAAACACCTTCGGGGACACTACACTACGCCAATTGGCGGAGTATCGAAAGATTTGAAAAGTGATGTCTTAGTTGTGTGTGAACACGCAAAATGGAAATGTTGAAATTATTTCAAAAAGGTTCCATAGGCGCTTTCGCTTTCTTGTGTCCAGTCTACAAAAGTGATAAACATCGACATAATACATTGGTAATTATGTTTCGATGGTTAAGCATTGAAAAAACAACGGGTGGCACTCTGGGAGTGCCGATCAAAATCCACTATATCTTGACCACAACTTCATAAAAAGTTGACAAAAACGGAGACCAACTTGATTTGGCAGTAAATCCATTAAGACTGACCTGGCATCAATATGAAAGTTGGTAGTAATAAGAGTTTTTATATAATGGTTGTTATTAACTAATATACGTAGACCTTTCAAGTGTGAGACTATAATGCAATTTGAAATAGGTCAACGGTAAATGGTCTCACGAATTTTCGATCAGGGTCACGTGTCCTGACGCGACTTTAACATTTTTACCGTACCCAAAAATTTAACTCCGATGTGCACAACGCCGCTAAAGAAGTTTTCACTTCAAAAACATAAAACGAGAAGTTTCGGTAGGTCAGCATTGGACCGGATTTTCAAAGGTCGTGGGTTCAAGTCCCATCTGAGAATTCACTTGTGGCCGAGTTCATTTTTTTCAATATTTTATTTAAAATTTATCATAGGTATAAAACGAGAACTTACTTTTCAAAATATTTATAACGGCCTGAAGTTTTGTGATGTGCGGCAATTTCCGAACTATTTATCATAAAAATGTAGTCTTAGTAACAAATATTATCTGTTTACTTATTAATCATCATCAAACTTACACAAGTGATAGCTAATTACGTGTTTACGACCCAAATCATTATCATTTCGTAACTCCGCTAACTAACATAAAGTGTATTAGGAAGAAGTAGGTACCGTGGATGGTCATTTAGTTCCCATTACACGTTCGTTCAACTGTAGGGCTGCCAGCTTTATATAAAAAAGAAATATTGTATATCTGACTCGGTAAACATTTCGTATCAGAATCTGTGTTTCTGCTACTACCTACTAGAGGCGCTGTACAGATTCTCATATCAAAGAACATAAGCGAAGAACCTAGCTGGGTCTGTGTAGGACTAATTTTTTTTTTTTTCATTATTTTAGTTTAATTGATAGTATAAATGCTGCTAGATGTTACTGCACTTAGTGCAGTAACGGGCCGTTTTCTAGTAAATAAATAAATATTTCTTACACTGACACCAATTAGCCTAGCCCCAAAGTAGGCACTGTAAGGCCTGTGTTATGGGATACTAGGGTAACGGATATAAATACATATAATTATACATATATAAGTATTTATGTGTACAAATATATATAAATGTCCATGACTCGGGTACAAATGCTCGTATTCATCATACAAACATTTGCCCCTACCGGGATTCGAACCCCAGGACCTCAGAGTAGGCAACACCTTGAAACCGGTGTATGTACCACTCTACCACGGAGGTCGTCAAAATGTCTCCCGTTTACTGTATAGTAAACGGATAGAAAAACTTATAGGAGGGGGCAGCTTAATAGTCTGCGTAGTATGGCTTTTTTTTTCATTCAGCTCGTACACATACACTCTTCATACACATTATTATCATTCACGTAAAAATTGCCTCTTAGCATACGTAGTGCCTCCAGTAAGTTCGCTTTTAAGAGATTAGCCCGAGAACATTACATTAGTTCTGTACTTTAGCTTCGTCATCTCTGATTATTATTGTTATGTTGTGATATAATATTGTATTTATATTATAATATAATAGGTATATATAGGTATTGTATTTATATACGTATGTATACGTATCTATGTATTATATAAACGTAGCTTTAAGTTTAGTAGGTAAATATGTATAATGTGTTCAATATAGTTTATTTTAAAATCAGTTACTTTTTTATTGCCGCCTGGATATCTCTTTTACATCCTTCCCGGTTGACTGGTAGATAATGCCTAAGGGCATTAAGTCCGCCATTTGCTGTATTTGTGCAATAAAGTTTAAATAAATAGATAAAACATCCATAATTTATTTGGTCTTCCTCTCTTCACATTCAAGTTAAATACAATACCTTTACAATATGACATTTATCCTTCTGCTCTACACAGCCAACCATTAAACCATAACAAATTAAGAAAAAAAACCGGCCAAGTGCGAGTAGGACTCGCGCACGATGGGTTCCGTACCATTATCTATAAAAACGGCAAAAAAATCACGTTTGTTGTATGCGAGCCCCCTTCAGTATTTTTTTATTCTGTTTTTAGTATTTGTTGTTATAGCGGCAACAAAAACACATCATCTGTGAATATTTCAACTGTCTAACTATCACGGTACATCAGACAGCCTGGTGACAGACGGACAGACATACAGACAGACAGACAGACGGACGGACAGCGAAGTTTTAATAATAGGGTCCCGTTTTACCCTTTGGGTACGGAACCGTAAAAAGATTAACCTAAAAAGTACTCGTTGCAGCAATTTTCTCTGATTGATGATGAAATCAGCTAGGCAATTGCGTAAAGTCAATCGTATTCATTTGACAGTTCATATTGTATCATAATTAATGTCATTCCTTATAAATTCCAGCCGATCGAATACGATATGAACTGTGAAATGAATACGATTACTTTACGCAATCGCACCCCAGTTCCCGAACAAAGAGGGTTTTAGTGTAGGTTCTCTATTTTAGAGTATGGCGGCAACCCTATTCCTATGATACGACCGTTCCGTTTTATGAGCATAATACTGCCAAGCCACTATTAGGCACACGGTAGAAATACCGCATACCCTTAGATGAAAGTGGGCACTAGCCACTAGCATTAATATTTTATAAACGTTTATAAGTTACAAGTTCCGTCCACGATAGAGCAAAATTAAGGGGGATCGTAGCTTTATCTCTTCTTCTGGCATTAAATTTAGTACATACGTACACAAGATAAATTAATGCTTGTGTTTAAAAATAATAATAAAAAGCGACTGAGACCAATGGTTCACGGTCCGACCAATGCAACGGTTGGGTAATCTCCGTAGATATAGTATGGTTATCTAGCTGTCGTTCCCAATAACCTATCCATAGTAACAGATAGGGATACTATAGTTTCGTTGCTTAGTTATTTCTGTTAAATGACAGGAAATAACAAAGATTGCCCAGCAACTGAACCACATTAGGCCTATCTTTTACTAAGGATAGATTATTGGGAATAGCCGTAGATAAATAAGTTTAAGTAGGGTTTTAAATAATATTTTGGAGAAAACTTGATGAGTTGCTGAATCAAGGTAAACGTAATAACAGCGTAGGTTGATGTCGCATCTTCCATTTCAACATTAAACATTTTAACAGCAAAATGAAATCACATTTCACAATAGAATATACTCCAAAAAAATTGTTTAAAACGAACGTCAGGGTATGTAGAAGAAATAACGTATTGTGTGTTGTTCGCATTTCGCACGGAGCATGCATACAAATCAGATTGATGTTGACCTGTGAGGTCGATGTGACTGCACCGCCGCGTCAACTTTTACGGTCATCTAATAAGTTTTTAATGACGGTTTGCGCATTTGGCGAGCTACTGAGTCAGTTAAGCAACTTTATACGTGTAATTTATAGATGGCGTGGCTGGGAAGCACTCTTCTTAGCCACGCCACCAACTTTGTTCAATTACTCGTGAATCTTAATAGTATAATTATTTTTACTTAAGGACTATAATGCACAAATTACGAACATATTTTAAGCTTAAGTTGACTACAATTGGAGCTGTGGCGTGGCCAGAAAGTATCACGTGGTGGTTTCGTGTCGTTCTTCATGTGTTTATTGATTAACAAAACAAACTCCACGGTTGAATAAAGGCAGTAGACGCACCTCGAGGACTTGGTTCCGTTTCCCTCATACTTTTATCCCGTATTCCAAAAATAGTTGATCATCATTCTATCTTTACATTATATTTTTTATTAAAACAGGCGTGGCAAAGATTTCAGCATTCAGTGGGCCTACCGCGTAAGTGCCTTTGGCATCGCTGTCGTTTTCATTTTGACAGTCGACGGCGTTATCGTACAGCGCGATTTCAACATAACCGTCTCGTTACAATAAGATTCCTTTTCAATAGACTGTTAATAATCGACTCTGTGTGTGACCGAAACTATAGCATCGATTCTCGTCCATATTAGACGAGTCAACGACGTACGCGGTAGGGCCACTGTGGGACGCGTAAGTGCCGTCTGCATCGCTGTCAACTTTACTTTGACAGCCGACGGCGTTTTCGTACAACGCAACTTCAATCTTATCGTACTAATAATAAGATTCCTTTTCCATAGTCAGTTAGTACTGGACTCTGTGTGCGACCGAGACAGCGCTATAGCATCAGCGCTCGCGTGTAAAGAGTTGCCTCCATATTTGACAAGTCGACGACGTCGACGACATGCGGTAGGGCCACTGGTCCCAATCGAAACGTAATATTTGATTCGAATTACGAACAGCACCATCAATTTCTTAATGTTAGTACTATTTCGTACGTGCTAGCTAACTAAGATGCGAGACCTTTCCCTCGGCCAAAGACTCGCGAATTTATATTCTTACTGGAAGAAGAAAGACTTAAGGTTGTCACAGGCGGAACCTATTATGTAAAGATATATGTTACATCTTGCCATAAGACTGCACCTTATCGGGATGTTATAAAGTATGTTTTCGTACCGCTCCTCGGTATAATAAGGCACGAAGATGTAAAGATATACATCATAGCTGCCTGTGTATGTGTGTCTTATGGCGAGAAGCGAGATGTATTGAAATATATCGAGCTATAATATATATCTTTTCACCACACACGCTCTGAAAAGGAGGTTTTGTCAATCAGTTTAGGCGTAGAAAATCGCTTTTTGCGGCCTAGCGCGGCAAAGTACTTTTTTAATTTAATACCTAAAAATATGTTTTAATGCGTTCCGAATCGCACTATTGACTTTTTTTGTTATATTTGATTCTAATTTTAAATAGGTTTAAATTAATTATAATACTCCGTTTTGGTTTAATTATAGTATTTTAGTTCATTGAATCATAAAAACAATAACAATAAGATTAAACTATTTGTTATAAGAATTTTATATTAGGCTGGGTGAGATTTCACAACCTATAACTGGATTTCGGACTGTGACATAAATCTTTATTTTTAAATTGTCTTTGTCTTGTACCTCATGTCAGTGTCAACAGTTACGGAATCGTTTTTATTCTTATTAATAAGTAACAATATATTCCTACTTTAAATAACTTTGAATTAACTATAATACTCCCTTTTTTATTATTTGATTTTTTTATATCATTAAAACAACGAGAATAAGGTATATTTAGATTAAACTTTATGTTTAAATAATTTTTTACCGGAAGTTGACCGCGGAAACAACCATAAAATGTTCCTCGCTGTTGTGAGGTGAAAAATTGTGTGTTGCGCTCGGCAGAAAAGTTTTTAGCGTCTTGTACCTTTGAAATCCTCGCTTCGCTCAGGATTCAATCTTTGAACCACTCGCTACGCTCATGGTTCAATCCTAGAATCCTTCACTTGCTCAGATTTTAATAGAGGTAACTCGCCGCTAAATAACCAACTTTCCAGCCTTGCATAACAAATAACTATTTTTTAATTATAGCTGTCGTCTCTGACAGCCTTTATGCTATATTTGCAGCGGCGATAGAGTGCCATCTAGCGCAACTATAGGACAACATATTGTCCCTTACGTGCAATAGATGTCTTTTTACGCCACGAACCAGTAATAATCGCCTTTCAATTGCCCAAGTGCATCCCTTCTCTTTGTGTAGGACGCAGTATTTGTACTAGTATAGTATTGTATAATCATATAATCAATCAATGTATAATCTGAGGAGCTCGACGGCGCAGTTAGCGCGCTCGGCCTGCGATTGTAGCAGTAAGGGACTTCCGCAATGGTCGGTCACAGGATGGGTGACCAAAAATTTATTGTCTCAAACATGCCTGGAAATATGAGCATTGTTTTGACAACCTTCTTTGAGATAAATCGATATTGCTGTACTGGCCACATACATGCTAGCAGCGGCCGGTAAAAGTTGTATGAAAATCCATATCTGTCGTGTTTAGCTGCCAAATAAATTACATAGTAAACTTCCATTTTTGAAGTCGTGCAATTTTAAAATGGAACGATCTTTTACTCCGAACTAAGGAGGTAACTTAGCAAAGGTTTTATTTAAATTTCGAACTGGGTTGCAAATAGTTTTAGAAACTGTTTTAGAAAAAAAAAACAACAAATGAACACTTAAACGCCGGAAAAAATATTGTTATTGGTCTGATTTTGAAAAGTAGTTTTAGTTTCTGCGCATTATTTGAGAAAAGTACTATACAAGCCTTGACCACAACTCTGCATTGATGGACTTACGTATGTGTGCCCCACATTTACACGTTCGTCCATCAATGCCTCTAATGTAATAAGTAATGTACTATATTTTATGATTTTTGTAATTTTTGCATTTTCAATGCTATTTTTATACTTATGGTAAATTTTAAATAGAAAAATATTGGAAAAAATTAACTCGGCCACAAGTGAATTCTCAGACGGGAATCGAACCCGCGACCTTTGGAAATCCGGTCCAATGCTCTCGATTCCCGTCTGAGAATTCACTTGTGGCCGAGTTAATTTTTTCCATTATTTTTATATTTAAAATTTACCATAATGTACTATATCCTAGCTCCTCTTCCTCTGGAGTTGGTACCGGTTGTATTTGTAGTCGTTTAAATCCACCATTCCGCCTTGGGCCCGCGTGGTGGGTCATAGTCCATTCTCCTTATCCATCATAAGGAAGGCCAATGCCATAGGCATAATGCAGTAGGGACGTTAAAATAGCTGGTGACGATGACAATATAATCTATAGTACAACTCACCTAGGTCCCGGTGACGGCAGGTCCGCCGGGCCGTCGTCGGCGTCGTAGAAGTCGTCCTCGCCTTCTGACGACGAGTACGACGTGTCTGGGACTAGGAGGGACATCGGTTGTCCTAAAAGAAAAACGACTGTTATGCCATTTGTAAATCTTGGTGAATTTTAGCATCGATTGTCCTAAAAAAAGTATGTTTGCACCCAGGGGCGTGCATTGGTTTTCCAGCGTAGTAGGCACTGTAGATCGAACTAGTAACTTTGCAATTATCCTATCCTGCTACCGAATATTATAAGTTTGAAAGTTTGTGAGGATATTAAAATGGATGAATGTTTGTTACTCTTTCACTCAAAAACTACTGAACTGAATAAGATGAAACTTTACAGCAATGTAGCTTATACATCAGAAACATTGTATGCAAATATTTATTATTATCCTGATATTCCCACGGTAACGGCAACCACGCGGCGAGTGAAACTGAGAGCGGCCGCTAGTCATAAATGATAAGGTTCGTAATATTTAGTAGGAATATTAAAATGCTGACGAGTTTGATTGTTTGATCACGCTAATCTCCGGAACTACTAGTTCGAATTTACCAATTTTTTTGAGTTGGATAGTCCATCTATCTCGGAAGGTAATAAGATATTTAATATCACGCTACGATTAATAAGAGCAGAGCATTAATGTTAAACGTTACAAAAACGGGGGAAAAAATAATACTTTTGGGAGCTTCCGTTGCGGACGGTGTGTAAACGGTTAAAGATACGTAAAAATCATGTAGGTATGACGAAATTGTTTCCCATCAAAAGTTCTAAAAAAACGTCATAATTCTATGTTTTATGGTTAACTCACTTTAACCATTTTTAAGATAATAAGATTTGTTCTAAACTAATGTTTTGTTTGAGAAGCTGTTTTTATAAACATGATATTAATCCTTATCTAAATAAATACGTTAATCATCACAAGTATTTAATTTTGAACAAAATTTTCCTTTACATCATTTAATTTTAATGAATATATGAGGAAATATGATAGTTTTAAAATAACTCCTCAACAAAATAATTCGCGACCAAATTCATTCGTCAGGTAGGCTTGCTTACTTTATACTGATATATTCCGGAAGTTTAAGCTAGAACGTTACACGTACAAAGAGTGCCCTTCTTGCCGTGGGCGGTTTATACTTGAGCAATACTTTTTCTAAATAAGTTGTATTCTTGTATGAAACGCTGCTTGTTTCCAGTAGGCAATTTGGAGACTGCCTACCGGTAGGTATTCAGTATTTAGCGTAAGGAAAATCTTAGTGGGTGAGTGTTGAATAGAAGTTTAAACTAAAATAAAATAACTTTAACACTTATTGTATATTTATTTAGGTTTTTAATGAGGTAGGCACTGCCTAATTGCCTATATTGAATGCACGCCCCTGTTTGCACCCCTACCGTCTATTCGTATTCGTATTGCAATCGCTATCAAACTTAAAACTCTCGTAAAACCTTTCATTGATAGAGTTTTTGTCCCATTTCTACATATTTATATATTTATTGGATACACTATTGCATTTTTGGTAAGAAAGTGATAGCGTTAGCTTGCCTTGTAGGGGATTTGAAAATTCAAAAGCAATATCAATACAGATAGGCGGTAGGGGTGCTGTTATGATATATTGAAATGTTGTTGAATGTTAACATCGGTTTTCAAAAAAAGACCACAGACGTTATCTGTGGTTGGACATAGGGGTGTCCCACCAGCGCTGAACGGTATTTTCGGGAAACACGGGGGGTTCTACCGGCGGCGCCCCAGGGGTTAAGGAATCAGATAAATCGGATACTAAAATGAATCAGTTCAGGGGGGTTATTATTACAAGCTCTAAAAACTTGTGAGTTTTCTGAATGGCTACCAATGTGTTTATTTTATTTGTTATACAGTGAGAAAGAGGACAGGACCTCTATTTTTGAATCATTCGTCGCGCGAGTGGCGAGGTGAACGAGGAGGATATCAGGCGATTAGCGACCTTGCAAGCGTGACATAGCACGCTTTTCGCTTTGCCGCTCGCGTGCCCGCATTGGGAGGCGGTACTACAGGCGAAAAGCGAAGCTATGTATATACGGGCAAAGTCGCTTTTACGGAATACGGAAACTCAAACGTCGCACGAAAATCAGTAGAATCCTCGAAACGAGTGAATCAAAAATAGAGCTCCAGGTTTACTCTGCTTCATCTCAGCTACATCCCAACCACTGCCGAGTATTAGGCTATTAGGCAACCGCTAGGATCCCCACGACGATGGGCCTTGCGCTGCCCGCATCCAGCGGCTTCCGTAAATCTTTGCAAGATCGTCTGTCCCTTGTCGGAGGCCCCACGTAGCGTCTCGTCCGGTGCGGCGTCACCATTCCAGAACCGCTCCAGTCCTGATGTTTGTTACTCCTTGACGCAAAAACTACTGAACGATTTGGTTGAAATTAGGCACCCAGATAGTAGATTGCCTGGATTCAAACATACGAGGGCTGATTCATAAGTTTCCGAAACGACAAAGAAAATCTTTAACCCTTAATAGGGCGGAGTTAATTATTAATAAATTATTTATATACATTATTATAGGTTTATTAGGATCCTTCTTAACATTATTTGTGAAAATCTAAAAATATATAATCACAAGTACGCGAAATATCGGTGATAATCATTTTTTTATATCTAGGTACTGAATTTAAGAAAGTGTACACAAACCAACTCTTGCTCTATGGTCAAAAAGCTGAGGTGGTAAGCAATTGCCCTTTGCCTTATTAAGGGTAATAATCCATTTAAAATAAATTTATTTCTCAACCTAGTATCCTTCTACCTCAATGCATTTAGTCCAGCACTTCTCCAATGCCGTTACACCAGTTTGGTAAAATGTTTTCTCCAACCCCTCAACATAACTACGGCCACAATGACTTCATCATTTGTTGAAAATCTCCGGCCACCTTACCCTTTCTTCAAGTTAGGGAATAAGTGGAAATCGCATGGGGCGATCTGGGGAATAGGGTGGATGCAGTAGCAATTCGAACCGCAATTCGGAGTTTGACGTTCGGGTGCAACCATAGACGAGTGTAGAGGCGCGTTCTTTCCATTGTTAAGAAAATTCACGACACAGAAAGTTCAAGGTCCTGTCATACAAATTCCATAACTTCGATCAAATCCAAATTTGGCGTTTTATTTCCGAAAAGATGCCAGAATATAATGTAATAATATTTTTTTTCGTATCTTTTTATAAGTTTGTCGTTTCGGATACTTATCCATCAGCCCTTATAGGATATTTTATTCCAATAATCCCACGGGAACGGCAACCACGCGAGTGAAATCGCAGGCGGCCGCCAGTAGCCCTAGTAGTAATAACTTTATATAGAGGGTGGAATTTTACCCGTATTTTATATTATCACACAGACAATAGTCGATGTACGTGCCGGTGTACGCTTCCATCCGCGCTTCTTGTCTACTACTAATCTATTTGAAGGACCCATGTCCCCAGTGTCCCCAAGGAAGCCCGCCAAAGCTAGCTAAAGGAAGCTACCCAGGACTTACAAGACCTACTACCAACCAAAACCATTCCCGTTTTATTGCACCGTCTGCCTCGAGACTTTGTGTCGAGTATACTAATAAAGATGGTGGTATACATACTGGGTGAATCCAGGTCTTCCAGCGGCGGGCAGGCGAGCACGGGCGACGGCAGCTCGCGGCACTCCGCGCCCAGCTCCACGCGCGCGCCGCTCTCTTCGCAACGACCAATAATCAAATCAGGGGTGCGATTGCGTAAAGTCAATCGTATTCATTTGACAGTTCATATCGTATTCGATCAGCTGCAATTTGTATGGTATTTGACACTAATGACGTACAATATGAACTGTCAAATGAATACGATTAGCTTACGCAATTCCATAGCTGGGCCCTTATTCACTATGACCACTTAGCGATTCCTTGTTCAAACCACGCCAATGTAATTATTGTAGGTAATAATTATATTGTATGTTATTATTTGAAATTAGAGTTCCCAATAATGTATATTATTATATGTATTGTTATAGTACATTACGATATTAGTGCGTTAAGATGGTTATAACATGCGAGGCGGAATTTCAGCCCGAGCCGAAGGCGAGGGCGTAATTGAGCCGAGCATGTTATAACCAATACGCACGTATATCGTACGACGTTTTTTAACACATTTGCGAGGAAACAGAAAAAAAAAAAAATTTTTTTTACTAGTACAAAGAAAAGAAAATTTGAGAAAAATGGCGCGAGGATTATTTTCTGCCGTGGCTGCGTGAAAATGTTGGCAAAGACGCTAGAGCATGCAGCCAAGTTTTTAAATTACCGAATAAACTGTTTTTTATTTTATTTTAAATAAACTCAATCTGTGAATGCACACTGTCTACTGACTGGCGCCGCGCGGCGATTAGTTCGAAATTTGAATAGCAACAGCGCGCTGCTCACTAGCTGGAGTCGTGCGGCGGCGATCAGTTCCATATTTGAAATGGCAAATAATACTGTTATGGAATTTGTATGAACTATAACTTAACTATTTGCTTTGGTAACACACGCGTTTTTTATGACCCGCTTTACATATTTAAAACCGGTGGAATTGCATTAGCTTTACGAGCAAGGGTGTTAAAAAGTATATAAATACGATAGGTAGTTTAAATGCATGTTGTGACTGCCTTTAATTGATAAGACACTTAGATATGTATCTTGTTTTACTATTATTTTTTTTATGTGTATCATTGTACTTCTTGTTGGCTGTCCTAATAAATAAATAAAATAAAAAATAAATAAAATGTCGTACTTGGTTTTGACATTTTCAAAAGTAGTTTTCTCCATGATACTCCCAAATTATAGAGTTATTGTACAAGTACATGAAAGTCACAAGTTGTATAATTATTAAACAAGTAAAATAACTAAAAAATTTGTAAGTGTCATAGAGAAAACGAATTTTGAAAATGTCGAAACCAAATATGACATTTGCGTGGTTTGAGCAAGGAATCGGTAAGTGGTCATAGTGAATACGGGCGCAGGGGTGCAATTGCGTAAGGTAAATCGTATTTATAATATATTTGCTAGTGAAGGGTGTCTTATTACGCCAATTTCAATATCGTATTGTATCTCATTACGTACTTGTGCGTTATTGTAATGTAAAACGCACGGTTTATCAAGTTTATCAAGTTGCTCCGTCTAAAACGAACGGTACTTTTAAAAAAATCTTAGCAAAGAGTTTTTATGTTAGAAAAAAGGTCAACATTTTATGAATAAAATTAACTTTGGGAGATTATAATAATAACTTGACAACATTAAAAAAGCAAACTGGCAACGTAATAATCAATTTTACAAATTGTTTAAATTGCTTTAACAAGTGATTAAAATTTTATTCATTTAAGAAAGTCCGAGTTTTATTTATTTCCTCGCAAATATGTTATAAAACGTCGTACGACATACGTGCGCTTTGATAATTACAGCCTCTGCTTTCTGGTAGCAATATCGCCTCGGCTGTAATTTTCAACTTACCGCACTTATATCATAATGTACTATTATTTGACAGTTCATATCGTATCTAATCGGCTGCAATTTGTATGGATGGAATGACTTACAGTATGATACAATATGAACTGTCAAATGAATACGAATGACTTTACGCAATCGCCTATCTGGAGATCTATTTTTTAGGGTTCCGTACCAAAATGGTAAAAAGGAACCCTTATGGTGCGACTCAGTCTGTCTGTCTGTCGCAGCTGGATATATCAATAACTACTAATGTTATCAACTTGATAATTTATAGTTTTAGATCATTTTTGTCCAAATTTTTTGCAACAGGGACTGGAATTTAAATTCAATGTAGCATTTTTTAGGCCGTATAGTTTAAAAAATACACCCCCATAATTTTTATTGCAAGTTGACAACCTCACTCCTAAATACTCATGTACGATATTTTATGAATATTTTGCTGTTGAGTTTGAGATATTTTCAAATTGAAATTCTCAATTCAGAAACCGACCACTCTACTCTACTTCTTATTGTATGAGGATTAGTGGCCACCTCTAGTGTCTGAGTTTATCAGGCCGCTTTTAAGGCCTCTGACTTGGCTTAACGACTGTTATCAGTTGACAACAACCGGGCCCGACGGTTTAACGTGCCCTCCGAAGCACGGAAGCGCTCAGTTGTAATGCCACTTTAGGGTGACCACTATTTATTAGATAGCATAAGTGTTAATAAATAATCCAGGAATAAACTTATTGCAACATTATTTCACTTGTTTTAAAAGTTATTATTGCAATGCCTTTCCCCTCAAACTATACATACCTTGTTTGATATGTGATTGTGAAAGATTCGTCGGTCCTTGATAGACACCATTCACCGGATTAACTGTATTCTGTAAGTAAAATAATCTATTCAACAAACTATTAAATGAAAAATCAAATTTATTGCTTGATGTGTGAAGTTCTTGAGGCAAGATATCCTCAACTAACATATTGGACCACTATTTTGTCTATAATCAGCTTTTACTGTAGACCGATGTTTGCTGGTGGATATACTTTTCCTTCTCTACAGTATATCTTATGAAAAATGTGTATGGACTAGACTAAAAGGTAAGAAGAACGGACTTGGGATTTTTAGTTGGCCGATAGTCTAGTCAGTATCGGATTCAGTATGGAGCTATGAGGGAGTGCGCACACTTGCGAGTATTTAGTTGTCCGATTAAACTATTGAAAATGACTGCCCGATAGTTGATCGACAAACTATCGGCCAACTATCGGTCGACTGCTCATTCGTATGGCGCTGTATGGGAGTGCGATTCCTTGTTCAATAAACTGTCGGCCGATTTTTTTGTCTGCGCCCGTACTAAAAGTTTTTTTTTTGTCACAAATCGGTGTAGTGTGCGCCACCACCAGACCAAACTATCGACCGCCAGTTGGATACCTACCAAACTATCGACCGACAAAATAATCGCGAAGGCTCGCTGGCTCTTAGAGCCCTTACAGAGCGTGTTTTTTAATGCGTCGTCGACGCGCGTTTCCAAGATAGACTGCGCGCTTTTTTCTGTGCTTTTATCATACAAAGTAGTCTGACACACGTCGACAGTACGTTTTTGTATCGCTACAAACGCGCGTTGACGGCGCGTTAAAAAACGCACTGTGTAAGGGCTCTAAGAGCCAGCGAGCCTTGGCGATTATTTTGTCGGTCGATAGTTTGGTAGGTATCCAACTGGCGGACGATAGTTTGGTCTGGTGGTGGCGCACACTACACCGATTTGTGACAAAAAAAAAAACATCTAGTACGGGCGCAGACAAAAAATCGGCCGACAGTTTATTGAACAAGGAATCGCACTCCCATACAGCGCCATACGAATGAGCAGTCGACCGATAGTCTCCCTAAAAAACTGATAGACCTGCGGCCCGACCGCCTAACGGTATAGCGTGTGGTATTGCTATAGCTATCAAACTTCAAACTCTCATAAAACCCTTTAATTATAGGGTTTTTGGCTAATTCCTACGTAATTCTTTTCATCTATTGGATTCACTATTGCATTTTTAGTATGAAAGTGATAGTGTCAGCGAGAGCCCTTGTAGGGGGTTTAAAAAATTGATAGCTATAGCGAATAGGGTGCGGGAAGTTTCTCGATTGTACGTACGCAGTACTTCGGTGTTTGTAGGTATGATTTATTCTTCACTATTCAATGAGATTTATTTTTACAGCATGGCGCTGTAGTATAAATAAAATGTTAAAAAATAAAAGACAGCAGATGAATGAGATGCTTGCCAATCTATTATTAGCAAGTCCTTTTAGGTATGTATAATCAATCTCTGCTTTAAAATAACAAAAGAACTTTGAGGACATTGTACTCAATGGCAATCTGAGGTAGAGTAACAAAAGTATTATCAGATATTCGGAACAAATATTTATGGTGCCCAAAATAAATAGGTAGTACATTATTACGGCAAAGGCCGTGAAATAGGCAATTGCAGGTCGAGTATGAGTTTACTAATACGAGACAGGCAATTGCCATTTCCGCCGAGGCATATATAGTGCTTTGCTTTTCTCAAAAGAATGCAGGGAAATAAAACGTAATTTTTATATTATACATTTAATAATTACTCAAAGAAAATCAAATTCATTGCAGGAGCGTCTTTTTGAATTTGGAACATTACAGCGCTCCACCAATGTTGTATGAAACGGCGTGCTGGAGTTGTTAAATACTCTTTGTAATGTTCCAAATTCAAAAAACGCTCCTGCAATGGATTTGATTTTCTTGCTCCGTAAATACGATACTTCGAGTTTTCTTTTTTCGAAAATAATGACATCATTTCCATGCATGTTTGAGAAAAAGCATATACCTAGCTTCCTACAAGGTGTATCGCGACTGATTGATTTTGAACCATAATAGGTATATCTAACAGCCGTTCCCAATAACCTATCATTAGTAACAGATAGGGTTACTATAGTTTGGTTGCTTAGTTATTTCTGTTACATTACAGGAAATAACAAAGATTGCCTAGCAACTGAACAACAGTAGGCCTATCTCTTACTGAGGGTAGATTATTGGGAATGGCCGTAAATCAATGGAGAAACCAGCCCTCTAATTATCTTATTTCAAAATCTATCACAATTCTTTTCAAAGGTGATATTAATTTATGGTATTGTCTAACTCATAATCGCAATCCCTTTCGGAACGAATGATGTTTTGAATGAGACTTCATTTGACACTTTTCCATACATTTGAAAGATATTTTCGTCACTATGCTTAGACAGTTCAATTTTGTTCATTCAATACCTTTAAAAACGCGTCCCGATTACAATTCCTATCAAATGTCAAATAGTGACAACCTGGGGGCTAATTGTCTAACTTTAAAATCTATCGCAATCCCTTTCAATTCGTCATTTGAAAGATATTAACATGCGCCAGGCCGTCACTGTTTGACATTTGAAAGGGATTGTGATCGGGACGTTTTTTGAAAGGTATTGATTGAACGAAATTGAACTGTTTATGCAAAATGACAGACGAAAATATCTTTCGAATGTATGGAGAAGTGTCAAATGAAGTGTCATTTAAAACATCTTTCGTTCTGAAAGGGATTGCGACTAGAGGTTACAAAAATCCACAAATCACCATCACCATCATAATACCTTTGTAAGGGATTGTGATAGATTTTGAAATTAGACAATTAGGGGCCTGAATTATGTAAATATCTTTCAAATGACGAATTGAAAGGGATTGTAATAAATTTTAAAATTAGACAATTAGCCATTTGATCAACAAACAGGTAAGTATATTAGATCAGTGTTATTGTAGTCCAGTCAGTAAGGTATTGTATAAAATAATAAAGGCGTTAATTCTAGGCGTAAATAAAAAAAAAAATCTGTACCTTAGCTATTTGAAGAAGCACTATGGAATGTTTAATGTTATCCAACATTGCCTGCAAACAAAAACGGAATACTGTAAAAGCTTATAATATAGCAGTGAGCAGGACATATCCTAATATCACTGAATATTGTGATCAACGGTTCTGAAAATAAAGTGCAAAATCGTATGCGTTTTAATAGTGTTGGGATGTCTGTTTTGATTCAGTGTAATGAGAATTGATACAGAGCGTTATCTTTACATTAAATCGATCATGAAATAAACAATAATGTTTTTAAAAATCTAAAAACTTCAGTCTTGCAATGCGTAATTTTTGTTCAGCATTGAATGAATGTTGATGTTATTTTTCATTTTGTCTGAAACGTATTCAAATCTAGTGAAAGAAGATGCTGATACATTTTCTTTAAAGCGCCGTAGCGCATGTTTTACTATTTCTACAGCATTAACGTAAATTAACGTAAGCTGCCCGCCACCTAGCGGGATACGTTGTGTACTTCATCTATGCCATATAACAACCAACCACAGTCTAACCAATTTACTCTGGCTACAAACGGCCGAATGACGCACTCGCACAGATACGCTCGAAAAGTGTTTTTTCTTTCTTTCGTCATCCCCAAATTGCACTCTGCGTTCTTCATCTAACCTGTCCCTAGAACGTCCAGCCACTGTCCCGACTTTGATACCTATTCCTTCTCTGTGCGGACTGCCCGAGGGCATCAGAAAGGCTCAAACTCTAAGATCCTTTGACGATGAAGGTAGAAGTCATTTCCTATCAATATCTCCTAACTTAAAGTTATATTTGTTATTTTCTTCCCATCACTCTTTTCTAACTAAATGGTCCTGTATTCTCTCGATCACTATTTATGTAGAAATATATACTTATTATTTGTCTTATTTTACTTTCTTTTTGCGCCCATTCCCCTACTATCCTTTATCTTTACTCTCTTTCACCCAATGTTGCCTGAAAGAGATTGCTATGTAGCAATAAGGTCGCCTGGTGTTTCTCCTTTGTACTGTATTTCTTTGTAGCTATATGTAATAAAGTTATTATTGCTATTATTATTATACGCGCCGATACAGTGCTAGCTCGGACTACAGTGAAAACCAGCGAACGGCGCGTGTGAATGCGTCATATCGGTCATATCGGCCGACTGTTTATGTTCAGACTGTGACCAAACTCACTCAACTTATGGTGAAAAAACCCGTATGTATATAGATTAACTGCGTATGGACACGCGATGTTGGTTAGACTGTTTGCAATATTGCACACATTTTTGACACAGCTCTACGAATGAGAGAATATTATGATGATATTTGATAGTCGCTGCAGACGGCATTTTGGTAACTAATCAAATAAGTGGTAACGTATTTTTAAACGAACTTCAAAAAAAGAAGGAGGTTATCAATTCGTCGCGTATATATATATTATGTTTTATGTATGTTCACCGATTACTCGAGAACGCCTGAAGCGATCGAAATGATTCAAACGTTATACCATCGGGTTTATTCCCAAGTTGGTGCCATTTTGAAATCAGTCCAGTAGTTTTCAAGAAATCTTGAAAAAACTGTAGTTTTTCGGTCAAGCGGTTTGACACATACCGTTTGACTCAAACTAGTAGTTGTTTGAGTTAAACCGAAGTGCGGAACTTATTATAATTTTTTTTATATTTTTTTTTTGATAGATATAAACAAAATGCAACTTTTCATAAGTTTGCTAACCACGGGTATAGACGTTTCTGCTTTGGAGTACTAGACTTAGTTAATAATTAAAAACTATTTGATTGTTTACAATAATTACAGGTTTTGTTTGATTAATGCTAAAAAAAGAAACTTACATTGGAATGGTCTAATATGACTTGACCTTTACTTTTCTCTTGAGGATCTGCTAGCTCGGACACTCGCGTACTCATTTTCTGTAACAAACAATGTTGAATACGTTAAGACTACTAGACATCCTAGCCAAGCTAATAACGAACGAACTAATTAAATTATTACAATTAGTTTAGGTGCAAAATGTTCTAATTTCAGATAATTCTATTGTTTACGGTAGTGGGAGTATAATGAAATTGATAGACAATGCTCTTAGTAATTTGGACAGTCTGCAATGAATTAATTGATATATCTATTTAGTATTTTTGTGCTCCGGCAGTTTAGAGATAAGATAGACAGGTCTTCAATTGTTGAAGATTATGGGAGAAGCGCGAATCCACCTTCAGATATTTTTTAATTAATTTATGGACAAACAGTAACAGTATGATCGTATGATGAAGGCTAAGGAGCTGCTCTCAACGTGTGAAATAAAAAGGTAGATTTTTGAGGTGCGTCGCTCGAGGTATGGATTTGGCAGCACCACTGCGTCGCTGTACCAATGAGCGGTCTTGTCACTCACCGAGACGAGCTCAATCATGATCTGTAGGACGTCAACTTAAAAAGTGTGTGTTATACAGGTCCCGTGGCCTTGTATCAATGCGCCATAAATGGAGAACACCGCTGCTTCGCTCACACCACTGCCGGCGCTAGTACCATGCTGTCATCTTGCGTGACAGTTTGGCTTTGTCCACTTCATTGTCCTAGTCAGTAAAGTGGTCACACGACTTACTGAGACGAGCTCGATCATGATCTGCAGACAGGCTTTGGCCTCTAAGATGCCTCGCTTCAGGTCCTGGATTTGTAGCAGGATGCATAGATTGGGAACAGCACTTTCTATTCTAGCTAGTGAATTGTAACCGTGACTCACCGAGACAAGCTCGATCATGATCCGCAGGTATGCATCGCTCGAAGCCCCCGTGGCAGTGGCGCGGCGCAGGCATGGACCGGGACCATCGTTCGCGGCGCCCGTGTATGTGCGGGCATGGTGACTATTGCTACTACCAGGACATGGTAGCCCCTTACCTCCGCTCGCCAGGTAGTCTTCATGTAGTGGTCTGCGATGTGAAGGCGCTTGGAGCATTCCTGGTTTAGATGGGAGTGATCAGGCCTGACCCTCCGAGCGCAAACGGTCGTCGAGGTGCGGAAACCTAAGTACCGGCTCACCAGCTAGTCTCCGTGATGTCGTCTTGGATGTGAAAACGCTTGGAGCAGTTGTTGAGTTCAGTTGCGATGGTTGGAGTGCTCCGTCCTAACAACCTTCAGACGAAAAATAGGCGCAAAAAGTCGTCGAATTGCGGAAAACGCCCGCATTGAAAGAAGAACAAGACAATTGTTACTTGAGATGCTTCGCTGTTTTAGGCCATTTATGCGGTCTCACCGAGACGAGCTCGATCATGATCTGCAGATACGCGTCAGCTTCTGAGATGCGTCGCTCAAGATCCCCGTGGCGGTGGCGCGGCGCGGGCATAGACCGGGACCATCGTTCGCGGCGCCCGTGCCGTGCTATCGTGTCTTCTAGTGCACGCACCCAGCGTTCTCTTTCTGAACCGTCTCTCGCCTGGAACAATAAAGGTAGTTTTTTTTCTAACCGACTTCAAAAAGGAGGTGGTTGGCAATTAGGTTGGTAGGTTTTTTAGGTTTAAATATTGGCTGACCTGTCAGGAGGTCGCTAGACCATCTTGGTTGGGGTGGGAATAGGTCCAAGGCAAATCTCGCGAAGTGGGGATGCAAATCCAAACGCGAGAGAGTGCATATGCGGTTCTCCGAAGCAGACTATCGCATACATGACTGGATGCCCTGCTTGCCCGTCTACTTGCTGCACATACGAGGAGCTACACGAGGATCAGGAGCGAACTATTTTTGGGCTGCCCGCCTGTAACTATTTGAGGTTACCGTCGATTCGAGAAGAAGACGAGCCCACATTTTAGAAGCGTACCATTTCAGCAACAACGTAGTTATGAACGTCCTTTACTTTTGCAATTTGTTGCACATTTATAAAATAATTTAACAATAAGGAGTCACCACTTCATTCATTCACTCTTCATTTTGTTCTCCGCCGATTTTCCCACCGGCTACTACAGTAATCTTTAGTATTAACTCTGGATCGGAGATTTACGAGTTGCATGCATTTCGTTATCCCAGGCTCTTGCACTTCTTTACATAATAGGATAAAAAAAAAAAACATAAAACTTACGTTCTCTTCCAACGTAACAAGTTAAAACACGATGGAAAATGTCCTTACATTCTGATAACTGATCGCGTATGCGCACGCGCACAGCGGCTACCGCGCTAAATTGATAAGCCGTACATGACATTAACGAGGTTTGATCGACATTAATCATTAGTTACTAATTACGTTACTTAAATCCAGTGACAGGAGCGATTGTGTTACCAGTAATTCCGAAATGTTTGCCTTTAACAACGGAAAACTTGCTAAAATAATTACTAAAGAGCTAATCGTTTTCGTTAAATAAATAAATAATAATTTATTTGCCAAAATATGGTTACAGTTCGGATCGTGTTTACAGAGATAGGTTATGGTAAATTTTAAACAGAAAAATATTGGAAAAAATTGACTCGGCCACAAGTGAATTCTCAGACGGGAATCTGAGCAGCAGTCTTCGGCATCGACGACGAAGACGACTCGCTGGCCTACAGCGTATTAAAAATATAAAAGTATTGGAGAATTTCGATGGTGGTTCGCAAGTCTCGGTAGCTCAGCGGTTAGAGCATTGGACCGGATTTCCAAAGGTCGCGGGTTCGATTCCCGTCTAAGAATTCACTTGTGGCCGAGTCAAATTTTTCCAATATTTTTCTATTTAAAATTTACCATAAGTATAAAAATAGCATTGAAAAATACAAAAATTACAAAATCATAAAATGTCCCATGGTTTTGGTAGGGCATCAAAAACATACTCCGAAACTCACCTGAAAGTGGAAGGTCTTGTGGTCTACTGTGATTGTGAATGTGGAGTCGTCTTCGTCGTCGATGCCTATGACTGCTGCTCGCAACCGCACGCAGCCGCGCCGCACGCCGCGAGTCATTTTCTCTTTTGACTGGAAATGTAAAAAAAAAAAATATTTTTATTTTTTTTTATACTAGGAGAAGTGCTTTTACGCATCCCTCGCCCCCAGGTGTAGGGGCGATTCGAAATGTTGGACTCACCTGGAGTACAGGGCCTATACAAACATATAGGCCACGCACTCCCTAGGGTACTACCAACTAAAACTCCTAGTACTTGCCCTCCAGTTGGTCACGGGGGGTAGGGGTCGCAATCACCCCTAAGACCAGGAGGCCGTGGCCCGATTACCCGGGCCCCCTCGAACCTATTACTACCTACTTAACTTTATGGATATGAATTTCAGTCTAATTTTGATAGTTGAAGATTTTTCTCTTCTCCGTACTGTACCGTGCTGACTATATTACCTCAAACTTCTGGAATCCTATCTTGAGAATTAGTTAGCCACAGGAGCCATGAGTGCTATGTGTTTTGAAACCGAAATCAGTTGTTACACTATTGGTCGGCCTAAGTAAAGTAAAGAGATGGTTTTTTAAAAGCCATTTTGCCATTATGAATGTTGATACTCTGATCGATGGACTCTATTAGGTAGGTACAGATATTTTCAAGTGCAAATGATTGCAATCTATCTAAGCCTTAGATAGATTGCAATCATTTGCACATGAAAATATCTGATCATTAATAGCTTGCAGTCTTCTGGAAATCGTATTTCAAGTAAGTAAGTACACATTAAAGCAATTTTTAGGGTTCCGTACCTCAAAAGGAAAAAACGGAACCCTTATAGGATCACTTCGTTGTCTGTCCGTCCGTCTGTCAAGACCGTTTTTCTCAGGAACGCGTGGAGGTATCAAACTGAAATGTATATTTCCGCAAATTTTCGAAACTCGCACGGGAATCAAAACCTACAGGATACTTCCCGTGAACTTAGAATCTTGAAATTTGGTACGAAGTAACGTCTTATAGTACAGATCAAGGAAAAGTTGCAAAAACCGTAAATTTTTTGTTACATCATATAATAAAAAATATTTTACGGAACTCTCGGTGCGCAAGTCCGACTCGCACTTGGCCGGTTTTTTTATTTAGGTGTTGGTATTCCTACCAAAAACGCTATCGTGTTTGTCCTTTAGGAGCAAAGAACTGTAATACTTTACAGGCTCAATAATTTCTTTACAGCATTAAGTACGAGTATATTCCATGACGCTGCTTGAATGGTAATGTAAAGATTGAATGTCAATTAAATGATTCCATTACAGTTCCATTTACATAACCTACTAAAGGGTGTTTAATTATTGTTTTGTCTTCGACTACAAATGTTGCCTTTTGCAGCTTGAAATATTCATGATAAATATATTAATAAACTAGCTGACCCAGTGAACGTCGTATCGCCTTAGACAACAGCGTCACCTACCGGGTCCAATTGAGTTTTCAAACCATTCAGGAACCCATTGAAATATACGTACGTACAGTACTTAATTTTGAACAAAATTGCCCCTTGCGTCATTTAATTCTAATAAATATCTTAGGAAATATCACAGTTTTAAAAGAACCCCGCAACAAAATAATTCGCTACATAATTCATTCTTAATTCAGGTAGACTTGCTTACTTTATACTAATATATTCCGGACGTTTAAGCTAGAACATTACACGTCCAAATAGCGTCCCTTCTTGCCGTGGCCGGATTACCTATATTTGAGCAATACTTTTTCTAATTATTTTGTATTCTTGTATGAAACGCTGCTTGCTTCGAGTAGGCTATTTGGAGACTGTCTACCGTAGGTATTGACTATTGATTATTTAGCGTCAGGAAAAACTTAGTGGGCGAGTGTTGAATTGAAGTTTAGTTATGAAATAACAGAAACAAATTAAACTAAATTGACCTTAACACTAGTATATTTATTTAGGTTTTTAATGAGGCAGGCAATGCCTAATTGCCTATATGGAATGCACGCCCCTGCAACGCGGGTGAAATTGCGGACGGCCGGGCTAGTAGCCGCATATGTATAAAATTGAATGAAGGATCTTCCAAGAACTATATTCACTTGTTTTTGTTTAATATTTCTTTTACTTTTCTTACCTAAATTATAAGTTACGTGTCACTTCCCTGCCCCAATTTGTCACTACTCTGCAGAACAGAATAGGTTATTTTTTCTGCGGACACCGAAAATTTAAATAAGTACTGTATTTCACCCAAATAAATCTACACCCCTTATATAAAATGAAGAGATTATACACGCTTAATGCAATATTGTAGTTGGGTGCAAGCGTTGAAGTGCAGTGAAATAGCAAACCAGAATTTTGAAACAATGGAAAATATTAAAAAATCTTATTACACGGTGTTTTACGAGAGAGCAGGTTAGTAATGAATTTAAATAATCTAAGAACTCAATATTTTCGGAAACAACAGCCGAATTTGTTTGCGTGAACCTAGGATCGTACTGCGTAACGTGATTTCGTTTTATGCACCAATTTTTGCATTTTCTCAATTTGTGATTTAATTGCAGTAAAAAAGTAGGCCGTCTAGATCTAAGCGGTAAGGTATACATTTTGTTTCTGTTCAATAGTTTTTATGTGAACAGTGAATGGACGAAAATATAAAAAAAAAACTATTATTTGGTTTGGTGCCTTTATCCTGCCAACAATACGTAGCAATAAATAATTTGTAGACAGATTAGCTCCATTATTATCTACTTTGTCGTACTATGTATAGAATGTTAATACCTTGGACGAATTAACCACGTTAATACGCAATAGAGTAAAGCCTCACATCTGTGGTCTTGCTATAAAAATAAAACAAAATAAGTACTTAAATAACGCAAGGAGGACACCAAATGGATGTCAAAGACATCAAAAATTATTAAATCAAAGGCAGATAACAAGACATAAACAATTTTAGAATGTCTAACCATTCTAATTTTATCGTCGACAGCTTAATCGTAGAGCACCTCTCACATTATACGTTGCATCAAATCATCTGAATGCGTTTTTAATGGCGCTGACGATCAAAAGTAGAGCCGATATACGATTAGATGGAGTGATAAATTCTGAATCACGATTAGGCCATTTATTATCTGCAACAATAGTAGACTTATCACGAGACCTATGCATTTCAATGACCTCTGATAATATCACGTATCATTCAATCACGAAAGAGTTTTTATAGACCACTGACGAAGTAAGTAATTGATTTTCAAAACCTATTTTTGAACCGCGATTTCTATAGATTGATTTAAAGAAACTAAAGATGATGATACGGGATGAGGAAATAATAAAAAAGATTAAGAATCGAAAAGATGACCGACCGTTACATCATCATAACGAACGCATTAAGCTATTGATAAATTTATAATACATCGAAGAAAGGAATTTTGAAAAACAAACGGTAAAACAATTTTATATTATCAATAGCGAGAATGTTAGTGACTTCTATGTATTCACACCATTTTAAGAGAATTGAAAAATTCAAGAGTTGGGATATGAAAATCAGATAACTTATAAAATATTCGTAACATATTTTTTATTCACACTTGGCCAAATTTTAATAATGCATTGTGCACTGTCAAAGATCTAGGTCAGTCCCAACGAGTCTGCATTTGTCTGAACAATAATTTGGATACGATTCGTCTAATGACCGCGATGTTAGAAAGATTATATTTATGCACGAATTGTTAAGGTGCTTGGCGAATAAATTGGACTACTTTAAATAAAAATATCACAATGATTATACATATAAATAATTTTAAAAGCATGTGACAAGGATATTTTCGAAATAATTATTAACAATAGCAAGCAAGCTAGCTTCATTCAAACAATCTGATTAAATTCCGATGAGATATTTTCTAGTTTTCAAGGTTTCATGTAGCTAAAGCAACGTAAACAAAATAAGTTTAAGGTTACAGACAAAGGGAAAGTAAAACAATGCAAAAGTATTTTTCACCTCACACGCTCTGAAAAGGAGGTTTTGTCAACCAGTTTAGGCGTAGAAAATAGCTTTTTGCGGCCTAGCGCGGCAAAGTACCTTTTTAATTAAATACCTAAAAATATGTCATAATGCGTTCCGAATCGCACTTTTGACTTTTTTGTTACATTATATTCTTATTTTAAATAGCTTTGTTAATTATAATACTCCGTTTTGGTTTTATTTTATTATTTTAGTTCATTGAATAATAAAAACAATAACAATAAGATTAAACTATTTGTTATAAGAATTTTATATTAGGCTGGGTGAGATTTCACAACCTATGATTGGATTTCAGAACGTGACATAAATCTTTATTTTTAAATTGTCTTTGTCTTGTACCTCATGTCAGTGTCAACATTCACGGAATCGTTTTTATTCTTATTAATAAGTAACAATATATTCCTACTTTAAATAACTTTAAAATAACTATAATACTGCCTTTTTATTATTTTAGTTTTTTATATCAATTAAACAACGAGAATAAGGTATATTTAGATTAAACTTTATGTTTAAAGAATTTATTACCGGAAGTTGACCGCGGAAACAACCATAAAATGTTCCTCGCTGTTGTGAGGTGAAAAATTGTGTGTTGCGGTCGGCAGAAAAGTTTTTAGCGTCTTGTACCTTTGAAATCCTCGCTTCGCTCAGGATTCAATATTTGAACCACTCGCTACGCTTGTGGTTCAATCCTAGAATCCTTCACTTGCTCAGCTTTCAATAGAGGTAACTCGCCGTTAAATAACCAACTTTCCAGCCTCGCATAACAAATAACTATTCCTTCAACATGAACAAATAAATGTAAATGACTGTCTATCATAGACTGTTTCAATTACTGTTTGTTTACTTATGAACAGACTACCAGACTATTTATATTCTCCATTTGCTCAGATGCAAGATAAATACATCACATCGTTTAAATTTGCTCTGTTTACAGACCAGAGAGTTAAAGATTGGCTTCTGATGACGTCACCGTGGCCACTCATTACCATCATTGCAGTATACCTGACGATAATCAAGATAATTCTTCCCAAGTTCATGAGAAATAAAGGACCTTACAATTTGAGACCAATCATCAAATGGTATAATGTCGTTCAGATTTTCGCAAATGCCATTGTCACTTGGGGTGTAAGTTCAACTTTTCATTTTTTATGTGAAATTTTAGGACGCAGGCGGTTTGAAAGTTCTAACTCGAGAATCGGGACGGAAGAAATGTTTTAAAACACATAGATATTATATATTCACATGACACATATTCTTTTAAAAGCAGTTCAGAGAAAAGAAAATTTATAGAATTCAAGTACTTTTATCACTATTAAATGTTATTTAAGGCTACTACTATAGGTCAATTTTTTTAATCTTAACATTTGCTTTGTCCACAAAATACCTTTATTATTTGAACTAGCTCAACAGTTGTGTCAACGCCCACTCTGAATTTCAAATTTCGATATCACATATTTCAGCATAAGCATATGAGTTATATCAGCACTATTGTTTAGAGCAATCAAGAGGCATTGTTAACCAAATCGCTGTTGATCAAGCAATAATAGATAAAATGCATAATATTTAAGGTCTATTATCAATCAATCATGTGAGTGAAAGGACCAGACTTGGCTGGACAGATTTAGGCAACGTTGTATGCTAATTAGAACTCATTAGTCTGCATAACAATGGTGATGGTGCAAAGCGAATCTTTTCAAAAATATTTACATTTAGATAATGCCGACTAATGCACGCAAACACAATAATGATTATGAACACAACTTACCACCGGTATTGAGCAATTGCGGTACTGAAATTTCAAAAACTACTGGATCAATAAGACATATGTTGTTAAGTATTTTAAAGTTATCAAAATTTTGAAGTAACATTATCTCAATTGTATACTGATATTATTTGAAACAAAATGAAATGTTAAAAGATGACTTAAATAATGTAAGTCACGTATTTAATCTTATAAACACTGGTATAATCTAAGATTAATACATCATGACCAAATGCATGCGATCATTAAAAATATTTTTGATAAACATCACTTTGTTTTACTACGGTTTGGTTACGAAATTTAACAGTACGAAAAGAACACAGAGACTATCAACCCAGTTTCTGAAAGGAACAAGGATAAGGGTAAGCAGCAAGGGCTTTCACTTCAAGGATCTGTCCTAGACATAATGGATCTCAATATAACAATGAACTTCCAACACAAACGTTCATTGATTTACGGAATAACTGTGAAGGCAGGCAAACACTTAGCTATGATTTAAAGCATTGAAGATTGGTTTTTAAGGGGTTCTATCAGTGATGTTCTGAAATTGTAATACATGAGATTATTTTAAGAACGATATTAATTCATTTATGTAAAATTTATTCAAAAAGAAACGAATCATCTTGTAGAAACACTTCTCAGTACCTACCTAACTTGTTTGACGTTTGAAGAGACTATTTTTCTCGGGGTTTAAAGTTGGTATCAATTTGAAAAATTATTAAAATATCTTGAGGAGTTTATAAGTCCACTCAAATACAAGGTTATTGCCGCTTCATTCATGAATACATCATCTTTACAAAACTCCAAAAATATGCATCGCAGTAAGTAAATATTGAGTGCCCACAACGAAATAAATCTCCATAAATTATTCAAATCCGCTATTATGTTCGTGAGAATAGAAATTAACATGACCAACATTACCAATAATTCGACCACACCGTAACTTTCATTTATGAAACACGTATAATATTTCGCATAATGATCTGGGGAAGGTATTCGAAGAATGTTGACTTGACATGGCCGATGTCTTTGTGGCCAGGAGTTACAACGTCAGAGCCACACCCGCTGCTTTCATCAGCAGGAATTACAAGTACGGAAATATTGTGTTAGTCAGATGGATGAGTCAGAAACGGATCGTCAGACGGATCTTCCGTAACTTTTGGCGTAAAAGGGTTTCTAACAATCGAACCGTTGTAAGATTTGGATTTCTATGCCCAGATTTCAAAGTTTGGGAGATTTTATTGAAGATATTGTAAATGGCAAGTTTGTAAAGGTTTTACGCTCACCAACGGATTGCAAAACATATTTCCTTTGAGCTAGTAGAAGTTATAATTTTATTTCAATATTGATTACGAAAGTAGCAATATTATTATAGACATCAAAATGGCAGTTCAATTGTTGTCAATTAAAGCCTTTTACGTTTAGCAGGAACTTATATTTCAAAGTGTATGAAATGAATATAATTATATTCGACACTAATCTTTTATCGGCTTTTGCTTCGGCTTTATTTATTATTGACGTTTACATCCACTGCACGCAGTTGAAGTATCATATTAAGGAAACGTACAATTTCGTTAATGCATTGTGTTCGTCTCGATTGATCTTGGTATCGAGATATCTCACTTTGGGTTGAGAATAGGTTCTATAGCCTTTGTAGGAATAATAGATTCATTGCATCATTCCAGTTATGGATGAAGATTGCTCATGACACAATCATTGGATTTAATTTCATATACGCGCTATAATGTTATTGAAATTGAAGCAATCACATTATAAGTCAAAAGATTATCTACAAATGATAGTGTTGGTAACACATCATCATTTTGAGGTAATGAAACATGGCCAGATGGGACGAAATCAAATTAAGTTTTATGTCATGAAGATATGCTTTATAATTAAAGTTTAACCTCTGACGTTCTGCTGTAGTATCGTTTTTCGTTGGTTACCAGTGTCGTGATATCACGACGAGGCAATTTATTGGCGATGTCACAGGTTGGTGTGATAATATCGTAAAGTACATCGTTTCTATCTGTTGCTTATTTCAGCGATAGATATACAATATTGTAGATGTTATGTTGGAATACCTTTACCGTTAAATACAGTTTAATTAAGTGTCAATTATTTGTATGTACTTTAAAACTAAGTTTGGAACAAAATTAACAATAAGGCTTATCAAATTGAAAATGTGATTTCTTTTAGTTTGTAAAATTAAAAGGTGTCATCTAAATTTCACTTTCCATCATTTTAGAACGTACTACGTGAACTTCAAATGCATTATTTATCTTTTTTTTGTTTTTAAATGCAGAAAAAACGTTGTAACTTTAACTATTCCCAATATCAATAGTTAAACAACATGTTCTACAAATTCAACAACCAAACAAAGCTCCAAGTTCGACATTAGTCAAGCGTTCACGGTCAGTAAAAGCTCCAACAAAGCCAGGTTCACAGTTCATTTGCTGAGTAATCGTGCTATAAAAGTCAAAGACAGATCACTTATTATCAGAGATTCTCAGAATCTTATTCCTGATAGGAATTCAATACATTCGAGTAGGACGTCACAGAAATAAGCCAAAATAGATAGATCGATAGGCAAAAAATGTTTTTGAGCGACAAAATACTAGGTAAGCGACTTAGGGCCGGTTTCAATAATCTATCCCTAACAAGAGGTAGGCCTATCTTGGTTACGTTACATAGCAACCGCTGTTATTTTCTGTTATTTTAGGTTGATTAACAAAAATATCTAGGCAACAAAGCTCTAGTAAGCCTGTCTCTTACTGAGGATAGGTTATTGAAACCGACCGTTAGTCGCTAATCTAACCTAATCTAAATATTTTTTTTCCGCAACCCAACGTAACTTTTAGTCGCTCGGTTTATTATGTACTGTGATGACCTGTTTGGCGCAGGGGTATTAAACCCGCCTACTACGCCAGAGGTCGGGACCGATCCGGGTTCGATCCTCGGACAAGACAAATATTTTTGTGCATGAACATGACTATGTGTCTAGGTCGGGGTGTTCAATGTGTATTTTTTTTTTTTTTACATTAAATAGGCTTACTCTTGGCTTAATTCTGAATCGTTAGATCAAGAAGAGGCCTAAGATGGAGCGAGCTTGCCTAGAAAAAGCCTATTCACTCGAGCTTTAAATATACCAGGGTTGTAGACACCCGGGAATACAGACGCAGGCAGGCAGGCAGACAAAAAAAGTATATAAGTATGTATATCCGTTATCTAGTATCAATAACACAAGTTCTTCATGAAACTTAAAGTGGACTAGATTATTTATTAATTATATTCCATTATTAATTTAAATAGAATATACATTAATACTGCTAATTTTGGGTCTGATTAAAGTAGATTTTCATAGAAATAATAAGTAAGAGAAACTGGAGCCAAAGGCCAAAGAGACTTTTTAAAAGAAATAAAATGTACTTCGTTATGTCGTTATTTGACGACTTACGAAGCCGTTTTAAGTTTGCGTCGAAGGGTCGTTTTATCCCAACTCTCCTCGAAAAGTTCTTTTATGTTAGCAATATTAACTTTATTTTATCTATCCTCTTTTAGAATTCGTTTCTTTTTTATTATCTGTAACACTGTGGATATTTTGTCAGATTATGACATCGGGTTGGACTACTACCTATCACTTTGGCTGTATGCTGCCGGACTACTCCATGACGCCAGAACCACTGAGGATGCTACGGTTCCTATGGTGGACGATCATACTAAAGATACTGGAGCTCCTGGAGACGGTTTTCTTTATCTTGAGGAAGAAGGAGAGACAAGCGTCGTTCCTGCATATTTACCACCACGTTAGCACTTTGATCATCGTTTGGGCTGCCGTCAAATATATCGGAGGTAAGTTAATTAAATATAATTTATTATAAGATCTATACTGAATCTACAGTAAAACATAATACAGAGACCATACATAAACATGAGAGTATGTTTGTTGGTTTGAACGCGCATTTTTTATTTTATTTTGTTTATTGGAATTTGCATATCTCTGGACCTATGAGTACTTTTTGGATTGAGTTTCATTTTGTTTTCGACGAACAACAACCGGTTTAGTTCCATTTTCATTAAACTTAGCAAATAAGTGAAGTGACAATGTTTCTTCTATACTAATATTATAAAGAGGAAAGATTTGATTATTTGTTTGTTTGCATTGAATAGGCTACGAAACTACTGAACGGATTTGGAGGAAATTTGGTACACAGATAGTAGATAGCCTGGTTATGAACATAGGATACTTTTTATCCCGATATTCCCACGGAAACGGAAACCACGCGGGTGAAACCGCGAGCGGCCGGTAGCTTTAAATAAAAAAAAACTATGGGGGAATCAAGTCTAGATAGCTGATCAGAAGTATGTCATCTAATTGTCTGTGTAACGGCAGTTATCGTAACTTTTTATTTAACAAGATTTACATACAAACATACATACATACATCAAGGTGCCGTTTATGAGTGAAATGTTTAAACATCACTCTAATAGTCACATCTCATCCACGCCACATTTGGATTTTGTTGGGCCAAATGTTGTCCGGAAACAATAAAAATAGTGACAAGCTTTTTTTTTTTTTTTTTATGATTATGTAATTTATGCATTTTTCAATGCTATTTTTATACTTATGGTAAATTTTAAATAGAAAAATATTGGAAAAAATTAACTCGGCCACAAGTGAATTCTCAGACGGGAATCGAACCCGCGACCTTTGGAAATCCGGTCCAATGCTCTAACCGCTGAGCTACCGAGTCTTAGTGACAAGCTGCCAATCCATCGCCTACATTAGTGTTCGAATATACCCTGTAGATTAATAGGCTTTTACTATGCTGCAATGGCAAGCTGACGTATTCACAGACCTTTATCGAGATAGACGAAAAGAGCGCTTCAAACTGTACCTAGCGTGTCGGATTTTACGTACCTACGATGAAGTCTTTTTAGAAGCGAGATTTAGTGATGTGTAATTTTATTGACGATCAAGAGCTAGAAAGCACTACACAATTAAACATTTTCTTTCAGAGTGACGCGTGTTTTCATGGCAATGGTCTCAAGCGGACTGACTTAGGTCGTAAAATTTTGACCGCGGATCAAACTTTTGACACGCAAGGTACCTTGTACGCTTTTACCGTCTATCTCTATATAGGTCTGTGGGCGTATTATATGTTTTTCTTTCACTCCTAGTCCAACATAGGAAATAGAAGATTTCAGTTTAAAAATAAAACTAGATCTCACCTACCTGTGTGTCTCATAATCTGAAGAAAAAGTACAAAGAGCTTTGATGCAAAGGGAATGAAAGGAAAAGGAAAACTTCAAAGGTTCCTCAATAGAATTATCCTATTCTCACGTGTATCAAGTCTTGTACGTTTATTTAATTTAATGTCTGGTGAGAGTTATTGTTTATTCATCCTTAGCACATACATTACTACATTACATACAGGGTGTTATAAGACCCATAACAAAAATGAAAACCACGGATTCTCCCCATAGTTCCTATCATTTTCTTGTATGGGGCCAAAACTGGGAACCTGATAGCTAAGGAGTTATTGAGGATCAAAGTCGATATTTATATTTAAAGATAATCGTAATTTATATTAAAAAAAATACAAAACCGCAATGAATATGGAACCAATCAATGGAACGGGGTTCCGGCCGCAAATTCGTACCCTCTCTAGACACACAATTACACGTTGTTGCATGCGTTTCGTTGCGTTTAAAAATAACACCCATTTTTTTGAAAACGAAAAATAAAAGTAATTTCCCAGCAATAACTTTTACATATTCTTATTTAGTTTGATGCACATTACGCATATATTACGGCTTCGGTATGGGTCTTTTAAGACCCTGTATTATTACAGTAAACATTTTCATAGCGGACGGTGTTTTTTGAAGTGATGGATATTTAATTTTGTAAGCGGTGAGTCGTATTTTGGTATTTCATAAGCCAGATTAGATAATAGGTAATTTTAGAAGGAAAAGCTCTACAAAAGCTCAAAAGGTATCTAGAAAACTGAAGTAAGCTCACAAAACCAATCACTACGTTTAACCACATCTTTCGAAATATTGACATGGCCAATTTTTATGTATTTCGTTTACCGTTTTAAGTTCATTAATCTTAAAACGGGTTCTGCAATATCCATGTCTCTGTGGTCTATCGGTACAACCACCGGCATCAGACCCAGGGATGCCGGGTTCGATTCCCAGCGGGGGTACATATTGTATTCGGTTTGGTTGGTCGTAGGACTTGTTGTGAGTCCGCCTGGCTAGCTACCACCATCTTATCTAAGCCTGACGCCATAACAACAATGTTTTCAGCATTGTTGTGTCCCGGCAGTTCGAGATAAGATAGCCAGTTCCTCAGTGGCTGGGTATTCCGGGAGAGGCTCGCTTTCATCTTCAGTCTTATCAATACTTCACATCAGGTATGATGAAGGCTAAGAGTCTCCCCGTCATTCACAATAAAAAAGTTTACTAAGCTAATAAGTACAAACAAATAACTTTAAGTTTTCATTCCCCTAAAAATGAGTCCTTCAAAATTCATGTGTTAAGGTAAGATAATATGCGCGTACAAATAACTTTGAAGTTTTGAACTTGAGAGAGGATTAGCCCTTTGCATATACATTGGACAAGCAATGACTAGGGAAAAATTGTCTAATTTTCTGTTCTCCTCTTCAGCAATATTTCACTTCGTCAATTAACTAACTAAGCTCTTCATCAATGACCCGCCTCTTTGTGACGTAAACACATTCACCGCAATCTGGGTCAGTATCAGTACTGCGGCTCAGTTAATCTATGTTTTCAATATGTCAATCATTTCTGCGTGGAATAGTAAATCACATTCACTTTAAGGCTAGTGTTCACTGAAGAATTGCCAGTTTATCAATTGCCTACAATGATGACTGAGTAATTTATCTTTAGGTATTGGCGACTGCTGTCTGCTACACCTAGAGTTTGTAATCCAAAATTTCTAGACAAATAGGTCAAGTCTTCTTAAAGCACTTTCATGTTATCATCTAAATTCTGTATTAAGTTATTTTTGAGAACCTAGTATCTAGATAAACTTAATTTAGGTTTTTAAGATACTACTAAACCATTAATGTAACATGTTTATTGGCAAATGAATAAATAAATGAAAAATGTATCAAATATATTCGTAAGTGTTTAAATGACAGTTCAAAATAGCGACAATTGTTTGCATTATTTTCCCTCTACCGTTGGAAATACCTCTACAAGTCTACAAGTGCTAAAACACTACAAACTGGGGCTGCAAGAAACAGTGTCTGTCTTTCTGCAAGATTTTTATGAGCAATTTGTAGTAGTTTCATATACCAAAAATCTTCCGTGTTTCAATGTTACTTCAAAATGGCGAAAATTTTATGCACTCATTTTTTTCTTGCTTTCGAAATAGCTCTAAGTCTACAACACAACAAGCTGAGGCTGCTAAAAACGGTCTGTCGTTTTTTCAAGATTTTATGAGCACTAAGCTTTATCACACGTAGTTGATTGAGCTGTAGTCTGATCGGACATTTCTGTGTTACACAGTATTTGTGGACGATCGACTTTGATGAGTCATTCGATTTCATGTTGGAATAAGCGACAGTTAATTATTGAATAATCGACTTAATATATTTCGTGACTGGGCTTCTTAATTTCTTTATATCACTAACAGAGTCTTGTTAAGCTGCTGATCAATGAATAAGGTATTGAGTAAGGTCATTTTGAAAGATTTGAGTTTTGTAAATTAACTTAATGAAGCTGTTCATCTTACAGTAGCAAATTTCAAACAAGCAGTCCAATAAATTGAAGGTTCAAATCTCTTTCAGCTACTTGACACCCATTAGGAAACGGCTTAATCATTTTAATCTGGGGCTAATTGACTAATTTTAAAATCTATCGCAATCCCTTTCAATTCGTCATTTGAAAGATATTTACATACTTCAGGCCGTCACTATTTGACATTTGATAGGGATTGTGATCGAGACGCGTTTTGAAAGGTATTGAATAAACGAAATTGAACTGTCCAAGCAAAGTGACACACGAAAATATCTCTTAAATGTATGGAGAAGTGTAATTTAAAACATCATTCGTTACGAAAGGAATTGCGATAAGTTTCAAAATTCCATAAATCACTATCACAATCCCAATACTTACCTTTGAAAAGGATTGTGATAGATTTTGAAATTAGACAATTAGGGGGCTGGTTTCCGAAACATCAAATTCGAAACGATAATTTTAACAATTGAAATGTTAGATAATGTAATTGTAAATATATCTTTAGTTTACATCTTAAGCACTAATAACATTACATCACTTAGCTATTACAGGTTTCGCACTAATCTGTGTTATGTAAAGGCTTCAAAAGAGTCGTGTTGTCCGCTGCTCTGAAACTGCCAGTCGTCCGGCTTTCCGGTATAGATGTAGGCGATAGCTGAATACTGACAGAACAGCAAATAGTAAACAGAAGCTTGGCTAAAGATATAATCATGCTACAAACTCGAAAATATCGAAAAGCGAAACGAAAAGAAGTTATTATTTTTAAATAAATTAGAAGGTTATGCCAATCTAACTTTTAGGTAGGTACTTAGTATTTTGGTAAAAATAACACAGGATATACCCGATAGTCTGAGATGGATATTGATATTATGGATATGAAGAATATATGTTCGATAAGAAAGAAAAATAAGGTATTTCTATTAGATATTTTAATTAAACCATTCAGTCTAATTTAGTTTTGAAAATCCTTCGTCGACGTAGTCCACAGATCTATATCGAGATAGACGAAAAGAGCGCTTCAAACTGTATGAGAACCCAACGTGTCGAATTTTTCATACCTACGATGACATCACTATTACTAGTGATGTGGAAATGTTATTGACGAGCACTTGTAAAAAAGCACTGCACAATTAACCATTTTCGTTTCTAAGTGACGCGTGTTTTCATGGCAATGGTCTCAAGCGGACTGAATTAGGCCAGAAAACTTTGACTGTGGATCAAACTTTTATCGTCTTTCAAGATATAGGTCTGTGACGAAGGCGGTCGCAAATTAAACAAGCTTTATCATAAATGGTGTTGCGACTACGAACCCCGTAACTTTTAACTGATTAGAAACGTGCAAACATTTGGTACAGGCGCCTTCAGAAGTTCAGAAGTAAAGAAATTCAATATTTTAGTCTCCTGATTGCGTCCATTAAATTCTAATGGTGGAACACTGCAGCAGAATTGACAGTATAACCCGATGATTATAGGGAGAAGCCGGCAAGTGTCCTTTATAAAATGGCAAAGGTCAGCTGGAGAGAACAAAATTACACTACTATTGGACTCGCGACGGAGAAGAATAGGTACTTAATAATTCATCAACAGCATCAGCCATTTTAATATCCCCACTCCTGTACTGCGGTTTCTCCCCTTGTAGATGAATAAAAAGAATAGGTAATTTCGTTACCCACCCGCAATCAATACTGATTGAGGGGTTTTAAATTTAATGTCCACAAATACAGCCGGAACCGAATAGCTTAGCGTGCCTTCCGAAAGACTTCCGAGAGGAGAAGCACGATCGAGATAGTAAATTTTTGGTCACCCATCCTGTGATCCACCATTGCGAAAGTTGCTTTTAACCTCTTCAATCGCAGGACGCCGCACCACAGAGCTCCTCAAAACAATGATAAAAAGTATTTAACCCCAGATAGCTAACGTTGCTGAACTACTCTGATAAGCTAACTATTCGACTTTTTGATGATTTTGATTTTTAAATGTTTATTTTTTAATATTTTCTTTACTTTTATTATGTTTATAGTAAATAGGGAATATGAATTAAGGGCTATTTTAAAGAATATTAATATTTTTATTTTTTTGGAACTCAATTTTTTTTGTTTTCCTACATTTTTTTTTTGAGATGAGACCACCACTCTATGTGGTCAAGTGGGTTCTGAGTTGGCACGAAACCGCGGGTGTGTTAATAAAACAATAAAAGAGAAATTAAGCAATGTATATCGGATGCTCGTCATTTTGACGAACGTTAGTTATCTAGGGTTAATAAAATGAAGGAACAGCCCACACAGTTAAATATTATGTTTTGAGGCCGAATGTACATATTGGCGATTGGATTCCAAACATTTCGAGATCACGTTGCCAATTAGCGAAGGTGGCTGCCAGCTAATTGCATCGCATTTAGAGCTTCGCAGGTTAAGCGAAATTGGGCGTTAATACTTACTAATACACTACATATTACGTAAGTAACTGAAGGTTACTAAAGATCAAATTCGATTGTGAAATGTTAACTACTTAGATAAAAGGTAAAGAAATATTTTATTTCATTACGACCTTAGAATTAAAGGCATTGTTTGTTAAGTCAGATTTTTTTTTAATAGGGAAATAATCTACAATCGGAGAGATTTGGTGTACTACCTACTGAGTTAGACGTGTTGGTTATTGAAACCTATAATAGAATTCTATAAACAAACAAGTGTAGAATGAAACATAAATATCATAATATAAGCATACAAAAGCAAGTATTAAGAACTTAAAACCAAAGAGATACAAAGAAACCGCAGCTAATAATAATTCGTACTGAAAAAGCTAACGTTAGGTAACGTACACTAAGGTAGTCGGTCGTCAGTGGAACAGGTGGGTCGTTATTAAACAACAAACAACGTTGTTTCAGCCTTGTTTGTCTAAGGTTCGGTTACGAGCTCATAAAGCTGGGCGAGTCGGGGGGCGTTTGGGACCGGGACCGCGGTCCCAAAAACCCCTTTGGAATAAATTCTTATTTTTGACGCGGCTTTTAGACCGCTAACCGTAGTCCCGAACGTCACCTTAATATTAATCATTATTTCTTAGTGGTATTTTGAGACCACTGATAAAGACACAGTTGCTATATTTATTTCCTATGTCGGGAATACAGTACCGCATCAAAAACAAGAATTAATTTTAAAGGAGATTTTGGACCCGCGGTACCGGTCCCAAACGTCCCCCGGCTCAGCTGGGCAGCCTGGGCATGTCGCCACCGTTGTGTCACTCACAACACAAACTCATAACATAATAAATAAATAAATAAATAATTGCATACAAACACACCAATTATCTAGCCCACGTTAAGTTTCATTAAGAACTTGTGTTATGGTTATTAGATAACAGATAAACATACTTATATATTTTTTTATTTTTATATTAAACACCCATAATGCTAATAGACAACGAGAAGACGGTTTTGTGAAAAGTCGACACAGTAGCGTTGAAGATAATAATACGATATTTCTTTATAACTTTTTAATTTTGCTTTTTACAATGCTATTTTATGTGACAATCCTTAAACAAGTAAATATACTAGAAAAACCAACTATTCTCATGTCTCAATCCCGTCAAGGCGACATGAGACTAGTTGCTTTTTTCTAGTATATTTACTTGTTTAAGGATTGTCACGATATTTACTGTTGAAATAAATGAGTAAGCTGGATTTTTTCTTGAAGGTTAAGATTTCCTTATGGCATTTCTCGTATTCGAATTAATATTTAATATTAGCATGATTGGGCTCTAGGGCATATATCCTAGATTACAAAATATTGTAATCACTACCGTTTCTTGATTTCTTTCTCCTATTGTGATTTTATCTAAAAACGTAAAGATAAGGGTATGTCATATTAATTCGAATACGAAAATTCAATAGGAAATCTTAACCTTCAAGAAACATTTCCAGCTTACTCATTTAATTCAGTATGTCACCCACTTGCACTAAACTTAAGAACCACTAATATTGCACTAAAATCAATCCTAATAAAAATTGCACTTACCTTTTATGACGTTCTTAAATCCACTAAGGCTTATTTTAACTTACGGGGCCAATATCGAGCGCCTAAGGCTTATGGCCTGCGTAGACGACGGACATTGAAGGACTTTTTGTCCGCGACACGACCTTATTACTAAGAACATAAAGTTGAATAAATAACGAGGACTATCGCGTACTTATCACGGATATACGCGATCTAAGTTGAATCTTATTTGGTTAACAATAAAGACGTGTCGCGCACAAAAAGTCCTCCGTTATCCGTCGTCTGCGCTAGCTCTTAAGCTATTCTTATTATGAATGTCTTAAGATAGATAAGAATTGCCTTAGGCGATTCTTAGGTTTAGTGCAAAGGGTTGTGAGGTTATGTGAGCATTTCGTAAATAGGGTAAACTATATATATATATATATATATATATATATATAATGATTGGCACTTCAAGAAAAACCTAACCTACATTTGTTAATTATTATTTCTATAACATACTTAGACAAGATTTACCATTTTAAAATCATTCTTTGATGTGTATTTCTTAAATTCTCAAAACATTTAGTTCGTAAAAATCTTTTTTTTTAACAATAAAAGAGAAAATATCCATAATCGGCCAGAAGTACAGTCATTAGCACTCTTAGTACAATCATTGGCAGCCATAAGGTACAACGATTGGCACTTAACCACACTATCTTTTTTTGTTTTTTGTGATGACTGGGGGGGTGCCAAAATTAGTAAAGGTTACCCTATTTGCGCGTAAGTACTTATCATTGAAAATAAACAACTTTTAAGGTTTCCAGAAGTCATGGGAATCGTCAAGAAAACACAACACGATGATGTGGCCTTCAAATCAGTGATCATAATATTATGTTTCTTACGGCCGGTTTCAATAATTTATCCCTTACAACAGATAGGGCTACCTTGGTTGAGTTACTTAGCAACCGCTGTTATTTTAGGCTGTTTAACAAAAAATATCTAGGCAACCGAGCTCTAGTAAGTCTATCTCTTACTGCGGTTAGGTTATTGAAACTGACTGTTATAGGTCTAGGTAATCGTATTATCCTAGATTGCATCATCGGTTACCGTCAGGCGAGATAGCGGTCACACACTGAACTTTCTATTATTAAAATAATAATAACTTAATTTAGAAAACATAAATCCCTAAATTCTTTGGTAGCAAACGGTGCAGTGTGCAGCCTTGTGTTACGTAATATTTGTTATAGGTATTTGTACGACAGAAAAAAAAATAACATGTTTTCGTAATAGTCGTTTTGTTGAATTGTGTTTTGTTTGGACAAGCGGAGCATTCAGAACCTCGATAACTTGATATATTATGGGCACTTAACTCGGGTCTTAGGAGCCAGTAAGTTCAGTAGTTCACTAATGGGCCATAACTCTCGCGCCACTGGTTTGACAAAACATATTATTTATGGTTACATGAACACGGAAACTTCAAATTCTATTTAAATGAATCGGTTAACTTGTACTCGTATGTTAGACTTATGGACATATTGATTGACCTTTGTGTTTACGATTACGTATTTCACGTTAAAATTCTACCAATGCTGTGTGATGTAAAGTGACTCTTATATGATAAGATAAGGTAATTTCCTAATTAGATGTCTCTGTACGGAAAAAAACAGCCTCAGCATGCGTAGCATGAGCATCTCGATATCGATAAAGCTTTCTCGACACATTTCTCGCGCGAGCGTATTGTCTGTCGAGACATCGCGAGATAAGCGTCGACAGCGAGTCGCGGTGCGCATGCTACCCAATTCTCGCGCGTTCGACATCTCAAATTCTTAATTTATTGGAGTAAAAATCTTTATTAAAAGCTCACTAAAAGCAATATTCGACATTATAGGATTATCAATGATAATTGAAACTAAAGATTTTTGACAGTAGTAGAGATTTTTAATAAAGGATATAAAAATGTCGAATTCAACATTATATTATCTCAACGCGAGAATTGCCCCCCTGAAGAGTTTCCCACATATTCCTCTCGTTACAAAGACTACCGGCCCAGCCAACACCGTTTTATCATGCGATATGATTACAGAATACTTAATTTTATTATGATATAGCGCATCATGCTGTCTTGCTTACTCCGCTACGATGCGGGCGCGGACGAGCGGAACAGTGACACGTTATCGAGTCAAAAAAACCGCTCATGCTAGACCTACAGGGTTTTTTTTATGAACGACGGTGAGCCTTCATCATACCAGATATTAAGTATTGATAAGGCTGAAGATGGAAGCCTCTCCCGGAATTCTCAACCACTGAGGAACTGGCTATCTTATCTCTTAATGCCGACAACAATGCTGTAGCTAGCCAGGCGGACTTACAACAAGTCCTACCACCAACCAAACCGAATACAATTTGTACCCTCGCTGGGAATTGAGTACTCTGGGTCTGACATCAGTGGTTGTACCACTAGACCACAGAGGCGGTTAAAAATCTAATATTTAAGAAGAATGCTGTTTTCACCGATATAGCAAATAACACTTACATACATTGAATAATTCTGAGATAGACAACCAGCGAAGGTAATATAATTACAAATATAGACATACTACCTTCCCCCCGCGGTTTCACCCGCGTGGTTCCCGTTCCCGCGGGAAATTCGGGATATAAAGTACCTAACCAATATTACTCTCCGTCCTTAACAAAAAAAAAACAAACACTCTTTTACATTTATAATATGAGTTAGGATGTAAGTAATATAATAACACCCAGACACGGAAGAAATACAAATGTTCGTCATATGAATGGGGTTGTAAATACCGGGTAGAGATCGAACCCACAAGTACTAGCTCAGTTCAGTACGCATGCCTGTCTAGACTTTTCAGAAAACCTTTCTATCTAATGCAATTTACAAAGACCTATGTCGAGATAGACGAAAAGAGCGCTTCAAACTGTATGAGAACCTAGCGTGTCGGATTTTTCGTACCTACGATGACGTCACGAGCCAGATTTAGAAGATAATGTTATTGACGAGCTCTTGCAAGAAAGAAGTGAGCTTGTGCTCACTGCACAATTAATCATTTTCGTTTCTGAGTGAGGCGTGTTTTCATGGCCTCAAGCGGACTGACAAGTCGTAAAACTTTGACCTGGGATCAAACTTTTGACACGCAATGTAAGGTAGGTACACTTTTACTGTCTATCTCGATATAGGTCTGTGGTAATTTATCAAAACAAATGACGTGATAACCATCTGTGTTATTGAATGTCAATACATGAACGCATAATGTCAATACATTTTTATCAGATACCCTAACCTCATATTATCTGCAACACACAACAACACAAGTTTCTGCATGCGACCCGCAACAAATCTATATTAATGTTATAAAGAGGAAAGAATTGATTGTTTGTTTGCATTAAATAAGCTCCGAAACCACTGAACGGATTTGGATGAAATTTGGTACACAGATAGTAAATAGCCTGGTTATCAACATACGATACTTTTTACCCCGATGTTCCCACGGGAACGGGAACCACGCGGGTGAAACCGCGAGCGGCCGCTAGTCATAGATAAAATATGGACATAACAGTGTTTGATAAGCATTCAGTTATTGTCATTTTTGTGGTATTAATTAGACTTGTTATCATACAAATTAATTATAGTTAGCTTAGCACCCGGTCGCCCCTACAGTTCCTTTTTGCTACAACTAGATTGGAAATAGGATAGATGACTACTGTTAACAATTATAAATTACATGAATGGAATGATACTTATTCGTTATACTTGCTATTTAATAATATCAGTTTACTCGAACGTGGCAACACCGGTCAGCCTTTGACAGTTGTAATTCCTAAAAAAATATGGAAGCTAACCTTATAGTCTTCCCGGTTATAATAGTTGTGTTCGTTGTAATTCATTGTGATAATGTACAGAATCAAGAGTAAAGGAGTTTGTAAGCAGTATCCAGGTGTTTTACTTATATTCTATAAAACTACTAATAAGTAGGTGTATAGGATAATGTAGGCGAGGACAGTGATACTAGCCAGCAAGTATCATACTCGTGCATGGCGAAGTGTCCGAACTGAGAAGCTGCGTTTGCGTTTTTTATTTGGTAGAAGCTAGGTAGGTAATAACTACGCTCTACAAAAGCGAATTTCCATCAAAACGGCACATTATACAGCGATAGTATTTTGCAGTCCACTTTGGACAGCGTAGCGGGTGGATCACTAGGTACAGTCGGAAAACTTCCCGGTTGACCAGTAGAGTTATTTAGGAAGCTTTATAAATAAAAAAATGTTACTTAGAAAACGTTTATATCACAACTAATATAACAATTATAGACTTAAGCGCCTGCTAAGCACGTGTGCAATCCGTCGAAAAAGTTTTTCTGACCTTTGACCGTGATAAGGTCAATTAAAAAAATATATATATATTTTTCCGGCCGTCTAAATTTTTTTTGTGATTTTTTAAGCTATTAGTGAAGGCTGTAGGTGTTATACTCATGGCGCTGGAGAGAACATTAGAATGGATAACACTTGGGCATTATATATAGAGATAGGTATTTCATTTTGTATACTAACTTATTTCTTTAATCGTGATGCTTTCAGAGAAAGCGTTTCCTTAAAAAACTCTACTGGTCAACCTGGAAGTTTCCCGATTGTACATTCACTGTCACCTAATCCTCTATCCATAGAGAAGTCGTCGGGAGCTCCATCAGTGGGAATTAAAAAAGAAATATCGCTTATGTACTCAAGTATATGTGTAAAAATTAAATACATAATCGAATTTTACGAGGTAAGCGTACAGATATCCTACTTCTAAATTGTACCGTGTTATATTAGAAGAATATGTAAAATAAAATGCTCTCGTGACCTAGACAATGTTGGTCCTACGAGCCGGATTTCATTTCAGCCCGTTTGTGGTAACAAATATGTAGATAAGTTTTCGCGTGTCACATCACACTGTGCCTTCAATTTACATGCCAAAAACGTGAGTAAACGTCGCAATATGACAAAGAATGTACCACCCTTTATACATTTTACTCATTTTACTTTTAGAATAAATGATATATTTTTTTACATTTGAAATGAATACGAACCTACTTTAAACAGTTTTTTTTAATGCTTCAGAAACAAATAATTCTTGCCAGCAGCAGAATCTCAGTAAATTAACGTGTTAAAAAGCAATCAGCTCTTTATATTCCTTTATTTTAGTAGTTTTTAGTGCCGTATGCGGTAGGTGTCTGCTCAAGATAATTAGATGTCGTCGGTACATTGCCGAAATAAGTACAATAATCAACATTAAGAGGTGTTTATAAACAATACACACAATCTACAACGACTTTATCCGCGTTCAGCTAAAAACAAATCTAGAGAAAGGGGACTACGACTTGAATTACAATAGCGTATTTATATCCTTAGCCGGAGTCGGGACACATACCAATTTATAGCTATTTAATAATTCACTGAGCATTTAGGAACTCTATTCGGTCGGAGAAAGGCTCGGAGTGAAATATCTGCCTAAATAAATAATGTAGCGGCTTAAATATAGCTGTAATAAATTATTGGGAATCTAACCAACAGACCTTAATGTTCAACTTCGACTGCAAACTGGATACGTATGGACTTTTTTCAACTGGTAACTTTTTTTACACACACCGGGGAAACGCTTTATAGTAGATTGTTTACCAAGGGCTGTATGACACCCATAACAGTCGAGTGTTTTGGCGCCCGAACGAAGTGAGGGCGCCGATAGTTCGAGACTGTTATGGGTCCATACACCCGAAGTAAACACTCTACTTTTCATTTTGAATATGAGGAAAGTAAAAACAAACAGAATATTCTAAAAAAAAATTTGTAAGGTTTCTACGATTTTAATTATTTTATAATGTAGCAAAATAAGCTGTATAGGCTTCTGTGCCTTTGCCTACATACCTTTGGTAAATAAAAGTCCAAAGAGATTACAGATATCGATTTGACATGACACCCCCTATTCTTTTTTCAAATTTATTACAGCCCTAGGGCCGCCACATATCACTTTCAACCCGCATTTTAGGCAAGTTATGAGTTACTTTCAGAATATGAGACATGAAAAAAACCTTAATCATGTGTTCAGTAATAATAAGGATGAAGGTGGAATAACGCTTCTTCCGGAATCCTCAACCACAGAGGATCAGCCCCCTTATTGTCTAATTTCAAAATCTATCACAATCCCTTTCAAAGGTATTGCGATTGTGAAAGTGATTTACGGAATTGTGTAACTTACAGTCGCAATCCTTTTCGGAAAGAATGAAGTTTAAAATGACACTTTATTTGACACTTCTCCATACATTTCTTCTTTCCTCAATTATTGGCTTTTCGCGATAAATTATTACGCATTTAGCCAATGTCGAGTGAATATTTTTAATATATAAATAGAAATTGTACGGTAGATCGAGTTAAAAATGGAGTCTCACAACACGTGTTGTTACGAAAAGAACTCGGGTGAAACTCCTTCATACATTTGTAAGATATTTTCATCTGTCACTTTGCTTTGACAGTTCAATTTCGTTCATTCAATACCTTTTAAAAGGTATTAAATTAATGAAATTGAACTGTCTAAGCAAAGTGACACACGAAAATATCTTTCAAATGTATGGAGAAGAGTCAAATAAAGTGTCATATAAAACATCATTCGTTCCGAAAGGGATTGCGACTATAACTCATACAATTACACAAATCACAATTACAATACCTTTCAAAGGGATTGTGATAGATTTTGATATTAGACAATTAGGGGGCAGCTTCCTCTATTTCCCGATTATCCTAAGTAATATTATTAATGCGAAAGTGTGTTTATTTGTCCTTCCTTCACGCGGTAACTAAGCAATCAATCGACTTGATTTTTGGCATAGAGTTAGTTGAAAGGGCGGAGAGTAACATAGGGTACTTTTTATCCCGATATTCCCACGGGAACGGGAACCGCGGGAGGAAGCGAGTTACTTCATAAAGCTTCACATAAGATCTTAACAATAAAACGTGACAGACACAACCATATTTATTTAAATTATTTAGTTTAAGAACTTGCACTGAGAATAACATCGGCAAACATACGAATACATTGTCTTTATAATAAAGCAGCTATGCAAGCAATTGTTTTGTGACGTTGTTAATCGGTACAATTACAATTGTTAACAATAGGTTATTTGTTAATCGGTTAATTATCAGAAGTAGAGCCTACATTAAAAAAATATTATACAATTTTGCGTTCGTCGTCGTGCGATCGTCTTTGCAATTATAAGAAGCGTGTGTAAGGGTCATGTGGCCCATGTGTTAATGCAATAAAAGATTAAATACGTTATCGTTTTTAGATCACATCACATTCTGAATTCAGCAACAGACATATAATATAAACGTGACAGACCTACATGGTCCTCTGAGCCGGATATGAACAAGCGACCTAGGAGTACATATTGTCCAATCTATCTAATCCCCAAAATTCACCGAAACTAGTCCAGAGGTTTAGGCAGTTACTTTTATAATGAAAGTGCGGATGTCTATATATCATATTTTTGTCCCAAGACTGTAGGGAACGAAATAGCAACAGCAATGTAGAATCCTCGCTGCGTTTAGGACGTATAGGTCATATTAAACGTATGAATAAATGATATGAGCTGAAAGTATGAAGCAGTTACGTCAACATCCAACGTCTCATAAAATTATGGAAGTCCGAATAAGGCTGCCAATAGACGGGCAATTGCTCGGTACCAAGTCAGTCAGTATATTCAACTGCATGCAGTTGTTCACGCAGTCGGTTGCAGTTGTGCAGTGACGGAGACTTTATAAAGTCACAGTATAAAAATATAACCGTGTGCAATTACAAAGCTGACAACATAAAATCTATTACTTACTAATGTTTGTACACTATCTATACACGCGATAGTGAATTTAACTGTAAGCCGTTTGTGTTCGTTAGTAAGCAATTACTTGGAGAAAAGTCACAAAATAAATTTTTCATAGAAAAACTTCAAGTAAATATTTATTTTGACAAGTACACTTCGTGGTTTTATGAGTTTTTTTATATTATTAACTAACTTACGATTCATATCATCATCAGCCTGTAGAGGTCCACTGGTGGACATAGGCTTTTCCTAAATCACGCCATTGAGCCCGGTCCTGAGCTCTTCGCATCCAGGTCTTGTCTGCCATCTTTCGCAGGTCGTCACTGCAACTAGATGCGGGGCGCCCTACGCTGCGTTTGCCTAAATGCGGTCTCCACTATAGAACTCGTTTGCCGCAACAGCTGTTGAACTTACGATGGCCTGCAATACTTATACCCACTGCACGGGCGGTTGAAGCAGCACGGTCCGTGTGTTGGCAACCTAAAGACCGCCCAGAGCACGACTCAAACAAGGCGCCTAAAAATAGATGCGCAATTAAGGCGCCGCTTTTTCAGGTCCAGCCGGTTTTTTCATGTAGTAGGCTCTACTCTTCAGTGTGTCATGTCAAGAGGGTTAAGTGTTATTTTAAATGTAGGGGTTTTGTTTTGAATTTATTATACTCTGTTGTGTTCTGTATTTTTATTGTGCCTTTTTTAGATATAAAGTCTTATTTTGAGAGAATTGTGACTATACCTTCAGTCTTATCATTATAATTATGACCCTTGAAGGCTAAGAGTTTCTCCGTTGTAGATAGAATAAAAAAAACCCGGCCAAGTGCGAGTTGGACTCGCGCACCGAGGGTTCCGTAAAATATTTTTTTATTATATAATGTAACCAAAAATTTACGGTTTTCGCAATTTTTCCTTTATCTGTACTATAAGACGTTACTTCGTACCAAATTTCAAGATTCTAAGTTCACGGGAAGTACCCTGTAGGTTTTGATTCCCGTGCGAGTTTCGAAAATTTGCGGCATAAACGGCTGTATCTTTTGATTGCTTTGGCTTAGAAGTTCGATTTTTTGGGACAGTAGACCTGAGTATTAGATATAATTTTCAGTTTGATACCTCCACGCGTTCCTGAGAAAAACGGTCTCGACCGACAGACGGACGGACGGACGGACTGACGGATAACGAAGTGATCCTTTAAGGGTTCCGTTTTTCCTTTTGATGTACAGAACCCTAAAAAGACGCAATAAGGAAACAGTAGCCCCCAAAACAAAACAGATCTTTATATATATAGTACTATAGCTATAATAGCCTCATATGAGATTGCCGTTTGCTTCAATGCAAATGGGTTTACAATACAGAATGTCACTCCCACACTATTATCTATTATCGAACAACCATTTTAATACTGTCCATCCCATTAAAGCTGTGGAGGCACATCTGGCAACACTAAGTGAAAGCAAACCATCATTTAAAATCCCAAAAAACATCTCTAATGCAACGCAACAAAGCTTAAATTCTATTGATAACGAGATCTCGTTACCGATACGACGATATCGCATATACGTCATTATAAAATAAAGAAAATTGTAATATCTTCGTAATACAATATGTTGGTTGTTCCACCTGTATCTGATTGCAAAAAGTACGTAATAGAAAGGAGGTTGTTTGTATGTTATGAAATAACAACGACAAGATGATGAGTGCAATGGCTTCCTCACTAACTTTGGTTTTAACATTTCGGTTACTGTAATGACAGTAAGTTAGCCAATACGTATGATGATGATATTAGCGGATACAAGCGACTGCGCCTGCGTAGGTATAGACTTAGTAGAATCGTAGCGTGATGTCAAACAGCACGTTGAAGGCTATTGAATTCTTCAAGTAATGCCTGAGATCCTGTTCAAACAATCTCTTTAGCTTAATTACATCCCATATTTACCCCTTTTTATTTTCATAACCACAAAGTTTCCAACGACCTTCCCCATGGTGCAATGTTTCTCTAGTACACCATAATTCAATGCAACCCGAATTTGGAGACTCATATTTGAATTATTCAAGTTACTATTCGCATACGGAATCGCAAGATTCGCATAGGAATGCTAAATGCTTTTTGAAGTTCCAATTCGCATTGACATTGACATTGACATGACGAATAGTTTGACAACTTAAAAAATAAAAACCGACTTCTAAAAACTAAAAACAAAAAATAAGCCTTTTGGAGTCGGCATTCTACTTTGCGGTCCTACTCTTTTATTTTATTATCCCGTACACAGACATAGATCTATGTCTGTGATCCCGTAGTTACACTACCCAAAAAGAATGATTTCCTTTATGAGACCACACTTGAACTATGTTCTTTTAGATAAAAAAAAGAATTATTAAACTCGGTTGACAACTGACGATGTTGTGGTAAAACATAAATAAAAAAATATACAGTCGGCTTGAGAACCTCTTTTTTTAAGTCGGTTAAAAATACGACAAATTGCAACTCGGTGAATTTCAACTGGAATGCGAATTGAATTCGCATGAGAATTTCGAATGTTTCAAAAATACGTCTCCTGGTAGTTTCAGAAATAAGCACGTTGTGACTAAATACATTCTCAGCTTTATTATAATTAGTAATCTCATTGAATTTTTTAGACCAACAGAAATACTCTTATAAGAGAAAGAATAATTGTCTTATGAAATTATATCGCATTGAAAGATATATAGCCAATACAACGGAAAAGAAAGAAATGCCAACGTAGGCGTATACAAAAAAGATCCAGCCTGATCTATTTCATAATATAATATCAATAATCCAATTGACATAAATTCTCCCTTGAAGTGTAAAAAAAATGATTTTTCAGATAAGTCTTTTACATAATTTGCTTATTCACATCGGAAATTCTGAAGAATTATAAGTTAACGATCGCCTTCCACTGTAAAATCGTAAAAACGAAAAGGCATTCGTTTCGCTTTGGTCGATCGAACAGCGAACTAAATGTATCGCAGTAAAAACTATAACATTTGATTTAGTTTTTACTGCCATACATTAAGTAAGTGCGATAAATTAACTGTAAGTGTAAGATTATGAAGTTTTAAAAGCTGTCGAACGACTGCCATTTCCTTTAGCTTAACTTTCAATACCACGACGGAAAAGCGAAATGTAGCGAGAAAGCGATTTGAACGGAAAAGACGTCATGTCATGACTTAAGTTTCACAAAAACTACATAAACATACATTTAACTTGCTCATTTTGCTGTGGAAGGCATTGGAAGTCAAGGGGGACACAAAGGAGCGAAAAAATGATTTTATATGTTTATAATCTATGAAAATACAGTTCCGCTTCGCTTTTTTGCGTCTAATGTACCGGCTATAGTCTTACCTGAGGGCATGCCTGCACGAACCGGTTTACGCAGTCAAGAGACGTAGCGTGTAGCCGGGACAATCCGCTACATCTTACCTGCGCAAACCGGCATCAGCAGGTTTGCACTCAGGTAATACGGAGCGAGTAGCCGGGACATTAGTGGAAACGCACCCTTAAAAGACCTTGTCCCTGACTGACATAATAAGAACGAAACGTCCTTCTTAGATGGAATTGTATGAAGAAAAATATAGGTTTCACTTTCCCTTGGTGCTAAAGAATCTTAACTAAAGCTGGCGATATATTTTGTACGCAGACTCATTTGGAAAATGCAACATAACTTATTGAAGGCACACGACACGCAAAACCACGTAGTTTTTTGAACAACTATTAATTTATTATTAATAACTTCACGAATAAACACTGGAGCCTTTATGTATCGCAATAACTATCACAATCGCTTTCGTTATGACAATTGACAGCCTGAATCTTATCTTCGGCTTATCATAGCATTCATTCAACAGTTTATTTGTCAACAATTAGATAAAAACAGGAAATGTCTTGGTATTTTCCTGGACCTGGCAAAGGCATTGACACAGTCTCAGCTTCCCTTCTTGTGCATAGGATGGAAAAAATGGGTATTCGTGGACAGACACTACGACTGTTCGAAAGTTATATAAAAGAACGAGTACAAAGGGTTAAAATAGGCGAGTTTACCAGCTCTGACTCCCCCGTCACTTATGGAGTACCACAAGGAAGTGTTCTTGGCTCTAGTCTCTTCCAAATTTTTATAAATGACCTGTGCAATTTACAGCTTAATAACGGCAATGTTTTTACTTTTGCTGACGATACTGCTCTAGTATTTCATAGAGAAACATGGGAGGAGACTAGAGCCATGGCCACAAAAGGTCTTCAACTTGTAATGCTTTGGCTCCGAAATAGTTTATTGTCATTAAATCTTTCCAAAACGAAGTACGAGTATATATTACATTTGGCATAACATTGAAGAACATGCCAAATCTTCCTTTCAGATTGCAGCCCATACTTGTACTGATGTACAGTCTCATCTTCCCTGTCAGTGTGCAATTCTTGAACGCGTCGCTTCTGTTAAGTATCTCGGTGTATTATTTGATCAAACATTCAGTTGGATGCCCCATATTGAAATGCTAACGGAAAGGACACGCTAACTAATTTTAATTTTTAAGACGACGAATCGGTAATATTGGCGGCAGGGATCTCGATTTTTCACAGCAATTAGAAAACATATGAAAGTGATATTTGATAAACTAATTCTTCATTTTATTGACGTCATTTTGTCAGTTGCAGAAACACGATTCGTTAACTTTTATAACAGAGAAAAAAATATCAAAGAAACCTCGTTAAAAACAGAGATTTGCATTTTGCAGGTAAACTAGACCGATTTAAGTCTCTAAAATTTCTTAGTAGATTAGTCTACACACTCACTTCAAAATGCCAGTTGGATTTTTTAAAATGGTTTGTAGTTTTTAAATGAAACGAAAAAAACCGTTTTGTCGTATACGACCTTATGGTATGAGCTAGTGCGCCCGCGTATTTGTATGCAGTCAGTCTACCCTCAGTCCGCTGCCGACCCTTGTCAGCGACGGGTCTGTGCCAGTGGAGCTACCGTGCGCCATAGATCACTGCGCTAAATTTATAACAATAACGTGCATATTTAAAAATTCATAATTAAAAATGGGAAAAAAATGTCAACGATTTTCTAAAAGGAAAAGGAAACTTTGTTTAATTGAGCAATGTAAGAATATGACTAAGAAAAGGTGAGTAATCGTCATATTTATACAATTCTAATAGAATAAAATTAAATGTTTTCCAGTTTTATATACTTAGGAGATACCTACTTTTTGGTAGGTATTGGTTTTTGTACCTACTGTTTGACTTTTCGGCTGCGATGATGCAGCAGTGGTTACAACGGTCCTCAGTGATTGAGAATTCTAAGTGGTACCCGGTTGTGAATATAAATAATATAAAAACTGTCGTCACTTCAAACAGTAATACCTAAATATTATCATGTACCTACTTCACAATGATTATCGCGTTTCGCCCCGTTATCACGAAAGTTCTGTAAAACTATTTACAATTATTCACTTAGCAGTATTACAAATAATAAAAATATTTCAGGAAATTAGAACAAAGTTCGGGGAGTAAAGCCATGGAGTCGTCTTTAGATTTAGGTGAAAATAAAATAATTTCAGTCGATTTCACAGAAGGGTATGTATACCTACATACAGGGGCGTGCATTCCATATAGGCAATTAGGCAGTGCCTACCTCATTCAAAACCTAAATAAATATACAATAAGTGTTAAAGTTATTTTATTTTAGTTTAAACTTCTATTCAACACTCACCCACTAAGATATTCCTTACGCTAAATACTGAATACCTACCGATAGGCAGTCTCGGAATTGCCTACTCGAAACAAGCAGCGTTTCATACAAGAATACAACATATTTAGAAAAAGTATTGCTCAAGTATTAACCGCCCATGGCAAGAACCTGTAACGTTCTAGCTTAAACTTCCGGAATATATCAGTATAAAGTAAGCATGCCTACCTGACGAATGAATTTGGTCGCGAATTATTTTGTTGAGGAGTTATTTTAAAACTATCATATTTCCTAAGATATTCATTAAAATTTAATGATGTAAAGGACAATTTTGTTCAAAATTAAATACTTGTGATGATTAACGTATTTATTTAGATAAGGATTAATATCATGTTTATGAAAACAGCTTCTCAAATAATACATTAGTTTAGAACAAATTTTATTATCTGAAAAATGGTTATAGTGAGTTAACCATAAAACATAGACATATGCTGTCGCGGACTTTTTTTTAGAACTTTTGATGGGGAACAATTTTGTCATATATGATTATTAGGTAACTTTAACCGTTTACACACCGTCCGCAACGGAAGCTCCCAAAACTAATATTTTTTTCCCGTTTCTGTAACGTTTTACATTAATGCTCTGCTCTTATTAATCGTACCGTGATATTAAATATCTTATTACCTTCCGAGATAAATGGACTATCCAGCACAAAAATAATTTTTCAATTCGAACTAGTAGTTCCGGAGATTAGCGTGCTCAAACAATCAAACTCGTCAGCATTTTAATATTCCTACTAAATATCACGAACCTTATCATTTATGACTAGCGGCCGCTCTCGGTTACACTCGCCGCGTGGTTGCCGATACCGTGGGAATATCAGGATAATTATAAATATTTGCATACAATGTGGTTTTCTGATATATAAGCTACATATTGCTGTAAAGTTTCATCTTAATCAGTTCAGTAGTTTTTGAGTGAAATAGTAACAAACATTCCTCCATCCAAATATCCTCACAAACTTTCAAACTTATAATATTCGGTAGCAGGATCGGATAAGTGCAAAGTTACTAGTTAGATCTACAGTGCCTACTACGCTGGAAAACCAATGCACGCCCCTGCCTACATACTAATTTAAAGATGTATTTCCTTCAAATATCAGATCTTTATTTAAATTGTACCCAATATTATAATTTATATTTTCGTATTTTATAGAAAACAAGACAATAGTTTGCCGATGTATGCAGAGTTACAAAATGTGTTGCCTACGTAAGATTTTATTACTATTGGTATATATGTGGTATAATAATTTTAACGATTGAAATTTCACTAATAACAATATTTATTGTAGAACTGCAGGTAAGAATAATAAGGACCTTACATGTAACGTGGAAAGCATGTCAAAATGTATAGTAGGTATTTTGATTATTGTTAATTTTCACATGATTCCAACTCAGTTTATATTTAAATGTACAAAAATAAGTATGTATTCAATTTATGTTTCAGACAGAAAAAACATCTAAAGAAACTAGCGCATCTCCAGGCATAACATTAGATTACACTTCTAATGCACCAGTAAGCACTCTTTATTTTTAGGTTTTTTTTGAGGGCAAGGTTATTAAAAGAAACTTATCTCTTATCTAAAGGAGTAAAGAAATAATTTACTGAAAAAAAACTTTTTTTTCATAAAAAAACTCATTTTTAAAACGGACTAAAAAGTATAAAATACTTTCTCAGCATAGATTAATAATACCATATTGCAGAAATTTTTAACCTAAAAACGTGTGGCGCATTTTGTAAAATTTATCATCAAGTCTTTTGCATGCGCCCCACGGTTTTACCCGACTACGGCGAAGCAAAACGGAATGTTTATGATTTTGACATTGAGGTACTGTGTCAATTTTGTCATTGTGGGGGAATAACAGTTGAATGCTAGCTAGAATATAAAATTATATATGTTTTATATAAAACAAATTGTAATATGTAATAAAAAGTAAATACCTATGTTAACTTGTAAATAATATCATGTAACCTTTCAATAAGTAAAATATAAATTTGTAAATAATTAAGTAAATTATGAATAAGTAAAACAAAAATACTAGGTATGTAAAAATGTAATTATAAAAAAAAATCGAATGTAAATTATTACATTTATAATCTCGTTAGTGTAAATTATATCCGACTTATATCATACTTTCTACTATAATATTATAAATGTGAAAGTTCAGATGTTTGGATGTTTGTATGTTTGTTACTCAATCACGCCAAAATGGCTGAACGGTTTGTCTGAAATTTGGGACACAGCTATTTTGTAGCCTGGAGAGGGATATAGGCTACTTTTTACCCCGAAAAAATATCACATTCCCGCGGGATACAGTCGTGTAGTCCACGTTGCGAAGCCGCGGGCGGAAAGCTAGTTGCGTAACAAATTATATTTTCTAATCACAATGGCTGATGCTCAGCAGCTATTTTAATCACCTAAGTAGGATAAAAGTTATATTATGTTAATTGTTTGTAAATTATTATTATCTGTGTCAATTATTTTTTGTCTATTTTTGCCATTATTTTGAATTAATTAAACTTTTTTTATTTTCAAACACTAAGGTTTTTTATTTCTGTAACTATATGCACTTAGTTGATTTGCAATAAAAATATTAAAAAATACCTAACACAATAATCAAACAGTGGAGCCGCAAAACAAGTTCGTAATGAAAAAGGTAAAGTACTTTATGATTGATCACGTACCTGTACGATACAAGGGGTTATTCATCGACTCGACCCATGAGACCGGACAAACGTGTGTCCAGTATCAAAATTTATTATCATTTATTATTTCGTAATCTAGACACGTCAAGATTTTGACGCCTGTCCACATTTCAAATTACAAAATGTAAAAAAATTAAAAACAAAAAGTTTTATGGGCAACTCTAAGACGCCTCTGTTCTAGCGCGCGGTCATGCGCGGTTGACTGCTACTCGCAAGCCGCGTAAAAGTGTCGAGGTGTGTTCGGGTTGCGGGCGCAAACGCTCCGTTTTAGATTTTATTGTTTAGCGATGCGTCACCTTAAGACGCTGCGGCACTTTGCAGACCCGAAATTATTGAAAACTGTTTACTATGCGTTGGTACAATCCATCTTGACTTATAGCATCAAAGCCAAAAAATCTCACATTCTTAAAGTAGAACGAGCTCAACGAGCTGTTCTGAAAGTTATGTTCTTTAAACCTTTTCGATTCCCCACAATTCAGCTTTACGCGTTATCGGAAGTATTATCAGTGAGACAGCTCTTTATACTAAACACAATTTTATCACAACATAAGAAATTAGATTATATCTCCAATCAACCACAAAAGCGACGAAACTACAAAGTATTCCCAACCCTTAAGTCCCAAACATTTTCTATCCGTACTTTTCCCTACTATAACGGTTCCTTTTTAACGACTTCAACAAAAAGGAGGGAGGTACTCAATTCAACGCGTATTTTTTTTTTTTTTTTTTTGTCTGATGTATGTATACCGATTACTCCGGTGTTGGTGATCCGATTTTAATAATTGTTTTTTTGTTCGATCGGGTACACTGTCAATTTAATTTTTACGAAGATCTGGCTAGTAGTTTTTTCATAATCTTGAAAAATATCAATCACCTTTTGGCAAGTAGTCGTTTACCTAGATGACATTGTTGTGTATGGGCTGATTTTTAGTGTAAGTAACGGCACATGATGTAACTAAAAAATCTGAAATAAAAACATTTTATAAAAAAAAAATCAAACCGACTTCAAAAAGTAAAAAATAAAACTTTTGGAGTCGGTGCTAGCTAGCTAAGGCCAAAAAAATATATAGTTAATAGAAGTGCAATGTAGAATGCCCTGGCTGGCACCGACTCCAAAAGTTTTATTTTTTACTTTTTGAAGTCGGTTTGATTTTTTTTTTATAAAATGTTTTTTTGTATAACAAAATAAATCAAAATCGTCCCAAACATTTTCTATCCGTACTTTTCCCTACTATAACGGTTCCTTTTTGTATAACAAAATAAATCAAAATCTTAAGTTCCATCTTAACAACCATAATCTCAAAATTAAATTGACAGAGTGGATTAAAGCCTTGTCATATGCTGAAACTGAAAATCTATTTACAGTGATGAAATAACTGAGTTACCATTATCAATTTCACAATTAAATGTCTTCTTAATCAATTAGATAATCAACAAGCCAAATGCGGAATAAACTGGCACTTATAGCACAGACCAGGCCTAGTTTAAGTGCCAATGTATTGTATACAACATACATTAGTATTATTTAAATTGTTGATATTTAGTAAATTACGTTTTTTAAATCTTAATTTTAAGTTCGAAGTTTATGTAGTCTAACTTGTCAATTGTTTACCCGTTCGCACGCCAACCGCCGCTGCAGCGCTGCGCAAGCACATCGATTCGATTTGTATTGAACATTGTCATAAAGCGCTCGGTTTGCTGACTGATACCCGCGCGGCTGCGCTGACGTGCGAAATGCGAACTTATAACTAATTGTTTATTAAGTTTATTTACACGTACCCTCGCAAACAAAAATTGTATGCAAAAAAATTGTTTTATGTTTGAGTAAATAAAATTATAAGTACTTATAAGTTTCTGTCGTCTCGTGTAGGGACGAAACACGTGTTAAGCAGCTAACTGGTGCTAACATACTATCCGACATTCCGACCTTACCACAACAACTTTTAGCGAATTTGTTTTGATATAAAGTTCGTTGAAGCGGAAGGGAGAAGGAGAGAGAGAGATGATGATTACAACGATGATATGATGAGATAAATGACAGACAGCCATTACATACTATCAGATACTTGTGACAGGTATTTTTTTTACACTGAGATAATCTGGTATATGGTTTGAGGGGCTATTCTCGGACTGAACACCTCGAATCCGAAACTTTCTGGAGTCAAAAATCTGTATAAAAACTTGATTTCCTCTTTTTCTTGTCGTATGAGGATTAGTGGCCACCTCTGGTGTCAGAGTTTATCAAGCCGCCTAAAAGGCCTCTGACTTGGCTTAACGACTGTTATCAGTTGACAACAGCCGGAACCGACGGTTTAACGTGCCCTCCGAAGCACGGAAGCGCTTCGTTGTAATGCCACTTTACGGTCACCCATGCGACACCTGACCGGACCAAATGTTGCTCAACAAACGTGGTCGATTACGATCAGTCTGTCAAGCGCCGCCACGAGCGCTTCAACAAACTTCACTGAAAACAATCTTCGACATTTACAGGATTGTCGAAAATCGTTGAGACTAAAAGAGTAGTAGAGACTTCAGTTACATTTTAATTTATATTAAATAAATATGGATCAAAAACAAGATTTTGAGATATTTTGGTTGGTGGTAGGACTTTACTGCTGCCAGGCGGACTTACCTGGCTAGCTACAACCATCTTATCTAAGACTGACGCCATAACAACAATGATTTCAGCATTATTGTGTTCCAGCAGTTAGAGATAAGATAGCCAGTTCCATCTTCAGCCTTATCAATACTTAACATCAGGTATGATGAAGCTGAAAATCAACAACCTTGATATCGGTGTGTTCCTCAGTACTCTTTCCGACCCCTGGTCTGAAGAAGCATTGTTGATTTACAGTTTCGCAGCCGAAAGTATTAAAGTAAGATTAGATATAAGTAATTAGATAGGTAACACATGTATAGTCACGATGGGGCTGGCATGTACAAGGTAAAAGCCCCTTTAAATAAATAAAGAGAAAAAAAAAGCAGTTAGAGATAAGATATCCAGTTCCTCAGTGATTGAGGATTCCGGGAGAGGCTTGCTTCCATTGAGAACCAATGGCGTAGCTTCTTTGACGTTCATAAGTGCTTGTAACAGCCTAGACTGAATAAATGATATTGAATTGAACATTAGGTATGATGAATGAAGGCTCAGAGACGGGAAAGGAGAGACCTTTGCCGTTGTTCATAAAAAAATGTCGCAGAGCAGAACAAGACCCTTTTGGTATAACAATTTACAGTACCTAGGTATTATGCCAAAACCAATTGGGATAAATGTTGGGATTACATAGTAGCACGGTCGGCTATGCCCTGTATAAAATATCTCCCGTTGAAATGCCGTCAAGTTCCAACGGGTTGTTTTAATTAAATTTCGCTTTATCCTCGCCTTCTGAGTGAAAATTTCAGCACCTTTTTTTAGTCTACCTTTGAACTTTTCCGGCCCCTTCATGAGCTTCTATTGCCTATTTTATTTAGCAAAATGTTCCAAGGGAGATCGTTCTGAAATTGGGTCTAAATATTTATCTAATAACTTTTGTTTATGAATTATAATTTTACTATTAGGTAGTTATAAAGAATTAGTAAAATTCTTTATAACTGCCATTTGCGTAGTCATGCGTAAGAACATGATAATTACTTATGTAAATATTGCTCGTAGTGGTCGTACCTAACAGTTGTTTAAAAATACGTTTTAGAATAAAATAACAGGTACATAAGAGCAATTTGCGTTGCCTGTACTTATTCATTACCACTTGATTTTACTCGGTATTCGCTTCACTTGAATAGGTACCGAATGACAATTGAGCGATTAAGTATGTTACGTATTTTATCTGACGATTCGATATATCTTTTCAAAGTATTTTTGTTTTTTTTTTTATGTTTATTTATGCTGGCCTGGCCACTGCGCCACAGAAGTATTTAAGACTGTGGTTTCACATGAGCTAAGTTAAACTATGTTGCTAAGGCTGCTAAAGATATGTCTGATTTTTATCATCATGCACTGCTGGGTATAAGGTCCTTTCTAAACATCTCGCCTACGGTTGATCCTACGCTGCCCGCATCCACTATCTTCCACAATCTTTACCAGACCGTCGGTCCACCTTGACGGAGCTCTAACTACGGAGAGTGGCCAGGTGTGTGGTCGTCATACTAGAACCTTTCCGCCAAATAGGCCATCGGTTCTTCTCGCATGTGTCCCGTCTACTGCCACTTCAACTGAGCATTCCTTCGAGCGATGTCGATAACTTTAGTTCTACGTATCTCTTCTGCGATCATGCAGGGAGACGCTGAGCATAGCTCTCTCCATTGCACGCTGTGTGATCTTGAGCCTTCTTATGAGACCAATAGTTAGCGACTACGTTTCAAACCAATATCCAACAATTAACACGAAAATTAATAAAGCAGGTGAAGATGAGTGTGCTTTTAAAAAATCTTTTGATGTAAAAGACACATCCTTAGCAAAGTCTAGTGGAACCGCAGCCTAAGATTTATTGAAAGACAATTCAATCGTTCCACAGGTGGCATAACATCGTTCTCGCCGATGATAAACAACGGAGTGCATGTGATCATGTACACATACTACCTACTATCTGCTGAAGGGAGTAGAAGAACTAAAGCTTGTTTACGCAAGCATAAAAAATGGCTGACTGTTATGCAAATGGTTGGTATTTTATTAGAGTATTTTATATATTTTATGGTATTTTACATACTTACGCTATTCATTAAAATATATGTCGCAAACAAAACGCACTTTGTTTTAGTTTAACCCTTTGGATGTCGGAACGTAGATCAACGCGAGAAACAATTGATTTTCTATCGTGTCTAGAATCCCGACATACGAGCAGTTAATCCATAATTGTTTATTTATACTTTACTAAAAATATACTATGCATACCCTTTATTTTTTAGTAAATATAAAATTTATCACATAAAAATTGCATTGTAAATACAAAAAAGAAAGAAAAAAACAATAATTTACTATTGGAATCTGATGCCGTGTGGTGACGGCCTAAGAATACAAGAGTCGACTAAGAGGCTCGACGCATTGAAAACCTGTGCGAGAGAAGGAAAACTTAAAACAAACCCTCTAGCAACCCGTCTGGCCAGCGTGGTAGCAGGCTAATAGCCTCCTATGAACGCCACAATAGGCGTGAGCTAGGGAGGCCTAAGTCCAGCAGTGGACGTCCACAGGCTGATGAAGGACAATTGGAATCCAGCCACATAAAGTGAATTGAAGACTAGGCAGTTAGCTCTTTAAAGTACTTTGTTATATCAAATGAAGTCTTAGTGTGACAGAGTATCACCACAAGTATAAGAAATAATCTACAATATAAGGTGTTAAATTATCAAGTGCCGATCGAGCAGGGGCTCCTCTAGTCAACGATATAGGACATAATTTATAGAAAATTAAAAAAAAGTATTTATTTTAACTTTCATCTTTTAAACATTAGATACCTACCTATTGAAAATTCAGCATAAGCAAAACCATATGTAAAACTGCAAATTCGTACGCAGTAATTACGCTCAAAATTCCAATATATGTGCCATCTCCAAAAAACATATAATTATAGGTTTGATTTGATAGATGATATTTAAAAAAAACATCAACTTACTTTCCACTTGAAGTAGTTATTTATCTATTTATATATGTATGTATTTATTTTATGAATACATGTATGTATTTATTAGTATCTATTTTTACCTTAGCCTATTAAAATAAATGATTAAAAATTTCTACTCTCTTTACATGTGTGCGTCTCCTCTTACCTATAATTTTATTTAGTTAACATATGTAAAATCCGGTATTTGCTGTAGGTGTAGTATTAAAGTTTTGTTAAGTTTTAATTAAGAGCTGTGGATTTTGAAATAAATAAATGATATTTAAACAGGAGCATTGTGAGAGACTTCCATCAATCAACTATCAACTCAACATCGGTTATGTATGAGACAAAATAAATATTCCAAATGATGCATTAATCTTAATTACCATATAGATTAATATAATTTTAATTTTAATTTGTAAATAAGAATGTAAGCTTCACTCATTTGTAAATTCAGTTTTCATCATCAGCCATTTTTAACTGCTGGGGCACTGGCCTTCCATACAGATGGATAAGGAGAACGAGCCATGACCCACCACTAAGGCCCAATGTGGATTGGTGGGTTTTACCGAGTGCACAGATTTGCTATAATTGTTAATAATTTGTTATTTTGTTTCTTTCCAGACACAATTCACACTTATGCTGATATATTCTTCGCAAGTATTCCTGCCAAGTTGCCCAGCTCCTCTCGGAGTGACAATAATGTACTTTCCAAATGTAATATTTGTTTATTACATGTTCTATGATTTTTTTAAGAAAAATTACACAAAGACCAGACATGTTAAAGAAGAACAGAAAAATTGCTGATTGTATACCAAACCAAGTAAATAATATTTAAAAATTATTTAACTTAAATAGTCTAATATTAATAGATTTGTAAATGATGCAAAAACAAACTACAGAAGTAGGTAAATTAAAATATTATTCTCTTATTTAATTACAGTAAAAATATAATAGCTTTTTATTGACTTCAATGTGGAACAGAAATTTTATTTATTTATTTATTCAATTCAATAACTTACAGGCTGACAGAGTACTCCAAAACGCCAGTAAGCTTAATCTAACAATAATATAGATGAATACATAAGAATTTACCTTAATTACAAATTCAATACAATATGTAAAAAAAAAAACAAATGTCAAATAATAATCATGCAATGCAAAATAAAATTCAAAATAATGTCCAAAGAATATAGAATAAAAATTAGAAGCAATTATGTCAAATTAAAAATAAACAATGTAACTAAGAGTATAATACTCAGTCGAATTAGAATTTATTGCCTTTATCAATATTAATTCACAAGACCGTTGGCTGTCTCACAACAATGAAATATTTATTGTGTCTCATTCTCATTTAACTATACCTGATGAGTTTAACAAAATAGCCATCCCATAAAGAAATAGATTATTTTCTAGCTTGTACTATTAAGTATTCTGCGGCATAATGCACTTCGAGCAGTGAATAAATTGATTTGAGAAATTATTCAAATCAGTTTTCTTATCAGACCAATGACTTCTGGGTCTTATCAAATAGCATTAAAGTACAGCCATCAGCAGCAGAGATATAATAACCAATAGTCATATAAGAGTTTGTTATTCAGACTATTTCTCAGAATCAACTTTATGAGCTTTAGATTATGACTTGTAGAGTAATTGTTAGAATAAAGATTATGACTTGTAAAATAATTGTTAGAATAAAGATAATACAGTAAGTAAAATAAAAAGGTTTCTCTTTCAATAAATATCATACTAGAGTTTTGAATCCTTGTGTTAATTTAACAGTCAGCCAGCATCTCATTTAAAAGAGAAACAAAATTAAGTCTAACCTAGCAAAATAGTCTCAAAAAGTTGAACTCTTCTAAATAAACATTCAAGAATTGAAGTGATGAGTGTTTATGAGGCATTCCGTACCTTGGCGTATTAGTTAACTTTAGAAGATCTCAAGTGTGTTAAGAATTTATGCAAGCTGTTCTTAATTGTTTTATATTGTTTGTAATCACGATTTTGCCGCATCAAAAGGTGTGAACGTCACTTACCGTATAGTAGGAGAGCAGGCCAGCATTCTCGTCCAACACGAACCACCGATATTGCCAACCTTTCATCACATTTGTCCATTTGCTTAAAGAACCTTCCATCATGTTTACAAATCAAAAATAATATCAAAAGTCATAAAAATAAAACGACAAATTTTCACACTGCGGCAGGTCCTTCCACCATAAATAATCCATATGCTTGACAGTTGACAGCTCACATCTGTGTTGCCATGGTTGAAAATAGTAGATTATAAATGTCATCGGAACAGACAGAGATCGATTTAATTAATTCGATTAAATAATATCTATACAAATAAAAATGAATCGTTGAAATGTTAAAGCGCGTAATTTCAGAACGACTGCAACAAATTGGATATTTCATTTTTTGTTGAGTTCGTTATTGCTAGGACAAGGTTTGCATGAAAGAAAATTGTAAAAAAAACGTATTTTTGTCCACGGAGACGAAATGAGGGGTGGAGTCCCAGTATGTAACAATTTTAACAGGTATTTTATCAAACATCAAAGCACTGGATGGTTATTACTTAGATGGAGAGCATGTTCCGCTTTAGTCATATACTGCTCTAGTCATATTTCGCTTTCATCATGTTTTGTTTTACGTCCTTTTCTTGTCATATTTCATATTCTGCATTCGTCATATTCTGCTTAGGTCATATTCTGCATTCGTCATATTCTGCTTAGGTCATATTCTGATTTCGTCATATTCTGTTTAGGTCATATTCTGCTTATGTTATATTCTGCTTTCGTCATAATAATGACTGAAAACGTTTTTTATTAATATGACTTAAGGTGGAACGATTAAGTTACAAAAAGCTGAACGGTCGTTAGATGGCGCTACTTTCGCTATTTAGTAGTTTTTATTTATTTGTTAATTGTTCTTTGTATCTTTTTAACTCAAAATACTATTAGCGCATTCTATAAATAAATATTGAATTTTCGAAACCAACATTTATCTTTTTGTAGTACATAAATCATCCAAATATCTTGAGAGAGTGTTTCTGTCTCCCAATTTTACTAATCACTCAGACATGCATACCTTATTTCTGAGTTTCTTGTAGTAGAATATTTCGACCCAGCTGCGAATGATAAAGTAGCCCAGCGGTCTACGTACTCGGCTTAGATATCAAAGAGTTAGGGTTCGTAACTTCTGATGGTAGATTTTTTTTTATTTATTTTTTATTATTTATTTTATATTATTGTTTATTTAAATAACATCACAATATTAATTTTGATGTATAAATTGCAACAAATGCAATTGCAACTTTTTTAAATTGCACAAGTGACAAGAATGTAATTGATACTCTAAATTTTAAGATTTCTTAGTGTGTTTGCCCATTATAATATCTTTTTTTTTAACCACTGCTGAACAGATTTTGATTAAAATTGCAGTGTTTCCTCAATCAAAAAAAAAGTGGTGGTGGTTGTTGGATCATCATGTTACCGTTTTCTATACTTCTATACTATATAATATTACTAGCTTCCCGCCCGCGGCTTCGCCCGCGTGGACTACACGACTTATGCTATTGTGGGTTATCCATAAGAGATAAACATAAACCACCGCGGAGTTTTCTGTAGACATTTTCAAGGTGTACAAATACTTATTACCTTATATTGATAAATCTCGTAGGGTTCAGCCTGCGTTTGCAATGTAAGCGGAAAAAATGTAATTATTTACGACATCACATTAGAAACCTTAAAAATTGCAGTATTTCTCTACTATATATTGAAGGTTATTTTACCTTCCTCTTGAATCAATCTATCTATTAAAAAAAACCGCATCAAAATCCGTTGTTTAGTTTTAAAGATCTAAGCATACATAGGGACAGACAGCGGGAAGCGACTTTGCTTTATACTATGTAGTGATAAAGAGGAAAGATGTGTATGTATGTATGTAATGAATAAACTCTAAAACTACTGGACTGATTTCAAAAATTCTTTTAGGATGCTACACTATCCCTGATTAACATAGGCTATATTTTATCCCGATATTCCCACGGGAACAGGTACCACGCGTGTAAAACCGCGAGGATCCGCTAGTACAATACTACAATACTATTATATTAGTTTTATTTAAAATCAATACATTTAGCACCTTTCGGTATATTGGCGCGTATATAAATTTGCGCAAATGATCATATTTTGTCTACTTGTTTGTTAGTTACAATCTCCATTTTATATTATAATAGTTTTGGAATCAAGCTCGAGACGCCATTTTTATACTTACCCTTTTTGTTTACTTTTGTGGTGAAATTTTACATCTTGTAAATCTTGTTAAATTCTACCTTTAAAGCTTTAATTTACTGCGATAATTTATTATGGTGATGTAAAAACTTAGAAGCTTGATTTTTACAGTTCGGGGGAACCATAGACTTTAATCTTTATTAATATCAATTTCATACTTCACGTGTTTCTGAGGATTGAGTCTTTAAAGGCACTTATGTGCATATAACTAATTTCGTGTTTTAATTTATAAATATACTGATATTATAAAATATTAATACATAAAACATGTAAGTAAGCAAAAATGCCCCAAAAATTATTACTATTAAGTACTTACCTCATAATGAAATTGTATTATTCAACAAATACTTAATTCGTAAAGCAGCGCAGCGAACACCGGGGTTGCAAATAATAAAATATCTATTGTGTTTCGTTTTCCGATGCCTGAGAGGTTATAAAATAAAAAATGCTAACCTCTTGTGTATCTTAAATATGTACTATAATGTTAAGTACAATCTAGATAAAAAGTGCTGAGATAGCGCTCACATTCATTCATGCGCTGTACGGTGAAAATGGTTTTTGAAGGCTAACTGACCAATAATTGAGGCAAATTTAATTACATTTGTTCATTTTGAGCAAACGGATTTTCGTGTAAGAGTCTTTCACGTTATTAGCTTTTCGCGCCAATTTCCTGATTCATAGTCGAAACATCAATAGTCAAGTGATATGTGACGTCCACAGATATCAGAATTAAGGTCAAATTCATGTTTTGTATTTGGTTTAGTCTATGTTTATCTCTATCCTATCATCATACTTATGATGTTTTGAAAAGCTAAGTAAAAACATCATAAGAATTAGTACTTGAATACTTAGATTGTTTTCTTAACTTTCTTAACGGTAAAATCAAAATTAAGTCTGTTATTATCATATTTTAATACGTTAAAATTGTAATATTAATAATAAAATAAATCATTAAGATCGTTAAATCATTAGGATGTACGTAAAATAAATCATTTCTAGTCAGAAAATAAATGTCACTCAAAACTGAAATATTTCAACCCGTTTTGAAAGATTTCATAAGTTTCGTTTATATTTCATTTTCATTTCACTGAAATTTTAGTCAGTAGTATTGACCATCCCTAGTCACAACAACACAACGAAAAAACACTATAAACAAATGACAAATACGGATCGGTCGGTGTTGTCAGTACGTAGAATGTGATTCCGGACAATTTAATACATATTTGAAAAAATAAAATATTTAAATATTAAGTACGTTACATAATACAAGTAAATTTTATTTGCACAAAGCAGATAAAATTTTCTTTTCTTTTTTTTTGTTTATAAAATCTTATTTTCCATTTTTTGACAGTGATGGGAGAAAAAAAGTTTTACGCATAAAAAACAAAATGTAAAGTCGTGTTTAGCATTTTTTCAAAATCGGAGTCAGGATAAATCCTACAAATCACAACTTTATATCATAATCCCAAAGTAAATTATTACTGACGAAACTCATCTCTTTTGGGACGCAACGGCAACACAGCTGAAAAATCCAGTAAAGAGAAATTTAAACAATTATTAAATCGAGACAAACGTAAGAGCGGCAACTTCGCGCGTTGCGCGTCTTAGCCGCATGGAATGGCAACGTCGCGATTTTTGTATACGTACACGACATTTGTCACATACACACACGTAATATTTGCAAAAAATTTGTGTTCATTTATAGGTGATTTCTGAATGAAACAATGTTTGTTTATTAATTTAGCGCAAATGAATACCCGAAAAGAAATAGTTGCACATATATTTAAGTATTAATTCTGTTAATCTACCAAGATAATCTCGACTGTTTTTTGTATGAAAATCGTTCCACCTTAAGCCGAACATGATCAAGTATGGAACCTGACTAAAGCCGAATATGACCTCCATCTAACTTTTAAAACTATCTTGCAATTTGCAAGTCGAATAAATAACATCTAAGCATGTGTAAAATAAATTACCTTTTGATATAATATACTAATTATTTTAATTTGAACATAGGGAAGAAATCTGAATTAGTTTTTTATTTTACCAATTTATCAATATAATTTGTAAGTAACAGACTTTTATTTTAAAGTTTTTAAATAACGAGGATGTGGTCCGTTAATGGACCACATTCATTGTCATTATTACTGATACTGATATGTACTGACATTGTTTCTTGAAATTTTTTCGCGTAGATATATCAAACTAAATACATTCATAATAACAACGTCATTTTATGACATTTTTAAGAAATAATATCAGTTTATTGTCATTATTACTGATATTTTGAGTATTTGAGGATTCCAGTGCGTGATGTGAGGCTATTCTGGTAGAATTCCTAGTCGAATCGTGACGTGACACATAATAAAATGTAAAGGGAAAAGTCCAGCTAAATTCCTTCCATTCTTCTCCAACACCACATCTTGAATTCCTCCAGTCGTTCTTTATCACTTTACTGGGCCAGCATTCACGTTTCGCATCCATACAATGCGGTGTTCCATAATATGTAGGTTTTTATTAGTCGCTTCCAGATTCCCTTGGATATTTATGCTTTAAAAAGAAGTTTTTTGTCGTTAATAGTAATTTTGGCCATTGCTATTCTCGAAATGATAGGCGTAATTGGCTTTGTTGATTAATTTAAAATGAAAATTGCAGTTGCAAATGCTAGTCTGATTCGGTCAGAATAAGTATTCGATAATATATTATTTATAAAGAAGTTTTCTTCAAAATTACTATTTAAAATCATAGGCGATAATTATGAATACTTACTTATTGTGGAATAAATTAGTTTAACGATCAAAATCTATTAAGTACTAATTAGCAGACACTTTATAAGTATAGGAAATGAAAATTCAAATCTGTAATGCAAAAATCTATTACCTACTTATATGTACTGCTGGGGCACTGGCCTTCCTTAAGGTTGGATAAGGAAAATGTTATACCATAAAAATAGGTAAGGAATTTTATGGAGTCCTACATTTTTGGGATGGATATTCTAGCTAGGTGGAGGTTAAAAAAAATACCGTGCAACGTCATGCAATGTAACATGAGTATTATGGAGTTTCCGCGCGCGCAGTGCGCTCGCAAACATTTTAAAATGTATGGAAAATGTTACATTGTATCTTGCGTTGCAAATAATCTGTACCTACCCGGCTTTATATTTTTATTAGTCATAGTCATAGTAGGTACCAATCAATTAAAACACAAACACACAATTGTAAAAAAGGTACTTTATTTGTACAAAATGATTATCACTGCAATAATCGACTATAATACACAACATCACGCGCCCGCCATATTAATTTAGTATTTCTTAACTATTACTATTTACAGGAATTGGCCTTTCGGCTTTCATTCATCAATGTCTTCTTAAAGATCTGCCAAGTTTTGTTTTACTATATCCTGAGGATATAGACACTTTATTGCTATTTTCCTGATTAAGACTCAAACCGGATAAATCTAAGAATAATGGCACGTTTTCTGATCCTTCTGCGATTTCGTCTTTGCCGAAATCTTCTGGCTTCCCTTCACCTTCGATGGCTAATTTCTCGATGTCCTTACTCAACGAGTTATTTTCTGCTGCTTCCACAAACGCATTGGACAGCTCTCCATCAAGTTTGTTCACGTTTCCCGATGCAATATCGTACATGAAGATTTCCCTCTCTTCTGAAGGTTCGTCGCTACTGTGAATAGACAAATTGAAATATATTACAAATGGATTCTATAATTTAAAAAGTAAATAATGTTATACCTATGGTACGAACTCGATGTATTGGAGACATTGGAGTAAGTTTATAGTGGTGGACAAAATTGATACAGTCACGTGCAATGATATGTATATATCGCAGGATAACTAGATAAATCGATTTTTAGCGAAAATCCTAGGGATATTGCGAAAATACGGATAATTAGACAATGGATTTGTTATTTCTCAATCCTACTGAAAAAAGATAGGATGTTTGCGAAAAAACTGGGTGAAAAAATCGCTGGCTATTATGAAATAAGAACACTGATTGGATGGTCGGATCGTCTAAAATAACATCTTCTCTGATTGGTTGATGACTTGACGTTTCAAATGTCAATCTATTCTCTCACGTGTAGTAAACTTTCTGACCCAATCAGAATAAGAGATAGTAAGCAAGCAAAAATTAAGCCAATCAGAATAAAGAACATCCAATGTTACTAAAGCAACCCGTATTTTTGCAAAAACCCTATCTTTTTCAGTAATATTGAGAAATGTGTACTATTGTCTATTTATCCGTGTTTTTGCAATATCCCTAGGATTTCTGCGAAAATTCTATTTATCAAATTATCCTACGACATAATACATGGACAGATTTGCAAATATATGTACCCATTTAATATTTCAAAATTAAATATCTCATGTTGTAAGTATTCAGAATTATGTATTATTCAAACTGTGTCAAAATTAGGTACTTAGACGTTTTTTCCAAAGTAAAGTAGGGTAACCTGTACTAATCTTGGCACGCCCCCAGTCATTGGCACTCTGACATTTAAACGCAATTATTAAGGAATTTTCATGGAAATACAATGCGTCTTACATTCTCAACAAGCAAAATCTAACATTTTATAACATATTAGATTTTTCTACCAGATTATTACGGCAATACAGTACTGAAAAAAAGAGCGCGGAATTTTTTATTGTCTTTTCACGGAAATTTTAACAGATTTGGTACGAAAGAGGTAAACAAAAATTATTAGGTATTAATTTGTTGTTATTATACTTTTTACTATTAAAAAGAGTAATATTTATTTATAGTTGATATGTTTATAAGTGATATTACACTTTTTATTTATAGTTATATTTATTTTGTGATCATAACATTAATTAATTAGTGTGCCAACTATTAGTAAAAAGCTTATATGGAAGTATAATGATTGGCACCTATGCCAATCATAGTATTTTGAAAGGGATTATTATGGCAAGCCTTATAATTTGTGTCTTGTAATTGTGTATCTTTAAATTCCTTGTGGCCCAATTGTGGTCAACTGTGGCCGCTGAACCGTTTGTAGCCGCTAATAACCATGTCACCACTCACCTGATAGTGATCAATTTTGGCCACTGATCTGTTCTAATTGTGGCCATTGAACCAAATGTGGTCACTAGCCCCAATGTGGCCATTGACCCAAATGTGGCCACTGATCCAAACGTGGCCGCAGAGCCAAATGTTTTCACTGATCCTAATGTGGCCACTGACCCAAATTTGGCTACTTCTCCAAATGTGGCCATTGACCCAAATATGGCACTTATCAAATGTGGCCACTGATCCTATTGTGACAATTGATCCAGATGTGGCCATTGACCCAAATGTGGCCCTTACCCAAATTTGGCCACGAATTTAAATATGGCAATTGATCCAAATCAAATTAACTCTAGAGAAAACAACAAAAACAAAAAATTAACTAAAAGAGATAGTGTGGTTAAGTGCCAATCATTGTACCTTATGGCTGCCAATGATTGTACTAAGAGTGCCAATGACTGTACTTTTGGCCGATTTTAGACATTTTCTCATTTATTGTTAAAAAATAGTTTTTTACGTACAAAATGTTTTGTGAATTAAAAAAAATATACATTAAAGAATTATTTTTAAATATTAAATATTGTCTAAGTATGTTATAGAAATAATAATAACCAAATGTAGGTCAGGTTTTTCTTGTGCCAATCATTATACAGTTTATTTACAAAATGTGTACCATTTTTGAAGATTGTCACTTAAATGTAAACATCCCGTTGTAAGTTAGTTTCTTTTTTCGGCATTAGTTTGATTTTTGCACATTTGTTTGTTTTTGGGCATTTGTTTGTTTTTCGACATTTGTTTGTTTTTACGACATTAGTTTGTTTTTTCGACATTAGTTTGTTTTTTAGACATTTGCAACGGTATATTTTACATAAAAATGACAAAATTCAAAATTGGTACACACTTTGTCAGAATAGTCAAAACCGCTGCAGTTTTGTATTGTATACATATGTGGTCTAAGGTGTTGCATGCTTGCCCAGCAAATGCCTATTCACTCTCGCCTTGAAGAGGCCAAGGTTGTAGGAATAGTGGAACACATAAACAGGCAGCGCATTCCATTCTTTAGCGGTATGTATAAGAAATGTATAACCGTTGGAATGTCAACGACATAGGGGTTATAAGCTAACCTGCGTCTGATACCCCGATGGTGGAAAGTGGCTGGAGGAACTTTGCGGCGGTGACTGAGGCTATGAAGTTCCGCCGTGGCCAATGCTGAGTTTCCAATGAGTTTCCTGGCACGGTTTTCAATCGATGCCAGAAGCTCTAGCTGATACTTAGCAGAACGATCCCACAGGTGACAGAAGTACTCCATAGACGGCCGAATATGCGCTTTATATAAAAGAGACAGCTGATTCGCAGAGAAGTATCGCCTAGTCTTAGAGAGGACGCTCTGTCTCTTTGCAGCACACTTCACAATGGAGTCGATATTCTCGCCAAAGTTTAGGTTGGAAGATAGGTTCATGCCAAGAAGTTATAAGACTTTCGGTAATCGGTAAGAATAGACCCTAAAGTCGGAGTCAGTTTGAAGGGACTCCGTTTTGCAGTGAATAAAAAAGCCTGTGTTTTAGTGGTTAAAACTGACAAGATTGGCGTTGCCCCAATCTGAGATAGCCTGAAGTGCCAGATTCGTATGCTCGACAAGGGACTCTCGGCAAGACTGGATTTCATCACTGGTAGCCTTTGCAGTTGAGAAATATCTGCTGGTCAAAGTGGTGTAATCTGTATACCCAATGGTATCAGACTTCGGGGAACTGGGTGATGGTTCCAACTAGAGAGACTGATCACCCGTCCGGCCTTGCTGGTGTCCCCTCTCCAAATACAATAAATAATAATAATGGTATCAGACACCAGAAGGTCGTTATTGTGCAAAAGGAACAGTGTGTGGATACATTGTTATGAAATTGTCACATATACATAAATATGACTTTGCACATGTGTACTTTTCACTAATACTGGGCCAATTGAATAAAGAAAAGCATTAACTTTTGCTTCTATTATTTGAAGTGAAAGTCGTATTTGATTATTACTGAATGTATTATCAAATACGAAGCATCCACTTCAAATAATGCTTGGTACTTGATGTATAATGACTGAATTATTCATCAAATACGAAGTATTCACTTCAAATAATAGAAGCTAAAGGTACTTTATTCAATGGCTCATTGTCCTGTATACTTTACTTTAAAAAGAAACGTATACTTAATTTTGATGCAGTTTGAAGAATACATATTAATTCAGAATTTTTTGAAAAATCAAATGGGTCTATATATTTGCATACCTGTCCTGTATACATATCATTGCACGTGACTGTACCTATGGCGATAGTTAATAGCAGATTGTCCTAATTTTTACCAAAAGATAGTAGGAACCTATATTATGTTTAATATAACTAAATACTTTACCCCGTCACGAGTAAGATGACTGATTGTAAATCTGTGGCTGTTTTCTTTTCGACATCCAGCCATTTCTGAAAGTTATCTTTGGTCGGTTTCTTCAGTAAATCCTGTAAGCTATCTCCAGCGACAAACTTAATTCCTTTCAGTGTGGTACCTGCGGCTCTTTCGGATCTTGGGTGATCTCCACTTATCGCTTCAGTTTCTACAGGTGCTAATACTACAACTGAAGTGACTTTTCTACCTTTCAATATGTCCGGGAGAGGGAATTGGTTACCGCTCACTTTCAGTGGTAAGTATCTGTTATATTTTTTGTCATTTAAAGCTACAGGATCTACTTGTGTAGCGTCATCTTTAACGTACTCTTTAGCGATGTTCTGACCTTCCGCAGTCTTAGGATCAAAATGTACCACTTTCATTTCTACTGCCTGTTTGCTTGTCGTGGGAGGAACAGCGTAAGTAGCTACGTTTTCCGACGCTGCTATTTCCTGATCATCTTCTACATCTTCGTCAATTCTAGATTCAATACTATCACCATTGGGTTTAACAACAATGGGTCTATGTTCACTAGCTGCTATCTGTTGAGCTCCACCTGCACTGAAAAAGTTGGCCAACTGATCCGGAGGTAGCGACTCTAACGGCGTTTCTCCTACTTTGTCATAGTCTAAGACACTGATGTCGGCGTTATCCAAGATGCCTGAAGATAGCAATTGTTGACGCAGATCATCAGGCACTTCATCGGGAAGTTCTATGGCAGGTCTTTTCTTTTTCTCCTCTTTCTTAGTTTCAGGTGTAGAGCTAATGGAATTTAGTGTAGAAGAAACATATTTTTGAGTAGTAGGTGTGATATCAACTGTCCGGGAAGTAGACTGATAATATTTAGGCGAAGGAGTGCTGCTCACTGAGTATTGTTGTTGCTCGTGTCTTTGATAAGTCTGAGAATACTGCGACCTAGGAGTAGAGGCTTGAATTTGTTGTTGGTTGTAATTTCTTAATTGATTATATTCATGTTCATATTGTTTATTTTGTTGTTGCTGCTGCTTTTGTTGTTGTTGGGCTATAATCAATTGGTTCTGAAGACGTTGTATTTCCTGTTGCTGTTTTTGTACATTTTCGGCTAGTTGCAATCTGACTTGTTCTTGTTCAGCATCAATATATTGCTGTTGTTGTTGTTGTTGCTGTTGATGTAATTGTTGTTGTTGATGTTGATGCAGTTCTTGTTGTTGCTGCTGTTGCTGCTTCTGTTGTTGTTGCTGCTGCTGCTGATGTTGCTGTTGTTGTTGTTGGTGGAATTGTTGCTGTTGTTGTTGGTGGAGCTGTTGCTGTTGTTGTTGTTGATATTGCGGTTGTTGGAATTGTTGATTTTGTTTTTGTTGTTCCTGCTTTTGTTGTTGTTGTTGATATTTATGATATTTTGCTTCAGGACTAGGAGAAGGAGAAGTTTGAAGGGATTCACTGAAACCATTATAGTTTGGCTGAGAGTTCGGTCCATTGACTGTTATGTGCTGTTCATATTTAGGGATAGCGGCAACTAGTTCACCACCATTTGGTACAAACTGCCCAACATTCTGTTGGTGATGAATGTTAGACTGATCTTGGAAGTTGCTCGGTCTTTCCGATGGTCCAAATGATTGTTGGAATTGTGGCCTTTCTGAAGTAAATGTTGGTTGATGGAAGAACTTTTGTTGTTCAGGAGTTTGTGATGGCTGTGGGTGGAAGTTAAACAGAGTAGGCGCTGACGGTTGGGGTAGGAATTGAGTTTGGGGGATGGGAGAAGGCGATGGAGAAACTGAGATAGGGTTGTTGAAGGAATGTTGGCTATGAGGTTGAACTTGTACAGATGGACGAGCGAGCGGCAACAGCGGTTGTGGGCCTTGGTGAAAACTAAATTGTTGTTGAGGTTGTTGTTGTAGGAAAGGTGGGCGATTATTTTCTATTTGCGGTGGCGATGGTTTAAGATTAAAGAAGGGAGAACGGCTAGGAGCGACGGAAAAGGCTGGTTTATTAGGAGCGTTTTCCGTAAAATGTAGAGGTGGTCTCTGTTGTGGTAATTGTTGATTCACCGGAATTATAGGGGATTGGTCTTGGAACTGGGTAGGAGCAGGACTTGGGCTGGGACGAGAACCAAAGTTGAAATTCTGGGGTAGTCTACTTGGAATTTGCTGATCCTTAGCAGGTTCAATTTGATCAGTGGTTATAGTGTGATAGTTTTCTTGTAAATATTTAGCTTCATCAAAGAATTGTTTCTGTTGAGGGTGAGTTTGATGGAATGGCCTTTGAGGTCCTGTGTGGAAACTGGTTCTAGGTGGTGGTCCATTGAAATGAGGTCGAGGAGCAAAGGTCGGAGGACTGTTTGGTCGGGGATGGAAAGATGGAGGGCCACTAGGTCTCGGGAATGGTCCAGGGAATGGTGCGCTTGAAGGTCCAGGGAATGGTATGCTTGAAGGTCCAGGATTGGAAAAGTGCGAGGGTGGGCTTGGGGGGCCGTTAGCAAATGAGGGATGAGAGCTGGGCGGAGAGCTTGGAGATGGCAAGGGGCCAGATCCAAAAGAGTTTTGTCGAGAAATGTGTCCTTGAGCTCTGAACGGAGCTACAGATGGTCCTTGTCTTGGTAGTTGTTGCTCATTTGCAAGATATGGCGATTGGAACTGAATTCTACTTTGGGCCTGAGGAGGTCCAGGTCTATAAGTCTGACTTGATTGATGACCAGCTAATGGGCGCTGTTCGTTATGTTGTGGTGGTTTAGGGGAAACAGAGCGCTCCAAAGGAGGATGATTGGAAGGTTGGTTAGGAAAAGCAATTGCAGGTTGCGGTGCAGTTTCTTCATGACCTTCAGTATTTCCTTCACGTCGATCACTGTAGTGACGGCCTTCACTTCCAAAAGTAACTTTCACACTGCTATCGCTGTGATAGACTTCAGATTCTGGTTTAATAATTGCTCTTAGAGTTGTAGTTTGTGTTGGCAAGTAAATGGGTTCAGGAGTGACTGTGACGTAATCGTGTTGATGTTCATCTTCGTCGTTAGATGGCGGTGTGATTGCTGGGATTGGTTTCTCATAAATAACCTTATCTTTTGAGTGAGGGTCTTTGCTGTATTTTACGTAGAAAACTTGAACAGGTTCTTTCTTTTTCTTGGGGATCAGTTGCGGGGGCGGTGCAGGTAACGTTTCATTCGATTCTTTAATGATAATTTCAATAATCGGTTCAGGTGCTTCGTAGTAATGAGGATGTGGTTCTTGACTGTATAGAGGTGCAGTGGGTAAAGTGCCGAAAGGCGGCCCGTAGGAACCTTCAGAAGAGTCCACGTTCAGGATTTTTGGCTGGGCGTATATTTGATTTTGGTTTACGACTGCATCATCTAAGCTGTCGAGACTCGGATCGTATAGAGGATCTTTTTGCGAGTACTGTACGACCGGTTCCATTTGAACAGCGTATGATGGGAGCTTGCCACCCTTGGGATTTGCATTAGAGATTCTTCTGCTGCTGGACAGCGATCTGAAGTGTGACACCCGCGAATGGGGAAGCACCAATGAGTACTGGAGGTTCTGCGGAGTTCGTATGTTGTCCAGTTGTCGTTTCGGTTTCGTTTTTGCTGTGGCATTTTTGGCGTGCGCTAGACTGAGCACAGCCAAGGCTGTGACCTGGAACAACAGAGAAAAACAAAATTAGAATTAAGAAAACGTAGTAGAGATTATACAGTTTAAAATACCACTTTTTTATCATTATGCTATGAAGTTGAAAAAGAAAAGGGATGTAAAACATATTTTAGCTCGTTGCTTATAATATTCTAGCATTAGAGAATACTACAACACTAACATCAAACACCACCATACGTGGACTTTACATAACTTTCCATAAACCAATCATATGTATTGCATTTCCATATCATAATGATGGTTTTGCTTATGCAACTATCTTGCACGGACAGTATTTGACTATTTAAGAAGGGAAAGTGCTTTATCGTGGAAAGTACTAAGTGTGCAAGGTAATGTTTGCATACATGCTTTGTGTCGCGCATGCACCAGCCCAGGCACTTCGTATTGCTAATGCACAAGCTGTAGCGATATACCGTAAAATCATTCAGAACGATATCCACGTGTCAAATGAAAAAGTTAAATACTAATTGAATAGTGCTGTGTTACTCTCGAATTAGGTATAATAGGTAGGTAGGTTTTTTTATGAACGACGGGGATACTACTAGCCTTCATCATACCTGATGTTAAGTATTGATAAGGCTGAAGATGGAAGCGAGCCTCTCCCGGAATCCACAATCACTGAGGTACTGGCTATCTTATCTCTAACTGCCGGAACAAAACAATACTGAATACATTGTTGTTATGGCGTCAAACTTAGATAAGATGGTGGTAGCTAGCCCCGCCTGGCTAGCTACCACCATCTTATCTAAGTTAACTAACAACAAGTTCTACCACCAACCAAACCAAATACAATATGTACCCCCGTTGGGAATCGAACCGTTGTGCCACTAGACCACAGACGAAGTAAGCAAGCGCGTTCCATCCTAGATCGCATCATCGCTTACCATCAGGCGAGATACCGAAAAAAAAAAACTGCTGGCGCATCAAGGATTTAATTGCTCAAAGGACATTAGATCTATTTCGTAGTAGGTAATTAATATAGAATGTTAAGAGAAACATAGAATGACAAAAAAGAGAAGAATGATATCCCAAATAGAATTTGGATATATAATGATGATGATTTATGTAATATTAAGAATTATCTAAGTATTGTTTTTGGCTATAATTATTTTGTCAGAGTTGATAAAATAGGGACGTCTAAGAACACACCGAGTCGGTCTACACTGTAGACACCAAATTTTAATTTTTTTTTTAAAACCGCTATTCACTTTCAACTTGGGGCCTCGGCTAAAGGAAATTTCGTCTGACCAGCCAAGCGGCATTCCAATAAAAATAAAAGTAGAACGTCCCACACGTGCAGGTATTCCACCGGTGCGGTGTCTCGGCTGCCCCGCATTGCCCTTTCGCCCCGAATCGAAATTCGAAGAGTCCGAATAGGTGGCCATTAAAAAATTAAACATGGAAACCTTTTTGCTGTCAACTTAGAACAATTTATTGGAATGGCAATATTTTAAGTGTTCTATGTTTAAAAAATATATTTTTCACGCCTCTTGCTGGAAAATTTGGTCATTATAGTGGTCCAGAGAAAGAGAGAGAGAGAAAGAGTAACATTTGATTTCAATCCCTAGGGCAAATTTGAATATGAAACTGACTGCGACCTCTTTAGTGCAGGTTCATTTGCCATTATGATTTTTTTGTGGCAATAGAGATTGCCTGTTTTGCCAAGCCGCTATGTTGATACCCCAAAAAACATTAAATAAAGTTACTCGTTCGCGCCTTCTTGAAAAACAGGGGTACCATCATAGCGGCACAGAAAATATACGAGTTTCATCGTATATTTTCAGTGCAAACGCACTTTAATGTGTTCAAACTTTTTGGTGAACAGAATGAAAAAAAGTTGATGGCGCGAAATATCGTATAGACATATATCCAGAAATGTACAAATTGTACTTTTAATTTTTAATAAAATAATTGTTTAACATTATAATTATAATGGATTACATATTTTATTTTCTCGCAATCGTAGTGAAAAGTACAAATACACGGCGTAAGAAACCTATTGTAACTCGGTTTCTATTACCCCATAAGGTCACTTTAGCCCCTTTTATAACAATTTACTACTTATTTGTTTTTTTTTTTAATAATGTGTCTAATTTGACGCATTAACTTTTTAGATAGCGACATAAAAATATGAATACATACATTCTTGAAAAATTTTAAGTTCATATTTTTGTTGTAAAGATACATTGTAAGATGATATTTGGTTGCAAAATATTTCTTAAACTGAGAATGCATTACTTAGTGAATGTTAAGCAATGACACTTCATGTTTTCAACAGTTAACCTGTCATAAAAGACTCACTTGCAAAATCAAAAGTATAAGTAGTTCTTATTCTTGGTCCTTAATACCATTAAAGACAATGACAGTGATAGGTACTTTATAAACAATAAAAATGTTAAACAGTAACTTTATTTGGGAGAGAAGTCATAAATATGCTACAATTATTGTCACAGTAGACAGAACCCATTCGATAAACAGTAGGTGCTAATCACAGAACACAGAAAGTCTTTTTTCCTAATCTACTAAGTTACAAAAAATATATTAGAAAAGGAATTACACATAAATATAGCGGTCCAAACTGTTAATTATCACAGCATTTGTAAGCAAATAACTAGTTAATGACTTTTGAATTTTTGCATTTTTCAATGCTATTTTTATACTTATGATAAATTTTAAATAGAAAAATATTCAAATTCAATATCATAAATGATTGGCTGTTGCATCTTAATCGATCGTTTAACATCTGAAAAGATGTTTCTTTCGAATACAAGGATATTCCTAGCATTAATGTGACAACGCTGGCCTACAGCGTATTAAAAATATAAAAAAGTATTGGAGAATTTCGACGGTTGTCGATAAGTCTCGGTAGCTCAGTGGTTTCGAGGGTTTCGCACAAACCTCATCCACAATGAAGAACTTTGTGGTCGAGTGAGAGCTGCAAGAGGCGAAACACACGTCCATGATGTCGCCTTATCGAGGTACAAGGTTTTAATCTGGTCAGGTTTTCAAACAACTTATAAATACAACTACTAGCGGTCGCCTGCGATCTCACCCGCGTGTTTCCCGTTTCCTTGGGAATATCGGGATAAAAAGTAGCCTATGTAGTCCGCTACTTGAAGTTCCTACATACCAAATTTCCTTGAGTAGTTTTTGTAAGAGTAACAAACAAATAAAGAAACAAACAAAGTTACATACTTTCGCATTTATATTATTAGTAGAAGTTTTATAAATTGACACGTTGGCCGCATACCTATAAAAAAAAGAACTCCAGCGACACTAGAGCAAAGGGGCTAAATACCAACATAAAACTACCAAGGACTTCAAAAATTCAACATAAGCCCTGGGGGGCTATCGCGTAAAAAATCTGGGTATGGATATGGGCTTCATTTGACAGTTGAAGCTCATAAAATTACCATATATGGTCATTTAACTGTCAAATGAAGCCCATGTCCATATCCATATTGTTTACGCGATAGCCCCCCTGGATTGTATCCATAAAGTTATAAGTTATACCCTCGGTAAGTAGTAAAAGATGATTAATGGCCAACAGTTTAATTTCAGACATCAAAGCAATTCTTTATCTGAGAAATCAGCAATAATTTCTTGTTAATGCAAAGTTATTTATCCAATGAACGCTTTTTGCGTGAGAATTTAAAGTAGCAATAAATGTTTGTTCGAAACAATGCAAATAGGTACGTCTTGAAATACTGATTTGCGTATCACGTGAATTGTAATTTTCTTTTCTCGTTGCGCAACTGCGAGAAAGATATTAATTTTCTACCAATTGGTTAGTTTATCATCTACTTTTGCAGTTAACGACACTGCATTAGATAGTAAAATGTATTTAAAGGCCTACTAGACAATGGAAAAGAAAATACAAAACTGTTAGAGTCATTGTTCAACTTTTCGATTTAGATTCTTTTTAATATTAGGAATATTTTGATTCGGAAGATATATTGTCTGAAGTGCCATTGTATCTTGCGGCTTTAGTATTAATAGAATAGAAGCATGCCGTTTACGAAACGAATGATGCATTTCGAAAAGTGAGGTAACTCTATTGTGATTTTTTTTCTCACGATGAAGAAGATAGAGTTAGTTTCATGTTCATTTCGTCTGAATCGACTTTTGACTTTGCAGTGGGAAAAGTTATGGTCAATGGTAAAGCGAAGCATAATGGTAACTATATTAGGTAGGTATTATGTTAGAAAAAGTTATTTTTAATGAAAAACGGGGAGACTCTTGGCCTTCATCATAACTAATGTTAAGTATTGTTAAGGCTGAAGATAGAAGCGAATCTCTCCCGGAATTCCCAAACACTGCGGAACTTACTATTTTATCTCTAACTGCCGGAACATAATAATGCTGAAAACATTGTTTTTATGGCCTCAGACTTAGATGAGATGGAGGAAGCTAGCCAGGCGGACTTACAACGAGTCCTACCACCAATCAAACCGAATACAATAATGTACCCCCGTTGGGAATCAAACCCAGGGGGTCAAAGCACATAAATTATTAGGTTTTTATCTAATAGTCTCTTTTTCTGATCCATCACGTCGTGACATTGTCCAATCCAAAAGCTAATCAATAATACCTACCTACGTCTATGAGACATTATAAAAAAAAACAATCTTACAAAACCTATGTCTGTCGTACTGATTGGCTGTACAAAAAAGTTACGATGACCGTTATTATAAAGGTGTCGACTCGTTACGGTTTTATGTCTTGTTTTTTATTCGTATTAGTCTCACGATGTGGTCATCTGTTAATGGTGAGGTACACCCGTGGTGATACAATTCTTTAATGACCATAGAAAATAGATATTAAATGAACGATTGGTTATGGTTAAGCCAAAGATAATCCTCTTTTGTCATGTGGACAGTGAGAAATGAGATCAAATTAGAATTAAGTTAATAAAGCATGATAGGTATTCGAATACTGGTTTCGATAGAACTGATTGCTACTAACTTATATCTAAGGATAAAATTTTAACAACCGCATCTTAATTTTTTTTGTTTGGGTTTTGAATTAGTTTCCTTTGGTGTTTTGTTTTTTTTTTAAATTTGTGGTGGCAATAAGAGCAAGCTTTTACGAATGTAGCTATGAGATTCCGCAATGGGTTAAAAACTTCTGGGGTTTTAAGATGTTTTATTTTTTATAACATTAAATCTTAAATTATTTTAATCGTGTTGCGTTTATTCTAAGATTTTGTATTTGAATGATCAATAAACTACTTAACTATAACTGAATCTAAAAGTTTTTGATAGAATCAGGCATTACTTGGCGGAAATACACATCTAACCGTGAATCGCAAAATATCTCGCCTAATTCCGCAAAATGAAACGTCCACCCGTCCCCCGAAAATAAATGCAAATGTATTTTGCGGGCGGGCGGGCATTGCATGTGTTTTTAACCGACTTAAAAAAGGAGTAGGTTATCAATTTGTGCGTTTGTTTTTTTTATGTTTGTTACTTCAGCACTTGGTCATTTATGAACCCGTTTTGAATAATTATTCTTTTGTTCGAAAGGGTATACTTTCAAGTGGGTCCCATTGTCGTCAAGACAGGATCTGATGATGGGATCCTGGAGAAGTTCAGGGAACTCTTCAAATGTTATAGGCACACCTACATCGATTTCGGTGTTTTCTTAAGTAGCTCGTGCAGTTGCTTCCATAAAGCAGTGGTAAGATAAAGCACCATTTGGTGGAGTGGACCGGATGATGAAGACCACACGGGTCTATTAAATACTAATTACCTCAATACTCGGTCATTTATGAACCGATTTGAATGATTTTTTTTTTGTTTGAAAGGGTGAACTTTCGTCAAGACAGGATCTGATCTGGAGAAATCAAGGGAACTCTTCAAATGTCATAAAGTACCAAAAAGTATATTTTGAAGACGGTTTCTATTGTAATTATGGGGTTATATTATTTGGATTTTTTTGGTTTCCATTTTTTTACTCTCCATTTTGAAGTCTGTTTTTTAATTTTTTTTTTTTGTTGAATTATGTTAGTTATTTTTCGATTCATGCTACCTTCTTCTTCTTCTTATCGTATGAGGATTCGTAGGCTGAGAGCCTACCATCAACTGTAATGCGATTCATTTAAGGTTATTTTCAGGTAGTAAGAGTGAGACGCCGCTACACGCGCCGTATGGCAGCATCCCACTTTCACAACCTAAAAAGAATCGCAGAAAGTTGATGGTGGATGGTGGATGATGGATGGTAAGGCAAGGCCTATAAAAATACTGAAATGCGCACAAAACAACAATTTGTTGAGCACTTAGCTTGTTTAGATGACATCGTAGTTTTTTGGTTGCTCTATTTATGATATTCCTTTTTTAGAGTGCAACACCAACATGTCATTATCATGAAGCGTCCATTACACTATGTTCCGTATATTCAGCCAGCATTGCACCATTGTTATCAAAACAATTGACAACTTTTCTCTCTAATCGCGACGTTTAGTTGCATAAACGCTTCCTCTATGCAACTGCTGCGCGTACGCAGTTAACCCTGCGTTCACACGGAAACATGCAAATTCGATTTTTGCAGGATCATTTTTAGTCCCAATATAATTTATATGAAAACCTTTTAAGATTCAACATAACTTGACATCCGAATCATCCGATTTTGTGACCTCGATCGGATTCGGTCGTCCGGTAAAATACCGGTTCTGGATCAGCGGCAATAGCACCACATGGCACTTTCATACATGCGTTCACACGGAGATCCGTTTTACCGGAAATGATTTTTGCAAAACCGAATCTCAACCGAATGCCGTTTGAACAGCATTTTAGCTGAGGCAGGGTCCTGTTTGACCCGGCCACACTTTTTGTCTGGTTTATTATTGTTTTATAACTGCATGTTTTGTTTTTTTTACTTATAATAATTTTGTTAGTGTCTTGTGTTGTGCCAAAAAAAAACATTTTCTTTCAGAACATAGTATTCAGTTCTGTCGGATCCTGCAAAAATCGGATCCGGATCGTTTCCGTGTGAACGTAGCGTAACCAGTAACAAAAGCCGTCTCATTACAGTTTGAAGTGGCGAACACGCGAATCGGTCTGCAATTTAGATGGCGTGGGAACTGCTGGTAGACAGGCACAGGTAGATGACACTGGTAGCCGTGTGGAAATAGTTAATGTTTATTATGTAAAGAAATAATTAGGAGTATCGCTAACAAGATTGATAGCCCAGTCATTGGGGTGATTACCAACAAGGGGCCCTTGTTGGTACCCAATTGAAGTACGGCGGTGAGAGAGCAGGAAAAAAAGGTCTGACCGGCCCGTGGCAAATCCTACTGCAACAAGTGGATTAGACTGTTGTTATTAGATGAGATTTGACGACCTGTTTCCGCAGGGATACTTAACCCGCCTTCTGCGCCAGAGATCCCGGGTTTGATCCCCGGACAAGACAAATATTTGTGTGCATGAACATATTTATTTGTCTGGGTGTTAAATATGTATATATTATGTATGTATTTAAAAAAAATATATATATATAACTAAGTAAATCTAGTATCCTTAACACAAGTTCTTCATGAAACTTAACGTGGGCTAGATAATTAGTGTGTTTGTTCGCAATTATTTATTTATTAGATCCCCACCTCGGACAAATATTTATGTGTAAAACATTTCTGTTAATTCCGTCTATGTCTATACATGTTGGATGCTGTTATTATTTTACACCCTTTAAACCCGATATTTGGACCCAACTTTTCGACCTACATTCTCATTTGGACCCACATTTTGCTGGTTTCCAGTTTCACACCACTATAAACAAATATTTAAAAGTACGGTCAGTAAAAAAATTAAGCGCACGTATAAAAAATGTTAAAAGAGACATCAATTACATTAAATAAAAAATAAAAAACCCTTGTAAAATAATCAAACCCTAACCTTTGAACAGAAGGCAAGTAAACCTCTCCGCCGTTTTGTTCGTCGCAGTTTATTAGCAAGGAGCGAATTAATGTTTACATTACCGGATGAACATGTATTTCTGCAATCGCATCAGGCCGTGGGAAGGCCTGTGGTGGTTGTAGGGTTGCCGCATCCTATAATAAAGTGCCCTATTGTCCCGCAGCGCAGCTTCCGCCCGCGATTTTCACCCGCAGCGCAGCTTCCGCCCGCGGTTCCCTTTCCCGTGGGAATATCGGGATAAAAGTAGCCTATGTCACTTTCCGTCCTTTAACATAACTAACTAACTCTATGCCAAAAATCAATTCGATTGGTGGCTTAGTGACGGAAGGACCAATAAACACACTTTCGCATTTATAACATTAGTTACGATTGTAATAACATAATGTTATTGAAGTGTTCCTTAAAAATAAAAATAATAAAAATTCAACAGAACAAAACATAATAATTGAAGAAATTTAATGTAGTTATATACCTAATTGCTTTTCATTTATAAAACGACTTTTCCGGATTTTTAATGCACAGTTTATTCACACGAGTTTACATTTAATATACCTTGTATTTTATGTCACCTGACCCTGACACGGAAAATTATTGAAACGTCGGGAAACCCCAACAACCATAAAACACCGAAAATTAAGTCTAAACTCGTGTGAATTAACTCTGCATTAAAAATCCGGAAAAGTTATTATATTTAAACGAACAGTGCATGCCAAAATTTAACAAACTTGTAGAAAATTGCCAATCTACTATATTTTTATGGTATAATAAATAGGTATATATTGGTCAAAGCAAAGTTGACAACCCTAGGTGTAAGGGAAGCAGGGCAGTGGGTGTTGATGTTACCGTTATTATTGTCATTGTGGGAAGTGTTCCGATTTGGGTGGACCGTTTGTGTTGCAAAATGTGGCCGAGTGGGCCCCGGCGATGAGATAACTGTGGTAAAAATTTGAATGTGCTAAAAGTATTTATTTACGATATTGCAAGTTCATACTTCAAGCATAATTTGACCCACAGGATCAAATTATATTTAAAGGAATAAAAAACACGAGATCATCCGTAGGTGTAACGGAGAGCTCGTTTACGTCTCATTTTTGCAGTCGTTAGCACCCGTCAATGTGTATAGGAACGGCATTGTAGGCCATGGCCTGTCCTTCTTGTGCCAAGACAGAGGGGAACATTACAATGGCTGGTTGACTGACTGATAAGGCATGAAAGTGTGTGCAATTATAAAAACAAAGCATTTATTTATTTATTTCCAATTTATAATGGAAGTTTTGCATTTCCATTTATTTTTCGGTGCAACTTGCATCTTTATTTGGTAAGCCAGAAATGTTTGTTTTCATAGACATAGTTAGATATTAAAGACTTCTTCTTCATGCTTGACTCCTGATGGAATCAAATACAAGATGTATGCTTAACCTTAAAAAAATTAGATAAAACTACGAGTATCAGCATCCAAAGCTAGTCGATAATTATTCAGATTTGGGTCAGTTACGCCACTATTACGATCGCACATGTAAATATGACTTCAGATGAAATAATAAAAGTGAGCGCAAAGTGCATTCACTTTTGCTGCGCCGCCTGGGCGGTCTAAGAGACTGGCAGTGTTAAGTAATAAATATAAGTGATTGACACGGATTTTAATCCAAGATAAATAAAAGTACTTAGTAGGTTATTCTATAGCATCTATAGTGAATAATCATGATCCTCGACCTTTTTTTAAAGTTTTAACTGCTAACGGGAGGTGCTCGGTGTAGTGGTTAGAGCTTTTGGACTGCAAATGTAGCAGGTAAGCAACTTGTTTGACTTGTCACGGGATGGGTGGCGGTGACGGATCATCTGGAGCTTCGAAAAAGAGGAAAAGAGCTTTACAGGCTTCATTGTTGTCGTCAATACCCACCACTGAGCACACTAAGAAAGGACAGCTTTTCATGGTCCAGGGCACAAAGTAACAATTCAAAAACGATAACGAAGTTCGAAAAGAATTAAATTTATAGGATAGGCGGATTGGCATAAGCCGCGCGCATAAATCACGTGGTCTTTCCACATGTTAATTGGCGAATATAGACAATAACGAATCGAATTATCGTTTCGCTATATAACGATGTTACTTTGTCTACGGGCCCTGGATATATTTGCAGTCTTAAACACTCACCAACCCGCATTGGGCCTGGATGGGTCATGGCCCATTCTTCAATTCCATCCATGAGAAAAGCGTGTGACCCAGCAGAAGGGACATAAAAAAACAAGAATGGAGTAAAATTAACTGTTGTTAAAAAAATAATAACCTCGTATCCAGAAATAGTATTTTGCTTACCAAATAGTTGATTTGACTGTTACTTGGTGAGCATTAAGCTATTTTGGTGGGTAAGGTAAGGTTAGTATGATGTACAGTAAAAAAAATACAAGTATAATAAAGTAATACAGTATGTGGGAGTACGATCTACATAAAATACCCAAGACACATATTTACCACTAACTTCCTAAATTTTGGTTGGGGTTTTTGATCTTACTAATTGCTTCTTAGAATTAAACTGAAACTATTAGAGAATCCTCACAAACTTGACACAGTTTCAGCGATTTAAACCACAGATCCAAGGATGGGATACTTACACAACCGAAAGCGAAAATTGGGTTTGTGTTCCGATAAACATCTTGATTCACATAAAACTCGGATTTAACAAGTATAAGAATGGTATTTCCCACAGTAAAATGAATAGCTACAAGACTCAATACAAAATTAATTCAGCCAGTAACAATAGTATTATCCAATTTGTTGAACTTGTTAATTGATGTTAATTAGTAAGACGATACCCTAATACTTTTATCGAGTGGTAATAACATAATTAATGATTTATGTTACATCTAATAAAAAGTTATAATTAAGGTTATACGGTGGAAAAGATGGTAAATATAATAAAATATTACACAACTAATAATTGTGCCATTTAAATACTATCCTAGTAAACTAAAACTCTCCGAAACTACCTAACGGATTTGAATGAAATTTGGTAGCCTGGTTATGAACATAGCATACTTTTTATCCCGATATTCCCACGGGAACGGGAACCAAGCGGGTGAAACCGCGAGCGGCCGCTCTAGTATTTCAATAAAACAAAAAGAATTCAGCTTTTATATGGAAATAAAACAACTTTTGCGAAGTAATTGTGCGATTTACTTATCCGAAATATATATTTGGTACTAGGTATAGTATTTCGGTTTATTTTGGTTTCCCGACGTTTCGGCACCTTTTCAGTTGCCGTGGTCACGGGTTGACTACCTACTTATAAGTCTACCTTCACAAAGTTAATTTATTATGCGTTCGGATACGGTTAGATAATTACTAATTAAAAGTTAATAACTTTTACCATGGCAACAATTATTGAGTTTAATATTTTGATTGTTTGCGATTTAAATTATTTATTATTAACAATTTTTATTTATTGAAAATAATGTTATATTATAGTAGTATATAGTAATTAATATTAAACAAGAAAATATACAAAAAAAAGCAACTTGCCTCATGTCGCCCTGACGGGATTCGAACCCGCATTCTTGGGATTCCGGCCCAATGCACTAACTATTAATGCACAATAATTGATAATCGACGAATAAATTTACTTAATTTTAATTATGTATATCGTTGTTTAAAAAATATTTTTAAATAATATTTAAAAAAAAAAAATTTAAAATTAAATCAGATCAAGACTAACCAATTATGCTACAGAGACCTATGAGGACACGTCGAATCTTTCTAGTATATTCACCTTTCTACGGTGTTGGCCACGTCGTCGTTTCATCAATGAGAGAAATATCCTCCCATTCGAAAGAAACATCTTTACAGATGTTTGACTATCGATAAAGATGAAACAGCCATCTAATTATAACTTTTTAATTTTGCATTTTACAGTGCTATTTTTATGTGATTAATATTAAACAAGAAAATATACTAGAAAAAATCAACTTGTCTTAGTATATAGTAAGTTTATGTTATTAAAAAATAATCCATTCTTGTTTATGCATCCTCTTCCAAAGTTTAAGAACACTTCTTCCATGGTTTAAGAATATTTCTTATGTTATAAAATCTAAAAGCTCTTCAAGATATAAGTTTCATGGTAGAATGTTTCAAAACAGTAAACAGTCACTCCATGATGAATTTGATGTAAAATAAAAAATACTGATATTGATAGAAAAACGCTACTTTTTTTTGTAAATAGGTAATAAAAATTAATCTCACAATTACTGATTCAAAAAGACCCGGGAAATCTTGGGTCCGAGGACCTTATTCTGTAAATTAACGTTTTTATAATCGTATATCCATTGTAGTGTTTCTTTACAATGCCTGTAAAAGTTAAAAACAACACTAGGTTTAAACATGAGTGATATAATATTATGACTAAACTTTAACAGAATTAGCTCCGGGTCAGTGACCACAATTGGGTCTTCTAGACCTAGTTCTAGATACTTTCACGCAGAAGCACTTGTCAAGAAACCAAGTTTGCACCATCCATGTTTCGTCGTGAGCTGGTTATTAACCAAACGGATGTTACAACAGTGCAATTTGAAGTTTTCTTATTTTCTCAAATTATACAATCACGTCATCGTGTTTCAAGAGAATAATAGATGAAATTAATGCTCTATTATCTGTCAATTTGTTAAAACCATCGTCATGATACGTTTCTCCTTCGTCTTTTTTTGTTATGTTAGGTTTTAACGCTTAGCGGCTTTGACCTGCGATTCTGTCTGTTAAGCAGCTTTTTCTACGGGATTTTCCTCCTTTCAGCTGAATAATATTTTTTATTTTTTATGAAGTACGGGGACACTCTTAGCCTTCATCATACCTGATGTTAAGTATTGATAAGGCTGAAGATGGAAGTGAGCCTCTCCCGGAATCCATAAACACTGAGGAACTGGCTATCTTATCTGTAACTGCCGGAACGTTAGACTAAGATTAGATGGTGGTAGCTAGCCTGGCGGAATTACAACAAGTCCTACCACCAATCAAACCGAATACAATATGTACCCCCGCTGGGAATCGATCCTGGGACCCCGTTGTCTGATACCGGTGGTTGTACCACTTGACCACATAGGCGGTTAAATATTTTATTTCTTCTTGTATGGTTTTGTTTAATATATTATGTCTTCAGCCAGTCGTTTTTCCCAGTTGTTGCAATTAGTGTGGTTGCGCAGGATTTTTCGTGCTTTAAGTTTTGCACTTTCAAAGATATAAATAAAAATAAATATTTATCCAGGGTTTAAGTGGATGCCAGGGATTGTATTTTTAATCGCTACTGTTCGTGGTTTTAAATGACATAATTACATTTTTAATGCTTTTCCCACAAGGAAACCCAAGAAGGATTGTAATTATTGCAATTTCGCAGCTTTTTAATAGTTAGTGCTTTTCTCAAAGTTGCAACCTCATTTGAAACTCATCTTCCTAATAGTTTTAGTGACGTAACCGAAATGAAATGAGAGTGGCAAACTTACGACCGGAGTGACGCAACTGCAGATTACTGTGGACGAGTGAAGCCAAAGGTTATACAATTAAAACATGCATTGTAATTAACCTTTGTCTAAGAACTTAGCTCAGTTTGGCATAAACCTCTCATGACTTTCTTTGGAGGGTATGTGTTCATTTAAAACTATTTTTGGTATTGCTTTCATTCTAAAGTAATGCGGTGTTATGGATTGAAGCTGATACTTCTATTGAATACGAGAGGATTAAAAAACAAGGCATCAAAACTCTTTCTTTATATTTGCTAAACTAGGAATAGACTTATAGGTACTCTATTAATTTTAGTTTTGTTAGAAAATATTTGAAAGTAGACTTAAACAGCACACAAACCTTATCCATAGCCAAGTTACATATTTTAGATTTAAAACGAAGTAGTCTTGTCATTTTAATCTAAGGTCTGAAAAGGGCCCTAAGCAATATTGCTAAGAGAATTCCCTGACAATTCATTTATTTGTTTATTTCCTACGCAATTTACTTTGAGTAAGTTTTCTTGTCTTCAAAAAAATCAAAAGCAAATTCTGCTACACTGACACAGTTCTAAACTCCATAGAAAATAAAACATTAAGTGAATTGTTTGGGAATTCACTTAGCAATATTGTGTTAGGCCCTTTTTAGACCCCTGATCAATCGTCAAAATCGAAACATAATGCAGCCGCGGTTTTCAATGCTTTCAAGTTTATCGCCTATTAGACCGCTATTTGACGACCTGTTTGGTGCAGTACAATAAGATGTATGTATCTACAAAAAAAAGTATATAAGTATGTCTATCCGTTATCTAATATCCGTAGCACAAGTCCTTCATGAAACTTAACGTTGGCTAGATAATTGGCGTGTTTGTATGCAATTATTTATTTATTAGGTAGACGTCGAATGGCCTTGAACGAAAGTGCATATTACCTCACACAATATCATATAACATGAGTCTCCATCGAAAGCAATCACTTTCAAATTACTAGTAACTATATGGACCCAGCATGTGTTTCACACATACCGCCCTATAATTACGTAGACAGCTGTCCATCAATCTAACGCCATCTTTCTATAGAACAATTGTTTTGTTTTCAGCCGCTTCCGTCTGCTATTATAATATCCATATTGTCTATGTATAGTCTGTAGCACAGCGAGTTTATTAGTTTATTTTTATACTAGCGGTCGCCCGCGGCTCCGCCCGCGTGGATGTCGGTTACCGCTGCAAATAGCCTACCCAGGAAAGACACGGTCAGCAAAATGATTCCCAGATCAATTCACAGACACCGACACTAATATCGACGACGCAGTCATTATCCGCAGGCTGCACAGATTGTCTTTCTGTGGATGTTAAAGTTGTTAATGATGAAAATATTTAAATGTAATTAATACTATGTTTTCACTTCTGCCGGCAGTCCCGGAGTGCATCCCGTTTTGACTCTCGTTCGCGTAAGTCAGAGGTCCTTACATTTTGTTCATGAAGACGTTGGGAACGCTCCAGCCTCGACTCTCGTGCACGTAACTCAGTGGTTCTCAGATTTTGATGTGCAAGGCGTTGCGAACGTTCGACACTCGACTCTCGTGCGCCTACCTGAGAGTTTCTCTGATTTTGTTCAGCAAGGCGTTGTGAACGTTCAGGTGAAGATTCTCCCATACGACGTATTCTTGCTGCCCGTGCTTGAGAACTATGATTAGAAAGTTGAGACCTGGCTCTCTTAGGCATTTTCAAATGTTTAAGAAAATGATAATAGCGTGTAATATTCTAGCTCTGAAAAGAACTATTGTTTAGCCCTGAAAAGAACTGTTGGTTAGCTCAGTAAAGAACTGTTGTTTAGCTCTGAGAAGAACTGTTGTTTAGCTCTGAGAAGAACTGTTGTTTAGCTCTGAGAAGAGCTGTTGTTTAGCTCTGAGAAGAACTTTTGCGTAGGAGTAGTTTTAAGAACGAAATCTAAAAAAAAATCACACGAAAATTATTAGACTTCGCGCACGACCGCTGCGTAGGGTGCCGACATAGAGTAAGGGGAGACCTCGCGTCTGAGCCGCGCGGGTACCTTACTCATAGATCTAAACTCCCCTCCCGCACGCGCACCCACGTCTTGGTGACGCCCACTTCGCAACGGGCCGTGCCGTGCAGCAGAAATCGTAATATTTTAATTTCGCCATAACTTCAAAACCAAACGTCCAATTTTAATCATTCAAAAACCAAATATTATCTACATAAACTGTACTTAGTGATGCAATAATTTATTTTGATAAGGATTAATAGCATAATTAAAATAAACGCGTTTAAATGTAGTCCAAAATAATTCAAGATTTTTAAATAAAAAAATGGTTGTTGCGCCTCACTCGACATAGATAGGTATAGTGTGTCGCGGACTTTTTTGTAGATATTTATAAGATCTACAATTAATTAGAACATTTTATGGTTCTATCTTTTGTAGTTTAGGCAGCGTACACAAAATAAGTAACTTTTCTGGTTGATTTTTTACACCTTGTGTCCGAAAAACCCAAATATCTTACGGAACCCTATTTTTTTCCAAAATAAAATATAGCCTATGTTACTCATGGATAATGTAGCTTTCGAATGGTGAAAGAATTTTTAAAATCGGTCCTGTAGTTTTTGAGCCTATTCATTACAACCAAACAAACAAACATACAAACAAAGTTTTCCTCTTTATAATATTATTATAGTGTAGATAGGTACAATGGAATTCCTACGCTTAGCTCTCATTAACCCTCTTAGAAGGAGTGTAATACGGAATCTCGACGCACAAAACATGCACGCTAATGCGGTCCTACGAGGAGCTCCATGTTTGATTCACTCGTCTCGAGGTTTCTACTGAATTTCGTGCGACGTTTCAGTTTCTCTATCTTCCGTACTTCCGTAATAGCGACCTTGCACGTATATACATAGCTTCGCTTTTCGCCTGTAATACCGCCTCCCAACTCGAGCGCGCGAGGGGCTAAGCGAAAAGCGACATATGTCTACACACGTAAGGTTGCTTTTCGCCTGATAGCCTCCTCGTTCGTCTCGCCACTCGCGCGAACACTGATTCAAAAATAGCGATCCAGATCGCGATGCACGGTACCGCGAAAGATCGAAACTGCGATGCCATAACACCTCGATGCATGTTACGTCGAAAAGTAATTATTGCGATAATATTGAATTATGACCAGTCTCCCAGTCTCCCTTTTTGGAACCATCTCACCGGATCTCAGCGGATGTTAAAAGGAGATGAGGTGGAGCTGTTTGGTTTACTTCGTTGTGGTTACGACAAGTCGAATTTTCGGTCTTGTAAAAAAAAATCCTTTGGGCTTTGCCTTTAGATACTATCAAACGATTCGGGGAAGATTCAAAAAGCGGTGAGAGAAAGAAAAATTGTCATTGTTGAAATTGGTTTAATTAGTGGACTGGACACCAATAATATTTAGGATCGTATTAGTTTCATTTTCTCTTTAATCGCTATAGTTATTTACTACGAAATGATTTAGTGGTTTTTTCGCCTAATCTGCAAAATCGGTCACGCTCTCGCTCGCGTCCTTTTCACATTACTATCTTGCTTTAGTCGAGTAGCCTCTTAATAAGGTAGAGGTAGCTAGCCAGGCGGACATAGAACAATAACTAAGAATCGAACCTGGGCCCGCATTCACTATCACGATCCCTATCAAATGTCAACGAATTTTGAAAATGTCAAAACCAAGTATGACATTGGCGTGGTTTGAGCAAGGAACCGGTAATTGGTCATTGTGAATAAGGGTCCTGGACTCCTGGGATACGTCAGGCTATATCTTTTGTCAAAGTTTTGAATAACAGCTACTTATATCTTCTTTGTACGATCAGGGCACTTCCCGGTCGACGGTTTCTTCGCTTTTTTTCAAAAAGTCATAAGGTTAAAAAAAAAAATATTGTTCAATAAATTAAATACCTAATAATGTACTATTACTTTTTAAATAAACGTTTTTAATAAATTATACTTTTTTTATTACGCTCCTTAAAAAACTCTACTGGTCATCCAGGAAATTCCCCGATTGTATACCAAATAAGTAAATTTAAGTTATTTATTAAATTAAAATAGTGAATCTGTGCACACTGACAGTTTTTTTTTTCAGAATGTTCTGTGACATATTGCCTCATAAAACTGTACGTGTAATTACCTACTATATCAATAAACTAAAGTACAGCAAATTGATGACAAACGAACGTAACTTTAACCAGTTAGGTAAGTGATTTGACCTCGCAAATAAATCCCATAAACTCCATATAAGTCCTTCTAGAATTCTCTAATTACAAACATGTAGGTGACAATGATTGACCATGCTAAACTTGACTCTATTTGGAATAGAAGAGACTCAAAGCATTCGACGATCTGGGGCTTAAACGCGTATAATTTGAATCATATGTACTTAAAATCATTTATGACTATTATATTTTAATTAATGTTTAAGGAACTCGATGCTCGATACCGACCATTGCAAAAACAACTTTTGCAATGGTCGGTAACGGCATACCTAGATGGACAAAAACGTATGAGCTTGATCTTTTAGGAGGTTCTACGGAAGGCACAGTAAGCTGTTGGTCCCAACTGCATTTGCAGTCACTAAAAACCACAGAACACAGAAAGTCTTTAACAAGTATCAATCCGCATTGGGTACAGTAGCTCTATTTCTGAATCGCTCGTATGACATAGCGTTAACGCATGCGACATAAGTCACGCGTGTCGCTAGGGTTAATTCGCTCGAATGCAACGAGTGGGTAGGGGCACTCGTTCCGGTCGAGCGATTCAAAAATATGGATGTCGAACGAAAATCAGTAGAAATGAAGCGCTTGACGCGCGACGAGTGAATCAAAAATAGAGCGCCAGGAGGTGGAACATTACACATTCTTAAAATCGGAATGGAACCACAAAAATGTAATATTTATTGTGTCTCATTTTGCGTGACCTCTCTGTGGTCTAGTGGTATCAGACCCAGGGGTCTCGGGTTTGATTCCCAGCGGGGATACATATTGTATTCGGTATGGTTGGTGGTAGGACTTGTTGTAAGTCCGCTTGGCTAGCTACCACCATCTTATCTAAGCCTAACGCCATAGCAACAATGTTTTCAGCATTGTTGTGTACCGGCAGTTCGAGATAAGATAGCCAGTTCCTCAGTGGCTGAAGATTCTGGGAGAGGCTCGCTACCATCTTCAGCCTTATCAATACTTAACATCAGGTATGATGAAGGCTAATTTCAGGTCTTTTTTTATATGAACGACGGGGAGTCTTCCCCCGTCGTTCATATAAAAAAAGACTAAGGAACTTTTGCCCCAGCGCATTAGCAGTAGTGGGGACATTCAGAATGGCTGATGACGAAGTGTATTTTTTGGAGAGCTCGGGTTATAAATATAATTTTAATATTCATAATAATAAATAAAATAACACGACCCAAATAAATCACCAGTCGCCACCAATCAAATGCAACAAAGTTAACACATGTTCATTTAGAATTACATTGTGCAAAACCACATAATGTAAAAGAAATATATCTTAAAAAGTTAATTCGATTCGCTAACTGAAGGTTAAGTAAACGAAACTTGTGTAATATCGGTTTATCTTTACCACATATTGAAACTGACTTTCATTAGTATGAGATGTCCAAGAACTAACATTTCGTAACATTTGGAATGTGCCAAGATAAGGTGTCTTTATGCAATGTGTTTTTAAAGATAGGTAGGTAATTAATTAATTATATTTAATTTTGATTAATTGTTAGTTTGAATTAATTAACTAAAGCCTTTTTTTATAATATGTAATGATCTTATATTTTTAAAAGACTGTTTTATTTGTTTTGCTGTCGTCGACGTTGATAAAAATGGCAATTAATTATTGTACCTTTTGTCGTTCATCACCAGATTTTTTTTTCCTAAAATGTTTTATTTGTGTCGAAAGGATACTATATTTTATTTGTTAACAAAACATTATTAATAATTTGGACTTTGAGAGTAAAGATGTAACAACTGCATAAATTATAAAATGTGCGCTGGTAAACTTTATAATAAATATTTTTTTGTACCTATCTTACGCATATTTGTAACCTTGACAGTCTTTTACATTATAACAGAATCTGTAAAAGTGTGTCATTATATTAATAAGGATTTACAAAGAAAATAAAACGTCTTCCCGTAAAGTACTTCAAAAGACTGGAATGGATGGAATGGATTTTGATACTTGACACTCGATAATTGGCTATATCGCGCAATAATTAACGTGTTTTGGTGGCAAAGGGGGCTGGCATTAAATTGTAATTGTAAATCTAGGAAGGACAGTCACGAACCGGGATTGTTGAGCTACTTGCTTATCATCCTAACTTGGTTGTATTACACGACTGCCGCCGTTTTTCGTTGTTCAGATGTAACAAAAGTAACCATCAAAACAAAACACGGCCAAAATACGAACAGTGGCATAAGTGGTTTGTGACTGTAGCTAGGTATGTTACTGATTATAATTATTTCGTAAATTGCCAACACGAATCATATTTATGGAATCCATTACAATCCCAGCATTGGCGAAATTGCTTCGGTCATGGCTTGAACAGTCGGTAACACGTCACTACGACATCTTCCGACACGAGATTGTAGGGTTGTCAAAATACTTATGAAAGCAGAAAGAAAGATAGAATAGGAATTATAGGAATCATAATTAGGAACATCCAAAGTGATCAAATATATCGGTATAACCATAATGTAATAAAAAAAGGGATCTCTATAGAGCGTTCTATTTTTTATTTAATTTTTTTATTTCTTTATTTAATACATACACATGCTAGCTTACAGAAATGCATTTCCAACACACCAGCAAGTCATACAGTAACAGTTAAGATAACAAATTGCTTTAAATAAATTCAAAACAATAAAAATATGATGTCATTACGAAATTAAAGAAAGTCAAATTGCTAGATAGTAAAGTAAATTAAATTAAGTTAATGTCATTGGAAAAATAATAATAATCTAAAACAATTTGATACATACAAAAAAATAAAGAAATTACAATACAATAAAACTTAAAGGAATAATATCAGATTTTTATAATTGTCATGTCATAAGATATTCTAATTCTAAATATTTACTAGCTTCTCTACATATATGGTCAATCTTATCAGCAAATAAATCAATGTCAGGGCACTGAGTGAGTATGTCCCCAATCAGGCCAGGCGTAATGCGCGAACAGTAGGTAGGTGCATTAGCGGCATGTACAGTGCGTGTGACGGGTTCTATGACGTTGCCATCAATTTGAATACTTGAGTTGTAACGATATTATTAATCACTTGATCTGACCTGAGAGCTGGTGCCTATCTTGCCCAGCGGCTGAGTCTTTGCATTCAGCGGGGCAACAGCGCCAGTGTTCTCGGTACTATGCCACGCGGCTGTGAGTTGGACGGCGTATTTTTGTTATAGTATAGTTATAGTATAAGATTTTATATTTAACGGTTTCTTGTTTTTCTACTAATTTGTAAATATTTAAGCCTCAATTTAATCACAATATAATCTTTGGATGTTACTGAATATTTGAGCACATTGACTTAGTCTAACCATATGATGATGACTGGGGATGGGTTGAAATATGGCGATAGTCATCCGGACCAAAAATGTATCTAAAAATATCATAGCTGTATGGTGGATCGGTGGGGTAGGATTTCTAAAAGGGAAGCTGACGGGAATCGGTTTTATGGACCCTTCGCCACTGAAAGGTAACTGTTTTCAAAAAAATCCAACACTTTCCTTTCGTACATTTTTTAAAATTTAATTCTGTTTATTTCTTTTGTAGTTTTTGCCAACCCTAGGTGTAGGTGCAACGACTGAAGGTCGGGAAGGGAACTTTCATCGCATTGTCGGGTAAAAGCGATGCGCATTAATAGCTATCTAGGTATCGATACAATCGCTTTTGATTCGAATAGAAAACAATCGAGCAATTTACTCGATGCTCATGTTGATTGTTATTTAGGTAGTTTACAACACTTTTCCGTAATTGAAATGATGCCAACTTATAACAGTGGGTGTATTTATTTTATTAACAGATATTAGAAACGTTTGTTGTTTCTCTACGTAACTGGATGGACATTAAATATGTTTCAAGATTGTAGATTTGTGTTTGGCAACGCATGTTCCTTTGTAAATGTTGTTGCTTCTGTTAAAGCTGATAAGTTTCTTGCGGCCGTTCTTCTTATCAGTTAAAAGATCTCCTAAATGGCTGGTAGGAAAAAAAATTGGACGATTCGAAAGCACATTTATATAAGTCTATTTGAATAAAAATCTTTGACTGACTTACGGGAAATTTTAATTTACACTAATATAATAGGAAAATAGCTTTGTTATTTTACGTTTCCTGCTTGTACAATAAAAGCATTCATTGTACTGTAGAAATACAACTTACAGTTGTTGCTAAAATTTATCTGAATACGTGATTTAATCCGTAAAAGTGAATAATTTTTTGGATTATTTTAAGTTTAGTTTACAAAAAGTCTCATGGTTACCAGCTACTAACAAACAAGCGTTATTTTTTTTGTTGTAATCTAGTTAAAATGACTCATTAACTTTCGTTCGCATTCTTCATCTTGTTTAGTTGAGTCTTTAACACAATGCTGATAGTTTGATCTGATTAACGAATGTTTTTATCACATAACTTTGAGATCTCATCTTCTGAATAAGTGCTTATGTCTCGCCTATTGTTATTTTTTAAAGTGAAAAACTATTTAAAAGATGTCTGTAGAAATGAGCGGAATATAAGCGTAGAATTGAATTGCTATAATTGGCATATACTATTGATTCCTCACATAACTTGTTGGAAATGTGAAAGCACTATAGATCTATAAAGGTACATTACTTTTTAGGTAACGAGAATTCTGAAGGTGGAGGAAATTCTCCCAGAATCCTCTATCACTGGGGAACTGGCTCTTATCTCAAACTGCCGCCGGAACACAACAATGCTGAGAACATTGTTGTTATGGAGTCAGACTTAGATAAGATGGTGGTAAAATCAAGCGGACTTGCAAAAAGTCCTACCACCGACTAAAGCCGATACAATAGGTATGTAGGTACCACTGGGAATCGAGCCCCGGACCTCTTGGTCTGTTCTAAGTTTCGGGTTACTTTTGGATCTTTCTGAAGACTTTGTTAATATACTAATCTCAACTAATATTATAAATGCGAAAGTGTGTTTGTTTGTCCTTTCATGACGCCCTAACTAAGCTACAGATCGATTTGATTTCTGGCATAGAGTTAGTTGATAGGGTGTACATAGGCTACTTTTTATCTGATATTCCCATGGGAACGGGAACCACGCGGGTGAAACCGCGGGCGGAAGCTAGTTAATAATAACTAAAAATTAACTCATTAGAAGCAGTATGGCATTGCATCTGATGCGATATAAGAATCTAAGAATGATTATTAACATTGTCTTGAGAAACTTCGCAACCGGCATAAATTATAAACTGTGTAATGAGTGATTCAGTGTTCTAAAGTGTGTGGAACTTGGCCGGCCGGCAGAGTAACCTAGGCCTAGGGTTCCTGTCCATCCGGCATGTGTGAGACAGTGAGTGGCGTTTCCTGAAGGCAAGATACTCCAGAAGCTGAATCGAATCGCGCTCGGTGAGTCCCCTTCCCTCTCCATAATATCTATAAGGTCCACATAAATTTTTTTCTGAACCACAAATCACAATCCGCCCCGCTAGCCGCTACACAGTCCACTTATATTACCGCCATACCATTCAACCACAGAGACGGTTGAATGATAGAATTATTAACTATTATTGAACTTCTACTCACACTTGTTACTTGACCGATGACGGAACCCCAACGGGTAATTACCCTCATTACGTGACGCCCGATCGGATGCGATCGATCGAGATCAGTGGCACGAGTCACGACACTTTCTCTCGACAATGGACGGTTCAAAACTCATTGTTTTGCATCCGTATGATAGCGTAGATCGATCAGCTGGCGACAGGGAATTGATGCTATCGGAGAAGAGTTATCAAATAGATTAATTTTCCGTATTTGAAGGTGCCATCTGTGACAACGGCCAATGCAAAGTCGCGGAATCGACGGACAAACAAAACTGTATAACTAAAAAAAAACTCAAAATATTAATATGTGTTGTAAATGTTGATGATCTGAACGAAATTTGGTACACCGATAATTTATAGCCTGAATAGTTTTTATCCCCGTTAAATTAATTTCCCTAGGGATTCCGAATATCAACGCGGACGAAGTCGCGGGTGAAAGTTAGTGTGACATAATATACTGTGTTTTTATCCGTATATGTTGTTTTATTGTACACACTATATTATTTATCTACACACGCTTTAAGAAGAAAACATTAACAACAGGTTAATCGAAAACTTAATATAGAGAGAACATGCAGTAAAATATTGAATAAAATATTCTCTACGTTTGCAATCTAATGATCCTTCTCTTAAAATTCTCGCCATACTCATCAACTCAATGATGACATTAAAGAAGAATAAAAAGTTTGCAGCTTTTTTTTATTATTCCTATTTCTGATACATGCCAACTGCGACCACATTAATATTCATAAGTAGGACAATTTATCTTAAACCTACTTAAAAGTAGTTACTTAAAAGTAGGTTTAAGACTATCTGATCAATTCACATTAATGTCCTGAATAAAATCTTTAAAACAAGATAGTCTAAAAATGACCCAGACCCGACACGATTTGCATAACTATAAAAATGTGTCCGTCAGATCAAAAAAAGATTTACAGTCTTACTAAAAAAAATCAGTAAGACAATGTTTTAAGTCGTTTTTTACCTAAGTAAACGCGACTTAAAACATTGATTAAGTGTCTAAACACTGTTTCAGAAATTAAACAAGGTTTGAAACAGTGTTTTTGTTTTTTAGGGTGTTTAACTTTGACAGTGACTTTGATAGTGAACACGGATTTGTGTTTTTGGATAGACATTTTCATAAACACTTGTTACAACATCGATAATCACAGTTTGATGCTCATCCTTACCAATAACGCAGTTGCTGTGCTGCCCGCATTATACCTGGGTAAGGCTGAAAACCGGTGTTTAGCCGATAGGCAAAATTTCACACACCGAGTCCTGACCCTTTCTGCTGCTGCACACACGTGCATTATCTTCTTTCTTTTGACAATTTCTGTCAATCTAATTATTTGTGTGTCTGTTTTTTTTATTTATAACTGTAAAGTGATATGTATGTGGGTGTTGTTAGCAAATGAACTCTTTATCTATCTATCTAGATAAAAGCTAGTCTAAATGTTTTGTAGTAATATTAAATTTGTACTGGTTTCCCAAGATATAGGCTTTGCCTAGATTGGGGGCTCTCTTTTTCATTGTCAAAAAATTATCTTCTGCAGCACAAATTGTTAACAAATTTTAATATTAATTTTACAGAACTGTGTAGGTACCTTTTCTTTTGTACAATAAATATTTCTATTTCTATTTCTAAGGCTGTCAAAACTTTTAGTCTATCATTAAATCATGTGTCATTAGTAGGCGTTTTACAAGCCGAGTCCCGAATATTTAGCGTTTTGAAGGCATTTGGGAGATCTCTTTTACCTACAGAGCCTTCAAGAAATAGCCGCCGAACTTTTTTATAGACATTTATTGTACATCTGTGGCTTTATAGTGTTATTATGATTTCATTCAAAGGCCCGTTGGCTGGCCCACTGGCCTACGATCCTAGATTACTTATGTAACGAGGATTGTAGGCTAGACAGTTTGCGAAAGCAAGAGGGCAACATTTGTTTGGGTCGGTGACCTCCGATGATTTTTATGGCATGTGAATCAATTTGGATTTTATTGGTTTCATTTCAATATGTTGTCATACTAATGTTCGGAACACTGTGTTACACTAGCGATACTATCTTATTTAATTTTATTTATTTATTTTAGGAAGATTACGGTTTCAATAATCACTAGTTAAGCAAGTTTACACAAGGAGTATTGAATATCCTTTATCCATACCACGTTAGCAACTCTACATTGTCACACCTAAACCACTGAACCTATATTGATGACGAGATCTAGAAGGACATATAGGCACTACTATTTGTCGTGAAAATTAAAGTATTTCCTAATGAAAGTGTTTCCAAATTACTTAATCCGAAACACACACGATTCACACGAAACACGTTCATTAGGAAATACTTTAATTTTCACGACAAATAGTAGTACCTACATGTCCTTCTAAATCTCCTCATCAATACAGGTTCAGTGGTTTAGGTGTGACAACGTAGAGTTACTCACGTAATATGAATAAAGGATATTCAATACTCCTTTATATTTTTGTGGTTTTTGCCCAAAAATTGTCTAAGTGTAAGAGCTAGCGCAGACGACGGATAACGGAGGACTTTTTGTCCGCGACACGTCTTTATTGTTAACCAAATAAGATTCAACTTAGACCGCGTATATCCGCCAAAAGTACGCGATAGTCCTCGTTATTTATTCAACTTTATGTTCTTAGTAATAAGGTCGTGTCGCGGACAAAAAGTCCTTCAATGTCCGTCGTCTGCGCAGGCCATAAGTGAAACAATTGAAAAATATCGTCATCGTCGTCATCATCTCAGCCACATGACACCAACTGCTGGGAATAGGATTCCCAAGGATCTCCACGACGTTTGGTCTGGCGTTGCCCGCATCCAGCGGCTTGCCGCGACCTTCACCAGATCGTCGGTCGACCTTGTCGGGGCCTACCCATTAAGCGTCGTCGGGTGCGCGGTCGCTATTCCAGAACCTTTCCGCCCCAACGGCCATCGGTTCTTCTCGCTATGTGTCCCGCCCACTGCCACTTCAGCTGAGCAATCTTTCGAGCCATGTCGGATTCTCCTACGGATCTCGTCATTTCTGATTCGATCACGTAGAGAAACATCGAGCATAGCTCTCTCCATTGCACGCTGTGTGACCTTGAGCCTTCTTATCAGACGGAAAAATCTCACCAACAGGTAATTATTATGTACAACGATTGGTCAAATAATTGCATTTACATACAGAAGTTTTAAATTTGTATAAAATTATATAATTTACGTAGGTACGTTGTCAAATAAATGTTTAAACAAAATCTTTAAAGTTTGAACGCCGGCGCCGATATATTTATAATTTTACTACAAAACGACATGTGCAATACTCGTCTTTTTGCGGTGTTGTATGTGGTGAAACGCGATGACGAAGGGTCTGAGATTTCTAATGACGTAAGCGATGAGCTGGAGACCACACGGTGGCTATCTGTCACTGTTTTATTGTTTACGTCTGTTCTTCCATCGTTGTTTTGTATGACGCGGAAATCAATAATGCGAATAGATGCGGATTAAAGGACAACCGGCGAAAATGTATGGAGTGTGGAAGGAAATTCAGGATCATTATGCCCGGTTCTCTATTGATTTTAGATACCTACTAAATTAAAAAAAAAACATGACCTAATTAAAAAAAAGAACTGAACGGCGAATTAAAAAAAAAACGCTTTATCATCTTCATATCTATCGATTGTTATTATCGATAGTTCTTATTATTGAGTATCTCTATTATTACCTATTTATTTAAATATTTATCTATCAACGTATTTAGAGATTATTTTATTTCATAATTTGTACCGCGTTCGTCGATATCTATTTGACTAAAGGTTGACTGGCAGAGAATACTTTTAGTATTAAGTCCGCCTCTGTACTTTACATTAATTTCTGGCCTGAGACTACCTAGGTATAAGAATCAATAATGTTTGAAATATTTCTTAATGTGTCCCATGTTTTAAATGCTTCCAGTGTAATTTACACAAATTATATAAAACCCTATAAAAAGTTATTATAGATTTCATCATATTTTCTTTACTCTGATAGACCAATCAACAATAAGCTTTATTCCAACTGCATAAAGTGCACAGATCTCTAAAATTCAAATGAGTTTTGTCTCGCCACTGTGAGTGTCGCGGGCGCGTCGAGAAAGCTGTATCGAACTTGTTTGATTTAGGGAAACCTCTGTTTGTAAGTAGCTCTTATGTCAATTGGATAAGGCATATTATTGTTTGATTGTACTGCTAATTGAATATATCAGCAAATTTTTCTTTGTGACATGAATGAGGGAGAAGATTAGGTAGGTATCTATCTATTTTTTTGTAAAGAATACGTATTGGGATAATTTGTGAAATAGATTGTAAAAAGTAACGTATCTGTAAGTATTCGTATTTTTCTATTTCATTTGTTATCAATAGCTATATTTTTATGGAAGGTTAGAAGAAGTTAGCTGTAACACGGCGTTACTTTTTGGGCGAAGCAAGGGTAAATAGGTACCTTCTGGGTAAGCCAGCTCCATTGTGACCCCTGTCCTGCTTGATTGAGATCAAGAGCCAAGTCATTCAATGTTAAAAAAAGGAACAGTCCATATGTCAAAGACGGATTGTAGAATGAGCCGTTTAACAAAATTCCTAGGCAGATTGTTAACTCATACAAATCCGATTAGCTTCTTCATGTATGATAAATTATATACTAGAACATACCTATTTTAGAAAAATCAATTAGTCTCTATAAAGCTCAGACGAGTCTCGAAAACCTAAGCTTTGGGAGTTCGTTCCAATGCACAGCTCTTGCTCCTTGATGTGTTCATCGTGACATTGCTTCAAAATTTTGCACACTTTGAAGATTTTCAAAGCATTGAAAACACATTTCTACCCGCGATCTTTGGAAATCCAGTCCAATGCTCTTGGTCAAGTCAGAGCATTGGACCGAATTTACAAAGGTCGCGGGTTCGATTCCCGTCTGAGAATTCACTTGTGGCCGAGTTAATTTTTTAAAATATTTTTCTATTTAAAATTTACCATAAGTATAAAAACAGCATTGAAAAATGCAAAAATTAAAAAATCATAAAACATTTCAACACTTTTTGATGTAACCTGCCAGATAGCATCGCAAACACTTTTCTCCACCGTATGCCAGTGGACAACCGACACCGCATGGCAAAGTTCACTTTGCGTTGCTCAAAAACTGCACACATATTCAAAGTCCCGTGCCAGACATAGCAAACAGACAAGTGTTCAACAAAGTGAAGCTATATCTGGTGCCGGCTTTATCTTAGTTTATTAAACATTATTTTCTTAAATCAATACATTATTCATTACTAATGCACGATCTTTCGAAAAGGTCTCAACTAAGCACATATTGCAGCACTCCAAAGCTGATTTTCCGTGATGGACTAGATTTTCAGCAATAACTAAGCGCCCTTACATTTTGGAATGCTGCAAATCTAGATAACACTATCTAAGTGGACCCAAACAAAATTCCAAAAATGCAGGTGTATCGGAATTATTCCGATTTCAGCGTTAATTTTTGTACGATATGACTGGCCTATGAGGCCAAAGCATGAATATAAGAACGAAATAAATACATTATCATAGACTGTAAGTGTAATTATACATTATAGAGATACCATTAAATGAATGCTTAATTCGTAGCATCCTAGTAGCCCACTAGCGGAATAAAATAATATCTTTGAACTTCACCATTTTCTAAGCAATCATATCGATAAGACTCCTATCATCTGTGTTTACTCAACTCCTCATCAAGGAATGAAAGTAATACATAAGAATTATCGCAAGTGTGTCAATGATAGCTTAGCGATTAAGTGGTATGGGGATTTCACTGACCGTGAGAAGGCTGCGAGGCAAGGATGCTGATTAGCCAGAGAAACCGCTTCGAAGCCTGGTTGCAATTAGCTGGTTTACATCGCCTACAACTAGTAATATATAAGTCAATGCCTACAATGTTGTCGTGATTGGAGTTACGATTTATTAGAGACTAGCTGCCCCATGAATGCGTTGCAATGCCATGTTAAGTAAAAAGAAATATATAGTTTTTTTGGGCCTGGAACCCTCGCCGGCGTCACCAGAACACCCTACATTTCATCATAGTATATCAAGTTTCATCATAATCTAACCAATGGTTTCGGAGTATATAGTGGACAAACATACAAATATTGATTTTTGTTTATATAGACTAGCTATGTCATCGAGGAGCTCGGTGATGGAGAGAACTTCTAGAGGTTGGCAGAGCAAACATTTGTGCGATAGCCAGAACCTTAACTGGACACTGCAAAATAAACAGGTACCAATTTCACATGAAACTGACTGACACTGACGTTTGCCGTCACTGTGGAATAGAGAGAAACACCAAAACATCTCCTATGTGACTGCGGACCCCTAATTCACAAACGCAGACGCAGTATCCACCTGAGCCGATATATAATTCAGCCAGAGGAACTAAAATATCTCGGAGCTAGGAAGATTTTAGACTTCCTGGGTGCCTCCAGGCTAAATGGGATACTATTACAAGGTGGTGAGTTACTATAAAACTTTTAGGTCGCAGTGACTACAGATCCGACTGGAGCTGCATAGCTCCTATATCATACAAATTATACATATAAAACCGAAGCTATGATTCTAAAATAAATTATTAATAAATATCAAACATTATGTTACTTAACGGTATGTTCTTAATTCCGAGTAAAAAAATATATTTCATTATAATTAGATAGATAGTACACATTAATTTGGCTTCTTAATTTTATTCCAATTTAACAAACGTAGAGTTGGAGAGTAACCTATGCCTAGATCATATGAAAAAATTTTAGTCAGACAGATTTAAAATAAAAATTAATAATTATAATATTTCATTTTAATCACCCCTATTTAAATGTTTTTAAATATATAAAAACAAGAATAAAGTAATGGGTAAAGTAACTAGCCGGTGCTTTTTGCCGAATAGTCGGTCGGTACATCTCTAATTTATTTGCATAGGTACCTAGTCCTCAAAGCAATTCCAAATAGCATCTTTTTTATAAACTCTTTTTATTTATACCTCATCGTCGTTACTAATTTTTCTAAGATCTATGTGTCTGTAAGGCTCAAACCATGTGGTTCAACAGAACGGTAGGCCTAGCACGAATAACTTTCGAGTAAGTATCGAGGAAGTAAAGTAAAAAAATGTATGACATATAAACAGCGTTCCTACCGGACTTAAACGAAACTACATTTTCCTATACATTTTTTGACATTACGTGCTCGATATTTACTCGATATTATTTCGATATCTTTTCGTTCTATAGGTTAATCCTAAAGGTCTATGAAAGTTTGTAGTTCTCAAACCGCGCGGGACAAGGCGGCAATGTAAACGAACGTATACTGTTTTGAATGATCTTGTGCCGCGCGGTCATGTGAACTTAGCCTTAAATCTCACCAGTCAGCATCGTGTCCGCGTGGTGGGTCAGCTCATTATCCTTATCCATCCATAAAGAAAGGCTAGTGCCCCAGCATTGAGTATCATTATCACTAGTCACTAGTAATTTATTACTAATTGCGCGTCAAAATAATTTTAATTTTTACAATAACCTTTTCAACCCCTGTACTGGCAAGCAGACATATTATACTTTATAACAATAAAAATACTATTGTGTATCGTTCATTGCCACCAAAAAGTTAAAGAGATGTCATCGTAAATATATTTACCACAATATTCACAATCGATCAATGGAAGCATTCACTGGAAAGATCTCAACCACAAATAGTAGAAGGTGGTTGTTAATATCATATGATTACCCCTCCGCGGTTACTATGATTACCCATCTTATAATGCTTTCCGGTACAATAAGTATTTTGTAACATTATATTAGATAGGTACTCGAAATGAACGGCAATCGCTATTATTGGTTTCCTTAAGTTATCTTATCTCAGACTTCATAGCTACAAAGTAATATAACAAGTTTATCGATTATCGGAAGCATCATAAGATAGCAAAATCATTACGGGAGAAATCTATGAGAGATCAACGAGATTTTCATTTTGATTTGTCTATTTCTTATAAACAAATCAAAATAAAAATCTTGAACATTTTAATTACTAATCGATCTATAAATTGAAAAGAAAAAATTCAAATCTATTACGTAAATATATTAAAAATACTCGCTCACTATCGAAAAAGACATATATTATTTTGTTGAGTGTGTTTGAAAATGCTAAAAACAGTTTCAATACATTCTTTACTGATAAGTAAAATTAGGGTTTCTACTAGTGAACGCGTTGATGTCTTTTGTAGGTAACATTATGTCGCACATACATACACTCGGTTGCAAATAAATCGAACCATGGCCTTATTTCACAGAAACATGCTCATTCCACGGTCTAATAAATAAAAAAGTATGTATATTTCTGCAAAGATTTGGGTGTTGATGGCGAGATCAAATGTTCAACTAACCAATTAGCATTTAAATCAACTGAAAACATTTCTTGATTTCCTAAAATTTCAGCAAAACAAATGTTAAATTTTCATTCATAAAGTTGTAGGAAACCGGATTGGATGAATTTGTTTTCCTTACTTTGCACAAAACTGAAAGTTTTCTTGCATTTTTGGGACATTTATTCGCTAGTCGAGTATTGGACTCATGTAAATCATAACTGTTTAAATGTTTAATAACTGTTTATACTTTTTGTATAATGAGACTGTAAATGAGTATGTTTGTATGAAAATAACGTAGTGGTTCGATTTCTTTGCTGACTCACAAGTGTACTTATTTAAAGTTACAAAAATATTTCATCATCATCATCATCATCAGCATGTGGACGTCCACTGCTGGACATAGGCCTCTCCTAGCTCACGCCTATTGTGGCGTTCATAGGAGGCTATTAGCCTACTGCTACCGCGCTAGCCAGACGGGTTGGTAGAGGGTTTGTGTCAAGTTTTCCTTCTCTCGCACAGGTTTTCAATGCGTCGAGCCTCTTAGTCGACTCTTACGACATCCCAGTCATGTAAGGGAGTGGTAACACTTGTATTCTTAGGCCGTCACCACACAGCATTTATTTCGTCTTAAATATAATTAGAAATTATTTATACATTTCTTTGACCTTAGTACTTTCCGAGAAAACGTTTCCCAAAGAATCTCTACTGGTCCACCGGGAAGTTCCCCGATTGTACTTAGCAGTGACGAGGGGTCCATACCATGCCGATCCATAACATTATCCATGGTTACAATAATTTCTAAGCCATCTTTTGTTTTGGCGCGCACTGTACATTGAAATAAAACAACTTTTACGGATATCAAACGCGCTATATTTCACGAACTAAGTTGTAATTGTCCGTATTTATAGGTTTTTAGGGGGTTTTTTTTATTTCCCCGACGTTATCATCCCGTGACCACGGCAGCTGAAAAGGTGCCGAAACGTCGGGAAAATCAAAAAACCTCTAAAAAACCTAAAAATACGGACAATTACAACTTAGTACGTGAAATATAGCGCGTTTGATATCCGTAAAAGTTGTTTTATTTCAATTTCTAAACCAATTTTTGGTCCAGCCTACCTTCACTATATTTTGACTCCTCGTCACTGGTGCTTAGTAAGAATAGCCATCTCAATTCAATCGATCATTAAACCTTATCTTTCCACTAAATTACAAAGTAAGCTAGATTTAATATCAATTTATTTCCATATTTATGGTTAAACTGCTTTCTCCTAGACCATGAGTGCATTTGTCAACAGTTAAGCGTTTGGGATGTTTATTTATTTCATTATGGCTGCCTGCGCCGGCGCAGAGCTTTCCCTAACAATTATTCAAAGTAGCCATGCCTCTAAGCGGTTAAGCCTTACTGTTTACGATTATGCAGGCAAAGGAAATTGTAAATTATTGAGAAATAATATTACTACTGCAATTTAAGATAAATACTTTACTTTAATTATAATATTAATTAAACCTTTAATCAACAAATAATGTTGCAGATATAATAAATTTCAGTAATAATTAAGAGGTTTACCGTAAAATGAGACTAAGCTAAAGTGATCTTTGAACTAATACTAACATTATTGTTTTTTTACTGTAAGTGTAGCCGAGCAGTTTAAAAAAAAAACACTGCTTTAAAATACTAGGATTTTGCTATATTTTAGTTGTCTGTGATCTAGTAGCGATACTGTTGCGGTATTTGTGTGTGGGGACTCAACTACATTCTTGTGCAGAGGGGCATTAAAAGCTAATCCGGTGATTTGTCGTTCATCGCTTACATTACACATTTTTCGAATATACCCTTCCATTGAGAGGCTTTTACTTTCATGCTAACAGCTGGTACATTGTATGTTTTTCTTTCACTTCATATCCAACAAGGAAGAATATAGTTAATATAAACCTAGTTAATATTATAAATTCGAAAGTGTGTGTTTCATTGTGTGGCATGTGGCAGTGCTTAGTTAGAGCATGGAAAGACGTTTGTCCTTCCTTCACGCTCTAACTAAGCAACCAATTGACGTGATTTTGAGCATAAAGTTAGTTGAAAAGACGGAAAGTAACATAGACTACTTTTTATCCCGATTTTGCCACGGTATACCAAAGGAGAGCCCCACATAACCCTATGGCCCACCAGCGATAGGGTATGCATAAGGCGCATTTCCCCCTCGAAAAAAAAAAAAAGGTTTAACCATGGGCGGGAGCTAGTTATTGATAATGTGAAGGCAAAGAGGTATATTACAAAGCATCTTTGCTAAGCTAACATAAGACTTGGTCATTGTTACATAAGAATACAAATTTCATTCGATATCTTATGATTTTAATAGCTTTTCCAAATATGTATTGATAATAAAAAGTGGCATTTTAAAATTTTAATGCCGTCTATCTTTCTATTGCTTATGCAATATGACTCTTTGACACAAGAAATGTTAGAAAAAGTTAAATTAATGACTAGAAAGGTCAATTGAGATAAACTCAGAGAAGGTATTTACAAAATCGTTCAATTTGTCGTTTTATAAGATAAAATGTTATAAAATCGAGAACTATTAATGTCTACAATTACTTTTATATGACTGGTTTAACTTGCGTCATATTTCGTCGGAGAGGTATTTCTAAATTCCTTCAAATTGTCGGTTTTCGAGATAAAATGTTATAAAATCGAGAACTTTTTAATGTCTACAATTACTTTTATGACTAGATTGACATTGCTCCATTATTCGTGCGTTCAGTGCCGAGAAGGCTAATCCAAAGAAATGTACTTAATAACACTATCAAATATAATATTATTCTAACAAGCGTGGAAAGAATTTGAGATTACAAATACCAGTATAAGTTGTTATTTATGATGGTGGATTAATCTTAAACTTGTAACTATGCTTCTTAAGTCTTTAAATAAAAGTTATTAGACAAAAAATATTTACTGCTCAAGAATTTACATGATGCAACTCAAAATACCGTGTCGAATAAATTCTTCATAATTATATCTTTTCAAGGGTGTCGAAAGAAAAACGGTTATGCCCGTTTTTCTTTCGAAAAAAACAATTTTCAGAAATATTGGCGACTGTGATTAGTACATTCACTATAATTAGTGGAAGAATGACGCACAGACGCGAACGAACTTTTTTTTAGTTTTAAGGATCATTAAAAAACGGTTGAGCACATGTTTCCAGAGTAATTAGTTATCAATAGTCATATTTTTGTGTTTTTGCGTGTGCTATTAAAAATTGTTAATATTAATTTAAAAGTCTAGATTGTAACTCTGTTTATGTAGAGTGATTACTGACCAACAATATAGAATTAAATAAAAACAGAAAATACACCGTATTGTAGATCCAGCAATATCACAAAACTTGTGCGTAACTCACCAAATAACAAAACACGCAGCTGAAAGTGAATCTTCTTCGCCAGTTAGCGTTATAAAAAAGTAAAAGTCCGCCAACATAACTGGTGCGCATTACACGATCTTATCACAATCGGTGTAAGGTTGAAAGTGTGTGACGTGGGACGTAAAGAATTCGTTTAATTTACGATTACGTATGTGTCAAATACTTTTACTGATGCGCCGCCGTGACTATGAACTTTCTAGGAAGGTCGTGGTATGAAGGAATGAGTGGAGTGGCTGTGATACGAATTTGATTATTTAATTTTTTTTTTTACTATTGTTCCGATTTTTAACGTTATTGAACGCGTTTGATTTAATTAGGTTTCTTTAAGGCAAGTACATTCCTAATAATACTATCAAAACTTACAAAAAAGTTATGATAAACTCTAATACGAATATCATAATTTGTAAACATGTGTACTTACATGTATTCAATTACTAGATAAATAAACTCGTTTTACATATGACATAAATTGTGATTTATCAATTAAATTCGATGTCATTACGCGAATTAATTAAAATTAAATCATAAATGCAAAAAAATAGGCATATATCATTATGAACCCTGCCATCTGCGCCAGAGGTCCCGGGTTCGATCCCCTGACAAGACAAATATTTGTGTGCATGAACATGTCTATTTGTCTTGGTCTGGGTGTTTCATATGTATATTAAGTATGTATTTAAAAAAAAAAGTAGGTATATAAGTAGGTTTATCCGTTACCTAGTATTCATAACACAAGTTCTTCATGAAACTTATCGTGGGGTAGATAATTGGTATGATTGTATGCAAATATTTATTAATTTATTTATACAAAGCAACACGAGCTATATTCACAAATATTTAAAAAAATCAAGAGATAAATAAAGATCGAATTAAATACTTACAAATAATAACAATGTCCAAGGTATCAAAAGATAAATAACAACAAAAAAAATCTATCGCAATGACGTCTCTATCCCATTCGATGTTCTGTGTGAGAGCTTCCCATTGATGGTGTCTTGAACACACCAACCATGTGCGAAAATTGCTGTCATCGGTATCAACCAATTTGGCTCTAACTAATCACCAACGAGGTATCCAATTATCCATACTAATAACAATATAAATGCGAAAGCCAATGTCTGTTTGTTGCCTTTTAATGTCTAAACCACCTTGCTGATTTGGCAAAGCGTCAAAGCCTACACCACTGAACCAACTTTGACGAATATTGGCAGGGAAGGTGGATTAGACCTTGAGGACTTGGCTACATTTTGCTAGTTTTGAAAGCCTGGTTTTATATGATAATAATATAATACTATTCTTTTGACTGTATTGATTCATCTTTTAGATAATTTTATGAGCAAAAGAGTGACGCTCCATTTAAGTCTTGGTAAACAAAACAAATACTTTTATAACTATGCGAATTGTTATAAATATCATATACCTACATCAGGTAATAACAAAAAAGGTACTATATTGTTTGTTCTAGAATCTCAGATGGGGATCGAATCTACGACCAATGATGTTTAATGTATACTAATATTATAAAGAGGAAAGATTTGATTGTTTGTTTGCATTGAAAAGGCTCCGAAACTACTGAACGGATTTGGATGAAATTTGGTACACAAATAGTAGATAGCCTGGTTTTGAACATAGGATACTTTTTATCCCAAGATTTCCACGGGAACGGGAACCACGCGGGTGAAACCGCGAGCTGCCTCTAGTAATAGATATGTTACCTTCATAGTAATTTGCGTTGAAATCTGTGACGCCGACTGCACATATTGACAACTGACGAGTAGGACAAAAGACACGAAAAAGGACGGAAATGAAAGAGATAGCAAATTCAATCAGATCCCATATGGGGTCTTCACAATGCGAGCACGTATGACATGATTATCTGCTTCAAGTACACATTTAAGCACACACCTAGATATTTATTTACACAACACATACTCTAATTAAGAAAAATGCATAGCTATGTGTTTGATGATAACATAAATAAATAAATTGCGTGTATTATTTAGATGTCACTAAGCTATGGAAGAGCGGGGCCTCCTGACACAAGTGTCTCTGGACACTTAAAAGGTTGGTTCCAGCCACAGAACATTAAAAGAGGTTTTCCTTGTTCTGTGGGTCCAGCCACTTATGTAAGAGCAACGTACTTTGTTTATGAATAAAACAGTTTACATTTTTTTCATATTTTTTTTTTTACTTATCTTTGCTTCCGACTTTCTGACTGTTTAAGAGGGACCAGTATTGAGAGAGATTCATTTATTTACTAATTAAAATTTTATAGCTCTATGCTATAAAAGCAAAACTACGCTTTTACTATTATATCTTTGATAATAGTAACGTGTTGCATAAGCAGTAAGCGCTCACAGAATTGTTTATTATTAAATAACTTTCAACTAAAAATTACCTATCTTTAACGGTTATTGTACAAATTTCACGCATTTTGCTGCGAGCACGCGTCTGTTTTGTACATGACAAAGGATTCGATACGTTTACATGCGATTATCACGGTACCTTCAACATAACACTTACAATTTACGCACTTGTTCATATATATTTTTTATACTTTTGCAAGTACAAGTATATTTAACTTGATAATACTTAGCGGTTATTTCGGTATAAATTTAGGTAAGAACTGTTTGATTTTACTGTTTAATCCACACTCTAAGTCAACCTTAATTCGTCATTTACTAGCAGGACACCGGTGTCCAGGGAACAAAAGAATATCTATTGTGCCTCATAAGCAGTGATTGGATAATTGGATTAGTCAAATATTAATTTTAGGTAAATACCTATATAGGTATATACCTATAAATATAAAGTTAATTTATGGCTAAGAAATTTTGGAAGCAGCTTCTTGCTGTTGTTTTTTTAAATATTAATCCCGGAATTTCAAAAAATTTGGGAATGCTAAACTAGTCGGTAACATTTTGTGGAATCGACTTTCATATATTCTTCGATATAACTCGGAAACGGTGCATCGTAGCACAAAAATAAAATATTTTAGTTCCCCTACGCTACGTAACCCTTAAAACCCCCTTTCAGCATCAATATACATAATAAAAAGAAAAAAAAACATCTTCAAAATGTTTTCAAGGTCAGTCAGTTTCCATAGTAATTTCACTGGAGACTTCGGCTAAGTCCACTGGGCCATACAAAGTGCATTCCATAATTAAATAGCCAAAACCTCATCTTTAGGTGAATTTGCATCCGATTATTCGATCACTGCTCATAAGTCAGGGCATGAGAGGTCAAAAAAGGCCCTGGTTTGTAGTTTGAGCCAGAGATTTCGTGGGTTTGATGCCCGCTAAGGGCAACCATTAGGATAAATGTTTGCATTTGTACTGTGTCTTGGCGTAATTTTTAATTTCTATCTGGAGTTTAAACATTTGTAAAATATCTCGTCTGCTCAATCATGCATGACAGAACGTTAAACACTATTGAAAGATGATGGTGCGCTCACCGACGTTGCATTTGCTGTTATTCTACCAAGGCTGTTGCAAGAATAACCGTTCGTCGTCATTGATTTATCGATACCTCATTGATCATTGATCGAGTTACAAAGTCAAGGCCGTGGTCAGCGGCGCGGCGCAACTTGCCTCCGGCCGCAATCATTTCCTCTGAACTAAATCGAAAAATGCTTGCTATCCAATTCTATACCTTATTACGTTGGAACGAGTACGATTGGAATTAGTTTTCTGTGGCATACCTGGGGTTCGTCTTGTGTGCTTACCACATAGATTACGTAATTGTTTTCCTTTGGGATTACTTGGAAACATGGTTTCTCCAAATAATTGACCCTTTAAAAATGTAGAGGTACAACTTAAGTTTTTGAAACTAGCTTCTGCCCGCAGTTTCACCCGCGCGGTTCCCGTTTAAATACAGGGATAAACACTAGCCTATGTTACTTTCCGCTCTTTCAAGTTACTCTATGCCAAAAATCAAGTCGATTATTTGCTTAGTTAGGGCGTTAAGAAAAGACAATCAAACACACTTTAGCATATATGTGAAAAAATATTTCTATCATTTCATCATTTGCTATAATAAAATTAACGGAGTAGCAGTTACTTTCTAAAATTGCAGTAGTTAGGTACTCTTTAAAAAACAGACGAGTAGAATTATTCAATTGTTCATTTATATGATTACAACCCATTACAGGTTATTTTACCTCTCATCACATTAATTACTTATGTATATATTTCCTTTGGGCACACAAAAAATAAAATTACTCATTTTGTTAAATTATCGTCACGTTAGTTGAGTAATCTGCATCTTAGTACGGTTAAATTGCTTGATGCATTAAATTGTTGGTTCTACGAAAAGAAATACATAAATCTAACTAGAGCTGGTTTGTTTAGCTGAGGGTTCTGTATCTACTTTTTTCAGTTAGTTATTTGAGTAGATTATGCTGACTTTGTTTGATCGAAATATGTACGTTTGTCACTCTCGGCCAAGTTTTATGTTAAACCTTATATTTTATAGCTTCTAAAGATAATAAAATACCGAATTTTTGATAAGATATTTCAACTCTTCTTCGTTTAATTTGCTAAAGGACACCTTGATTTATTAAGAACGGTTTATACCTTATTACTTATACGGTCTAACGACTCCTGAGGATGCTCCGTGTGTGGGCGAAACACGTGTAGAGTAGTCGGTGAAGGTGCAAGGTGTGTCACTGTGTTGCATCTGCATTTATTTGCGGGCGGGCGGGTGGTGCATCTTGCATGTAAGTTTTTCTTGCGGTATTATGCTACATATTTTTCGTTTTCTACTAATATATGGATTTCCGCCAAGTAACGCCTGATTCTATCAAATATCGTGAGGGCATTAAAAAGGGCTCATTATTATTTATTATAACAAACACTTAAATTAAGACAACTGGTTTTCTTACATCTACAGTGATATATAAACCTTTTTAGGTTATACCAAGCAACGGTATCCATTCAAGTTAGCTCGAAATATAAACTCTAAACTAGTTTAATCTTATTAACATCTAACAAATTCTGAAATCAAGGTAAGTACTATACTTTTTTTATTCTACTATCTCTCATATTGGCTCGATTACAAATATTATGTTAGCTTACGGACTACAAGTGGGTACACACGGACGGATTGTCTGTCAGGTAATATTTTTTTTTTTTTTTTTTTTTAGTTTTTTTTGTATCTTAAGTAACAAGAGTATATTGCTTAATTAAACTTGATTGCTTGATTTTATTTTATTATGATGACAAGTGTATTTGAATAAATACGCAATTTCTTTTTTATCACAAAGTCAAAGTCAAAGATTTTTATTCAAATAGACTTATAGATAAGTACTTTCGAATAGTCCAAAAATTTTTTTTCCCTACCAGCCATTCAGGACATCTTTTAACTGATAAGAAGAACGGCCGCAAGAAACTTATCAGCTTTAACAGAAACAACAACATTTACAATGGAACATGTTGTTGCCAAGCACAAATTTACAATTTTGAAATATATTTAATATAAGAGGAAAATAAAAGAGTGATCTCCCCATACTAACTTAATACCAAATGATTTGTTGAGTAACCCGTGGCGCAATGGTTCGCGCGCTCGGCCTCCGATTGTTGGGGTTAAGCAACTTTCGCAATGGTCGGTCACGGGATGGGTGACCAAAAATTTACTATCCTGAGCTCCTCCGTGCTTCGGAAGGCACGATAAGCCGTTGGTCCCGGCTGCGTTTGCAGTCGTTCGTTAAAACCCACCAATCCGCGTGGTGGGTCATGGCCCGTTCTCCTTATCCATCCATAAGGAAGGCCAGTGTCCCAGCAGTGGGGACATTAAATTGTAATTAGAGCATTATGTGCTGAACTTGTGATGCTTCGGATTAAGATAGTATTTTTCTAGGTCACCATTAAAAAAAAATCCTAAATACTTACCCAATTAAAAATAAATGCGAATTGCAGTTTTGCATGAAAAAATGCAATTGACATAATTTTTTTATTGGGCAGATATTTTGGATTATTTTTTAATAGCGACCTAGTAAATACTGTCTTAATCCATCTAAATAACATCTCAAGTACAGTCAATCATGCTGAAATTTTAAATTATTTTGGTATTACGTTAGATAAACAAACAAAGCGGAAAGAGAGAATTATGTGTGTTTCTTTTTTTAGACAATAGAACCCTAAAAACTATGGAAGTAAACTGTCATGCGTGACTAACTATTAAAGTAAACACAGTCTGTAGACATTAGTGGAGTTCTTATAAAAAAAATATAATGTCACTCAAATTGTCCAACTTATGTCGACATCAAAAGTTGTGGTTGTGACACATTTTTTGTCAAATGACGGTCGAACTACCTGACACAGGAAGCCATTTTTAACGGGACAGACAGGTGCGTGACCTGACTGTCAAAATTGACAGTTAAGTATTTTATAACGACACTTTATTACCAAGTAATATAGGACATGATTAATGTAGTGATGCGACATATCCTGTAGTATGTAACAGATACCTACTTTCTTTTTTGGGTAAGTGTAGGCAGTGCTAATTTTTGTGATGTGATCATGTGTCAATATATATTTTTTTTATAAATAAATGAATATCAAACAGCATACGCATACATATTGATCTGATTTTGATCTAAGTAGCCTACTTAAGTACTTCTGTTACGGATATCAGAAGTAAAGGATATATAACGAACACCCAGACACAAGACAAACAAATGAACATCAGCACATCCTACGACTGCATCGACCCTAGTGACATTGTTGTTTGAGATGACAGCGTCAAAACGTTTCACATGTAAAATACGGTACATCGCGTCCATAATAAACTTGTATGGAGAATTTGGAGCAAATTTTTATAAAATTTAAAAATAAATATTTGAAACTAAAAAGTTAACATAAGATAAATGTTTATTTCCATCATAATGCATAATGAACTAATTTTATATATTTTAAATCAAATCATGGTGATAGTGTAAAAAGAAAAGTTATTTTCTTGGTTTTTTAGTAACACCAAGTCTGATTTTGTTTTGTTTCATTGTTTGTTTCGTTTGACTTCACAAATTTTAAAGCTGTTGTTTGTTTGGCTTCTAATAAATCTTCACAAATTATATAGGTTGTTGTGCCACAGATGACTGACACTATTGTTACCAATAACCATAGACCGATCACACAGACTAGAATACTTTCATAGTATATTGTATCATGTTGGTGCCCCTGTGTGATCTGTCAAAAAGGCTGTTATGTTGACTTTAATTTTATATTTACATTAAAATATTTTTAGTTCATGTTTTTGCTGTGCCGGTTAACATGGCTCTCAGCCCCACCAAAACGGCACCGACGGAAGACCAGCGCTGGCCAAAAAGCCAAGCATTATGCTGAGTCGGTACCGTTTTGGGACAAACCTGTGCCTTTTTTTCTTTGTATTATTGTTATGTATAATTATCGTGTTTGTCTCAAATAAATATATTTTTCTTTCTTTCTTTCTTTCAAACCAATTATGGGTGCAAGCCTGAAATAAATATTTTTAATTTATTTTATTTTTTATAATTATACATGCATAAGACATGCAAATAAGAATACATTACATTCATGCAAATAAGAATAAAACACAAAAACTAAGAAACAAATAAGATTATATCATCTCAATATGTGTGCCGCATCGATAGAAAGAGGCAAAACTCAGTGATACCTTTACATTATAATTGACAGCAAAGCACTGATTATCAGTTTATGCCTAGAGTAAGCGCGATGCCACGTGTCTACGACACAGACGTATGCGATAACTTAAAGTAAAAAACTTTTACGGATTTCAGTGCACACTGTTTATTATCCGATATTAAGGCTCGAGTTCACCAACTTATTAACCGACCGATTAACGCCAAACGTCATTTAAATGTCATTGCATTTCAGCCATTTGTTTGAAGTTGTAAGGGACAGAACGATGTTTTAAACCATGGTTATCTAATCGACAGTTGGTGAACTCAGTTCTAAGTGGTGCAGTCGGGGGGGAACTTGCCGGTTGACTAGTAGAGATTTTTAAGGAGCTTTATTTAAAAAAAGTAATAGATATATAGAAAACGTTAATCACAAATAATAGAACATTAACAGGAATTTCATTTGAATACTAAATTATTTCTATGACCTTAACAATTACTAGTTACTTATTCCGAGTAAACGTTTCGGAAAAAAATCTACTGGCCAACCGGGAAGTTCTTATATTTTATGGGCGTTTTTAAGGTTTTTTTGGTTTCCCGATGTTTCGGCTGCCGTGGTCACGGGTGACTGGTCACAGGTGACAATCCGTAAAGTTGTTTTATTTTAAATGAACATCGCATAAATGTGATGAGGATTGAACCGACGACCCTTAGCATATTCTAATTAATAAATAAATAAATTCTTTATAAATATACTCTTCCACAATCTTTATACATTATAATGGCGGTTTCTTAACATAAAAATATAAATCAGTTAACAAAGATTGTGAGAGACTGGTGTCTGAACTGAGCGTAAGGCCTGTATCTCAGGACACTAGTACTCTCCCCCCTGAAGGGGGAATAAGTTGAACATAATATTTAGTTTACCTTTAACTAAAAAAAATTGCAATATATTTCATAAACTAGAAGAGGTCTAAGTATGTTTAGACCTCTTCTAGTTAGGTAGGGTTAGGACCACTGCGCCATCGGGCCCGGTCCATTTAAATAGTCATCAGTTACTACTGATGACTATTTAAAGTCAAGCCAGTATCTTACGTTTGCTCAAATATACGAGTATTAGCGGATCCTCGCGGTTTTACCCGCGTGGTGCCCGTTCCCGTGGGAATATCGGGATAAAATATAGCCTATGTCACTCGGGAGAAATGTAGCTTACTAATGGTGTAAGAATTTTCTAAATCGGTCCAGTAGTTCCCGAGATTAGCGCGTTCAAACAAACAAACTCTTCAGCTTTATAATATTATAGTATAGATTATACCCACACTTTCTGATGTACACTAATCATAGTTATACGGATTTTCTTATGAACTATAGGGAGACTCTTAGCCTTAATTATACCTGATGTTAAGTATTGACAAGGCTGAAGATGGAAGCGAGCCTCTTCGGGAATCCTTAATCACTGAGGTACTGGCTATCTTATCTCTAACTCTAACCCTAGCCAGTTTCGCTATGTTATCTCTAGCTGCCGGAACACGCAACAATGCTGGAACCAATGTTGATATGGCGTCAGACTTAGATGAGATGGTGGTAGCTACCCAGGCGGACTTACAACAAGTCCTACTACCAACCAAACCGATTACAATATGCACCCCGTTGGCAATCGAACCCGGGACATGTGGGTCTGATGCCGGTGGTCGTTATCACTAGACCACAGAGGAAGAGACCTAGGTCATTTAAATAGTCATCAGTAATAGTCAAGATAGTATTAACTTACGTTTGCTCAAATATACGAGTATAGCCCACACTTCCTGATGTACACTAATCATAGTTATACCGAAATAGGGTCAAACACATCGTTTGCTGTTACAGCCATCAGAACAACATTTTGTAAAATATAATTAATGACATACATTATGTCAGAATTATGCAAAAGTCGCGACACAGCCTAGTGAATTAGCCGTGACGTAACAGAGTTAAAATAAGTATTAAAACATTTTTTTTATGTAAAACGTAAAAATCTCAAATTGTTAAGTGAAAATGATGTATATGATAATGTGTATGAAAGTACATTTTTAAATAATTTCGCGCAAACAAATAACTGAAACGAGTTAGTTGCACATGTATTTATGAATTATTAATGTATGATGAACCAATGAATGTGCAATATTTGTTTATATGGAAGTCGTACCACCTTAATAACCCTGACCTAAGTTCAATAGCTTAGATTTAAATACTGTGTTCATAGAGCTAATACGAGTTTTAAATTTTTATTGAACTTTTTTTATCGTATTGTTTGCTGAGAATCAAAATACAGGACAAATTTGAACATACAAAAATAATATTATTTCACATATTTTGCACTATTGAACATTCACATAATGGCTTATTTCAAAAGTTATTGATTTTTAAGCTTTTATCGCGGGTTTTGAGCGCGGCCACCGAACCAAGAAATTCCGTGAAAAAACCTAACACCCCCCACTCCGTGTTATAGATTGTGGTTGCTTAGTTACGATTGTGAATAACAAAATGGTCAACTGGAAAAAATGCGGTACATGGAAAAGCGGAAAATGGAAAAGCTTTGTCTTGAATTAATTTTATGCTTTTATTATTCCAGAAATATCAAAAGACGTTTTTAAACAAGAAACTCTAGAAAGCCGCTTATCCTGCTATTGCTTGTTTTGTATTGTCGTTTACCAGCCGCTACTTAGATAGTTTTGCACATGTTATGAAATCAACCCCTTATGAATGAATGATGGGGATTTTTTTTGGGGAATACCTACACTTTCATGTGTAGGTATTCCCCAAAAAAAGTATCGTTGAGCCTGGCGAGAGCTTTTGAGCCCACGATAAAGTGTACAAGACCTACACTTTTTATGTTGTTTCAGAAAACTTAAAAGATATTTACAAACATGCAATAGTTATTTGTTATGCAAGGCTAGAAAGTTGGATTTAGCGGCGAGTTTCCTTTATTGAACTGATTGAATCCTGAGCGCAGCGAGGGTTTCAAAGGTACGAGACGTTAAAAACTTTTCTGCCGAGCGCAATACACAATTTATCACCCCACAACCGGGATGAACTTTTTAGGCTGTTTCCTAAGGCTGTTAACTAAAATAATATAATAAAAAAACCAAAACAGAGTATTATTAATGAATTCAAAGTTATTTAAAATAGTGAAATACTAAAAAAGTCAATAGTGTGATTCGGAAAGCAATATGACGTATTTTTCTTTCTAAATTAAAAAAATAGTTTACCACACTAGGCCGGTAATATGGTATATTTTCAGCGCAGAAATTGAATGACAAAACCTCGTTTTCAGAGCGTGTGAAATGAAAATATTTTTAACAAAGCTTATTATGTACTTTTTATTCCAGAAATAACAACAAAGATTTTAAACAAGCAAAACGTTTTGAAGCCACTTTTCCTGGTATTGCGTGATATGTACAAAGTTTTTTTTGTCGCTTGCCAATCCCAGACGCTACTTAGATAGTTTCGCACTTGTTATGAAATCAACGAATGCTTTAAGCGTTGTTTATGCAAAAGGAAACGCTGAAATTTGCATGTCTGTCTGTATTGCAATAGTTGCATAAACGTTAGGGAGTCTTAAAATTGTTTATCAAGATTTGTGGTGTACTTTTCTATGATCGGAGACTGAGACCACTCGGATCCGAGTGTACCGCAGTGAACGTGTCAAAATTTTTGCGACGAAAATTTGCGTTTTTCCTTTGTAACCTTTTATATGTCAAAATTGAAAAAAAAAATGTGTTGTTACACTTCTCATCCTATATCATAGTTACTTCGACATTTCTAAGAATAGATTTTATTAATAAACGCTCTCTGTATAATTTATTTTACGCGTCGGTCTTATATGTTCTTGCTGTGAACCTATGGCCTTTAACAGAGCAAGTAAAGATATAATCACCGTGCAAATGTGAAAGGGAACGATTTTAATAAAGTTCTCGTTTTTGCAACTTACATAATTTGCATAGGTTTTGTGAAAGCTTAGCTTGATATGTTTAATTAATAAAAAAAAAATCTGGTAAAGAAAATAATTTAAAACTTAGGTAAGTAATCGCTTATAAGTACATAGTTTTCAGTTCTTCATTTTAAAGATATATGCAGTTATGTTAAAGAAAATACAATCGAAATTATCCTTCGTTGCCTGTAGTCCTCCTGCATAGTCCTACTAATAAGGCCATGTGCTCTTTTCTATACAATGCTTACAGATATAAAATATCAGATGTAAAAATAAAGTTTATGGAAAATATAAAAAAATATGAAGGAATGAAAGAACTAATATACATTATATTTATTTATATTATATTTACTGTGAAAACTTGTAATTAGCCCTCAGTACATATTATTAAAAAAAATGTATTATATACATAGGTGTTAGTTATCCAAAAATTGTAAAAAATAAAATAAAAAAAAAACACAATAAGGAAACAGATTCGATTGTAAAAATGCAACGTTTGCTGAAAAATACATAAATGACTACGAAAGTGCTTTCGATATCATTAGCATTCAAATCACTACTCCACAATCATAAGAATTAGTCAAAAACATGCAAATCCACTCTCTAATCTTTCCATTTTTATGTAATTGGCAAGTGATGAGACTTAATTAATTCAGTCTTGATTGTTAAAAATTATTTGAGAACGTTAAAATAATTGCAAGCTTTTTAGCTCATAAAATAGCTTACAATATCAACCATAGAAGTAGGTATGTAAATGCAATACTTCATGATAATAAAATATCTTTTGAATACTTTTATAACGTAAAAAACTAAAAATATGTGTCAAATGAACCCTTGTTAATGATAGGAAGCAAGGCAGACATAGAAATTTTTATAATTTCCATAAAGAAAAAACAAGATCGCCGGTAACGGTAACCAGAATCGATAAAAACAAGCCCTCTTCCGATGATGAATCGATGATCACTTGACTTTCACTAAAGAAAGTGGACTCGCCGGCGGCGATAAATACGCACCATCGACCATTTTGATCAGCCTAAAAAAAATATTTATAACACCATAAACACAACTCACCCAAAAAATCAGCCTCATGGTATCCGAACACAGCACTTCAAAAAATAAATTAAAAAATAAACTGTCACAATCACACAGGCGCGAGCGCGCGCGCTTCACTGACAACTGAGGCGAAGGCTCCACTGCATGCAGCCTCCCCTCTAAAGAAAGTGACCAACCTTCACATTCGTAGATTATGTAAACTTGAGCAAAAAGACCGCAAGTGCATTATGACTATAATGGTGTTCAAGAAATGTTGAGAGGTTAACAATGGATGGGACGGCCGACACTAGCTTGTTGTATTTATTTGCACGATACAGTTAATGTAACACAAATTCTATTGTTTTAGATTTTGAACGCGGGCTTTGTTTAAAAATGTGTTGCTATTGATCGTTAATTTGGAGGGAAATTGTGTAAGAGATTGTATAATATTAGTTTAATGGCTATTTTTTAAAGTCGTTAAATGGTAGCTTACTAATAGTGGAACTATTCTTCTTCAAATGGAGTTGAAATATGACATTTCAGGTCAAGAGTTAAAGAAACATCGTGAACTATTCACGTGTTTTTTCTCTTTCTTTCGTTTTTGGGGGTTGATGAAATATTTTAGCTTGGCTATTAATCATATTGTTTATTTAAAAACGCAATCTTTGAAAATAAAAAGTAGTATTCAAGTAGAAGTCAATACGTAACAGACGACTGAATTGTATATATATATATATATATATATATATATATATATATATATATATATATATATATATATTTATTTTATGATCGACGCAGAGTGTCTTACACTTCATCATATGTTAAGTATTGATAAGGCTGAAGATGGAAGCGAGCCTCTCCCGGAATCGTCACTGAGGAACTGGCTATTTTATCTCTAACTGCCGGAACACAACAATGCTGAAAACATTGTTGTCATGGCGTCAGACTTAGATAAGATGGCGGTAGCTAGCCAGGCGGACTTACAACAAGTCCTACCAACAACCAAACCGAATACAATAATGTACCCCCACTGGGAATCGAACCCGGGACCCCTAGGTCTGATACCGGTGGTTGTACCACTAGACCACAGAGGCGGTTAAAATATGTAAGATGAGATAAGTTTTCGTCTCTAACCTCACACAATAATGAATATGGCCGGTTTCTGAATTGAGAAGAGTCTAAACCTCAACTCAAAACAAAATGTGTATAATTATAATACCATGCAGTATTAAAAAAAAACTCGACCTACTGTGTCGATCTTTTCAGAACGAAATTTATCAATTATGATGACGACGAGAATAAAGATTGAAGTAACAAAAATAATTTGTGCGCATATATTTTTCATCATGATGAATCTCGCTATTGAATAGAGAGGTCATACAAACTACAAATTGGACAATAAAATAAAAGACTCGTCTAATGGATGGATGTAGAGCGATTCATTTGAGTTCTGCTTCGTAAGCTATACAATTAGGTGTGAGGTCATACGTTCTACCATTTATCAATAATATCTGCAAGACCTTGCAAGATTTGTTGAGATATTATTATAATATATTATTTAATACTAATAACTTCCGACATTTACAAATCTCGAAATATTTGACCGGTATAAAATGGTATCAAACGTCCTAAATCCGTTCCGCCGAGAGTACCTGACAAACATCCTTTTCACCTCACACGCTCTGAAAAGGTTTTGTCAATCAGTTTAGGCGTAGAAAATCGCTTTTTGCGGCCTAGCGCGGCAAAGTACTTATTTAATTTAATAGGTATCTAAAAATATGTCATAATGCGTTCCGAATCGCACTATTGACTTTTTGTTACATTTTAGTCTTATTTTAAATAACTGGAAATTCATTATAATACTCAGTTTTGGTTTTATAATATTATTTTAGTTCATTGAATCATAAAAACAATAACAATAAGATTCAACTATTTGTTATAAAAAAAAATATTAGGCTGAGTGAGATTTCACAACTTATAATTGGATTTCGGACTGTAACATAAATCTTTATTTTTAAATTGTCTTTGTCTTGTACCTCATGTCAGTGTCAACATTTACGGAATCGTTTTTATTGTTATTTATAAGTAACAATATATTCATACTTTAAATAACTTTGAATTAACTATAATACTCCCTTTTTTATTATTTTAGTTTTTTATTTCATTAAAACAACGAGAGTAAGGTATATTTAGATATAAAATTCTTATAACAAATAGTTTAATCTTATTGTTATTGTTTTAATTATTCAATGAACTAAAATAATATAATAAAACCAAAACGAAGTATTATAATTAATACAAAGCTATTTAAAATAAGAATAAAATGTAACAAAAAAGTCAATAGTGCGATTCGGAACGCATTATAACATATTTTTAGGTATTTAATTAAAAAAGTACTTTGCCGCGCTAGGCCGCAAAAAGCGATTTTCTACGCCTAAACTGGTTGACAAAACCTCCTTTTCAGAGCGTGTGAGGTGAAAATAACTATTCTTTGTTAACTATTTATTTGTAGGAGTAGGATTACTTATTTTCTTACCTCACCTGAATATTGTTTTTAAAATATAATTTAATATCTCTAATCGGACATAATTAATTATCTATCGCCCGAAATTAATAACCTATCTGTAGATATGGATTGGGCTATCTGAGATAGTTGCCTATAATATTTTTGTTAATATGACCAAAATAACGACGGTTGCTTGGCAACGAAGTCAGTATCCTAAGCAACTATCTAAGATAGCCCTATCCCTATCTACAGATAGGTTATCAATTTCGGCCGTATATAAAAAAAATAGTCATTGTTACATGCGGGTGAAACCGCGGGTGAAAGCCAGTCAGGAATTATTGACATTCAATCTCGATCTCAACGCGATCCCGTCAATAGTAACCCCGTGTTTGGCGGAGGGGTACCTGCCGGCTGTATATCTGCCCTCTGCGCAGAGGTCGTGGTTTTAATTCCCGCACAATACGACCTGTTTAGCGCGTTGTATGCAATTATTGCATTTATGTGCCGTGTGGTGACAGCCTAAGGTGCCGTGTGGTGACGTCCTAAGAATACAGGTGCCACCACTCCCTTACATGCCTGGGATGTCGTAAGATTTCACTAAGAGGCTCGACGCATTGAAAACTTGTGCGAGAGAATGAAAATTTAAATCAAACCCTCTACCAACCTGGCTGGCCAGCGTTGTAGCAGTAGGCTAATAGCCTCCTATGAACGCCACAATAGGCGTGAGCTAGGAGAGGCCTATATGTCCAGCAGAGGGCGTCTACAGGCTGATGATGGATGCAATTATTTATTTATTTATACAAATATTTTTGTGCATGAATATCTTTATCTGCCTGGTCTGGGTACCACGTACCACCTATATTACAAGTATTAAGTACGTCTACTCTTTATTTAGCTCCTATCCAATCCACAGCACTCACAATAATTTGTTTGTAGTAATCTAACTGTGAAAGTTATTGTTATTATTGGTGCCCTTAGCAACGTTTCTTAGCTTATGTCATGCCATGTCAAGTGGAGTTGCAGCCTTGGACGAATTAATTCGTCCGAGGTCGCAGCCTTATTCCTGTGTTTACTTATTTTGTTTAAACTTATATGTTTGTTTATTCGGGGTAACATCTCACGCACTGTGTGGGCGATTGTACTTGACATCAATTGACCAATACCATAGTACAGTCGTAGGCTGGTCATGCCTTATCAATGACCAAAAATCGATTGGAGATGATTTTCGTTTGATTAACAACCAGGATGGTGTTGCAATACTCTGTGCTTGGAGTTAACGAAGGTTGCCGGGCAATTTTTATCATTAACTTTTTTTTGTATGGGCAGGCATTTGACTACCGTCGTACTTAACAAACAGGATGTGGTCTAAGGTGCATGCTTGCCCAGGAAATCCTATTCACTCTCGCCTTGAAGAGGCCAAGGTTGTAGGAATCGGGGAACACATGAGCAGGCAGCGCATTCCATTCTTTAGCGGTTCGCATTAGAAACGTATCAGCAAAGCGTTTGGTACGGATCGCTGGAATGTCTACGACGTACGGGTGAAAAGCTGACCTGCGTCCGGTACCCCGATGGTGGAAAGGGGGTGGCGGAACATAGTGTTTCACCCGCGTAATTCCCGTTCTCCTGGAAATATCGGTATAAAAAGTAGCATAATATGTTACTGTCCGTTCTTTCAACTAACTCTATGCCAGAAATCAAGTTGATTGGTGGCTTAGTTAGGGCGTCAATGGAAGGACAAACAAATTGTCAGAATACCAGCGTTGCTGTGACACATTTAGTGTCATGGCAACACAAAGCTGAGGCAGGACCTAATTGACCATTTGTTTCTTTTTTCATTTTTGTATTTTTGTTATGTTTCTATTAATTGTGTTGTGTATGTGTTAAATAAAATGTTTCTCTCTCTCTCTCTCTCAAACGCACTTCTGCATAGTTAGGATTAGAACATGGGGATGGATTTCTATTTACAGTAGTAGACAATTGGCTTCTTGAGCTACAAGAGGTCGTGGGTGCGATCCCGAAGAAAAATTTAGTCTTTCCGTGACTGGGTGCTAGATTTCTATAAAAGCACCTCTTTAGTTCCGTGTGGTGACGGCCTAAGAATATAAGTGTCACCTCTCCCTTACATGCCTGGGATGTCGTAAGAGTCGACTAAGAGGCTCTACGCATTGAATACCTGTGCGAGAGAAGGAAAACTTGAAACAAACCCTCTACCAACCCGTCTGGCCAGCGTGGTAGCAGTAGGCTAACAGCCTCCTATGAACGCCACAATAGGTGTGAGCTAGGAGTGGCCTATGTCCAGCAGTGGACGTCCACAGGCTGATGATGTGATGTGATGATGTGACCTCTTTAGCGAATTTTCACACAATCAATCGTGTTAATTCTACCTTTTAAAAATAATACCTATACAAAACTTTCTCACGCCCTTCCCTAAGATAGGTACTAATAACTAGAGTAATCCGCCATTCTTTAAAGTTGTCATTAACCGTAATGGAGGCGTTCACACTAAGTTTTATGTGGTTACTTTTAATATGTGGGACATAAAAATAGTATTTAGGAAATAAAAATGTCGATTGATTTGGTCGGCTCTATCACAGGTATTATGGTGACTAACGTTTAAAATGGCAAAGACCGTTTGTTTGTTACACAATCACGCGTAAACAGCTAAACGGATCTGCATTTGGAAAGACCATGACCTAGAATATTTAGAAAAAAGTATCATTAACTTTTTTTCTCCTTCTCATTCATGCTGGACTGGGAGTGAACGAAAAATAGAATGTGCCAGCTGCGTGCCGTCGAGTACAGATAGTGAATAGCCAATCAATGAACAATTGGAAAGGGTTTAACCGCCTCTGTGGTCTAGTGGTAACCACCACCGGTATGAGACCCACGGGTTCCGGGTTTGATTCCTAGCGGTTGGTGGTAGGACTTGTGGTAAGTCCGCCTGGCTAGCTACCACCATCTTATCTAAATCTGACGCCATAACAACAATTTTTCAGCTTTGTTGTGTTCCGCGTAAATAAAATAAATAAATATTTCAATACAATCACACCAATTATCTCGCCCACGTTAAGTATCATAAAGAACTTGTGTTATGGATACTAGATAACGGATAAACATACTTATATAGGTACTTTTTTTTGTAAATACATACATAATATACATATTAAACATCCAGACCAAGACAAATAGACATGTTCATGCACACAAATATTTGTCTTGTCCGGGGATCGAACCCGGGACCTCTGGCGCAGAAGGTGGGGTTAGTACACCTGCGCCAAACAGGTAGAGATGTTTGAGATAAGATAGCCAGCTCGCTTTCATCTTCAGCCTTATGAATACTTAACATCAGGTATGATGAAAGCTAAGAGTCTCCCCGTCGTTCATAAAAAAAGATACTAAACGCATATTAAGACAGTTTATATTCCAACTGGAAACCTGTCACTATATTGTTTCCGGACAACATCTTATGTCCCGGCTACACGCAACGTTTGCGGTTTGAGCCGGTTTGCGCAGGCAAGATGGAGCGTGTAGCCGGGACAATCCGCGGACGTCTTAAATGCGCAAACCGGTTTCTGCAGACATGCTCTCAGGTAAGACGATGCGTGTAGTCGGGACATTAGACCCAATCAAAGTCAAATGTCAGAATATCAGTGCTTCTGCGTTATTCTGACCATCAACGAATGACCCAGAAGTTAATTTTGCTGAAACAGGGCACATTAGCAGCACACTTATTGTTGAAATAAAACAACTTTTACGGATATCAAACGCGCTATATTTCACGAACTAAGTTGTAATTGTCCGTATTTTTTGGTTTTTAGGGGTTTTTTGATTTTCCCGACGTTTCGGCACCTTTTCAGCTATCGTGGTCACGGGATGTAGCGCGTTTGATATCAGGTCTCATTTCGTCATTTTGTTTTGTTGTTTAATAACCTAATATAATTCTTGTCTTTTTGTCTTAATTAAGTACCTACTTGTCTCATTGTATTACCGTTTTTTTGTGTTTGTTGTTAATAAATGGTTTCTATTATATTCGAACCGCGTAGTGACTGCCTAAGAATACACGTGTCGCCTCTCCATTACATGCCTGGGATATCGTGAGAGTCGACTATGAGGCTCGGCGCATTGAACACCTGTGCGAGAGAAGGAAAACTTGAAACAATCCCTCTACGAACTCGTCTTGCCAGCGTAGTAGCAGTAAGCTAATAGCCTCCTATGAACGCCACAATAGGCGTGAGCTAGGAGAGGCTTATGTCCAGCAGTGGACGTCCACAGGCTGATGATGATTCTATTCTATTCTAAATGTGGCGTCGTCGAAATGTGTTAAGACGCTATACGGAAAAAATGCTTACGTACTGTTTGTTGTATAAAACTATAGGACGGTTAGAGATGTTACAAATAGGGTAATAAGATATAATATTAGCATCGTATAGTTTCATTTTTTTTAAAACGCTGTAGTTATTTACTACGTAGTGATTTCGTGTTTCGCTTCAGTCGTATAGCGCCTTAATATACAGTGGTGGTTACATAATTAACGACACTAGTCGATTTTCATACAATCGAGGTAACTTTGGTGCCTTGGTTGTCAAGGATTGACCGAGCTGTGATAATACTGCTGATAATGGCCATCCATGGAGTGAATGGAGGAGATACAGATTGCTATACCTAACAGATCTGAATCTGATCAACATTCTGAAAGATGTAAGGATCAGAGTTTTCAGTTTCAGAATTTTCATACATTTTTATGCTATTTACGCCGTTTTTCTTAAACATATCCATATCAAACATATTTTTTAAATATATCTTAGGATGTTGATCAGATCAATAAGATGTGTATAGCAATCTGGATGTCCTCCATTCACTCCCTAGATGACCATTATCAGATGACAGCTCGGTCAATCCTTGACAGAGAATCAAGGCTCCAAAGTTACCTCGTTTGTATGAAAATCGACTAATGTCGTTTATTATGTGAGTGGTCACATAATTTAACGACATTAGCCGATTTTTATTTTCAATGTATATTTCAGTCAAAATGCACTTGTGATTCTCTGCCGACCCCGCTAGGGATTAATGGCGTGGTATATTTATATAAGCATGATAATTTTTTACCCTCATTTTCCCACGAGAACGGAAACCACACAGGTATACCCCACTGAGATCTCTTAAAGAGAACGCTTACTCGTACTTTATCGTGTAATCTACGATGTCCGTTCGTTTGTAGATTTGAGTAAAGTTACAGACAGTTAAAAAATTAAAAAAAAAGACGAATCTGATTTATGTATCCGTTAATAGTGACGTAATAGAAAAGTATAGCTTATAATTGTTTTGTTGGTGGTAGGACTTGTAGTAAGGTCGCCTGGCTAGCTACCACCATCTTATCTAAGTCTGCCGCCATAACAACAATGTTTTCAGCATTGTTGTGTTCCGGCAGTTAGAGATCAGTTAGCCAGTTCCTTAGTGATTGAGGATTCCGGGAGAGGCTCGCTTCCATCTTCAGCCTTATCAATACTTAACATCAGGTATGATGAAGGCTAAGAGTCTCCCAGTCGTTAATAAAAAAAAAAAATAAAAAAAAATGTTTAATATTATGTCGCAGCCATCTGGTTAAATCAGACCTTCAATTGGAAGGCTAGCTCATTGATTAAACGCTGGCATCCAATTGAATGCCCAGGCCGATAGTTGATTGAAATAGCACCACTAAACGTTCAACTAGTTAGCTGATTCTAAGCTAGCCCATTGAAGATGGCTGACGTGAATTCAGGCAGGTGATTCAAATTTAGATTTTTTTTTTGCTACCGCGGCGCTGGTGTCACTAAAACAATTATGGCGTCTAAGATAGCTCGCTCAACTAACAATTGTTTTGTATGTTTTTCGGTGGAAAATCGTTTTTTTTTGTTAAATTGATCTACTGAGATTAATTAAAGAATTTTTTTAGTCCTGTAGGTCACGTGATAGGTTAGAAATTTATGGGGATAAACTAAGGGGTTAGTGTATAGGTAATCTATTATTATTTACATTAGCAACAACAAGTTGTAGGTCTTGTATAACTTTTTCTTACTGTCGTTAGCTCATCTTCCGAAACCAGTCAATTCAATGACGAATTTTTATATAACTTTTTGAAAGGTTTCAGCAAAAATAATTAACAATTGCAACGAAATAATAATGTAATTGCAGCTAATTGGTTGCAATAAAACATAAGGCATATAAGTATTATACTTCGTACAGTCACAAGCAATAACGTGTCTACACTATATAACCTTGTCACATTACAATTTTGATGTCTCTCGTGAACACTCATAACTTTGTTTCTGTGTCTTTCAATGTAATAAGGTTGTATGGTCTTCACATAATTATTGCTCGTGTACAGTCACGTGCAATGATATCGATTAAACAGATGTTATAATTTATAGAAGTACATGTGATACCCTGTAAGGGTGTTGGCATCTGAGTGACAAAGATATATTTAATTTAAAAACATAATTACATAAATTCATAAAATAATAATTAATTACACAAAATTAAAAATTCTAAGTATAAATATTCAATTACATTACACAATACGTATCATAATTATTAAATTATTATTATAAAGAATAAATTAAATTTCATTCAGATTTGAATATTATTATAAATTTGATATATATATACATATATCTTACGTTACATGATTAAATACAATTTATAGTTTATTTATGTTAATTGTTATTTATTTACTACCTACATATTTCATTCACATTAAAATAAAAATTTGTCATTAAAATATTCCAATAGGCCGTAGTAGCTTTTATCTATTAATAGTTTTTTTAATTGTGCCTCAAAAGACCTGGGTGTTTCTATAGTTTTCAAGTTATTTGGTAAATGATTATATATTTTTATTAACATTGAGTGCGGGGCAGATGAGAACATAATGGTGGTAATTTTAGTTTATTCTGGTAGCGGTTATTTCGTCTAACATCTAGACATAGAAACACTAAGTACCTAACCTTGTCACATTACAATATTTAATGACGTTGTGGACAGCGAGAGCTTTGTTTCTGTGAGTCAATACGATAAGGTTGTAAAGTGTATACATGTCATTGTGCGTAGCTCGTAACTGTACGTAGGATGCAACTGCGGCTGCGCACCGCTCTCCACTGTCGAAATCGTGTGGCCATCTGTCGTTTGTGCAATGGTCATAGGATGAAATGAAGAGCGGCTGTTAGCAGGGTTGCCTGCCTGCTACTTTTTTATTTATTTATTTATTTATGACGGAGAAACTTTTGGCCTTCATCGTACCTGATATTAAGTATTGATAAGGCTGAAAATGGAAGTGAGCCTCTCCCGGAATCCTAAACCACTGAGGAACTGGCTATCTTATCTTTAACTGCCGGAACACAACAGTGCTGAGAACATTGTTGTTAGTAGCTAGCCAGGCGGACTCACAACAAGTCGTACCACCAACCAAACCAAATACAATATATATTCCCCACTGGGAATCGAACCCGGGGCCCCTGGGACCGATACCAGTGGTTGTTACAACTATACCATAGAGGCGGTTACTAACTAGTCGACCCCGGTAAACTACGTATCACCATGACAACCATCAAATATGTCAATCCCGTGACACTATGATAGACAGGTAGGCTAAGTAGGTAGCAACAGTTTATATGTGAAAATTAAATTGTTTTTTTTGTAACTACTTATCTTTCTCGCAATTTTTCCATATGTTCACTGTTTTTTAATGAAATTTGGCTTTAGTTGTAGCCTGGATAACATATATAATACTTTTTATGCCGATATTCTCACGGGAACGGGAACCACGTGGGTGAATGGTATATACAATAAAACATATAGTCGGTGTTTTTATTCAGTAGAGTGATTTGACAGGTTGTCAATGTCATGATAAATTTTAAATGGAGAATATTGGAAGAAGTCAACTTGGCCACAAGTGAATTCTCAATGTCACTTTGTGAAAATAATGCTGAATTAAATTGTGACTATAATGATAATATTGAATTTGTGTGTGAATGGAATCAATACTAACTGAACTGGAACTGGAAATGCGCAAATAATTACGAAAAACAGAAAGCAGGTTTTTTTTAACAAAGTGACATTGGTACCTGTCAATTTATTGAGTTAAAAATCCGACTTTATTATAGATAAAAGTTTCGATAACTCAACGGCTGAACGAATTTGGATAAAATAAAATTTGTTAGGTACATTGGTACATAGATCTGGACTAACAATATACCTAGAATACTTTTCACCTCGAAATAACGGGAACGAAATAGCACTCAAAAGCTAATGTTTGACAAAAGTAGGTAGTGGTGGTGGTAAGGTAAGGTAATGGTAAGGTAGTGTTTACCAAACATTTACAATTTTCCGGAACGTGTAGTTGTTAAATGGGTAGGAATTCGAAAAAAGTGTATAAAGCAATAGTTGTAGATATAAGCTTTTATTGTATAATAAATAATAATAATAAATATTTCCATACAATCACACCAATTTTCTAGCCCACGTTAAGTATCATGAAGAACTTGTGTTATGGATACTAGATAACGGATAAACATACTTATATACTTTTTTTTTGTAAATACATACATAATATACATACGAGTATTAAACACCCAGACCAAGACAAATAGACATGTTCATGCACACAAAAATTTGTCTTGTCCGGGGATCGAACCTGGGACCTCTGGCGCAGAAGGTGGGGTTAGTACCCCTGCGCCAAACAGGTCGTCAAATGTAATGTATGAAAGATAATTTTGCTCAACGACGCACCGTTATAATATTAGCGCAAAACTGAAAAGTGGGACCTTTCCTCCCCTCCCCCCACTCCGGCGCACCCCCTAGAAGCGGGAATTTTTAGTATGTTTACCCCCTAAGCGACAGAACAACTTTCTGAAGAAGAAAAAAAAAAGAAAAAGTTAGTTTTGTAATCCAATTATTATTGTTTTGGTTCGCATAAGTTTCTAATAATTGTGCATGCTGTGTACGCTATTATTGGATTAAAGTCTTGGCTCATATATTTAGCATAGATTATAAGTTTTGTAATGACTTTAATCTGTAAGTGTACCTATAACAAATAAATAAATAAAGCGCTTAAGTAGGTTCCAGCTCACGCACTCTACACCCCATTTTAGGCTATGTGGACTAATAATAATAACTTAAAACCTCGAAAACCGTCTTTGTAAAAACTAAATATTTACTCAATTTCAATTCACATTTTTTTGATGACCCTGTTATTAAATTAAAACACCGTTCCATTTTTTCGTAAAAAAATAATTTTAATAACATTGTAAGAGACTGTGTTGTAATTTAAATTGTTTAATTTAGTTTAAAGTATAGATTACAAAACATAATGTACATAAGTTTAAAAAGTGCTGATACCTAAATTTACCTATTTTAATCTTTTTTATTTTTAGCTGGTTGTGTGGCACCGACTATTTTTTATATTTTTGAAGCAGATTTTTTTTGTGTAATAATAAGATCTTTTTATATTGACTGACTTTCTAGTATTGACAATACCTTTGGTCTGCACATCACACGAATATAACTTACGACCAGAATAGCTACTTAATAGCTCATAATAATGTTTAAAGCTAAAAGCTTAGTACTTTGTGGGTGCAATGTTAGTTTTATTTATTCATATCATCGTTAAATAAATAAAGTACCTATATTTAGCTGTTTTGTAGTTCGCTATTCCGCAACAACTAAAATAAACTAAAATATCACTCTACTTGTTAAACCTCAAATACATCTTGAGAAATGATCGTGGATGTTTGGGTTACATCAATTTAAATTAATTGCTGTTCAAAATATTATTATACAATTTGCACAGGTCCATTGCGACATGTATAATAAGAACTATACTGATCAATCCGAGTGATGAATTATTTCAAAACTGTGGAGTAACTGCTCATGAAAATAAGCTTTAAAGTTTAGTTAACTTTGCACCGAAAGGTTAAGTGTGGGATATACGGGGCCATATTGCTATTTGAAACGCCTCACTGTGAGCAAACTTCACAATATGTTGCACAAACTACTTACAGGAGAATTTATAACAAACGAAAAAGTGAGTTCGTTTAAAATATCTGATTTAATTTGTAACTCGATAGATGTTTCAAGAAAGCACGGATATCGTTCATGATTGACTTCTTTTGAAATAGAAAAACCAAAAATTTTAATTTTAAGCTTTAGTTTGTTAGCCTCCCGAATTAGAAGACGGGGTGCATAAAATGAGTTTGTGTTATTAAGTTTGGTTTTTTATTTTCCCGACGTTTCGACGACCTACGCGTAAAGAAGATTTATTTCAAGCTTATTTTTAAACCTCGAAGAAAGGATGTATAAAATTTGTTAATGTTTATTAAGTTTGTTTCTAATCTTGACGACCTGTTTGGCGCAGGGGTACTAAACCCACCCTCTACGCCAAAGGTCCCGGGTTCGGTCCCCGGACAAAACAAATATTTGTGTGCATGAACATGTCTATTTGTCTTGGTCTGGGTGTTTAATATGTACATTAAGTATGTATTTCCAAAAAAAAGTATATAGTATGTTTATCTGTCTAGTATCCAAACACAAGTTCTTCATGAAATTTAACGTGAGCTAGATAATTGGTGTGATTGTATTAAATTTATTTATTATTATTATTAAACTATAACCTACGTATAGTTTAAAAATAATACTACCCTACGTTTTAAACAGTAAAATAAAAGTTGTTAGTGTTAGTATGAGTTACTTACGTTCAAGTTTGAACATAGCGCCGTGTGTTTGCATTCGACAACAGCTAATTATTCGGTGGTTGCACAGGGACTGACCTGCGGATCTTCAATTAATTAAAATATTCGACATCTTCAGATCACGATTAATCGCTATGATGTTTATCATACAAACGTAACATATGACTGCGATGTAACAAGTTGTTAATATGAAATGTATGGCGTTGTTGCACCACTTTTTGAGGTTGAAATGTTTGACATAATTTAGTAGGTATCATTATGGTAAAATTTGTATCAAATTCTGGTTTACTATTTCAAAAGGTGGTAAATAAACAAATATAGATACAAAATATACAAATATAGTTACTTACAATTTTTGTGACTGTTTACTGTTTTTTTAGCTGTGTTAGAATGCCGTGGGTGTCGTAAAGGCGACTAAGGGACTCAGCCTTCAGGAGACGGCAGCAGCGTCTCCTACAAACTTGGCCAAACTTGGATCGCCAACCCATCTCAGTTCAGCTAGGTAGGTACATATTTATTTCGATCATTGGTATATGTAGCGTGTCTGATACTTATTTAATCGTGTATTATTGTTCTATTTAAATACATGTTAACTTTTTTGTTATAGATCCGTCGGTACTAGGAAAAGCTTTCGTAACTACGTTCGGACTTTTGTAATTAAACTTACTATAGAAACTTTAGCGTTAGAAAAAGTTTTTGCCCCATGTCGGGCTTAAGTGGTTTCATAACACTTCCATAGCTTAGATGGGTATCAAAATATGAGCAAATATTTTTTTGGTGATGATCTTGAGCAAATAGTATCGCAATAGATCTCAACAAGGGTAAGTAACTATTTAATTTCAACGTGTGCTCCGGTAACGAGAGTGACTGCAACGGTACATTACCCAACAAGCAGATGTTAGCTTTAAAGTTAAAAAAACTTATACATTCAAACATTGAACCTTTTACAAAACTTTTAGTTTGAAAAAAAAGAACGTAACTTGCAAATTTTGTTTTTTTTACCCAAACTTGATTTATTGGTATTGGTATTGGTGATGGGCTCTTTTCTCCGCATTTAGACTCCCATTTGGTCCGTTATGCGTGAACATAGCATCGGTATGTCAAGCCATCCCAGCTCCTTCCAGAAGCGCAGAAGCCTCCTGGGGCGTTCACAGGCTTCTAGGAGCGACCTCGCGTCTTTGAGGATTTAGCGACGTATTAAATCTGTAACTAATAAGGTATATGAAGCAAACACTTCCTATGTGTTTGTCTATAAATTTTTCTTCCGCAAAAACTAACATCTGAATTATTCCAAACTACCTTCCGCCCGAGGTTTTACCTCTACTGTCTGTGTACCAAATTTCATCAAAATCCGTTAAGTAGTTTTTTACTTTATTCATTGCAAACAAAGAATCAAATCTTTGCTCTTTATAATATTAGATAACACCACGCCCGCTCCCAAATATTATGCGACAACTTACCAACAACTTTACATTTGTTCCATCCATCTACATCCTCAGGAGATGATAGAACGTGCAACACTAATTTTGAAGCCATTAATGCTTAAAACATTATTAGGAAAAACGGGATTTATATATATTATATATGTATTATGTATGTTACGCGTAGGTATTCGTGTAGGTAAAGAATACTGATGGATTTGGTAATTTAAGAAATGTTAAACACCTTATTTATTTAAAAATACGGAAAAAATATCAATTATTGTCACAATAAATGTGAAATATGTGGGACGTCATTAAAATGATAGGTGCATGTTTTACGGCCAGTTTCAATAATCTATCCCTAACACGAGGTAGGCTTACCTTAGTTACGTTACTTAGCAACCGCTGTTATTTTGGGTTATTTTAGGCTGAATAATAAAAATATCTAGGCAACAAAGCTCTAGTAAGCCTATCTCTTACCATAGACAAGTTATTGAAACCGAACGTTAGTGAAAATGCCCTTATATAATATGTTCGTATTTCTTTACGAGTTCCCGATATTTCGGCGCAGTTGGATGCGCCATGCATAATTGAAGTCAATGAGGGTGAATGGTGCTAGGAGCAAATACAAGGAAAATTCCCTTTTTCTTAATAATGTTAGTGATAGTTAAAAGTGTTATTAATGGCTATAGTTGCTAAAATGGTGACACAAATTTTTGAAAGGCAGTATAGTGAATTAAACACTTATTTTACACTAGCCCCTTTTATTCAATAATCGTTAGAAATGGGAAAGAAGATAATTAATATTTTGTTTTTATTGTATATGTAGTATATGTATTTTATTGTATAACTATTTATATATTAGATGATATGTTATTTTCTTTTAATTTGTTTGTTGCGCACCAACTACCCTCATCCCTTCTACCAGTTTATGTGTCATATGGGTTGCCTGGAAGAAATCGCTGCTAAGCGATAAGGCCGCCCTTTGTACAACAAATCTTGTTTATTGTTTTTTCTTTTATACATGTATTTTCTGTCTGTGTGTGTGCAAATAAAGTGTTATAAATAAAATAAAAATAAATAATATTGTGACGGGACGGGACTGACGGGAAAAATAACTTACAAAAATTACCAGGGTAGCATAACAACAGGAGTTATTGTATTTACTTGAAATAATAAAATCAATACGTTACGTTACACCTAGGTTTAAATCTAATCTTGTCACTCACATCCTTTTAGCGAAAAGTGACCTCACCTTTATTCCTAGATGTCACAAATAAACCGGTGTTCAGAGTGCAATGGATTATTTATTGTGTCTCATAACCCAGGGCCTGAGAGGTTAATGAGAAGTACGTCAAATGAACTCGATAAGTGTTACCCGATTCTCATATATGGCAGATCGAAGGTGTTTTACGTGTGGCAACGGGGCCAATTCACCATGCTTTCAAATTCAAAGGTTAATGCTTTAAGAGCGCGCGGTAATTTGGGTACAGAGACATTTGCACTGACTCGCGTGCGTGTACATTACTGGTACTGTGACCATACTTTAGGGAAGCGTGATGATGTGGTCGACATCAGCCATTTTAATGTTCCCACTGCTGGGGCACTGGCCTTCCTTATTAATGTATAAGGAGAATGGGCCATGAACCACCACGCTGGCCCAATGCGGATTGGTGGGCTTTAACGACTGCAAATGCAGGTTAACGTGCCTTCTGAAACTCGGATCAGATCGAGATAGTCTATTTTTGGTCACCCATCCCGTGACCGACCATTGCGAAAGTTGCTTAACCTTAACAATCGCAGGCCGAGCGCGAGAACCACTGCGCCACCGAGCTACGAAGATGTGGCAAAGAAGATAAAATAAGTAGGTATATTAAGGGCCGATTTCATCACCTGAAATGTGTCATCGTCTGATGAGTAACGATCTGTCTATCCGTAATGAAACCGGCCTTAAATATCTAACTATAATTATGTTGGTTACGTACAAAAGCTAAAACGTCCAAACTGCACTAAAATAGGTTTAGAAAATTTACAGATAAGTATAAAAAAAATATATTTTAGATTCCAATCTAATTTATTGAACTTATAAATGATTGATTATACTATTTCAAACACAATATTTCCCATGTAGGTATAGTTTTGTCTTTTGCCTTGCTTGTCTATTCCTTGTATTGAAATCATGGTCTTCCTACTGATTTATCACGTTGGAGGGAAAAGTTACTAACAGGTAATTTTCTAGGCGTTTTAAAGTTTGTTTAGGTAATTTTAGTTATTTATTCTTACATCATAGACAGGTCATATTCGAGAATAATGATATCGTTATATTTAAGTATGTGTATGATATAAATCTCGCTTAATTTTTTTCATATTCTGTACATAAAATACTTGTAACAAAGCCTAAATTAGGCTCTGGTAACTTAAGCTGTTAAAAGTATGTAGGTAATGTGATTTTTATTACCTACCTACATATTTTTAAGAGCTTTAAGTTCAGCGTCTTTTTTCTTCTTAAAAAAATCAATACAAAATTAACAGCAGCTAGTAAAATGTTATATTTATGCAAATATTTTCCCACTTGTAGTTTTTTGGTCAAGGGCACTAAAGAAAGTTGTTTTAAGCGATAAAGCTCTACCTTGTATAGAAACTTGAAAAGAGATAATAGGCTTAAAAAATTTCAATATAATTGTTGAAGAAAAAATATTTAGAAAGTAAGCACATGTGATGTGATAAATATTAAACAAGAAAATATACTAGAAAAAAGCAACCGGTCTCAATGCATTGTAAAATGCAAAATTAAAAAGTTATAAACAGTTATAATACGCATATGTATTTAAAAGTTAGGCAGGGTTAACATAAAGTTAGACTTATTTAACCAGGTATTTGTCTAATCTTCCATTTTAAATATCTTATTAAAGATATTCAGAATACTTTGTTTAATAAATAAACGTTCCCGATCTGAAAATGTGTGGATGCCAAAAATTTATTCTTTTTTTAACTTATTTTTTCATGTACAACGGGGAAACGCTAAGCGTTTTGTCATACTTACCCGATGTTAAGTAATGTGAGGATGAAGGTGGTAGCGCGCTTCTCCCGAAATCATCAACCATTGAGGAACTGGCTTAAGAGATAAGATTATCTCGAACTTCCGGAACACAACAATGCTGAAACATTGTTGTTATGGCACCAGACTTAGATCATAGGTTGGTAGCAAATATGGTTATTATATACAGGGTGTTAAAAGACCCATCATAACGGAAACGAAAACCACATATTATCAAATTATTAGACCAAATCTGGGAACCCGATAGTTAAGGAGTTATTGACGATCAAAGTAAAAAATTATTTTACTTTTTAATCAAAGTAAAATATTTTATTTTTATTTTACTTTGATTTGTAACTTTAAACATATCGTTTAAAGTTACAAAACCGATATCAAAAGCAATCAATGAAACTGAGTCCCAGCCACCTCCTCGTACCCGTTGTTGCACGTTGTTGCACGCTTTTCATGGCGTGTAAAAACTAACACCCATTTTTGGTAACTAAAAAAAAGTCGTTTTCCAGCAATTATTTTTACATATTCTTATCTGGTTTGATGTACATATACAACGGTATAACGCATATATAACGGCTTCGGTATGGGTCTTTTAACACCCTGTATATTAGCTGGTTCTAATATCAGAAATACACCAACCATACCGAACACAACTGGGAATCGAACCGTCTGGGACCTCTGGGTCTGACAGCGGACCACAGAGGCAGTTAAAATTCGTTCGCTCGCAGCTCGCAGCATTTCAAAGGAGTCGAGTGGGAAATTAACGCTCGAGCAACACGTTTCATTCCGATTACTTAGGTATTTGTTATGCCTGAAATCATGTCCATTTATCCAGGAGCAGTGGGCCTACCATGAGTTTTTCTTTCCGTTTACTGTACAGTAAACGGGAGACATTTTGTATGCCCACTAGAGGCGCTGTATACAGATTCGCATACAAAATGTCTCCCGTTTAAAAGGTAGGAAAAAAAAATTGGACGATTCGAAAGCACTTATCTATAAGTCTATTTGAATAAAAATCTTTGACTTTGACTTTGACTTTACTGTACAGTAAACGGAAAGAAAAACTCATGGTAGGCCCACTGGTCACAATGATGTGCCTAAATGCAATAGTAACATTAAAAGTAAAGGCCCAAAGTAAGCACTGTAAGGCTTGTGTTATGGGATACTAGGTTCGTCGTCTCAGCCATATAACACCCACTGCTGGGTATAGGCCTCCTCCAAAAGGGGGGGGGTTTGCCATAAACGCCACGCTTGGCAGGCGGGTTGGCGATCGCAGTATGGCCAAGTTTGTAGGAGACGCTGCTGCCCGTCTCCTGAAGGCTGAGTCCCTTAGTCGCCTTTTACGACACCCACGGGATGAGAGGGGGTAGTGCTATTCTAAGCCGACACTACACAGCAGATACTAGGTTAACGGATATATACACATATAATTATACATACCTATATAAGTATTTATGTGTAACATTAGTAACTTTGTCAGCCTATTAGTTATCGATAGCGACATTGGCATTTAAAATATAAGATGAACTCGCGATTAACACAATTACTTCATTATCGCGATCACAGATAATGGCAAAGAGGCTTTTTAAGAAAACTAGTACATTTATAAAGATTAAAAGTGAATGCCGATAGCATATAAGTAAGGCATTGAATCTCTATTTGGATATCTTACGCTTCTCAAAGGGGTCATCTATTTATGCCCACAAAGCCTACAAAGTTACGTAATATTTGTGCGCTAGCCTCGAGTAACTTAAGAACGGCGCAAGATTATCTTATTGAAGTAATCCGACTCGTTTAGTTAGCTCTACCTATATTAGATGTCATCTTTTCATACATGTTGCGTAAACGTGTTTAAGTATCTAAATTTTTTTTTGCTGAAACAGAACGGAATGGTAGGAAAAAATAATTATTAAATTAGGTTTATAGACATTTATACACACCACCTGCATCTGTAGCACATATTAAATATCAAGTATTCTCAATAAGAAAGTAACCTATTAATGCCCGGAGGGAGCTAATGTTGTATGGAACTTCCGTGGTTAATTATGATAACATTTAAATTTGGAACGCCAAAATGTCAACAAAAACTTCTATCAAAAATAGTTCCAAAAAAAACAAGGCTCTTCAAGGGATAGATAACTTGCTGGTCCAAGGAGATTTTAACTTTAAAAATTGACACATCAAAGAGACTAGGTACTCCTAATGAAAAATATAAACATGGCTGTATGTATCAGGATCCCTAGCACCAAGAAAACGTTTGAAATTGGAATTATATGATATTGTACACTCATTCAAATATAATGTAATAGCTATCTCTTTCATTTCCATGCTTTTTCGTGTCGTTTGTCTTACTTATCAGTAAAACATGGCAAATCATCAAATTGTGAATGTGTGTAGTCTTGACTCTTGGTCACAGATATAATGAAAATTATTTTTCATCCCATCTATTCGAAAAACGCTGATTGATTCGCCTATAAGTGCGAGCAAAGTAAGTCTTTTCTCCAAGAGACTTTTTCACGGGGCAGTAATGAGATTTGAATTTCGAACATTAACATCGTCCCTTAGTGCTCCGTGACCAAAGAGATCGCACGAAAATATTGTATGAAAAGTCACTTGCCGATTATTAGGTGACCGGCGCGTGCAGCGACGCAAAAGAAATAAGAAAAAAAAGAAAAACGCGCGTACTACTTATTATCTACCATTGTATTGGACTTTATTGGAGTAAACAGTGTTTTGTGATATTTGCACCAGTGCAATAATTGCGAAAAATGAGTTCCACAAGCAGCGACAGTATTTTTTTTAAACTATGACTATAACATTTCATAATTGCACAAATGTTTCAAATATTAATATTAATTTTGAAGCTGTTACTTTATATTTTTTTAACATTATAACATTATATTGGTGTTTAATTATTTTTTTTATAAATACATTCATTAGTTGTATCTAGAAACGCCTCTTATTCCTTTTTCTCATAGACGGGATGAAAAGTAGAGTGTATCACTCGGCCGCAAAATATATTTTTGGCTCGGGCGACGTACTTTGAATCCCTCGCTACGTTCAGGATTCTACTTAAGCCCTCGCCGTAAATATATTATTTTGCTCCCTTATGGTACAATCTACTAACTGGATTGCCTACGGAACTAAATATGTTAAAAAAAAAATCGGTGATTTTCGATCCTTTCGTTATTTTTTTCCGCGAATTTGTTGGCATTTAATAGTTTTATAATTTATAATTTCTTTTTTATTTAACGTCACAGTATAAAGTAGATATGCTCCTCGGGGATAAAAGTGTCTTACACCCATATTCTAAGTCGCTCCTCCAAAACTTACTCGTCCTCGACTTAACGAAACCTCATTGAAAACCTCTTCGAAATACTCCTCGAAATCGGTATTCTAAGTCATAACTCCGTAAGGACCTGAAGGAGCCAAAGAGTACGTAGCCACTCCGTGTTAGGCCTAGCGCACACTACCATTTTTACCCACGACGAGGTTAGTCTTGGGCAGACTTGAATCCTTCGCTTTATTCTGGATGCTTACCATATTTTCTTTTACGTGTAATTGTATATTATATTGGACCGAGTTATTAATAATTTTCCTAATCAGAACACAAGTAGAGTATTTAAACAATTGTCGTAGATTAAGTAGTTTCGTTTTTTTAACCGACTTCAAAAAAAGGAGGAGGTTCTCAAGTCGACAGTATTTTTTATTTTTTTTAATGTATGTTCCACCATAACTTCGCCAGTTGTTAACAGATTTTTATAATTCTGTTTTTATCTGAAAGAAAATGGTTTATGTGTGGACCCATATAATTTTTACGAAGATCTGGCTAGTAGTTTTTTCATAATCCTGAAAAATATCAATCACCTTTTGGCAAGTAGTACAAGTAGGCACCTAGATGACATCATTGTTGTGTATGGGCTGATTTTTAGTGTAAGTAACGGCACATAATGTAACAAAAAAATCTGAAATAAAAACATTTTATGAAAAAAAAACAAACCGACTTCAAAAAGTAAAAAATAAAACTTTTGGAGTCGGTGCTAGTTAGCTAAGGCAAAAAAAAATATAGTTAATAGAAGTGCAATGTAGAATGCTTTGGCTGGCACCGACTCCAAAAGTTTTATTTTTTACTTTTTGTAGTCGGTTTTTTTTTTCATAAAATGTTTTTTATATAATTCTTTAGTAGTCATTAAATAATTAAAACGGTGCAATACTTTTAATATTTTATTTTGTGTTCTTTGTAACGGCTGTAGATATCGGCTACGGATCCCCACACTTCGATAAGGTTTTCAAGGTGCGACTAAACTAGTATACGATTGGACGTATTCTGGTGGGGATGTAGTTAGCTATCTTACGTAATGCTGCAAGCAAGGATACTAATTTTGATTTAACGTGATCAATATGGTATGTCCACGTTATTTTATCGTCTAGCCAAAAGCCTATATACTTTTCTTTGCTAGCTCGTTGTATGGCTATATTGTTCATAGTAAGGCATAGTTGCCTGGAAGAAATTGCTACCTAGCAATAAGGCCGCCTTTTGTATGTCTCCTTTTAGTGTCTGTATTGTTTGTTTTCTCTGTGTTTTTCGTGCAACAAAGTGTTTTTATTATTTATTATTATTATTATTATTATTATTATTATTATTAAAATCTGGTATTTGTTTGTTTTCCGCAGCAAAAATCATAAAGTATGTTTTTGAAGTATTGACGGTTAATAGATTGAATTTCAACCAATCGTTTAAAATATTAAGGTCTTTCTGGGCCTCATTAGGTATGTCGTGAAGCGACTTGCCAAAATAGAACAAACATGTATCATCTGCATATAGTGTTAAAAGACAAACCGATTTTACTTATGTTGTTAAGGTAAATTAAAAAGAATAATGTTCCAACTATGGACCCCTGTGGAATTCCGTAATTTATATATTGCTCGCAACTTTCGAAATTTTCGATCTTAACCACCTGCCGTCTGTTTTTTATGTATGAAATAATAAGTGGTGTATCGGCCCGGTCAGGTGTCGGATGGGCGACCGTAAAGTGGCATTATAACTGAGCGCTTCCGTGCTTCGGAGGGCACGTTAAACCGTCGGTCCCGGCTGTTGTCATTTGATTACAGTCGTTAAGCCAAGTCAGAGGCCTTATAGGCGGCTTGATAAAGTCTGACACCAGAGGTGGCCACTTATCCTCACTCGATAAAAAAAAAAGTGCTGTATCTTTAACGCCTATGTTATTAAATTTTTGCAACAGCTTTGTATGGCCAACGGTATCGAACGCCTTTTTTTATATCAATAAATATCCTTAAAGCAATACCTACATTTTTCTTCTATGGAAGTTTTTATTTTTTTACTAAGTCTATGGTTGCATTCAGAGCGCTTGATTACCGAATTTGAAAACCGTTTTGCTGATCAATTAAAAAGTTTTTTTCGATTAAGTAATTATTTAAACGATCGTACAGAATACGCTATTTTTTTTTTTTTTTATTGGCAGTACCGACACCTGTCTGTAATTACTTGGGTAAGTTTTGACCCCTAACTTGTAAATGGGGGTAGCTTTAGCCAGTAAATCCGGAAAATTACCCAAGTGTACAACAATACTTGTGGCCGAGTTTTTTTCCAATATTTTTCTATTTTAAATTTATCTTATGTATAAAAATACACAATCTTAAGCAAACATTTATACAGTCAGTTAACTTCTCACATATTTTTTAAACATTTATAGCTTTCGCGCTTATTCCATCTATTCCGGTGCTGGTATTTAACCGGTGCCGGCCGGTGCTCAACAGTACAAGGGGCAAAGTCAGTTAAAGTCATGAGTATAGATGTCCTCATACATTAAGATATTTTCTACATTATCATGATAATGTTATGGAATTGGCTAGCTAGTTCTTGACCCACTGATGCAAAAAATGAGTAAAAGGGATTAGATAAAGCGCTGCCTTCGGTAATAGTTTCCGAATTTGATATTTAGAAGAGGTTTATTTATTTCCAGCTTAATTATTGATCAGTTCCCACTTTTTTTTGGATTTTTTATTGTTAATTTGAAATTATTTAGACTTAGTAATAAGTAATTCATTTTATGTGATTTTATGATCGGTTTAACATTTGCTTGATCTGTCTGGAATTGTTTTTCTAGTAATTTGACACTCGGATTTGCTTTAGTTTGTTCTCCTAATTGATTTCGAAAGCAAATTGTTTTTTTTGTTTTGAAAATTGATCTTACCCAAGTGTTTAAAGTCAATTTTCAATTTGACGACTCTGTATGAAATAAAACAGGAAGAACAAATAGCTCTTAACGAGTTTCTTGCCGGTTCTTCTCTTTACAAGGACTCCCGCCGTAGGCTTTGTGAACCGATGGCGTAGCTTCTTTGACGTTCATAAGTGCTTGATTATAATTTTATTTTCATTAGGTTACATAAGTTAATAAAATTGAATCTGTGGTCTTCACAACCCTAGCAAATGTGTTTGATCAATAAGTTGATAAGATGTTAGAAGATACGTTAATTTTTCAAGTAAGACAGATTTTTTTATGAAAATAAAATCATCACCATCATCAGCCATTATTAGTAATCCACTGCTGAACATGATCTAATCCTTCGAGCGCCATAAAGAACGGTTGTAAGCGACTTGCAAATGCAACCATCGGCTCCCCATAACCGTATTCTGAAAATGGCAAATCAGTGAATAATGGTGCGGAACCCTTCGCGCGCGAGTCCGACTCGTACTTGGCCGATTTTTCTATTCCTTTCCGTAAGTATCATCATCATCGAAAAATTTGCCTCATCCACGACTCAAAAAGTAACTTGAGGCGCTGTACAGATTCGCATACAAAATGCCTCCCGTTTAATGACAGTACTAAACGGAACGAACAACTCATGGTAGGCCCACTGGTCAAGAGTGATTTAATACAGTCAAATTATCAGGTGAATCCGGTTTCGAAACATTTCTTCAAGTTATATTAACACTTCTAATTGCAACAAGGATTCGAACCCAAGCCCTCGAGGTCAGCAGCGGTCAGTGAAAGGATGCCGCATCTATGTGACTAACCGCTTCTTTTGCAACGCATTTTAAAGTCCTTATTCATGATTATATAAGGTCCAATTTACATCAATTATTTCTGAGTTTACAAGAAATTATGTAGACATCAATAACTTATAGATTAAACTTTACCATAAATATAATACTAATAAACAATTTATGTTTTTCTAAGTAAACAGTTGAGCAATTTCATTTCGTAACTAAAGATAATTATTTGTGATACTTATAACATAATATGTTTTTGATGTTGTATTATTTGAGGTTTATCGATCTATTAATTTAAATGGCAGCCAATAAATCCATACCATGAACAAAGTTTATATTTAACAGGTTCAAAGTCCACAGCCCACATGGGCTGTTCACCCGAACATTTTCTATGCTTGTTTGTGAGGTGGGAAAAGTTGGAACAAACTATAACTGCTATCAAAAAAGTACCGGGGACATTTTCAGCCGGTTTTTTTATGTTAAACTACAGAATAAAAAAAAAATGGGACCAAAGGAAAGGTATTGGACTTGGGGGTCAAATCTTAAGATTTGACTGTGAACCTGTTAAATAACTTTTATCAATGGTTTATTTTTTTATTACCTTCATATAATACGGATCCAATCTTTTATCAAATTTTATTATTATTATATTATTATTTTTATCAAATCGAAATAAGTTCTTCCACGATGTGTCAAACAAAATAATAATTAATCAATCACCAAAACTCATAATATCAACAATCACCAAACCAACTCATAATATCATGCCACAGAATACTTAGTCATGCTACGTTTCGTAAACAATTGTCAAGTAATGTAAACAATAGCAACTGCTATACGCCTCCGTTAGGAAGTGTTTTTTGACAGGGAAGAAGCGGTTTATTTTTTTTGAGGCAATTATTTATACAAAAAAGCTGATTGTATGTTTTGGATATTCCTCACATAGTAAATACATACAACTTACAGAGAGAACTTAACAAAATATAGGATATTCCATGACAAAAAATTGCCGATTTGAGATTGTAATAAAGTTTGAGCCAAGTTTTTCGGTTTTTTGTCATTTTTTCCACTGCTGTTTCGGTTTAATGATTTCAGGACAAATGAAATCCTTTAGGAATTTTGTCTATAATCCGAAAGGTGCAGAAGTTGATTAATTAATTAGTTAGTTATTTAATAGTTAAGTTTTCATTTGAGATTAATGTTAATTGTGAGGCTAGTGCCTCTATCTACACTCTGGCTTCTTTATGTGTTCTTTATTTCTTCTTTCTTTTAAGTAGAGTTAATTTTTTTGGCGCTATTCGGTTTGGTTAGTGGAAGGACTCCTTGTAAGTCCGCTTGGCTAGCTACCACCATCTTATCTAAGTCTGACGCCATAACAACAATGTTTTCAGCATTGTTGTGTTCCGGCAGTTACAGATAAGATTGCCAGTTCCTCAGTTAATGAGGATTCCGGGAGAGGCTCCTCAAATCATCAGCCTTATCAATACTTAACATCAGGTATGATGAAGGCTAAGAGAGTCCCCGTCGTTCATAAAAAAATAAAGTGAATACAGTCACCAGAGGGCTTTGTGTGAGTTTGCAAATGTCCAAACGTTACCATCGCGTAAGAGTAAAATGTTGACAGATAGCCTTAATGCAATGGGAATAAGGTTGACAATTAAACTCAATTCGCAAACTGCGGCGTAAGCGAGTAAGGTGAAACTCACACTAAGCACTCAGTAATGTGTCAGATTTTCCAGTAGCATAAGGGAAACAACCGCTGCTACGAGCGTAATAAAGGTGCTGTCAAACTCGTCAATGTCATACAGTAAAGGTTTGATGTGGTGGGGATTGTACTCTCTTATTGTATATGGGCATTAGTGGCCACCTCAGGTGTCAGAGTTTATCAAGCCGTCTATAAGTCCGGCTTGGCTTGACGACTCGTATCAGCGTACGTAGTGGGAGTTTTCGTGAGTGCGTTTGGTTTTTGTACGGCGTTGGTGTAGTCCGTGGCGTAATCCACTAGATGGCGGGCCGCTAATTTCATGCAAAAATCTACGCGTTCACTATCGACCGTGAGTAGAAAAAACTCGCACTAAACACCGCACTAAGCACTCAGATAACAACAGCCGGGACCGACGACGGTTTAACGTGCCCTCCGAAGCACGGAAGCGCTCAGTTGTGTTGCCACTTTACGGTCACCCATCCTATACCTGACCGGACCGAACGTAGCTTAACAAACGTGCACGAATAGCGATCAGTCTGTCAAGTGCCGCTAGTCCGCCACGAGCGCTTCATAATCTTTATGGATAGTAGGTATTTAAATAACCTCCTTTTTTGAAGTTGGTTAAAATTAAAAGTATATCGGCACAAGTGGCTAGCGGATCTTCACAGGTGGAGTGTCGACGCGACGATGCGAATTCGGAATGCGCACGTGCTAGGGTTGTCTGCCGCCCACTTTAATCGTTTTAACAGTTTTGTAATTTATTTAAATTAATTGTCCTAGCTTTTCTCGCGATTTCAGCCTCTCGGGCTTTTCTTGCCTTTTCCGAGGTATATTAAACAATTTATGATTTTTGAATTTTTGCTATTTCAATGCTATTTTTATACTTATGATAAATTTTAAATAGAAAAAATATTGGAAAAAGTCACTTAGACTTAGGCTAGAAGTCTCGGTAGCTCAGTGGTTAGAGCATTGGACCGGATTTCCAAAGGTCGTGGGTTCGAGTCTTGGACGAATCGTCCAAGGTCGACAAGGACTCGATCCCAACTGAGAATTCACTTGTCGCCGAGTTGACTTTTTCTAATATTTTTCTATTTAAAATTTATCATAACGATATTACACAATTTGCTAATTTCTTCCTGCAATTAATATTATTACTAGTTCGAATTGAATGCGAATTGGAAAAATAATAACGTAGGAAGTATTGCGACGTAGGTATGCGTAATTTTAAGAGAAGTGAAAAATCCTTCTATTAGAATTACGTAGGTTATTGTACATGATTAGGTAGGACGCGCTTTAAGTCAAATTGTGAAGCTCGACTTGCGGTCAAATGTACATAAAACTAATTTAACGCTTTATGGGCGGAACAAAATGCCGAGAAGAAAGAGAGACTGATTAAATTAATTTTATTTAAAGAATTGAAACGTAGTGAGTAAACATCGTGCAACCACAGATTATAGAGTTTTTTTAATATTAAAATAAACATTATTGTCTCCGCAAAAAAGGTGGGAACCCTAGCACGCGCCCAATAGAAAGGTGAGTGAAAGCGACATGTCCTTGTAATAAATTCGGACTCCTGCGCGCGCACACGTGTAGCTTAGCAAATGCAGACGCGGTCATGTGGTCAAAAATAAGTGACTACCTATTGCAAAATCATCATCATCAACTATGCCCCCCCCCCCCCCCACAGTACAATCCGGTAGACGATTTAAATTGTGAACTCCCCGACAATTCATTCATTGATATTGTTTATTTTTTATAAAACATTAATAATATACATATCGACGTATATCGAAGCCGTTTGGCGCAGGGGTACAAACCCGTCTCCTGCGCCAGAGGTCCCGGGTTCGAGCCCCGGACAAGACAAATATTTGTGTGCATGAACATGTCTATTTGTCTTGGTCTGGGTGTTTAATATGTATACTATGTACGTAGGTATTTACAAAGAAAAGATATAAGTATGTTTATCCGTTGTCTAGTATCCATAACAAAAGTTCTTCATGAAACTTAACGTGGGCTAGATAATTGGTGTGCTGTATGCAATTATTTATTATTATTATTATATTATTTATTATTATAATTAAAAGGTTGCCAAACTTTTTTTTTCTTATAACGAACGGGGAGACTCTTAGCCTTCATCTAACCTGATGTTAAGTATTGTTAAGGCTGAAGATGAAAGCGAGTCTCTCCCGGAATCCTCAGCCACTGAGGAACTGGCTCTCTTATCTTAACTGCCGGAACACAACAATGCTGAAAACATTGTTGTTATGCCGTCAGACTTAGATAAGATAACCAAACCGAATACAGTATGTACCCCCGCTAGGAATCGAACCCGGGACCGCTGGGTCTGATACCGGTGGTTGTTCCTCTAAACCACAGAACTAGTAGAGGTGGATAAGAACGGATGACACGCATCCATTGACCCGCGCGGGCCCAATGCGACATATTGACATGCCTTCCGAAGCTGAGAAGAGCTTTAGTTATTAAAAAAAAAACTGGTCACCCATCCCGTGACCGACCGTGGTTAACCGCTACAATCGCAGGCAACACGCTAACAACCACTGCACCGAGCTCCTGACTGTTGCAATACCTGACCGCTAATCTAACAATCTTTGTTCAAAAATGTCAAATTATTTTTTTCTACTTAGCATTTGGAAATGTTTAATATTAGTTAAGCAAGCTTTAAACTTACAAAATATCGTTTTATTTGCGAAATTCAAGTATTTATTTTCAAATTGAAAAAATAATATCGATGACTGCCGTTGAAAATATTAATTTACTAGCGGCCGCCCGCGGTTTCACCCGCTTGGTTCCCGTTCCTGTGGGGAAATCGGGATAAAAAGTAGCCTTTGTGTTAGTCCACTACTTGAAGTCCCTACATAACAAATTTTATCCAAATCCGTTCAGTAGTTTTTACGTGAAAGAGTAAAAACTACTAACTAACATACTTTCACATTTTATAAGTAATATTAGCACAGATTAATAAATTGTTAGGTACTGCGTAAATATTGGTAGGATTGTGGCGAGCTCCTCCGTGCCAAAGGCACGAAAACGGTTTCTATAAACTACCTTGGAAGTTGGAGATGTTCCAGATGATACCCCAAAGGGTTGGGTCAAGTAAGCAAAAAGCTTAGGTAAATAGTGTTTTGTTGTCTTGACTGTTGTAGTCCAATCTAGATTTAAGATTATTAAAAAGCCGTTGGTTGGCTGGCTGTTAGCAAGGTAGGCTAATTATTAAGATAGAGCAGTTGTCTAGATATTTTTGTTAATCAGTACAAAATAATTAGTACAGATGGGGAACTTCCCGATTGACCAGTAGAGTTTTTTTAGGGAGTTTTATTTAAAAAAGTAACATATATTACAGAAAACGTTTATATCACAAATAATAATAGGACATTAATAGGTATTACATTTGAATACCAATTAATTATTTATTTAACCTTAGTACTTTCTGAGAAAACGTTTCCAAAAAAAACTGTACTAGTCAACGAAGTTTCCAGATACCGTATCCAAATAAACCTATTTTTATTAAGGATACAATTAAGAACCGTATTAAAAACTGACCGTTATTACTGAGGATGAGAATAGGTCATTGACATCCCGAAACGTGACATAAAGAATTGAGCGTACGTAAGATACATATGTCAGATGGGCATTGTGTCAGTCGCACTTTACGTAAGATTGTCGGCCAACTTGTTAGATGAGTTCAAAGCTGAGATTTGCACATGTCTCCAACGATAAGGCCGAGCCCATACACGACACGATATGTAGACATGACTCAAATAGACGACATGTAGGGGGGAGGCAAATCTCGTGCTGTGCTGTAACATCTCGCATTCGATATGTTCTGCAGCATACAAATCCGTATTAAGAATTCACTATAAACAGACATCAGGGGGTCAATTCTGCTAAATTTTTGTCATAATCTCTCTCAGTGGTGTTTCAATAGTAGTGTTTATTTACACTGTTGTAACAAGAACTGAGTAAAACAGCACTACCATTGAAACACCACTGGAATACCATTGTGACTAAGCATTAGCAGAATTGGGCCCCAGGATGGCGGCTCACTGTGAAATAACAATTTCTACGCATTCGAAAAACGTACATTAACACGTATTTTAGTACAAAAACGTTAATTTTCCGTACATTTATATAAATTATTTATGATTTATTTGTAAGTGCTACATCCGCCATTCTAACGGGTTCCACATTATGGGATTGTCGAAGATAGTTGAGAACTTGAGACTAATATTTGACGGTTACAATATATAGCACAGATATTTAGTGATGTTGCAGACAGAGAATAAAACTGAGATTTGCACATTTCTGCAAAGATAAGGCCATGCTACACGACATGACATGCAGATACTATTGGCCAAATGGTTGGGTCGATTCAATAATCGGTCATGGGTTCGATACTCGATTGGAAGGAATGTTTCTGTTACTATTTGTGTTTATGCCATGTTTAAAGTTACTTTACGATATGTCATTTTACCTTTAGGTTTTGTTTATTAAACTATATGCAGTTTTCATAACTAGGTACTTCCGCTTAGGATGCGGTCCTCTTTCGAATTTTCGCGAAAAGAGAAGATCTTAAACAGTATATTTTATTTATATTTATAGTAATATATAGTATATTTTCTTGTTTAATATTTATCACATAAAAATAGCATTGTAAAATACAAAATTAAAAAGTTATAAAGAGAAGATCTACTTTTGGGCTGGGCTAATTGGTGTTTATTATCAACAAAAAAAAACTTTGAGCCAATATCAACAATAATCCGTTCCATATTTTAGAGATGAAAAGGCAACGGACAAGTTACTTTCGTATTTCTAATAAAAGTAGGGATGGACTTCGGTTAATAAGGTAGGTTAGGTATCATCTTATGTTTCGTTTTGCCTTAATCTCGCCGGTGAATGTTCCATCTGACATAACTGACACGTAATAAGTAATAACAGAAATAATCGCGGACGTTTCGGATAATTTACTTCATCCAAAGTTAGTGTAACGATTACTATCTTGATTATCCGGTTAGCACTCGTTTTGTAGACTAGCTGCCTCTATTTGATGCTAGGGATGGCAGCTTGGAGAAAAAAGTAATATTTTTCTCCAAGTTGTCATCCCTAGTAATTTAAAATTCAAACATTCGGAATGAAACAACTTTTGACGATGTTTAGTGCACTGTATTGACCCGAAACATTATTTAGTAGTTAATTACTATATTTTTAAGGATTTTTTAATGGTTTTTTGGTTTCCCGACGTTTTGACACCTTATCAGTTGCCGTGGTCACGGGTTGACTTTCTTATAAGTAGCTTTTTGCTTGCCTATTGTAAGATCTTAGCGCTCCCGCGAATGTCATATTTTGGAGAAATACGGAAACGATTAAAAAACGAGTTGTGACACCTAGGTACTTATATTTTTAGTATAATGTAGGTAACTATAATACAGTCAACAGCACGTACGGGTTTACATTTGCACTACCAAAACCGCCGCTATTACAAGCTATTGTTCTCAAGGTCAAAGTGTAAAACCGTAGCTGATGTTGACTGTACAATTTTTCTCGTAAAAATAGCATTGTGAATGCATTTATATCGTAATCAGAGTAAGGTTCTAATTGAGATGATTCCCACTCAAATCAGTTTTTAAAAATTATAAAATAAACTACAATAACATTAAGAAATATAAGTTAGTATTGCATTCTTGAGAATACTCTGGGTATGTTGAGAAAATGTTTGTAGCAAACGAAAAGAATGCACAATAAAAAAAAGTTATTGTTTATGATCACCTTGGATAGATAAATCCAAGTTATAATGTGAGAATTCTAGTATTACTTATTGCCCAGAATATACCTATGGGTAGTTCTACAAAGTAAGGACGAATCTGCGTTTGATTTTGGCTCGATATTTTTTATACATTCTAGGTGCGAAAATCAGTCTAATAACACGAGTACAACGTCCTTAAGTATATTTAAAGCGAAACAGTCAATGTATATTCAATAGTTTTAGATTTATAGACATTTAAGGGCGCGCTCTAGGCCAAAAGCAAAAGTAATAACTGCAACGGCGAACTGCAAAGTAAATGCTGCCTTATTTCTATGAGAAATAAGGCAGTATTTACTATATAATTCTCCGGCCCCATTCGGCTGGTCCGGAATGAAGAAATGAAGGAAATTCTTTTTTTAAAGGATATTTAAAGTTATTTACAAAAAATATATAACATAAGCCCTGCCTTATCTATAGTGTAATTATACTAAAAAGTTCCAAGCTTTATTTTAATGTATTACTTGAATACTAGCAGTTTATCGTGTTAATTATAGTGATTTGGAGGCAACTTCGCAATTTTTTTCTATCGAGAAAATTTTATGCAATCGTGTTTTTGAGTAACATAGTCACTAGTGTTAGTCCTGTAGTTTGCTGCATCTTAATTTGAAATTCAGTTTTTCTTTTATATTGATATTACAGACGATCATTTAAATCAATCTGATTTTCGTTGGCCTATAGCGGGCCCTTAAAGGAAGTCAACTGAGACTGTACAGGAAACTGAGTGCCAAAGAGTACGTAGCCACTCCGTGTTAGACCTAGCGCACACTACCATTTTTACCCACGACGAGGTTGAGTGGAGTGTAAAAAGTTTGGGAGGAACGACTTAGAATATGGGGGTTAGATACTTAAATCTAAAACAGTCTTATCCAGGAACCATAACCATGCAATGATCATTTTGCATTCATCATCACTGAACCTTCATACCTTCTTATTTTTTTTTGTTTTTTTATTCACTTTCTTTACCTTAATGTCTCTTAAACTTCTTCACATAACTTAATTTCTCAGGATCATAATTGATGTTTCTCAGTATCGTAGGTCTCAAATGGACAGAATCCTGAGACCAAGTTCCTTAGAATGTTTGTCTATTATAAAAAATATAGATGAATATTAACATTCAACAAAATAAAGCAAGTCTAACCCCCATATTCTAAGTCGTTCCTCCAATACTTTTTACACTCCACTCAACGTCGTCGTGGGTAAAAATGGTAGTGTGCGCTAGGCCTAACACGGAGTGGCTTCGTATTCTTTGGCTCCTCCAGGTCCTTGCGGAGTTATGACTTAGAATACCGATTTCGAGGAGTATTTCGAAGAGGTTTTCAATGAGGTTTCGTTAAGTCGAGGACGAGTAAGTTTTAGAGGAACGACTTAGAATATGGGTGTAAGCCTTCGTGTTAACTTACACATATAAACGCTATAATAGCTCAATTTTTTTATTTCTTTTGTAAAAAATATCATACCAGGATTCTGTGAGCTTCACTGATTACGACGCTACTTCCATTGCTTCTGCCGCGGGCTGACTAAACAACGCGCTATGTGCAAACAGATAGATGATATTCTTTGTCTCTTACGTAGGTTAATTTTTTATTTTATTTTTTTATTTAACAATAAATTTACATTTTTATTTATTATGCTAAGTAGTGTAACAGAAACCAGAAAGGTTTATTCGTACACTATCATCATCACTACATACTCGATTAATTTGGCTGAACAGCAACATTGCTCGGAAAATAGCCTATCGAATATTTGCATAATTCACATAGAACAGATTCCTTGCTCAAACCACGCGAATGTCGTATTTGGTTTTGACATTTTCAAAATTTGTTTTCTCTGTGACACTTACTAATTTGAAAATAATTTTACTCGTTTATTAAATTATACAACTTGTGACTTTCATGTGCTTGTACAATAACTCTGTAATTTGGGAGTATCATTGAGAAAACGACTTTTGAAAATGTCAAAACCAAGTACGACATTGGCGTGGTTTGAGCAAGGAATCGCTAAGTGGTCATAGTGAATAAGGGCCCTGATATGATATCGCAGAGAAAAAATGTAGACAAGATTTTGTAAATATATTTTGAGTTTTTTTTTAAACAATAAATTTTACCTAGCAAGAGAAAATGTAAACATATCAATTTTGGTTTCAATTAGTACCTTGGTGTAGAAGTAACTAAATACACACTTTCAACTAGAAATTGTTCGAGGGAAACATCATGATCCTGAGAATTTTGCACTTTGAACAGTAATTTCGTTCAGAAATTGATGGTAAATCTTTATTAATTTTAATCATCATTTCGAATAGCGAAACTGTTAATTTTCAAGTTCAACAGCCATTCTTCGGCTGCGGGCGTCAGGTGGTGAAATTCTCTCAGGCCACCAGGGAAACAGTATAGTGAGCAGTCCTCTGCAACGTGGTGCAGGGTTTTTAATGACCAACTAAAAACAGTTCTAAATAACTATATGCAACGCAAATAAATAAGCTTAAAAGCACATAGCCGCATAAAATTCCGAAGTTTAAATGACTACCCATATGTCATTAACACTAACTGGTGGATCGTGTTCTTGGACGAATTAACCACTGGACACGAAACCCGAGAAGAATGTATGAAATTACGTTCAACCAATTCTTGCGGGGGTGAGGGGCGATTACTAATGTCAAATAATGACAGTAGTGCTTGAAGTAATCGATAATTTTTTTATCGATAAGTAAGGAGTGAATGAATGAACCTATTGAGTTTAATAAACCATGTGTGTTTTAAAGAAATTAGTAAGTTAATTGTTTATTTCGTGGAAAAATAAAAAGCACGGTAAGTAAGGAGTGAATGAATGAACCTATTGAGTTTAATAAATCATGTGTGTTTTAAATAAATTAGTAAGTTAATTGTTTATTTCGTGAAAAATAAAAAGCACCTAATAATATGAAAACTTCATTAAAAAAATCCCTCAAATTCATAAAAACTATAAAATATGGTTTTCAAAGCGTGTGTTTGGGTTTTTTTCGTGAAAAATGGGTAGATACATGCAACCTGATACTAAATGGAAGCGCGCCTCTCCCGGAATCCTCAATCACTGAGGAACGCCTATCTTACCTCTAACTGCCGGAACGGACTTAGATAAGATGGTAGTCCTAGCCAGGCAGACTGACAAATTACTTACTAACACTCTTTATGTAAGTAAAAATCATTAATATTTGGTTTATATAATAATATAATTCATTATTTACATTAACTTCTTCTTCAATCACTCGAACTTTTTTATATAAAACAAAATATGGGTAATTAGTTCATTACAGAACCTTTGTATAGGACATACACAATAGCAACCCCTCCATAAGTGTTTAATTTTATAATCGATTGCAATCCTTTTCAAAGGTCAAATAGTTGTGGCGGGATGCTCGTATAATATGTACCTTTTAAATGAAAAATTTAAAGGGATTGTGATAGATTTAAAATTAGACAATTAGCCCCCTGTGTGCTTCTCGAGCTGTGACATCTCGTATTCGACATTTTCTTTGGAGCAAAAAATCTAAGTATACTAAAACTTACTAAAAATAATCATCGACATTATAGGATTGTCAAAGATCGTTGAGACTAAAACATTTTATTTTCTCTTTCATTTCTTACATTTAAGAAATATGCATATTTGTAAGAAAAAATATAAACTTGTTTTCACTTTATTTAAGATCTCAAAACTTACGCCACCGTATAAAATTAGCACAACCTAAACCCAAATTAGAAATAGTAGACTAGCATTTGGATAGCGTATGGTCCAGCATACGCTATGACAGTTTTAAACAACAAACTCCCAGAAGTTATCAACAAAACATCGCATATAAATTACCTATATTTAAGAAAAAGCCAAGGCCGTTTCTTTCTAGCAACTACTAGCTGAAATACTAATTGCAAGAATATTTCAACCAATAGTTTATTGTAGTTTTAAGATTATTTTACTTGAATATAATAAAACGATATTTAAATTAAAATAATTAAAGATGAAAAAATAGTAAAATATAGCTTACGTACATACATTATATAATATAAATATAATTCATTTTATTCTTGCTGTGACCTAACAAGGTCTATGTTAGAAACAAATAATAAATGTAACCACCAGTTATGATAAATTTTAACAAGAAGAATATTGGAACAAATGAACTCGGCCACAAGTGAATTTTCAGATGGGACTTGAACCCACGACCTTTGGGAATCCGGCCCACTGCTCTTACCAATGAGCTACCGAGACTTGCGGACCACTGTCAAAATTCTCCGATACTTTTATACTTTTAATATGCTGTAAGAATATCCTTCCTTGCATTCGAAAGAGAAAAAAAACAAATGTTTAACGATCAATTATGATGCAACAGCTAATAGTTTATGATTTTTGAATTTTATCGTTGTCAATGCTATTTTTATACTTATGATAAATTTTAAATGTTAATGTACAACACACTATGATAATGTACAACATAAGTCTAATACTAAAAAACAATACCGTGACTGATTGATAGGCAACGCACAGCCCAAACGGCTAAACCAATTAAACTGAAATTTTGCATACAGGTTCCTTTAACGGTTCCTTTAACGATATTGGCGAGCACTAAGGAAGGATGTTTTGATATTACCACGGGAACGGGAACCATGCGGGTGAAAAAAGCACCTTTTTAAGTTTGAAGCTATATTTAAAATATAACGAGCTCAAAGTTCGTAGGGTTGCGTCGTATAATAACAGAGTTCCTATAGTTATCTTCTGGCTCCATCATCAGACCTTAGATGTTATCTAAGACCTGAGTCCTCGTCCATGTTATCTCCCTGCGTACCGGTTCCACCCAAATTCTTCTTGTTAGGGGTTCAACTGTAAATCTGAAATTAATTTGAATAGTTCCTACATTAAAATTGGATTCGTTCGTTCATTTACATACATCGATATGTTTATCGATATGTTCAAGCCCTATACGACATAAAAATGACAATTGATTGAATGAGTGATACATATAACCCAACCAAATTACTTATGCACTATCTTTGAAGAATTTACACGTACAATGATTACTTTTTGAAATGACGTATTACATTTTGTTTACATACCAAATTTTATTTATTTTACGAAAAATTGCTACTCTAATAGATTGAAATTATACTTACGCGTGAAAAGAAAAATGTTTTGATTGTCCGGTATGATTTTTACAAATTAAATCAGCGTATTTACCCATTTTTGAGATAATGTTCCACTTCGAGATCTCGCGTCATACTGACAACGCCATATTGCTTACTGTGTCTAAAAGGCAGGGTAAGTGACAGAGGGGTAAAGGCGAACGCGGTCCTCGTTACGCGTCCAGTGGTTAATTCGTCCAAGATCGTGTTGTATTGTTACCCGACATTTAAAAGGATGAGGTTATCCAAGTTTGTCTATTTTTTATATTTGCTCGGTAGTATGAAACCAACTAATGACTCAAGGCTCGGTAGCTCAGTGGTTAGAGCAGTGAACCGGATTCCCAAAGGTCGCAGGTTCGAGTCCTGTCTGAGAACAAATTGTGGCCAAGTCGATTTTTTCTAATATTTTTCTATTCAATCCTGATCCTAACTAATATAATAAATGCGAAAGTGTGTTTGTTTGTCCTTCCTTCGTGCCCTAAATGGGCAACAAATCGACTCGAATAATGTGACACGATGATGTATTTATTTTATACTAGCGGCCGGGCGCGGTTTCACCCGTGTGGTTTCCGTTCCCGTGGCAATTTCGGGATAATTTATAGCCTATGTTACTACTTGAGGCTTAAGGATTCTCCATACCAAATTTCGTCAAAATCGGTCCAGTAGTTTTTGAGTTAATTCCTTACAAACAAACAAACAAATCTTTCCTCTTTATAATATTAGTATAGAAAAATGTCTTAGATTCCCTATTGACATTTGCATGCTAAAAAATTGGCGAAACACTTAAGATCTTATTTAATATTTTAGGCCTGTATTTAGGTACCGTGTTTCTAGCAAATAAGTAAATGAGTTTCAATTTAAATTTTTATTTCTGATTTTTGGCATAGAGTTTGTTGAAAGGGCGAAGGGCGAGAGAGAGGCTACTATCTATCCCGATATCACAGAATACATAATAGTACCTACAGGCCGATATTCACACGGGAACTGGAACCACGCGAGTGAAACCGCGGGCGGAACCTAGTTAACAATATTAAATAAAGTGTCAATTACTATTATCAGTATAAATTATGAGTTTAAAAATGGTTTTTTATTAACGTAAGTTGAAAATTATAAATTTATTTAAAAATCCGTAAATAAAAATGCATTTTTAAACGCTTTGTCACGTGACACAAAACGCTCCTGATTCGTCGAGTTTATAATGACGTCACCTGCTTGTAAACCTCGTTTGACTACGTATGTGGATGATATGCAGAATACAGGCAAGTGACGTCACCGAACCCATTGCAGCGCCATATTGTCAAAGTAGCGTTTTGGCGCGCTATTTAAATATTTAATTTTTAATTTGATATTTTTCAGCAAATATGTACCAGAGTTAAAAAAAACAACTTTTACTGGGTTCCTTAAACTCCACTACATAATATAAATGGATTTTCAAAACCTGTCAAATAGCCTATTACATTTTGCTGTTAAAGTATAGGCATTCCTTTAAAAGAGGTTAGGTAACCATGAGACCATCTAGATTTCTGGGAAAGTTAGAATCTCAAAAAAAAAGGATTAAAAGCTCTTAAGACGTCGACAAAAAGAAAGACACTAAATAAGTCAGGTAACGTATGAAGACGATTCAGTTTAACAAGATCTAGGCCATCAGCAGTTAGTTATACAACGCAATTGAAGGTTTACCGGAACACCGGATGACAACAATGGTGACGGGCACGAGACGATTCCGAGACGATTGCGAGCCGATTACGTAACGACCGCGACCACTACGGTTAGGCAATTTGTTTCCTGTATTATTGTTCGACGCTTTAGAGTAAGGATGCAAAGCTGTGCATCATTGATTAATATTTAATTAACCAAGGCTGATTTACAATAATTCCTACTACACGACCTAACCTAATGCAACATTAATGTAGGCACGGGACCGGAAATCGAACCCGGGACCCCTGGACTAGATCTTAGAGGTGGTTTAAAAATAGGTCCCACTTTGAATACTTATTGTTTTAATACTTATTTATTTGTTGTGGATTTTAGTTTTGCTAGTTATAGGAAAGGTAAAAAAAATAAGTAAATGTACTTTAAATAGTTATTAATATTGACTGTAATTGACAAGCAAAAGCTATTTACGTAATTATGTAAACATACAAGTCACTAATCATTCATTCTTGGTTATATTAAATTTCTCTGAACACCAGTTTAATTTGTTTGCTCTTTGACCTTCCCTTCACTTAGCTTTGCGAAGCTAAATGCAATATCTTTTTACGTACATAAACCGCATTTTTTTTAGGGTTCCATATTGCAATCAAACTATCATGTAACTAAGTGTTACTTTAACTGGGAGGCCACTGAGTGTTAGGTACAGGTACTTACATAAGCCAATAAAGTAATAAGCCTGAAACTAAAAAAAAATTGTCGATTCAAACAAAGTTGATTAAAGTTTGGTAATTTGACTCTCATCACCTAAGCGTTTTTTCTGTAGTGGGTAATACTAAGTTATTTGTTATAAAAGGCAGGAAAGTTGGATTTTGCTGCGAATTACCTCTATTGAATACTGAGCGTAGTGAGGATTTCAAAGGTACAAGACGCTAAAAACTATGCTGCCGAAAAATTTTTTAGGTTGCAGCAAGGACATTTTTTAGGTTGTTTAAATTGCAAGACAATTTAAAAATACGTTTTTGTCACGTTCGAAATCCAATCAGATCTAAGTTAACTTATTTCCTTCCTAGGTCCTACTTATTTTATATTGATATTTCGTACTTTGGGATAACATAATACGATGGAAAATATGAAAAAATAAACTGAAACTGAAAAAAATTTTTGTTAGTCGACGTGTCGTATGTGGAACATCTGTTCTGTATATCTAGAGACATGGGTGTTTGAAAATATTTAACCGAGTTAAAAAAAGAAGGTTCTCAGTTTGACCTGTAGTATGTTTGTCCGCGATTATCTAGCGTTTGGCTGAGCCGATTTTGATGCGGTTTCCAGAAAAGTATTTGTTGCATTTAGAAGGTTTTAGTAAGCAAGTAGGTATATTAATTACGAAGATCTGGTTGGTAGTTTTCTCATAATCCTAAAAAAATATAAATTACGTTTTGGCAAATAGTCGTTTACCTAGATGGCATTTTTGTGACTGATTTCGGAGGTTCTCAGTTTGATTTGTATGTATGTAGATATGTCTGTCCGCAAAACAATTACAAAAAACTACGTATAAAAGAGCCAACTTACTTGGCTGACACCAACTCCATAAGGCTTAGTTTTGCTTTTTAGATTTGATTTCTATGTGAGTAATAAATACACGTATCTTCATCTAAAATATATTTATATAACAACATAAAATGCAATTAGACCAATCTCTGCACTGTATGAAAAAAAAAAACAAAATATAAAAAAAATGCTGTAATTCAACCTTTTCTCTGTCCCCTAATGGCCTGCGCAGACGCCGGACATTGAAGGACTTTTTGTCCGCCTTATTACTAAGAACATAAAGTTGAATAAATAACGAGTACTATCGCGTACTTTTCATGGATATACGAGATCTAAGTTGAATCTTATTTGGTTAACAATAAAGACGTGTCGCGGACAAAAAGTCCTCCGTTATCCGTCGTCTGCGCTAGCTCTTACTGTGCTGCTTCTCATTCTCTGATGCGTAAACCTCGTTGTCCACTTCAGCTACTTCTAATACGTTCTAGTCTAGAACTGCCGGTGAAATTGTATAGTGATGTCATCAAGCGTTTTCTGAAGAAGCACTAAGTTCGAATAACTCTTTATCAGATACGTTCAAAACATTGCAATCGTACCGTCGGATATGTCTACAAATAAAAAAAATATATGAACGAATGTGTTATCGGTCGTAAGTCAACACAGACGCATGTAGTAATAAAAAAAATATAGACCATTGGACCGGATTTCCAAAGTTCTTAGGTTCGAGTTAGGGTTGCCAACCTTCAACTGCGAATTTGGGGGAAATCGTGATGTTAAATGCGGGACAAGGTTATAAAAAGCGGGATCAAACTACTTTTTTTTTTAACAAGATTTCCTAAAAACTACTAATCGCCCGTTCACACGGAGACATGTCGGATTCGATTTCAAGTCAATATAAATGAGTTCACACGTGTATCCTGTTTTATTAAGATAGAAAAATCTAAATAACATAATAATATTCTTCTACTGCATTTTTGAAGTTTGTTATAAGTGAAATATTCCTAGTGCGTTATTTAATGAACTGGGGGCCTACCATCAACTGATATGCGATTCATTTCAGGTTACTTTCAGGTAGTAAGTGCGGGACGCCGCTAGACGCGCCATATGGCAGCATCCCACTCTCACAACCTACAATGAATAAAATTGCATTACAGTTGATGGTAAGGCCCCTGTTCACGCATCATAAATTGAAATTAGTATACTTTTTAGAGATTGGCAGTTTTAAGGATTAGTTATCCCGAAAAGCGGGATATTTAGTGTCCCGCACGAACCCTGAGCGGGACGCCTCGTTTAGGGTCTCAGAAACGGGACGTTGGACGTCGGGACGGGACGGTAGTTCGAGTCCCATCTGAGAATTCACTTGTGGCCAAGTTGTTTTTTTCCAATATTTTTCTATTTGAAATTTATCATAATATAAGTTTATACATAGATGCATTTTGAAATATTGTGAATTTCAGTTTTAGTGCAAGTGTTAGCATCATGAGAACTCGACTGTGACGCAATTTTCTCATTCGGATTGTATGCAAGTCGTTTCGTAATCTGTAACGAGGACTCATCCATTTATCAGCTTCCAAACTGTTGTCGGTTGACCTCCGTCAATTGTTACTGTGATGTTTTGATACCAAATGACAAATGAACTGCAATTCGTCTAAGGCCGAAGAACCGAGACGTACCGCAATGTACCTACTGCAATTTTAAGCACTAATTTAATACGGTGGAAGCCCTGGTTTTGTAGCCATGGACATATATCCTAACTAAAAGTAGGTATAAATGCGAAAGTGTGTTTGTTTGTCCTTCTTTCACGTCCTAACTAAGCAACCAAACGACATGATTTTTGGCATATAGTTGAAAGGTCGGAGAGTAATATAGGCTTTTTAGCCCGATATTGCCACGGGAACGGGAACCACGCGGGTGAAATCGCGGGATGAAGCTAGTGTTAAATAAAAATGGCTATAACTGGGTCCTCGACTCTTGGCTAAATTTGCGGAATGAAAAGAAGCGAGTTTTTGAAAGGATTCTACACTACAATACCTACGTATCGAACCTATTAGTATCCTTATTACCTACGAATTTGGAAAACTATAATCGTTTTGTAAAACTATCGCTTTCTCTTTCATGTCCATACTGCTTTACCGTAGCGATGAGCGACTCGAGTCAAATAACTCGGTTAACTCGAGTAGCTTATCCAACCGGTCAACAGCATGCGTCGCATGCGCACCTCGACACTTCACGCGCGAGCGCATTGGCTGTCCCGCTTACAACGTACTAATATGAGCGGGACAGATATAGCTAGATAAGGGTCGACAGCGAGTCGCGGTGCGTATGCTACGCTGGCTGGAGTTGATTTGGCGTAGCATGCGCCCCGCGACTCGCTGTCCACCCTTATCTCGCGATGTCTGTCCCGCTCATATTAGTACGTTGTGAGCGGGACAGACAATGCGGTCGCGCGAGAAATGTGTCGAGAAAGCTGTCGAGGTGCGCATGCTACGCGTGCTAGCCCAGTTTGACTCGCTACGGCTTCGCTGTCGAGTCGCCAGAGTAAAATAATCGAGTCGCGTACGCGGGCGGGGCCCAAACCGCCGAACTCGGTGTGGTGTAAAATTCTGATCCTTTAAAAGTTTAAATATTAATTTCTATTGGAATACCTAAATCAAGATGATTTTTGATTGCACTTACTCAAGAAAGTAATAAAAATCGAAACTAATGTTTAACTCTTTTACTCTGCCGGTGCGACTTACAGACTTCAGAGTTGATTGATTGAACGATAACTGAATCGGCACGGTTAAATAAATAATTGCATACAACACACCAATTATCTAGCCCACGTTAAGTTTCATGAAGAACTTGTGTCATGGATACTAGATAACGGATAAACATAATTATATACTTTTATTTTTGTAAATACATACTTATTATACATAAACACCCAGACCAAGGTCAAAATAGACATGTTCATGCACACAAATATTTGTCTTGTCCGGGGATCGAACCCGAGACCTCTGGCGCAGAAGGCGGGCTAAGTACCCCTGCGCCAAACAGGTCGTTAAATAGATCAAACACAAAACAAAACTCCATCTATCGCATCGTAGATTCAACTCAACAGAGTTGTAAGCAGTCAGTTGAAAAAATTGCGACTCGAGCATCGCTACTTTACCGACATGAGGAGAGCATCCGATAGTTGTCAAAACCTCCACCCACAGTAAATGTCAACTCGTTCTTAGAGCTCCGAGATAGACTGAAGTGTGTGTGTCACAAAGTGTAGGAATTTCAAATAAGTAGAAACCTACGTGACAAGTGCGATTCTTAGTTCGCGAAATGACAAAAAAACAACAAAATATCACAATAAAAAATTTATTATCTATATAACATAACATCGGACCATAACCGTAGAATGAACGACTGTATATTACATTATGTATATAATATGTATATAGGCTACACATGGCTTCGCTTTAGATGCCAGGCGTCCAAACATAACGCCAAGAAACAATTCCAAATACACAAATAATTTAAATAAACAAATCTCGCCCTTTTTATATAAGCACAACAAAATACATTACAGGTAAAAAAATATCAGGAAATCAGAAATTAGTGATAAATAAGGAATAAAATCAAAGGTTAAAACTTGGAAGATTTGTGCATTAAATATTGATAAGAATAAGCAGTAAGAGATATTAGCTAAACTAACTACCTACAATACTTAATTACGTTCATTGATAAATGTAAGTTAATAATAACAATATGTAAGTAAGTAATGAAACATACTGATAATTTAAGATGCACATGATTGAAAATGTCATCAAACAACGCATTCAGATTTAATATCCCTGCTAATTTAATTATTATTTTTTATTTTTTACCATTACAATTTTAATAACAATGATAAATATCGTTCAGAAACTATGACATCTTTCTTACAACACTCAAATAATGGATGAACTGGACGATTAGATCATGCAGATTCATTTTTATATTCTATGACGCATTAATAGCACTTACGTCAAAATTTATCAGAGTAAAATAGGCTTATTATCAATGTACTTAAAGTCGTTTGTAGAAAAGACTCGTAAGATTAATTATAGTTAAAAACCGCCTATGTTTCAACGTAGTAGGTTGCCACACTTAGTCCTAAGTGTTAAAGGAATTTGAGTCGTATAAAAAGGGCGATAAGGCTCAACGCTGGGACGCCGGGCACCGTTTTCGTGTTGGTTTACATGAAGTCGTCGAAATCGTCATCAAAGTTTCCGTAAGAATCGTATTGGTTGAGGTGAGCCTGCAAATAAAAAAATAAGTCATCAGATCTTAATTCGGCGAAATGTACTTTCGGCGGAAAGTGCTTCGGCAGTGTTTAACTTCCAAAAATGTACAATGGCGGCGTCCCGAAATATCTGTCGCAGAAGATAAAAGCTAAGATATACCCATAGTTTAGAGGTTAGATGGGTTCAGCGTCAAAACGTTCAGAGCATTCACACTTACAAAAATACCAAATCATTTGACAAAAATCAACCTTATCTCAAGTCATTAAGGTGCACTTTCATTTGTTCTCAGAGACCTAATGAAAGTGCACCTTAAATGTCTTGAGTTACGGTTGATTTTTGTCCAAAGGTCTGAATGCTCAGATCATTTTGACGCCGACTGTATATTACAGAGTCCTTAGTACGAGTTGATATTTACTGTCAACGCTTTCGATAACTATCGAATCCTCTTCTCACGTCAGTAAAGCATTCAATGGATATGAAAGAGACAAAGCGATAGTTTTCGAAAACAATTTTAGTTTGCCAAACTCGTACTAAGGGTACATTGATTTTTGTCCAAAGGTTTGAATGCTCAGATCATTTTGACGCTGACTGAATATTACAGAGTCCTTAGTACGAGTTGATATTTACTGTCACCGTTTTCGATAACTATTGAATCTTCTTCTCTTGTCAGTAAAGCGTTCAATGGATATGAAAAAGACAAAGCGATAGTTTTCGAAAACAATTTTAGTTTGCTAAACTCGTACTAAGGGTACAGATCTTGTGTTGTGAAGTCTGCTTCGGAAAGTCAGTGGGCGCCTAAACCAAACCTGTAGCAACCAAATAACGTTTTCATCCCTTTGAATTCGAAAAGCGTTGTTTTGTTCTCTGATAAGCGGGAGCAAAGTAGCTCTTTTCTGTACTTTGTAGCTGGCAGAAATGAAAGATTTGAGTAAGTAGTGATTTTTGAAATTTTGCAATTTTCAATGCTAGTTGATAAATTTTTTATAGAAAAATATTGGAAAAAATCAACTCGGCCACAAGTGAATATGGGACTCGAACCCACGACCTTTGGAAATTCGGTCCAATGCTTTAACCACTGAGCTACCGAACTCGGCCACAACTACCGAGATTGACTTAGTAGTTAGAGCATTCGTGGGTTCGAGTCCCATCTGAGAATTCACTTGTGGTCGAGTTGAAAGATTTGAATTTGAAAAATGGATCGTTCATAGAAATCGGACGCAAGTTATACGAATTATTAGCGGTACACGCACTGGGAGGCCCGCTTACACCGAAAAAAAAAGCCTTAGAATTCTGTTCGTATTCGGAACGTATTTCATGTATTGTATTTAACGTCATACAATTACTTTAAGTACTTTCATTTATTTTCTCATAGAAGATGAAAAGTCGAGTGTATCACGCGAGAGCGAAAACTATTTTTCCCTTGGGCGATGTACTTTGAATCCCTCACTGCGCTCAGGATTCTACTCTAGATTTCTTCGCTATGCTTGGGTTTCAACTTTAGAATCTTTCGCTTCGTTCTGGATTCAATATAGCGCCCTCACAGTAAATAAGTATTATTTTGCCAATACCGCCTTACCAACAATTTCATCGGGAAGGATTGCAAACTATGTTCCACTTCTCACGCGAACGAAGCTGCAGGCACAGCTAGTATTAATTAAGTCACAGCTAGTATTAATTTAAGTACTTATTTGATTTTTCTGTGATACTCAAAGTTATGATTTTAAATTGTTTAGGTATACATTTAGATTATTTGTATATTCACAAGCTATTGTACTAGAAGTACTTATAGGTAATCAAATAATACTATCTAAGTATACTTGTCTTCATAAGTTACATCGTCTTATTTTTATTCTTACATATTTGTTTAATTTCAAAATGTTTAACTTAATTGAGTTTTCAAATAAAAAAAAGTGAGGCAGCTTTTCATTAAATCTCCTCGTTTAATAATGCAACGGACGAAACGATTATTAACTTGACTGTACCCTTTTTTGCAAAAAAAAACTGAGTGTGTCCAGTTGGCACGCCCAAGTCTATTCTAATTTATCTTAATCTTAATAAAAATTGCTTTGCACTACTAACCTTTTAAGAGGTTCTTAAATCCACGTGTTCACTTACGGGCCGAATATCGAGCGCCTAAGACTTAAACTGTTCTTAATATTTATGTCATACATAAGATAGATAAGAATAGGCTTAGGCGATTCTTATGACCTGCGCAGACGACGGACATTGAAGGACTTTTTGTCCGCGACACGACCTTATTACTAAGAACATAAAGTTGAATAAATAACGAGGACTATCGCGTACTTTTCATGGATATACGCGATCTAAGTTGAATCTTATTTGGTTAACAATAAAGACGTGTCGCGGACAAAAAGTCCTCCGTTATCCGTCGTCTGCGCTAGCTCTTAAGTTTACCACAAATGGTATAAGATTGGCAACCATGATCTTCATCAACATCTGCTCGATCAGGATCAACCTCTTCATCAACAAGGCTAAGCAGTCATTTGGTTAGAGAAGCAAGAACTGGAGACGTATTTTTGAATCACTCAAATTACTATTCGCATACGGATTGCATGATTCGCATTCGAATGCTAAATACCGTATGCGAATCTGCAACGAGTGGTCCGAACCACCTTTTTTATTCATTAGAGCGGTAGAAAGTTTGACGTTTAGCACTTAATGTCGCTTTCAAATTGACATTGACATGAATGACTGACAGTTTGACAGCGTCTGAATGTTTCGTTTCAAGTGATTCATGTCTATTTCAGTATCGGGTACTTTTAAATCATTGAAGTTTCCGATTTTTATATATTCTACGTAAAATGAAATTTTGTGAAAGCATTTAAGAAAACGGCAACACCGTATTCGAATGATAAAAAATGTGACAAGATTATGATTAAACTGACTGGTAATTTTTATTTAAGGTTTGAAAAATTTATCCTAACTGTGATAACCATTACAGCTTCATTTTGAAAATATACAAGCTACTTACTTGAGGAGCCCGTGGCGCATTGGTTGGCCCGCTCGGCCTGCGATTGTTGTAGTTAAGCAACTTTCGCAATGGTCGGTCACGGGATGGGTGACCAAAAATTTACTATGTCGAGCTCCTCCGTGCTTCGGAAGGCACGTTAAGTCGTTGGTTCCGGCTGCATTTGCAGTCGTTAAAACCCACCAATCCGCATTGGGCACGCGTAGTGGGTCATGGCCCGTTCTCCTTGTCCATCCATAAGGAAGGCCAGTGCCCCAGCAGTGGGGACATTAAAAAATGGCTGATGACGAAGCTACTTACATTGTCTCCCTCCACTTTTAATTTGGCCTTGCCTTTGCCTTTAGTTGGTTTCTTGGCTTTATCATTCTTCTCTGATTTCTGTTTCTCAATGTAAATATTGTCTACGGACATCTTTATCCTTTTGATGTCACCCGATGCCACTGTAAAATAAATAAGAATGTTTTAAAATTTTGTGGACCTGCACCCCGACCGCCTAACGGTATAGCTTGTGCTATCGCTATAGCTATCGATTTTTTAAACCCGCTACAAGGGCTCTCGCTGACGCTATCACTTTCATACTAAAAATGCAATAGTGAATCCAATAGATGAATAGAAATATGTAGGAATTAGACAAAAGCCCTATCGTTGAAGTGTTTTATGAGGGTTTAAAGTTTGATAGCTATAGCGATAACACAAGCTATACCGTTAGGCGGTCGGGGTGCTGGGCCCTACCTAACGCGCATGTGTCGCCGGCATCGACATCGACTTCATTTGACAGATGGATGTGACATATTGCTCTTAGTCTTTGGTAAGTTTTCATTTGTGTCAAAAAGAAGCAGCAATGTGTCACATCCATCTGTCAAATGAAGCCGATTTCGATGCCGACGACACTTGCGCGGTACGGCCCCTGTCTTAAAATCTATGTTACGTTTGATCTCTGAAAACAATAGTTGAATATATATGTCATTGTTTTAGGTTAAAACTAGTCTCAACATTCCCAGAATAAGTTCAGATACTTTTTGGGTAGTAATAATTATTTTCAGAATCAGTTACACAATGACATTAAGGCGATACTCGAAAAAAATATGCTGAAGCGAGATAGCAATGAGAAAACGACGCGCACGGGAGCGAGTCCGATTTTGCAGATTAGGCAAAAAAAAACACAAAATCACTTCGTATTAAAAAACTACAACATTGAACTGCATTCACAGATTTTGAAAAAAAAAAATAATGTCTGCAGGAAAATGGTCAGTTTTCAAAATTTTTTTTTTGTATGCAAATCGATCGTTTCTCATGAGGATCAAAACACTCTAACCCCCATATTCTAAGTCGTTCCTCCAAAACTTTTTACACTCCACTCAACCTCGTCGTGGGTAAAAATGGTAGTGTGCGCTAGGTCTAACACGGAGTGGCTACGTACTCTTTCGCTCCTCCAGGTCCTTACGGAGTAATGACTTAGAATACCGATTTCGAGGAATATTTCGAAGAGGTTTTCAATGAGGTTTCGTTAAGTCGAGGACGAGTAAGTTTTGGAGGAACGACTTAGAATATGGATGTAAGACACCAACTGAGGTATGAGTACTAGAAAAGTCAGAAATCGAGAAAAACGCAAAAAACAGCCTTCCCGCGCTCGCGCCACCCCCCGCCGTATCCGCGTGACCGACGAGTACCTTCGTTGACGGAACTTATTTTCTTAGCGAATATGTGGAAATACTTTTTACGATTTATGACTTTTTTAGTACTCATACCTCAGTTGATGTCTTAGACCGTTTTGATAGTCATAAGGAACAGGATCAATTACCACCACAATTTTTTTTAAATATTAAAAAAAATATCTGCTGACAATGACAATTCAATATTTCTCAAAAAATTAAGGATGGTTTCCTAAGAACGTTTTCATATAGCTACAACAGTTAGGGTACCTGCACTTTCGTGCCCCGTTTGAAATTTCCACCCTGTATATTGTCACACTGATTTGGTATTATGTATGCGATTGCTATTTAATAATTTGCTAATGGTCTTTAAACATTTCTATAGAAACTAGTGCCACTGGGAACAAGTAAAAAGACTTTTCATAGAGTTTAGTTATCTTTTGGTCACAAAGAATTTGATTAATAACATAAAAAACATGAAAAGTATTCCGTGGCCAGAACATTTGAGTTCCTTAGTTGTTTGTCAGAAGCAGTACTATCATATTCGACAGAACTTGTGTCTGATAGCGAACTATTCCATCATTTTGACTTGTTGCGAGTTAGACAATCAGCCTGCCGGAGTTTCAACAGAGTCCTTTTCGTATAAATACGTGTTGTGAGACTCCATTTTTACTCAATCTAATGTATAATTTCTATAATTATTATTTAATAAATATTGGATACTGGCGAAATCCAAAAGGAACCGCTATTTAATATAAGAAGAAGAATCAGCCTGCCGGTTGTGGAGTTATAGTCATCACTAATCATGGTAAAGGAATCCTGTCTTAGTAAAATGTCAAACCTCAGTAATTTAACTATGGGACTTACTGTGGTACAGAAAATCTAGAGTTTTCAAATCAATTTTCCTATATTATTCCCAATTATCCAATAATGGATGTATAGTCCAAGTTCGACTTGAAACATTGAGTGACATAAATCAGAAGCAACATTATACTATAATACTATAAGACAAAACTTACTTTGTACAATTATACCCCTAATGAGTTCATCAGCGAAGACCGGGAATTCCTCCTTGGCCTTGTAAATGGTAATCTTCTTGCAGAGCAACTCGGCAAACTCTGTGAACTCTTCTTTGTTTGTGGGGTGGAAGCTGTCCAGTTTGCCACTGCCGTCTGTAACACCTGTGATAATAATGTTTTAATTTAATGTTGAGTAACGGTCAAAATTCACCTCCTTGGAGAACAGGCTGCTTCAAAAGTTTCATTCATTTTTGATGTACAAATGTTTTATCTCATTGGTCGAGTCGCCCGCTGCACAGCTATGCACACAAGCTCACGTGTCCCTACACATTACTACAAGGAGGGCTCACTCTGTACCTATCTACAACTACTGAGACAAAGACATTCCTTGTTAATGGAAAGGACCCAGTTTATGTATGCCTCTACTGAATTAGCACATCAATAACCAAAAATAAAGTGTACATTAACACGTCTAAAAGTAAAACTGATTGCCAATGACGAAAAGGACTTAAAATCCGGGGAACCTGTAGGAAAGCCATAAAAAGCAGTTGTCATCATACTAAACACTATAAATATATTATGTTCTGTAAAAAAAATATTTACCGAATGTTTCCATAGCAAGCCGTAAGTCAGATTCTTCTTGAAGTTTCTGCTGTCGAAGTTTTTCAGCGACCTTCTGTTCTGGAGTCAGCTCCTCTTCTTCTGGCTTCTCAGTAGCCAACCGTTCTGTTTTCTCGCGTTCAAGACGCTGTAAGTTATTGTTTGTTTATTTGCAGACATTGGAAAAGAAATTGTTCAATAATGTAGTTATGATAAACTTTGATAACTCAAAATTATGAAACAATCAAAGCATATACTTAATATTGACTCTACAACAGTAGTAATCTTATAATAAGTAATCTAAGCAAATTCATTGACAGTGGTGTGGTTTATATTTTTTAGGAGCCCGTGGCGCAGTAGTTCGTGCGCTCGGCCTGCGACCGTTGAGGTTGTACAGAGGCAGAGGCATACAGAAACATAGTAGGGGACAGGACATTGTCAACTGAACAGGCACCTTTCAATTATCAAAAGGACAGAGGATCCCATCTGTCCACAATGTAAAGAAAAGGAAGAAACAAGCTACCACTTCATGGCAGAATGTCCAATGTATGCATCGCTGCGCTGGGAGCTCTTTGAAGGCTAAGAGTCTCGCTGTCATTCATAAAAAAAGGAAGAAGCAAAAGAAAGTATATTAATACTGCATTATATGATAACACTAGAATGTTGCTATTAAATTGATACATCTACTTATCTAAAAACATGGTAGTTCTGTTATATTCCTAATAAAAAACATACCAATGGCTATTTATCCACTAAAGCAAACAGTATTTGTTATTTGTGTTTTTCTTGTAGTTTTGAGTCAATACATAATTAGAAAAGTAATTATTGGCATACTTAAGAAAATAGGTTCCAAAATTATCTGTCTTCAACAATATTTTGTTAAAATATAATGAAAATAGGTACTTCAATGTAATATTGTTGTAAGGTAGAAAAGGGTATAAGTTAACAGTATTACTTGTTATGAATTGATTAAATAAATAAAAACAGTAATGAGATAGCAACCTTGACCAAATTGGTGTTTGAATTGCAACAACTTGTCTAAGGTAAAACCGAAAGTAGTAAGGTTGTTAGGTCAAGTCAATGTCTCTGGAGGTGGAGAATGCTGTTACATATATTTTTATGAGATAGATTGCTATCATACCAAATTAACATTGTCACTTGATTGATAGTGGATTTTGACACATATGTATGATGAGAAAGCCATACCTCTTTTTCAGCAATTTTATCATAAATTTTCTTTTTAGGCTTTGCTGGAGGAGGAGCTACAACTTGTTGTTCTTTTTTCTCTTCATCCTTTTTCTCCTCTTCCTCATCTTCCCAGCTATCCTGGAATGGAAACGAAACATCAACACGTAGGCAAAAATTTAGAGGTTAACCACTACATGCAACGAAATGCTCAAGGTAACGATCTATACAACACTAGACGCTAGAAATAAAAATATTGGCAATAACATGTGTCACCTTCACAATCTCTTCCTCATCTTCGCCTTCCCATTTATTCGAAGAAGTCAACGTGGTCGGAAGTTTTGGCTCAAAATTATCTGCGTCTGGAAAATACCACAAAATGACATCACAGTGACACTAAATCGAAAATCGATAATTTAGACGCAGTAAGATACTCTTACCCCACGACACTTCCATGATTGAGGACCCTTAATAGCACCAATCTAATTTTGTTACCGTTTCACGTGAGGACAAAATCAGACAGCCAAGTTACCTCGCTGCAAATGGTTTTCGATCACAAGATGTCTCCAGGATCGACAGAGACTTTACAAACAATACTCTCAGGCGAATTTTGTCAAACGACCGAAGCTTTTCTGCAATGATCGTAACCGAACCGAGAAACGATGAACAAATTGCATAATTCTGGTAAATCTCCAACGAAATTATGAAAATTTGATAAGCAAAAATAAGACTCCATTGCAGACGATAATTTTACAGAATCACTAAAAAAATTCCAATATGGCGGCACCCACGTTGCCATGTAAAAAAAATTTTTCTACTAAAGATTAATTCGATTATGTATCGGATAATAATATTTTTAAAAGATAATAATCGATTTCAGAATTTACAGAAGTATGATTCAATCCAAAAAGGAACAAAGTTCTTCTTGTAAAGAAAAATAAAACCAAGTGACTACAGTGAAAGTGAATACAATTACAGTACGATACAAAAGAGTAGAAAACGGATTATTGAGGAACTACCTAACCGACTTCAATGTAAGCCAACATGACGACTGTCAAGATGGTAATTCTGCTGTCAAACCTTTAGCGTCATCATAATAAACTAGTAATTTTCGTATTAAGAGGTGGAAATAGTGAAATATTTGCTAGATGATTACTAGTAAGTGACTAGTGGAGCCCTTAATTATTTTCTACTCTTTTGTGTCGCACTGTATGTTAATTTATTATTCATTAGCTCACATCTAAATAATTGTAATATGAATTTATTTAATATCAAATTCAGTTTACTTATTATTACAATATTACGTCTCGTGCCCCCATACTAGGCTCAGCCTGTCCTTAACAAAGTAATAATGATAAAAAAGAGAAATTACAAGAAGCAACAACACTATTTTATCTATTACATAATATTAACCTAAACTTTTTTCTGAGGTGATGGTGTGTGTGTGTGTGTGAATTTGTCATGCGATGCGATGGTTTATAACACATTTTCCGTTTCCATGTAATTCCACCTCATTACAGTGTTGGTGACTACCATTGGGTTGGACAACCCTAGTAAATATATACTAGGGTTGTCACGCTAGTATATATTTACTAGGGTTGTCACGCTAGTAAATATATACTAGCGTGACAACCCTTTTTGTTACTCAAACACCTAAACATTTAAAATGGCCAATATCTGCAATTCTAGTTATATATCAATGGAAATGGATGGTAGGCAACTTAAAAATCCGCCTTTGCAACATACTCTAATCCGAATTTATGACTGTTTTATGAACAGCCGAAACAACTTTATTAATGAACAGTTTCCGGACACTGAGGACCTCAGCCTCCTCGTAGAGAGCATCAGTTGAATACCGAATAGGTTTTTTGAGTGCTACTTTCAGCACTCTTCTTTGTGCTCTTTCAAGAGGAAGAAGTATCGAGGAAGATGAGTCTCCCCATGCCAGAATACAGTAATTCAATAGAGACTGACAAAGGGCCACGTAAACGATTGTTAAGGTTTTGGTGTAGATTTTTCATCACGTAGATTAACTTCCTTACTCTTTTGCATGTTTCAGCTACGTGTGCTCTAAACGTTAGCTGTTCGTCCAAAACCACGCCAAGATATTTTAAGGAATCTGAACAATTAATCTGCTCGCAAACACACGAGTTGCTTAGAGTTTTAGAACCACACCACAGTCTATCGAATGGATCTTCAAGACGTTTTGTGGCAAAGGAGCTGATGCAACGGTCTTGTGAAATGTCAGAAATGTTGTTTTCGAAGTGTTGAGAGACAGTAGGTTTCTATTTAACCAGCTTGAGACCGACGACATACCTTCCTCTGTTTTTTGAGAGACATTGGGCCAGGGGTTGTCAAAAAAGACAATTAAATATTAATAGGTACATTAGGTACATATACACATAGGTACAAGATAGGCTAAAAAATAAACATAAGTGTGAATATTTTGTATGCTCTACGTGGTGGTGGAAGTAATTTGAATCCAAGATGCTAACTTAATAATAGTGATAAAAAAAGGAAAACAAAATTAATTAGAAAGAGAGGTTACCACCATCTTATCTAAGTCTGACGCCATAACAATGATGTTTTCAGCATTATTGTGTTCCGGCAGTTAGAGATAAGATATCCAGTTCCTCAGTGATTGAGGATTCCGGGAGTAGTGCGCTTCCACTTTCAGCCTTATCACCACTTACCATCAGGTGTGATGAAAGCTAAGCGCTACCCCGTTGTGGATAAAAAAAAAAAGAGGGAATTATCTTGAGAATGAGATAACGTTACATAGAATTTTGCTTCAAGTAGGTCTTCGGAATGTTATCTCCAGTCATTCATACCTATACCTTCATGAATGACAATTTCTTTCTTCCACAAACATGATTTTGTCCCATGTTGATGTTGCCTGCAAATAAAAACAAAATGAAATAGTAGTTGTTGTTTGTTGGTACCGTCACCAGTGCCTCCAATATATTTATATGTCTTCATCATAAGTTTCTCCATGTATCTTGTAGATGGCGCTGAATGGCGTAAAAGATCTTTTTGATTTTCGTGGATAAGATTAAAATCAAATTGTGACTAATAATAACTAGGGCGGTTACAACCCGATACTCGGGTTCGTCGATCAACGAAAAATTCCAAATTATGCGAAAATAATGACACTTTTTAATTGCAGTTTGTGATCATCACGTTTAACATTTTGTATATTTTATAGTATTTGGAACAAATAGACTCGAGTACCTTTAATTTGATACCTTACTCGGCCGCGTACTACGCGCCAAAGTCCCTATCGAGTTTTCACAAATTTTGCGAACCTGAATTAAGTATATAGATGCTTAATTTAATTATAAGTAAAATAGACTGTGTTTGTCGAAAACGCATTCATGACGTTTAGATCAAAGAGTGGAAAAAGTGCCAAACATGCGCCTTTTTCACGTGCTGTTTCAGTTTTTGGAACAGAGCCTACCCTCACAACAACATACCAAAAAATTATAAAGAACTACATTGTGCTTTGCTATTTTTATATATTTTCTACAGGCCTATGTTACTTACGAGCCCCTTCGACTCTGAACATCATATTCTCATAACATCATAATCGCCTATCATCATATTCTCAAAACATCCTAATATACTCGCAAAACACAAGATTATTAAAAAAATTATGCGAAAGTGAGAAATGATGATGTTTCGATGAAGGATGGATGGATAAACATCCTCATGATCCTCATGGATGTTTGTTACTCTTTTACTCAAAAAACTACTCAACAGATTTTAGATGAAACTTTTCAGTAATATTAGTTTATAGGTAAGTACATCAGAATAACACAATTAATCCCGATATTCCCAAGGGTACGGGAACCACTATGGTGAAACCTTAAGGCGGTACCACCGAAAGTGGCGCAGCTTTGAATTTTATTTAATATCGTAATTCTAATACACAATTTTAATAAAACTAAACGTGGAATTTTTAGAGCCCATAGCGTAGTATTTTTAGGCGGTATCATTACATTCCCTCGTAGTCACTGCTAGAAGTAGATAGCAAAACTGCTAAAAGTGGCCGTTTTTGACACATTTGCTATCTACTTCTAGGAATGACTATGACGAGATGTAGCGATACCTTCTAAAAATACAAGACAATGGGCTCTAAAAATTCCACGTTTAGTTTTATTAAAATTGTGAATTAGAATTACGATATTAAATAAAATTCAACGCGGCGCCACTTTCGGTGGGGGTACCGCCTTAAGCAGCGGCGGCCGCTAGTACTTATTTATTTAAGACTAGCGCCCGAGGTTCCATCCGCGTGGTTCATGTTCCCGTGGGAATATCAGGATAAAAATAGTAGGTAGCCTGTGTTTTAATCCAGGCTTCCATCTGTGTGCCAAATTTCATCCAAATCCGTTCAGTAGTTTTAGCGTGAAAGAGTAACAAAAAACTGACATACTTTCGCATTTATAATTAGTAAGATTCTAGGGATTTTTTTTATTTTTTTAAATTGTAATGGATTTGCTCTTTGCTCCAATCAAGCCTGATGGCTAAGACAGGATCGACGATAGAGCGAGCAAACCCAGAAGGTGCCTATTCACCCTTGCTTTGAAGAGAGACAGGTTATAAGTACTCGGAAATACAGATGCAGGGAAGTTCCACACCTTTGTTGTGCACAATATAAAGGACTAGCATATAAACTTGAGTAGCGCTTTTTGTAAAATGTAGGAATATCAACCAAGAAGGGGTGGTAGCCCGCAGTGCGTCTGGATGTCCGATAGAAGGCGGGGGATGACGGTATGAGCTCATGCAGCTCCTGAGCACACTCTCCGAAGTATAGTCTGTAAAAGACCGACGGACAGGCAACTTTGCAGCGGTGAGCTAGGGCGTGAAACTTGCTCTTCTTTGTCGCCAATTAGCTTCTCAGCTCTGCGTTGAATCGTGTAAATTTTACATTCTGTATGTTTGAGCGTAGTCCACGATTGGGGATTTTACCTTATTAAAAATAAAATGTCCCAAACCTGTCTAGTTTATTACATTTCAACTGTTACTTATCTAGGCTGTGTGACCAACTATCTTTGCTTCAGACGTTTTAAACTACGAACTTCGATACGAACCGAACGGTCACTAATAAGGCATGAATATCGGAATCTCGGAATATCTTTATATCGGAATCTCGGAACGTGATTTCCGATATTACAATTCCGATATTGAGTTATTTAATATCGTATAGACAATCACTTCTATTTGAGTTTTTTAAATAAACCCGGAGACTACACACGGAGGTAAAAATATAAGCTTTAAACTTTATCGCGCATAACCATATTATATGTTGCAATAATGATGTCCACTGTGCCTTGTTAAGCATTTATTTTATTATGCTAATTTGGGCATAATTTGATCTTCTGGTATTTGTAATGACTTAAAAAAACAATGTACGACAATAGAGGCGAAAGAAGAGTTCATCTAACACAGGCAAACGTATCTTACATAAATTTTGCCGACTAGTGTTTAATGAAAGTGAGCATGTATTTTGCATTGACAGGATATTTTTTGAATTTTAATACGAAGTTACTACCTATGCGACGAAATGTTTGACGCTTTGTTGTTCTTGAGAAAATACTACCAAGAAAAAATAAAATAAAAAATTAAATTAAGTATTATTATAATATTCTTTAAAATATTAGAAAATAATTGTTGTCTTAATTTCATTGTTTATTTTGTAGGCACAATTTAAAATAATTAATGTTGATTCTAAGTTAAGTGATTGAATTTTGATACAATCATGCGCACTTTACAGTCTCATAATTTAAAAAAATTTCAACAGAACTCGAAATACGACTAAAAAAATCAAGAAAACTTTCAGTTTTGTTCAAAGTAACATAGGTAAACACATTCACTCAATCCGGTTTCATACAACTTGAAGATGACTATTATCATGAAATCAAAATGAAAAATTTGATTCACTGAAAGTTTAGCAAATCGATCTTTATATAGGAAAGATCTTTAGATCGGTTTTTTTCAGTTGTTTTAAATGCTAATTGCTTAATTGAATATTTGACCTAGCCATCGACACACAAAACTTTGTAGGAATACACATACTTTTGTATATTTTAGACCGTGAAGTGAGCGTGAGTTTGTATGAAAGAGAGTATTTATAGAACAAAATGTGATTTAAAAATACACACACATATAAACCTGCATAATGTCACGCCTTTATCCTGTAGGCATAAGATGAGCACCGCGACAAAAGTTTCTCCGTTCTCGACGCTTATGTCGCGTAAGTGCACTGTCTGTCCCGCTAACGCCGTACTGATATGAGCGCGCCAGATATCGCGAGATAAATTTCGACAAATAGTCGCGGTGCTCATCTTAGCCCAGCTGGAGTGTTAGGCACTAGGCAGAGATTACAGACCTCCAAGAGTCATATTCCTGACATACTTATCTTAGCCTATCTATCATACAAGCTCGCTTATTCTTGGCAAGTAAGTGCTTCTTGTTACCAAGCCTTTTTTATAACATTCTTGATTTTTGCCCAACTCAATATTTGGTAAATGGTAGTGCTGTTTTTCACAGTTCTTGTTACAACAGTGTTAATAAACACTACTAATTGAAACACCACTGAGAGACGATTATGACAAAAAATTCGTAGAATTGACCCCCAGATTTGAGAAATGTATGGAGGAAATGTCCAAATTATAAAAAAATGGGTTTTAAAGAATATGTGCAATTCCGATATAAAGATCGAATATCGGAAATCAATATCGGAATAGAAAACATTCCGATATTATTAATTTATTTATGTATTGCATGTCACGAAGTTTACAAGGATGTTACAAGTAAGTACAGTTCATGTGATACCCTGAAAGGGTGTAGCAATTGCAATAGAGAGGGCTAAAAATAGAAAATTATGATATAAAAAAATCTATGTAACAAGTCCATCACACTTGAAATGAAAAAGTCAAATTCAAATGAAAGAAATAATAAAAAAATACAAAATTAATACATGTCATTACATACCCTAGTCACTAAAAATGGCCGACGACGATGATGTGGTGATTACATCGCTTTGGTAGCCACCATACTCGTACATACATTGATTACATAATACAGCCATATAAGATAGGATAGTGGTCAAATTAAACAAAATCGGCCAAGTGCAAGTCGAACTCACACATGAAGGGTTTCGTCTCTCACCCAAGGTTGCCTAGAATATATTGTTATGTAGCAATAAGACCGCCTATTGTGTGTTCCTCTTTTTTGTAATTTTCTCTCTATGTGTTAGTTTTTGTATCGTGTACAATAAAGTTTCTATTATTATATTAAATACACCTACCCAAAATGTCACCATAATTTGTTGTTAGCAAAAACAACTTTGTTTTTCATAGTGAATGACAAAGTTATATTTTCGGTTTATGATTTTGTAATGTTTGCATTTTTCAATGCTAATTTTATACTTATAATAAATTTTAAATAGAAAAATATTGGAAAAAATTAACTCTGCCACAAGTGAATTCTCAGAGGGGAATCGAACCCGCGACCTTTGGAAATCCGGTCCAATGCTCTAACCGCTGAGCTACCGAGACTTTTGGCCGACTTTTGACTTGTGGCCGAGTTAATTTTTCCCAATATTTTTCTATTTAAAATTTACCATATTATATTTGCGGTTTTGGAAAAATATGTGCTATAGCTCTGAAACTGCATAATATATTTCGTTCAAACTAATTTTCGTTGAAAGTTTTTATAAAGGTCTACAGCATATTTTTTTTTTTGATTTTTCACTTTGTTTTTTTAAAAGCTAAAGTTAGAGAGGACACACATTTTGCTACTTTGGACGTGTACATCTTTCAAACGGTTGACTTAGAAAGAAAATAGTTTTAGAAACCTCAATGTACTTTTTAAAGACCTATCTATAGACACCCCGCACATATAGGTTTGATGAAAAAAAAAATTTCAGCTTCAGTTCCATGTTTTTATTATTTTTGTGTAAAAACCGTAAAGCGGTTTACAGAATACATCTACCTACCAAGTTTCAACTGTGTAATCCTCATACTTTTGGAATTAAGTGGCTGTTACATACATCGGACAGACAGACTGACGAATCTATAAGGGTTCCGTTTTTTGCCATTAGGCTACGAAACCAAAAAATGTTATTATCTCACAAAGACATCGAAAAGGTATATTCATTGAATATTGTTAGAGAATTCATTTAAATTGTAGAATATTCTAATAATCTATAGGTATAAAACCTATAGATTATTAGAATGATCAAAGTCCATAACAATAAGTTCAATAACATTACGGGGGATCCCCGAACATTGAGAAGTCAGCATTCATCGAAGCACATTGTCTGTCACATGTCAAGGCTTGTTAAACCAATATCAACTCTTCGCAGGCTGCAAAGAACACAAATTGCTTTAATTAATATAGTATTGAGTAGTAAATAAAGAATGTATTCATATTCTGCCAACAAAGCAGCAGCGTGAGCCAGCGCCCCAGCGGTATCATTTAGAACACTTTGCGATATGATATCAAAGTCTGTCGTTAGGTTGATAAGCAAACAATGTATTATTAAAATGCACTTTTAAAATACCTAAGTATCTACGTACATCTTCAGTTTTGTCGCGCACTGTTTATTAAAATAAAACAACTTTTACGGATTACAAGCGCACTATATTTCACGAGTTTAGTTCGAATATTCCGAGTTTTTTCAGGTTTTTGGTTTTCCGACGTTTCGGCACCTTTTCAGCTGCCGCGGTCACGGGAAGACTAAGGATCCAAATATCTACTAGACTACTCTCATGGAGTAAGATCCGCAAGAAAAAAATACTGTATCGAAACATTTAACTCCTCTCCTGTCTAGCCCAAACAATAAAGGCATATTCATGGCCGAATTTTTTAACCTCACCTGAGGGTCTACAAACGGCGCTAAAGCAATATTACTATGTGAATGCCCTGACAATTCATTTGTTTGTTTATTTCCTATAGTTAAATTTGTTTTCAGTAAGTTTTCTTGCGTAAGTGTTCTTCTTTTAGACCCTCTGGAGGGAAGTACCTGCTGTAAATAATAATAATAATAATCTTTATTTATTTCTTTACAAACATAAACAAAAATGGTATAAATGGAAAGTAACTACTACATATAGCAGTTAATTTAAGTAGGTAACATTTAAGTAAACAAATTTTATTTGTGAAGACTGGCGCTTGAAATAGATTGTATAAAACACCCCGTAATACAAGAGGTTTCGTCTCCCGTAGACCCTTGGACGAATCGTCCAAGCGTAGACCCCAATCGGTCCTCACGGACCCTCCCGACCAGCTCTCGGCCAACCTGAACCGCCTCTTGGAGGCTGAAGTCCCATTCTGGGAAGATCCCCCTCAGGGAGTCAGTCGTGTAGCTTTTCGATTTCAGACGGTCCCCCTCTGGGAGCCTGTTACTTTCACCACAGAATACTTAAGGCGGTACCCTGACCGAAAGTGGCGCCGCGTTGAATTTTATTTAATATCGTAATTGTAATTCACAATTTTAATAAAACTTTACGTGGAATTTTTAGAGCCCATAGTCTAGTATTTTTAGACGGTATCATTACATTTCCTCGTAATCACTGCTAGAAGTAGATAGCAAAACTGCTAAAAGTGGCCATTTTTGACACATTAGCTATCTACTTCTACGAATGACTATGACGAGATGTAGCGATACCTTCTAAAAATACAAGACAATGGGCTCTAAAAATTCCAGGTAAAGTTTTATTAAAATTGTGAATTAGAATTACGATATTAAATAAAATTCAACGCGGCGCCACTTTCGGTAAGGGTACCTTAATAGTACAAGTACTTTCACTTAGATTCCGGAAACTCGGGAAAGGCAGGAAAAAAAGAGGTCTCCACCTCTAGGACATTTGTACAATGTACTTAGCTTAAAACTAGTAATAGGTACACTTAGTTCTTTATGATAATAATCTACGAATATATGTAGGTAATGTAGCTGTAGCTATAAATAATAAAATAAAATAAAAATTCAGTTCCCTGATAATAGAAATGCTGGAGTAGTTTTTCTTACAGATAGGGAACAACTTAAATGTGGCGTCGTTAAGGTGGTACGACTTCCATACAAATAAACATTGCACATTAATTGGTTCATCATACCTTAATAATTCATAAATACATGCGCAACTAACTCGTCTCAGTTATTTGTTTGCGCGAAATAATAATAAAAAATGTACTTTAATACAGTAATCACGAATAAACTAATATCTTATAATTTCAATAATTCTACGTATGTGTGTGTGACTCATCGCATTTATATACCTCATGTATGAAAGTACATTTTTTTAATAATTTCGCTCAAAAAAATAACTGGAACGAGTTAGTTGCACATGTATTTATGAATTATTAATGTATGATGAACGAATTTATGGCCTGATGGAGACATTATTTTTTTTTACATTCTAAAAGTATCATCATTATCGTCCACTGCTAGACATAGGCCTCTCCAAGTACACGCCATCCACCGAGCACGATTCTCTGCTACGCTAAAAAAAGTATAGTAAGAGAAATTAAACTAAAATGTACTAATGATGTAAACATACTGACACTAACTCCAAAAGGCTCATTTTTTTACTTTCTTACCGAAACGCGACCATCTTGAATAGTATATCCATACTTTTAATTGTCGGTCGTAAAGATGGCAGCTCGTAAAAAAATAGAAATATTTACTGAAATACATAACGAAAAAGAATTTGACCACATTTTGAAGGGAAACATGGATAAGTTAATATGTAAGTGTTCCATAAAATTTAACTCTCAGATAAAAAGGTCGTCTCAGTCTCATATAGGCCTCCCCCAAGGATCTCCACAACGATCGGTCCTGCGCAGTCCGCATCCAGCGGCTTCCCGCGACCTTCACCAGATCGTCGGTCCACCTTGTCGGGGGCCTACCCACGGAGAGTCGTCATGTGCGCGGTCGCCATTCCAGAACCTTTCCGCCCCAACGGCCATCGGTTCTTCACGCTATGTGTCCCGCCCACTGCCACTTCAGCTGAACAATCCTTCGAGCGATGTCAGTTACTTTAGTTCTCCTACGGATCTCCTCATTTCTGTCCTCATTCTGATTCGATCACGTAGGGAAACGCCGAGCATAGCCCTCTCCATTGCACGCTGGGTGACCTTGAGATTTCTTATCAGACCCATAGTTAGCGACCACGTTTCACTACCGTAAGTACCATAAGTCGGGTCACATAAAAAGGTGAAAGACTCCAAATTGCAGTCTCTCTAAGCAAATTGGAAACTAAGTACTTATTTTTTTCTAGTAATAAAATCTAAACATTCCTGTCTGAAACTAATAGGTACTTAGTTAGAGATACAAAGTTAGAGAAACTGTTTGATGATCACGCTAATATCCAGAAAATAAAATTCTAAAATTACGCTCGTTCTTAATTTCTGAAATATATTTTTCGTTTATTTTACCCAATGAACTTTTTAGTTTAGGGTACACCTGAGAATATCTTCTTCTCCTTATCGAGTGTGGATTAGTGGCTACCTCTGGTGTCAGAGTTTATCAAGCCGCCTATAAAGCCTCTGGCATGGCTTAGCGACTGTAATCAAATGACAACAGCCGGGACCGACGGTTTAAACTTTAACGTGTCCTCCGAAGCACGGAAGCGCTCAGTTATAATGCCACTTTACGGTCACCCATCTCATACCTGACCGGTCCGAACTTTGCTTAACAAACGTGATCGAATACGTAATACCTTGTGAGCCGAGACGATTTTTTCTAGTTTTTATAAATTCTATAATAAACTAACGGCCGCCTACTGTTTCACCCGCGTGATTTCCGTTCCCGTAGGAACATCGGGATAAAAAGTTTCCTATTTTTTATCCCAGCTATCTATTATCGTTGTGCCAATAATTTTGATCCAAATCCGTTCTGTAGTTTTAGCGTGAAGTGAAAGACTAACAAACAAACTGACATACTTTCGCATTAATAAAATTTTAAGTAGGATGGTAGTACCTATTAGGAAGTCAGCATTGAAGTTAAAAACTTAAAAAAATATTAAGTTTGAGTTAATAAAGTTTGAGTAAATAATATTCAGCTGTGTAGTGTCGGCTTAGAATAGCACTACCCACTCTCATCCGTGGGTGTCGTTAAAGGCGACTAAGGGATTCAGCCTTCAGGAGACGGGCAGCAGCGTCTCCTATAAACTTGGCCATACTGCGATCGTCAACCCGCCTGCCAAGCGTGGCGATTATGGCAAACCCTCCCTTTTGAGGGAGGCCTATACCCAGCAGCGGGTGTTATGTGGCTGACACGACGAATATTTATTTATTTATTGGTTTAGGTACACAAACAGATTGAATACTTAATCTAGACCATAATCCTTAAGTAGTGTACACAGCATGTTAGAAAAAAACAAAAGTGTTCTAATTTAAACAAATCACAGAAAAAAATATAAAACAAACAAAACAAAATCTAATCACAATCATAATACAAAAAAAAAAATAACAATTTTAATTTTGGGAATTTAAGTAATTTCTATTTGTAATGAGACTGACGTTTGTAGATTTAGGGCTGAGGGCCATTAGCATTTTATTATATCGGAAACAATTCTTTTGAACTGGGAAAACCTGCCATTGAAACATCCATATCCACGTTTTTTTTACCCCGGGTGTAGTAATTATATGTTAAATATAGTATATTAATTCACTTGATTAAATTTTAATAAATGATTTTACTTTGTTTACATTCATGTGGATAATATTTCAGGTGCAGAAGTGTATAGCAACTGTTTCGGGTCCTGTACTGCATTGGACCGCCTGTTCACCACCATCAAGTTGGACTGGAGCGATGGCAAAATGATATTGCTTAAAGTATGAAACCCCAAGGGGGTATTGTTCTTAATAATCTGAGTATCGATACCCATTTGACGTAGCCAATCAAGAGGTCGTCGTTCTCTAGTTTAGGAGGAGTTTAGGATTTTTTTAAAGTGTGGTATCACAGCCTTTATTCACTATGATGACCACTTAGCGATTCATTGCTCAAACCACGCCAATGTCGTACTTGGTATGGACATTTTCAAATTTCGTTTTCTCACAACATACAAATACTTTATTTGGCATTAAATAGGGTGGGTACATGAATGTTGGTGTTAAATATAGAAATAAATAGTAGCTTTGAACCTATTTCGCCATATAGAACAGCATGCAAAAGAACCATAACAGGTATCATAATAGCACCTTTACATAATAAATTTTACAAACCAAATAAAAATGTACTAACAAATAACAATGTTAATTATAATTCATTAAAATAATGCCATATTTTATTACTTATTAATCTTATTATTATTATGATATTAAATTAAATTGCTATTATTCAGATGAAACTAAAATTAATAAGCGCATCATAAAAAAATATTAATCCATGTCATTTGTATTTAAAAAATTCGTCAATAGAATAAAATGTTTTTTTAGTAACCCTTTGCGTAATGATTTATGGAACAAACATTTATGTATAAAGGTATTGGACAAGTACATGAAAGTTACAAATTGTATAATTATTAAACAAGTAAAATCATTTTTAAATTTTAAAAGTGTCATAGAGAAAGCGAATTTTGAAAATGTCAAAACCAAATACGACATTGGCGTGGTTTGAGCAGGGAATCTGTAAGTGGTCATAGTGAATACGGGCCCAGTTAGTTAACATCATAGAACACAGAGTCTTTTTAACATTGATGTTGGTATTATTTTCAGGTTCCAGCAGACGAAATTGAAGCACTGCAGAGATTTCGTTATCAAAGCGAACCAGTTTATTTATTTATTTACGTATGTTATCTTACTAATATATTTTATACATGCGAAAGTTTGTGAGGATGTTAGGATGGATGTTTCACGGAAAAACTACTGAACGGATTTAGATAAAACTATACAGTAATATAGCCTAAACATCCGAATAACACATAGGCCACAATTTGTCCCGATATTCAATCGGGAACGGGAACCGGAACGCGAGCGAAACCGCGAGCGGCCGCTAGTTAATCCTACTTCCTAATAATATTATAAATTCGAAGATATGTCAGTTTGTTTGTTTGTTGTTCTATCCCGCGAAAATTGCTTTGCAAAAAAAGTGATTTTGGCTTACAGATAGTACACTCGTGTGCAAAGAAACCGCACAGTAGCGTTATTTTAATACAAACTTGCTCACTTCACGGCGTAATAAATAAAAAAGTATCTGTATTTCTGTGAAGATTTGTGTGTCGATAGCGACGTCAAATGTCCAACAAAGCAATTAGCATTTAAAACAACTGAAAAGATTTCTTGATTTCCTAAACTTTCAGTGAAACGAATGTTTAATTTTGCTTTCATATAAAGTTGTATAAAAGCGGAGTTCGTGAACGAATACTCGACTTACGAATAAATTTTTTTTACATAACTGTTGATACTTTTTGAATAATGAGACCGTAAAGTGAGCATGTTTGTGTGAAAATAACGCAACTGTGCGATTTCTTTGCACCCAAGTTTAGATAGCTTGGAAAAGTATCGCATGTTTTACATTCGATACTTTTCCACAGGAACAGGAAGCGCGGGTGAAACCGCGGGCCCCGGTTTTGTCCCACCGTTTTCGGTTATTCCCACCCGGTTTGTCCCGGGTGGGAATTGCACCCATGATCCCCTGGCGCAGCTTTAGCTAGAATTATTATCACTGCGTTCACTATCACTTTGCAGAACGTAGGTAGATAGAGAATGTTGATAATAGTGATTATGATTAATTTTTATCACAAAAAACACCATGACGTAATTTTTACTATAGTACCTACTAATTGTAAAAATGACAACAATTCTGCTAATGCTTAGTCACAATCGTATTCCAATGGTGTTTCAATGGTAGTCCTGTTTTACACAGTTCTTGTTACAACAGTGTGAATAAACACTACTATTGAAACACCATTGAGAGGCGATTTTAACAAAAATTTAGCAGAATTGACTGTTAGACCCTGTTTAGCCGTTTTTGCGTGATTGAGTACACTAACCTAATAAACATCCAAAGTTTCGTATTATTAGTTTATTTAAACTTTTTAATTATTTTCGTGTTGTCATAGGAAGGGAGAGTGACGAAGGTACTTCGAGGAGTTGACGCCATTAAACTGTCAGAGGTGGCAAAGACAGAGATCTACCACTACAAAATGGAGCAAGGAGGTTCTGAAACATACAGGCCGACATACGGCTTGGACCAGCCCACACCAGATGAGATGGTTGGTACTTAATTTGTCAATGTTGTTTACGATTTTATTTTATAGTTGAAGCATCGCTTTTTCAGTTATTATAAGTTTTATATTATTTGCGCATTTACTATTTTAGAAATTTGGTATTTGGTACTTACACTATTCAGCTGTGTAGTGTCGGCTTAGAATAGCACTACCCCCTCTCATCCCGTGGGTGTCGTAAAAGGCGACTAAGGGACTCAGTCTTTAGGAGATGGGCAGCAGCGTCTCCTACAAACTTGGCCATACTGCGATCGCCAACCGGCCTGCCAAGCGTGGCGATTACGGCAAACCCCCCCTTTTGGGGGAGGCCTATACCCAGCAGTGGGTGTTAAGTGGCTGAGACGACGACGACGACGACGACTACGACGACGACGACGACGACGACTATTCTTTTTAGTGCTGTATTCACCTTTTGGTGTTTCTTAACATTTTGAAGGAAAACTGTTAAGGTTTATTAAACTCATTTTGGTAGACAAAATAGTTGTATCATTTACTATCGGCCGCTCGCAGTTTTACCCGCGTGGTTCCCGATCCCGTGGAAATATCGAGATACAAAGTACCCTATGTTCATCACCAGGCTATCTAATATCTCTGTACCAAATTTCATTCAAATCCGTTAAGTAGTTTTTGAGTTTATTCATTACAAACAATCAAATCTTTCCTCTTTATAATTTTACTAGCTTTCCGCCCGCGGCTTCGCCCGCGTGGACTTCACGACTTTATCCCACGGGAATGAGCGCGCCGCCCGCCGGCCGGCCGGTAAACCCGCAACCGCTATGCCCCTGCATTTTAAATCTGTAAAATCTTCGAAAATATTCATTTAAATTACATGCTGTAAACGGCCATATTGATCTATATTAAATCAACAATGTATTTAAGGTACTTAATTAGATAAGGATTAATGCTGTATTGCTTAAAATTGCTTCGAAAATAAGCCATTATTTCTCGTAAAAAGTAAATGACAAAAAAATGCTATTGTGGGTTATCCATAAGAGATAAACATAAACCACCATGGAGTTTTCTGTAGACCTTTTCAAGGTGTACAAATACTTAGTACATTATTTTGATAAATCACGTAGGGTTCAGCCTGCGTTTGCAATGTAAGCGGAAAAAAAAATCAATTACGACATCACATTAGAAACTTCAAAAATTACAGTATTTCTCTACTCTTTATTGAAGGTTATAATACATATAAACCTTCCTCTTGAATCACTCTATCTATTAAAAGAAACCGCATCAAAATCCGTTGCGTAGTTTTAAAGATCTAAGCATACATAGGGACAGACAGCGGGAAGCGACATTGCTTTATACTATGTAGTGATATAGTATAGATTTTACATTTTTTTATTGGAGACCTGTTTATCGCAGGGATAAGAATCCCTTCTTCTGCGCAAAGTTCCCGAATTAGATTTCCGGACGAGACAAATATAATATGTGTGCTAAGATTAAGAAAATCATGGCTACTTGCCTTACCAATAAGATCTCGCAAGAAACCTTGCAAGATACTTAACTACATTTACAAAGGTAAAATGAGGTTTAAGAAAAGATAATTTAGTTTATAGGTTTCTTGCAAGGTACCTAAGCCAGTAACATTGATTGTGCAAGGTGCAGTTTCTAAATACAAAGCTAAAACAATTCAAGTAGGTATTGATTTTAAACTCTTATGTATAAGACATTCAGTTCAAAGTTTATTAAGGAAATTGGCATTTAGTCACATTAATTGAATAGTCAAAGGTTAACTATTTTGCTTAGAGCAAAATAAAGTATTTATATGAATACCTATTTGTTTGTATACCTACAGTTGCCACCTACTTAGTCAGTGTAGATTTTTTCCGAACTAAAATAGAAACAAAATCATCCTCCTTTTAAAATTTATTCTTGCCACTACCTATGTAAAATTAAAGTAGATGTATATTCTTCCCTATGCCAGGGCCCAATGTCTCTCAAAACCAAACAAAGTAACTTTCTTTAAAACAAACAAAAACAAACTCTTCAGTCTATATTTAGGTGAGCGATATCTACTTATAGATCTATAGAGACCAATCCGAAGTGCGGAAAAGCTCAAATAATTTTTGGTCGATCACTATGAAAGGATTGTTTAAGTTAAGCAACTTTCAGAATGGTCGGTCACGGGATGGGTGACCAAAAAATTAACTATCTCGAGCTCCTCTGTGCTTCAGAAGGCACGTTAAGCCGTTGGTCCCGGCTGCATTTGAGGTCGTTAAACATACCAATTCGCATTGGGCCCGCGTGGTGGGTCATGGCCTCTTCATCAATCCATGAGAAAAGACAGTGCCCCAGCAGTGGGGACATAAAAAATGGCTGATGACGATTAGGAAAGTTGCGAAACAGCCGCAATCGCAGGCTAAAGGCGGAACCACATTTTTGTGATGTGGTGTGTCGTGACGCGTTATGACGTCATCTGTTTATCTGGTTACTAGATAACGGATAAACATACTTTAAACTTTTTTTTTTGTAAATACATACATACATAATAGACATATTAAACACCCAGACCAAGACAAATAGACATATTCATGGACACAAATATTTGTTTTGTCCGGGGATCGAACCCGGAACCTCTGGCGCAGAAGGCAGGCTTAGTACACCTGCGGCAGGTCGGTGTCTTGCTTAATCCTTTAATATGGGAGTGGGACAGTGACATGTTATCGAACTAAGAGTGTAGAAAAGCCGCTGCTAATGTAGCAGTACAGCAGTACTACCTCGTTCATATATTACGACCTTCCTACGATCGATATTATTACTTCATATAAAAACTTTGTACTCCTTTCTTTTTTAAAAGGAGTGGATTAGCATAAGAGCAGCTGAGAAGAAGCAGGAAAGCACATCGCTGGCTGCTCGTCGAGCAGCCCGGCAGGCGGCGTGGAAGCGGCACCGGGCGGAGCTGATGATTCCACATCTTCAGCACCTCAACTTTGTTCTGTACTGGCCACACTGCACCAATGCACACCCGGAGTTGTATGAGAGATGGGATTTGAATAGTAAGCCCTTATTGATGAAGTCAGCAGTTTTGTAGTAACAATTAAAGTATTTCGAAAACCTATACCTGTTATACCTGGTTATACATATCCTTGCTTCTTAAATTTAACAGCTGGCAGCAGCAGCAACCTTGAGATTACTATTATTATTTGACAGCCTTTTTGGCGCAGGGGTACTACACCCGCCATCTGCGCCAGAGGTCCCGGGTTCGATCCCCGGACAATACACATACTTGTGTGCAGCATGTCCATTTGTCTTGGACTGGGTGTTTAATATATATATTATGTTTGTATTTGCAAAAAAAAAGTATATAAGTGTTTGTCCGTTATTTAATATCCATAACACAAGTTCTTCATGAAACTTAACGGGGACTAGATAATTAGTGTGATTGTATGCAATTATTATTATAATAACTACCTACTAGAGACCGGGCGCGGTTTCACCCGCGTGATTCCCGTTGCCGTGGGAATTTTGGGATCATATATTATATAGCCTATGTTACTACTTGGGGTCTAAGGATTCTCTTTACCAAATTTCGTCAAAATCGGTAGAGTAGTTTTTGAGTTTATTCGTTACATACAAAAATACAAAAGTATATATATATATATATATATATATATATATATATATATATATATATATATATATTTATTGTTTGCTACTTGACTGCGTGCCAGGTTTAAAACGGCGCGCACTGGCTCAATGTACAGACCTAACATAGGCTTCATGGATTTGTTGTAAGTCCGCCTGAGTAGCTACCACCATCTTACCTAAGTCTGACGCCATAAATGTTTTCAGAATTGTTGTGTTCCGGCATTTAGAGATAAAGTTCCTCAGTGGTTCAAGATTCCGGGTGAGGCACGCTTCCATATTCAGCCTTATCAATACTTGTCATCAGGTATTATGAAGGCTAAGCGTCTCCCAGTTGTTCATAAAAAAGGCTATCAAAGTGGCGGTTCATATAGTGCAAATGATAAACCGGATAAGCTGTTGACTGTTCATGTCAACCTTTAATTTTGTAGATATAGTAATGGTCGGTCGTGAAGAGCTACAACTAACAGAAGAAAAGGCTTTAGACATCCTGTATGCTGGAGATGCGCCTGTCAACGAAGCTTCGATGCACTTGCTGTTGTCTGCACCGGCCCTCGCTATATGCTTCAGGATACTTGATACAGATAAGCATTTCGTATGTAAGTATATGACATCAACATTTGCGTTTATGTACCTATTTTTCATTAAAATAAGGCTAATTATGATGCCATGGCAATCTCTATTGTTGGCGTTACAAATCACTTAGAAGTTCAGCAACTTTCAGGTTGACAAAAAGCTGTTTATCTACTTATTATTTAGTGAACTTTCTTTACAAACTAACTCCTTTACCTATTTTAGGCCCTATGGCTAACGAAATTTAGACGTTGTTAAATGAAATAAGCAGTTTTATCGTACCGTAGGATTCATTACCCATTTTCGAAAAAACCTAAAAGTCTTCTAAAAATCTTTTTGTCTTAATACAGCATTGACAAGATCTATATTGTATCAAGAAATACCAACGTTAGATGAAGATAAGCCGATGAGTGAGCAGAAACCTCGCAAGACAGCTTTCGATTTATACAAGTCGTTTAGCCCTACCAGGGAACAAGTGTTGCAGCAACGGAGGGAAGATAAAATAAGGCGTAAGGTAAGGTACTACTGGTATTTTGTCATAACCCGTTTTGGAGGTACCAACAAAAGCTAGTCAAGTCTTTCTCCCGCAGATTTCAACGGTTCTTGAAACAGCTTTCTTGCCTCCTTTACTCTCATTGTATTTGTATTTTTTTATCATACATGCCCACTGATTTCGATTAAAGGAACAACTAATAATAGCCTTGTTCTTACTAACTCCTTTGGCGTATAAAATCAAGCGAGTCTTGCTTGGCCTCCAAGTTCCAACAACAAAAGATCGCACACTTCCCTCTGTCCTGTGCTGTTTCACGCCAATCCACTGTTGATATATTTGATAGATTATTTATAGAAAAGACATATTTCTTATGTTATTGTTTTTAATAAAATAGCCATGTTTATTTTAATTTATGAATAGGAAGAAGAACAAGAAAGACGTGGCAGGCGCTTAAGTGAGATGCAAAGACTTGCGCGTCAAGCTAGGGAAGATGCTATATCTACCAAAAGACTGGAGAAGGAACATAAGAAAATCGAATTTTTAAAAGCTGGTGTCAGTACAAACTGTCAGAATGTTTATTACATCCGAATCCGAAATATTGACTAGAGTAATCACTGTTCTCAAATCAAACCAATCTATCGCAAACGATAATGATCATGAAGTTAGCTTTTTTTACAGAATTTAGCGGCGTTAGATGAATTGACAGATAATATAGAAGACGTGGACATTGTTATACCAGAAGTAAGTTTGATTCGCAATTCTTTTTAGAAATTGATATTTACAAACACTTGCGACTCCCCTTCTGGTATTGGTTGGTTAGGTTTATTGGTTAATCTTTGAACGGCTATCATGTAATCCAGTGATAGCCGTTCAAGAATTTTGATGGGCAAGTGGACTATCGGAAACTTCCACGATTGAAAGAAAGCATATTTATTGATACACACTCCCACACCCACATATAACTGAGTACATAATATAATTGTGTGGGGTCAATAAATCTCAGCTTATAGCTCAGCGTTTTTGCCTCTCTGTCAAAAAGCAGATTATGTTGTATAATGGTCTTACAGGAACTTCCAGAAGAAGATGTTAAAAGGCAAAGTGATGAAGAGGAGGAAGACGAGAATGAATATTTTCCTCCAGCAGGTCTTTTAATACCAGGATTTTACTCACCACCAAGTGATATCGCGAAAGTCAATGGATTGGCTATATTATTTCCTAAAGTATGTGTAAAATTATTTTATTTGACACCATCAAATAAAAGTGGTCCTTCTGGTTACTGTAGTTTGTGATTCTAATCACGTTAGTCATATCGTGGTGTTTTATTGACAGTTGGTGATGGAGTGCGTCACTCCCCAACCTGAGTTTCTGCCTCCTCATGTGTTGGTGGTGCTGAAAATAGCGCAACGGTACACGGCCATCGACTTGATGCGGCCATACAAGTCTTCCGTTATACATGTTAGTGCTCTCTCGTCTTTAGATTAGATTAGATTAGATAACACTTTATTTGCACACACAGAACAGAAACATACATGGAAACAATAATACGATAAGTTGTACAAAGGGGCGGCCTTATCGCTTAGCAGCGATCTCTTCCAGACAACCCTTTTTTTGTTGAGACTGGTCGATGATTTAAATAGGGCAGATTGTGCGCAAAAAATTAATAAATAAAAAGAAATTAAAATGAAAAAGGAAGTAGATTATTGAACTACAATAAAAATAATAAATAAAGAAAAAAGATAAACATACACAATATGGGTAATAAACACAACAGAAAAAACGTAATAAAAATACATAAAATAAATATAATTTATACAGCTTAAGCGAAGTTGATGTAATGCGAGAAAACTAAATAAAAAGAAATAAAAAAAATAAAAAAAAATGAAAAATACAATCATGACCTTCTAAGGGTAGGTCTCATGGGTTATAAAGAAAGAACTCCTTAACCTGGGACTTGAAGGAGTTTAAGGTCTTTCTAACTTTGTAACGAGTAGGCGTTCAATTTACCTGCTACTTTCTTCTTCTTCTTTCTCGATAACCATTTGCGCCTATTTCGGCCTATTATCAGGCCGTGTCCTTCCGGCTATCTAAGCTAATCAGGAATGCTCCAAACGCTTTCACTACGAAGACAGCTTCATGGAGAATACCTGGTGAGCTATGAGATTTTGTCGCAATCCAGGAGGTCGTGGGCAGCTATTTCTGTTTCTATATGAATTATTATGTGAATTTGTAACAATAGAGTAGGTATTGCTAGAATTGAACAGATTTTTTACATATTTGAATTTTCAGATGGGGATTTTCAGAGCTCCTACGCCATACGATGCTGAGCATATAGCATACAGCGTACGTCAATTCGATTACATGAAATTAATAGACGAGTGAGTGCTTAAAACCGTTTTCTTGAAAAAATCTCGATGACATTCGATTGGGATTCGGAATCTATGATAAAAATCCTAACAGTAATATTATAAATGCGAGAGTGTGTTTGTTCGTCCTTTCTTCACGCTCTAACTAAGCCACCATCGACTTGATTTTTGGCATAGAGTTAGTTAAAAGAATGGAGAGCAACATAGGCTACTTTTTATCCCGATATTCCCACGGGAGTGCGGGTGAAACCGCGGGCGGAAGCTAGTTACCTATAAATTTCATAATAACTTTTCTACCTATCTGTCTGTTACCTTTTCACACATAAATAACTGAACCAATTTTAATGAATTGAAATGATGGGTAAGATATAGTTTAGTTGCGATCTTCGAAAAGGACCACAGAACTTAAGAAAGAGGTTGAAAGTAAAGTTTTCCTATGCGCGAAACACTGAAGTATACAACCTACATCCATACATTTCGCTTTGAACGAATTTGAATATTTTCTTCCCGTTGTCGAGGCAATAGGTTTTTTTTAGTAGGTGTAGCACGAAAAACCTTCGAAATAGTATCGAGGACGTAACGTCAAACAATTTATAGGAAAATGTACTTCCGTTTACTTCCCGTAGGAACGCTGCTTAATATGTCATACATTTTTTGACGCTACGTCCTCGATACTTACTCGAAAGTTTTTCGTGCTAGGCCTACAGTACTAAATGCGTGACATGCCCTTCTAACCTAGTTTTCAGTAAGAAGGGCTTAAGGCAATTTTTTATCGCAGAAGTAATGTGAAAGTGAATACAGGCTGGTTTTAATCGCGCTGATCAGCGTCTGTTGCTCGGCGCTGACAGCCGAAATGTAAGTATGAACTCGCCGACCACCGACCGCACTAACTTTTCTGGAGCTGGACCACCCAGGTCGAATATATGGAACAGCCTTGAAAGGTAATCAATCAAAGCCTTGGGCTTGAAAGGTAGCTCCGTGTTATTAAAAAAGCTCATACACTTTCGGTTATCGGCGCCGACGACAGATATAATTGGGTTCTCAATTCTCAATCGATATAATCGGATTCGGAATTTTTCCGGAATATTTGTTGTCGTTTATCGAATTTACTTCAACAACAAAAAAAAAATGAAATTGTTTTTAATAGGGCAGTAATTTACCGATCGACTAAAAATTTTTTTGAGCGGTAACCATTTTATTGATCAACAATTAGATTGGCGACTAAGTCGCTCACCTAACGACTTAGGCGCCAATCTAACCTAACCTAAACATATTATTTCCGCAGCCCAAACTATATTTTTAGCCGCTCAATTAAGTAATTTTTAATCGATCCGTTCATAATATTCCTTTTTAATTGTTTCGCTCTTGATCCTTGTATAGCCCAAGTAGTAGAGGAGCATAGCTACAAAGAACGCCCGACCCTTACATTTTTTGACATAAGTATGAAACTGGAATCCGATTAAGATCGGTAGCCCCTGGTAGCCCCCTCTGTTGCCGGAGGAGGGCTACCAGGGGCTACCGAGCTTAATCGGCTTATTTTGACCCAGGGAACAACTATGCTAAGTTTCATACTTGTGTCATATAAAATCCATAGGATTTTGATTGGATAACCAGAAATGAATTCTTTGTCATCGATTATACGAAATTGACACCGAACTTGACCTATAGCTAAACATGGACAGTTGTAATTTTCGGTATGTAGCTGGGTGGTTCGGTCGGTGCTTTGAGCGGGCCCCTCCGGCATTAGAAGGTGGGGCCTCGATGCTACCGATCTCATCCAGCTTATTGAGAAATTACATTTTTTACACCAGAAATGAATTCCTCGTCATCGATTTATACGAATATGATACCAAACTTGACTTAAACATTGCCAGTTATAATTTTTGGAATGAAGCCTCGCGCAGCAGTACTTTGGCCTCGTCCCTCCGGCGCCAGAGGCTACCAGGGGTACCGAGCTTAATTGGCTTATTTTGACCCAGGAAACAACTGTGCCAAGTTTCAAACTTCTGTCAAAAAATGGATGGCATTACCCTTTCATTTTTTGATAGAAGTTTGAAACTTTAAACTCCTCTACTAAACGGGAGAAGATCCGCGATATGGAGCGATTTAAACCAGAAGGTGACTAACGCGTATTCACACTGACCAAAGTATTCCCTGGCCTTGAAGGGTTTAAGTATTCCGAAATACAGACCCAGGGAGTTCCACTCCTTTGAACTATAGGTAATAGATATTGAGTAGCGCTTGGTGCGACAATGCGACAAGTAAAGGCAACCAAGAAAGTGTGGTAGCCTATCCTAATCTAATCCTAACTAAATGTTATAAATATGAAAGTGAATTTTTTGTCCATTCTTGTAGACCCCCTAGGGGATCCAAATGGGGGGCTCAAGAGGAAGTTACGATCCAATCGACTTGATTTTTGACATGAAGTTGAACGCGGGTGAAACCGAAGCTAGTTCTGTAAGTTCAACATCTTTCAGGGAAGGAGTAAAGTTGGCGTTCATGCTGTCCATACAGGTGGACATACCTTTGTTGCATCTGATGGATTTGAAGCCGGAACACGTGAGCCGAGACCCCACGCGCGGAGAAGACGAATGTGCCGCCATGTTCCCAGTAGACTACGCCGATTCCTATCCACAGTTCGAAGATTTCGGCGACATGACCGTGTTAAGAGAAGCTCAATGATGGTTTATGGTTTAAATAAAGTAAACAATGGACTTTTAAATGATTTTTGAATATTTGCATTTTTCAATGCTATTTTTATACTTATGATATTTTTTATGGAAATCCGGTCTAATGCTCTTGGAAGAGCAATTGACTGGATTTCCAAAGGTCGTGGGTTTGATTCCCATCTGAGAATTCACTTGTGGTCGAGTTAATTTCCTCCAATATTTTTCTATTTAAAATTTATCATAAACAATGGATGTTAATATGCCAGTGATTATTATTATTTAAGAAAATAATATGTTATTAATATTATGAAAGATAAGCCTTGTAGATACTTCGCGGCTTATTTTTTAAGGCAACTCGATATTGCACAGTTTATACATAAAAAAAAACAGTTATGAGGTTAATTTGTAATAGTGACATTTGGTGGAATCGGCTCTTAAATGTTTGTAGGTTCGCAATCTAAAATTAAGTACGTCGTTGAAATCCTTTATACTACGAATCATCATATCATTTTCGTATTGAATATAGCATTGTTTTTGTTTGATTGACATTTTGATCAACTGTATCTATACTACTGCATATATGGTGTAACCTCATCATATACACAATGCGACGGCAAAGAATAATTAATAATTATTGACAGTACCTACAGTTCAAATGATTTGGAGCCAAATTGCCTAAGCAATACCGTTTTTTTATCTAGTTACTACGGGAAAGTGCTTAGCCTTTACCATATCAGTTAGGTACTCTTGATGGGATCGCGTTGAGATCTAGATTGAATGTCAATAATTATTATTGATATTAACCCCCTCTGTGGTCTAGTGCTACAACAACCGGTAGCAGACAAAAGGGTTTCGGGTTCGATTCCCAGCGGGGTACATATTGTATTCGGTTTGGTTGGTGGTAGGACTTGTTGTAATCAGCCTAGCTTTACCACCATTTTATCTAAGCCTGACGCCATTACAACAATGTTTTCAGCATTGTTGTGTTCCGGCAGTTTAAGATAAGACAGCCAGTTCCTCAGTGGCTAAGGATTCCGGGAGAGGATTCCATCTTCAGCCTTAACAATACTTAAGATCAGGTATGATGAAAGCTAAGAGTCTAAATGTCGTTAAAAAAAAAATAAAAAATATTTCGAAGTTGATTCGATTTTAGTTGCCGCTAAAATCGATGACTAGAGTACAAAATTACCTTATTTCCTAAATTCAAGTAAGTATTCATATTTTTGAAGTGAAAACTTCTTTAGCGGCGTTGAGCACTTTTTCTGTAATGGGTATAAAATCTTAAACTCGCGTCAGGACACGTGACCTGATCGAAAAAGCGTAGGACGGTGGATTTACCTGCCAAATCAAGTTGGTCTCCGTTTTCATCAACTTTTTATGAAGTTGTGGTCAAGATATAGTGGATTTTGATTGTTATTTTCGTTTAAGGGGTTTTCACTTCTGCCGGCACTCCCAGAGTGCAACCCGTTGTTTTTTTTTTATTATGTGTAGGTAGTGCTTGACCGCTATCTCGCCTGATGGTAAGCAATGATGCGATCTAGGATGAAACGCGCTTGCCTAGAAGATCCCTATTCACACGCGACTTGAAGACCCCCAAATTGTAAGTATCAGGAAACACAGATGAAACATTTTATGTCATGATTACTGACGTTTGACATTAATTCAATTTCGATCTCAACGCGATCGCGTGAAGAGTAAGGGGGCTGTATTTTTTAATAATAATAATAATAACTGGGCTGGCATTTGACCACCATCATGCTTAACAAACAGTATGTGGTCTAAGGTGTTGCATGCTTGCCCAGGAAATGCCTATTCACTCTCGCCTTGAACAGGCCTAGGTTGTAGGAATCGGGGAACACATGAGCAGGCAACGCATTCCATTCTTTAGCGGTTCACATATGTCATTAGACAATGTGTCAGTAAATGTGTGAGATGTTAAGTTATTGTAAGGCAGTGGTATCGCACTTCTCCCGGAATCCTCAACCTCCGAGAATCTGGCTATCTTATCTCAACTATCGGACCGCAACAACGCTGAAAACATTGTTGCTATGGCGACAGACTTAGTTATAGATGGTGGTAGCTTAGCTAGTCAGGCGGACTTAGTTAGAACAAGTCCTAAGTCTGCCAACCAAACTGAATACAATATGTACTCTCAGTGGGAATCGAACCCGTGGGTGGAAGCTCTGAGTCTGATACCGGTGGTTGTTACCACTAGACCACAGAGGTGGTTTAAACTTGAAATAGGTACCTACAAAAATCAGGAACCCACCATATTAAACTTTTAATAAAAAAATAAAACCTACTTCAAAAATCAAAAAGTAAAAAGAAAGCCTTTTGGAGTCAGTACCAGCCAAGCCAGCCACGACCAGAAATATAGATGTGCAATGTAGAATTTAAAGAATGCAACATATCGATACCTTATCTAAAAGGCTTGTTATTTCCTTTTTGATTTTTGAAGTCGGTCTTAATTTTTATATTAATAAAAAATATTTCACCATTTTTAACGTTATGCTTACACTACTTGTTTGAGTCAAACAGAAATGAATGAGTTTGTGTCAAACCGATTAGCCGAAAAAAAAGTTTTCCTGAAAACTACATAACCGGTTTTGAAAATATCAAAAAATCGGATCAACTTGGGAACAAACTCGATGTTATAATGTTTGAATCAAGTGAACATACATAAAAAATAGACGCGACGAATGAGGGAATGAGGGGTATTCTTTTTCTTTTTTTAAATTCTTCGGTATTCGCTGTATAGATGGCGCTGAACTTGGTACGTTACAGCAAGGAACGGAACGTCACATCATTTTGATTATTTCACTTTGAGATCGTAAAACGAAACGTACATAAAAAAAGCTCATTCATGCTGTCATAACTCATAACAAAGATATAATTTGTGAGTTAAATAGCAACCAAGTGAATAAATAAAGAAAAATAAAAAAATTGGTAATTAGTCCTTTTATGGTTTTTAAACGCCAGAGAAAAATGTCCCAAGAGAAAAAGAAGAGAAGTCTTTGCCTCAATCAATCAATGCTTTTTTTTCAAGCCTTTTTAGGCTTTTTAGGCTTTGGGCTTTAGCACCTAGCAACGTAGTCAGTTCAGCGCCATCTACAGAGTTCTTGGAAACTACTTTTTTTAATACTCAAAAAGAAAACCTCTCCTCTCTCCTCTCTCCTGAAAGGTATTTATCTAGAACAAACTTAGACGTGGCGTTTCTTCAATTATTTAATCTATGATAGAGTGTAGAGTAACCGAGTTCCGATTTCTTTTGGTCAGCGAATAATAAACGTAGCCACATTTATTACTTACTGCTATGCGTACTTCGGCTTCTATCGGACAGTGCATCAGTAGCTAAGAATACCAAGAATTACTGTTATGATCAGGTAAGTTCACTTTTTATTAATCTACTTATGATTTGTTTGCATGTCTTACCTGGATTTCGTGGTTTTTGTTCAACAAACAAAACAACTTTTACGGTTTAAAAATCATTAAACTAAAAGTGGTAGTTTTTAATAGGAAGATAGTAAAATCGACTGGTTTGACAAGACGCGAATAAGCAACATTTAAAAATCAAAATCTAAAAGTAGGTTAGATTAAAAAAAAATGGCTAAATTGTGTCCTATATCCTAATAATATTATTAATACGAAAGTATATCAGTTTGTTTGTTTGTTACTCTTACACGGAAAAACTACTGAACCGATTTGGGTGAAATTTAGAACAAAAACATAAGATTAAAACATAGGCTACTTTTTGTCCCGATATTCCTACGGGAACGGGCACCACGTGGGTGGGAACCGCGGGCGGCTGCTAGTATATCATAATCGAGCTCTGTGTTCGTAAAAAGAGTGATTTGATTTGTAAAAGTTATTTTTGCCGTAAATTAGGTATTTTTTTACTTTTTGTGTGACGTTGAATGATTAATTAAGTAGATATTATTTATTCCATCCATCATCCATCATCAGCCTGTGGACGTCCACTGCTGGACATAAGCCTCTCCTAGCTCACGCCTATTGTGGCGTTCATAGGAGGCTATTAGCCTACTGCTACCACGCTGGCCAGACGGGTTGGTAGAGGGTTTGTTTCAAGTTTTCCTTCTCCCGCACAGGTTTTCAATGCGTCGAGCCTCTTAGTCGAATTTTACGACATCCCAGGCATGTAAGGGAGTGGTGACACTTGTATTCTTAGGCCGTCACCACACGGCAGTCTGGTTTATTTATTTAGTCTATTTATTCAATAACAATATAATAAATAAGCCTACCAGTCAAGTGTGGTCTATGATCTATATTACCTAGTCTTACAACATTTTTGTAAAAATATCTGTAGCAACCAATCACTCAGCTGGGTTAGGTAAGAACTTATGTTTATAGTTTAATTTTAGTTGATATTAGTTAGCATATAACTGTTTAATGTCCTAAATTATAAAAAAAAACTGTGATCAGCAAGGAATACAATTAAAACCGCAATAGTTACTTTTAATTACAAAAACACTTAATAAGAGAAACTACATAATGTTGGTTGCTATGGTCACATTAAGTAATTTTTTAAATAAAACAACTTTTTCGGACATTAAACGCGCTATATTTCACGAACTAAGATCTAATTTTCCGTATATTTTGTTTTTTTAGGGGTTTTTGATTTTCCCGATGTTTCCGTACCTTTTCAGCTACCGTGGTCACGGCATCTTAGTTAGTGAAATATAGCGCGTTTAATATCCGGAAATGTTGTTTATTTCAATGAAAAGTACGCGCCAAATTTTAACATGTACGTATAAGATATTTTTATTGTTTATTTTTTTTATGAGTGACGGGGAAACTCTTAGCCTTCATCATACCTGATGTTAAGTATTGATAAGGCTGAAGATGGAAGCGAGCCTCTCCCGGAATCCTCAATCAATGAGGAACTGGCTATCTAATCTTTAACTGCCGGAACACAACAATGCTGAAAACATTGTTTTTATGGCGTTACACTTAGATAAGATGGTGGTAGCTAGCCAGGCAAAGCTAGCTAACCAATCAAACGGAGTACAATATGTACCCCCGCTGGGTATTGAACCCGGGACCCCTGGGTCTGATACTGGTGGTTGTACCAGAGGCGGTTAAAATATTAATATTTGGTGTAATGTAAATACTTATACAGAGTTGACTTCGTTGTCATTTTTTTATCTTGTTTAATTTGACGACCTCCGTTGTAGAGTGGTACGTAAAACGGTTTCAAGGTGTCGCTTACTCTGAGTTCCCGGGTTCGAATCTCGGTAGGGGCAAATGTGCGCTACTTAAGGTACAAGTCCGTAGCCGACCGCACGCAGCAGCAACAGCCGTCGCTACACTCCAAATTGATCCGTAATAGTGTATCTAAAAGGCTCTATTTGCAGTGAGTGGAAAAGTTTCGCGACCGCACAGCGACACTTGCGCCGCACACTTTAAATTGTGCCTTTTAGTTACACTATTACGGTTCAATTTGGAGTGTAGCGGCGGCTGCTGCTGCTGCGTACCTTAAGACTACGCTATAATATAATAGCATATAGCTCATAGCACAACGATATCGCTCACCATACATTACAAATATGAAATGAAATATATAAAAATTACTAGGTCAAACTAAACCAAATTTTTATGGGACAAATGGGCAACTATTCCGCATCGAACAAAAAAAGAATCACGGAAATCGGTTCAGAAATCTCGGCGTAATCGGTGTACATACATAAAAAAAATATATACCAACCGAATTGAGAACCTCCTCCTTTTTTTAAAATCGGTTAATAATTAATTATTCAAATGAAACACCTATTTATGTTGTAATATTTGTGGTGTAAGCGTTATAAAGTTATGTATATTTGTTACTTTTTGAATAAAGTTCTTTAAAAAAATCTGTACTGGTCACGTATACTGGTACGTGACCTTATTTGTACAAATTTAAATGTCATTTATTAATTTGACAATAAGGTAAAAACACCAATTGTGGGCGGTATAAGGCCAGTTTACTTACTCATATCTTGATATGAGTTGAGTTGATATCTCATATTTTGATAAATATGAGATAACTCATAATAACTACAGGTGTCAGAGTGCTAGTAAATGATAAAAAATAAAAATAGTATAGGTGATTACTTTGTGTATGAAAACTTTCAATAATAGCTTTTAAAAAAATATTTCCTAATAACTAAAAGCCTTTGTCCTAATGGACCGATGTACAAGCGAGATCCATTCATGGACCCTGTTATTATTAGTGTTTGAAAAAAATAAATTCTAATCAACATTTCTTTTATAACTAAAAAAAAATGTTTCTTATTCATAAATAACTATGTATTTTGTCATTCAATTAATTATTTCAAAGTTTTTATTATTTGTTATTATTTTAAGCGGTTTTCACTTCTGCCGGCACTCACGGCAGTCCCGTTGGTATTTTTTTAAATAAAAAGAACCTTACAACATTTTTTATTTGTTTCAGGATTTAGTATTTATCAGCTTCACAATTATGGCGAAAGGTAAGTAACTAATGTTATAATTAAATGTTATAGATTAAGGTTAGTTTGATTAAAATAATTAAGTATTACATAATAAGAGACTACCACAGACCTATTATCAGGCCTGTCTCACTTCCATACAAGCGGCGCAAAATCCCCGAGATATCTACCTACTATTCTGGAAAACAACCTAATTTCAACCTTTTGCATTGCGTATAGCGTTCATAGTACAATAACTGTCTGCCGTCTCGCTTCAATCTGCTAGGGCTGTTGATTGAGACTGGTCCGGTGACCGGACGCTTGCGTTTATCATACCTAAACTCGGGAGTGAAATATATATTCTGTGCTATTATGTCGAATTTTTCGTACCTTCGATGACGTCACGAGCGAGATTTAGTGATGTGTAAATGTTATTGACATGCTCTTGCAAGAAAGCACTGCACAATTAACCAGTTTCGTTTCTTATGTTGTACGCGTGTTTTCATGGCAATGGTCTCAAGCGGACTTAGGTCGCAAAACTTTGAACGTAGATCAAACTTTTGATATGCACGGTAGGTACACTTTTATCGTCTATCTCGATATAGGTCTGTGGAGTCTACCAATGTATTAAGGAAATGACGTCACTAATTCATATAGAGGGTGGATTTTTTTAATCTCACATGGATAGTACTATAAATAAAGATAGCCTGTGAAACAGCGCCGTCTGGTAACGGCCAGAGCGCGGCATGAGGTGACCATTTTGTTAGTTTGATAATAATCAAATAATCTATACTAATATTTGAAAGAGGAAAGATTTGAATGTTTGTAGGTTTTTTAACGAATAAATTCAAAACTACCGAACGCCTTTTGGATCAAATTTGGTACACAGATAGTAGCTAGCCTGGTTATGAACATAGGATACTTTTTATCCCGAAATATCCACGGGAACGGGAACCACGGGGGTAAAAGGGGTAAAATCGCGAGCGGCCGCTATAAATAAATAAATACAATCACACCAATTATCCAGTTAAGTTTTATGAAGAACTTGTGTTATGGATGGATGGATACTAATACTAGATAACAGATTTAACATACTTATATCCATTTTTTTAAGTAGGTTCATACCTCTTTTAATGTTCTGTGGTGCATACATAAAACACCCAGACAAGACAAATAGACAAGTTCATCCACACATCCGGGGATCGAAGACACAGGCACAGGTCTTCGCGTCGCTGGTCCTGCCTGTATAGCTTTAATTTTAGCTATACAGGGAGTCCAACTAGCAGCTATGCCACGAGAGGAATTACCTTTAGTATTGGAGATAAGATATTTTGTTTCAAGGAAAGATAGAAATAAAATTTGTAGAACTGCATTCAAAGATATTTTAATATTGACTCACCTCGCTTGCGAAACGAACCACAAAAAATCATAAAAATAAAATATTTTGTTTTTTTTTGCAGATTTTTACTCAAAAGGGTAAATGATTACTTAGAAATGTTTTTAACCTATTTAACATTTAAATTAAATTCAACAATTTTATCACAGATAAAGTTATTTACCAACGCCGGTACGGAGACGGTGTATGCGTTTGGGGTGAGAGGTTGTTCGTTTGTTTGTTTGTGTAAACCAATGTTACCATTTTTCTCCAAAACTACTAGTCCGATTTTGATGCGGTTTTGGTTTTGATACTTTCGAATAGTCCATTGTTATTCCCTACTAGACATTCAAGACTTTTAACTGATAAGAAGCACGGCCAGAACAACATCATTTACAATGGAACATGTAGCCAAACACAAATCTACAATCCAGAAATATATTTAATATGAGAGGAAATCTCATATTCAGTTATTACAATATCTTCCTTTTATACAATTAGAATACTTATGTTTTATTTTAGTATCACATCCATTCATTTTGGTCTTTTAAATAATTATCTACCTTGTAATAAATAACCTTTGCTTACTCTCACTTTCTCACTTTCGCTGACACTCGACTGCTACCTATACCAGATGCGTGACCGTTCACTGTCCGCGAAAGTGTTAAACTGAAAAAAAGTTAAATAAGAAATCCTTAAATGCAGTAATACTCATATAAAATAATATAATAGTTTTCTTTAATCACATTTACCATCTCCAATACTTAAGGTACTTTCCCTCCATGTGGCATAGTCAGTCATGGGACGCCCTGTATAGTAGCGAAATCGTTCACCTCCTGCCGCTCTAGGTTCGGTGGGGTCGCTTGGTTGTCCGAAATTTTCCATGCTGTACAGTCACGTGCAATACCATAGAAACACTAAGCAACCTTGTCACATTACAATATTGAATGACATTTGTGGACAGAGAGAGCTTTATTTCCGTGTTTGTCAATGCGATAAGGTTGCAAAAAGTATACATTAGTCATTATCATTGCCCATGGCTGTACGTATAACCCGCTAGTTTCTATAGTTTTTGCCAACAGCTATCCAACAGATTAAATCTCTATGAAAGTAACTATAGAGAGTCAGGAAAGTCAAAAGTCAAACTTGTATCACCTTCCAAGTAACATTTGATTCGGGTCTAGTTTGTAAAAACTTTAGGTTTTAAAATGGTCGTGGATAAGTTAGTGCTGTTGCTATCAGGTCATATTCAGTAAATGAGCACGATCAATTAGTCCTAAAACTAATAGGTTATTATTAAAACCTTAGAGCCGCTGACAAGAGGTTAAATTAACGTTAATAAGTCTAGTGTTTCAAGAGCATTTAGTCCTCGGATCTTATTGGACTCTTGATTTAGTTGTGGCAAGGCAAATGCTAAAATTAGCTTTATGTCATTTCCAATTAAATAAATAGTAAATTACTTACTTGTACTTCAAGAGAAGCCTGTAGTTTTCTTACCGAACGCACATCCTCCTTCAACCAATGCTTGAAAGCAATGCAACTAAAATTGCTAAGCGGTTGTTTTCGCGCCTCACAATTCTTGGACAACTCGTGGCGATAACTTTAAAGTTTCGAAAACAACTTTGCAGTTTTGAGTAGCTCTTGGAGATTACCTTTAGATCTTATTTTGGCAAAATGCAAGAGCTTTGAGCTGTAACAGTTCTGAATAGGTAAATTTTAATGCGCACTAGTAATTTTCTAATAGCGGCCATATTTGTTCATTGAAAAATAAGATTTTTCTTTAACTAGGCACTATTAAGTAGTGTGTGCTATAAAATTCATATTTTATATTTAAATTATAGTTTTATTTCGAAGGCGACTTGCCACCAACGACTGATTTTATTATTATTTCATTAAAATATCTTTAAAATTTAGTTCTTACGAAAGGCCCGTCTCGTATACATCACTATTATCCCATAGTTTCACTATAAAGTGCCAATCGCACTGTTTTTTTTATGATTTCCTGACTTCAGCAAGCTTTTATATTATTTTTTATTAATACAGGTCTTACTTATGTAGCCCTTTTGAAACTTGGTGACATGAAATGACATGACGCCATCATGCATATGATTTTAAATTTACGATTGCTAATCCAGAACCATTTTGAAACCCGAGAATCCTAGGCATTTAATCATGTTTATCAAAAAGCTTTTAGGTCGTCGAGTCGTCAATCCAAGACTAATGCAGGTGGTTAAATTAACGTTAAATTAAGGTTGTAAAGGTTATTTTTGGGTCCTGCGTAGGAATTAGAAAGGTTTTGGATTTAACCTACAGGATTTGATGTAGCTCTCAGAAAGGTTCTGAAACGTGGTCCCTTTTAGCACTCAGGAGGTTAATTTAAGGTTAGCAAGACTATCAAGACTTTCGAGCAGATTTCCATACAAAGGTTCTAGAAAATAAATCTAAAACCCAAAATGTTACTTGGGCTCATTCTTGAACTATTTTCTTATATTTCCAGGGTTAATACTTCTCTTTGCGATGGCGGCATCATCCATCAACTGTTACTGCCCAAAGGATAAGATACGTAGCTTTGGACCTTGCTCATTCCACATCACGTGCAGAGAGAACATAAGCGACGTGAACCTCAACCCTGAATGCCTGGGCTCAATCAACTACCCAGTCAAAATTGAACTGGTTCTCAACAACGCAATCGACAGGTTTTACGATGACGATATCAATGACGAATTTCTTGCCACAGTCACCTCATTCCGAGCTTCCGCAGTCTGGCCTCAAACCAACCTGTCCATACTAGGGTACATGCCTCGACTTCAAAACCTTTATTTGGTTGGGAATCATATCAGAAATATTACTGGCAGTCCTTTCTTCAATCTTAACCGCTTAGAGCATATAGATCTGTCACACAACAACTTAACTGACGTAGAGTATTTATTCGAATTCGATTCGCGCCCCAATAAAATGCGAAAACTTGTATTAGCACACAACGCTATTGACGAAATTCCTGGCGACGTGTTTGGCGAATTGACATCTCTTATCGAATTAGATTTGTCGCATAATAAGATTTCAGATTTAACTGAGGAACCATTTTTAAATTTAACAATACTTGAAATTTTAAGACTCGATAATAATAGAATCATAGATTTGAACGGTGCTGTTAATAATCTACACAATTTGAAACACTTGTTTTTAAGAGGTAATCAAATTCAAAATATTAATGATCAGTCTTTAACAATTATTAAACATTTAGAAACTTTTGATATTTCTATGAATCAGCTAGAAGATCTCGGAGCAGCTGTTTTTGTAAGACATTGGCAGCATTTTGGCATGAATTCGGTGTGTAAGATCATACTTTCAAACAATCAAATCACATTTGTCCCAAATACATTAAGAGAATTGGTTGAACGGTATACCAGATCCTTGAGGGGGTGGAATCCAAATGGAGTCGATGTTACCACCGAACTCGATCTGTCTAAAAATGCTATATCAAATATTGAATATGACGCATTTCAACCTCTTATCCGCCTCGTGTCACTCGATTTGTCCCATAACAAAATAATAAAGTTTGAGGTAGACCCACAAGATATGACTGACATAAAATATTTAAATCTCAGTTCAAACTACATTGCACAGATTTATTATGATAGCTTTCGGTCTATGAAAAATTTACAGAATTTAGATCTATCGCACAACTACTTACATAACGTTCCAGATCAGTCTTTTATAAATAATAATAACCTAAGATATGTTAATATGTCAGTTAATGCTTTCGAAATGCTTGAGCATTTTAGGATATCAATGTTTCATCCCGAAGGGGGAGTGCTAGATTTGTCTAATAACAGCATTTCTAAGCTGAGCATAAAATTTGGAGAAGGACTGACTATATTGATATTGCAATATAATTCAATTATTGATCCTTCATCAATCTATCTATGTAAACAGAATGAGCTTCAAACTTTAGACATGAGCAAAAATTTTATTAAGGAATTAAATAACCATTCTTTTTACCTGCCAGCTGGATTAACTTCGTTAGATCTTAGTTACAACGTGATTGAAATTATTCACCCAGCAACTTTCCACCGCCTTGAAAATTTGAAGACTTTAAAATTAGGTTTCAACAGGCTGACTGTTCTAGACTATGGCGTGTTCCAAGGCCTGTCATTTTTAAAGAATTTGGACTTATCACATAACTATATAACTGCTCTAGATTCCAAAGTTATGATGGATTTGAAGTCTTTGCATGTGCTTTCAGTGAAATATAATAGGTTATTAATTCTTGACTATAAAGGTTGGCTAGGGCATAAATATGAGCTGAATGTATATCTAGAAGGCAATAACATTTCTTGTGATTGGCTTGCGACAGCTCTCAATGATTATAACAATGGATTTTCAAACATGAAACCTACTGTTCTTGAAAGATCTTTGTCGGGGAGTTCACTTGAAGGAATACCTTGCGTAAAAAGTGAAATTGGTAATTTAATGGACAATAACTTAAGTTCCGTGAACGATGACAGATTGTTAGTAATAGTTCAAAAAATTCTGAGAGCTGTTGAAGAGCAGAATGTATTTATGAAAAATTATGTGTACGGTACAAAGCGAATGGAGGATGAAAAAAATCAGATAAGAAGGATTTACGATAAAAATCATAACCCTATTATACATATCAATCAAGTAGGTGTTGCTTAAATTGTTAACGTAGGAAACCTAATTTTTTAATTACTTTTGTTAAATGTTTTACCTAATTTAGATTATCTGTTAATGTTTTCGTTTCGTTTTATGTCGTAGACCGATGTACCAAATTAAGCCACTTAAACTTTATAAACTATTACAAGTCTTATGATGTCGATCTTCTTTTTATATAATGGCCTTTTGATTATGGATTTCACCAATGTAAAGTTTGTCATGTCAACTGTCTAAAGTTAGACTTGGTTTAAATGAAGCTGTCACTTTCATTCACTTATAGGAAAACAATATTAGCTTCAAATCTAACTTTAGACCACATTTGTAGTAACAGACACTGTCATTATTAGGAAAAATGGGATTTTACCATGTTTCTAATTTCTTTAGAGTCCCCGATATTTCGGCGCAGTTCATCACCGACATGATCACGGAGTAGCTGCAGAAACTCCGAGATCATGGCGCCGAAATATCTTACTAACTAACTGCTAACTAGGCCGAAATAATAATTAAATAAAGAAATAATAATAAAAAAAGAATAATTTTAAAACAGTTGTTAAGAAATACTTTTCGGATAATATAGTTAACAAATAGCGTCATATAATGAATGTGTTATTATACAAAAATCACATGATTTTAACTATAATTTTTTGTGTATAAAAAATAATCTTCTAAACAAAATTTCTTTACTAACTACAAAATGTGTTTCTTATTAAGTTATAATACTAACAATTTATTAACATTTTAAATTTGTTATATTTGCTGAACTCCTCCGCCACAGTTAAAGCCGAAACGGCTTTTGTAGCGGTGTGTTAATTAAATATAATGTATTTTGTAATACTTTTGGTCAATAAATGAAATGAAAAAAATATCGGGGACTCGAATGGATATCAACATGGTGAAAATCCAGTTTTTCCTAATAATGATAGTAATAGTGACCTTGAAAGTTTAAAGTGTAATACACACTATTAATAATTAATATGTACAGCGACAATATATTTAAATATATATTTTTATTTTTTATAATAACTGGGCAGGCATTTGACCACCATCGTGCTTAATAAACAGGAGTGGTCTAAGGTGTTGCATGCTTACCAAATATTAATGGATACTGTAATTTGTTGTTTATCTATAGCAGTAGGGATTGCATTAGATTAGTTTGAAAATAACACAATGTTCTCTTATTCTCCCGTAGTAGTTTTGAGGTGCAATTATTCTACATTGTTTCTATGCAAGTTTTTAAGAAATAAATGTTTTAAATTAAAAAGTAACATTAGTTTTTACTTAGTATAAGTACATTTACTTATTACCACAGAACACAGAAAGCGTAAAATGTGACTGTTTTGTAATTATATATAGAATTAATTGTTTTACATGTTCACTGCCAACGTTTTTAAATATAGATATGCAACTTTTTGGTAATTGTACTTTTATATTGATTCTTGGATACTACATGGAAATGCACTATAACTCTAATACAATTAAAACACCTACTTGTAAATCTGTTGTTATCTTTTACTTAATTCCAGCGAACAAATGTGACAGCATTAGTTTTACACCTAGGTGTAAATTTCTTCTACGTGTAAGGCGACTAAACTTCTTTATTCCGAGATGTTACGGGGTGTAAACCAAGTTCTGACTTTCGTTTTTGAAACTACGCCAGGCGCGCTGATGCGACGTGCTCCGTTTGCTCGTTTGGCTCGCATTTTTGTCACAGTTCTAGCTTAATTTATCCTAACCTAATCGAATATGTATACACCGGAGTCTGAGAGTGTCTTGTTGGAACTTGGCTTTTTACTCCTACTGACCGTACACCGTATACCTACAACATTTTTTCAAAAACTGAAAACTGACTTTCTCTTGGTTTGAGCAAGGAATTGCTAAGTGGTCATAGTGAATAAGGACCCTGGACGACGGAGTTCCCCGTTCCGCCGCCCGACCTCCACTTTGTCATTTGCCTCCTTTTGGCTGCGTCTCTCCTTGGAGAAGCACGGGGAAAATGTATGTGTAGCTGCAAAGGCGATGTTCTTTTCAAATAAAATAAAATTAGCGGATAATAAATAAAGGCTACTTGGAATATTATTAACCAAACAATTGGTAAAAATAAATATAATGTAAAATCCTTCTCTCTTAATTTAGATAATAAATAAATTGAATCTGACTTTAAGGTTGCCCGTGTTTTTGAAGATTTCTTCTCTCGCGTACCCTTAGAAACTACCAGTAAATTAATTCCTGTCTAAACGTTGCTACTGACCTCTTTGAGTCATGTGTTGATAAGTGTAATAAAGATTTAAATTTTTAGCATATTAATAGTGAAGACATTTTAAAAGCTTTGAAGTCTATAAATATTAAAAAGACTGAAGATTTATGGGGCATATTAACTAGCGTTAATAAATCAATAATTGAAATAATAGCTCCATATTTAGCTTTAATTTTTAATCAATGCATACATGAAGGTACTTTTCCAGATTTAATAAAAATATAGTAAGCTTATTCCTCTTTTTAAATCGGGTGACGAAAGTGACCCCACTTACCGGCTCTAAGTAAAATTTCTAAAAAAATTATAAACTCTCAATTATTAGACTATTTAACAATAATTCAAATCCTTCTTAATAATCAGTTCGGATTTTCTAAAGGGAGAAACACTACTGATGCTGGAATTACACTCCTCAAACATATTTTTGAGGCTTGGGAGGGCAAGCAAGACGTATTTGGTATATTCTGTGACACGTTACACTTTTAAAGAAGCTAGAATATTATAGTGTCTCTGAAAATCAGTTAGCCTTTTGCAGTCATACTTGCACAATAGAAATGAAAAAGTAATTGACAATAATACTGTTTCTACTGAAGCCCCCATTATTTTGGGCCTGCCCCAAGGTTCAATATTGGGCCCTCTGCTGTTTTTAATTAATATTAACGATCTCCCTTACTACACGAGTAATTATGTAAGACAGTAATATTTGCAGATGATACATATTTAATTTTTAAAATTGATAGAGAAAACAGTTCTGACGAACTAAATAGTGCTATCTCTCAAGTCGCACACTGGTTCAACAGTAATAATTTGTCTCTTAACCCTACTAATGTAGTGCAGGTCGATATGCATATCAATTTAAATGGGGATGTAGTAGAGTTACTTGAGAGTTCAAAATTTCTTGGCATTACATTGGCTTCAAGACTACAATGGGATCCACATATTGAAGCCTTGTTAAGTAGACTTAGTTCTGCGGCTTTCGCAATAATTTTTACCTTTGTATAAATTTAAAATATATGTTAAAAAGACTCTCTTAAGCAAAGGTTATTTCAAGGTAGATGATTATTTAAAACACCAAAATGCATGGATGTGATACTAACATAAAACATAACTACCTATTGTAATTTTATATTTTACAAGGTCTCCCGCTGTAGGGTTTGTGAACCGATGGCGTAGCTTCTTTGACGTTCATAAGTGCTTCTAACAGCCTAAACTGAATAAATGATATTGATTTGATTTGATTTGATTATAAAAGGAAAATATTCTAAACACAGAGTTTGAGAAAATTTTCCTCTTATATATCTATACTTATAATAAGAATCAAAGTTCATCGTGTCTGTATATTTGTATCATTTTTTGTATTAATGTCTGTCCGTCTGTCTTAATGTCTGTGTGTTTGAATGAGCATCACTCCAAAATCACTGATCTAAGTCCACAGAATTGTTTATATGTTTAAAGTCCGTATCTCATCTTACGGTATAGGCTATATTTCATCAAAATCAGTCAACTCTATCAAAAGTAATTACATTTTAAAGTGATCCCGTCAGGGCGACATGAGACTAGTTGCTTTTTTCTAGTATATTTTCTCGTTTAATATTTATCACATAAAAATAGCATTGTAAAATGCAAAATTAAAAAGTTATAATAAGTAGAAATTTATATTTAATTTATATGTATGCAGAAGGCAGAGTTGGAGTTTAAGTGTCGTTTAGGATTTGGTTGCTTAGCAACAGTTGTTGATTTTAATTCTTTAAAAATATATTTTGACGTAACTAACTATATCCCTTTTCCTTCTTTTTATTCTTCTTTCTTAATTAATGGCTTGTTCGCGATAAAATTCGCGAATTTTGCCAATGTCAAGTAAGTATTGTATGACCGTTTGTTCCGGAACAATAAATGAATAAATAAAAAAAAAAAATTGAAGTTTAGAAAGAAATTATACGGTAGATTGAGTTGGAAATAGAGCCTCACAACACGTGTTAAATTACGAAAAGAACTCTGGTGAAACTGCCTGCTTTTTGGAGTTCCGTAGCCTAAGGGCAAAAAACGGAACCCTTATAGATTCGTCAGTCTGTCTGTCCGATGTATGTCACAGCCACTTTATTCCAAAACTATGAGGATTACACAGTTGAAACTTGTTAGGTAGATGTAATCTGTAAACCGCTTTAAGGTTTTAACAAAATAATAAAAGATATATATATATATATATATATATATATATATATATATATATATATATATATATATATATATATATATATATTAAGGGGTTGCTCCCCATACATGGAACTGAAACTGATTTTTTTTTCATTGAACCTATACGTGTAAGTAAGGTGTATTTATAGATAGATCTTTAAAAATTAAAAATTAAAAACCATTATAGTTACATTTGGTGGGGTAAGAAATTTTATCAAAGGTAGCATTTTCTACCTTAAACCTTAAATATTAGATTTAAGGTTTAAGGTAGAAAATTTTATATAAATAAGGTAATCCTAGATTTGGGCCCTCCATTTTGACGGTCACATTTGCTCAAATTTTTTTGATTTTTTTTTCATTGAACCTATACGTGTAAGTAAGGTGTATTTATAGATAGATCTTTAAAAATTACATCGAGGTTTCTAATACGATTTTTTCTCAAAGTCAACCGTTTGAAAGATGTATACTTTCAGTGGTGAAATGTGTTCCCCCCCCTCTAACTTTTGAAATAAGAGAGTAAAAAATAAAAAAATAAACTATGCTGTAGATCTTAATAAAAACGTTCAACGAAAATTGGTTGGAACGAAATATAGTTGGCAGTTTTTGAAATATAGCACATTTCCTAAAGGGAACTGAAACAAAAAAAAATGTTTTCATCAAACCTATACGTCTGGGGTATCTAAATTACATGATGAGATGAGATTCCTAAAACAGTTTTTTCTCAAAGTCAACCGTTTGAAAGATATTATACTTCCAAAGTGGTAAAATGTCACAGCCACATTATTCCAAAACTATGAGGATTACACAGTTGAAACTTGATATGTAGATGTATTCTGTAAACAGCTTTACGGTTTTTACACAAAAATAAAAAATATATATTAAGGGGGGGCTCCCCATACATGGAACTAAAACTGAACATTTTTTTTTCATCAAACCTCTACGTGTGGGGTATTTTTGGATAGGTCTTTAAATATTATATTGAGGTTCCTAAAAAAGTTTTTTCTCCAGTCAACCGTTTGAATGATATATACTTTTAAAGTAAAATGTGTGCCCCCCCTTTAACTTTTAAAATAGGAAAGTGAAAAATCAAAAAAAATCTGCTAAGTAAAAAAAAATGCTGTAGATCTTTATAAAAACTTTCAATGAAAATTGGTTTGAACGAAATATATTTTGCAGTTTCAGAGCTATTGCACATTTTCCAAAACCGCAAATATAACTTTCTCATTGATACAAACACTATGAAAATAAAGTTATTTTTGCAGATGAATATTTATAGTGGCATTTTGGGTAGGTGAATTATAAAAGCGACAGCCGAAGGTTCCAAAAAAAATCAAAGTTGAATTTATAATTAATTTATTATAGTGAAAAATACAATTAGGTAACGTGACAATTGTTCGATGCTTGATACAAAAGTAATTTTATAATGACGAAACTCCGTCCGGTGTCGGGGCATCACGTTGTGCTGCGTCGGCGCCTCGTGAGCCGTCGTTTCCATGCGGCGCAATAATTAGGTAAACTACTGTCAGCGGTTCGTATGGTAGAGCGATACGTAACACCTCCCCCCGCAGATCAGCGACTATTAGAAACCCTTGTTTGAGATGGTCGCTGAGATGATTCTGGGATCCTTCTTTTTACTTTGATGGTTCATGGCTTTCAGGTCCGGAACTGCATAAACGGCATCGGGGACGTCATCACTGCTTCCTTTGGAGTTATTTCTCGTATCAGTGCTACGGTTTCGTAGTCGTCTAATTGCTACGACGGTTATGAGTGCTACGATGCTTATTAATAGTATGGCGTAGATCGGGATCGTAGTATGGTATAAGGATAGGTCGTTGGCTTGTTCCAGATGAACCGGAGTCTGCGTGGAGATCTTCGTATTAATGGAATGGAGATTTTTCAGGTCAACCGTGTTTAAGATGAATCCTGGATGTTCTTGGGGCCTCGACTCATCATACGGAGGCATTTCCATAATCTTCACTGCGTGTCCTTCGATTCGCTCGTTAGTGTTAGCTATAGTGAACTCCGGCGTCTTCAGATAACAGTTGAATGGGATGACAGCGAGATAACTTCCTTGTAGCATTTTGTATAGTTCTTGACCACAGGTTATCTTGATTTTGGTAGGCTTAGGAAGACATAGCGTATAGTGTCGGTCATCGAGTTGTTCGAGTGCTTCTTTCTTAAGTGATACTGAAGTTGGCTTACAAGATTCATGAAGTTGCTGTTTGCTTATGAGATGCTGGATACAGTCGGGATCACTCTGGATTTTGTACTGGGATTGTGCTTCGCAGAGAAACCAGGAATTTACCTTCGGGCATTCAGCCTCCATGTACATATAATCTGTCCTAGAGGTTGCTATGTAAGGTAAGGGAGGTATTAGGATTTTATTATTTTTATTTGGGATGATAGCTAACTTGTACAGGTCAAAATTGGATGGGAAGGCAATCGGCACTTTAATAACTATAGTTATCTGATTATCTACGTAAAAATAACCTAACTTAATTATGTCGTAGAAATCTCTATATTCTACGTTAAGGACCTCATCTTTAGAATATAATGTCCTTAGTTTACTTAATATATTTTTTACTTCTACAATACTTATAATGAAATGGGGCGTACTCGATGTACGAATAAAACCTAATGTAATTTCTAACTTATATAATTCTTGAGATAAATCCTCAACATTATCTCCTAAGATAATAAGATGCTGCGCCAGATGGGCATATTTAATTAGATCGTTATCTTTGCTACTATCACTATCCATGATAACTTTAAGAACTTGGTTTATTTTATTCTGATTTTTCGCTAAAGTATCTATTGCTTTAGTGCTATGAAGGATCCACTCCTTATTAAGAGTTATATGATTATTGATTTCGGTTTCTAATTTTAGTTCATTATTTTGTAGTGTTTTAATTGCATTATTATATTTAATAGCGTCCGTATAATCGAGATTGCCAGAAATTGATTTTATTACAGATCCGAGTCCGTCGATGAGACCTCTCTTACTACGGTTCGGTTTAAAACTTAATAATTGTTCTGATATTTTATCTAATTTAGTACGCAAATGCTCGACATGTGGATCATAAAGAAATAGTGTTTTATTATTTAACTGGGGTCTTAGTTCATTTAATTGAGTTATAGCTAGATTTATTTGATTAGATATATTGTTCAGGTCAATATAATTTAAGAAGGAGTGATAGTGGGATACGATCTTCGTAGGTCCTAGTCTAAAAGGGAGGATTCCTGGTCCGTCATCCAAGGAGTCAATCGTTACATCTTGTCCTCTGGTCAGTTGAAGCAGGATCGGTAATAGAAGTGTCCTGTAACAATGTCAGGTCTTTAGGGCTTCTTTTCAAACGGGATTTGGCAACAGGGCCACGTTTCTTTTTTGTGAATATATGGATAGGGAGGTCAGCCAGGACAGTATCCTGAGTATATCGTGGGGCTAGTTTCTGTCGATTAGCTAAGGGATTTCTAATAAAAACTTGTTGGTCTGGGACATAGTCTTTTTCAGGTTCGCGGTCTTTGTTTCTATTTTCGGTTAGTTCGGTTCTGTTATGTAAAGCTGATTCGTTAATTATGTCGTATACGTTAGTCATTCGTTTTTTATGTTCTAGTAAGTATTGTTGTAATAAGTGCTCTGATAAGTCAATGTCTAATGGGTCACGTGGGTCGAAGTGTCCTGTTATTAAGTCTATAGGTCTGCACTTAGTGAAGCTGTGAATGGAGCTATTGTATGCAAGTAAAGCGTATGGCATTAAATTAATAACTGGTTCATTATTTTTCTCTAATTTTAAAATTCTAAGATGTTCCAGGATAGTTGAGTGAAACCTTTCAACTATTCCATTGTCATTGGGTGTATGAGCGAGGATCTTATGATGCTGGATTCTGTGAAGCCGTGTAAACTCAGAGAATAGCTGGTTTGAGAATTCGGGACCTTGGTCTGTAATTATAGTCATAGGGACACCATGGTGAGTACAAAATTTTAGTAATGACTGAACAACACTTAAAGCTGTGCCATCTCTTAGATAATACGCTTGAGCGTACTTTGAGAAAGCATCAACTAATGAAAGATACTTTTCATTTTGTACCGTGAAAAGGTCAAGATGAAGTATCTCAAATGGTTTACTAGGAGGGCCACTATAGAAAATCTTTGTTTAATGGGGTGTCGATCATATTTTGCGCGACCACAAACGGTGCATTCGTTAATATATTTTGTTATATGTTCCTTCATTTTAGGCCAATAAAATTTAGATGATAAAGCTAGGAAACATTCACTAATACCACGATGGTTAGTTTTACCTTCGTGATATTTTTGTATGATTTCTTGTTGGCGTAAATATTCTTTTATATTTTCTAATTCAACTTTAGTTAGTATCAATTTCATAGCGGAACTTTTAAATTTACTTTGTATTATCGGAATTATTTTGTACATAGCTAAAGGAGGGTGAATGATCAAACCAGTCTGGACTTTTGGGTTCACATATTCCTTAACAGCATGGATAACATCTTCCTCAAGGTTGTACTCTGATATTTGAATAGTCGTTCTAGTATGCGTCTCAAAGGGCTTTGTCACTGTCGGTCGTTTTTTTATGTCTCCTACTACAACAAAACATATCTGTCTATTGAACTTATTAAGGGGGTCGTCTGAAATAGGGATTTCGAGAATGGGATTCTCAGCGCTAGTGTGAGCTGTAGCTGTACTGGATCCGTTTAATGATGGTGGTCTCTCAGAAGGATTGACCAAGATGGAACTGGTATCTTCATTATTGATCTCAATGCGGGATAAGGCGTCAGCGTTGGTGTTATGCTTGCCCTGCTTATAAACTGTAGTGAAATTATACTCGCTCAATTTTAATCTCCAACGTGTAAGTCTAGAATTAGGTTATTTTAAATTCATAACCCATTGCAATGGTTTATGATCAGTGACTATCTTAAATTTCCTTCCGAATAAGTATGGCCGAAAGTATTTCGTAGCCCATACTATAGCCAAAAGTTCCTTTTCAATAGTACTGTAGTTAATTTCACTAGAGTTCAAAGTACGTGACGCGTAGGCAATCGGTTTATCACTGCCTATCGTGCCTTGGGAAAGTACAGCACCAATCGCATAATTCGAAGCATCTGTAGTCAGTATAAAGTCCTTGTCAAAGTCGGGATATTGTAAGATGGGGTCGTTTGTCAGAAGTTTTTTACAAATCTCAAAACAGTTTACGTAGTCTACGTCATTATGTGTTATCTTAGAGCCTTTTTTTAAACAGTGAGTCATAGGTTTAGTAATCTTAGCAAAATCAGGTATAAACTTCCTATAGTAGCCTAGTAATCCCAGAAAACGTTTTATTTCAGTAGCTGATTTTGGTAAGGGAAACTTCTGTATAGCTGCGATTTTGTCAGGATTAGGTTTTATACCGTCTTTACTAATTATGTGACCAAGGTAAGCCGTTTCTAACTTTAAGAATTCGGACTTATCCATTTGAATCTTAAAGTTCGATTCTCTTAGTCTGTTAAATACCTTTTCTAAATTTACCATGTGCTCTTGTAAAGAAACGCTGAAAACTATAATATCGTCTAGATATACTAAGCATACTACGTTTTGCAGATCTCTTAGGACATTGTCCATAACGCGTTGGAAAGTGGACGGGGAATTTTTAAGTCCCATGGGCATTCTTAAAAATTCAAAATGCCCATGTTCTACGTTAAAAGCTGTTTTCTGGACATCATCAGGGTTCATTTCCACCTGATAGAAGCCACTGGCAAGATCTAGAGTGGTGAAGTAGTGGCAGTTACCAAGTTTATCCAAGACATCAGAAATATTCGGAATAGGGTATTTATCATCAATAGTTTTTTCATTGATTTTTCTAAAGTCTACTACTATACGCCATTTGGTTTTTCCTGACGCATCCGCCTTCTTTGGAACTACCCAGATAGGTGAGCTCCAGGCTGACTGGGAAGGTCGTATTATACCCTGATCTAGCATCTTAGTAATTTGGTCCTGAACCTCTTGTCTATGAATAAAAGGATATCGATAAGATTTAGTGTACACCGGGATCTCATCGGTCGTACGTATACTATGTTTTATTTTATTTGTGAAGGTCAAAGGTTCACCTTCTACGTAAAAGACATCTGCATAACGAGCGCAAAGGGTCTCTAAATTAGCACGTTCTTCAGGATTCAAATGGTCTGTGCGAAGACGGGATAAAACTTGGGATACGCGATCGGGTGGTGGTTCGGTACGCATGCACTGAATATTAAATACTTCTGCATCAACGGGCCTATCCATTGAAAATATTATATCGTGTCTAGTGGGATTACTAACTTCTACAAAACAGCGATTATTTTTAACCTTAGTTACACAATAGTTTATATGACAGTTAGAAATAGTTTGTTCTGAAATATACGCATCGCCGTCTTGGAAATTCACTGGTATTCGGAGTAACTTTGATGAATTCGCGGGTATTATCTTCTCGTAAAGATTGCAGTTACGAGAATCATACATAAGTAACGGAATTTTAGACTGTCTTGTAGTTAACACTTTATTTTTTAAATCAATACTAGATTCTAATTTTTCAAGTAAGTCATATCCAATTAAACCGTCAAAGTAATCATGAAATTTATAAATAAATAAAGTTATATCATTGCTTTCGTTAAATTCTGTAAAACAAGGTAAAGTTATAGAATAATCGTTGCGCGTAGTTGCATGAATATTAGTTACTTCGAAAGGGTCATAATTACACGGTATATGAGAAAAATACTTTTCCGCAGCCATCGGGCTTATAAAAGATTGGTTGGCACCTGTGTCTATTAGAAATTTAAGTGGCGGATTAGCTATTTGAATATAAGGTAGTTGACGTTGCGTATGTAAATTAATTTCTATTTTAGTTTTTCTGATTTGGCCTTTATCTAAAAATCCTCATTATTGTCTGTAGTGTTTGCGTCACAAGTCTCATCTAACGGGGGCTGTGTCTCTGGATAGCAAGGGTAGTAATAATTATCAGTAAAGTCAGGTTGTTCGTAATAGTCTTGTTCGTATTGGTTATAATCGTAATAGTCATAACAAGGTTGATACTGCTCTGTCGGTTCATAAAATTCGTTAAAATTTAGTTCTCGCGTTTTAAAATAATTTGATGGGGGTGGATTCCCGAATTTAGTCCAATCGTGGGGTGTACGAGTTTGGAAAGGCTTAGCAACGTAATGACTAACGCCACTCATAGGTGAAGGCGCGGCGTTTGTATTGTTATAGGTAAAACCTGGATTTTTGGGAGGCAATCTAAAGACGTTACTTTGGGGTCTGTAATTAGGAGGGGGTGCAGCGAACATCTGTTGAGTGCGTGTTGGACCACTGAAATGAGGCGGTTGGGGCTTCCAACTCGGCATTGGCCTCTGTGGTGGTTGTGTATTAAACTGTCGAGAGGGTCCAGGCGGCATATTAAATGGCCTTGACGGACCGGGCATATTAAATGGCTTTGGAGGGTTAAAACCGAATGTTCGAGGGGGTAGTGCTAACGGTACTGGCGGTGGCAAGCTGTAAGAAAACTTTGGTTGGTTATTATACGAAGACGTGGACTGCAACTTTCTTTCAGGAAGGTGATCGTTGCGCTGCTGTAAGTACAACGTATTTACCTCATCGTTAACATATTCCAGAGCGTCCTCGATAGTTTCAGGTCGCATACAACGTATACGAGCTCCCAAGGGGTCGCGGAGACCACGCAGGTAAGATCTAAGGGTTAACTTTTTATACAAGGTTCGTTTCGCCTCAACCGTAGTTTTTACAGTTTCGTGCAAATTAATGTAAGTCATTATTATACTAAATAGATTTTGGCACTGTTCGTAAAATTCTTGGGGTGATGCTGAACCTTGTGTAAGAAGTGACAAATCGTTGTAAAGCGAGGCCTCATCGCGCTGGTCCGCAAAGTTATTAATAAGGGCGCTACGTATTCCTGACCAATTTCCGGGAACTCCGTTGGAATTTATTGTACGGGCCGCGGGGCCTGTTATCTTATTTAATATACCGTTAATTACAGCTAAATTACCGAGTTCGTGAACAGGATCATTATTCATATATTGCTTTACTATCTCATCGCAAAGATTAATAAAACGCGTAAGCACAGCGGAGTTTCCGTCAAAGTCCGGGACTAGCCTAAGTACCTTATAAATTTGTTCTACGCGTGCGTCCGACATTTTATTACAGTAGTTAGTTTCCGGTGTTTCAATAATCGTTTCTAAATTTCTACGCGAATCTAATTCTAACAACCTATTCGTATTACTAAAGCTAAGTGACCGAGATTGCCGTGGATGGAAAATCTTGGATATTAATTATAAGAACACTAGGAATAAAAAAGGGAGAGCAACTCTAGTAAGATCTAGGTCTTTGATTTCTCTGGTGATCGATTTCTTGTATCTCCTCCGGACTGCAGCTTCCGTAGATTCTGGACCGCCGTTAGGCCGTGATCGATTCACTGACTCTACTTTACAGCGATCCTACCGACTGCGCCAATTATAAATGCGACAGCCGAAGGTTCCAAAAAAAATCAATGTTGAATTTATAATTAATTTATTATAGTGAAAAATACAATTAGGTAACGTGACAATTGTTCGATGCTTGATACAAAAGTAATTTTATAATGACGAAACTCCGTCCGGTGTCGGGGCATCACGTTGTGCTGCGTCGGCGCCTCGTGAGCCGTCGTTTCCATGCGGCGCAATAATTAGGTAAACTACTGTCAGCGGTTCGTATGGTAGAGCGATACGTAACAGGTGTATTTAATATAATAATAATAATAATAGAAACTTTATTGCACACGATACAAAAACAAACACATACAGAGAAAATGACAAAAAAGAGGAACACACAATAGGCGGCCTTATTGCTACATAGCAATCTCTTCCAGGCATCCTTGGGTGCGATACGGAACCCTTCATGTCCGAGTTCGACTCGCACTTGGCCGATTTGTATTACTTTAGCGGTATGGCGTAATGAAAGATGACGTTGTATGTAGGTATATTTTTTCGTAATCTCTAAAAAATTTAGTTCTTTTATAAATTTTTAACGACTTCAAAAACAGGAGTTTATCAATGTGCCGCGAATACAATGTTTTATACTTTGTGCTTGAGATTGCCCTTCACCAATGTCGTTCATTTAAGATGCGGTTTTTAACCGACTTCAAAAAAAGGAGGAGGTTCTCAAGTCGACTGTATTTTTTTTTTATTTTTTATTTTTTTTTATGTATGTTCCACCATAACTTCGCCAGTTGTTAACAGATTTTTATAATTCTTTTTTTATCTGAAAGAAAATGGTTTATGTGTGGTCCCATATAATTTTTACGTAAGATCTGGCTAGTAGTTTTTTCATAATCCTGAAAAATATCAATCACCTTTTGGCAAGTAGTCGTATACCTAGATGACATCATTGTTGTGTATGGGCTGATTTTTAGTGTAAGTAACGGCACATAATGTAACAAAAAAATCTGAAATAAAAACATTTTATAAAAAAAATCAAACCGACTTCAAAAAGTAAAAAATAAAACTTTTGGAGTCGGTGCTAGTTAGCTAAGGCCAAAAAAATATATTTAATAGAAGTGCAATGTAGAATGCTTTGGCTGGCACCGACTCCAAAAGTTTTATTTTTTACTTTTTGAAGTCGGTTTGATTTTTTTTATAAAATGTTTTTATCGTAATACAAGTTCTAACATTATTACACAAGTTTTATGTTTCAGTACCTATGAACAGATTGAACAGTCGTCATTTACTATATTTCTTATGTCACCACTGCGGGGGCACTGGCCTTCCTTATGGAAGGATAACTCATAAGATATGGAGTATGGGCTATGATCCTTCACGCGGGCCCAATGTGGATTGGTAGGTTTTCATGACCGCAAATACAGCCGCGACCAACGGTTGAACGTGCTTTCCGAGGCACGGAAAAGATAGTAAATGAAGACCATTGCGAAACTAAATCGTAGGCCGAGCGCGGGAACCACTGCGCCTCCTCATACCGTACCTACAGTAGTTTTTAGAAAATCTTGAAAACGACACTGTCTTTAAAATTATATCAACTTAATTATCATTGACCTTAACTTTAACTACTTAGGTACGTTAGTAGCACACTGGCACCATCTCTGGCGTATTTTTTGTAAATGGATTTTTGACATGGCCGTCATATGGCCTTTTTGTTCTTACTAAGACAGACCTCAGGCAGCACTTTAGATGGCTAAAAACGAATCGAAATGTGGGTATTACATTATGGGTCGATTTCACCAACTACTGATAAGTTTATAGTTAGCATATGTGGCTTATTTTGTAATTTATTTTCATAAAACAAATTGTTAAAAGATCTGTCAATTAAACTATCCAGAACTTATTAGTAGGTGGTAAAACCGGCCCGTAAAGTTGTTTTGTTCTGTGGATAGAGCAAATGCTACAGGGGTTAGGAATGGGTTCATGTTGTCCAATCATGATTGTTATGATGGTATTGACTTCCCAGTCGAGCAGTAGACTTTCTTTTGGAGTGTTACCTATTTGTCTATACGTGTATACTACTTTACCAGCTGTATACAATCTACATAAGGAAAATTATGCAGATTATAGTGGTTAAGTAATTTTCGCTAAGGTCGGTCGCGGGGTGGGTGACCGTTAATTGTTGACTGTAAATTCGAAGTCGTGTTACAAAGACACATTGAAAAATTACTGATGAAACTAAATAACAGGCATCGGTTATCTAATTATTATCATCACAACAAAAAGAACGACTTTAAAAAGAATTTGCATTTTAATAGGTACTTTTATTTTAATTCTATTATAAAAATAGGTAAGTACGTAGGTACTGGCGAATTGATAAACTTCGCTATTGAAGGCGATAAGATGATAAGAATGTAATTAAATGGTGTCATGTGTTAAGTATTCTCATCAAAAAGTAAAGAATATAGGCGACACAATAGCCTCTTCTTCTTTTTGAAGTTGGTTAAAAAGACCTCCTTACCAAAAATTGTCGGGAAGTTGCGGGCACAGCTAGTATTAAATATATTTTAAGATTGTAGATTTGTGTTTAGCAACAACATGTTCCATTGTGAATGATGGTGTTTCTGTTAAAGCTGATAAGTTTCTTGCGGCCGTTTTTCTTATCAGTTCAAATATGTCCTGAATGGCTGGTAGGGAAAAAAATGACTATTCGAAAGCACTCATCTATAAGTTTATCTGAATAAAAATCTTTGACTTTGATTTTGAGCAAATGTGACCGTCAAAATGGAGGGCCCATATCTAGGATTACCTTATTTATATAAAATTTTCTACCTTAAACCTTAAATCTAATATTTAAGGTTCAAGGTAGAAAATGCTACCTTTGATAAAATTTCTTACCCCACCAAATGTAACTATAATGGTTTAACAAAAACCTTGGTCCCTCCAATATGACGTCAAGATGGAGGGACCAAACTGATAGTACTTACAGGAAAGACTACTCCCAGGAATGTTCTACCTACCTAGGGTTTCTATACTTTAAATCTGGTATATAATTGGTGGTCGCCACTGATTCCTCTAGGTGTCGGAGTTATTCTCCAGCTACCGACACCGCAATTACACCTATGCCAAGGACAAACAGAAATGTTTGCTACTAAATGTTTGTCCCGAGTGGGAATCGAACCCTCAACACGAACCTTGCCGCAGTAGGCATATAACACAAATTATATAAATAAAACAACTTTTACGGATATCAAACCCGCTATCAAACGGATATCCGTAAAAGTTGTTTTATTTCAATGAACAGTGCGCGCCAAAACATAAGATGTAAATTACATAGTAATGTACTTACATGTAGACTAACACCCATATTATTATTCTAAGTAGTTCCTCCAAAACTTACTCGTCCTCGACTTAACGAAACCTCATTGAAAACCTCTTCGAAATACTCCTCGAAATCGGTATTCTAAGTCATAACTCCGTAAGGACCTGGAGGAGCCAAAGAGTACGTAGCCACTCCGTGTTAGGCCTAGCGCACACTACCATTTTTACCCAGGTTGAGTGTAGTGTAAAAAGTAAGTACTCAAAAGTTGAGTGTCCGTGAGAATAGTGATGAATTAATTAGTACTAAGGTTTACTACTAGATGGCGCTGTTCTTATTTGTATCTCCGTATAGTTTTGCGTTTGCAATTGTTTATGTAACTTGGATTTAAATGTTTGGTCACTGAAAATTGGTGCAGTATTAATATTAAATAGTTTCTTTCGTAAAGTTGTGTGTTATTAAAATATATAGTGAATTATACAATATATTATGTAATATTGGAACATAAAAAGTTGTAAATAAAAATGCGAACGTTGTAATGTAATTGTTTATTTTTTTTACTTGGTGTCATAATATTATCTCAATATGTAGTTAATAATACATAACTATTATCTTCTTTAAGTCGTCACATAATTTATATCCTTAACTTAACACATTTTTATAAAAGTCTTAAATAGTAATATGTTAAATAAATTAAATAACTTTAAATAAAATCTAGGCAGAAATATACATTATTTTATATTCTAGTTTTCTAGTCTAAAAAAACTTTCAACGAAAATTAGTTTGAACGAAATATATTATGCATTTTCAGAGCTGTAGCAAATTTGCCAAAACCGCAAATATAACTTTGTCATTCATACAAACACTATGAAAAACAAAGGTTTTTTTGCAAACGAAAATTTTTATTGGTTTTTTGGGTAGGTGTATTTAATATAATAATAGAAACTTTATTGCACTCGATACAAAAACAATCACACAGAGAAAATGATAAAAAAGAGTAACACACAATAGGCGGTCTTATTGCTACATAGCAATCTCCTCCAGGCAACCTTGGGTGAGAGACGAAACCCTTCATGTGCGAGTTCGACTTGCACTTGGCCAATTTTCATTATATATTTACATCATTGACACAATCTTCTATTATAAAACCTAACTACTATTAAAAAAAAATTGGTACTACAGTCAAGGAACTTCCCTATAGAGAGGTAGCCTACTAGAGATTTTTATGGATCGTTGTTGCAAAGTAATATTTGTGAAAAACACACAATATGACACATATCACAAATAATGAAACATTCATAGATGTTTAATTGAACAATAATTTATTTTTTCAACCATATTACTTTTCGAATAAACGTTTCTCAACAACCTGTACTGGTCGACCGGGAAGTTTCTCAATTGTACATTGTTTTCATAAGAGCCTCACATACTGTGTGTGTGAAACAAATGGCGCTGTACACATTGCCCAGCTGGGTTACTTACTGTAGCTCTAATGACGTTTCGCTGACGATCATTAGCTCGAAAGTTCGTCGTTAGCTCGACAGATCAATAGCTCGACGGTTCTTTAGCTCGACGAAGTTTGTTTCGTCGATGGGTTGTTATTACCTCGAAAATGTATGCCTTGGTCTCATTTTACATCCTTTCCGGTTGATTAGTAAAGAATGCCTAAGGGCATTAAGTCCGCCTTTTGTATGTGTATCTATATATGTGCAATAAAGAAGTTAATAAATAAATCAAACGTGTTAATACAATGATATGCAATATAAAGAGCGTAAAATTAAGTAAACATGATTCATCGCCTCTACCATCGCCGATGGTCGTCGGCGAAACGTCATTCGAGCTAGAGTAGGTAACCCTGCAAAAATGTTAGCTCCGACTTTTATTCAACATCACTTCAATATTGTGACAGCCGATGGTTTAAGCTAAACTTGATATTATTTTCCTACCCCCCGTTTCCACTGGCAAAACATTTACGAGAAATCATGTTGTAAAATAAAGTGCAGCCGCTGAATGGATGACCATTGATCAATATGGCTCTCCAAAGGAGCTGTCAAATAATGAATTCTCTCACTGGCCGCATCATGCGTTTACAACATGTTTTCTTGTAAATGTTTCGCCAGTGGAAACGGGAGGTAGAAAGTCCCGAAGTATTTTTCAGATTATGATTGTTTATAACATTGCATGCAATTTAAAGGTTTCGAAATTAAAAATATGGGTTTGATTATGACAATCAGATACACATTCGGGCAGTATGAGGACAGTAACTTAAATACGAGTATCTATTTCCATAGTATCTACTATGAGCTTTAAAAGTAATATCGATGTAACTCTGTGAAAGAAATAGCGCTACACTCAGTGCTATATTCCGTCGTTTAATCAACATTACTTCAACATAACAAACAATGTTGATCAGATCAATGTGTCATTTATTAATTACATCAACTGCAACTTAATTTAGAAACGCATTGCATGTGCACAATGTTTTATAAAATCACTTTTTTGGTTAATTTAATTATTACAAACTAGTAATACTAAATTGATCATATTACGAAAGCCTAATTACATAATGTTATTCTAGATTCTAGAGTTTCCATCGAAGTTTGCAATTCTCGAGTGCTATACGAACTTCTCCTAGGAATAAAATGTTTCCTTGCTTTATAAAATTTATACATAATGAAACATATCAAAATTAAAAGAATTAGACCTAAACAAATATTTGTGAACAATGCTGGTTTACTTTCTGTAACATTCTTATCATCATCGTTATAAATAGATTGTTGGGTTAACCAATTTTCTTGCACAGTTTTAGAAGTGAATGTTTCAACATGAGAACCAGCGGCAGAGTCAATTTTGCTTTCTAGTTCATCAATTTTTGTTTTTTCTACTAACATTTTACTTTCGATTTCATTTTTTACATTATCAATGTATCGGATTAAATCATTAAAATTACTGACGTTTTTGCTTACCGGTCTTTGATTTAAACTAGATAAAATTTGTTCTAACAATGTATTTGTTCTGTCCACACTTTCCTTTAAAGTAAATAATTGGTCTGTTTTATTTTCGTTTTCTTTAACAATAGTTGAACTAACATTAATTAATGTGGATAATTTGGCATTATAGTCATTAGTAAACTTTTGAACTTCTTGTGAAATTTTACTAAGTAAATGTGAATGACTGTCGACCGCCTGAACAGGAAAGACATTGTTATTTTCTATTTTATGCAATGTATCCCTGATATCAGAAAATATTTCATGATCATTTTGTACTTTATTCTCATTCTGGTTAGTTATATAAGAAATGTCTGTCGTACAAGTAATACCATCAACATTTTCGTTATTAGTCTCATATTTTTTTATAGCAGAAATTTTAAAAGCAACACTTTTCTTGAAGTTTACTAAATTTTCACATGCTATATTATTTCCGCCAATACTCAACTCATTTAATTTGGTACCAGCAAATTCTTCGGTACTTACAAAATTAATATTGTTATAATCTAGTATCAGTACTTTTAGGGAGGGAACTTCGTAAAATCGTTCACTGTCTATGACTTTTATATTGTTGTATGATAAATCTAATGTTTTTAAATTAAGAAGGCCCGCGAGCGCTCCATATGAAATGGTTGTAAGATTATTATGAGAAATATTTAATAACTGTAGATATTCATTATCTTGGAATGCTCCAGGTTGAATAAAAGTTAATTTATTAACGCTAAGATCAATAGTATCCACATTTACCAAATCTGAAAATGCACCGACATCTATTTCACCTACATTATTATAGCTCAAAATAAGATACTGTAAATTAGTAAGCTTTTTTATATCTAATGAAGTGATATTTGTGATAGTTGAATTCGACATATCTAATTTTGATATTGAATTGTCACCGAGGGCAAAAAGTTTCGTTTCACATCTGAGACCTGATAGAATTATTTCTTTTAAATTTTTGTTTTGATTAATGAAAGAAACATTAAAAGCCATATCTGAATTATATGACATATCTAAATAATGTAGATGTTTCAGATTTTCAAAGGCATTCTCATTAATACTTTTAATGTGGTTATGGGAGAGATCTAATTTCGTTAAACTTTTTAGACCAGTAAATGTGTTACTACTAATAACTTTTAAAAAATTGTGGTTTAGTAAGATTTCTTTAAGTTTAACTAAGTCTGCTAAATTTAGTTCTAAGGTTGTTAGTTGGTTATACGATATATCAATTAATTCTACATTATTTATACCAGTGAAGGAGTTATATTGTAGCTCCACTAATTTGTTCCGAGAAATTGTAAGCCTTTTTAGGTGTATCATGCTTGTAAAGGAGCCATTCTGAACAATAGTCAATTGGGTATCAGAAATATCCAGTAGTGGAAGAGAAACAAGGCCATCAAAAGTAGCAGTTTCTAAGGAACCGTTTAATGAATTACTGGAAACATTGAAGTGGATCAGTTGTCGAAGTGAATCGAATACTTTGGGGTCTAATTTGTTTATTTGGTTGTCTGATAAATCTAAAAATTGTAAAGCATGTAATCCCTGAAAATTGTCGTGTTTTATTTGAGTTATCATATTATTTTGCAATAATAATATATGAAGATTAATAAGATCAGTTGTATCAAATTGGAAGTCTATCAAATTATTGTCTGATAAGTCCAGCATGAACAACATTGTTAAGTTAATAAAAGTATTGCTCGATATTACTTGCAATTTATTTTTATTGAGATGTAACGATGATAAAGCTTGAAGGCCATAAAATGCATTATTTTCTAAAGCAGTAAGTTGTTGATTACTAAGGTCCAATAAAGTAACTCTCTCAAAACCGTCAAACGTCCCTTTTGAGAGAGCTCCTTCCAAATTGTTGCCTGATAAATCAAAAAATACAAAACTCTGTTCTTTAAACATATGACATGGCAAAAGTTTTAAGTCATTGTGAGAAACATCTAAGTGTTCCAATCGTACATTGTTGAAAAATAATATTTTACTTATATCCTGCAAATTCTCTGCAAAGACATTCACATTCGCTTCTACAAGCTTTACTAATTCATGAATATTATGAAGTTTGGCAGTTGTCAAATAGTTTCTTGACAAATTAAGGTATTCCAAATTATTCATAGCTTTTAAATTTGGTGGAACATTATATTCGTTACCACTTAGGTCTAAGCTTCTAATTAACATTATAGTATTGTCATTTCCTTTAGGAATCTCGTCAGCCAGCCCTCTGTAAGTAACATGTAGTCCGTAAAAATAATTTCCATATAATATAATCTGACGGCAATCAGAAGAATATTGATATTGCCAACGAAAATTATACATATCTTCATTTATTTCATTTAAACAATACAACTCGTAGATGCATTTTTGTCGGTTCAATTCTTTGCTGCAACCGGTATCTAAGGGTGGATAAATGGTACTACTGCAATGTATCAGGAACAGTGCCATCCATATCACTAAAATAAATGGAATATATTAGTAATATGTACTACTATACTCGGACTTCTATTTAGATGCAACAAAATGACAGATAGAACTGTCATTTCGTAAAATAATGTGACAAAAATCAATTGAACAAATTCAAATGGTTTGTTTTGGCCGGTTCTTAGTTAATAAATAGTTGTAGTTAAGTTAATTTAATTATTCAAGGAAAATAAAATATATATCATGTCATGATATTCATTATACATTTATTTCCTAAATTCAAATACCTAGTTGTCAAATATTGATAATGTAATGATAGATACAAACATTTTATTTCCATTCAAATAGCACATTTGTTGAAAATGTTTAAAAACGAATCAGGATTTAATAAATAAAAGTAAATTAATTAATTATATTTTGAATAAGGAAAGAATCAAGATCGTTTCTGTTAATTTTATTCATAAATTACATATAGAATGCCGGATTTCCTTTATTTATCGTCAAATTAAAGCTTAAACATTGATATATCGTTAGTAATATTTAAATTTTGGTTTAGTGTGATAGTAGCATATCGTTAAAATAAAACTCTGCTATTAAGTACAATATGCCATGTCGTTCGTGAAGAAAAAGCCACGTTGTTGGTGATGTACAGTTCGACAAGGCTTAATGAACCTGGCAAAAAAAAGAATGCGGGCCGCTCTATCGCCATTTTATCTCATTTCATTAAAGATGTTCGATTGGAGTGCCTAGTATCGATATTTTGGATCGTAATCGATCGTTATACAATACATTGATCCTATCGATATGATACGATTTTTTAATCGATCTAGTATCGAATCAATGGCGTTATTTAGGAGAGACCCATGTCCAACTTATTTAAATCAATAATGAACCCACTTTCGCGCTCGGCATTATACTATACAACATACAGCTATAATATATATAGGTTTAAAGTCTATATTATACCTCCATGTATTGCTTCGGGATCTATTTAAGAACTCAAATATAAATATTTATCTGATTCCGATATTACGATATTGGATCACTCAATACCGGAATCGTAATATCGGAACTCGAGTTCCGAGATTCCGCTATTACGATATTCCGAGATTCCGGTATTCATGCCCTAATCGTATTGCATTGTATCGATCCATCTGAGTATGGGATCGGATCGAATAATTATCATCCAATTATGTCACATTAATATTGAAACATAACTTGTGCAAGGAACTCTTTCATGTTAATAATGATATTTGGCAGCACAACGACACTCTAATAATATAACTGATTGATTTCATAGTGAAAACCAACACATTTACATTCCGAATAGTTAATTTAATATCAACTATTTTCTGTAATATCATTACCAATTTTTTGTCAATTGAACAAACGATTATTTTGTCACGTCACTATCTTTACTTTGTCAGAAGGTGGGCACACTGGAGCTGTCATTTTACTGCATCTAATTACGGGTCCGATTTTTATATCTTTTGCTCAGTCCAGCCGGCCTACTATCATCTATTAGATAGAAACCATAATTTCAGAACGTTTTGTTTCCGTTTTGTTTTATTGAAATTGACACATTTAGACACACTTCACACTTTAAAGGCGAGATGATTGAGCGAAGACTTCACAAAACTTTCATTAAAAAACAAGCTTACTTTAAGCGGTTCCTAGTACGAAATAACATGGTAAAACAATACTGCGCTAAGAGATGGCTGTAGGCCCCGAGAGGTGCTCGGTAGTGCAGTAGTTTGCAATCGCATGCCGAGTGCCATGCGATTGTAGCGGTTACAAAATGTTCAGTCACGGGATGACCAAAAATTTATCTTCCCAAGCTCCTCTGTACTCCGTGGCGTATCTTAAATGGGATTGAAGCCCTACTTGTTGTTTTGATGTTGTTACTCACCAATTATGTTTTTCCCCATTTTTAGACATAAAAAATATCATGGACGCTATTTAGTTTTTGAATCTGCAAAAAATTACATATTATAAGTGCTTCAATAATCTCAATTAAATACTAATTCCCGTCCCGAGTTAGCGCGTTAAAGCATCTGGCCGTAACTGCGCCTATTTTCCCGAGTTAGCGCTCTAAAGCTTGTGGCCGCACCTGCATATATCGTGTCATTGTGCATTGCATTGCACGAAGCTTCGTCTCTATACACGCAGTTGTGGCCGCAGCATAATATTAAGGCGAACATTGGCACTAGGTAGATCGAGTTGTCGAGTCGATTGATTAATAATCCAAATATTTCATCTATTAAGAGGAATTCCCTATGTACGTATAGTTTGTTGGTATTTGAAAGCATTTTATCTAAGTTCATCTGAAGGCTCCATTGTAAAGCCATACTACATCCATACATACTATATCCTAGACATACTACATTGTATAGCCGCATCGCAACGCATTAAATGACTAGAAGAAAGCCAGTGCGCGCGCGTTGCGATGTGGCCCGGTGTGTCTCGCCTACAGTGTGGTTCTTGATGCAAAAAAATATTTATTACATAAATAAAGAATCAGAATATTCACCTGGTTTGCACATGCAAAAATCCGAACATATAGGTACACTGTAACAGTTAATGTGGATACAGTTTTTAAAAAACTTTCTCCTTTAGGTAGTGTTAACCGCTTGACTTCTGAATAAAGATTGTAGGACTTATTATTTACAACTGACTGGTTAGGTAATTGAATTTTATCAGATTTAGGGTTGAGTACAGCGTGCAAAAAAACCATTGAAACGTGTCGGTGGACGGGCATACATTTCTGGATGTGACAATTCAATCCAAATCAAGGTTGAGAAAGAAAGGTCTCAACTCGTAAAAATATCGGTTGTAGAAAAGAAAACGATACTAGTTTTATTAATTTTTGTTAAAAAAGAAGGAATTTATTAATTCGTCGCGCTTATATATTTTTGTAGGTATATACACCGATTACTCGAAGACGGCTTAATAACTGATTGAAATTATTTGAACGTTATAAAATCAGGTTTGTTCTCAAGTTAGTCCTATTTTTTTAACTTTTGAAATCGGTTCTGTATTTTTCGGGAAAACTCGAAAATGCTGTTGTAGTTGTGTTCTTAGTACTTCTATTAATCTAGATGGCGCTGCTAAACTGAACGACGATTTACTCTAGTTGACCACAGTAAACTAGATGGCATTGTTCTCAACTTTAAAAATGAGAAATAAAAAACTTTTTTCAAAAATCAATTAAAACCGACTACAAAAAGTAAAAAACAAGCCTTTTGGAGTCGGTGCCAGCTTTCTACATTGCACTCCTGTTAATTTTATTTTTCTTACCTTGGCTGGCACCGACAGGCTTGCTTTTCAGTTTTTGAAGTAAAGTAATTTACAAAATATAAATTTACCAAATGGATAGACAAAAGATTGTGAAAAAAATCTATATCTATCTGTAGGTAGGGTGTTCCAATTAGATACTTAGATGCCAAAATGCTCGAGAATTATTTATAAGTATGTAAATTACATTTTTTAACCGACTTCAAAAAAATAAGTAGGTTATCCATTCGTCACGTATATATTTTTTATGTACGGTCAACAGCACGTACGGGTTTATATTTGCACTACGAAAACCGCCGCTTTTACGAGAGACGTAAGGGGGCTCTCAAGGTCAAACTGTAAAGCCGTAGCTGATGTTGACTGTACCTTCACCGAATACTCGAAGACGGCTCTGAACCGATTGCAATGATTCAAACGTTCTAGTTGTTCCCATTTATTTAAATCGGTTCAGTAGTTTCAGGGAATCTTGAAAAAACGATCTTAATCCAAAGGCTAACTACTGGCAAAAAATAAGCTTTTTGGAGTCGAACGCCTTAGTGATTATTTTAATAAAATAAATAAAAAACAAGAAATAAATAATTGGGGCAATGTAATTTATGTGAAACAATAATACAAGTAATTAGATTTATATCTATTTTTAATTTATTTTTTTAACCATTGTGTTTGCTGTGCCCTGGCAGAGGGGCAGGGCGTCACTGTACTGTGCGTGCGTACCAATAAATTATATTCGACTTGAATAATAAATAATTGAATAAATGGATTGTACGGAACCTCAACATTATTTAATCTTTAAATTGCGTGTCTTATCGACACTTTACAGGACGCTCATGATAGCGCTCTTTCATACATGCCTTCTAAATATAGGAAATAAGATTAAACACAATACACAAAACAACGTAAGTACAAAATAAATAATATCTAGGTACTAACAATAGGTATAAGTTACTTAGTTGTGTTCTAGGACGCAATGCAAAAGTTTTTTTTTCTATTGATCAAATTTGAAAATGTAAGTAAAATTAAACGTAAGTGTGAAAGAATCATGAAAATATCTCTACAAATAGAGAGGTTATGGGGCTTTAAATTTGTGCTTAACGGCTCAGTGTGACGTCACGCCACTTCGGCCCGCTCGCTAGCAACACTGCTGGTTTACATTCAAAATATCAGTTAGCAGGGATCTTTAGTGTTAAAACCTTCTTGGACAATGCGAACAGCCTGTACATTCTAAATTCAATAATAAAAATAATATTGTCTTGTCAGTCATGTTTACCTATACTTGTATGTCACAACAGCTTAATAAACTGCTATCTATGATAAAGTAAATTATTTTATTCTCGCATAACTAATTTTTAGAAACAATGCGCACTATGTGGAGCGCGCGAACCACTGCGTCTCCTCATACCGTACCTACAGTAGTTTTCAGAAAATCTTGAAAACGCTGTCGTTTTCACTGTCTTAAGTAGTGGTTAAGTAATTTTCGCTAAAGTCGGTCGCGGGGTGAGCAAAAAAAACAATTTTGAGCAACTCTGTTAATTTCGAAGGCGTGTTACAAAGACACATTGATAAATTACTGATGAAACTAAATCACAGGCATCGGTTACCTAATTATTATCATCACAACAAAAAAATCGACTTCAAAAAGACTTTGCATTTTAATAGGTACTTTCATTTTAATTCTATTATAAAATATAGGTAAGTACGTAGGTACTGGCGAATTGATAAACTTCGCTATTGAAGGCGATAAGATGATAAGAATGTAATTAAATGGTGTCATGTGTTAAGTATTCTCATCAAAAAGTAAAGAATATAGGCGACTCAATAGCCTCTTCTTTTAGTTGGTTAAAAAGACCTCCTTACCAAAAATTGTCGGGAAGTTGCGGGCACAGCTAGTATTAAATATATTTTAAGATTGTAGATTTGTGTTTAGCAACAACATGTTCCATTGTAAATGATGTTGTTTCTGTTAAAGCTGATAAGTTTCTTGCGGGCGTTCTTCTTATCAGTTAAAATATGTCCTGAATGGCCGGAAGGGAAAAAAATGACTATTCGAAAGCACTCATCTATAAGTCTATCTGAATAAAAATCTTTGACTTTGATTTTGAGCAAATGTGACCGTCAAAATGGAGGGCCCAAATCTAGGATTACCTTATTTATATAAAATTTTCTACCTTAAACCCTAAATAGTAGATTTAAGGTTTAAGGTAGAAAATGCTACCTTTGATAAAATTTCTTACCCCATCAAATGTAATTACAATGGTTTAACAAAAACCTTGGTCCCTCCAATATGACGTCAAGATGGAGGGACCAAACTGATAGTATTTACAGGAATGACTACTCCCAGGAATGTTCTACCTACCTAGGGCTTTAAATCTGGTATATATTGGTGGTCGCCACTGATTCCTCTAGGTGTCGGAGTTATTCTCCAGCTACCAACACCGCAATAACACCTATGCCAAGGACAAACAGTAATGTTTGCTACTAAATATTTGTCCCGAGTGGGAATCGAACCCACAACACGAACCTTGCCGCAGTAGGCATATAACACAAATTATATAAATAAAACAACTTTTACGGATATCAAACCCGCTATCAAACGGATATCCGTAAAAGTTGTTTTATTTCAATGAACAGTGCGCGCCAAAACATAAGATGTAAATTACATAGTAATGTACTTACATGTAGACTAACACCCATATTCTAAGTCGTTCCTCCAAAACTTACTCGTCCTCGACTTAACGAAACCTCATTGAAAACCTCTTCGAAATACTCCTCGAAATCAGGATTCTAAGTCATAACTCCGTAAGGACCTGGAGGAGCCAAAGAGTACGTAGCCACTCCGTGTTAGGCCTAGCGCACACTACCATTTTTACGCACGACGAGGTTGAGTGGAGTGTAAAAAGTTTTGGAGGAACGACTCAGAATATGGGGGTAAGTACTCAAAAGTCGAGTGTCCGTGAGAATAGTGATGAATGTTGTCCAAACTAATGTGTATGAATTAATTAGTACTAAGGTTTAATACTAGATGGCGCTGTTCTTATTTGTATCTCCGTATAGTTTTGCGTTTGCATTTGTTTATGTAACTTGGATTTAAATGTTTGGTCACTGAAAATTGGTGCAGTGTTAATATTAAATAGTTTCTTTCGTAAAGTTGTGTGTTATTAAAATCTATAGTGAATTATACAATATATTATGTACTAATATTGGAACATAAAAAGTTGTAAATAAAAATGCGAACGTTGTAATGTAATTGTTTATTTTTTTTACTTGGTGTCATAATATTATCTCAATATGTATGTTAATAATACATAACTATTATCTTTCTTTATTGAAGTCGTCACATAATTTATATCCTTAACTTAACACACTTTTATAAAAGTCTAAAATAGTAATCTGTTAAATAAATTAAATAACTTTAAATAAAATCTAGGCAGAAATTTACGTTATTTGATATTCTAGTTTTTTTATTAGGTATATATTTACATCATAGACACGATCTATCATAGTAAAACCTAACTACTATTAAAAAAAATATTGGTACCAGTCAAGGAACTTCCCGGTAGCCTAGTAGAGTTTTTTATGGATCGTTGTTGCAAAGTAATATTTGTGGAAACATTTATACCACAACACAAATAATGAAACATTCATAGATGTTTCCTTTTGAACAATAAATTATTTTTTTAACATTATTACTTTTCGAAAAAACGTTTCTCAAAAACCTGTACTGATCGACCGGGAAGTTTCTCAATTGTACATTGTTTTCATAACCGTTCTATTGGCCATTGGGTAGCCAGACTACCCAAGAGCCTCACACACTCAGGTAAATAATCAAAGGGGGCTTGTAAAACAGATGGCGCTGTACACAGTGCCCAGCTGGGTTACTTACAGTAGCTCGAATGACGTTTCGCTGACGATCATTACCTCGAAAGTTCGTCGTTAGCTCGACAGATCAATAGCTCGACGGTTCTTTAGCTCGACGGTTCTTTAGCTCGACGACGGTTCTTTAGTTTTGGTTGGTGGTAGGACTTGTTGTGAATCCGCCTGGCTAGCTCCCACCATCTTATCTAAGTCTGACGAAATAACAACAATGTTTTCAGCATTGTTGTGTTCCGGCAGTTAGAGAAAAGATAGCCAGTTCCTCAGTGGCTGAGGATTCCGGGAGAGGCTCGCTTCCACCTTCAGCCTTATCAATACTTAACATCAGTTATGATGAAGGCTAAGAGTCTCACCGACTTGAATTAAAAAAAAAAACGAAGTTTGTTTCGTCGATGGGTTATTACCTCGAAAATGTATGCCTTGGCCTCTTTTTTTACATCCTTTCCGGTTGATTGGTAGAGAATGCCTAAGGGCATTAAGTCCGCCTTTTGTATGTGTATATATGTGTGCAACTGTGCACTTTATATGTGCAATAAAGAAGTTAATAAATAAATCAAACGTTTTAATATAAAGAGCGTAAAATTAAGTAAACATGATTCATCGCCTCTACCATCGCCGATGGTCGTCGGCGAAACGTCATTCGAGCTAGAGTAGGTAACCCTGCAAAGGGGTTAGCTCCGACTTTTATTCAACATCACTTCAATATTTGAATACAGCCGATGGTTTAAGCTAAAATTGATATTATTTTTCTACCCCCCCGTTTCCACTGGCAAAACATTTACAAGAAATCATGTTGTAAAATAAAGTGCAGCCGCTGAATGGATGACCATTGATCAATATGGCTCTCCAAAGGAGCTGTCAAATAATGAATTCTCTCACTGGCCGCATCATGCGTTTACAACATGTTTTCTTGTAAATGTTTCGCCAGTGGAAACGGGAGGTAGAGAGTCCCGAAGTTTTTTTTCAAATTATGATTGTTTATAACATTGCATGCAATTTAAAGGTTTCGAAATTCAAAATATGTGTTTAATTATGACAATCAGATACACATTCGGGCAGTATGAGGACAGTAACTTAAATACGAGTATATTTGACATTTCCATAGTATCTACTATGAGCTTTAAAAGTAATATCGATGTAACTTTGTGAAAGAAATAGCGCTACACTCAGTGCTATATTCCGTCGTTTAATCAACATTACTTCAATATAACAAACAATGTTGATCAGATCAATGTGTCATTTATTCAATTTTACATCAACTTCAATCAAAAAAAAAAATCAAAATCAACAAAAATATTACATCAACTGCAACTTAATTTAGAAACTCATTGCATGTGCACAATGTTTTATAAAATCACTTTTTTGGTTTATTTAATCATTACAAACTACTAATACTAAATTGATCATATTACAAAAACCTAATTACATTATAATTCTGGAGTTTCCATCGATGTATGTAATTCTCGAGTGCTATACGAACTTCTCCTAGGAATAAAATGTTTCCTTGCTTTATAAAATTTATACATAATGAAACATATCAAAATTAAAAGAATTAGACCTAAACAAATCTTTGTGAACAATGCTGGTTTACTTTCTGTAACATTCTTATCATCATCGTTATAAATAGATTGTTGGGTTAACAAATTTTCTTGCACAGTTTTAGAAGTGAATGTTTCAACATGAGAACCAGCGGCAGAGTCAATTTTGCTTTCTAGTTCATCAATTTTTGTTTTTTCTACTAACATTTTACTTTCGATTTCATTTTTTACATTATCAATGTATCGGATTAAATCATTAAAATTACTGACGTTTTTGCTTACCGGTCTTTGATTTAAACTAGATAAAATTTGTTCTAACAATGTATTTGTTCTGTCCACACTTTCCTTTAAAGTAAATAATTGGTCTGTTTTATTTTCGTTTTCTTTAACAATAGTTGAACTAACATTAATTAATGTGGATAATTTGGCATCATAGTCATTAGTAAACTTTTGAACTTCTTGTGAAATATTACTAAGTAAATGTGAATGACTGTCGACCGCCTGAACAGGAAAGACATTGTTATTTTCTATTTTATGCAATGTATCCCTGATATCAGAAAATATTTCATGATCATTTTGTACTTTATTCTCATTCTGGTTAGTTATATAAGAAATGTCTGTCGTACAAGTAATACCATCAACATTTTCGTTATTAGTCTCATATTTTTTTATAGCAGAAATTTTAAAAGCAACACTTTTCTTGAAATTTACTAAATTTTCACATGCAATATTATTTCCGCCAATACTCAACTCATTTAATTTGGTACCAGAAAATTCTTCGGTACTTACAAAATTAATATTGTTATAATCTAGTATCAGTACTTTTAGGGAGGGAACTTCGTAAAATCGTTCACTGTCTATGACTTTTATATTGTTGTATGATAAATCTAATATTTTTAAATTAAGAAGGCCCGCGAGCGCTCCATATGAAATGGTTGTAAGATTATTATGAGAAATATTTAATAACTGCAGATATTCATTATCTTGGAATGCTCCAGGTTGAATAAAAGTTAATTTATTAACGCTAAGATCAATAGTATCCACACTTACCAAATCTGAAAATGTACCGACATCTATTCCACCTACATTATTATAGCTCAAAATAAGATACTGTAAATTAGTAAGCTTTTTTATATCTAATGAAGTGATATTTGTGATAGTTGAATTCGACATATCTAATTTTGATATTGAATTATCACCGAGGGCAAAAAGTTTTGTTTCACATCTGAGACCTGATAGAATTATTTCTTTTAAATTTTTGTTTTGATTAATGAAAGAAACATTAAAAGCCATATCTGAATTATATGAAATGTCTAAATAATGTAGAAATTTCAGATTTTCAAAGGCATTCTCATTAATACTTTTAATGTGGTTATGGGAGAGATCTAATTTCGTTAAACTTTTTAGACCAGTAAATGTGTTACTACCAATAACTTTTAAAAAATTGTGGTTTAGTAAGATTTCTTTAAGTTTCACTAAGTCTGCTAAATTTAGTTCTAAGGTTGTTAGTTGGTTATACGATATATCAATTAATTCTACATTATTTATACCAGTGAAGGAGTTATATTGTAGCTCCACTAATTTGTTCCGAGAAATTGTAAGCCTTTTTAGGTGTATCATGCTCGTAAAGGAGCCATTCTGAACAATAGTCAATTGGGTATCAGAAATATCCAGTAGTGGAAGAGAAACAAGGCCATCAAAAGTAGCAGTTTCTAAGGAACCGTTTAATGGATTACTGGAAACATTGAAGTCAATTAGTTGTCGAAGTGAATCGAATATTCTGGGGTCTAATTTGTTTATTTGGTTACCTGATAAATCTAAAAATTGTATAGCACTTAATCCTTGAAAATTTTCGTGTTTTATTTGAGATATCATGTTATTTCGCAATAATAAGACATGAAGATGAATAAGATCAGTTGTATCAAATTGGAAGTCTTTCAAATTATTGTCTGATAAGTCCAGCCTGATCAAATTTGTTAAGTTAATAAAAGTTTTGCTCGATATTACTTGCAATTTATTTTTATTGAGATACAACGATGATAAAGCTTGAAGGCCATAAAATGCATTATTTTCTAAAGCAGTAAGTTGTTGATTACTAAGGTCCAATAAAGTAACTCTCTCAAAACCGTCAAACGTCCCTTTTGACAGAGCTCCTTCCAAATTGTTGCCTGATAAATCAAAAAATACAAAACTCTGTTCTTTAAACATATGACATGGCAAAAGTTTTAAGTCATTGTGAGAAACATCTAAGTGTTCCAATTGTACATTGTTGAAAAATAATATTTTACTTATATCCTGCAACTTATTATTGTCAAGTTTTAGTGACTGTAATAAGTTCATCTTAGAAAAAGCTGAGCTCTCGATTGACAATATGGAGTTATCAGTTAAGTTTAAATGAATTAATTGTTCAAGTTCCTCGAAATCATGAAATTTTATTTCGCTGAGCCTATTATGACTCAAGTCAAGTTTCTGTAGCCTACTGAATCTGAAGAAAGCTCCGTTTACTTCAGTAATACGATTGTGTGACAAACACAAAGAAGATAGCTTTTTCAGTCCTTCAAACGAAGATATTCCTATTGTATTTATAACGTTATGAGACAAATCTAAACTTAGTAACTCAGTAAGGTCACCAAATATGGCATTCGGCAAATTGGCGAGTTCGTTGTGTGATAAGTTCAAAGTTCTTAGTTTGTGGAAGACATTCGCATGTGCAACTTCAATAGTGTATATTCTATTAAATGACAAATCGAGTTCTACAAGCTTTACTAGTTCATGAATATTATGAAGTTTGGCAGTTGTCAAATAGTTTCTTGACAAATTAAGGTACTCCAAATTATTCATAGCTTTTAAATTTGGTGGAACATTATATTCGTTACCACTTAGGTCTAAGCTTCTAATTAACATTATAGTATTGTCATTTCCTTTAGGAATCTCGTCAGCCAGCCCTCTGTAAGTAACATGTAGTCCGTAAAAATAATTTCCATATAATATAATCTGACGGCAATCAGAAGAATATTGATGTTGCCAACGAAAATTATACACATCTTCATTTATTTCATTTAAACAATACAACTCGTAGATGCATTTTTGTCGGTTCAATTCTTTGCTGCAACCGGTATCTAAGGGTGGATAAATGGTACTACTGCAATGTATCAGGAACAGTGCCATCCATATCACTACAATAAATGGAATATATTAGTAATATGTACTACTATACTCGGATTTCTATTTAGATGCAACAAAATGACAGATAGAACTGTCATTTCGTAAAATAATGTGACAAAAATCAATTGAACAAATTCAAATGGTTTGTTTTGGCCGGTTCTTAGTTAATAAATAGTTGTAGTTAAGTTAATTTAATTATTCAAGGAAAATAAAATATATATCATGTCATGATATTCATTATACATTTATTTCCTAAATTCAAATACCTAGTTGTCAAATATTGATAATGTAATGATAGATATAAACATTTTATTTCCATTCAAATAGCACATTTGTTGAAAATGTTTTAAAACGAATCAGGATTTAATAAATAAAAATAAATTAATTAATTATATTTTGAATAAGGAAAAGAATCAAGATCGTTTCTGTTAATTTTATTCATAAATTACATATAGAATGCCGGATTCCCTTTATTTATCGTCAAATTATAGCTTAAACATCGATATATCGTTAGTAATATTGAATTTTTGGTTTAGTGTGATAGTAGCATATCGTTAAAATAAAACTCTGCTATTAAGTACAATATGCCATGTCGTTCGTGAAGAAAAAGCCACGTTGTTGGTGATGTACAGTTCGACAAGGCTTAATGAACCTGGCAAAAAAAAGAATGCGGGCCGCTCTATCGCCATTTTATCTCATTTCATTAAAGATGTTCGATTGGAGTGCCTAGTATCGATATTTTGGATCGTAATCGATCGTTATACAATACATTGATCCTATCGATATGATACGATTTTTTAATCGATCTAGTATCGAATCAATGGCGTTATTTAGGAGAGACCCATGTCCAACTTATTTAAATCAATAATGAACCCACTTTCGCGCTCGGCATTATACTATACAACATACAGCTATAATATATATAGGTTTAAAGTCTATATTATACCTCCATGTATTGCTTCGGGATCTATTTAAGAACTCAAATATAAATATTTATCTGATTCCGATATTACGATATTGGATCACTCAATACCGGAATCGTAATATCGGAACTCGAGTTCCGAGATTCCGCTATTACGATATTCCGAGATTCCGGTATTCATGCCCTAATCGTATTGCATTGTATCGATCCATCTGAGTATGGGATCGGATCGAATAATTATCATCCAATTATGTCACATTAATATTGAAACATAACTTGTGCAAGGAACTCTTTCATGTTAATAATGATATTTGGCAGCACAACGACACTCTAATAATATAACTGATTGATTTCAGAGTGAAAACCAACACATTTACATTCCGAATAGTTAATTTAATATCAACTATTTTCTGTAATATCATTACCAATTTTTTGTCAATTGAACAAACGATTATTTTGTCACGTCACTATCTTTACTTTGTCAGAAGGTGGGCACACTGGTGCTGTCATTTTACTGCATCTAATTTCGGGTCCGATTTTTATATCTTTTGCTCAATCCAGCCGGCCTACTATCATCTATTAGATAGAAATCATAATTTCAGAACGTTTTGTTTCCGTTTTGTTTTATTGAAATTGACACATTTAGACACACTTCACACTTTAAAGGCGAGATGATTGAGCGAAGACTTCACAAAACTTTCATTAAAAAACAAGCTTACTTTAAGCGGTTCCTAGTACGAAATAACATGGTAAAACAATACTGCGCTAAGAGATGGCTGTAGGCTCGGTAGTGCAGTGGTTTGCAATCGCATGCCGAGTGCCATGCGATTGTAGCGGTTACAAAATGTTCAGTCACGGGATGACCAAAAATTTATCTTCCCAAGCTCCTCTGTACTCCGTGGCGTATCTTAAATGGGATTGAAGCCCTACTTGTTGTTTTGATGTTGTTATAATATTTACTCACCAATTATGTTTTTCCCCATTTTTAGACATAAAAAATATCATGAACGCTATTTAGTTTTTGAATCTGCAAAAAATTACATATTATAAGTGCTTCAATAATCTCAATTAAATACTAATTCCCGTCCCGAGTTAGCGCGTTAAAGCATCTGGCCGTAACTGCGCCTATTTTCCCGAGTTAGCGCTCTAAAGCTTGTGGCCGCACCTGCATATATCGTGTCATTGTGCATTGCATTGCACGAAGCTTCGTCTCTATACACGCAGTTGTGGCCGCAGCATAATATTAAGGCGAACATTGGCACTAGGTAGATCGAGTTGTCGAGTCGATTGATTAATAATCCAAATATTTCATCTATTAAGAGGAATTCCCTATGTACGTATAGTTTGTTGGTATTTGAAAGCATTTTATCTAAGTTCATCTGAAGGCTCCATTGTAAAGCCATACTACATCCATACATACTATATCCTAGACATACTACATTGTATAGCCGCATCGCAACGCATTAAATGACTAGAAGAAAACCAGTGCGCGCGCGTTGCGATGTGGCCCGGTGTGTCTCGCCTACAGTGTGGTTCTTGATGCAAAAAAATATTTATTACATAAATAAAGAATCAGAATATTCACCTGGTTTTCACATGCAAAAATCCGAACATATAGGTACACTGTAACAGTTAATGTGGATACAGTTTTTAAAAAACTTTCTCCTTTAGGTAGTGTTAACCGCTTGACTTCTGAATAAAGATTGTAGGACTTATTATTTACAACTGACTGGTTAGGTAATTGAATTTTATCAGATTTAGGGTTGAGTACAGCGTGCAAAAAAACCATTGAAACGTGTCGGTGGACGGGCATACATTTCTGGATGTGACAATTCAATCCAAATCAAGGTTGAGAAAGAAAGGTCTCAACTCGTAAAAATATCGGTTGTAGAAAAGAAAACGATACTAGTTTTATTAATTTTTGTTAAAAAAGAAGGAGTTTATTAATTCGTCGCGCTTATATATTTTTGTAGGTATATACACCGATTACTCGAAGACGGCTTAATAACTGATTGAAATTATTTGAACGTTATAAAATCAGGTTTGTTCTCAAGTTAGTCCTATTTTTTTAACTTTTGAAATCGGTTCTGTATTTTTCGGGAAAACTCGAAAATGCTGTTGTAGTTGTGTTCTTAGTAGTTCTATTAATCTAGATGGCGCTGCTAAACTGAACGACGATTTACTCTAGTTGACCACAGTAAACTAGATGGCATTGTTCTCAACTTTAAAAATGAGAAATAAAAAACTTTTTTCAAAAATCAATTAAAACCGACTACAAAAAGTAAAAAGCAAGCCTTTTGGAGTCGGTGCCAGCCAAGGCATTCTACATTGCACTCCTGTTAATTTTATTTTTCTTACCTTGGCTGGCACCGACAGGCTTGCTTTTCAGTTTTTGAAGTAAAGTAATTTACAAAATATAAATTTACCAAATGGATAGACAAAAGATTGTGAAAAAAATCTATATCTATCTGTAGGTAGGGTGTTCCAATTAGATACTTAGATTCCAAAATGCTCGAGAATTATTTATAAGTATGTAAATTACATTTTTTAACCGACTTCAAAAAATAAGTAGGTTATCCATTCGTCACGTATATATTTTTTATGTACGGTCAACAGCACGTACGGGTTTACATTTGCACTACGAAAACCGCCGCTTTTACGAGCGACGTAAGGGGGCTCTCAAGGTCAAACTGTAAAGCCGTAGCTGATGTTGACTGTACCTTCACCGAATACTCGAAGACGGCTCTGAACCGATTGCAATGATTCAAACGTTCTAGTTGTTCCCATTTATTTAAATCGGTTCAGTAGTTTCAGGGAATCTTGAAAAAACGATCTTAATCCAAAGGCTAACTACTGGCAAAATATAAGCTTTTTGGAGTCGAACGCCTTAGTGATTATTTTAATAAAATAAATAAAAAACAAGAAATAAATAATTGGGGCAATGTAATTTATGTGAAACAATGATACAAGTAATTAGATTTATATCTATTTTTAATTTATTTTTTTAACCATTGTGTTTGCTGTGCCCTTGCAGAGGGGCAGGCCGCAGGGCGTCACTGTACTGTGCGTGCGTACCAATAAATTATATTCGACTTGAATAATAAATAATTGAATAAATGGATTGTACGGAACCTCAACATTATTTAATCTTTAAATTGCGTGTCTTATCGACACTTTACAGGACGCTCATGATAGCGCTCTTTCATACATGCCTTCTAAATATAGGAAATAAGATTAAAGACAATACACAAAACAACGTAAGTACAAAATAAATAATACCTAGGTACTAACAATAGGTATAAGTTACTTAGTTGTGTTCTAGGACGCAATGCAAAAGTTTTTTTTTTTTTTTTTATTGATCAAATGTGAAAATGTAAGTAAAATTAAACGTAAGTGTGAAATAATCATGAAAATATCTCTACAAATAGAGAGGTTATGGGGCTTTAAATTTGCGCTTAACGGCTCAGTGTGACGTCACGCCACTTCGGCCCGCTCGCTAGCAACACTGCTGGATTACATTCAAAATATCAGTTAGCAGGGATCTTTAGAAACAATGCGCACTATGTGGAGCGCGCGAACCACTGCGTCTCCTCATACCGTACCTACAGTAGTTTTCAGAAAATCTTGAAAACGCTGTCGTTTTCACTGTCTTAAGTAGTGGTTAAGTAATTTTCGCTAAAGTCGGTCGCGGGGTGAGCAAAAAAAACAATTTTGAGCAACTTGTTAATTTCGAAGGCGTGTTACAAAGACACATTGATAAATTACTGATGAAACTAAATCACAGGCATCGGTTACCTAATTATTATCATCACAACAAAAAAATCGACTTCAAAAAGACTTTGCATTTTAATAGGTACTTTCATTTTAATTCTATTATAAAATATAGGTAAGTACGTAGGTACTGGCGAATTGATAAACTTCGCTATTGAAGGCGATAAGATGATAAGAATGTAATTAAATGGTGTCATGTGTTAAGTATTCTCATCAAAAAGTAAAGAATATAGGCGACTCAATAGCCTCTTCTTTTAGTTGGTTAAAAAGACCTCCTTACCAAAAATTGTCGGGAAGTTGCGGGCACAGCTAGTATTAAATATATTTTAAGATTGTAGATTTGTGTTTAGCAACAACATGTTCCATTGTAAATGATGTTTTTTCTGTTAAAGCTGATAAGTTTCTTGCGGGCGTTCTTCTTATCAGTTAAAATATGTCCTGAATGGCCGGAAGGGAAAAAAATGACTATTCGAAAGCACTCATCTATAAGTCTATCTGAATAAAAATCTTTGACTTTGATTTTGAGCAAATGTGACCGTCAAAATGAAGGGCCCAAATCTAGGATTACCTTATTTATATAAAATTTTCTACCTTAAACCTTAAATAGTAGATTTAAGGTTTAAGGTAGAAAATGCTACCTTTGATAAAATTTCTTACCCCATCAAATGTAATTACAATGGTTTAACAAAAACCTTGGTCCCTCCAATATGACGTCAAGATGGAGGGACCAAACTGATAGTATTTACAGGAATGACTACTCCCAGGAATGTTCTACCTACCTAGGGCTTTAAATCTGGTATATATTGGTGGTCGCCACTGATTCCTCTAGGTGTCGGAGTTATTCTCCAGCTACCGACACCGCAATAACACCTATGCCAAGGACAAACAGAAATGTTTGCTACTAAATGTTTGTCCCGAGTGGGAATCGAACCCACAACACGAACCTTGTCATTAGGAAGGAACTGGTACCTATAATAATAATTTATAATAATTTAATTATTTATTTGGATAACAGAGATCCATAGGTGTTAGTAATAAATATCTTATAAACTATGTTAGTATTCTATAACTAACTTCGATGTAGTCGCCTGACTCAAATGCCACATAATGGGGCAGACATCTTGCCTGCTAGCAATAACCTTCAGAATGCTGTTGGTGCTACTCCTCACTCTGTACAATAGGGATGTCATTTTTTTGCGCATTACGGCTGAAAAACTATCAGTGCGAGCCTCTGCAAACATAGCAGACGCGCTACAGAAGCGAGGCTTCCTCAACAACACCCTGAAGGCATTGTTATATTGGACCCGCAGAACGTTGAGCGACTTTTGGGTATGGTTGACCCACAGACCACCGGAGTAGAGCGACGTGCAGTATGCTCTGAAAAGTGTTATTTTGACTGCGTCCGTACTCCTGGAAAATCTGCGTGCCAACATATTTGCTCTAACCGCCAACGATCTGCGTTCCCTTTCTATGTCCACATTGTCCTTTAGGTCTTCGGTTACCCAGTGCCCAAGGTACTTAAACTGCTGAACTCTTTCCAAAGCTACGCCGCTGAGCAAAATAGGCAAACAAGTTCTAGGGCGCCTGATACCCGACCCAAAAACAATGTACTTACATTATACGTCAATCCGTGTGAGGCAGCATAGGATTCACAGACCGCGAGTAGCTGCCGGATTGCGCCAACCGAGGGAGCCAGCAGCACCATGTCGTCAGCATAGCTTATGTTATTGACACACACACCGTCAATATAGCATCCGACTGGCATACTACTGAGACGCTCAATTAGCTCATTTATATAAAAATTTAAAATTAGAGGAGAGCTCAAGCCCCCCTGTCTTACCCCACATTTCAACCTAAAGGGATCCGACAGCTCACCCGCCCACCTCACATAATTAATTTGATTTAGGTACCAAAACCTGAAAAGATGGAGTACCTCCTGCGGGAGACCTACCCTTGCCAATTTTTCCCACAAAATATCATAAGAAACGAGATCAAAAGCGCGCGAAAGATCGAGAAAGCATGCATAAACAGGTGTTCGTCTATCCGTGTAATACTTAACAGTGTGCTTCAAACTTAGAATAGCTGTGTCCGTGGACAGCCCAGGTCTGAAACCGAACTGAGCGTCGTGTAGCTTTATGTGTTGGTTTAAGATTGAGTTAAGCACACTGTCAAGAACCCTCGCAATGATAGTCGCTAGCGAGATTGGTCTATAATTGGATCTGTCCGACACGTCACCGGTCTTGCTTTTAACAATAGGAACCACAAGAGTCTCCATCAAATCAGGCGGAAGGTACGAGTGACTAAGACATAAATTAAATAACAGTGTTAGCACACGAGGAAGATGAAAACCCGCATATTTTAAATGTTCAATGCTGAGCCCATCGTGACCCGACGATTTTCCTCTCGTCATTTTCTTAATAGTACTTCTAATATATTTAGCTAATAAGACAATCGAGTAGGCTGCACCATGAGTCTCAGCATCCAACACCATACTGGGAAGTCCCAGAGGTGATTCTAAAGAAAAATGACTTTTAAATGAGTTCGCGATATCCTTGGGTTTAGAGATCCCACCGACACTCACAGGGACGCCAGGCCCAGTATTCATTTTGTTCGTACATTTCCAAAAACTTTTATATTTTTCGAGCTTCTAACATATCATGAAATATTTGACCAGTAGGCGGTTTTCCATACCACATCCATAGTTCGAACTTAATCCTGGCGTGCCTGTGGGCCTCGGCTACATGCTTATTCCAACCAGCGATAGTCTTTTTTCTCCTCATGTTTCCACGTTCCTCGTATGTGACGCTGGCAGCCTGACTAAGTATATTTACAATTTCTTTATACAAGTTATATATAATTTGTTTGTGATTCTCATTGGTACAAATCGAATCACAACATTCTCGCAAGTCATCTGGAAAATCAATTTTCTTTAGCTTGCTATCACACATATTTCGATATAAATTAATTTGATTCTCTACCCGCTCCCCCCATTTTACTTTGTTATTTTCAGAACATTTAATAATACGTTTTTGTCTAACAACATCTAAATTACATCTTATGACTAATGGTAAGTGATCAGACCAATACATATCATATTTAACATAGACATCAGTAACACACTGCCAAGCAGCGTTAGTCGTCACACAATGGTCTAGCCATCTTTTGGATCCGTGCGCCTCGCTAATAAATGTAAAGGTCCCAGATGCGATGCCAAGCTTTTCTACATCAGCACAAACCCACTGTTGCTCACGCGAGAAACTTATTAGTTCTTTATAAAAACGTTCACTTGGATGAGCATTGAAATCCCCAAGGATAAAAACTGATTCAATGTTACATTCTTCAACCATTGCACTAACTGTACTTAAACAATCCGTTTAAGTACAGTTAGTGATAATAATACAGGCCAGGCCTAGTGTAGGTACTAGTACATTGTATTTACTCAAGTTATTTAGTAATGATAAAATAATAAAAAAAAAAAATTCGTACTTATCAAACTGTAAAATATTTTAAGTTTAAAGTTTTAGTGGTTCTTGAATGCGTCTATCACTTCTGCACACTGTTATCACCAATAATGTCACATAGATAAGCACTTCTTTCCTACGACCGCGAACGCCGCGCTGGCTGCTGCACTGTAGTGTGTGTAACCGCGCGTGCTGTATATAACAAGTTTGCAACAGTGTCCGATGCGATGAATATTCTGCACTCAAATTGTGAAATTACCCTCTGTTCCACATTGTATATTACTTACCTACTGTTTTTATTGATAAGTGTTAAGGTATACAACTTGTATTTTTTCATACTTTTATGAACAATAAACTATTTGTATTTGTATAATGTTTGCTACTAAATGTTTGTCCCGAGTGGGAATCGAACCCACAACACGAACCTTGCCGCAGTAGGCATATAACACAAATTATATAAATAAAACAACTTACTTACGGATATCAAACCCGCTATCAAACGGATATCCGTAAAAGTTGTTTTATTTCAATGAACAGTGCGCGCCAAAACATAAGATGTAAATTACATAGTAATGTACTTACATGTAGACTAACACCCATATTCTAAGTCGTTCCTCCAAAACTTACTCGTCCTCGACTTAACGAAACCTCATTGAAAACCTCTTCGAAATACTCCTCGAAATCGGGATTCTAAGTCATAACTCCGTAAGGACCTGGAGGAGCCAAAGAGTACGTAGCCACTGCGTGTTAGGCCTAGCGCACACTACCATTTTTACCCAGGTTGAGTGGAGTGTAAAAAGTTTTGGAAGAACGACTTAGAATGTGGGGGTAAGTACTCAAAAGTTGAGTGTCCGTGAGAATAGTGATGAATGTTGTCCAAACTAATGTGTAGGAATTAATTAGTACTAAGGTTTACTACTAGATGGCGCTGTTCTTATTTGTATCTCCGTATAGTTTTGCGTTTGCATTTGGTTATGTAACTTGGATTTAAATGTTTGGTCACTGAAAATCGGTGCAGTGTTAATATTAAATAGTTTCTTTCGTAAAGTTGTGTGTTATTAAAATCTATAGTGAATTATACAATATATTATGTACTAATATTGGAACATAAAAAGCTGTAAATAAAAATGCGAACGTTGTAATGTAATTGTTTATTTTTTTTACTTGGTGTCATAATATTATCTCAATATGTATGTTAATAATACATAACTATTATCTTCTTTAAGTCGTCACATAATTTATATCCTTAACTTAACACATTTTTATAAAAGTCTAAAATAGTAATCTGTTAAATAAATTAAATAACTTTAAATAAAATCTAGGCAGAAATTTACATTATTTGATATTCTAGTTTTTTTATTAGGTATATATTTACATCATAGACACGATCTTTCATAGTAAAACCTAACTACTATTAAAAAAAATATTGGTACCAGTCAAGGAACTTCCCGGTAGCCTAGTAGAGTTTTTTATGGATCGTTGTTGCAAAGTAATATTTGTGGAAACATTTATATCACAACACAAATAATGAAACATTCATAGATGTTTCCTTTTGAACAATAAATTATTTTTTTAACATTATTACTTTTCGAAAAAACGTTTCTCAAAAACCTGTACTGATCGACCGGGAAGTTTCTCAATTGTACATTGTTTTCATAACCGTTCTATTGGCCATTGGGTAGCCAGACTACCCAAGAGCCTCACACACTCAGGTAAATAATCAAAGGGGGCTTGTAAAACAGATGGCGCTGTACACAGTGCCCAGCTGGGTTACTTACAGTAGCTCGAATGACGTTTCGCTGACGATCATTACCTCGAAAGTTCGTCGTTAGCTCGACAGATCAATAGCTCGACGGTTCTTTAGCTCGACGGTTCTTTAGCTCGACGACGGTTCTTTAGTTTTGGTTGGTGGTAGGACTTGTTGTGAATCCGCCTGGCTAGCTCCCACCATCTTATCTAAGTCTGACGAAATAACAACAATGTTTTCAGCATTGTTGTGTTCCGGCAGTTAGAGAAAAGATAGCCAGTTCCTCAGTGGCTGAGGCTTCCGGGAGAGGCTCGCTTCCACCTTCAGCCTTATCAATACTTAACATCAGTTATGATGAAGGCTAAGAGTCTCACCGACTTGAATTCAAAAAAAAAACGAAGTTTGTTTCGTCGATGGGTTATTACCTCGAAAATGTATGCCTTGGCCTCTTTTTTTACATCCTTTCCGGTTGATTGGTAGAGAATGCCTAAGGGCATTAAGTCCGCCTTTTGTATGTGTATATATGTGTGCAACTGTGCACTTTATATGTGCAATAAAGAAGTTAATAAATAAATCAAACGTTTTAATATAAAGAGCGTAAAATTAAGTAAACATGATTCATCGCCTCTACCATCGCCGATGATCGTCGGCGAAACGTCATTCGAGCTAGAGTAGGTAACCCTGCAAAGGGGTTAGCTCCGACTTTTATTCAACATCACTTCAATATTGTGACAGCCGATGGTTTAAGCTAAACTTGATATTATTTTCCTACCCCCCGTTTCCACTGGCAAAACATTTACAAGAAATCATGTTGTAAAATAAAGTGCAGCCGCTGAATGGATGACCATTGATCAATATGGCTCCCCAAAGGAGCTGTCAATTAATGAATTCTCTCACTGGCCGCATCATGCGTTTACAACATGTTTTCTTGTAAATGTTTCGCCAGTGGAAACGGGAGGTAGAGAGTCCCGAAGTTTTTTTTCAAATTATGATTGTTTATAACATTGCATGCAATTTAAAGGTTTCGAAATTCAAAATATGTGTTTAATTATGACAATCAGATACACATTCGGGCAGTATGAGGACAGTAACTTAAATACGAGTATATTTGACATTTCCATAGTATCTACTATGAGCTTTAAAAGTAATATCGATGTAACTTTGTGAAAGAAATAGCGCTACACTCAGTGCTATATTCCGTCGTTTAATCAACATTACTTCAATATAACAAACAATGTTGATCAGATCAATGTGTCATTTATTTAATTTTACATCAACTTCAATCAAAAAAAAAATCAAAATCAACAAAAATATTACATCAACTGCAACTTAATTTAGAAACTCATTGCATGTGCACAATGTTTTATAAAATCACTTTTTTGGTTTATTTAATCATTACAAACTAGTAATACTAAATTGATCATATTACGAAAACCTAATTACATTATAATTCTGGAGTTTCCATCGATGTATGCAATTCTCGAGTGCTATACGAACTTCTCCTAGGAATAAAATGTTTCCTTGCTTTATAAAATTTATACATAATGAAACATATCAAAATTAAAAGAATTAGACCTAAACAAATCTTTGTGAACAATGCTGGTTTACTTTCTGTAACATTCTTATCATCATCGTTATAAATAGATTGTTGGGTTAACAAATTTTCTTGCACAGTTTTAGAAGTGAATGTTTCAACATGAGAACCAGCGGCAGAGTCAATTTTGCTTTCTAGTTCATCAATTTTTGTTTTTTCTACTAACATTTTACTTTCGATTTCATTTTTTACATTATCAATGTATCGGATTAAATCATTAAAATTACTGACGTTTTTGCTTACCGGTCTTTGATTTAAACTAGATAAAATTTGTTCTAACAATGTATTTGTTCTGTCCACACTTTCCTTTAAAGTAAATAATTGGTCTGTTTTATTTTCGTTTTCTTTAACAATAGTTGAACTAACATTAATTAATGTGGATAATTTGGCATCATAGTCATTAGTAAACTTTTGAACTTCTTGTGAAATATTACTAAGTAAATGTGAATGACTGTCGACCGCCTGAACAGGAAAGACATTGTTATTTTCTATTTTATGCAATGTATCCCTGATATCAGAAAATATTTCATGATCATTTTGTACTTTATTCTCATTCTGGTTAGTTATATAAGAAATGTCTGTCGTACAAGTAATACCATCAACATTTTCGTTATTAGTCTCATATTTTTTTATAGCAGAAATTTTAAAAGCAACACTTTTCTTGAAATTTACTAAATTTTCACATGCAATATTATTTCCGCCAATACTCAACTCATTTAATTTGGTACCAGAAAATTCTTCGGTACTTACAAAATTAATATTGTTATAATCTAGTATCAGTACTTTTAGGGAGGGAACTTCGTAAAATCGTTCACTGTCTATGACTTTTATATTGTTGTATGATAAATCTAATGTTTTTAAATTAAGAAGGCCCGCGAGCGCTCCATATGAAATGGTTGTAAGATTATTATGAGAAATATTTAATAACTGCAGATATTCATTATCTTGGAATGCTCCAGGTTGAATAAAAGTTAATTTATTAACGCTAAGATCAATAGTATCCACACTTACCAAATCTGAAAATGTACCGACATCTATTCCACTTACATTATTATAGCTCAAAATAAGATACTGTAAATTAGTAAGCTTTTTTATATCTAATGAAGTGATATTTGTGATAGTTGAATTCGACATATCTAATTTTGATATTGAATTATCACCGAGGGCAAAAAGTTTTGTTTCACATCTGAGACCTGATAGAATTATTTCTTTTAAATTTTTGTTTTGATTAATGAAAGAAACATTAAAAGCCATATCTGAATTATATGAAATATCTAAATAATGTAGAAATTTCAGATTTTCAAAGGCACTCTCATTAATACTTTTAATGTGGTTATGGGAGAGATCTAATTTCGTTAAACTTTTTAGACCAGTAAATGTGTTACTACCAATAACTTTTAAAAAATTGTGGTTTAGTAAGATTTCTTTAAGTTTCACTAAGTCTGCTAAATTTAGTTCTAAGGTTGTTAGTTGGTTATACGATATATCAATTAATTCTACATTATTTATACCAGTGAAGGAGTTATATTGTAGCTCCACTAATTTGTTCCGAGAAATTGTAAGCCTTTTTAGGTGTATCATGCTCGTAAAGGAGCCATTCTGAACAATAGTCAATTGGGTATCAGAAATATCCAGTAGTGGAAGAGAAACAAGGCCATCAAAAGTAGCAGTTTCTAAGGAACCGTTTAATGGATTACTGGAAACATTGAAGTCAATTAGTTGTCGAAGTGAATCGAATATTCTGGGGTCTAATTTGTTTATTTGGTTACCTGATAAATCTAAAAATTGTATAGCACTTAATCCTTGAAAATTGTCGTGTTTTATTTGAGATATCATGTTATTTCGCAATAATAAGACATGAAGATGAATAAGATCAGTTGTATCAAATTGGAAGTCTTTCAAATTATTGTCTGATAAGTCCAGCCTGATCAAATTTGTTAAGTTAATAAAAGTTTTGCTCGATATTACTTGCAATTTATTTTTATTGAGATACAACGATGATAAAGCTTGAAGGCCATAAAATGCATTATTTTCTAAAGCAGTAAGTTGTTGATTACTAAGGTCCAATAAAGTAACTCTCTCAAAACCGTCAAACGTCCCTTTTGACAGAGCTCCTTCCAAATTGTTGCTTGATAAATCAAAAAATACAAAACTCTGTTCTTTAAACATATGACATGGCAAAAGTTTTAAGTCATTGTGAGAAACATCTAAGTGTTCCAATTGTACATTGTTGAAAAATAATATTTTACTTATATCCTGCAACTTATTATTGTCAAGTTTTAGTGACTGTAATAAGTTCATCTTAGAAAAAGCTGAGCTCTCGATTGACAATATGGAGTTATCAGTTAAGTTTAAATGAATTAATTGTTCAAGTTCCTCGAAATCATGAAATTTTATTTCGCTGAGCCTATTATGACTCAAGTCAAGTTTCTGTAGCCTACTGAATCTGAAGAAAGCTCCGTTTACTGCAGTAATACGATTGTGTGACAAACACAAAGAAGATAGCTTTTTCAGTCCTTCAAACGAAGATATTCCTATTGTATTTATAACGTTATGAGACAAATCTAAACTTAGTAACTCAGTAAGGTCACCAAATATGGCATTCGGCAAATTGGCGAGTTCGTTGTGTGATAAGTTCAATGTTCTTAGTTTGTGGAAGACATTCGCATGTGCAACTTCAATAGTGTATATTCTATTAAATGACAAATCGAGTTCTACAAGCTTTACTAGTTCATGAATATTATGAAGTTTGGCAGTTGTCAAATAGTTTCTTGACAAATTAAGGTACTCCAAATTATTCATAGCTTTTAAATTTGGTGGAACATTATATTCGTTAGCACTTAGGTCTAAGCTTCTAATTAACATTATAGTATTGTCATTTCCTTTAGGAATCTCGTCAGCCAGCCCTCTGTAAGTAACATGTAGTCCGTAAAAATAATTTCCATATAATATAATCTGACGGCAATCAGAAGAATATTGATGTTGCCAACGAAAATTATACACATCTTCATTTATTTCATTTAAACAATACAACTCGTAGATGCATTTTTGTCGGTTCAATTCTTTGCTGCAACCGGTATCTAAGGGTGGATAAATGGTACTACTGCAATGTATCAGGAACAGTGCCATCCATATCACTACAATAAATGGAATATATTAGTAATATGTACTACTATACTCGGACTTCTATTTAGATGCAACAAAATGACAGATAGAACTGTCATTTCGTAAAATAATGTGACAAAAATCAATTGAACAAATTCAAATGGTTTGTTTTGGCCGGTTCTTAGTTAATAAATAGTTGTAGTTAAGTTAATTTAATTATTCAAGGAAAATAAAATATATATCATGTCATGATATTCATTATACATTTATTTCCTAAATTCAAATACCTAGTTGTCAAATATTGATAATGTAATGATAGATATAAACATTTTATTTCCATTCAAATAGCACATTTGTTGAAAATGTTTTAAAACGAATCAGGATTTAATAAATAAAAGTAAATTAATTAATTATATTTTGAATAAGGAAAAGAATCAAGATCGTTTCTGTTAATTTTATTCATAAATTACATATAGAATGCCGGATTCCCTTTATTTATCGTCAAATTATAGCTTAAACATCGATATATCGTTAGTAATATTGAATTTTTGGTTTAGTGTGATAGTAGCATATCGTTAAAATAAAACTCTGCTATTAAGTACAATATGCCATGTCGTTCGTGAAGAAAAAGCCACGATGTTGGTGATGTACAGTTCGACAAGGCTTAATGAACCTGGCAAAAAAAAGAATGCGGGCCGCTCTATCGCCATTTTATCTCATTTCATTAAAGATGTTCGATTGGAGTGCCTAGTATCGATATTTTGGATCGTAATCGATCGTTATACAATACATTGATCCTATCGATATGATACGATTTTTTAATCGATCTAGTATCGAATCAATGGCGTTATTTAGGAGAGACCCATGTCCAACTTATTTAAATCAATAATGAACCCACTTTCGCGCTCGGCATTATACTATACAACATACAGCTATAATATATATAGGTTTAAAGTCTATATTATACCTCCATGTATTGCTTCGGGATCTATTTAAGAACTCAAATATAAATATGTGTCTGATTCCGATATTACGATATTGGATCACTCAATACCGGAATCGTAATATCGGAACTCGAGTTCCGAGATTCCGCTATTACGATATTCCGAGATTCCGGTATTCATGCCCTAATCGTATTGCATTGTATCGATCCATCTGAGTATGGGATCGGATCGAATAATTATCATCTAATTATGTCACATTAATATTGAAACATAACATGTGCAAGGAACTCTTTCATGTTAATAATGATATTTGGCAGCACAACGACACTCTAATAATATAACTGATTGATTTCATAGTGAAAACCAACACATTTACATTCCGAATAGTTAATTTAATATCAACTATTTTCTGTAATATCATGACCAATTTTTTGTCAATTGAACAAACGATTATTTTGTCACGTCACTATCTTTACTTTGTCAGAAGGTGGGCACACTGGAGCTGTCATTTTACTGCATCTAATTACGGGTCCGATTTTTATATCTTTTGCTCAATCCAGCCGGCCTACTATCATCTATTAGATAGAAACCATAATTTCAGAACGTTTTGTTTCCGTTTTGTTTTATTGAAATTGACAGATGATTGAGCGAAGACTTCACAAAACTTTCATTAAAAAACAAGCTTACTTTAAGCGGTTCCTAGTATGAAATAACATGGTAAAACAATACTGCGCCAAGATATGGCGGTAGGCCCCGAGAGGTGCTCGGTAGCGCAGTGGTTTGTGCACTCGGCATGCGATTGTAGCGGTTTCAAAATGTTCAATCACGGGATGGGTGACCAAAAATTTATCTTCCCAAGCTCCTCTGTACTCCGTGGCGTATCTTAGATGGAGTAAAAAATCAAATTGAAGCCCTACTTGTTGTTTTGATGTTGTTATAATATTTACTTACCAATTATGTATTTCCCCATTTTTAGACATAAAAAATATCATGGACGCTATTTAGTTTTTGAATCTGCAAAAAAAATAACATATTATAAGTGCTTCAATAATCTCAATTAAATACTAATTGAACCATTTGCTCCTTTTTCTTTTGAAGTCCTAACATTACAATAGGTCGGGGGGAAATAGTTTTGTGTATTTTTTATGTTAGTTGAAATTAATTACTTCCTTTCTGGAACGCTATAATGACCAACTTTTCGAGCAAGGGCCGTGAAATATGTATTTGTTATGCAAGGCTGGAAAGTTGGTTATTTAGCGGCGAGTTACCTTTATTGAAATCTGAGCGAGTGAAGGATCCTAGGATTCAAATATTGAATCCTGAGCGAAGCGAGGATTTCAAAGGTACAAGACGCTAAAAACTTTTCTGCCGAGCGCAACACACAATTTTTCACCTCAAAACAGCGAGGAACATTTATGGTTGTTTCCGCGGTCAACTTCCGGTAAAAAAATCTTTAAAATAATTATAGAATACTAACATAGTTTATAAGATATTTATTACTAACACCTATGGATCTCTGTTATCTAAATAAAGAATTAAATTATAATTATAAATATACCTTATTCTCGTTGTTTTAATGATATAAAAACAAAAATAATAAAAAAGGGAGTATTATAGTTAATTCAAAGTTATTTAAAGTAGGAATATATTGTTACTTATTAATAAGAATAAAAACGATTAAAATAAATAAATGTAAATGTTGACACTGACATGAGGTACAAGACAAAGACAATCTAGAAATAAAGATTTATGTCACAGGCCGAAATCCAAATAAAGGTTGTGTAATCTCACCCAGTCTAATATAAAATTCTCTAATTTGTTTTTATGATTCAATGAACTAAAATAATATAATAAAACCAAAACGGAGTATTATATTCAATTTAAAGCTATTTAAAATAAGAATTAAATATAACAAAAAAGTCAATAGTGCGATTCGGAACGCATTATGACATATTTTTAGGTATTAAATTAAAAAAGTACTTTGCCGCGCTAGGCCGCAAAAAGCGGCCAAAATTTTCTACGCCTGAACTGATTGACAAAACCTCCTTTTCAGAGCGTTTGAGGTGAAAGATATATTTTTTAAGTGCAACTCCTTCGCATTAATCTCATAGTGTGGGGTGTATGGATAGGTCTTTTCAAAACATTATACTTAGGTTTAAGAAGACCACTTTCCGATTTAGGAATCTGTTTTCGAAATATTAAGCTTTAAATTGCAAAATTTTGTAGTGGGGCGTCCCCCCACTCTAAAATTTAAACGGCAGCTAATGGATACGTGACAAAATTTAGGAGAGTAAGTGGTACATTTAACAAAGTTCAAACGAATGCTATCACTGCTAGAGAGACTCTAGTGTAAGTAATAGAATAATAACTAAAAAAAAAAATTTATTTTGGAACCCTATAATGCGCGTGGCCCGACATGCACTTGGCCAATTTTTGCTCCTATCGTCCCGAGTTAGCGCGCTAAAGGATGCGGCCGCACCTGCGCGTATCAGCCCGAGTTAGCGCGCTAAAGGATGCGGCCGCACCTGCGCGTATCGGCCCGAGTTAGCGCGCTAAAGGATGCGGCCGCACCTGCGCGTATCGGCCCGAGTTAGCGCGCTAAAGGATGCAGCCGCACCTGCGCGTATCGGCCCGAGTTAGCGCGCTAAAGGATGCAGCCGCACCTGCGCGTATCGGCCCGAGTTAGCGCGCTAAAGGATGCGGCCGCACCTGCGCGTATCGGCCCGAGTTAGCGCGCTAAAGGATGCAGCCGCACCTGCGCGTATCGGCCCGAGTTAGCGCCTTAAAGGATGAGGCCGCACCTGCTCCTATCGGCCCGAGTTAGCGCGCTAAAGGATGCAGCCGCACCTGCGCGTATCGGCCCGAGTTAGCGCGCTAAAGGATGCGGCCGCACCTTCACCTATCGTCCCGAGTTAGCGCGCTAAAGGATGCGGCCGCACCTGCGCGTATCGGCCCGAGTTAGCGCGCTAAAGGATGCGGCCGAACCTACTCCTATCGTCCCGAGTTAGCGCGCTAAAGGATGCAGCCGCACCTGCGAGTATCGGCCCTAGTTAGCGCGCTAAAGGATGCGGCCGCACCTGCTCCTATCGTCCCGAGTTAGCGCGTTAAATCATCTGGCCGCAACTGCGCCTATTGTCCCGAGTTAGCGTTCTAAAGCATGTGGCCGCACCTGCGTGTATCGTGACATTATGTATTGCATTGCACGAAGCTTCGTCTCTATACACGCAGGTGTGGCCGCAGCATCATATTAGGGGGAACCTTGGTGCTACATAGGTAGATCGAGTTGTCGAGTAAACATTTATCAAAATATTTCATTTATTCAGAGGAATTCCCTATGTTCGTATAGTTTGTTGATATTTAACAGCATTTTATCTAATAGTATTTCATCTAAAGGCTCGTAAATACTACATTGTATAGCCGTATCGCAATCGCAACGCATTAAATGACTAGAGGAAAACCAGTGCGCGCGCGTTGCGATGTGGCCCGGTGTGTCTCGCCTACAGTGTGGTTCTTGATGCAAAAAATATTTATTATATAAATAAAGAATCAGAATATTCACCAGGTTTTCACATGCTAAAATCCGAACAAATAGGTACACTGTAACAGTTATGAGGCTACAGATTATATAAAAACTTCTTCTATACTGTTAACCGCTTGACTTCTGAATAAAGAATGTAGGACTTATTATTTACAACTGACTGGTTAGGTAATTGAATTTTATCAGATTTAGGGTTCAGTACAGCGGGCAAAAAAAACCATTAAAACGAGTCGGTGGACGGACATACATTTCTGGATGTGACGATTCAATCCAAATCAAGGTTGAGAAATAAGGGTCTCAACTCTTAAAAATATCGGTTGTAGAAAACAAAACGATACTAGTTATATTAATCGAATTATAAAGAAGGAGTTTATTAATTCGTCGCGCTTATATATATTTTTTTTCGTTTGTTCACCGATTACTCGAAGACGGAATATTAACTAATTGAAATTATTTGAACGTTATAAAATCAGGTTTGTTCTCAAGTTGGTCAAATTTTTTTAACTTTTGAAATCGATTCTGTATTTGTCAGGAAATCTTGAAAATGATGTTGTAGTTGTGTTCTTATTAGTTCTATTAACTAGGTAGATGGCGCTGCTAGATACTAAACTGAACGACGATTTACTCTAGTTTGACCACAGTAAACTAGATGGCACTGTTCTCGACTTTAAAAAATGAGAAATAAAAATCCTTTTTTTTTAATCAATTAAATCTGACTACAAAAAGTAAAAAACAAGCCTTTTGGAGTCGGTGCCAGCCAAGGCATTCTACATTGCACTTCTGTTAATTTTATTTTCCTTAGCTGGCACTGACTCCAAAAGGCTTGCTTTTCACTTTATGAAGTAAACTAATTTACAAAATATAAATTTATCAAATGGATAGAAAATAGATTGTGAAAAAATATATATCTACCTGAAGTAGGTAAAATGTTCCAATTAGATACTTAGATTCCAAAATGCTCGAGAATTGTGCAAATTGTGCAATGTAATTTATGTAAAACAATGATAAAAGTAATTAGATTTATATCTATTTTTAATTTATTTTTTTAACCATTGTGTTTGCTGTGCCCTGGCATAGTGGCAGGGCGTCACTGTACTGTGCGTGCGTACCAATAAATTATATTCGACTTGAATAATAAATAATTGAATAAATGGATTGTACGGAACCACAACATTATTTAATCTTTAAATTGCGTGTCTTATCGACACTTTACAGGACGCTCATGATAGCGCTCTTTCATACATGCCTTCTAAATATATGAAATAAGATTAAAGACAATACACAAAACAACGTAACTACAAAATAAATAATACCTAGGTACTAACAATAGGTATTGGTTACTTAGTTCTTTTCTAGGATGCAATGAAGAAGTTTCCCTTTTTTTCTATTAATAAAATTTGAAAATGTAAGTAAAATTAAACATAAGTGTGAAAGAATCATGAAAATATCTCTACAAATATAGAGGTTATGGGGCTTTAAATTTGCGCTTAACGGCTCAGTGTGACGTCACGCCACTTCGGCCCGCTCGCTGGCAACACTGCGTTTACATTCAAAATATCAGTTAGCAGGGATCTTTAGAAACAATGCGTGCTATGTTGCTATCACTTTTAGTGATAAGGCCGTCCTTTTCATGTGTCTCTTTAGTTTGTTTTAATTTTATTTATCTATGTTCTGTGTGTACAATAATAAAGTATAAATAAATATATTTATGCCAACCATTTGTTATTATTAAGCAAAGATAACCGGTCTTTGTTTGTAGTTTTGCGGGATTTCCCCCTTTTTTGTGATCATAGTGTATTGCAAACTAGTTGTCACCCGTGGTTTCACCCACGTCTTTCCTGTTTTCGTGGAAATATCGGTTTAAAAAGTATTCTATGTTTAAATTTAGGCTATAGAATAGATTAATATTTGTGCCATATTTTATATCTAAATCTTAGTAGAAAACGAAAAATATGTCGCTTAATTCCGCAAGAAAAAATGCAGATGCAGCCCAGTGACACACCTTGCACCTTCACCGACTACTCTACACGTGTTTCGCCCACACACGGAGCATCCTCAGGAGTTGTTAGACCGTGCCAATCTCAGCACCGAGATCTGAGCTATCTGATCGGTGCTGAGATTGGCACGGTCTAACAACTCCTGAGGATGCTCCGTTTTCTACTAAGATATGGATTTCCGCCAAGTAACGCCTGATTCTATCAAATATATCTAAATCTATTCAGTCGTTTTTGCATGATTGAGTTACAAACATCCAAACTTTTACATATTGTTAGTGGCCCCCCGCGGTGGCACCCGTATGGTTTCCGTTCCCGTGGAAATATTTAAAGTACCCGGTGTTTCAATCCAGACTAAAAACTGTACTGTACCATCATATATTGTCCACATACACTTAGGTAGAGGTCTGTTTACCAAAAAATCTAATACTTGTATAAAATCACTTTTTTTAAATTTCCGGAAAAGAATGCTATTGATAGACATCGTTTATTTTACCAGTAATTTTTACCTAAACTTCTATCATATAGAATAATTTTATTTCTGATTTTTCTCTGTGTTAACTTCGAAGATATGGTAGAACGGTATCTTTTTTAAAATTTTCATCAAAACTCGAAAACTTTGCGGCTAGAAAAAAGAAAGAATGTTTGCACATTGCAAGCAGCGCTCTTTCATAAGATACCTTAGATACCTCACATGCCCTAGTAGCCACTTTGAATTTTTAAGTCCAAACTTTAGTCCCTGTTGAAAAAAAAATGATCTCTCTTATTTGCAAAGTAGTTGGGCAAACATCATCTAAAACTATTCCAAATTTCAAGTAGATAGCATTAGTATTTCTTGATATATCCAGCTGTGACAGACATACAGACTGAGTCTCACCATAAGGGTTCCTTTTACCATTTTGGTACGGAACCCTGAAACTATCTTTGTGCCAAATTTCGTAGAAATCCTTATAACCTTTTCTACGTGATTGTGTGTAACATACATCCAAACGTTTCCATTTATAAATATATGTATAGTATTAACGGCCGCCTGCAGTTTTATCCACGTGTTTCCTGTCGTAATATAAACGAGATAAAAAGTAGCCTAGGTTAGTTTTCGCCCTATTCAAAGTCAAAGATTTTTATTCAAATAGACTTATAGATAAGTACTTTCGAATAGTATAAATTTATGGTAAATTTTAAATAGAAAAATATTGGAAAAAATTAACTCGGCCACAAGTGAATTCTCAGACGGGAATCGAACCCGCGATCTTTGGAAATCCGGTAGAATGCTCTAACCGCTGAGCTACCGAGACTTGCGAACCACCGTCGAAATTCTCCAATACTTTTATATTTTTAATACGCTGTAGGCCAGCGTTGTTACATCAATGCTAGGAATATCCTTGCATTCGAAAGAAACATCTTTTCAGGTGTTTAACGATCGATTAAGTTGCAACTGCCAATAATTTATGATTTTGTAATTTTTGCATTTTTCAATGATATTTTTATACTTATGGTAAATTTTAAATAGAAAATATTGGAAAAAATTAACTCAAAAAAATCAACAAACAAACGCACTTTCATATTTATAATATTATTATTAGTTAGGATAGTTTAGATCATAATGCGCAAATTGTTGCCCTCAATAAACATGGTGATATAGCACAACACTGTGCATTTATAAAATTATTTCTATTGAAGACTCGTATCATATAACGTCCTGTCGACAAAACGATAAGGCGACAAAAACATGTTTGAGTTTCACTTGATGGTTCCGTAGATTATTTTGGCCATAAACATTTACTATTTTCCCTTTTTGTTGTTGTCTTCAAATTAATTTCAGTGTTCCATTAACTGTAGACATGCTGGACTCCCATGCTGGACTGGGAGCGAAAGGAAAACATATATTGGAGTAACTTCGAGCTTTCCAGTGGAGAAAGTACGGTTTTTTTATAAAAAATAATTGTACTGGAGTTAGGGCCAGCCAAGGCAAAATCACAAAAGTAGACTTTACAGTATCAGTAGACCCATATTTCTAGGAGCAAGTTGTTCACTTACCGATTCTGAGCGTAACACACTGTTCAAAAATAGCCGTGTATAGAACTGCGCTGGCCTGGCACTGGCTCTAAAACGATTTTTTTTAAAGACAGTTTTATTTTGTGCTAATAAAATATTTAACATTTTTAGTGTTGGGTAACTGCAGTAACTCAAACAATAATCGTTTAAGTTAGTGATTTTACGATCACTGAATTTAAAAATAACGATTTATGGTTAGGTTTAAAAACCTTTTGAAATGTATGACTATCGTATTTTTGCATTTTCAATGCTGTTTTTATAGTTAAGATAAATTTTAAATAAAAACATGTTGGAAAATATTCACTCGGTCACAAGTGAATTCTCAGATGGGACTTGAACCCACGACCTTTGGAAATCCGGTTTAATGCTCCAACCACTGAGTAAGTCTCGGTAGCTCAGTGGTTAGATCATTGGACCGGATTTCCAGTCCCATCTGAGAATTCACTTGTGGCCGAGTTGATTTTTTCCAATATTTTATATTTAAAATTTATCATACACCTTTTGTAATATTTAATAATTAAAAAAGTAAATAAAAATATGAGAGAAGAAAAGAGTTCTTTCCTCTTTTGTTTGATCCATGGATTTATGATTCTTTTTGTGTCGGGGGTTTTTAAAATGTTAAAATTTTATTTTTATTTCATCCTTTTTAAATTACACACAAAATTTAAAAAAAAACCGCATTGCAATCGCTTAATTCGTTTAGGGACTACGTATATTTATGTACAGACAGACAGACATAGGCTTCAAACTTATAACACCCCTCTTTGCGCTGCGTCGGGGTTAAAAATACATACCCACCCAATTTAGAACCACCTCCTTTTTGGATGTCGGTTAAAAAATTAAAGTGTGTGTAAAATCTTTTTGCATAGTAAAACGGTTATTTATACGCTACATGCATGAGGGCGGCATCTTGTAGCAAAGTGCACATCAATCTTAAATCAATGATTTGATCACAATATTCACCAATGGAACCATAAAAGCAGCTCGTTTGGAACAATGAGATCTTTAATTCAATTCTTCATTATCATATTACTGTTGGAGCGACCATTTTGTTTCGGTTGTGGAAAATTACTTCTGTTGTTTATTTGTTTAAAATAATTAGGTTATGTTTGCCTATGTCCAAGTGAGTTAGTACCAGAGTGTCATAATCATAAAATCAGGTAATCTACCTACGCATTTTTTTTAAAGGAATTGATTGGACCTTTTTTACATGTATGATATACAATTTCAGTTATTGCTACGTATTCGACTTAATTGTATGAGAGACATATGTTTAACCGACTTAAAAAAAGAAGGAGGTTTTTAATTCGTCGCGTAAATATATATATTTTTATGTATGTTCAGCGATTACTCGAGAACGCTTGAACCGATCGAATAGATCAAACGTTATAACATCGTGTTTGTTTCCAAGTTAGTCCTATTTTTTGAAATTTTGGAATCGGTTCAGTAGTTTTGAAGAAATCTTGAAAAAGTGGTCGTTTTTCGGTCAAGCGGTTTGACCCAAACGGTTTGACTCAAAGTAGTAGTTGCCTACAGTACTAGTTCAAGTCTTCTTAAAGTCAAACCGAAGTGCGGGACTTATTCTAACTTTGAAATTGTGATATAAAAAGCTTTATAAAAAAAAAACAATTCTACATTGCACTTCTATTACTTTTATTTTTCTTACCTCTTAATATTTCTTGAAGACTAAGCTAACGTAATTCCTAAGAACCTTTATTTAGTATTATTACTTATTTTAAACATATTCAATCAATGTTGTGTATAAATGAAATAAAATGAATGAATAAATAAATGAATATTTCCATACAATCACACCAATTATCTAGCCCACGTTAAGTATCATGAAGAACTTGTGTTATGGATACTAGATAACGGATAAACATACTTATATACTTTTTTTTTTGTAAATACATACATAATATACATATTAAACACCCAGACCAAGACAAATAGACATGTTCATGCACACAAATATTTGTCTTGTCCGGGGATCGAACCCGGGACCTCTGGTGCAGAAGGTGGGGTTAGTACCCCTGCGCCAAACAGGTCGTCAACCTTTTATTGGCATGTAAGAATTATTGTACCCCTAGCTACAATTTATTATAACAATGTTTGTACATGTTATGCTGTTGGTGTACCTTAATAAATAAATAATAAAATAATTACCTTGGCTGGCGCCAACTCCAAAAGGTTTATTTTTCATTTTTTTATTTTTGAAGTCGGTTTTGTATGTAAAGTTAGGGAAGAAACATAACTATAAAATATTTTTTGTACTATCACTCTTTGTTTCTTTGACTTGTTTTTGTTTGTCTTTTGCCTTTAGTTCATTAATTGATAAATGGATCAACCCTTGAAACATACATTTGTTCTATGTATTTTTCAAATATTGCACAATTGCCTAAGTAGTATAGTTTCAAGAAAAATCAAAGTAACTACTATAGAAGTGCAATGTAGTATGCACTGTCGATGCGGCTGGCACCGACTCCAAAAGGCTTAATTTTTACTTTTTGAAGTCGGTTTTTATCTTTTCTTATCTTAACTGTGCGAAAGTGTGTTTGTTTGTTTGTCCTAATTAAGCAACCAATCGACTTGATTTTTGGCATTAAGTTAGTTGAAAGGACGGAGAGTAACAGATTTTTTTAATTTTTCCAAAGGTCGTGGGTTCGAGTCCCATCTGAGAATTCACTTGTGGCCCAGTTGTCTTTTTTTAAAATATTTTTCTATTTCAAATTTTTCATAGGTATAAAAATAGCATTGAAAAACTCAAAAATTCAAATATCATAAATTATTGGCTGTTACATATTAATTGATCGTTAAACACCTGAAAAAGATGTTTCTTTCGAATGCAAGGATATTCCTAGCACCGAGTGACAACGCTGGCCTACAGCGTATTAATAATATAAAAGTATCGGAGAATTTCGACGGGGTGGTTCGGAAGTCTCGGTAGCTCAGTTTTAGAGCATTGGACACGATTTCCAAAGGCGTGGGTTCGAGTTCCATCTGAGAATTCACTTGTGGCCGAGTTGTTTTTTTCCAAAATTTTTCTATTTAAAATTTATCATAGACTACTTTTTATCCCGATATAGACATGGGAAAGGGAATAATATTTTAGTAGAAATATCGACTCGTCTTTTTTAACCGCCTCTGTAGTCTAGACCACACACCACTGGTATAACCACCGTTATCAGACCCAGGGTACGATTTCCGTTTCGATTTCCAGCGGGGGTATTATATTGAATTTGGTTTGTGGTAGGACTTGTTGTTGTTGTAAGTCCGCCTGGCTAGCTACCACCATCTTATGCCATAACAACAATGTTTTCAGCATTGTTGTGTTCCGGCAGTTGGGGATCGTGTATGAAAAAAAATGTCTGCTCCAATGCCCTGTAGTTCCGAGGTTTCACTTCGTTGCTTTTTTTTTATTAATTATGGTGCTGGAAGCTGTTTTTATTAATGTCCCATTAAGAGGAATCGTATTATAAATAAGGTAAGTATAGAATAGATCTCGGTGGCTCAGTGGTGTGCACCTCGGCCTGAATTGTGGCGATCAAGCGACTTTCGCAATGATCGGTTACGGGATAGGTGACCGGCTTCAAAAGGCACGTTAAGCTGTAGGTCCCGGTTGTATTTGCAAACTTTTAACAAACGAACCCGTAGTTTGGGTCTTGGGCCCGCGTGATGGGTCATGGCCCATTCCCCTTACATCGGGACATTAAAATAGCTGATGAAGGTGATATCATGAGATAAAATATAGATATAATAGACAGAAAATCTAAATCCTGAGGGTCGATAAATGACATGGTCAGGCAGATAAATTGACATTTTTATTCATATTATAACTGCCAAATTATGATTATTATGATGACGACTGTTATGCTATCCATAACTTATCAGTTGGTGGTGAAACTAGCCCTTATCTAACTAAAAAGAAATCAGACGAACTACTTACTACCTAATTTATCTTTTAATTTGCAGATGATAGATGCTTGAAGATGGATTTTTATAAAGGTAATTTTTTTTCTGGCCCAATGGCGCAGTAGGTTCAAGGTACTGTACAGGGAGAGAGATGGAGATCCTTGGGGGAGGCCTATACCCAGCAGTAGATGTCATGTGGCTGAGACGACGACGACGACTGTACAGATGGCTTACCAGACCTCTTATGCGATTTTTATTAGGTTATTTTTAGGTAATAAGTGTGTGACGTCGCTAATATACGCGCTAATGTACTCACAACCTGAAAATAACCAAAAAAATCTCATCAGTCGTCAAGGTACAGTTAGTGAAGGAACTTCAAAAACCAGGAACTTCCCGGTTAATTAGATGAGTTTTTTTGAGAAACATTTTTTGGAAAGTACCTACTTATGTTAAAGAAATAATTTATTGTTCAAATGAAAAAAATATTAATGGTCAATTATCTATACTAATATTATAAAGAGGAAAGATTTGTATTTTTGTATGTAACGAATAAACTCAAAAACTACTGGACTGATTTTGACGAAATTTGGTATAGACCCCAAGTAGTAACATAGGCTATAATTAATGATCCCAAAATTCCCACGGGAACGGGAACCACGCGGGTGAAACCGCGCCCGGCCTCTAGTTTGTGATATAATCGTTTTCAATATATCTTTTACTATTTTTAAATAAAGCTCTTTGAAGACTTCTACTTGTCATACGGGTTCCCCGACTGTACGCCCCTGACTATTTTTTTATTTAAGCAAGGGGTCGTGGTTTCGATGCCCACCTGGGTTTTTTTTTTTTGTGTCTAGGAGTTAATCTTTAAGTATATTATTTCGTCGCGTAACTTACGCGTGCGTGTTATTTTAAAAATACACTAGATATGATAAATATTAAACAAGAAAATATACTAGAAAAACACAACTTGTCTCATGTCGCCCTGACGGGATGACATGAGACAAGTTGCTTTTTTCTAGTATATTTTCTTGTTTAATATTTATCACATAAAAATAGCATTGAAAAATGCAATATTAAAAAGTAATAAATACTCTAGATATGTGAGAACATAGTTTGTTTATATTATTTTTTTGCAGTGTTGTGGTCGTCGGTGTTTTTGATACAACTATGCAGTGGCTTCATCCCACCAAAAACGGACGGATGTATGAGAGAATTCAAAATGGAAGAATGCCTCTATGAAGTATATTGTTTAAATACGATTGATGAAAACATTAACCCGATATACAGTTACAATTCATATAATCCTGATATTGACCATCAATATCAATATTATGAATTTCAGGGTGGCCACCACTCTTGCGATATGCTCGCAAAAAACAAATTTAATACCAACGATAGATACTTCTTAATACGTATGAAATTTAAAGCAATGCCTTCTATTTCTTCTCCCTTTAGTTTTGAAACTTTCGATATTTCAAACAGGTATGACATCTATGACTTAATTTATCATTTGGATCTCAGTAACAATGAATATAAAGATTCTCCAATTCTAAAAAGACATATGCCAAAGCTATATTCTCTAGATTTGTCAAGAAACTCATTGACTGTCGCTATGCTTTCCAACAGCTATCCATTGTCAAGCCTGAGCGAACTTAACTTATCTTACAATACAATAAACACTATTTCAAAAGGTCCAGAAGTCTATACGTCATTGCGCTCATTAAATTTATCACACAATTATCTGGTTGCTATACCAGATGCTATATTTGATGACATCTCTCAGTTAACCACTCTGGATTTATCACATAATTTTATTGATGTATTAGGAATACTAACTTTTGAAGGCTTAAAGAATTTGTACAGTTTGTTTTTATCTCATAATAGATTGACTGAAATAAATGATTCATTAGTCAGGTTCACTCATCTTCAGAAGTTAGATCTGAGTCATAATAGACTCAGATACATAAAATTTCACGATTTCGATAAATTACATGAGGTTAAATATCTGAATCTAAGCTACAATTCTATAATTTCTGTTGAAGATAATGTCTTCCATAGTATGGTTTCACTACAATTATTAAGGCTCGATAATAATAGTTTGCATGAAATAGATAAAATGAGTTTCGCTAATAACAGCGAATTAAAATATGTAGACTTTTCCAAAAATAACTTCAAAAGTTTACCCATGAACTTACTCAAAGGCAAGACTATAAAGTTTTTTGATATCAGTGAAAACTATTTAGAAGGTTTGTCACGAGGATCTCTTGAAGGATTGAACGGGATCACTAAGTTAGATCTCAGTAATCAACAACTGACGGCTATAGAAGATTGTGCGTTCTTAGGGCTTGACAAACTAAATACTTTATTGCTTAATAAAAATAAATTAAAGACACTCTCATACAAAAGCTTTCAAAACCTAACAAGCTTAACCATGTTGGATTTGTCAGACAACCTTATTTCAAATTTAAATTTTGATACATCAGATTTAATAAATCTTTTTTTTTTTTCATTGCGTAATAATGTCATTAGTCAAATACCAAATGATTATTTTAATACTTTACATTCGTTACATATTTTAGATTTGTCTAGAAATAAGATATCTAAATTGATTTCCAATTCATTTGTCTCCCTACGTGAATTAATTATCCTTAATATCTCTGGTAATTCATTAAATGGAACTTTAGAAACGAATACTTTTAAAGATTTAGTGTCTCTTCCAGTATTGTATATTTCTTGCACTCAGCTCACAACTGTCCAGAATGAGACTTTTACCGGAATGCCAGGACTGAAGACACTTAATGTGTCTCATGGCAACATAATAGAATTGCAATATAATTCTTTAACTGGTATAAAGAGAGTAGAAATTTTGGATATTTCGTTTAACAACCTGACCAACTTTTACATAAATATGACCGATTTGGTGAATCTAAAAAAAATATTGATCGGCCATAATCTTTTAAAGTTTCTCAAAGGCAACGAATTTATTGGTTTGATAAGCTTAACACACCTGGATTTATCGCATAATTACATTAAAAGTATAAACGCGCTCGCATTTGAAAACCTGAGAGATCTGCGCTATTTAGATATTTCATACAATTCAGATATGGATTTAAATGTTTCTGTTATCAGTCATAGCAAAGGCATCAACGAATTAAATTTATCAGGACTCAAATGTGAATTACATTTTACGGCAGTAAATGAAAGTTCAATATCAAAATTAAATTTATCGAATTCAACTATCACAAATATTACTATTCTTGATTTGAGAATGTTAACAAATCTTCAAAATCTATTTTTAAGTCATAATATTATTCAAAGAGTGGAAGTTGGTGCATTTTCTAAATCTATAGAAGAACTGGATTTAAGTTTTAATGTGATTACGTTTGTACAGCCAGGAGTATTTAAGGATGTCAATTATTTACGTAATTTAAATCTTTCACATAATTATCTTACAACCATTTCCTACGGCGTATTCAGTAGTCTTTTTTATCTTGAAACATTAGATTTGTCATATAATAACTTAAAAAGCTTAGACACTGAACGATTTTATGAAGTCCGCTCTCTTCGTGAGCTGATAGTTGATTATAACAACATAGAATCTATTAGTAATGAAGAGTTTGCAGGGACCAGTTTAAACACACTAAGTATTGGGGGTAATCCTATACCTTGCCGAATTATTACTAGTTTCAAAAGACAGTACACGTCGTACGAAATAACTGCATTAAATAAAGATGAGACTAACAGCGAAAATGTTGCTGGTATTACTTGTTTAAATGACGATCATCATAAACCGAAACGCATCAAAAGTATTCCGCATGACTACAACGAAGTATTAGATGATATCAAAGATATTTTACATAGTATAGCAATAAGAAATATTACTCATGGCCATTTTGATAACATTAACAGTAATTATTCTAACTATTTTGAAAACATCACACGAGAGGTGGAAAGGCTATCAAACATTTATAATGTCACATTTTCCACTTTAATTAATTCCACTTTAAACAAACCGGGAGAAACTTTGAATAGTACGAATGAATTGTTAGTGAAAATATTAAAATCCCTAAACCGTGTAAATCCTGTACTAACACCAACATCAAACTCGACGAATAATGCTACTCAATTCGATAATTTGATCCAGTACATAAATAATGTGAAGCAAGAAATGGAAGACACGATGACGGCTGAAAGGATAAATATATTAGCTGAAGTTGAAAAGAAAATAAGTACCGCGACGCCAAATGTTTTGATAACATCCACTCACAGAGCCATATCTGAAAAATTATCATCGGATAGTAAGAAAGTTGTTGGTGAAGACAGACACACAACATTCAATGATATTTGTGTTGGGTTAATTCTTTTATTATTGGTGTGTATGCTTTTGTACAAGTTTTACAAATCGAGAATGTTCATTCGTACAAGACGTTCGTATAGCACGAGGCAGCTACCAGGTGCCATGGAAAGTCCAGATCTGTAAACTTTTGATGATCGGTGAAGCTTCATATATCTATTGTAATCTATTGTGTTATACCGACCAGCGCCGGCTTGTACAAAATATTGGATTAGCAGCAATGGTTAAGGCATTATGTACAGATTCTAGAGTAATGACAATTGTAGTAAAATTTTGAAGATTTTTCTATTTCATTACAGAGCGATTGGCCAAAGTTTCTTTGAAGTTACTATCTTTATTATTTTGTTCAAGTTAGGACATTTATTTATACACAACTACAAATATAAGCTTTAAATATATAATTCAAACAGATTTTTAGTAAATCTATTGAGATATAGCAAATTCGATACCTAGGTACGTTATAAAGTAATTTTGTCAAAATTTATAATTTGCTTAGTTTAATACCTATCTACCATTACATTTTACATTTTCACTAGCTGTTCTATTCATTTTTTCACGTAGTATAAGGTATTAACTATGGTACTTGGGTAACATATTGTTTACCCAAGTACCATAGTTAAGTTTGTATTTTATGGTTTTGGATGCGTGTATTCAATAAGGTATTTATTTGCTAGGATATTGAAATAGTATTGTAACCGTTTTTGTTATAAAAATATTGAATAGTTTTGGTTGTTTTAATATTCACACTCACACGTGGATTCTACCAGAGTACGGGGTAATAGATTACTATTAATCCTAAGGTACTTATTGCTAAAAATGTGTCAGTAACTGAGTCTATCCTGTCTATTCTTCCAAGTTATCATATTTTCACCAAGATGTCCATTTTAGCTTCATTATACTTAGTAGCAGAATTGTTGACTAGTTTCACTTAGTTGCCCAAATTCTTCCAAAGCTGTACGTATTAACACTAGAGTTTGTCGACCTGTCTGGCATAGGGGTACTATACCTGCCTTCTACGCAAGAGCTCCCGGGTTCGATTCCCGGTCAAGACAAATATTTGTGTCTATATCTATCTGTCAAGTTTTTAAGAATCGTATCCTAAATCTGTGATTGTATGAACATGATTCATTAAGTTTCTTTAGTATTTGCTCATGTCGCTACAAAAGCAAGACATTGAATATCGAAGAAATGCAGGGATAGCAAAAAATTCGAATGTGATCAGCGACGCGGAAGCCTGACACTGCACACGTTAAGACAACTAAGAAGATTTGTATGAAACATGCAATCTGTTTATATAACGGTCATTATCAGCGGACTTGTTTTTTGAGCGTCTGTACAAATATCTACTGTCTTAAATTTTTCGAGGCTGATTTTTTTTGAGATTAGTTCTAGCATTTATTTTCGATTCCTCTAATTTCCGTTCGCTTATTTAATTTTACACTGCTATGCCTAAAATTTTTGAGAGTTTAATGATTATTATGCAGAAATGCATCGTTAAATTTATCTTTAAAGCATTATAAATATTCTTTACCTTGTTTTTTATTTTAAAAATATCTGGCTGAATCCCTAAACACAGGTTATACACATAACCTATATGGGGTTAGTTGTGACTAAGTTTCTATAACTACTGCCGTAAGTCAACTTGTCTGTAGTTGATTGTAACAGCTGTCTGCTATATGTAAGCAATAAAAAATTTAACAATAAAAAGTTCAGCCTAGGTACTAGTTATAATAGTTATAATTTCCGCGCATTATTTGAGAAAAGTAGAAAGTAAGAAAAGTTGTAGTAACAAGCCTTGACCACAATTAGGCATTGATGGACTTACGTATGTGCGCCTCGGCTTCGTCTCGGCCCACATTTACACGTTCGTATATCGATGCATTCTATTTCAGCAATGACCATATCTAGGTCTATTTCAGCAATGACCATATCTAAGTGTCTTAGCTCTATGTTTTCTAAACTGTTTTTGCAGACCCTCCTTGGTGTTTGCCGGCGGTACCCGCTTTTTTCTGCATAATGTCCCTCAATAAATGTACAGTTCGCGTTCATTTCCAAAAATTACTGAAAGTATTCATGGATCGCGGAATTATATTTTTTTTGAGTTGGCGTAATAAACTCGGGGTCCCACCTAACGAATGTATAAGTATTTGATTGAGTCAGGCGTTACTTTTCGGAAGTCCATAATATCTATCTGTGAATCCAAAAATAATTAATTTCGCAAGAAAAAACATGCAAGATACATCTTCTTCTTCTTCATTAAATACGGGCGGTTTCCGCAACTCGACGACTTATTGTGCCTATTTTGCGTCCGGAGGGGGTCAGGCCGGATCACTCCAGCCATACCAGCTCAACTAGGAATGCTCCCAGCGTCTTCACGTCAGAGACGGCTTCCCGGAGACTGCCTGGTCTGCCGAGGTACTTCGCCCGGTAAGAGGCTACTCCGTCACAATCCAACAGGACGTGAGCAGCTGTCTCTTCTTCCTCCATGCAGCCTCTGCATAGTGGGTGGCATCATTGACACCTAAATTGAAAAGGTGATTGTTAAAGTTACCGTGGCCAGTGATGGCTCCTGTTAACAAACAGCGGTCTACTGAGGTCTATGATTTTATTCTTCGCAAAGATAGGTAATAGCCTCGACGAGTATGCGCAATTGAGACCGGGAAAAGTTGCAAGTGCAATCGTGAGTTCGGTTCAAGATTAATCTTGCGTGATTCAGTAAGTAAGTACATTAAAATGCATGCCAGACCAATAGGGGTAGCACGAAAAACTATCGAAATAGTATCATAACATCTTGAGTACCCAAAGTCAAAAAATGAATAGGAAAGTGTAGTTCCGTTTACGTCCGGTAGGATCGCTGTTCAATATGTTATACATTTGTTTTACTTTACTTCCTCGATACTTACTCGAAAGTTAGTCGTGCTAGGTCTACAGAAGCACGAGCGTGCATTGCGCGGCGCGTGCTGTCATTATTCTTTTGTATCATCATTCCTTTTTCGTCATCAGCCATTTTTGCTGTCCCCACTGCTGGGTGGATAAGGAAAATGGGCCATGACCCACCACGCGGACCCAATGCGGATTAGTGGGCTTTAACCTCTGCAATTGCAGCCGGGACCAACGGCTTAAAGGGCGTTCTGAAGCACGTAGAAATTCGAGTTAGTAAATTTTTGATCACCCATCCCGTGACCGACCATTGCGAAAGGTGCTTAACCTCAACAATCGCATGCCGTGCGCGCAAACCACTGCGCCACAGGCTCCTCCTTTAGTTTGCATCCTCTTTACCACGCTAAGCCCGAAACACGTGAAAGATCGATTGTGAAAAGGCAGCCATTCGGCTTTTTCATCTAATACTTCTGCCAACACGACGGATGTCGTCGTAATAATCAGTGACGATATAATGTCCCGCTCAATCATTTATCCGGTATTATTTGACGCGCGGCGATGATAAATCAATTTGTATTTGGCGTTTCGCACACATTCCAACGCCGTATGTAATGTATCAATCTTGTATCAAACAACGTCATAAATTATAAACAAACGATGTAAGAGTAGCTGAATAATTATTTAATAGTAGTGATTGCACGCGACTTTGTCTGCGTTGTATCTGATTTGTCCTCTAGGGTTTTATTACAAAGGTGTTTATAGTCGTCGTCGTCTTACTCAGCTACATGGCACCTAGTGCTGGTTTAAGTTTTTTAGTATTAAATTCAAGTGTTATGAGAAGTACCTACATTGAAATTTATTTACCGGACTTAATTGATTAATAATTTTACCTATTGATTAATATACCAATAGGTAAATAATTGTAATTGTTTTTTTCTTTTATACATGTATTTTCTGTCGGTGTGTGTGCAAATAGTGTTATAAATAAATAAATAATTGTATCCCATAAAATACCGATATACATGCAACTTTGCGACGGTGACTGAGGCTCTGTAGTTCCGCCGTGGCCAATGCTGCCCAGACACGGTTTTCCATATATTCCAGAAGCTCTAGCTAATACATAGCAGAACCATCCCACTGCTGCAGCAATACTCCAGACACGGCCGAATCTGCGCTTTGTATAAAAGGAGCAGCAGAATCAGCTGCATGTGATTAATCACACGTTTACGGCCTAAAAGTGTATGGGATTTGACTTCATAAATATAAAAGTAACTTGGTGCAAGTGCAACCCAGTGTTAGTCAGCTACTTACGTATGAAAGACCCCAACATATGTATATCTGTAACATATGTACACCACGAAGGTAAACCTATTGACCGTCTAAATAAAGACTCCTTTGCTACAAAATTAATATTCAAAGGCTATTAACTTCACGAAAGTGATAAGCGTCAGAACAGCGAAAAAGCATTTCCTTCAAAGACCACAAAATTGCATTAAAATTTTGCACCAGTCGGTCGGTTAGACCCGTCGACAGAAAATTAGCAGATAACGGTAAAGCTATGTAATCCTATTGCTTTAAGAGATCGGCGTTGACGGGCTAAGCTGTTTGCTGGGCCCTTGTCAACCGGTATTAGATGCGGTTTACCGGTACCCGGTACCCTTAAACAACGTACCGGTGACTGCGAAACTATTTCAATATTCTCATCCTTGTTACGGGATGTCAGTTTGGCAGTTTGTTAAAGATATATGAGTATGGACGCGGTTTTGGTAAAACAGTTACTCTGCTCTACCTACATACATATGAAGTGTTTTTATTATTCGGATGGGATCGTGTTAACGTTTATTTTCCTAATAGTTGGATATGATCTTTGAACATTCGCTGATTTCATCAGTGCAGTTCTCAGAAAAGCTAGGGTCCGAAGTGGCAAAGAACTAAATAAAAAACTAAGAACCGCCTCAGAGCTTAAAGGGACGAGGGACGAAATGCATACTTTTAAAAATCATAAAGTAATGAAACTAGAAAAAAATTGCTTTTGAAGTCCCGTCAAAATCAGGCGTTCTGAAGATTAAAACAAACAAACCAATAAAAGTGTTCTTCTTCTTCTTCTTATCGTATGAGGATTAGTGGCCACCTCTAGTGTCAGAGTTTATCAGGCCGCCTTTAAGGCCTCTGACTTGGCTTAACGACTGTTATCAGATGACGACAGCCAGGACCGGCGGTTTAACGTGCTCTCCGAAGCACGGAAGCGCTCAGTTGTAATGCCACTTTAGGGTCACCCATCCGGCACCTGACCGGACCGAACATTGCTTAACATACGTGATCGAATACGATCAGTCTGTCAAGCGCGGCCATGAGCACTCGTTATACTTCGTTAAAATGTTATTAGAAAGCTATTATTTTCACATTACAAACAGACACTTTTGTTATTCCTATTTTAGGTAAACATGGATGATATTCGTATAAAAAGTAAAACATTATTTCTCTTAAAGTGACTTCGGCCAGAAAAATAGCAGAGTTGTTGTAGAAAATAATGAATAGGTCCAATTAGTGACAGTCGCTGCCACACGAACAACCCTCGCTCCTCTGCTTCTATGTCCATTGTCATCCGGCAATCACAACGGAGTATTCCCATCCGATCCCTTGTAACTGATCCATTGAGAATTTTAAGTCCTAACCGATCCCCTTATAATTTTCAACTCCTAACGGATCCCCTCATTGTTAAGGAAGGTAAGGTAGGTACCAAATATAAGCTTATATATAACTAATAGGGTATCAGGCGGGCATGGAATATTTATATTTATTTTTGATATCCTACACAGGGGATTAAATGGGAATAGAAAATAATAAAGAATAAAACAGGTCCACCAGGGAATCGGTCCCAGGGGATCGGATGGGAATAACTCTCACTACGGAAGAAAATACCAACTGTTTTCTTAAATTCACTTGTACATTCACACCTAGGTTTGTGTTACGGGATACTAGGATAACGGATATAAAACCTAGATTTTTGGCATCGAACAACACGTGTTTACAGAAAGCGAGTTCGCGTGGTCACACTGAGATGGTAGCCAGATGGTGGTTGTACGTGAGGTTTATTACAGTCATAAGTAGGTGGTTTTTCGTTCGGACTTATTTTTTTAACCTTTTTTTTTAAACCTCTGCTTATGATTATGAGACACAATAGATAAATCTATTGTTGTCTACCGGTGTCCTGCTAGCAAGTGAAAAATTAACAAACAGCAATCTTAGCATATCTTAAGTTTCTTCGCGCACTCATAATTGAAATAAAACAACTTTTGCGGAGTATTTAGTGCGATGTATTTACCCGAAATGTATATTTGGTACTATAATCCCGAATGTGATCTGTTTGCGGATTCATGGTCGAAGATATTGTCCGAGTGTCTGCATTTTTGTGAGAGGATTTATTTAATGTAAGGGTATATACACCGATAAATGGATTGATTTTTGGTTATTGATACATTATTTTAATTTATAATTTGTAATAACGTCAGAATTTTCGTTTTTTGTCTAATTTAAGTACTGTCTTTAATTAATGTTATTGGTGTAACCGTTTTAATTAAAGTAAATAAATAAATAATATATTTTGCGGTTTTCGGTTTCCCGACGTTTTGGCACCTTTTTAGTTGCCCTGGTCACGGGTTGACTAGCGACTTATAAGTCTTATAAAAATAATAACAATAATAATAAATATTTCTTACACTCACATCAATTAACCTTGCCCCAAAGTAAGCACTGTAAGGCTTGTGTTATGGGATACTATGGTAAGGGATATAAATACATATAAAGTATTTATTTGTAGAAATATATAAACGTCCATGACTCAGGTACAAATGCTCGTATTTATCATATAAATATTTGCCCCTACCGGGATTCGAACCCGGGACCTCAGAGTAAGCGACAGCTTGAAACCGGTGAACGTACCATTTTACCACGGAGGTCGTCCTCCGTGAAAAAAGTACCAAATATATATTTCGGGTAAATACACCGCACTAAATACACCGCAAAAGTTGTTTTATTTTAAACAGCAGTCTGTCTATGAATTAATTAATTTGTCTGAACAAGGGTGAATGGAAACAAACATCATTTTTATGTCTGATGACGAGACAGGAAGTGCGTTCTCCATTATACTTGCAGACACGCACAACTGCCGAGTTTTAGCAAAAAAGTTTTGCTGACATTTTCAAAAGTGGTGGCGTAATTTATATCGAGCTCTGAAAGTAATTTTGGGATTCAGCAGGTTTGACACTTTAGTGTGTGTCGTCATCCTACAAATTCCAACCCAATATTATAAATGCAAAAGTGTGTTTAGTAATGCATATTTACTAGCTTGCCGCCCGCGACTTCGCCCGCGTGGACTATACGACTTATGCTATTGTGGGTTATCCATAAGAGATAAACATATACCACCGCGGAGTTTTCTGTAGACCTTTTCAAGGTGACAAATACTTAATACATTATTTTGATAAATCTCGTAGGGTTCAGCCTGCGTTTGCAATGTAAGCGGAAAAATGTAATCATTTACGACATCACATTAGAAACCTCAAAAATTACAGTATTTCTCTAATCTATATTGAAGGTTATTATACATATAAACCTTCCTTGAATCACTCTATCTATTAAAAAAAAATCTGCATCAAAATCCGTTGCGTAGTTTTAAACATCTAAGCATACATAGGGACAGACAGCGGGAAGCGACTTTGCTTTATACTATGTAGTGATAAGTTTATTTCTACTTTCTTCATGCTCTAACTTAGCAACCAAACGACTTGATTTTTGACGGAGAGTTACATAAGCTACTAACCACACGGGTGAAACCCCGAGCGGAAAAATCAAGGAACATGTGTGCCAAAATTCATCAAAATCGGTTGAAAAATGCAGCCTGTAGGCGAGAACAGACTGACTGACCGCCAAATGCATTTTTGGCCATTCCAACCTGAGACGCTTCGCTCTTTCGGTCAATTAAACACTCGGAACAAGACAAATGGACATGTTCATGCGCACAAATATTTGTCTTGTCCGGGGATCAAACCCGGGACCTCTGGCGCTAAAGGCGAGTATAGAACCCCTGCGCCAAACAGCTCGTCAAAAGTTGTTGCCGTTTGTTACCGTAGCGTATAGTACCCTCATAAGGTTATGGACAGCCTTTTTTATGAAACGAGGTTTTATCATCATTAAGGACCAAACCTCCTTTTATAAGCCCGTGACCTAATTCGGCAAATAGCGCAAAACAAAACAATACACTTTGATGGCCTCATTACAATGAAACAGACAAAGGCCTAAGAAAAACCGGATTTGCTCCGCGCAGAAATTATGGCAAGGCCCATTTTGTACAAAAACTTCAATGAAACCATAACAACGGCTTTGAGACAAAGACTGTGTTATAAATAAGTTTTTATGGCTTTTGATCCAGTTTGTGACACACCTTGGTTGTTAGAAAAGAATACAAAATGCCTTGGAATAATGAATGGAATTGTTTGAAATGCTTCTATGTACGAGTATACGTCATTATTATTAATTATTTTGACAACCTGTTTGGCGAGGGGTACTAAACCCGCCTTCTACGCTAGAGGTCCCGGGTTCGATCCCCGGACAAGACAAATATTTGTGTGGATGAACATGTCTAATTGTCTTGTTCTGGGTGTTTAATATGTATATTATGTATGTATTTACAAAAAAAGCATAAAAGTATGTTTATCCGTTATCTAGTATCCATAACACAAGTCCTTCATGAAACTTTCACAAAACAAACAATCCTAATCTTAATTCCTAGCTAATATTATAAATGCGTAAGTGTGTTTGTTTGTCCTTTCTTCACGCCCAAACTAAACAACCAATCGACTTAAATTTTGGTATAGAGTTAGTTGAAAAGACGAAGAGTAACATAGGCCATTTTATATTGTATTTTCCGATATACTCACAGTAACGGGAACCACTCGGGCGCAAGCTAGTGCATTATAATCTGCTAGCTTGTTCTGCTATAGATCGACCACTCAATTGGCGGAAAGCCCGCGCGATAAGAATTGTGTTTTTCACATCCCTTATTATTTGCAGTGTTTTTATTCACATCCCTTATTTTCGGCGAATTTATCTTGAGATTTATCTCGGATCTTGTAACCACGTGCGTGTTAATTCCCGCCCCTACCCACTTCTGCTTACCGCGCGGGCGTTCTGTCTGTTAAGTGGTCGAACAATAGCAATCTTTGTTTCCCAAAAAAATGCATTCGATGTCATAAATTTCCTAACCCCCTTAGAACAGGACGTGCTTAAGCATAACACCATTACTTACCTATAATATTATCTAAAACAACGGTCAAATATCACCCTAAGTTGAAAGCAAACGCTCCTATGAGAAAATTCCCTTCTTCCAAGACCGGCATAAATTCATAACTTTACATCATCATTTAAAAAAGAGAAAACATCGCCCTCGCAACTCCTGATGGCATGTCGACCTAAAATTTGCCGGCCAAACTAAAAAGACCTTTACGAGATTACATTTAGAGTTATTATCGTTTTTATGATAAAGTGGCTTACCCGCCGACTACACTTCGCAAAAACTTCTCAAATCTGGATCAGTGAGATTAAGGGATATTATGACAAATACATTGTGGTAATTTCCTTTTGAAACATGGTTTCCAGGAGTCTTTTCGACTTAGGATTGTGGGGGAATAAAGTTCTTTGTTGTGACGATTATTTATAGTTGAGAATGATGACAGTTTCTAGATACGGACAGACAGCAAACAAAAAACTGCAAGTTAATTTTAAATTATCCATAGCTCATGTTATTAAACTTCAGTGGTATTTTGTAGGTTTCGAATATGTAAATTAATTATGGTAAAACTTATTTATACGATAAAAAACTACCACAGATAAGAATGGTTGATTAAGGTGGTCATGCTGATTTATAAGTTGCATAGTTGTGGCATCGTCGAAAGGCGGCAAGAAGAATAAAAAAAAAAGATTCCGTCTAATTGAGAACCTCCTCTTTTTTTCAAGTCGGTAAAATTTTTAATTTTGGCGTTCTTGTCGTGTCATTTTGTACATAATCTTTTTCTCCAACTTAATATTGCCGCAAGACGAGAATTAATTGAAATAAAAAGTAGTAATGAAATACAGTAGATTTTGACTTTATTAGTATATTTTTTTCTGTTTTTACTGTACTGTTTTTAACTTTGCAAGGCACTCTGTACACTAGGTCACTTAACACGAAACCAAACTTAATACTTTATTTTAAAACCATAATGTAGGTACAGTCGAGAAACTTCCCGATAGACCAGTAGGTTTTTTAAGGGAGCTTTATTTAAAAAAGTAATAGATATAAAGTAAACGTTTATATCACTAATAATAGAATATTAATAGGTATGTCATTTGAATATTAGATTATTTCTATAATCTTGCTACTTTCTTAGAAAACGTACCCCAAAAAAACTCTACTGATCAATCGGGAAGATTTCCGACTGTAAGTAGGTTCCTCTACATAATAGGATGTAAAAAAATGGGACCATTTACGGACCCTGTCGGCTACGGAACACCCAAGTTGGGGACTACCAAAGTAAATAACAGTAAAGAAGACAGTGGTTCGCAAGTCTCGGTAGCTCAGCGGTTAGAGCATTGGACCGGATTTCCAAAGGTCATGGGTTCGATTCCCATCTGAGAATTCACTTGTGGCCGAGTTAATTTTTTCCAACATTTTTCTATTTAAAATTTATCATAAGTATAAAAATAGCATTGAAAAATGCAAAAATCATAAATTATTGGCTGTTGCACCTAAAAGATGTTTCTTTCGAATGCAAGGATATTCCTAGCATTGATATGACAACGCTGGCCTACAGCGTATTAAAAATATAAAAGTATTGGAGAATTTCGACAGTGGTTCGCAAGTCTCGGTAGCTCAGCGGTTAGAGCATTGGACCGGATTTCCAAAGGTCATGGGTTCGATTTCCATCTGAAAATTCACTTGTGGCCGAGTTAATTTTTTCCAATATTTTTCTATTTAAAATTTATCATAACAGTAAAGAAATTCAAGTTTTTATGTTATTCAAATAATTCGTCCGCGATAAGGTTTAAGATATGATTGTATATTTTTACATAAGTACAACTTTTACAAGTAAGTAAAAAATAATGCTGAAATTCACTATTTTCACAGGAGACTATTGTTTTTATTTACAGCTTTAATTTCGCCAGGTAGGAAATAAAATTATGACCGAGATAAATTCTGCGTAAACAGAAGTAAATTATATTTCGTACTGAGTACAATAATCGTAACACTAACTTTTATTAAGGCCCATACATAATATCTTAGGAGCGCGGGGTATTGCAGGCTGCGGTTTATTCCATAAGCGATAGCGATTCGCTCGTCAGGAAAACTTTACATACAGTGGTGGTCACTTAATTAACGGCAATAGTCGATTTTCATACAATCGAGGTGACTTTGGAGTCTTGGTCCTCTGCCAAGGATTGACCGAGCTGTGATCTGATAATGGCCATCCAAGGAGTGAATGGAGGAGATCCAGATTGCATACCCAACTGATCTGAACTGATATAAATTATATATGTATAATATATATGTATAATTTATATCCGTTACCCTTGTATCCCATAACACAAGCCTTACAGTGCTTACTTTGGGGCTAGGTTAATTGGTGTGAGTGATTATTTATTTTGACGACCTGTTTGGCGCAGGACTAAACCCACCTTCTACGCCAGAGGTCCCGGGTTCGATCCCCGGACAAGACAAACATTTGTGTGCATGAACATGTCTATTTGACTTGGCCTGTGTGTTTAATATGTATATTATGTAGGTATTTACAAAAAAGAAGTATATAAGTATGTTTATCCGTTATCTAGTATCCATAACACAAGTTCTTCATGAAACTTAACGTGGGCTAGATAATTGGTGTGATTGTATGAAATTTATTTATTTATTTTATTTATTGGGTCTAAAGTGTAGTCCGGAAACAATAGTACAGGGGGGTTACTCTTGACGGAATCGAGTTCACATCAGTGGCCCTACCGAGTAAGTATCGTCGACGTCGTCGACTTGTCGATTATGAGCGCGACTCTTCACACGCGAGCGCTGTCTCGGTAGCACACAGAGTCGAGAATTAATTGACTATGGAAAAGGAATCTTATTATTAGGTCGATAACGTTGAAGTTTCGTTGCACGAAAACGCCGTCGACTGTCAAAGTGAGTTGACAGCGATGCCGACGGCACTTACGCGGTAGGCCCACAGGATCGAATATAGTGTTAAAACGGTAATATGGAAACCATAGCAACCGTTTTCTAAGTACTAAAATAACAGATTTTTGACTTTGATTCGATCCTAATGTGAACTTGATTCCGTCTAGTCAAATTCAATATCATTTATTCAGTCTAGGCTGTTACAAGCACTTATGAACGTCAAAGAAGTTACGCCATCGGTTCACAAACCCTACGGCGGGAGACCTTGTAACGAGAAGAACCGGCAAGAAACTCGTCAAGGGCTGTTTTTTTTCTCCCTGTTTTATTTCATACAGAGTCGTCAAATTGAAAAGTGATCTTAACATCAGTAAGGTCAATTTCTATCACAAAAAGAAAATACTAATTATAATATTACATTTTTTTATTATTGTAACCGTAAACAATTTTCAACTGGCAAAAAGAAAGACTTATCTATCATACATTACAACATTTCTTGCATTACAAGATTACTGTACTGCAAGTTGTGAGGAACATACAGGTCAGTATTAATTTATTTTAGAAATATAGGTATATAGGTTATAAAGTTTTCGAATATACCCTGTCCATTGATAGGTCTTACCACCTGCATCGAAATGCTAACAGCTGAGACATTCTATTTCACTCCGGGTCCAGCATGGGAAATGGTTACCAACTACGTCGTCGTCGTCGTCTCAGCCACATAACACCCACTGCTGGGTATAGGTCTCCGCCAAAGGGGGATTTGCCATAATTGCCACGCTTGGCAGGCGAGTTGGCGATCGCAGTATGGCCAAATTTATAGGACAAGCTGCTGCCCGTCTCCTCAAGGCTGATTCCCTTAGTCGCCTTTTACGACACCCACGGGATGAGAAGGGGTAGTGCTATTCTAAGCCGACACTACGCAGCTAACCAACTACACTAGCGGACAAATAATGTGAGCTACTGAGAGTTACTTTTGATACAAATAAGCTCATTTCGTGGATTAATGAATTAAAAAAGGAAATGTATTTCTGGAAAGATTTGTGTGTCGATGGCGAGGTAATATTAACAAAGTAATTAGCATTTAAAATAACGAAAAAAAAACCTGATTTCCTAAACTTTCAGTGAAACGAATGTTTAATTGTGCTTCCATATAAAGTTGTATGAAAGCGGATTTGGTGAATTTGTTTTTCTTATTTTAGACAAAACTGAAAGTTTTTTGAACTTTGGGACTTTTATTGTAAGTCGTGTACTCGACTGATACATCGACATATATATTTCTTTTTACATAACTGTTAATGCTTTTTGAATAATGAGACTATAAGTGAGCATGTTTTTATGAAAATAACTCAGTGGCCCATTTTATTTGTCCGCGAGAATACGACCTCTAATTACTAGTCACTCAATGGAACATGGCTGGTATTAAAAGGTCGTACGTAATACGGGGTCAGGCCAACATTACGTGTTCAGTAGCGTGTCAATTCTAACACCCATATTCTAAGTTGTTCCTTCAAAACTTACTCGTCCTCGACTTAACGAAACCTCATTGAAAACCTCTTCGAAATACTCCTCGAAATCGGTATTCTAAGTCATAACTCCGTAAGGACCTGGAGGATCCAAAGAGAACGTAGCCACTCCGTGTTAGACCTAGCGCACACTACCATTTTTACCCACGACGAGGTTGAGTGGAGTGTAAAAAGTTTTGGAGGAACGACTTAGAATATGGGGGGTAAGTCTTCCATGTTCTCGCCCGTTTTTTACGACTACCTAGTAACTACATATCTACTGTTATTTATTATTTCTAGTACTACTAACTTCTACTTATTTCTACTTAGTAGAAATAAGAAATCAGGGCAGATGTTCCAATATGTATTAGGTAGGTATTTGCAATGAAGAATCATCGCCGCCAAAGTGTGAAGTGTGTCAAAATGTGACAACTTCAATAAAAACAAAACGCAAACAAAACGTGTGTTCTTAGGACACGATGGTTTCTAATAGATGGTGAATGATGGCAGGATGGCTGATGTGAGCTGTGTCGATAGATACAATCATGAAATGACTCTTACGCTACCGCTTATGCATTAGGGCGTAGAAAACGCGTTAGGGCAGTTATACCTGGGCAGTTTTAATGTAACGATCATACTCAACGACTCGTGCCTAAATTATACTTATTTCGGATGTGTACTCTCCTCATTTTTTGTTAGATTAGATCTTTTTCCTTTGATCCCCTCACGAGATTGGGGTTGAGGGAAACACAACACATTTCATTCCAATTTCAGATTTTATGAAGATACTGTGTCCGCTCGCGACGTTTAACAAGTGGAATTCGGATATATCAAGCTTCCATTTATATCACATAGAAGCGTGTTAATCAAATAATTGACGTTATGACGCTAATGATAGCGTCATATCTTCGCTAAGGATAACGTCATAACTAGGATAAGGATAGTGATAGAACTAGAATAGCGCCATAACCAGGATAGTTAGGAGAGGCCTATGTCCAGCAGTGGACGTCCACAGGCTGATGATCATCATTCAGTCTGGCTGTACCTTGATCCCAGCTGCATTCGGAGTCATCCATATCTACCAATCCGCATTTGGGCCCGCGTGGTGGGCCATTCTTCTTAATCATGCAGTCAGTCCGTGACCACGGCGGATCGTGAATATTAGGTAGGTGACTTATGGTGGATTGGCGCGCCATGTGTTCCCGCGCGCCCAACCAGTAGTGGTAGTCTGAAGAAGGTAGGAGACATAATGCCTATCAAAAACGTTGTGCGCGTTTAATACCCATTTTATTATTTATATAACTAGCTGCCGTTCGCGGTTTCACCCGCGTGGTTCCCGTTCCGGTGGAATTATTAGGATAAAAAATATCCTATGTCCTTAACCAGGCTATCTACTATCTGTGTAGGTACCAAATTTCATCCAAATCCGCTCAGTAGTTTTTGAGTCGATTCGTTACAAACAAACAAACAAACAATCAAATCTTTTCCCTTTTTAACATTAGTTTAGTATTGTAGATTCAGATCAGTGGGACATGGAATGGCTGATGATGGCTATTATTTCATTTCCATTTCCAGATGTTACTTAAATTTTACTTAATTAGTTCATCATACACATCACTAAACTCATTTAAATAAATAAATAATAAATAAATTTCATACAACCACACCAATTATCAAGCCCAAGGTAAATTTCATAAGAACTTGTGTTATGGATACTAGAATAAACATACTTATATACTTTTTTTTTGTAAATACATACATACTTTACATATTAAACACTCAGACCAAGACAAATAGACATCTTCAATATTATAAAAAGTTATCTGTCTTTGTTTCACTAATATTTGCTCCACACTTGAAACTGCGATGGAGGTCAAAATGTATACTAAGTGAGAATGATTGCTCCATGCTTCCATGCTGCGGCATGCTGCGTTTACTTTGAGCAATTTTACTGGCAGGCCTATATAAACACTTGTACAACCTGCGATAATGAAAGATAAGTCTGTTATAGTTTTGTTGCCTACATAGTTTCGTATATTCCTACATATTTTATTTGTTTTTGTTGCCTTCATATAGTTATAAGTTACCTGTTAGGGCGGCGGCAGCGTATCCGCCTCGGAGACTCTTCCTCTGCGTGGTGTGATATTGGTGACGGAGTTCCTCAGGGTGGCGTCTTATCTCCGCTTCTTTTCTCCATCTTTATAAATTCCATTACTATTTCTCTTTCATGTTCCTATCACCTCTATGCGATGATCTACAAATCTACACACAAGCACCTCTTTCTGAACTCTCTAGTGCAATAACGACTACCAATCTTGATCTAGCACAAACCAGTAGTTGGAGTAAGGCATTTGGGTTTACTGTCAACCCTTCGAAATTGCAATCAATCATAATTGGTAGTCCTCATTTTGTTTCGAGGATTGATTTTGAACAGCTTCCTCCTGTGAACTTTGATAGCACGCCCTTTTCAAAACCGTCAGAAACCTCGCTGTGCTTTTTGATGAGTGTTTCTCCTGGAGACCTCAGGTTGATGCTGTTAGGAAGAAAATATTTGCTGCGTACAGCTCTCTTAATCGTCTTCGCAACTTTTTACCAACTAGTACTAAAGTTATACTTCCTTCCTACTTAGTTCGTGAAATATAGCGCGTTTGGTGTCCGTAAAAGTTGTTTTATTTCAATGACCAGTGCGCGCCAAAACTTAAGAGGTACAATATGTTCTATCCTGTATGTCGTTTAGATTTACGTAAGTAGTTTTTTTAAAGTGGCCACTTTTAGCATAAAAGCTAGCCATAGCTTAGATACAGCATTGGGGCGTAATCTAACGATTCATAATGAGTCCGTCAATGAACGCACTGTGTCCGCGTGGAGGGTAATAACCTCATGGATCTTTTTTCTCCATCTTTATGGAACCAGTAACCCAGCAGTGGGGACAAACATAACTGATGATGATATGCATTTTTAAACAATAATACATGCATTGTAATATTTACTCTTTGCGTCACATAAAAGATTTCTTTTTGTCTTTCTATCATATTTTCGTGTTGGCCAAATTGATTTAATCGTCTGCGTTTTACTTCCAAAAAATATTTGACAAACTTGTTTGTAAAAACAAACTTGCCAAATAAATTTGATTGTTTACCGGGCTCTTTTAAATAAATCCCTAAATCATTAGTAGTTCAAACAGAGCATGGAAATATAAAAGGTTTCTCTGATAAAGCATAAATCTCGCGGGATTCGCTATTACATGCGAAATTAATTTATATTCAGAGGTGTCCGGTTCATTTCATGGCATAACCCCCGCGTTTGCACTTTATTATTTATCTTGTTGATGTTCCAGCTTAGTGTTATCTACATGTACAGGTGTAAATTCTACATTTGCACCTGTATGTAGATAACAATAGGCTGGTTTTTAACACTCGCACAGATACTTTATCGAGATAGACGGTAAAAGTGTACCTACCTTGCGCGTCAAAAGTTTGATCCACGGTCAAAGTTTTGCGTCTTCGCATCGAACACGTATCGAACGCGTCCAGTCAAAAAAATATAGTAAAATGTAATTCCGTTTACGTCCGGTACGAACGCTGCTAAATATCTCATATATTTTTTAAGATACGTCTTCGATAGTATTTGTTGCTAGGGCTGGTATAGCTTTCATTACATTACAGTAGCGAAAATGTTCCCCTGCTGGTGTCTAGTTGCTCGAATCCCGAAATCCGAAAAAAACTTTCGAGTAACTATCGAAAAAGTATCGTCTTCAAATGTATGACATATTGAGCAGGGGCCCCTACCGCGTAAAAAATATGGATATGGATATGGGCTTCATTTGACAGTTCAGCTCATAAAATTACCTTATATGGTCATTTAACTGTCAAATGAAGCCCATGTCCATATCCATATTTTTTACGCGGTAGGACCCGCAGCGACGCACAGTGGTCCCTTGCCATCCAAAGAGCAGGACAAAATTAATCATTAAATTTTCAGCGCAGTTCCTTTGTCCATTTTACAAATTGTTAAAAATGCAAAACTTTACTATCCTGATTTTTTCCTGGTGATTGAACTATCAAATTGTATAAATTGTCAAGATTTAAATGTCTCAATCTCTTAAGTTAATTAGAAAATAACTATGGGTAATATTTTACTATATGCAGAATGTGCAGAAACTATCGTAGTTTATGGAACATTTGAGTTTAGGGCCTATCCTACATTTAGATTTTTTTTATTTTGTCCAACTTACTGGCCGCACTGTGCGAAGTAAACGGATCTACATATTCTTATACATGTTTTGACGTGACGATTCGAAAACTATTTACATACCTACTCTTTAAAAAAATAAAACGGGGCACGAAGGGTAGGTACTTAACCTTTGTAGCTACATGAAAACGATCTTAGGAAACCTTAATTTTTTGAGAAATATTCGATTGGATCGATTGGCATAAAACAAATATTTTTGAAAACTGACTATTTTCCTGCTAACTGTAAATTTTTACTAGATTTATAACATCTCCACCATCCTATAGTTTTATATAAAAAGTACATACGTTTTTTGTATAGCGACTTAAGTTGACCGATACCCGAAGATAGAAATAATATCAGCCCTAAGTAACAATTCATTGTAACATCAGCAACCTTGTACATATTTTTTGCCAACAAGAACACCGTAGAGTTTTGTTTGTCCCAACGTAATTAACCGTCCCGGTAACATTGTCTGTGGCCCAAAACAGCCGGTCGAATGATAAATTAGACTTTTCCCTTCATAAAAAAAGCTACTTGGCACTGCCTTTTTCTGCGGCGAAGTACCTATTGTCCCCTTTTGTCTTTCATATTGGGGCTTTGTTTCATTGACGCCAATTATGCCGCTTTTGTCCGAATTGGACATGAATTTTTCAGACGTTTTTATGAAATATCACTGCCGAAGATCAACTATGTTTTTCACGCCAAATGAAAAGACGCACTTTAAAGATAAAGGTTGAAATAAGGCTACATTAAATAACTTCAACAGTTTACGTACATCTTATGTTTTGGCGCGCACGGTTCATTGAAATAAAACAACTTTTACGGATATCAAACGCTAACGCTAAGTTGTAATTGTCCGTATTTTTAGGTTTTTTAGGGGTTTTTTGATTTTCCCGACGTTTCGTCCCGTGACCACGGCAGCTGAAAAGGTGCCGAAACGTCGGGAAAATCAAAAAACACCTAAAAATACGGACAATTACAACTTAGTTCGTTAAATATAGCGCGTTTGATATCCGTAAAAGTTGTTTTATTTCAATTACTTAAACAGTTTATTCCTAGTTATACCCCGCGGACTTACATGCAATTTTTCCGTTCTCGTAGAATATCGAAATAAAAATAAATGTTTTTCCCTAAGCTATTTTCATACAAATCCGTTCAGCAGTTAACTTTCGATGGCGTAATAAACGAACTTACAAACTTTTCTACCCTTTTATTATTATAAATGTGAATGATTGGATTTGATTGCTCAATCTGTTGTTACTGGATTAAAACAAAGGATATTTATAACTTTTTAATTTTGCATTTTTGTGAGATAAATATTAAACAAGAAAATATACTAGAAAAAAGCAACTAGTCTTATGTCGCCATCCCGGCAGGGCGACATGAGACTAGTCATAAAAATAGCATTGTAAAATGCAAAATTAAAAAGTTATAATAAGATGACAGTTTCATCTTAATCGATAGTCAAACATTTGTAAAGATGTTTCTTTCGAATGCGACGATATTTCTCTCATTGATGAAACGATGGTGGCCAACACCGTAGAAAGGTGAATATACTAGAAAAATTCGACGGGTCTCTGTAGCATAATTGGTTAGTGCATTGGGCCGGATTCCAAAGGATATTTTTTACCCCGGTATTCATATGATTAGGTACCTAAAATAGAACTTTACGTACTTACACACTACGGTATGCAGTCGGCCAGGCCGATTATCTAACTTAAAATCTCCTAGCAACCGATTTCGTCGCTGTCATTACAGTCATATTTTCATACTGTATGACAGCCACAACAGCTACAGAAAGAGGGAACTGAAAGATTTTTATTAAAATTTAAAAATCGATCAAAATCCTTTCAAAGGTTTGGTTGGTTTGATTGTGTTATAGCGATTAATAGAATTGTATACGTAACTTGGATTCGCTTTTGGAACGAATGATGTTTTGATTGATATGAAGATGACACTTTATTTGACCCTTTTTTACTATTAATGGGTTTGCTCTTGATTCCTATAGAGCAACGTATATTAAGTACAAGTACCCTTAGATACTTATTCTCTATACAAAATAGTTCTGGCATTTTTGATGAGCACACATTTACAGAAAATGTGCACACAATTGCAGTTCTGTTAAAAACAACACTGTAGAAGACACTAACACATAAAAAAAACAACGGGCAGCACTCCGGGAGTGCCGGCAGAAGTGAAAACCGCTTAAAATAATAACAAATAATAATAGAAATAATTCAATGTTTAGTGAGTGACCGAAATGTGATGCTTACATCCAAATAAAGGTGGAAATGTAAAATGATCCTGTTGGCATTTCGTAGTACGGACCCCAAAAATACTTTTCCCGCTGAAACTAATATTGAATGCGAGAAAAAAATAACTGAATCTCCTACTAAAAGGGGCTTTTTACAAGGAAACTGTATACAAAATTAAAATTCTTTCCGACCCAAATAATTTCACGAACAGTTACGTACGCGGCCCATAAGATGCTTTCAAAATTTATTCTAATTTATATTTTTCTTTAATTAAATAAGACACGGCCGATGTAGCGGGAACGTGACTCAACGATGGCGAACCATTAGGCATTAGGGTTGGACGTCAGTAACAGCGAGTGAGATTGGCCTCAAAAGTGCATCTCCAGTGTCTATTTGAAGCGAAGGGGAGTGGAGTCAAGCTAAGCGTAAATTGGGCAATCATTAATTGATATTACTGTTTTATGCGTATTTTAGTTAAATTGTTAAAAATATACTTAATGTAAAACTGAATTCCTATATTAATATTTTAATTTGTATTTGTATGTACTGTTTAATTTAATATAATTTTCACCTGACACGCTCAGAAAAAGAGGCTTAGTAATTCAATTTATGCGTGAAAAGTCGCATTTTGTGGCGCAAAATAGCTGGCTCTTTAATTTAAAAATTCTGACAAAATTCGTCCAAGTTTAAAACCCAAAAATACGTCATGTCAAGATACAACCCAGATAACATTGATAACTGTATCTACGCTGTTCTATGATTTTTTTTATATCAAAAATAAATTGTGTATGGTATTTAGTTAAAATGCTTTGTATATTGCACAATAATTTTCCAAAAACAAACATCAGAAGGCAAAAGATCGCGCGGTCGCTCACCTACAAGATGGACCGATCAAGTAAATACTCGTCATCCTCCAAACTATACACGGTCGTAAGAGAAGCGCTGGACCGTAACTGGTGGAGGCAAATCATCCACTCCAGATGCAACCCTGATGCTGACCACGATCCTCAGATATGAGAGACCGACCCCAGAGAGAGAGAGTGAATAGCTTCTTAAAAAGATATGTAAAATGAATATTACAGCAATTTAAGGTTCAATTAAAACAAAGAAGAAACCAATGTCCTATGTACACTGGAGATTACATCAGTCCAGATACTTCAGACTTTCCACCGATCACTGATCATCAAACTTTAGAATAGTACTACATGTGTCTAGGCCTGATGTAGTATTTAGTGTAAATTAAATTTAGAAAGTATTAATTTATAAAAAAATATAAATTCAATGATACAAAAATAATACTTTAGTAATATTTTTTTAAAATATAGGTGTAATGCGACACAAAAAAGTAGAAACAAAATTGGGGGCACCACTAGTCAAAAATTAGCAACTATTTAGCAAATATTTCACTATTTCCCCTTCATAAACGAAAATAACTATTTATTAAGAAGACGCTAGAGGTTTCACAGCAGAATTACCATCTTGACAGTTGTCATGTTGCCTTACAATCCGTACATTGAAGTTGGCAATAATTGCAAAAAGTGATTTTTCACTTTCGTGTCATTGACAAAAATTATATTTCCTTACAAATAATTTTTAATGTATTTTAAAAACATCGAGTGGTAAGTGCGAGTTTTTTCTACTCACGGTCGATCTTTGCTTGTTACAATCCAACATTCCTATCATCAGCAGTACCTATAGCTGTATTATCATTGTCCAATAATATCGGTTGTACGGAACCTTTCTGGCATGATGACAATACTAACTTTTGAATTAGCTGACGTTGTACTTATACTTTGTTCTGTATGAAGTTTTATTGTTTCATATTGTGAAATAGCTTTTTTAAGTTTCATTTTTAATCCTCCGGTTCTTTTATTTTTTTTCCATCGTTTTTTGTCCTAAGTTTACTCTTACAAATTACTCAAAATCAATATATGCAATTAACCAAAACTGCCATTTAGCAGCACATAAGTTATAATAATCTCCTGTAACTCCGGGGGCTGTACTATAGGTAAAAATTTACGCTTATCGCGTTAGCTTTAGAATAGTGTAACTTTTATGCAGCAGACGGCAATGTATTACACTCTTGTAAAGAGATTGGTTTTCTAAGGGTTTCCTAGATAACCATTGAACAGTTATTATCAAGCCTATTAAGACGACTTTATAATAGAGTACTTATACACCAATATGCAGATGATAGCAATATTCAATGCTCTTGAACAGAATTAGGCAACACAAAAGTAGAAATCAATAGCAGTATCGCTCTAGTCTTCTCTAAACTTGCTTATAGGTTATTCACACTGCATCCTGTTTGTTAAGCACGATGGTGGTCAAATGCCTGCTCAGTTATTACTAAAAAAACGTATTTTAGTGTTTACAAGTGCTATTTAAAAGCAATAAGTAATAATTTCTACTATATACAGCAGCACACCTGCTAGTTGATTACCTAACTCTGTTGCTAACAGATTTTGATTGAAATTTATTGAAAGTCCTGTTACATTGCTGCTTTAGTAAGATAGCGTTCACATTTATTTTTATTAAAGCAGCAATGTGACTGCACTTTCAATCAAACGTTGATAAAAACAAGTTACATAATCAGGGGGCAGCTTTACTGTATAAAACTAAACAATTTATGCTATGGTAGGTACAACCCTAAATATATTTGTACGTTTTTGTTCATCGTTTATAAAGCTTAAGGCTGGTAATGTACTGGTAAAGAGATATTTTGTCAGCCTAAATGTTTATTGGGTAGTGACTTTTTATATGTTACATTTTATTTATATTTTAATAACTTTGAAATAACTATAATACTCCCTTTTTATTATTTTAATTATTGAAATCATAAAAAACAACATACATAAGGTATCTTATGATTTTTGTTTTTTTTTGCTTTTTTCAATGCTATTTTTATACTACCACTGAGCTACCGAGACTTGGTTAGGTTTCAGTGGTTAGAGCATTGGACCGGATTTCCAAAGGTCGTGGGTTCGAGTCCCATCTGAGAATTCACTTGTGGCCGAGTTAATTTTTTACAATATTCTTCTATTTAAAATTTATCAAAAATGAGGTATATATTAAGATTAAACGATTTGTTAAAATATTTTTTTACCGGAAACCACAAAAAAAATTTGTGAGATCAAAAATTGTGTGTTGCGCTCGGCAGAAAAGTTTTTAGCGTCTCGTACCTTTGAAAAATCTTAGATTCCTTTCTCTGGCATAGATTTCAATAGAGGTAACTCGCCGCTAAATCTAACTTTGCAGACTTGCAAAGCAAAAAACTATTGTATTTTTGTTTTAATTTTTAATTTTAAGATTAATTGATAAATGTTTTTAATGCTGTCGACACTAAGACTTATAACTGTTATGTTTAAAAGTATAAAACTAACTGATTTATTTTCTAACTGTATTTTATGTAAACTTAATGTTAACTTAGTGTTGCAAATAAATAAAATAAATAAAGTTTTCATACATTTGACAAGACATGCAGAGTCAGCTCTGCTATATTTCTCACTTCAATAGAGATCTTCCCTCCCTTTTCATCCTAAAATAAATGAGCATACTTAGAGGGAAAGCAAATTCCGCTCAGCTGAAGTAGCAGTGGGAGGGACAAATAGCGCGAAAACCGATGGTCGATGGGACCAAAAGGTTCTGAAATGGCGAACGCGCACCGGAGGCAGCTCGACCGATGCTCCGTGGTGGACCCCCGGCAAGGTGAACCAACGATATGGTAAATATCGCGGAAAGCTGCTGGACAGCGCAGGATCGATCATCGTAGACACCTTTGGGGAGACCTCTACCCAGCAGTGGGAGTCATGCGACAATTTTTTTATTTTTTATGTATGACGGGGAGACTCTTGGCCTTCATCATACCTGATGTTAAGTATTGATAAGGCTGAAAGATGGAACCGAGTCTCTCCCGGAATCCTCCGCCACTGAGGAACTGGCTATCTTATCTCGAACTGCCGGAACACAACAATGCTGAAAACATTGTTGTTATGGCGTCAGGCTTCGATAAGATGGTGGTAGCTAGCCAGGCGGACTAACAACAAGTCCTACCACCAATCAATATGATGATGAACGAGATTTATTTATTTAAGAGTATTCGATCGCTCGCAGTCAGGCCGCACCCAAATCGCTCCTTCTAAACAGAGGGTGAAAGCTAGCAGAGTGCTTCAAAATAGCCCGTGGATAAGTGTAAATATTAGGTGTCTTATTTAATTTTTCTAAGCGAGAGTGCTTTGCTGTGGGCGTCTAAGATATCTGTTTACCTCTTTACACACAATTAAGAGCTAGCACAGACGACGGATAACGGAGGACTTTTTGTCCGCGACACGTCTTTATGGTTAACCAAATAAGATTTAACTTAGATCGCGTATATCCGTGAAAAGTACGCGATGGTCCTCGTTATTTATTCAACTTTATGTTCTTAGTAATAAGGTCGTGTCGCGGACAAAAAGTCCTTCAATGTCCGTCGTCTGCGCAGGCCATAAGTGTAGTAAATAAGTGTAGTAAATAAAGGCTGCAAAATTGACTTTACTACTTAATTTGGTATAGAAAAGTTAAAAATAGAGCAGGCGTATTACTTAATTTGGCAAAGTAAAGGTAAAATAGAACAAATTAGGATTTCATTTACCTATGTTTTCCCAAAATTAAACGTCTTTATTTGTTTCTGGGTGATATAGCTGGGAACTCAAGTTCTTTGTGAAAATAAGCTTCGGCTAGATTATTAATTGGTGGTAATTGGTTACCTATTAAAATTGCGTGCTATTGCTAGACTTCCTGACGTTTTGAAACCTTTTATTAACTGTGCGCGCGAAAATGATGGTTGGCATCGGCATATTTGGCATCCTTTTGTCATAAAGAATGTCCAGGAATCAATTGAAAATCAGCGCCAGGCTCTTTGGGTCCGGCAAATACATACTGAATTGACATCCTTTTTGGCTGCAGCCGTGAGACATCCACTTGAGACAGTGAAACTGTACACCTTTTGGTTTAAGTAAGTTTTTTAATTTTTCTTTTTTTGCTATAAATTTGTAATTGTCTCATGTACGAGTATGTATCCAAATAAACTCCTATTCATTCATCCATTCATTCAAAATTAAAGCTGCTTATTTACTTACTCAACTCATTTTCTATTATGAGTTAGTTTATTACTTTCATCGCTATTAAAGCTACCTTTTAAATAAGGAATATAAAGGCTTCTATTTTCAACTTGACATCCGTGGATCCGTATAAGGTTATCAGCATCAGATAGCAGAACGGATATTGACTCCGTATCCGTAAAGCTCCGTTTTACGCCCCTCTTAGATTATATCACTCGTTCCAAAAGATGTATAAATAGATACCTACCCTGTGTCATACGACGGTTCCGATGGCATAGTGGTAGTAAATGTACCTTGTGCGCCAGGAGTCCCAGGTTTGAACTCCACTTGTTACAAATACGTACTGAGGGTGGTGAATGAAATGTAAGGGTGGTGACTGGCCTGTAACATTTCGTCGTGACGTAACGTTACGTTACGACGAAATGTTACAGGTCAGCCTTAATGTTACAGGTCAGTCACCACCCTAAGGCTATTAAGGCTAAGAGATTATGGGTATGGAGTAGAATTTGAAGACCACGGGCCTTGGAAAGGTGTGGTGCCATAAAATAGTACCTACACAATATAAAACCAAACATGTTAAGGTAAATTTTAAATAGAAAAATATTGAAAAATTAACTCGGCCACAAGTGAATTCTCAGACGGGAATCGAACCCGCGACCTTTGGAGAGAGCATTGGACCGCATTTCCAAAGGTCGCGGGTTCGATTCCCGAAATAATTCTATTTAAAATTTACCATAAGTATAAAAATAGCATTGAAAAATGCAAAAAATACAAAATCACAAACATGTTAATATTAAAAACAAACCTTAATCAGCTAAAGCAGATTTTTTTTATCTTTTCACAGACGCTCGACAATTCAATATGTGCTTGTATCGTAAGTATTAATACTTACTCAAACGCACTTCGCGACGATAAATTTAGAATGATACTTCTTAACCTATGAACTCAATATTACTAAAGCTAAAGTACTCTTCTTTACAATTTAATATTAACTTTCAACATTATTGTGACAATCTTGGTAATATCGCATGGAACTGTCTCGTCTTATAAAAAATAGAGAGAGATAAAGCCCGATAATATTCACTTGAGAAATTCAAGTTTATTAATAGAATTAATGGTAAACCAGAATTTGATTAACGGCTGTGCTTTCAATTAGTTAACTGGTTTCCTTTATCAATTAAATGTTCTGTAAAACGTTGATGAAGTTGTCATCAAGGCTTTTGAGATAGTGAGATTACGCTTACCTTATTTATGAAACAGATTACATTTTACTGAATGAATTCTATTTGAAAAGCAAATATAATTTTACTTCATTTAGAGTTTACTTACTCTTTATCGATCGCTCTAGTTTTAGAATTATCTCTATTAAGGGTAGCTCAGTTGTTAGAGCATTGGACCGGATTTGCAAAGGTCGTGGGTTCGAGACCCATCTGACAATTCACTTGTGGCCGAGTTGTTTTTTTCCAATATACAATGCAAAAATTTAAAAATCATAAATGATCTTTATTATTTGAACGCATTGCAAACTCAAAGTTTAAAAGTAAGTAGTACTTATTATTTTATATTATATTTATTATTTTCTTTGTTCTGTTCGTCTCTGATGTCACTTCTGTGCTCGGCAGAATACCAGTGCAGCAAGCTATCTGATGCTTGCTGCTAATACTGAGCTGAGCACAGTTTTGTCATCACACGACTGTACGCGTTTCTTTTTTATTGTTATTTTGTTTGAATTCTTTATTTTTTGTTTAATTTGTGCTTTTTTTTTCTCATACTTCTATGTAATATGTTTGTGTTAATGTGTACCTTTGTGTGATGTCAAAATAAATATTTTTCTACTTTTTCTACTTTCTACTTTCTACTTAAGTAATTAAATCACTAGCAAGCATACAATGGAGATAGATGGGGCATGATACAATCGGGGAACTTCCCGGTTGATCAGTAAAGATTTTTTGAACAAAGTTATCTCAAAAAGTAATAGACTTATAGAAAACGTTTATATCAAAAATAATAGGTATTTCATTTTATAAATAAACTAGCGGATCCTTGCGGTTTTACCCGCGTGGTGCTCGTTCCCGTGGGAATATCGGGATAAAATATAGCCTATGTCACTCGGGAGAAATGTAGCTTTCTAATGGTTTAAGAATTTTCTAAATCGGTCCAGTAGTTCCTGAGATTAGCGCGTTCAAACAAACAAACTCTTCAGCTTTATAATATTATATAATTATAATACTAGCGGATCATCGCGGTTTTACTCGCGTGGTGCCCGTTTCCGTAGGAATATCGGGATAAAATATAGCCTATGTCACTCGGGAGAAATTTAGCTTTCTAATGGTCTAAGAATTTTCTATATCGGTCCAGTAGTTTCTGAGCTTAGCGCGTTCAAACAAACAAACTCTTCAGCTTTAGCTTCAGCATAATATCATAATATATTATATATTAAAGTATAGATTATTTCTAAACGGATCTTTTTTTTACGTTAATTTACAAGTTTGATGTTTTTACACCGCCACCAGACTGTTGACTTGAACAAATGGTTTTAATTTTAAATCGACACCTCCGTGCGTTCCCGAGATAAACGAACACAGACAACAAAGTGATCCTATAAGGATTCCGCTTTTTTTTCTTTTGAGGTACGGAACCCTAAAAAGAACGCGCAGGTATAAATTCGTTCCAATTTTGGCTCTAGACGCCAGTGGACACCAGGCTTAATTTAAGATTTACACGATCTTACAATGTGGAAGCCAGTAAATGGGTACGTGTAGACAGGATAGGCAGTGAGTCAGCCTATATCAATGGACTGTCTGGACTGGACTGAAAAAAGACGGGTGGCTAGCCAGGTTGAACAGTACTTAAGCTAGCACTGAACTGGGACGAAAATAGCGTCTATACGCAATAGGCCAGCAGCAAGACAGCGCTGGACTGGATTATTGTTCTGCCCTGTTACTGTACCCATGTAAACCAGGCATAAGGCACGACGAAAATATTGTCGGGTAAATCTACGGGCGGTTTGAACGCCGTCACTGTCCTCAACATATTTTCATATTTTAAGAGTAATAAAATTAAATCCTCGTGTCCAGTTACGAATATAGGTCCCGGACGAGAAGTGTTTAGCAGCATAACCTTTATTATTTTCGCACTTATGTATGACACTTTATATGTCGAGGACATTGACGGCGTTCAAACCGCCCGTAGATTTACCCGACAATATTTTCGTCGTGCCGTATGCCTGGTTTACATGGGTACAGTAACAGGGCAGAACAATAATCCAGTCCAGCGCTGTCTTGCTGCTGGCCTATTGCGTGTAGACGCTATTTTCGTCCCAGTTCAGTGCTAGCTTAAGTACTGTTCAACCTGACTAGCCAACCGTCTTTTTTCAGTCCAGTCCAGACAGTCCATTGAGATAGGCTGACTCACTGCCTATCCTGTCTACACGTATCCATTTACGGGCTTCCACATTGTAAGATCGTGTAAATCGTAAATTAAGCCTGGTGTCCACTGGCGTCTACAGCCAAAATTGGAACGAATTTTGACCTGCGCGTACTTTTTAGGGTTCCGTACCTCAAAAGAAAAAAAAGCGGAATCCTTATAGGATCACTTTGTTGTCCGTCTGTGTTCGTTTATCTCGGGAACGCATGGAGGTGTCGATTTAAACCCGACAATATTTTCGCCCGTGCAGACGGCGCCTTAGCACTTGCGATGCTTACGATTCCACCTTCGTTTACATATTGCGAATTGATAAATCCCCCTGAATCCGTGATGGAGGCTGTGACGTCACTTTATGCCTTTGTTTGTATGCGACCCAGGTTTCAAATAACAGGCTCACCCCACTCGCTATTCTTCAGAAAGAAAACTGTAAAAACTGATTTCAGGGCGAATACGCAGGTGTGAGTAATAGAGTAGGCTTCACCTTTGGAAGTTTTTTTCGTTTAATAGGGGAAGTTTGTTAATTTTAAGGGCGTAGAAATATACCTATATATATGTGATGGTGTGCGTTAATAATCTTGTACAAAAACACCAGTGGGAAACCATCATATCATAAGAACGCTTTGTTTTTATTGAAGTTGTCACATATTGACACACTTTTGGATACCTAGGCGATGACTGAGCGAAGACGTCACAAAACTTCCGTAAAAAACAAGCTTACTTTAAGAGAGTAAGATAATAGCATTGTAAGATTAAAAGAACACTGCGCCAAGTGATGGCAGTAGGCCCCAGGTTTCAAACTTATTCAAACGTTCAAAACACTATATTAAAATTCAACAACAAACAATAGCGCGATTCAATACGGCACGGTTCGGTAAAAGGTTACTCTAGGTAACTTATAGAAATATAATATTTTGAATACTTAAATGTGTAAAATGTTTACGAAACTAATTCTTAATATTATTAAATGTTCATAAAATCAACAAAACAATAAAATCAACATAAACATTCTTATTTACTAAAGTCAACCGCCTTATCACAAACCTTCGGAAACTTTCCGAGAGCGGAGTCTATGCATTTGTCACTTCAAAATAGAGAAAGACAAAGCATAGATTTCGAATCCGACTCCGTATCCGATGGTTCTCCGATGGACTCCGAATCAGCCATCAGGGTTAGGATCGTAAAAAAATCCCCAGTAATGTTGTATGGATCGAAATTTTATCCTTTATTTTGCCTCACAAGACTTATTTTCACGACATTCTTTTTTTATAGTCTGTCTTTTTAAAAATTACTTGCCGTGTGTGCCTTGTAACATCCCCCCCCTTTTTGTTAAACTTACTTTACTCTCTATTTTTATAAAATTATTATTTAAATAATAATTATTGGTGGTGATCCTTTACACACCAAGGTAAAAGTTCCTTCTGGAGACCTTTTATATTTCCTTTGCAAGTCTGTTAAGATCTTTAAAACAATGCTTTAGGAAATACTTTTATAATCTAAATACTGAAATATTTAAATTAAATACCTTCCTTATAATATTATAAGTTGGAAGTATTATTTTATTTGGCCAAATTTAAGTAGTGATCGTCTAGAATGGTTAGGATTCCTACGTTGTGTAATTTTTTTTTTGTTTTAGTAATCCAAACTTCTTTAAGATGTGGTATGTCTGAGGCGCAGCTATAAGTCTAACAAGGTGAATACTGTGTTTAACCTAAGAATTATCTGCAATTGAGATATATAGTTTATTCCTAACCATAAAACTATAGTTTATACGTGTATGTGTATGTTGTAAAGTGTGCAACTGGGAATACTTATAGGAATAGGATAGGGACAGGATAAAGGAAGGAAGTAACCGGGGCCCTGACGGGCCCCGGGGGTCCGCTCCAACCACCCCTTCAGACCCGTCCTAAAACCACACCAAACAAGGACAAGATAATGATGGAGAGAGTAAAACCCGATTCCATAAGTAAGTAAGTTTGGAAGAAATTCTTCCTATCCCATCGATGCTCGCCCAAACACTACGTCTCCATGTAACACGCACAGATCAAAAGTGAAGTATTCACTAGTAAGCTATATAGAGGACATACTAGCAATTAATATTATAGTGAAATTGCCTAGCTGCAAGCAGACAAGGCAGGTATAATGTATAAGCTCCCACTTGAGTGACTGGGTAACAAATCCACAATCTTTTCCATTATGTAGTCTCTTCTCATATAGTGAGCCTCACAAACTAAACATAAGTACTTCGAAATGCGAACCGCTACAAACTAGGAAGAACCAGTCTCACATAGTTTAGTCATTCAAGATGAGAAAAATGGTGGTATGCGAACATACCACTATAATGTAGAGTGATGTATTATATGAAGTCTATGCGTAGACACATAGAACACAATAATTTGAGTAAGCATCGGTGAAACCGGATGAATAGATCAAGTTGTAATAACATTGAACTTTATCAATATGTTAAATATTAATGTAATCAATCAGGTATACTCACAAGGACAGGGTAAGGTTTATGAAAAGGCAAGTCAAAACCATTAACCATTACCGCTGCTAGAGTTTCCCAAATCATACAATGTATCAAAAATCATAGGTATATCTGTCGAATATATGGTTGCAATATTTTGAAACACAAGAGGACAGTTATCATATCTTGTTCTACCACGAATTCTGAATTAATGGCATTACAAAATACGAATTTAAGGCCGGGTGAGTACGAACACTAGATGCTCACAAGGATCCATCTAGTCGAAGTCCCTGGATAGCATTGACCTAAACGGATATGAGTATGTCAGTTTACACAAGACTGCTCAAGTGTAAAAAGCCATGGTTCACACCATCCATCAGCCACTACTTAACAAGTCGCCACAAACATAAATCACTGTTGACAAATAATCAGGTTTGATTATCGTTCAAAAGCAATAGTGTAAGTATGGCACGTATCCAGAAAACACTAAGATAAACATTTTGCCTATCATAATATTAGCCGGAAATACTTCCACTGGCTGACTCGGTACTACCACGAGAGGGGTAAATCCTATAATGAAACACAATTTGTTTGCAATCATATACTGGACCATAGACCCAGATAAGTACAATCATTGAAAATTGAAAGTTATAGATAGGTAAGTAATTATTACAATTATTATAAAATTTTGGAAGCTCAGCATTACCTCATTCCTGCAAACTAATGCCAACCAGAACTAAGGCCAGACATTACCTTACAGAAACTACCATTCCTCACAAAATTACCTCGCTCTGAACTTCCTCAACTCGCTGGAAAGCTTACTCTGAGTCCATTCAGAACTACACAATAATCTGTAGGTATATTGGGTATTGTAAATGTTTGTAATGAGTGTATATGAATTGCGAAGAACAATAATGCTTAAATACAAATAATTTATAATAATAAATATAATGAGTATGGTAAGTTACATGTGCCTGCTAAATATTGATTGAATGGACAATGTCATGCTCAATTGGACACTTGAACTCCTCTCTCCCAGCTTAATAGTTACTTTAACAAATAGTGCACAACAAGTACTACTGTTGTAGAGTCTTATTCAATGGAGCAAAACACTACGCCATTCACATAACACATAAAATAATATTTAAACGAATTTTCGTATGCAGTGCACAATTTTCTCTAGAATAATAGGTAGGTAGGTAAGTACCTAGTGTAAAACCTAGACATCTCCTAGACAATGTCCTCCTAACCTATACTACGACTAGGTATATACTTCGACCAGCCACGTCCTATCGTTCCTACAATTTTATCCACAGTAATCCACACTATTAACAGAATTACGAGTGGCTGTCCTATCGCATTCGTATTTTTTTATAGTCGTCGTCATGATCTGTCTAAGTCGCCTCTTGACGACTAACTGTTTGATTAAATTAGAATAACCTATCTTAATGAAAGGAAATTTAAATTTTAGTTTTCTATTTATGTAGAAATTTGTCTTGGAATTTGTTTATACAGCCTAACTAACAAAAGAAAAAAAAAAATATTTCTCTGAAAAGAAAAATAACGACACACTTATTATTATACGCACATTACGATACGAGCCGTATAAATAATACAGCTTAGAAATTGGTAGCCACAACGAAATCTTATCTCATCAAATATTAGTTTATTTGATTTAACGATTTAGCAAGGAACGGTGAAAATGGTACCTTTACGAACTCGATTCCTAACACCGAATAACTTACACATCTAGTCAAGAAACCATGCTCTACTCACCCAGAACCGGATACTTAACTGCAACAGCAAGTCTAAATCCTTCATAAAGATCTTTAAATACCGAATTTTACAGTTTCTCAACGTCTCCGGATTTCAAAAACCATAAATTCTCCCGCTCTGTTCTTGTTAGATAAGTAAAGAAAACAAATGTCACTTGACATTATGACGTCCTATAAAACTGTTATCCAAAACAATCGCACGTGAGATACAAAGTTGTATTTTGGATTAACTTCAGAATAACAAGCACAAATACAACCTATTATTAATATAATTCAATCAACAATACTTATGTCAAGGTAATTATAATCAATGCATTCCACTAATAATTGTACCTATATTTTAAATTTTATATTCCTCGGATTAAAAGTTAGCTTTTCAAGAACCGTGTCCTTCTTGTGTATAACCTAGACACCGTTAATAGGTAAAACATCTTATTATGTTTCAGGTACCCTAAGCGGCTGAAGTTAACCTAATTACCTATAGGTATCCATTGAACCTATGATAATACTAATACTCAAAATATAGTTATAACTTGTTTCCTGGTTACAAGACCTACTTCTAAAATTGTCCACACTACTCCCAGGTAAGAGTTTGATAATGTTTTTGCCTTTTTCATGATAATCTAGTAACATTAAACTCAAAGCAAATTTTCCCACATTGATCATTTTCCAATTATTAACTCAACTATCAATGTATTCAGTTAAATTGAATCAATTATCTATAACTATAGTGGGAGCACTGTAAATATTGCCATAATTATAGCAAGAACAACTTACAAGACCTTATTTATAAAATTATTAAGTATGTAGAAAATTTTCCTACAGTACTCATAAAAGAATCTGAATGATTCAGTTGTGGATCTAGTTAATTCTAATGTAGCTATATTAGAGTCATTAATTATGATGAGATTCTATCACAGGCACACAATTCCAGGTTGTAATTTTAACAAGGATACAGATTGTAATATTTCAATACATTAACAGATGATAATATAATCTATTTCAGAAGAGTTCCAATCCTACACTGTGGATGCTAAACAAATAATGATCAAAATTGTCTACCTTATTACTAAAATCATGGAAGAGAAGGAAAACCGGATTAACTAAGGATTTAATAGGATTTTTGAAGAAGTGTGACGTGTCTGAATGATATCTGGTTATGAGACCCCTTTTTATTAATATTTCAAGTTAAACTTCTATGCTTTTGCTTGTACATTAGACCACTAGTGTTATTAGTTAAGCTTTAAGCCTATTATCCAACGAGGAGAAAATAAATTGAATTTTCACTGTTCCCTGTATTTTCTTTTTATTATTTTATAGCGCCATGTATTTTGAATGAGTGTCTATGATATTGTGTAGTACCTAGCTAACCCCTGTTAGCAGAGTCCGTCCTAGTTTACACTTGGATGTTATGGGTCCACTAACTATATGGCACACCTTGAAGCCAGTATTAACAACAGGCAAACCATTAAAGCATATTCAATTCAATTCAATTCAGTAATTCTGTCTGTCAGTCATTTGCATAATATAGTAAAATTTGTAAATAAAACTCACCGAACTATTGGGAGCAGCTTACTCAACCCAGAACTTCGTCACTATCTACTCACTTTCACAGTATACTTAAGTACTAAACCACTGACTTCGGCGGTTAATTCAAATATAATTATTCTCAAGAATATTATGACCGTTCAGGACGGTGTCAACACTCCGAATCCCGAGCCCGCTCGCCTCTCCGCCTTCGTTCCTTATTTCTTTCTTATGAATCTTTGTTTCTCCACCGTACTTTACCGAATTCCAAGAATTTTATGTAAGTTTATAAGTAGTTTGCACATGTCAAGTTTGGGTCCTTGAAACTATCCTATTCACTCGTAACTTGAGAAAAGCCCTTGGAAAGCCGTTAGTGTCACGAATTCTGTTATTTATTATTGCTTTACTATGGCCACATTTTGTTATTTTAACTGCTGCTCCTTTTGTTGAAGACCAAACATATCGATAACACGTGTCAACGTTTTTTTTATAATTTACGAAACCCTTAAAACATTGGTCAGTGCAAGTAGTGATTTACATTGAAACTTGAATATTTTTACAACATTTATATCATAGCGTCACATTTCCCATCTATGGTCGAATAGCATACCTAGCAACCTATCTAAGTAACTTAATGTCGTTTTTCATGAACTTTGGAATTGTTGTAATGGATAATATACAAATATATGCTGTTTTCCTTATAAACTATAGAAATAAGGCAATATTATAGTTTGGTTTGTTACAGCCTTCCAAATAGGGAGTTTGAGTTGCAAAATTTTCCGGTCATCCCTTGACGCTTACCACTGCGTTTTACCACTTACATAAATAATTATCTTCACAGATTTATATGTATGTATATAAAATCAATAGATAGCGAATTTGTTGAAACCTTAAACGATTCGTAACTACACATATTCACAATATCATCGCTTTAAAACTTGTGTAACAAGATAAACAGCTTTAGTATTCAATGAAAATTCCGTTTAATTTCGTGTTTACCAAAAGTTAATTGGCTGTTTCATTATATCCAAATAAATGAACATACTTCAATTGAATGTAATGGGAGCCGTAATCTCATTTCCGATTGAAACGTAATCCCAATAGGGTTGGTTCGAATACAGGATGTAGCGATTGAAGAATTTTAATAACGGAGTCCCTTATAACTGACTCCGACTTTCCAGGGAGTATCCTTGCCGATAACCGAATTTCGCCGAGATTCGGCCGTCTATGGAGTACTGCTGTCACCTGTGGGATGGTTCTGCTAAGTATCAGCTAGAGCTTCTGGAATCGATCGAAAAACGTGCCAGGAAACTCAGCATTGGCCACGGCGGAACTTCAGAGCCTCAGTCACCGTCGCAAAGTTGCATGTCTATCGGTCTTTTATAGGATACACTTTGGAGAGTGTGCGAGAGAACTGCACGACCTTGTTCCTCCCCTTTCCACCATCGGGGTACCAGACGCAGGTTAGCTTACCACCCGTACGTCCTTGACATTCCAACGGTCCGTACCAAGCGCTTCGCTGACACATTTCTAATGCGAACCGCTAAAGAATGGAATGCGCTGCCTGCTCATGTGTTCCCCGATTCCTACAACCTTGGCCTCTTCAAGGCGAGAGTGAATAGGCATTTCCTGGGCAAGCACACAGCCCCTTAGACCACATCCTGTTTATTAAGCACGATGGTGGTCAAATGTCTGCCCAGTTATAATAACAAAAAAAAAACAAATTCCTACAAATAATTTTATTTGCACAAAACATAGTTATTATATTACCATTGATAGTGTAATACACTATTAATGGTTATGACAGAGTGCTTTGTGTGAGTTTTCTCACCTTACTCGATTACGCCGCAGTTTGCGAATAGAGTTTAACTCTCAACCTTATTCCCATTGAATTAAGGCTATCTGTCAAAATTTTACTCTATTACATTTGCAAACTCACACCAGGGGCCCAATTCTGCTAATGCTTAGTAACAATCGGTTATTCCAGTGGTTTTTCAATGGTAGTCCTGTTTTACACAGTTCTTGTTACAACACAGTGGAAATAAACACTACTATTAAAACTCCACTGAGAGACGATTTGACAAAAAAATTGCAGAATAATTGACCCCGTAGCCCTCTGAGCTTATAAATTGTGAGCGCTTGTATTCAGCTTACTTACTTATTAATAGTTCTTGATATGTAGGTAGGTTACAAAGTAAGTGTAAGAAAGAGTCCTTACAAGTAAGTAGGTATGTTTAGATGATAAGTTTAGTTATAAGAGTACGTAAATTAGGTTCGTTCTTCTACGGGAGCGGGAAGTTAATTAAAGCGGCCGTCACCGTGAATATTGTTTATTGTACTGAATAAAATGTTACAATATAAATGTTGAAATAACGTAAAGTGTCAACTCAACGAAATATAATAAATGTCGAGCGTGCTCGTACATGCTGCCAAAGAAAAGAAAGAAGAAAGGATGCTTAAGGCGGTGACGCCTTATCTAATTTACGTGCAGCAGTTACGATCACCTCGTTCACAATACTGTCCGAATGTCGCTGTTGTGACGTTGTCGTCGGTCTCCCGGCTGATGACAGATGACTCTGAAGGTTCGAGCTGCAGCGATATCTTCTTTTTATTCTCAATGAGCCCCAAATCATGACGCACACGATGATGACACTGCATATCGAGTAAAGCACGTAGTTGTGCGTATCATGTGTTGTTGTTTTTACACTTAGCGTCTGTTGTTGTTGTTTGACTATGTCGATGTTACTTTTCAAGCTCTCGAGTATTTCTCGGTGGTCTTCAGGAATAAAGTTTAGAGTGTGATTATAGTCTGTCAACACATGGTTGATGCTGGATTCACTCATTTTGGTCGATTCAGCATTTTTCTTCAAATCGCTGTGGTAGTTGTTGCGAGCATGAATGGTGAAGCTGTCGCCCTTGAGCATGCATCCAAAGCCTAGAGATACAATCCCTGTACCATGAAGGTGTAGTGTTTGCATTCCACTTGGGCAAAAAATGCGCGTAGTGCATTCCTCGCAACAAGAAAAGAACCACGCGCCGCGCCGGTGTAATCGCACCCACCTGTCGGTGCAATCCGATACTTCGACTCGGCATGGCGATAAGCTCCCGTTGTTTATAATTTGAGCTTCGCATAATGTTTTAGCGACCTTGATGTCATATGTGGGCTGATTAATAGTGCATAGTAATTTTAATTCACTTGAATGAATGCATGTTGACACATCTTTGTTTTCTAGAGGCACTATTAAATCCTTTCTTAAGTTGACTGCTACATAATCTGTAGTAGGCTGGATACTTTTTGTTTTATGCCCGGTAACTTGAGGTATGGGTATGATCCGGTTAAGTTCATATTGTTCGTTGTTTATAAGCGGCAGCTTTATCTCGAAAATAAGCAGTGCGGTTGTTAGGTGCACGTGCACTCGAGCCAACTTATAAAGTTCACGCGTGCAGTCACGTGTGTGCGTTATACAAGGTAGTGACAAATCGCTTGAAAGTTGACCGGAAATTATGTTCAATTGATGTTCGAATTGTTCTGGCTTGATGAGATGGGTATCGATTTTTCCGTCTCGAGCATCAGTTACTAGGTTTAATAATAACTGTTGGATTCGACGTATATTGGAAATCATCAAGTCTATGGCGAGCGCGCTAGCTGTTATGTATACAGCGTTATCGTGGCTAGCGCGTAAGCGTTCTTCACTTTCGGCGAGATGTTTTTCAATAATTAGAAATTGTTTGTTCATCACTTCTTCGTTCCTTTTAAGAAGATTATATTCGCTCTCTATGACTGATGTATGATTCTTGTATAAGTCCAGTAGGTGGTTTTCGTTTGACTGAATAATGTTGATGTCGTTTTCGTACTTCTTGGCAAATCTCTCATCTAAAACACCAAAAAGTGAGTTTGCAAGCATTCCAACTCCGTCGATAAGTCCCCTTTTGGGTCGCGTCATTCGTCGATATGAGCTGTGTTCCGAGACTAGAATATCGTTGTAATGTTGGATCTCGTTCAGTTCATGTTGAAATTGTGCTGATATAGTAAGAAAGGCTGCTTCAGTTTTGCATAGATCGGTTAAATGATTCACGTAACGTTGAATATTTGTTAAGCTTCGCCAATATGTTGTTGTGTTGTAAAAAACAACCATTTTCCATTCATCCTGTATTATCTGCATGTCAGCTATTTTGTCGAAGTAAACCAGTCGGTTAAGGGATAAGTTGGTAATGTTGGCCGCTTGTTGTGATGACGGACCGATGAATAATGTGAAGGTCATTAAAAGTGTATAACAAATGTTGTAGAAAACGTTTTTGTAGTTGACCTTTTTTCGGTTTCTTTTCGGCCTTTCAGTGGGTTCGCCTTGATAATCGACGTTGTTTGTCTTCTCGTTGTTGGGTAACTTCGACTCGATTGGCAATTTTGACAATTTTGTTACAGGTCGCTTTATAGTGGACGTCTTTGTTTTAAGCAAAGCTACTCGTACTCGTCCGTCCGGTCCAGGGTAAGTTTCAAGAACTCGTCCGAGCAGCCATTTAGCGGGTGGGATGTTGTCTTCCCTCACAAGCACAATATCATTAATTTCTAGGTTTTTGGATGGAAAATGCCATTTACTCCGAAGCTGCAGAGTTTGGAGATACTCGTTTGACCATTTTTTCCAAAATGTCTTGAAAAGATTTTCAGTTAGTCGCCAACGGGTTGACAGGTCTAAGTGTTTATCTTCGACTGACAGCGGCGGGGCCATTGTTGAATCACCAATCAAAAAATGACCGGGGGTTAAGCATTCAAGGTCATCTATGTTTTCAGTTGGAGCAAGTAATGGCCTTGAATTGAGGCAGGCTTCGATCTGGACGAGCAGTGTAGAGAACTCCTCGAAGGTAAGTTTCTGCTCTCCGAGCACTCGCTTGAGGTGATTCTTCATGCTTTTGACTGCGGCCTCCCAAAGGCCACCAGCTGAAGGCCAGGAAGGCGCGTTGAAATGCCATTCTATTCCTTGTTCGGCTAGCTCCGTTAGCAGTTCATTATTGGTTACAAAATGATCAAGTGCTTCTTTATGTTGTTGTTGCAGCAAACGTGCAGCACCGACAAAGTTGGTGCCATTGTCGCTGTACATATGTTTGGGCGTTCCTCTGCGTGCGCACAGTCGTTTGAGAGCGTTTAGGAAGGCAGCAGTACTCAGGTCGCTAACCAGCTCCAGGTGGACAGCCTTGGTACACAGGCATATAAACACTGCGACGTAGCCTTTTGAAGTTTTTATTCCTCTGCCCTTGTTGGCCTTCACCTCCACGTGCCCGGAGAAGTCTACCCCGGTGTGGGTGAAGGGCCGCGATGGAGTGACGCGTGGTGGAGGAAGGTCTGCCATAAGTTGATTGTTGTTGGTTTGGTTAAATCGATGGCATCGCACACATTTTAGTAACTGCTTTTTTACTGCTCTCATTCCGCTGACTATCCAGTATCTATTACGTAGATAAGTCAGGGTTAGTCTAGCGCCTCCATGCAGCGTTTTCATGTGAGCTTGTTCAATCAATAACTCCGTTAACTTGCTGTTATAAGGTAAGATGATGGGATGTTTCTGTGATTGTTGCAAGTGAGCGTTTTCTAGTCGTCCTCCAACTCGTAGAATATTTTGACTGTCTAAAGTCGGGTTTAAGTTAAGTAAGTTGCTAGTTCGTCGCACTAAGTTTTGTTTTTGTAGACGTTCAATATCGTCTGTAAAATAAATATTCTGTATTGCCTTTATAATTATATCGTGTGCATTCTGCAGTTCACTTGTTGTTAAAGGCGATAATCGCTTGGCAGTTTTATGTGTTGCATTGTGAATGAACCGAAGTAACCACGTTAGGATTCGTGTTACACGCGTCATAGAGTTATAACGTTGTAGAAGTTCTTCGATCATTTTTGTTGGTTTTAGCGATAAGCAAACTTGATTTGTTTTTTTCTCTTCTTCATTTGTTGTAAATGTTGTTTGGGTGGGGGTGAAATCGATCTTCAGCCAAGATGGCCCTTCCCACCATAAGGGATGAACGACGAGCTGCGACGGTGTTAGCCCTCTGCTGGCACAGTCGACCGGGTTGTCTTCAGATCTTACATGTTGCCAGCATGAAGGTGGCATGTTCTCAATGATCTTGGTAACGCGATTGGCTACGAACGGTTTCCATCGAGAAGAGTTACCATTTAACCATCCCAAAACGACCATCGAGTCTGTCCATCCATGGATTGTTACTGTCTGTGCGTTTATTGACTCTATGGTCTTTTTCATAAGACGTGATAGGAGCAAAGCGCCACACAACTCTAATTTAGGTAAAGAAATGTTGTTTTTCATGGGTGCGAGCTTAGTTTTTGCAGCCACTAGTTTGATGACGTAGTGTCCATTTTCGTCAATTGTTTTGCAGTATATAGCGCACGCGTATCCCCTTTCCGACGCATCGCTAAAACCATGCAGTTTAATCGCTTTGTTTATATCGCCAATCCACCGTGTTATGTTTATGTTGTTAATTTGGGGTAGGTCTTGTCGGAATTGTTTCCACTCCTTTTGAATATCGTCGGGTAAGGCTTCATCCCAAGATGTTGTTGTTTTCCAACTTTGCTGGAATATGAGTTTGGCTTTCATGGTGGCCGGTGATAACCATCCGAGCGGGTCGTATAGTTTTGATACGTCGGACAGTAACATGCGCTTCGTGATGACGTCATTCTCGTCATTACGTGTTTGTTGTTTATATGTGAAACAATCAGTTGACGGATTCCAGTTAAGGCCAAGTGTTTTGTTAGTTTCAGCATGTTTGAAGTTTATCATATTTTGGTGGACGAGGTCATTTGGTAAACTTTCTAGTAGAGATGCGCTGTTACTAGACCACTTACGTAAGTTGAATCCTCCTCCTTTCATCATGTTAATTAGTTGACCTTGAGTAGTTTTTGCAGATTCAAGGCTGTTGCTTCCACCTAGGAGGTCATCTACGTAAAGCTGTTTTTCCAATATTGTTGCTGCCAAGGGATACTTGTGGCCATCGTCTATAATAAGTTGTTTTACGGTGCGCATGGCTAAAAACGGTGCGGCCTTGGTGCCGTAAGTTACAGTGCACAGCTGATATTCTGTAATCGGATCGTTTTGTGAGTCACGCCACACTATCTTTTGTAAGTGTTGATCTTCATCGCATATCCATACTTGTCTATAGAATTTTTCTATATCAGCTGTGTAGACGTATTGGAAAGCTCGCCATCGAAGGATAATTGTTTGAAGATCTTGTTGTATGTTGGGGCCACATTCCATAAGTTCATTGAGACTGTGGCCCGATGACGTTTTGGCTGAGGCGTTGAAAACCGTGCGGAGTTTCGTTGTGGTAGAATCTGGTCTTAAGACTCCGTGATGAGGTAAGAAACAGCTGGGTTCGTTAGAGGTGTCACTTTTCTTCATATGATTAAGATTTCGATATTCGTTGATAAATTGCCTGTAGTGTTCGGCGAATTCTTCGTTTTTGGTTAGACGTTTTTCTAGTTGTTTGAACTGAGCAACTGCTTGAGGTTTTGAGGTGCCCAAATGCTGCTCAAAGTTGGGTTTCATTGGAATTTTGACCTTGTAACGCCCGTTTTCCATTCTTTGTGTGGTTTTGCTGTATAATGTTTCGCAATAGTTGTTTTCGAAGGATTCGGGAGTTGTCTCAAAGATTTCTTCCATTTCCCAAAATCTAGAGATATCATCCATGTTGTTAAGTATGACGTGGCAGTTGAAAGTTTTAACGTTGCCCATTAACACCCATCCAAATTTAGTTTGTTGGGCAATGGGCGCCTCAGGTGAACCCTTTAGTACGCCTGTCATCACGATGTCTGCATACACTCCCGCATCGAGAAGAATGTCAACAGGGCGAGAGATGTTGTAGTCAGGATCCGCTAGGTTAATGTTGTGTAAATGGGACCAGTTTTGTTTTTCGAATGAGTAGTTAGGAAGGTTGTTTAGCATTTTACTCATGACAAGTGCTTCCGTGGTGATAGTATAGTCACCAAACAGTGATTTGCATTCAAGTTGGACGTTGCCATTGCTTTGGTTAGCAGAAAATCCAATTCCAGATATCGTTGCGCTTTGTTTTCGACGTTGAAGGCCAAGGCGTTGAGCAGCTGATTCTGTTATCAAGTTGATTTGAGATCCTTGATCAAGTAAACATCTCATCGTGAGGTACGTTCCGTCAGCTGACCTAATTTTTAGTTGAGCGGTAGCAAGTAAAACTTCGTTGAAATCGTTGGCAACGTGGTTGGCGTTGCGCTGTGTTTGCAACCTTGAAGAAGCGGCAGGAAGCGGCGTGGTAGTAGTCATGTTGCCGGTTGGTTTCAAAGACACCGCTTCACGTAACACGTCGTGTAGGGATGTGTGGTGTGCTTCGTAACACACACGACAACGTTTGGTTGACGTACATTTTTGCCCATTATGTGAAAACATACAATTGTTGCATAAATTCAATTGCGATATTGATTTTAGCTTGGCGTCCGGCTGCATTTGTTTGAATGTGTTGCAATAAGGCAGGAAATGATCGCCTTTGCACAAAGGGCAATTTCTTGATGTATTGACGTGATAACTTTTGCCAAAGTGTTTTTTAGGTTTGTTGTTGTAATGTTGAGAGTCCCGCAGAGACGATGCATTGAACTCTTTTGGTGGCTGATTTGGCTTCGATGTAGAAAATGGTTGCTGTTTTTTCTTGTTTACAGGTTCCAAGGCCGTGAATTTTCGTTGCAGGAACTCCATAAATTCATCATAAGATGGAAGCTCCCGGGGTTGCTTTCTGCCTTCCATATAAGAAGCGTAGGTTTCAGTGTCTAGTTTTCCCGCCAAAATATGAACTAGAATGGGGTCCCACGAAGTTGTTTCTATACCTAAGTTGTGTATAGCGTGAATCGTTTCTAAGCTAGTATCATATAGGCGTTTTAGTTCGAATGATGTTTGTTGTTGGATAGTCGGCTGGTTCATAAAAGCTTGGATTTGTTTCGTGAAAAGCAGCTGTTTGTTGTTGTATCTGAGAGTAAGTATCTCCCAACAGGTATCGTAGTTTTCAGCCGACACCGTTAAATGTTGAACTATGCGTTCCGCTTCGCCCCTTAGTTTGCCCTTGAGATGTTGCATCTTCTGGATTTTGCTAAGCATGGTGTTATTGTGAATCGCCTCGCTGTATAGGTCCATGAATGTTGGCCATTGAGTGTAGTTTCCCGTGAAGGTTGGTATCTCAATAGGGGGCAAGGATTGTTGTTGATGGGATGTTGTGTTTAGCTTACGGTTCAAATCTCGTTTGGCGTTTTCGTAGTCGGCTTCATGTTTCGAAAACTCTTGTTCATAGTCGAGGTTAGTTCCGATCAGCAGGTTATCCAGTTGCCAATGTGTTTCATCGATGACCTTCCAGCGCGATTGCAATGTCTGAAGCTTGTCTTCAATTTCCCATTTCTCGTTGAGTATATTTAGGTTCAAGTTACGTATCATTCGAGAAAAGGCACGAAAGTTAGTCGTTTGCTGACTCATAAGTTCATCAGTTTTGGAAAATCCACCTGCGTCAGTTTGCATCCCCGCAGCAATTAGTTTTTGAAACTCGGATCGTAAGGTTTCATATTTCCTGCTGAAAGCGTCGTAGGCATTGGTGGTAAAGTATTCCACTGACTTATCCTCAAATGTTAGAAGATGTTGGTGGTTGAGCTTAAATTCATCCCACAAAGCTTGAAGAGCATCCAGTCGTTTCTGAGCATACTCCGACGTCTTGCGTGAGGTAGGGTCCTTCTTGTAGTTAACTAATATTTTCTCAATCCCCTCGGCAATCGTCTGTTGACGTGACAGGATACCTTCCATGTTGGTAGTTGATTAAATTCAGGTGGTGACTGTGGTGCAATCAACGTGCCAGGACTCGTCCACGATATGTGCGTCCTTGTCTCAATTTGCCTGGTGAGACCCGCTTGTGGGAGGCCAGACAAACCGATTCGCTATCGCAGGTAAGTCACTAAACACGCGATCACACAGCACTGGTTGGAGATCACAGATCACACACTATCCGGCTCGAAGAAATGTAAGAAAGAGTCCTTACAAGTAAGTAGGTATGTTTAGATGATAAGTTTAGTTATAAGAGTACGTAAATTAGGTTCGTTCTTCTACGGGAGCGGGAAGTTAATTAAAGCGGCCGTCACCGTGAATATTGTTTATTGTACTGAATAAAATGTTACAATATAAATGTTGAAATAACGTAAAGTGTCAACTCAACGAAATATAATAAATGTCGAGCGTGCTCGTACAGTAAGTAATTGTATTGTTTACATAACACTGCAAAATTTTCATTACAATAACTTTAACACAATTACACCACGTCTGTGTATAGTAGGTATATATAGGTAGGTATATATTTTGGTATAATTACCAAAAGATAGTTAAAAACGATAAACAATTTCTTTAAAATGGCTTTGTTTTCTGGAAGGAACAATAAATTATAATGCAAATACAGATCAAAAATACATTATGGCGGAAGATGTCATTTTGTCACTGTCACTGCCAGTCAATCAATAAACGTAGAGTAGAACTGAATAACAGTGACACTGACAGTTGTTTTTAATGTAGAGTTGTCATATCTGACTCCTTATTTCGAATAATTTTTTTATTTTATTTTTATTATTAACCACCTAACCATGCATTAAGTATATAAAATTAGTTGTATTTTTCTCAAAATCAGTAAATTTTTCACTATCTTTGGAGGTGGTGTACATAGACGCGGACCAATTTGGGACATGTCCTTTACCGACTAAAATACTAGGATTGGTTGCGGAAAAAATAGGTTTAGGTTAGGTTCGATTAGCGACTAAGTCGCCCATCTAGTATTTTTGTCGGTTAAAAGTATTTGAGTCGATAGATTACTTACTACCCATACACTACACGTCATAGGTACCCGAGTAGCGACCATTTGGTTATTTCATTGTCTGTACCTAATTGGTTCATGGTTCTGCTCTGTGCCTAAAATTAACCAATAAATATCTTTTCTGCGTTTCTATTGAGGTTTTTTTCATCATGTTTGTATTTTTTCGTTTCAAAATATGAAGATTTTAAAGTGAAATTTACAATAATCCATGCCAAATAGATTTGCAGAAAGTGACATTCAGCTCTCCTGTACCACAGAATACTAAATAGTACAAGTGCCTGTACCAAGAACTCTCAAAACTTAGCCATAGCTATTTGATCGTTCTCCATACGAAACTGGTCGCTAACAAAACATCATGCGTTCTTTATAGTACTACCTGACAGCCGAGTGATTACACGGCAGATCTAAACTATACTATCATAAATTTATAAATTCATCACTTAAAATAATTGTTTTGAAACCCGAAGATTCGGCCTAAGTTACGGACGTTTCCTACTCCGTATCACCTACGGACAGCTTATTAGTTCGGAGACCCGAACTAAGAATGAATGAGAGTACGTTTTGACATTGTCCCTACTCCCAATGTGTTTGTGCCGTTTGTCCAAAACTAGTACATCCGAAATCAATAGAGAGTAGGCTCCATCCGTAGTGTCGGGACTTACGGACGGGGGCCCGTTTCTTAGTTGACTGGCTTAGAGATAGGCCTCCTGTATAGAAGTATGCATACAGCGCCTTCAGACAATTGGATCCAACAATAAAATCGTAAACGCGTATCGTTGTTTCCCACTCGGACGTCCGATCTGGATCGGAAGTGTGTGTTTTGATTTTTCAAACAAATGTACGGTACGAGCGCCTTCCGATTGTCAGATCCGATAGTCTGATCAGACAATCGGAGAGAATAATCTGACGCGTATTCCCAGTCTAAACCGACCCACGACAATATGAACGACAGTAATACCAAAGATGTCATAAAAAAAAAACAAAAACATAAATACATGCTAGACAAAGATAATGTAGTTCAAAAATCTTTGTTGCTAGATATCAACTCAAAAACGCTTTAACTTATCACTTCAAACAAAGTGCGGTAGGGACAGGCTGCAGATACGTGAAAAATTAATCGTATTCGAATACGGCCCATTAATTTTTATTTTACATAAATTTTACAATGAATTTGTTTTATATGAATATTAACCGCATTTTAGTGTGTTAGGAATCCTAATCTTTTTTCTTTTTTACAAGTTACTGGGCAGGCATTTTACCACCATCGTGCTTAGTAAACAGGATGTGGTCTAAGGTGTAACATGCTTGCCCAGGAAATGCCTATTCACTCTCGCCTTGAAGAGGTCAAGGTTGTAGGAATCGGGGAACACATGAGCAGGCAGCGCATTCCATTCTTTAGCGGTTTGCCTTAGAAATGTGTCAGCAAAGCGCTTGGTACGGATCGCTGGAATGTCAACGACGTACGGGTGATATGCTATATTAATCGTAGCTAATGTTATAAATGCGAAAGTATGTTTGTTTGTGCTTTCGTCACGCCCTAACTAAGCAACCAACCGACTTGATTATTAACATAAAGTTAGTTGAAAGAACGGAAAGTAACAGGCTAATTTTTATCCCGATATTCCCACTGGGGCCACGGGAGTGAAACCGCTGGCGGAAGCTAGTGATAGGGTAATTTAGTTTAGGATTAGATTGCTATAATTTTAAAGAGGAAGATCAAAGTTCTAAGCCTTACGAAAATGAATGGACATCCATTCTTAGGAAATACTATGTCGCAAAAGGAACATTTACAACCCCCTCCTTTTTTAAGTCGGTTAAAAATTCCTGATCATACAGAATCACTCACAGTCACAACGGTAAATAAATTACTGTTCCATTTGATAAAATATTCAAAACAAATTCAATTTAAATATGTAACTCTGTTACATTTATTGCAAATTTGATTTCGTTAGTCGCTTAAAACGCCTTAAATGAGGAAATTTCATTTTTTTTACTCGCCAAGTTTTCTCGTTAGCGCTCTACAGAATTATACAGCCAGGGGAAAAAAACTTTTCCTCGCTGGCTACTAATTATCCACAAAATAACTTGGTTATTCCACTTTAGGTTGCTTTTAATATTTTCTTGTCACTAATAAATTAATTATTTTCACTCCAAATATCAATTTCAAGCACTGGCTAAAGAAAGGATTTTGCTTTATAACTTTCTACTGTCTACTTACTTTCTTCTTTCTTCTCTTTATAAATTGTTTACAAAGTTAAGATCTAATTTTCCGTGTTTTTAAGGTTTTTTGTTTTTCCCACGTTTCCCACCTGTTCAGCTTCCATGGTCACGGAATGACGGTAACTGAAAAGGTGCCGAAACGTAGGGAAAACCAAAAAATCTTAAAAAAACACGGAAAATTAGAACTTATCTCGAGTAACACTGTGCGCTTAAAATCCGTAAAATGTTGTTTTATTTCAATGAACACTGTGCGCCAAAACTCGTGACTGTACAAACTATGTACAGTCACGACGTCATGAGCAATGACAAGTATACACTTTACAACCTTATCGCATTGACGCACATGGAATCAAAGCTCTTTCTGTTGTCATTTAATATTGTAACGCGACAAAGTTGCTTAGTACATCTTAAGTTTTGGCGCGCACTGTTCATTGAAATGAAACAACTTTTCCGGATATTAAACGAGCTATATTTCACGAACTAAGATCTAATCGGCCGTATTTAAGGTTTTTTTAGGTGTTTTTTGATTTTCCCGACGTTTCGGCACCTTTTCAGCTGCCGTGGTCCTCCTGTGATATAGCACTTAATATTCAATATCCGGAAAAGTGGTTTTATTTCAAAGTTGTTAGTGTTTCTATGTCATTGCACGTGACTGTACGTATGTTGACAAAGTCTTGCTGGCTGCGACTGTCAGAACGGGCGTGGCTTAGAAGCTAGGGCCTAGCTTCTAAGCCACGCCCGTTCTGCCGCCCGCCATTCAATTATTAGCCTAACTGCTAGGCTAATAATTGAATGGCGGATATCTCTTCTCTTATTGTATGATGATTAGTGGCCATCTCTGATGGCAGAGCTTATCAAGCCGCCTTTACCTTAAGCATTACCGACTTGGCTTAACGACTGTTAACAGCCGGGACCTAGGGTTTGACGTGCTCTCAGAAGCACGGAAGCGCACAGTTGTAATGCCACTTTACGGTCACCCATCCGACACCTGACCGGAATGAAAGTGCTAAACAAACGTGATCGTATACGATCAGTCTGTCAATCAGCGCCATGAGCGCTTCAAGCTAATTAGCTGCGGCATATGTAAGTATTTGTAATACTTCCGTTGATTCTGATATCCGTACTAACACAAGTAATTAAGCTACTTATCTCGTAATTATATCAATGTACCTATGTGTCGTACCTATGTGTCGTTCATTGTCCTCATACTTATAATGAAATAAATTACAGAAAATGATTTTTACTATTCCTAATTTCATGATTATAGTGGGATACAGTCAGCGTCAAAATGACCAGTACCCCTATTACGAGTTTGCTTAACATGACATTTACAGGACTCGTGAGCGTAGACTATCGGATACACTGCTCATGTCGGTAAAACAGTCGATAAATATGAAAGAGACAGAGCTACATTTTATATTAACGTTTACTGTAACGTCGAGTTTGCCAAACTCGTAATAAGCCTACAGAACATTAAAACCTATCAAAATACCGAATCCTTTGACAAAATTCAACCTTATCTAAAAAACATATTATATAATACAGATATAAACTAAATATAAAATTTTGTACAGTCAACATCAGCTACGGCTTTACACTTTGACCTTGAGAGCGCCCTTACGTCGCTGGTAATAGCGGCGGTTTTCGTAGAGCAAATGAATAGCCGTACGTGCTGTTGACCGCACAAACATTATGTCACATTGTATTTTTTTATATTGTAGCATGAGTTCGGACTGGATTGAAAGATAACATATTTTTTTTATTTACAGCTTTTGCACGAAACTTTACACGGCAATTAAATGTAATAAAGCTCATATTAAACTGTTAGATTCACTTATTTCCATCATCAGCCTGTGGACGTCCACTGCTGGACATAAGCCTCTCCTAGCTCACGCCTATTGTGGCGTTCATAGGAGGCTATTAGCCTACTGCTACCACGCGGGTAGGTAGAGGGTTTGCTTCAACTTTTCCTTCCCTCGCACTGGTGTTCATTGCGTCGGCCTCTTATTAGACTCTTACGACATCCCAGGCATGTAAAGATTGGTGACACGTGTATTCTTAGGCTGTCACCACTTATTTAAATATAGGGCAAGTTGGCTTCATTTAGATTCTTGTTTGTAGTGATTTAGGTTTACTCTTACTGCGAGCATACAGTATGATATGATACATCACTTGGATATGCGGTAATACGCATAAGTGCTATGCTTTCACAATCCTTTTCAGCGTCATAGAATCTTTTAACTGGTTTATTAGCTTCAAAATCGCTACATTCTATTGAATTCGATGGATAATAAGTACGACTTAAAGCATATTTCGATAATTTGATTCTAATGACATTAATTAAACAGAGTACCTTTGAACCGTGTTACACAGTTAAGTATCTGGGACATATAGTCAATGAAAATCTGTGTGATAATTATGATATTGAAAGGGAACGCAGAGCTCTATCAGTTCGTGGCAATATGTTAGTGCATAGGTTTGCTCGGTACCTGTTAAAATCACACTATTTAAGGCCTACTGCCAAACATTTTACACTAGCAGCCTATGGGCTAGTTTCACAGAAAAAAGCTATGGAGCTCTGCGTGTCCAGTACAATAATACATTTAGGGCTCTTTTCCGGCTCCCTCGTTACTGTAGCGCATTGGGAATGTTTGCTGATGCTAGTGTGGAGGATTTTTATGCACTGATACGCATGAAAGTTGCGTCACTGGTGCGGAGAGTGCAAGCGAGTCGGAATCGTGTCCTTAGTATGATAAGTGACAGATTTGATACAGCCCTTTTCAGCAGATTTTGAGTTGATTGGTGCCTTTATCAATATTGCGGTCGAGCAATTCTTTAATAAAATTTAATACTTACAAACATGTCTTTTACCAACATAGATTATAAGGATATTGTTACTAACAAAATATGGACTGAAGTCTGATAATAAACAATTTTTATTTTTTTATTAATTAATTTTCACCGAAATATATAATTATGTTGTGAAACGTCACCACTCAATCAACTTGTACTAGTATGGCACAGCGGCTATCACGTTTGAACTTCTTTACGAAATGGCTGATTACGGGATGGGTGACCAATGACTTATGCGATTCCGGCAGTCGTGCTTACTTTTCCCGGATCAAGACAAGAGTAAAAAATCAAGGCCATATCCAAACATTTCACTCAATGGTAATGTTTCTTGTGAACTTAACAAGACGTATAAATTGTAGCCGAATTTATTTTTATGTTCGTCTACATCATTGATGTCACAAATAAGAATGGGATAAAAATAAAAATAAAAAGTGGAGCGTGCCGGGTTTTAAGCCGGCATCCAATAAGAGAGGAGTGAGTTACTGCTGAGCGCAGAACTCTCACAAAGCTTATTAGACCAGCGCCACACTGGAAGCGAAGAGATAACTAACTTTAAAACACTCAACTCTAGTTGGCGCAAATGACAAGTTAACTTTTTTTTTATTCCACACCTTGACCAAGACATGCATTTGATAGAGATGATTTGAGATGAGTTTTGCTTACAAGTACTTACGTCTTTGGATAACATGTAGGTATATCATAATAAGAACAGTTTGATATACAGTATCATCAGCAGAAACATCAAAGGTGTTGGCATTTTCCCCATAGATACCCAATTTACTTAAGTGATATTTCGGTGACGCGTTTGCTGGGCCGTTGTCACAGAATGACGATGACGCTGGAAAAACAAAATAAGAAACTGAACTACACAAACACTTAAAATCAATTACTGCATGTGGTATATTGGTAGCACCACTGGTATGAGATCTAGAGGTCTCGGCTTCCATTCCCAGCGTATAAATATTGTATGGTAGAATTTACTCGAACTTCGCCTGGCTAGCTTATCCACCGCCATTTTAACTAAGTCTGTCGCCATAACAACAATGTATTCGGCATGATTGTGTAGCGGCAGTTAGAGATAAGATAGCCCGTTCCTCAGTTGTTGAAGATTCTGGGCGATGCGCGATGTCATCTTCAGCTTAATCATGACTAAGCATGAAGTCTTAGCGTTTTCGTGTTGTAAATAAAAGAAAAACAAAATGTCGGATAGGATAACACACACAAATTACTACAAGGATTACAATGAACGTGGCATAAAAAGGAACTAACACCGCCATCTTGCGTTAACGTCATTTTTGACAGCAAACAGCGCCGTACACGTTCATTAAAAGCCTTGTCGCACCGTTGTGATCCTTAAAAAAAATAGTAACAAACAAAATGTTTTGTAAAATATTAATTTGACAATGAATGTGTCTTTCAGTGGCGAGAGGTCAAAATATAGCGAAGGTCCGTAAAATTTTCCAAAAATTCTCTTAATTGTATGGTGGATTGGTGGGATGGGATTTCTGAAAGGGAAATCGATAAGAATCGGTATGTATGGACCTTTCCCCACTGGTAGCTTTGAGTATCATAGCTTTTGTTACTCTCACAGGCCGCGTCTTCGGCTCTGCAGAGGATTGTCTTTAAGAGGCATTGCCCCAGTGATTCCGATTCACTGGGCCGAAATCGGGCATTTACTATGTACGCACATTAAACTCACTTTCAGATATTAACGAGGAGGTGAAATTTTAAACATTACCCATACCTACTGAACTGATCCAAATTTTGAGTTATGACGTTACCATTCATTGGTAATTTTTAATTCGATTCAATTCAAAATCATTTGCATTCCAAAACGTTACAAACTTAGTAGGTATATAATTATAACATTATATTGGACACAATTTTGGACCCTGTTGGGTAGGTACAGCAAAATAGAAGAGAGAGATAAAGTTTAAAAGACTTTCTATTTATGTGATAAATTGGTAAGAGCATTGGACTGGATTTCCAAAGGTCGTGGGTTCAAGTCCCATCTGAGAATTCACATGTGGCCGAGTTGTTTTTTTTTCCAATATTTTTCTATTTAAAATTTATCATGAGTATAAAAATAGCATAAAAAATGCAAGAATTAAAAATCATAAAAAAATTATAGTTTTTGATTTTCTTAAAATAATCCATATTATAAATTTATTTTCACCTCACACGCTCTGAAAAGGAGGGTTTGTCAATCAGTTTAGGCGTAGAAAGTCGCTTTTTGCGGCCTTGCGCGGCAAAGTACTTTTTTAAATTAATACCTAAAAATATGTTATAATGCGTTCCGTATCGCACTATTGACTTTTTTGTTATATTTGATTCTTATTTTAAATAGCCTTAAATTAATTATACCGCTCCGTTTTGGTTTTATTATATTATTTTAGTTCATTGAATCATAAAAACAATAACAATTAGATTAAACTATTTGTTATAAGAATTTTATATTAGGCTGGGTGAGATTTCACAACCTATAATTGGATTTCGGACTGTGACACAAATCTTTATTTTTAAATTGTCTTTGTCTTGTACCTTATGTCAGTGTCAACATTTACGGAATCGTTTTTATTCTTATTAATAAGTAACAATATATTCCTACTTTAAATAACTTTGAATTAACTATAATACTCCCTTTTTTATTATTTTAGTTTTTTATATCATAAAAACAACGAGAATAAGGTATATTTAGATTAAACTTTATGTTTAGAGAATTTTTTACCGGAAGTCAAAGTAATATATAAGTCAATGCCGGAAGTTGACCGCGGAAACAATCATAATGTTCCTCGCTGTTGTGAGGTGAACAATTGTATGTTGCGCTCGGCAGAAAAGTTTTTAGCGTCTTGTACCTTTGAAATCCTCGCTTCACTCAGGATTCAATCTTTGAACTCGCTACGCTCGTGGTTCAATCCTAGAATCCTTCACTTGCTCAAATTTCAATAGAGGCAACTCGCCGCTAAATAACATACTTTCCAGACTTGCATAACAAATAACTATTTATTTTGTGTAATTCTATAATATTTATTTTTAGATACATAAATTGAAATTTGAATTTAAATAATAATAATAATAATATATACAATCTATCTATACTAATATTTTTAAGAGTAAAGATTTGATTGTTTGTTGCTTGCTTGTTTGCATTGAATAGGCTCCGAAACTACAGAACGGATTTGGATGAAATTTGGTACACAAATAGTAGATAGCCTGCTTATGAACATAAGATACTTTTTATCTAGATATTCTGACGGGAACTGGAACCACGCGGGTGAAACCGAGCGCGACCGCTAGTACTTTATAATATTTATCGCAGTTTGTGGGCTAACTGGCGTGTATCCGGACAACATTTCAGACGTCAGACCCAAGTAATGTCAAATGTGGCGTAAAGTCTGTTTTTTCTTACTTGTCTTAAAATGTAAACAATCTTTACATGTCTTTTTACAGGTTTCCTTAGAACATAAAACAAATAATGATATTACAAAATTATCTTTGTACTCAATAATTGTTTTGTCATGATAAGTATAGATTGACATTAACATTTTTTTACCTTTTTTTTTTGTAACAATTCCATAAAAAGTCTTGTCAAGATTGTTTACATTTTAAGACAAGTAAGAAAAAGCCGATTTTAGTTGAAGTGTGGCCATTAGAGTGATGTTCATACGTCATTTCCGTCTCAAGCCCATCTTTAATGCACTGACAACACCGTAAGATACTTAAAGAGTGAGGGTATGTTTGTTTGCATCATACATTTTTTGTCCTAGATCCTCTTACAGGTCAAATTACATTATGTGTAAGACAATACCAACCGCCATCTTCGCTCTGCTGATACTCTTGCGCTCACTTCCCCACTCTTTCATTCTGGCTTTATGTCTGACCCCTTCACTCTGCAAGCTTTGCGATTCTGGAACGGTCTCCCTGACGCTATCTGAAAATCTCCCAGCAAATATTCCTTTAAAAGGAATGTTCGTGCTTTCCTTTTGGGTGGGTTGAGTGCTTGGGTTCGTGGTTTAGTAATTTATCATTAACTTTGTATGTTTTTTTTCTCATTTTATCGTTAGTACGGTATTTTGTTTATTTATGTATCTATAATATATATGCATATAGTATGAGTATAATTTGTATGAATTTTTGTATTTATGTATGTATTAAAGTGATATACGTTTATATATCAATGTTAATAAATCGCATTTTGTTCCGCTTTCGCTGCTCATTGTTTCCCTAAAGGTTGGCTGGTAGAGAATACTTTTAGTGTGTCCGCCTTTTGTGCCTAACTATGTGTTTATTGTAAAATAAAGATTGAAATAAATTAATACTGCAGGGCAATTAAAAGCTTCCACTAACAAATTTAATTTTAAACATACGTATTTTTTTTACTATTACTGGGTTTGCTCTTCATCCCAATCAAGACCAGGGGCTAAAGCAGGATCCACCGATGGAGAGAGTTAACCCAGAAGGTCTATTCACCCTTGCTTTGAAGATGGACGCGTTATAATATAATTACTCGAAAATACAAACGCAAGGAGGGAGTTTCACTCAATCAATCAATCATTTTATTGCTTTCCATAAGTAGGTACAGGTGTTATAAAATGTGTTAGGATCTTACTCACTCCTTTGCTGTGCGCAATATAAAAGGCGTTGAGTAGTGCTTTGTGCTCATTTAAGAATGCCAACCAAGAAAGGTTGGTAGCCAGCAGTGCGTCAGGATGTCCGATTTAAAACATTTTAAGAATTAAAATATCGGCCAAGTGCGAGTCGAACTCGCACATGATCCGTCTTTCACCCAAAGTTGCCTGGAAGAGATTGCTATGTAGCAATAAGGCCTAATTGTGTGTTACTCTTTATTGTCAATTTATCTGTATGTGTTTGTTTTTGTATCGTGTGCAATAGAATTTTTATTATTATTATTAAATAAAATAAATAAATAAATATTTCTTACACTCACACCAATTAACCTAGCCCCAAAGTAAGCACTGTAAGGCTTGTGTTATGGGATACTAGGGTAACGGATATAAATACATATATAATATATATAATATATATAAACGTCCATGACTCAGGTACAAATGCTCGTATTCATCATACAAACATTTGCCCCTATCGGGATTCGATTCGAAATATTATATTAAATTAGTGTATTCACTTGACTACCGATTACCTACACCTACCCAAAATGCCACTATAATTTTTCGTCTGCAAAAATAACTTTGTTTTTCATGGTGTTTATTGTATGATTGACAAAGTTATATTTACGGGTTTGGAAAATGTGACAGTGAGTGAATAGCTCTGAAACTGCCAACTATATTTCGTTCAAACGAATTTTAGATGAAAGCTTTTATTAACATCTACAGCATATTTTTTTTTTTATTTTTCCACTTTGGAAATGTACATCTTTCAAACGGTTGACTTTAGGGAAAAAATCGTTTTAGAATCTTCAATGTTATTTTTTATAGACCTATCGATAGATACCCCACATGTATAGGTTTGATGAAAAAAATAACAGTTTCAGTTCCATGTATGGGGAGCCCCTTAATATATATATTATTTTTTGTGTAAAAACCGTAAAGCGGTTTACAGAATACATCTACCTACCAAGTTTCAACAGTGTAATCCTCATAGTTTTGGAATAAAGTAGCTGTGCCATACGGACGGACAGACAGACATGACGAATCTATAAGGGTTCCGTTTTTTGCCATTAGGCTACGGAACCCTAAAAAAGGAAAAGAAATATAAAATGTTCCTGTAAGTCAATGCATGTCAACAACACGTTAATCTTACATGATGCAATTGCACATGCACCAAGTTACTTTTATCAAAATGTAAATAAAATGCCGTGTGGTGACTGCCTAAAAATACAAGTGTCACCACTCCCTTATATGCCTGGGATGTCGTAAGAGTCGACTAAGAGGCTCGATGCATTGACCACCTATGCGAGAGAAGGAAAACTTGAAACAAACCCTCTACCAACCCGTCTGGCCAGCGTGGTAGCAGTAGGCTAATAGCCTCCTATGAACGCCACAATAGGCGTGAGCTAGGAGAGGCCTATGTCCAGCAGTGGACGTCCACATGCTGATGATGAATGATGAATGAATAAAATAAAATAGGTTCTGTCTTCGTAGTTGATTGTATTACAATTGAAAAGTCACAATTAGTAGAATAAATAATTTAAAACAATAAACTTTCAAGTCACCCTCAATCTAAATAATGATGTAAGGCGAATGCGTGCTCACGTAAAAATGGCGCATTGCAGAATTTCCAAAGAACGTGAGTGGGAAGTTATAAAAAAGTTTTAAAAGAATAAGGCTTTTCGTATAGTGCAATAGGTACGTAGTTTGTAATTAGGTCGTATTCAAAATATTCGTATGACCCTTTTTGTTTGGAACGTGATAGACGAAACTGAACTCTAATTATTACACTCGAAAGTAGAAAATAACGCAAACATTTTTGTAGTCGTAGCCTAATCGCTGTAGCTATAAACGCTTAGCGAGAACGTTGTCAAATCAATTTAATCTTCACAAAATCCTTCTATATCTTGATGAAATAGGGGTGCCTTGGGTCCGGAATGATATTATCATCATAGTCTCTACAGTCAAAATAATACTGAGTCAATGACATTCTAATTTAACTACATACTTCCTTTATAATTATTTGACCACCACAGGATGTGGTCTAAGGTGTTGCATGCTTGCCCAGGAAATGCCTATTCACTCTCGCCTTGATGCGGAAAAGGTAGTAGGAATCGTGAACACACATGGGCAGGCAGCGCATAGTCATAGTCATAACATTTATTGCAACATGTTCGTTATTACAGATGGTAAATACATAAAAAATGACCCATAAACATGACCCTTCATTCTTTAGCGGTTCGCATAAGAAATGTGTCAGCAAAGCGCTTGTTACAGACCGTTGGAATGTCAACGTCGCCGTCGTACGGGTGATAAGCTAACCTGCGTCTGGTACTCCTACAGTAGAAAGGGGCCGGAGGAACAAGGTCGTGCAGTTCTCTCCCACACTCTCCAAAGTTCAGTAACAATTTTTTTTTCTCTAAAAACTGCAAAGCGTTATCATTAGGCACATAAAAATTCGCAACCAATAAAGGAAACGAAGTGTAAAATATCCCACATCATTTCACACAAAAAAAAAGATAACTATCATAATAATTACTCCAAAAGCGTTATGCACTAAAAACCTTTCGAATGCAAAATCCTACGTTACATAATACGGAAAGGAGCCACCCACTTAATTCAAATAAAAGACTCATTTCGGCTGGTCGTTAAAAATTCCCCGCTCATTCCCATCGCGAAATTTTCAACCAACTGCACTTAAGCTCCATTACCTCATACCTTTGTCTTTTATAGCTCCGAAATTAACAGTCGTCTTGATTAAACTCCCGTTGATAGTTAATTTTCATGTTTCTTTTCGGCACTTCTTTTAACTCGAAACGTTAAAACAAACCATTGGTCAGAAACCATTGCTTTTGTTTGTGTTTCGTTGTTTTAATTGTATTGTCACACCAATTTGCACTTAACTTAAGAATCGAATAAAGCTCTTAATAACCATAGGCGCTTGGTATTCTGCCTGTCAGTTAAGAATAGCCTTACTGGATTTAAGAATGTCTTAAAAGGTTAGTGCAAAGCAATTTTTATTAAGATTAAGAATGATAAAATAGTCTAAAAAAAAAACTATGTTAGTATTTAATTTCGATGAATGATGTTATTTTATGCGATTCTTGGCTTTAGTAAAATGTACGAAACATATATAGGCAAAATTCTCATAAATGGCGACTTCCATATTATTAATCCCCACAATTACCTTAATCTTAATGTAAAGATAGTATAAGTACCTTACTTCAGATTTCTAATCGATTTATGAGCACTTTTGTGCAGTGCTGTGGAAATAAAAAGGCTATAATAGAACCTGTTACTTTCAATATCAATCTATCAAGCTCCTAACTATAGATGGACTCGAATAGAAATTGCTGTCTGATACTGAAGAAGATTTTGGTTTGTATTTCGAAAGTTGCATAAACTTCATAATTGCAGGCTAAACGCGTTTACCACTGTGGCACCGAGTTTCCTAAAAAGATACTACGCTATAAATAGACTTTGTATGTATACCTACTGTTCCGGCCTTTTTGATTTTATTTCAAATTGCGATCAAAGATGAAAGCAATTGTTTACGCCAATACAAATACAAATGGTCAATTAGGTCCTGCCTCAGCTTTGTGTTGCCATGACACTAAATAAATGTGTCACAGCAACGCTGGTATTAAAAAGCCAAAAGTGCGTTTCCAAGTTAAAAGCTGTCAAAGTTGTATCAGTGGCGCTTTTGACCTTATTTCAAATTTAAGTGATTAGAGATTAGGATATTTTGTCATAGAACATTTTGTGCTTGCTTTGATTCAAACAGTTCCTCAGTGGCTGAGGACTCCGGGAGAGGCTCGCTTCCATCTTTTAGCCTTATCAATATTTAACATCAAGTATGATGAAGGTTAGAAAAAAATCAATCGATTTACAAAGGTTCAGTGGCCGCGATTTTGTAAAAAGAAACACAATGGCAAAACAGTGGGTATAACAAGCTCATATAAAAATGTTCAAACCCCTTTCATTAAAATTAAAAATTCCATTGAAATTAAATATATAAATAGTAGATTGGTAGCCAAGGGCAGGTTATTGCAATAATTGATGCTTACACCCGAGCTAACTATTCTGCTGTACATCTCGATTGTGAGGAAAGTAGAAAAAAACCGGTAAAACATTTTTCTCAAACATGCATGGAAATGTTGTCATTATTTTCGAAAAAAGAACACGCGAAGTATCGAATTTACGGGCAAAGAAAATCAAATCCATTGCAGGAGCGTTTTTTTAATTTGGAACATTACAAAGAGTATTTAACAACTGCTGCACGCCGTTTCATACAACATTGCCGGAGCGCTGTAATGTTCCAAATTCGAAAAGACGCTCCTGCAATGAATTTGATTTTCTTTTAGTAATTATTAAATGTATAATATAAAAAGTATGTTGTATTTCCCTGCATTCTTTTGAGAAAAGCACTATATAATATATGCCTCGGCGGAAATGGCAATTGCCTGTCTCGTATTAGTGAAGTCCTCGCCTACGGCTCGGCCTTCAAACTCATACTCGACCTGCAATTGCCTATTTCAGGGCCTTTGCAATAATGTACTATTATTTGTTGAAATTTATAGTGAAATGAGAACAATCCCAAAAACAAACAATATTAACGCATTTTTCATTAAAAAGAATCAAGTAAAGACCTTTATTTTTTTTCAAGATCGTAATTGAGCTACGCCGTTCGATATTTAAAATTGATGACTGATAGCAAAGCGACCTCTTTGGTCATTGGTCTGAATGCATGATGTCTATTGCCAGTATGATGGTTAGATTTGTACGCGAACTTTTTGAAAGAAAGAAGTGTTTTTTTTTTTATTACTTACCGCCCTAGGGCTTTGCTAGCTACATTATTTATTTATTTATTTATTTATTTAACACCAACAAGATTTACATTGAAATGAATACAATATATAACGATATGAGGGATCCGAGCTAAATGCAATCTTAATTATAGGTGCTACACGAGAACAAACAATAATTGAGTAAACAGTATTATAGAAAATAAAAATTGATAAGAGTGAATTACGAGCACACATGCATGTTAATCATACAATTCAAAATTAAGAATTAAAATAATAAATAATAGAGTAATTTATGCAATACAATTATTAAAAAGGTTAAATTTAAATGTAAAATGTAATATAATAAAATAAAATAAAATAATTTGATCGGAACTGACAATTGAGAATTATAATAAATTAACTTCAATTAACATTAACATTACAAATAAATTTAAATGAAAAAAAAAGAAAATGTACACATATCAAACATACAACAGGACTAAGCATCGAAGTTCAGGAGTAAGTTTTTTTTAAAATTTTTCAAATTATCTGAGAATAGGTCAACATCTATATCAGGAGTATCCTCTAATCGCTTAGCGGTTCGAAGTCGCGCAAGACTTCCATGCAAGGCGTTATAAGCTATTACGACTCTATTTAGTGGTGAGAAGCGACCATGACGAGACCGGGATTTTTTTTCCACGAAAGGTTTATAAGCTGTAAATCTAGGAAGTCGTGAAGGTACGCGAATATTAATAGATGATAGTAAGTGAGGCGCGTCGAGCGCCCCGCTCACCAACTTATGCAGAAAGACAAGATCGAACAGGCGACGTCGGTTTTCCAAGGATGGCAATTTAAAATATTCAAGTCTTTCCTTGTAACTTGGTAGCTTTTTAGCCATGTTGCATCCATAGGATAAGTAAATTATTACCCTAGAGCGCTAATTAGTCACCTACAAGCCCCATTTGGAGGTAATAAGAACCTACTTAGCGAACATGAGAGATGTAAAAAAACTTTAATTTTGTAATGTAGCATACATTTTCATTAAACTGCATTTGAACATCATTAACGTGTAAGTACCTGCCTTTTATAGGCTCAAAATTAACAGCCAGTCAGATTAAAGTAGTCCCATTCTGTCGTATGGCGCAATATCCTCGGATCGTGTGCAATGGAAGCGTGCGTGTTAATTTATATTCAAATGAGACGCAATCTCAACCGGGGAATGACATGAGATTCGAGTATAATGAATTTTATCATTACACAGCTTCAAGATTTGCGAAGCTTGATCATTCGAGACAGATTAATTTGGTCTCTGACGGGCGCATGCTTTGCAATTAATTCGATTATGGAGAACTGGTAATGATTATATTATTTTAATTGGACACGCATTTTGGTAATGAGGTCGTTTTAATTTATGATCTAAATGTCATTTGAGGTTATAGAGACGTTTCACTTACATTGACTTGGCACGTAGTCTTCACAATCTTGACAACTCTTGAACGAAATACCTAGAGACATTATTTTATAGGTGTGGTTCCCCAGTCAATGTCGGTAAAAACCTATATTTTAGTCGAGATTATTAAATTCCTGTGAAATCTGTTTGTCTAACAGGCCTTTGGGGTAACAGTTCTAAAAAGGTTAGGAACCACTGGTCTAAGATGTTGTCTAGTTCATGAGCATGCAAAAGCACTCAGTATCTATGAATTAGGAAGAACCTCAACACAGTATTGGGTAATGATAAAATAACGTATTTAGTGTGACGACCGCAAATGTAGCTTAGACCATTTTAGGTCACCCATCCTTCGGCAGACCATTCCGAAAGATGCTTAACTACCACAATTGCAGTACAAAAGCGTAGTGTACAGTCACGTGTCATAGGAACACTAAGCAACCTTGTCACATAATATTGAATGACATTTGTGGACAGACAGAGCTTTGTTTACGTGTGTGTCACAGCGACTCGTTGTGTATACATACCATTGCGCGTTTGATAAATTTTATTAATTTGTAATTCCCCTTTCTCTAGAATGTCCCCATTATAAAATGCAATTTACTTATCTTTGTAAAGTCAAGTAATTGTTTTTAGCTAACAAAAGTCCTTTTGAATTCATCAAACGAAAACAAATACAGACTACATTTTAATGAATAAACGAGTCTCATTTGGTGAGATAATTAGAACTAATTTACAAAGTCTATTAAATAAACAAGTTAAAGTACCCAACTTAACAAACTTTAAGTAATTAGAGACTGGAACGGTATAAAGACGACTCGTCAAATATACAGGCTTCAAAAAACACTAGAATAAATTTAATTTTCACTATAAATTTAACTGTTTCTATTTCAGAAATTAAGAGACTCAAATTAAAATAAGATACCCACTGCTGGTTCAGCGCACTAGCACGAAAAACTTGCGAAAAGTATTCGTAACGCCATCCGCTTTTACGACTTTTTAATATAAAGGGTTATTGACTTCTGACTTTCTTCATTGGTATCTGACGTAAACATAATTAGATGTATCTATACATATAAATTTTTAAATAGAAAAATATTGGAAAAAACAACTCGGCTACAAAATAATTTCGACGGTGGTTCGCAAGTCTCGGTAGCTCAGTGGTTAGAGCATTGGACCGGATTTCCAAAGTTTGTGGGTTCGAGTCCCATCTGAGAATTCACTTGTAGCCAAGTTGTTTTTTCCAATATTTTTCTATTTAAAATTTATCGTATCTATACCATTTATTTCAGCCATCTGATAGCCCATACAATAAATACCTTATAGACTAGCATACATACATTATATTAAAATATAATTAAGAGTCAATTTGACAGTTTCTTTTTCGAATTCTATTTTAGTTCACGTCGCTGCCGTGCTCTGTCATAGCGTTAGTTAGTACATATCGAAATGATGAAATTAGACGTCCAATTTAGCGAACCTCTTAGCTCAGCAGAATGGCTAGAATTACGCGGATACTCTAACTGCTGTGACATGCTAATACTGATTTAATAGATAATTATCCATATAATAGTGATCATACTATCTTGTGGCATCCTTAACGTTGATAACAGAGTCATATTGTTGTTATATGTTGTATTGTTGTTCTTTAATTAGGTATCATAGACTTATCCCTGACTAGCAGCTGCCCGTAGTTTCCGCGTGGTTCCCGTTCCCGAGGGAATTTCAAAAAATCCTTTCTTGCCGTTATAGGATCCTTTATGCAAAATTTTAGTTTAATCGGTTCAGCTTTTCAAGTCGTATAGTTCTATTTGATAAACTAGATGGCGTTGTGCCCATAGACATCGCGATATGGTTTTATCTTTTCAGAATTGACTAGTAGCCATACTAACATTTTAGTTCCTAAGTTAATTGATAGATGTCGCTAAACCTTTTTAAATCGCAGTTTCGTATACTTCATGTAATTTCCATAATATTGTGAATATTTTGCCCCCGCCAGTCTTGACCCCTCAGGTCACCCCCCCGTCCTCTCTCATGCGGCTGAAGTCCCATTCTGGGAAGATCCCCCTCAGGGTGTCAGTCGTGTAGCTATTCGACTTCAGACGGTCCCCCTCTGGGAACCGTCACTTTTCATTTAGATTCCGGCCGGTGCCCCGTCTGGGTGTCGGACGTAATTGTACTTCTCAATAGCGCACTTCACTTAGGTGAGTGACGCTCGCGCCGTATCCCTCCCCAGGGTTACGGTCGCTTCAGACGTAGGCTGCCGTCCCTTTCCGGGGAATCCAGCCATAAGGTGGTGTTTAGTCAGTAAGAGTCTGACATAACCTTCGACACAGCCTGGCTGTGGGGTATCCAATGCAGGATTCACCACCTCCCTCCCCCGCATCCGGAGGGTTGCCTTTAACTCGGGAAAGGCACAAAAAAAAAAAAAAAAAAAAAAAAAGTATGAGCTGGCTTGCAATATAACATTTCAAGCGTAGTCACAAAATACTCATGTGTTTTTTATTTAGTACTAGAACCCAAAGTTTTAGTTTTGTTAGGTAGTCCTAAGGCGATACTCGAAAAAAATATGCTGAAGCGAGATAGCAATGAGAAAACGAACGAGACCGATTTTGCAGATTAGGCAAAAAAAAACACAAAAAAAAAAATGGTCCTAAATATTATTGGTGTCCACTTATTAAACCAATTTCCAATAGTGTAAGTAACCCCATTTAAGAATAATCTTGAATTTTCGTATTTTTAGAGGTCTTTTCGAAAAGAAAAAGCATCGAGGCAAAGTCATAAAATCGTGTTTTTGAAACTATACGAATCTAGATAAAGGTATGAAGAAATATATATACATGTTATTACCAGATTTGTAACAACTGTATCCGTGCTATTAGTTTTATATCAAAAAGTCCATGCTTTTTCCGAGTAGCGCCTTATTTACGACCGGTTTCAATAATATATCCTTAACAAGAGATAGGTCTATCTTGGTTATGTTACTTAGCAACCACTGTTATTTTGGGCTGATTATCAAAAATATCTAGGCAACAAAGCTCTAGTTAGCCTATCTCTTACTGAGGATAGGTTATTGAAACCGACCATTAGTCGCTGTGCGTTTTTTGTCTATTAACAGGATAGTATTTATAAATGCGAAACTATGTCAGATTGTTTGTTTTTTGCTCTTTGACACAAAAACTACTGAACCGATTGGGATGAAATTTGGCTCACATATTGAGCCAACAGACTGTTTCCATCCACCAGGCGACTGTTTTACTCCATCCACCAGGCGACTGTTTTACTTAGCTCGAGAATACCGCAAAGAAAACAATTATGCTCACTGCTGGACCTCCAGAGGAATTGTATATTTGAAAAAGAATGAAGGTGACATGCAGCCGATGCGTATAAATAGTGAGGCCGACTTGAAAAATCCTGCATGACTCGGTTTTTATTTTTACTTTTTAGTTAAATTTTACTTTTTTTTGGCTTTTATTATATTCTTTAAAGTTTTTTGTCCTATATACCGTAACAATAAATTATTATACTTACTTTATTTAGCTTTCAAGAAATTGTATTTCTTAATTTTTTGTATAATAAGTTTTTCTAGAGTTTTACTTATAATTAAAAACTTAATGGGTAATAATAACACGAATTTAATATACTGTACAAAATTGTTACATTCATACCTTCGAACATCTAAATCTCCTTACACAAAACACTCAAATAGCACTATACACGCACACTACCTTTTCAAACTGAAGATCTATCGTTGCCTAAAACTTATGAACTTATTTAATTTTATAAAACACGACTACATTCTTAATAACATGGCTAAACATTTATCTAAAACAGGAGAAGCAGAGATGTCGTGGACCTACATTATTTGTTTATTGCCAGTTCAAAGCAGTTTCTTATATTTTATAATGCAATTAATTGATTTACATAAAGGAATATCACCAGCATTGCCACCGGTCCATTCTTTTATATATTTTATCTTTTATATTTTTGTAACCCAGGGTAAGAAACTTTTAGTCTCAATGTATAAAAATGGCTTGCAACGCTAATAATATAATAGAAAATATAGATAGTATAGCAGTTAGTGATTCATTCACCTGTGATACTCTTCAAGCGTCTAAGTTGGTTATGGATTTCTCATCGTTAAAAGTCATAACACAAAATGTACGTAGCATAAGTGCCAATTTTCAAAGTTTTGACCTATTTTTAAGTAGACTAAATATTGATTTAGATTTCATTATTTTAACAGAATGTTGGTTACAGAATGAACCTCTTCTTCCTAGTATTCATGGTTTTAGCTGTTTTACTTTTTCCCATCCCGCCAATCAAAATGATGGCGTGATCGTCTACTGTAACACATCACTTACGGGCATTTCAGTTACCGAACCTAATGTTGCTGAAGCTAGCTGTTTACAAATTCAGATAAATACAGATACGGTTATTCTCGCCATATATCGACCTTGTGCTTTCAAAAATCCAACAACTTTCATTCAATCACTGCACGCCGTCATTGTCACTCTTCGCAATTACAGAAACATATTGGTTATAGGTGACATTAACATCAACATATTGGACATAGACGATCAAGGATTGGACACTCACAGTGAAAACTACTTAAACAGCATGGCTTTTAACGGTCTTTTACCTGCTCATACATTACCAACACGCGGTCCGGCCTGTCTCGATCATGCGTTTCTAAGAACAGTACACATCGAGCTAAGACTATAGTGGTAAATTCCTTGGTGACGGATCACGATGCTGTACTGGTATCAATTGGTACAAAATTAGATAAACCTCCACCGCAGATAATAAATAAAATCAATTATAAGCTACTTACTATTACAATGGAAAAAATTGATTTCACATCAGTGCATAACTCTTCAGATCCAAATGTGGCTACTGATTTACTTATAAAGATACTACAATCAGCCATAGCTGCAAATACCGTGAGTTTCGTACCCTCCCGACGTAAAAAAACTTTAAAGCCTTGGATAACGCAAGGACTGTTAAGATGACCAAATGCACAAGCGCCTTAAGTTAAATCCTAATAACGAAATTCTTAAAACAACATTTAAACGCTATCGTAACTTTTGCCACTCTCTCATAAAAAAGGTTAAATCAAATTATGACAGGGAGTTATTGCGATCGGCTGGTAATAACAATAAAAAGCTCTGGACTGCTATCAGAGATGTTACAAATATGAGTAAAAATCGTAGCAACGCACATGACTTACTTAGATGTAAACCTACTGCAGAGCAATCACTGAATCACGTCAACAGTTTCTTTGCTAATGTAGGTAAATCTCTTGCTGAACAGATCTTGAAGGAGACGCCCGACGTAGAGCCCCATCCGAAATCACCCGCACTCAACCATACCTCTTCCATCAGGTCATCATTTACCTCATTTGCCCTTCTTAAAACCAATATGGATGAAGTCCACAGTATCATCGACTCCCTAAAGAGTGAATGTGCAGTAGGTTGGGACAACATTTCATCTGCGTTCGTGAAGCGTTATAAAAACATTCTTGTCCCAGTAATCACTCATATCTGCAACCTTTCTTTAGAGGCTGGTATTTTCCCCTCCGCTTTTAAAAAAGCACTTCTTCATCCAATCCATAAGTCTGGACCTAAAATTTGCCCAAACAACTATCGCCCCATATCGATACTTCCAACTTTTTCAAAAATTCTGGAGCGCATCCTAAATAATCGTCTTATAAACTATTTAGAAAGTTCGTCACTATTATCACCAGGACAATATGGTTTTAGGGCTAAAAGATCTGCCGCAGACGCTGTTCACGACCTCACTGACCATATAGTCAAAACCCTTGATAATGGAGATAAGTGTTTGTCAGTTTTCCTTGATCTTGCCAAGGCGTTTGACACCGTCTCGATCCCAATCCTAATAGATAAACTTCAACGCCTTGGCGTGAGAGGAGAGCAACTGACTTTATTTCATAGTTATCTGACTGATCGCTCTCAGCGATTAGTGATCAATGGAGTTGAGAGCTCAGACGTTCCTGTAGAGTGTGGTGTCCCGCAGGGCAGTATTTTGGGTCCTACCTTATTCTTAGTTTATATAAATGAGCTGTCATCCCTTGTCATTCCCAATTGCAAAATAATTTCTTATGCAGATGACACTGCATTGATCTTTAATGCAAACTCTTTTCCGGAGGTCTATCGACGTGCTCAGTCTGGTCTTGACACAGTGCTCAGTTGGCTCAGAGCAAACCAGCTCTCAATTAACGTCGACAAAACGCAATATATGCCCATGTCCAAAATAAGGATTCCCTCTGTGGCCCTTCGGGACCTGCATCTTGTGGCACACACTCACGCTTATGACACAGTAGGTTGCTCTTGTCCTCACTTAAATTTAGCTTCCTCAGTAAAATATCTTGGTGTCATTGTCGATACTAGACTCACCTTTCAGCCTCACATTAACTCAACTGCTTGTAGGCTTCGTAAGCTCATGCATATCTTTAGAAAATTACGGCAAGTAGCTGATCCTTTTCTTATAAAAAATACCTACAGGGCGCTTTGTGAGTCCGTTTTAAGTTACTGCATCGGTTCTTGGGGTGGTGCTTCCAAGAGTGTCTTAATAACTCTCGAAAGAGCTCAAAGGGCGGTCTTAAAAGTTTGTACCTTCAAACCCATAATGTTTCCGACTTATGATCTATACCAGTATTGCGAGGTCCTAACGGTGCGACAATTATTTATTATCCAAAGTATACTGAAACAGCATAGTTACATAGATACATCAATTAAATCCCGCAGTAGGCACCTTGTAGTTCCAACCTCACATTGCAAATCTTCATTTGCGCATCGCTTCTTTTATTTTCTTGGGCCACATTTATATAAGAAACTTCACAAAAAATGTAACATAATTCATTTAACTAGGTTCAAATGTAAAAAGGTTCTTTTCTGCTTTTTAAATACATTAAATTATGATGAAACAGAAGATCTTCTGCGCACTTGCACTTAAACACAAATACACAAACACACACACACACATACGCACACACACACACTCACATACGCACACACACTTACACACACACAGACACACATACACACAGACATCCTTCCATGTAAACAGACAATGATTCCATCGTACATATATATATATAACCTAACTTGTATATACACACTACATACTTACTTACCTATTTTGTTATTATTTCTACTCAATAACGTAAATTTTTGATATTAAAAACATGTTAATGTGATTAAAGTCCCAGTGGTTAAGAGGGGAGAGTACTGGTTCTCTGAGATACAGGCCACGGCTTAGTTCAGATACCAGTCTCTCCACAATCTTATGTATGTGTCTTAATTTTCATGTAATTTTTGTAAACCTATTTTGTAAACGATGAGATTGTGTAGAGAAGAAATAAACAGTTATTTATTATTTATTATTTATTTATATATAGCCTGGATTGACACATAGGCTACTTTTTAACCCGATTTTCCCATGGGAACGGAAATCCCGGGCGGCCGCTCGTAGTATATAAAGGTTTATTGTTAGTTGCCAGAATTTTTTTCGTCTATAAGCTGACCCGTGCCTCACATACAAATATTATAATTCGCGATTAATTATAGCTTATATCACTCAGGAATAACGTAGCTTTCAACTGATGGAAAAAAAATCAAAATAGGTTCCGTATTTAGGTACCTACATACAGAGATTATTTCCTACAAACAAACTCAAAAACTTTACTTTTTTAACTTATTAATATGAGTACCTATAGATTACCGTCTCATAGGTCCTATGAAAGTCATTAACTTTTTTAATTTTCTTTTTTTTATATAATAGTCCTAAATATTTCGCAATAGTCCTATTTTTACCGACTTCAACAAAAAAGGAGGGAGGTACTCAATTCAACGCGTATTTTTTTTTTTTTTTTTTTGTCTGATGTATGTATATCGATTACTCCGGTGTTGGTGATCCGATTTTAATAGTTGTTTTTTTGTTCGATCGGGTACACTGTCAATTTGGTCCCATATAATTTTTACGAAGATCTGGCTAGTAGTTTTTTCATAATCTTGAAAAATATCAATCACCTTTTGGCAAGTAGTCGTTTACCTAGATGACATTGTTGTGTATGGGCTGATTTTTTGTGTAAGTAACGGCACATGATGTAACTAAAAAATCTGAAATAAAAACATTTTATAAAAAAAAAATCAAACCGACTTCAAAAAGTAAAAAATAAAACTTTTGGAGTCGGTGCTAGCTAGCTAAGGCCAAAAACTATATAGTTAATAGAAGTGCAATGTAGAATGCCCTGGCTGGCACCGACTCCAAAAGTTTTATTTTTTACTTTTTGAAGTCGGTTTGATTTTTTTTTATAAAATGTTTTAACGGTACAAATAAGATAATTATATTAGTTAACATCAACAAATCCCTATTCACCAAACTACCTGCAACACAAAATATACTTATCAAACCATTACAAAGTATATTATTATATCGAGGCGAGATAACAGTTCACCCCCACTCCCAGAGCGTGTTGTATAGAAAGTGCCTGAAAGGATCCCTGGGGACGGAACAAAATAAAATGTCCGCCTTTTCGAAACTAATTACAATGTAATTCTATATACAAGCGGAGCAGATATTGTTCCTTCACGTGTTGATGTCAGACGATGTTGTAGTCAAACTAGGAATTGTGATTATTAAACTTTAGTTATTACGAGTTAAAATTATTTTGAAAACAGCAGCAACTTCTATCTTATGTTAGAAATCAAACGTTAGCAATCCGGCCGGATGCTGCTTTTGAGATTGGATGTAGTAAAACATTTTGGATGAACTTTCACAGTTTGCCAATATAACGTGTTACAAATATATGTTAAGTAAAGTAGGATGTGACCCTAGTCGCATTCTGAGCATATCATGACAAATCCCGACCTACCAACTACTTAATGTCCCGAGAATGTGACAGATCGTAAAAAAAAAGAAAAAAAATAAATATATATATATATATTATTATTCTGAAACACTGCCTAAAGCCACACTACAAGAAACGGAATGCAATCGAACGGAAGAGCATGTGCGTTTGCGCCGCCGCGACGTCCGCAACGCGGCGCTGCTTTCAAAGAACAAATCGCTCTAAACAGTAATGGCCGCCGCTCTGCCGTCATGAACTTTATTTATTCAATAAACAGTGATACCAAAAACTGTTTTACTATTCCTGTTGTGTTTGTTTTTTAAATAAAATTTATCATTTGTCAATTTTATCTTTGCTCTCCTGAAAAATGGAGTTTTGTACATCCGACCTTATGCATCTGATGTCGAGAAATTATACATCACTGTGTTTGCGTTTTTTTCTGTGTACATTAAGTAAATAATTATATAAATACCTGGGTCTCTTCCGAGTTAGTTAGTTAGTTAGTTAGTTTTAATTTGTTGTATAATGAACACAGGACAGTTTTTTACGCTCCTAAAAAGTTGTTTTTCACATACGACTTTCTTCCAAGAGTGGTGCGATATATAGGACTAACTTGCAAACAATCTTGATGTAGCGTTTGAATCATTCCAATCGGTCCAACTATCTTCGAATAATCGGTGAACATACATAAAAATATACGTGACGAAAACCTCCTTCTTTTTTTTTTAAAGTCAGTTAATTATTAATAAATGAATTAAGCTAATTCGTCCGTTCCCGATTTATATGAGGAAAACTACTCCCCTGTTGAACTAAGCAAGAACTTTTCGACAGTGACCGATAAAGCCGTTACCTACTTAGCGAACTTGAGGAGCGAAAAATCCTATTATGGCAACACATGACGGAAATTCCCGAGTCGAGCAAATTAATTAGTCGAGGCATGCCTCAGACTGCCGCGCCGAACACGACCCGCCTTGTTTTGCCATTAGTGGGGAAAGTTAAGCATAGTACAGACTAGTGGAGTTCATTCAAGTACAATAAACTTTTGAAAAAATTTACCACCTAAATTTTTTAAGTCCTTAGCTCGTTATTTTTCATCGAAATTACACACACACTACATCAAGTGCTAAGGGTCAAAATATGGCAAAGATAAGCTGGGCCCAAAAATTCTCCAAAATTCTTTCAATCATTGGGGTGGGAATACTAAAAAGGAAGCCGATGGGAATCGGCATGTATGGATCCTTAGCTATTGCTACATAACCTCACGTCATAAATAGCTTAAGGGGTTGACATAGCATCATAGGTGCAGCCTGAGTGGGGTAATATATACCGTGTTTTTTTCTGTGTGCCCAAAGTTGAGGTGGAGTTAAGTGTTACGTGTTTAGCACAAAATTATGTGTTTTTATTATTTTTTTTATTTTATCAAGTGTTAGCGTCGTTTATTTGGATAATAAACCTACCTAAGCAATGAAAAACAAAAAAAACAAACTTAAAATAATATCAATAATAGTAAAAATAACTATTGAGCGTGCATCAAGCTCGGCTCAAGGCTATCAGCTTATCGCAGCGCTACAACGACAAAAGAACTATTTGAGTAAAAAATATATATCGCTTCATTTTGTTCTAAACACATAACACAACCTCCCCCTTAAGTTTGGGCACATAGAATAAAAACACCCTGTATAAACGTCACCCACATAAACACATCTCTGCGACGAAGACAGTCGCTGAGGTGTGAAAATACTCCACGCGAAATAAATGTTGCCAGTTTCTCATTTAAATCAACACTCATGTAGTCTTAATATAACGTCATTAAATAACTATAATAGCTTACCGAAGCACATCCGAAATGAAAACAATTTTGTAAAATTTTTAAACACTTCTAACAAACTTATACTTAGTTAAATAAAAAAGATTACACAGTAAATGAATATTCGAATGAAAAAGAATTATAGAATTATATAATTTAATGAAAATATAAATATAATAATAATTATATAACAATAAACATAATAATACAAAATGGTAACTTAAATATATAAAATAAATTGTAATAATGTTACCTATGTAATTTAAAAAAGTATAATTTTTTTAAATTTTTTTAAATCTATTATTATTAAGAAATAAAGTGTTTTAGTGTGAATACTTATCAAAAGATGATTCCTCTCTTCCACTCTTCTACATTGCTATGCCCAACAGGGTCCAAAATTGTATCTCTATTTAAATACCTACCAACCAACCAACCTTAAATTTAACATTCAACCGTAACGTTTTGGAATGCTAATAACGTGGGCCAATCGTTGAATTGGGCCGATCGAGATCTGCCGGGCGGCCAATTATTCCATGATGTGCCAATTAGAGTTGTTAAATATATTCATTATTCATTAAAATTACAGCTACTTAAATAAAAATATCATTAACAGTCAATTATTTATTACAGATTAGATTGAAAATATCAACTAATATTTTCAACAGATAAAATTAACTGATAAAAACAATTATTTAAATTTTATATATTATTTTTAAACGGTGAACACCATCTCTAGTGCCCATTATAAAGTTGGGCAAATCAATGAGAGCAACCTATTTGTCGATTTGCCATACTAGTAACTTGGCCACATCGTTATATGGCTGGACAATCGAGATATGGCTGGGCGCATCGTAATATAGTTCCAATATTGCGCCCGTTGCACTCGGTCAGTTGATTGCAAGAAAGATAGCGGCGTCACAACAGCTGTTATATTTTAATTAGAGTTTAACTACAAATTTACGTATTAAATGATTAAAATTTAAAGTTTTTGAAGGAAGTGTGCAAATTACATTTTATTTGCTTATAATTTGGTCACCGTCGGGAATCGATTAGCTCAAACATGGCTGGGCGAATCGTCAAACGTTATGCTTTGAACGATTTGACTTTGAAGACAGGCAAATAAAGAAATGTCGACGTATCGTGATGTGCCCAGGCAGAGCTCGATCGGTCCAGTTAAAAGATCGGCTGACGACACTAATAAACTGAAATTGAAGGTTTAAGATGTTATCTGGAAACAATAGTTACAGGTTGCCAGCCCATCTTCGCAAGTCTTCGAATACGCACTGTCTTTGTAAATGTAGCAGCTGCCACGTTGTATGATTTTGTAATATTTTTAAATTTTCATATTGAAAAATATTACAAAATCATAAAAAAAAATACTAAAAAAATGAGACCGCATGACGAAATCGCATTGTGGAATTAAAATTAAAGAAACCAAAATCAAGCTTTTAATTTTCCCCGATATCCACCAAATTGTATAGTGTGTTCATGCCTTTACCCATTCCGCGTTTCCACAACCCTCGCGAACGCGAATTTATTCCACACACTGTTGGCTCTTAAAATTGATACTGTTTGAGTTGCCAGGTTATCGGCCGTGCAATATTCAGTTATGTGTAACATACCTTGCTATTCTGACGAACATGACGAAGCTATACTTACAGTTTTTGAGACTTAGCGAATCATGGTGACCAGCACCATCAGATATTTTAGTGTCGCTAGCGGGTTCGGGATAGACAAGGAGATCTGGATGGAAATGGGTCATACCCACCATGCGGTTTAGTGGGTAAGAGACAGACGGGGGCGTGCTTTCAATATTTTTTTGGTTACCGATCCCAAGATCGACCACTGCGAAACTTAAAACCACTAAAATGAAGGCCTAGTGAGTGTGCGCACCACTGCGCCACCAAGCTCCATAAATGAAATGCACGACGATAGTATTTAGTTCTAGAGCGGCACTGAATAATGAGTTGACCACAGACCTATACCGAGATAAAAAGCGAGTAAAGAGCGTTTCAAACTGTATGAGAACATAGCGTGTCGAATTCTTCATACCTACGAAGACGTCACGAGCGAGATTTAGTGACGTATAAACGTTATTGACGAGATCTTACAAGAAAGCACTGCACAATTGACCCTTTTTCTTTTCTGAGTGACACGTGTTTTCATGGCAATGGTCTCAAGCGGACTGACTTATGTCGTAAAACTTTGAACTTGGATCAAATTTTAGCACGCTATGTAGGTACACATTTACCTGTCCCCGTGGTGGATGGGCGCGCCATGTGTTACCGCACGCCCAACCAGTAGTGGTAGTCTGGGTCACTCCACGGACCCGGAGAGAAAGGCCCAAGGGGGCAGACGCGGGGCGGGGACCCGGTAGAATGCTACCCTTATCCCGGCAATCTCCGTCCACTCGCGCCGTTGGAACACCCAGGGGGTTTTAGTGGGTTCGAGTCCCACATAACCCACCTGGAGGAAAAAAAAAAAAAAAACGAAAAAAAAAGGTACACATTTACCGTCTATCTCGTTAATGGTCTGTGGAGAGATGACTATGCACAGTTTCTACGAAGTTAAGGAAATACTATAGGGTGACATAGTGTGCTCTTAAATTCAAAGTGCCCCTGACTGTATCTACGTTATAGTAAAGAGTTCCTAATGAGTTAGAACTCTAACGAGTATAAAACAACAAAATATTGCAACAAGTTTTTTTTTTTTTTTTTAATAACGACGGGGAGACTCTTAGCCTTTATCATACCTTATGTTAAGTATTGATAAGGCTGAAGATGGAAGCGAGCCTCTCCCGGAATCCTCGACCACTGAGGAACTGGCTATCTTATCTCTAACTGCCGGAACACAACAATGCTGAAAACATTGTTATTATGGCGTCAGACTTAGATAAGATGGTGGTAGCTAGCCAGGCGGACTCACAACAAGTCCTACCACCAACCAAACCGAATACAAATTGTACCCCCGCTGGGAATCGAACCTGGGTCTGATACCGGTGGTTGTTACTACTAGACCACAGAGGCGGTTAGGCGATTTGATTGATGGCTATGGCTACTGGCATTAAATAACAAAACTTTTTTTAAATTACCATTCTAGAGTCAGTTGTTTCTTTCTATAAAAATCTTTTAATACTACTTTTGAGACAAAGGTATTACATATTCAATCATACTTTGTAATAGGTACTCTAGCTGTGAGTTTGAAACTTACAGATGGAGTATGGAAAGTTTTTCTCACAGAAAAGAAACATAGCTATTTAAAATTTAAACTCTAACCGCAGTAGAATTTTTAAAAGATTTATTCCACAAACTAAAACAGACGTTATCATATTGACTCAGCCAGCAACCTAATTACCCAGCCCGGGACTCGAATCCACTTCCCTGACGCCTTGTTTACTCATTACCGTTGCAGCTTGCAAAGCGGGCGTCATCGTGCTGAATAAATTGTGGGGTAACAATCGTATTAGCGAGTTTATTCAGCGATAGTTTCTATATAAGTTATACCTGTGGAAAAAATATATGGGCTCTGGAGGGGAACGACCTTAAATATTTTAGTTAGCTCGTTTTACTCAAAGGAAACATTCCTTTATTTTTTTAAAGAAACAAGTCTGCATTTAAATAATTTTTGTAAATTTTTCATAAGAGCCTTAAAAGTGCTTTATCCGTTCCATGAGTATAAAAGTTGAGTTTTCATGTGTTACCTCTAATTTGATTGGCTATATTTGTTAGAGAGTTGATCATTTGGATTGATCCTATCGATTGATGGCATAAAAGTACAGGTGTTACTTTTTTATATATTTTAGCTGGTTCGATTCCTAGGTGTGGGATGCGTATTTTAAAAAAGCTTTCAATGCAGTTTGTGCACGTTTCCTTTCAGTAAAAGGAGCTAACTAAATGATTTAGGGTAGTTCCCCTTCAGGGCTCATAGATGTTTCCATCCTGTATAGCGTGTTGTTCTGCAAAGAAACTGAAAGTGAATACTCAGGCTGGGCGCATACAAAAAGATTACCTAATTAATTACTGCATCATCGAAATCAAAGGCTATATGTGTGATATTATCATTTGAATTTTTCAAACAGTAACTTAATGTTAATAAAAGGAGGAAAAACAGCTGCATTTGCGGTTTAAAATCGTTTATAGTCAATTATAAGATCAGTCATTGTTTTATTTTAACAAGATAAAATCTAAATACTATGTAAGTTAAAAAAAAGTATTTGATAGAATCAGGCGTTATTTGGCGGAAATCCATATCTTAGTAGAAAACGAAAAATATGTAGCATAATTCCGCAAGCACCGAGTGCTCGGTGCTGGTATTTCACGGTCTAACAACTCCTGAGGATGCTCCGTGTGTGGGCGAATCACGTGTAGAGTACTCGGTGAAGGTGCAAGGTGTGTCACTGTGTTGCATCTGCATTTATTTGCGGGCGGGCGGGCGGTGCATCTTGCATGTAAGTTTTTTTTGCGGAATTATGCTACATATTTTTCGTTTTCTACTTAAAAAAAACGCTATTATTTATTAAAATAGTTTCGTTTACAAGTTACTGGTCTTCTAGGTTTAACACGACGTGATCTAAAAACAATGCAGGGTCATAGGAGGGCTACCTACTTAAGTCATGACAAAATGCTCATGACGTGAACGCAACAGTGCAGGAACGGAGTTTCACCCGAGTTCTTTTTGTAATAACACGTGTTGTGAGGCTCCATTTTTAACTCAATCTACCGTACAATTTCTTTATTACAAAATATACTTACTTGACATTGGCAAAATTCGCGAATTTTATCGCGAGCAAGCTATTAATTAAGAAAGAAGAAAAAAGAAGAGTGCAAGAACAGTAGATAATATCCAGAGATGCCATTTTACTTTAACATAGAAACTAATTTAATAAATAGGTCAACAAATTGGTTTGTATCACAGGGGCACTGCAACGAAAGAATACTGTCGAACAAAGAACTGACTGCGCAGTTCATAAACAATACTCTACGCCATATTTTTTTTAAATACCTACTAAAAAGTAGAGGTTGATAGATTCCAATATAAACAACTTTTACTACGGAGCCAACTACGAAATCGCGAAATAAAAATTCAGCTGTTCCATATAAAACTATAATCGCTACTCGAATAAAATGCATGGAATATCTTATTAACGAAGTATTTACTTTTATAATAAAAAATAAGTTTTAACACAGATGTTTATAAGTTTTCATGCAATTATTGATATTGTGAACATTTTTTGAAAACTTCATCAAGATCTGGCTTGTCGTTACATATGCTAATCTTATAACATCATCCAAATGACATTCTGTAAGTTTGTTTCTGTACATATTCTTTGTGTATTTCATTATTTGAAAAAGATGATTCACACACATACATTGAACCAAAGAATGTTAAAACAACTAAGTTGTAACTTCCAGGTGGGCCAATCAAAAATACCCGGCGCGCCGGCGGGTCGCAGGTTCAGTACCTATAGCTGCTTCAAGGCCATGCGACCGCGCGGATCTGAGAAGCGATAGCAAGCTTACGCCCGAAAAATATGGTATTTTTCACGATTCTGTTGTTGGCTCCATAGTGAAAGTTATTCATATTGATTGATACTACCACCCCCTTCAGTTTTTCTAGTAATTAAAATTACGGTGTTAACATTAAAATTACAATTTCACACATAAAGCCATTGATTTCGATGATAATGCAGTAAACCTCCTATGCAGTATTTAATTTCTTATTTTCACCTATAATTTGAGTTACTTTTTTGCGCCCAGGCTGGATATTTTTTGAGCAATTTCCTTTGTCTATTTTATTTCTGTGTAAAACGTCAGAAAACAAAAAAAAACACAAAAAAATATGTAGTAGGTATGTGAAATACTAGGTATATTTTGAATATCGCAAAAGTTGTTTTATTCAATGAATAGTACGCGTAAAAATAGTTTGCTTATACAATAGATAATGTAGATCAAAATCTATATTTAAGTACCTTTGTTAATTGTTCATTAACATGTCCAAAAATAATACAGACAGCCATACAAACAAAATTCCACGCACATATCTACTATCTAAGCTTCGATGAAAAAAAGTGATTCGGCAAGCCATACTAAACATTACATTTTGACGGCAATCAATTCATAGCCGAAGCCAGACAAAGCCAGATACCAATATACTGAAACACATTATTACTAATATCACATTACCTCCTTTTTAAAGTCGGTTAAAATATCTTGAAATTAAAACCGCAGTAGAATATTTTCTAAACGACAAAGCCATTTTGCTTTTAGACAATAACATGCAACACCAAATAGACGTGAACAATATTGTAATTCAATACATCTAAGACATAACGTACTGCAGTCCTGCCAAGTTATACGAAAATGCCACATTATAACACCACGACGCACGCTAAAATCACCTTTATCACATTTCGATAAGGACGATGAGAAAATAGCTGTAAGTTTGTGAGGCAGAAACTCCAATCATAGATGGAGATGGCATAGAGAGGATGGAAGTGACAGTTAGACAAAAAAGAATAAGCAGATAAATAATAATAAGAGCAGTATTGTTAATATGTATGTTAACAAAACTTACGTGTAAATTCAGCGTAAAGCCCGTTTTGCTGTATAATATAATTTAAATAATACACCAAAAGATACGTGAAACAAAAAATGCTAGACAGGTACACAAAACAATATTCAAACAGATTGACTGGATGCACTAAAATACAAACTACATAAATACAATACAAATACAAATAAAACAAATACATGACTACTTTTTTTCTCTATTATTATTAAAAAATATTGTATGAAAATAAAAGTCTTCATAGACTTTTTATAAAGATAAATAAATATCGACAGAAAATGGATCTTTGGATAAATTAACAAAGGCATATTTAGAAATTCTAACATCACTATCTCTAGATATTCGTCCAGAAAATTAAATTTACTTGAGATCTGGTTCCCGAAGGAAGACTAAACGACACAGTTTGATGCATTCTGAATGCTGATACATTCTCATTATGAGGTACTGACGCGAGCGAGGGACGGTGCCATCTTCGTTCCTGTTTTTCAGACACGTTAATAACAAATTGAATGAAATAATTAGAAGGTTAATAAATATCTGTCGAAATCAAAATAAAAATGAGCACAGTTATTGAAGAAGGATCTTTGTACTTTCATATAAAAATATCCAGGCGAGAATTCGAAATTCAAAACATAGGCATAACGTTTCTACGTTAATAATATTTGAATGAATTAAAGGATTACCTAATAAAGAAGGTTAGTAAATATCTATCGGAGATAAAGTAACATTGAATATGGTAAGCACTGTTATTGAAGGAAGGAATCCTTGAAATAAAAATATCCAAACAAAAATTCGAAAACTAAACAAAGGCATATCTAGAAATTCCAACACCACCATCTCTAGATCTTCGTCCAGAATATTAAATTTACTTCAGATCTGGTTCCCGAAGGAAGACTAGACGTCACTGTTTGATGCATTCGCAATGCTAATACAATAACAATATGAGGTGTTGGATTACGGATGCGAGCGCGGGACGCGGGAATCTTCTTTCCTGCTTCACAGTGACGTTAATTATGATTGATTGACATAAATAGAAGGTTAATAAATACCTATCGAAATAAAATAAATACGAGCACAGTTTTTGAAGGAGGATCTTTATACTTTCTAATAAAAATATCCAGGTAAGAATTCTAAAGCAACACAAAGGCACATCTAGAAATTCCAACACCACCGTCTCTAGATCTTCGTCCAGAATATTAAATTTACTTCAGATCTGGTTCCCGAAGGAAGACTAGACGTCACTGTTTGATGCATTCTGAATGCTGATACAATAACATTACGAGGTACTGACGCGAGCTCGGGACTGTGCGATCTTCTTTCCTGCTTCCAAGTCACGTACAGTTCGAGTGCACTCATCATGAGACACCTTATTTCATTTGACACTGGCATTAGATTTGTGAAAAGCTCGGGAAGAATTCTACTTCCTAAGTCATTGATGAGGTAAAAAAAAATTAAAATTTCATTCAGTAGTTGTTGGCGATTTATTGGAATCGGATAAGTACTTTTTGTCTAGGTAACTCACAACGCACGCAGGTAACTCAAATGACGACAAATATAGGAAAAAAATCGGCCATATGCGAGTAGGTTCCGTACCATTATCTATAAAAGCAGCCTAAAAATTACGTTTGTTGTATGGGAGCCCCCTTAAATATTTATTTTATGCTGTTTTTTTTTTGTATTTATAGCTGTATCAACATCATCTGTGAAAAGGTCAATGTTCCGCGCCCATACATCGTTAGCCTAAAAACCAACAGCAGAGGCAAAATTACTTTTCTAGTAATAGATAGCCCGTATTAGCCCATGAATATGAAAACATGGTTTTTTCACGGACACTGCTAAGAACATTTTTATTTTTAAAAAGGATCACATTTTGAGGTTATGTTTATAAAATTCCATATTATTTTCCACCAATTCAAACGCGCCTTGACGCCGCAACACCACCGTCATCTTTATCTCCAAGTACTTTCGTCGCCAATTCGCCGCACGCGCCGAGTTATTACATAGGCACAAAAAAAATTTATCTGGCACAACTTTAAAGTTTTCTGTGTTATAAATGTATTACACAATATTGAAATTGACGCCAATATCGATATTAATTAACTGGCTATCGATACAAATGACAATTATCATCTATGATGGCGGTTTCATGGTATTGAAAATTAAAGTACTTACTTTTAAAAGTGTATTCAATATTAAACAGTGTTCTCTGTCAATTATTATACTTAAATACTGTATTAAAATCTAATCTTATCTAATATTATCGAATCTTATCTAATCGTTATCTAAATCGTTATTATCAAATCTTATTAAAATCTGTCTTAAAATCTAATACAAATTAACATACTTACATTTCAAATGTTTGTTGGTTTTTAGGCCATTTATAACAATCTCCTTTCAACTGTCTAACTATCACGGTTCATAAGACAGCCTGAGGCCCTACCGCGCAAGTGTCGTCGACATCGACATCGGCTTCATTTGACAGGTGGATGTGACCTATTGCTCTTAGTCTTTGGTAAGTTTTCATTTGTGTCAAAAAGAAGCAGCAATGTGTCACATCCATCTGTCAAATGGATCCGCTTTCGATGCCGACGCCACTTGCACGGTACGGCCACTGGACCGACGGGCAGCGAAGTCTTAGTATAATAGGGTTCCGTTTTACCCTTTGGGTACGGAACCCTAAAAAGTGTCTAATTTAAACATAACCACAACAAAAAGCTAGGTTTCTAAAGACAGGATTTATCTACCTATTATTATAAAAAAAACCTTTGTTATTTATATTATTTTTAAAATGACTATTATTACTTATTTGCAAACATAATTTATGTATTGTACGTCTGTCGATTATGCAATTTCGCACTGGTAACTGAAGCTACGTAGACAATTATAGGATGCGATTGCGTAAGGTAATCTTATTTATTTGACAGTTCATATCGTATTCAATCGGCTGCAATTTGTATGGAATGACATTTAATATGATACAATATGAACTGTCAAATTAATACGATTTACTTTACGCCTAGCTGGTATAAACTTGCATACTGAATGAATACTGTACAAATGCCGTTGTCTATTTGGCAGTTTACCCTTCACCTTAGCATTACTGTAAACTCAGACTTGGACGTCAACTCTAACTAACGCATACCACGCGTAATCCTTACGCGATGTTCATAACCTACTACTTCGCCAGAAGGCATTGGATGATGAAGAAACATTGTCTTTTGTTTCCACTACGCTCTCGTAGTAGAAGCATAGGTCTAAACTGAGTCTTCGTCGACACATATTAGAACGATACCGTTCTTGAAGTGGCGTTGAAGTGATTTAGGGGTTGCTAAAGACGCAAACACAGTTATCAGGGCAGTGCTGACTTACGTCTTGGGTTTTGGAACTATTTCGCAAAGCCCGATAAATTTGAACCGGGTTGAAACGTTGAATGATTTGTTAGTTTATGAAACAAAGGACAACGTCAATGAGTAAATAGAAGAGAAACTAAAGTACTTTTATAAACAAAGTAAAAAAAACAATATATACACTGATGACTCCGAGACATCAATGTTGTTACTAAAAACATATGCACACACATACAACCACACACACACACACACACGAACACACACACACATACACACACACACACATACACACACACATACACACTTACATTATTAATATACATAGACTATTTTATATAATTACATAATTATGTCATCGTTATAATATAATTGTTTTTGCTTTTTCTTTGCCTTTCTTTTTTGTGATGTTATATATATATATTTTTTTTGTTTTTTTTTTTAGCTTATTGATCATGTACACACCTTAGTCCTGTTTTATATAAGGAGGAGCGGAGTCCCTTACTACAGACATTTTTATGTTTAAAAGGGTACTCCAGATAAATATTGTTATAGTTTAGTTCTAAGGTAAATAAAGATTTTTGTTGTTTTTGTTTGTTGTTTTTGTTACTTATATCAGAAATAGCTGCCGCCACTTCTTCACTTTACCCTCATGGTACCCGTTCCCGTGGTAATATCAGGATAAAAAGCGTATGTTACTCTACGTCCGTTCAACTTACTATATGCCAAAAATCCAGTAGATCCTTAGTTAGGTCGTGAAGGAAGATTAACCAGATGAATTAAAAACAACTAATTGTATAAAATATACAAGGCTTGCAATTTTTCTGTGACATCAATTATCTCTCATTTACTCATTATAAGATTAAGCATGTCTCACATTGCAATCTCAACCCCAAAGTATTATTTCCCCGCATATTATTTCAATTTGGGTCCAACCGACCCAACCCTCCACTGCCCAACCCTTGAAACGTCGAGTCCCATAATTCACACAACTCTGAGTATGTCAGGTGTTACGTTCTTATAGGGTTAACTAATATATCACCCTCTTCAACATTAATTAAGGGTTTCATAGTCCGGATAAAGTTAACTTTTTATAGGAAACTCTCTTGTTATTTGACTTTTTATAAAATACTAGCTTCAACCCGCGGTTTCACCCGCGTGGTTTACGTTCCCGTGGGAATATTGGAGTTAAAGTAGCCTATGTTACTTTTCGTCCTTTCAACTAACTTTATGCCAAAAATCAAGTAAAGGATAACAAGGAAGGACAAATAAACACACTTTTAAAACATTCGCATTTATAATATTATTACAGACAATAATCTAGTAAAAACACAGCTACGTACTAAAAAGATCTTCTTAATGTACCCCCCAAAAAAATTTATAAGTACTTAAGAAACAACAAGACCAACACAAATATTTATGTTCGTGATGAAATATTTTTACCGACTTCAACAAAAAAGGAGGGAGGTACTCAATTCAACGCGTATTTTTTTTTCTTTTTTTTTTGTCTGATGTATGTATACCGATTACTCCGGTGTTGGTGATCCGATTTTAACCACCTTTTGGCAACTAGTCGTTTACCTAGATGACATTGTTGTGTATGGGCTGATTTTTAGTGTAAGTAACGGCACATGATGTAACAAAAAAATCTGAAATAAAAACATTTTATAAAAAAAAAATCAAACCGACTTCAAAAAGTAAAAATTAAACTTTTGGAGTCGGTGCTAGCTAGCTAAGGCCAAAAAAATATATAGTTAATAGAAGTGCAATGTAGAATGCCCTGGCTGGCACCGACTCCAAAAGTTTTATTTTTTACTTTTTGAAGTCGGTTTGTTTTTTTTTATAAAATGTTTTTTTGTTCTGTGGGAATCAAACTTACGACGCCAATGATCGGCATCATCAATTTATCCAACACTTTATCGGTCAAATCACTACACCATTGTCTTCGTCGTAATAATCCGAAATATATTATAAATGTGAAAGTTCAAATGCTTGTTACTTAACTCGCAAGAAAAAGCTGAACAGACTTTGATGTTAAGTACAAGAAACCTGTTTTTAGACTTTAAGACCTTTACCCACAGAGCCCGATCCGTGCTCCAGATACGATGCGATCTGAACGCATGCGTTCTCTGTAACCAACGACTGCCCATTTATGTTTTCTCACTGCCCGCGCTCAAACGCACCGAGTACACGGGCCGCCATTGGTTACAGAGAACGCATGCGTTATCGCATCGTCAGATCGTATCGCGGGACGGATCGGGCTCTATGAGTAGCTCCCGATATCGTGTAAACCGAAATGTCTCTATTTAGTTGAGGTTATCATGCCATTGATAACCTCAACTACCGTGCCGGTGCCGTGCCGTGTGGTAACGGCCTAAGAATACAAGTGTCACCAGTCACTTACATGCCTGGGATTTCGTAAGAATCGACGAAGAGGCTCGACGCATTGAACACCTGTGCGATAGAAGGAAAACTTGAAACTAACCCTCTACCAACCCGTCTGGCCAGCGTGGTAGCAGTAGGCTAATAGCCTCCTATGAAGGCCACAATAGGCGTGAGCTAGGAGAGGCCTATGTCCAGCAGTGGACGTCCACAGGCTGATGATGATGATCATGCCATTTAGCTCCCATTTCCACTCATTGCTATTTCACAGTGGAAAGCGAGCAAAAGTGGAACTCGACGTTTGATAAGAACGTGATGACACGTTCGCAACTTTCACTGAAGCTGTTACGAAACTTTTACCGTCTACAGTTTGTTAACAAGTTGGTACTCCATCCAAAGGCTAGTCTGCCTTTCAACAAAGTCATATTTGACTTTGCACGACTCACTCTCATACAACTTGGAAATGTGCCAACGACTTCCGACTAAGCTGTTTAAAGTCGCATTACCAAGTTAAACTTACTTTATGTGTTAACTTAGTTTTGCTTACGTATTAATCTTAATTCTTCCAAAGGACATGAATTTCAAGTGGGTAAAGAAAGTTTTGTCATTAGTTAAAAGTTTTCGTGAAGTCTTTTCTGGCTTTGAGGCCCTCGGAGCTTTGAATTTCGGAGAATAAACCTAAGGCTCGGTGTTCAAATACGGCTACCACAGACCAATATCGAGATAGACGAAAAGAGTGCTTCAAACTGTATGAGAATATAGCGTGTCGCATTTTGCGCCCCTACGATGACGTCACGAGCGAGATTTAGTGATGTGGAAATGTTATTGACTGCTCTTGCAAGAAAACACAATTAACCATTTTCGTTTTTGAGTGACGCGTGTTTTCATGGCAATGGTCTCAAGCGGACTAATGACTTTTGGCACGCAAGGTAGGTATACTTGTACCGTCTATCTCGATATAGGTCTGTGATGGCTACATTCAGCTGACTTATTGGATAACTCAATAATTGTTGCAATCGCTTGTAGTTTGATATTATAATTCAAATTAGTTACAATTTCTCGGATTTGTGGTAGGAAATAACCCGAAGATTAAAAAAGCTTTACTACTTGTAGTTTATGTAAGTAACTTGTTTTTGAGTACTTTATAAGTCATCGTGGGAAATATTATACCAATGAATTAGGATAAAAAGAGATGTGTATATTTAAATAGAAACATATTGGAAAAAATTAACGCGGCCACAAGTGAATTCTCAGATGGAAATCGAACCCATGACCTTTGGAAATCCGGAAACCAATGCTCTATTCTATTCTATATAATTCTATTCTAGAGCATTGGACCGGATTTCCAAAGGTCATGGTCTGAAACGAGGATCTTAAGGAAATACAAACAAAACAATGAATTGCTCGACGACGTTGGAAACAATTAATTTAATTTGGAAAATTAATGGCTGACAAGTTTCTGCGGGGACTTTTAGCACGCAAGGCCACTAAAATTGTAATTAACAAAAATAAGATATTTTTTGTTAATTGATAATGTGCTACCATAACTTCAGCTCTTTTTTATAAATACTAGCTCGTTTATGACAGAACACAGAAATTGGCCCGCTCGACGATAATAGCTCATAGCACAACGATATCGCTCACCATACATTTACTTAGATAGCGTATAGTAGGCCAATAATATATATTATAGCTAAGTGTGAACATGTTCAAGTAAATGTATGATGAGCGATATCGTTGTGCTATGAGCTATAAGCTATATGCTATTATATTATAGCGTAGTCAGAAAAGCGCTTAAAACTATTCAAAAATCACCTTAGCAACTATAGTTATCGTTGCTGTCATGGTTGTCATACAGTATGAAAATATGACAGCGTTATCAGCGACAAAACTGGTTGCTATTATAGGTATCTTTTTGTTAGATAATTATTTTATTCTCATTTAGTTCATAATTTCATATGGCATGGTTAATTATAATTATTATCTTATTTTGAAAAAATAATAAATAAATAAATAATTGCATACAAACACACCAATTATCTAGCCCACGTTAAGTTTAAGAACTTGTGTTATGGTTACTAGATAACGGATAAACATACTTAAGTATATACATTTTTGTTTGTAAATACATACATAATATACATATTAAACACCCAGACCATGACAAATAGACATGTTCATGCACATCGAACCCGCGGACCTCTGGCGCAGAAGGCAGGCTTAGTACCCCTGCGCCAAACAGGTCGTCAAATATAAATAAATGCTACTTAGTCTGAAAATATCAATAGGGTTCCTTTAAGTACCTACTAATAATATAAATTCGAATGTAACTCTAACTGCCCGCCACCTTTTAATATAACGCCTAAACTACTGAATCAATTTTTATTTTCTTCTCATTTATTTTATTTCACAATTTTTCTTAAATACTCCACATAAAAATTTGCCTCTTCGCTGTTTTCCCAAATACCGTGTAAATTACACAGCATAAAGAATCCCTTAAAGGCGGTGCATGATACAGTAACCGGGTTCAGTTTTCGGTCCTATTCCGGAATTGGACCGGGGCCAACTGATACTATGCAGTGATACTGTCGCCTTTGGGATCGAGGGACTGGGCTTATTTTGGAATTGCTTTAGTCTCTGTAAACAGAGTGTTGTCAGAGTTAATTAGGAACGTATTGTTTTAGTAGGTATACTAATATGCAGGTAAAAAGGTAAATAGTTGAGATTTAAATTATATTATCTCTTGTTTTCTATCCTATTTCATCTAAATACAGGGTGTTTTATTATATGTGCCCAAACTTAAGGGGGTGGTTGTGTTAGGTATGTGTTTAGAACAAAATGAAGCGCTAATTTTTTTTTTACTGAAATGGTTTTTTTGTCATCGTAGCGCTGCGATAAGCTGATAGCCCTGAGCCGAGCTCGGTGCACGCTCAATCGTTATTTTGCTATTATTGATATTATTCTAAGTTTGTTTTCTTTGTTTTTCATTGCTTAGGTAGGTTTAATATCCAAATAAACGACACTAACACAATTTGTTAAATTTTTAATAATTTCTTATAAACACGTAACACTACCTCCACCTTAACTTTGGGCACAAAAAAAATCCGAAGAGCTGGCAGCTACCTCGGACAAAGAATTAGTCTAGCTATTCAAAGGGGGAACGCTGCCAGTATCTTCGGAACCATGCCTAAAGGGACTCCTTTTAATAATATATTTTAGTTATTATATTATATTTTTAAGGTTTTAGTTTTAGGGTCATTGTTCTAGTATATATATCTTTTTTAATGTAGCAGTTTGCATATTAAAAATCGGTATATAACGAAGACGGGTTAGTTACACCATTAATAACATAAAACGGCTGGACTGATTTAAATGTTTGTCCCACAGTTAAAACCTAGGATACATTGGACACCTTGTATGTTCTTTGAAGCTTTTAACCGTCTTTACAATCCGGCTATCAATTCACCGATTACTCGAGAACGGCTGAACCGATTTTAGTGATTCAAACATAATAACATCAGATTGGATGCCAAGTTGGTCCCACTTTTAGAAATTTTGAAATCAGTTATATTCTTACTTTTTACACCTTTCCAGCGGATGGGATAGGATGACTATTCGCTTTTTTGAACTTCTATCTAGAAAATATTAATTGTATTCTTTCGTTTGTACACAGTTAGATATTATGTTGCATCAGATTTAAATTTAAACCAAATTTATGGTTGAGTATACCGTTAAAATAACGATATCCTAATTATAAAATTCCGTTCAGACGTTTGAGATATAAGAGTTAATAAAGAATATTACTTTTAAAACGTAATTATACTAACTATTAACGTATACCATTTAGATTTAGAAGTTATTTGTAAAATTCAATTGCGTATCAGCTTATTTTTTATATTGCACAAACTGCTAAGTAAGGCATCTAAGGTCTTTATTTAAGCGCAACGTGCTTTTAACTGTACAACAAGAGTTTCTTTACAAAGACGCTTAAATATCTATCTCTTCTTCCTGAGCTCCCAAGACTTTGACGGGCTACAGGCTTCGCTTGGCTCGCCTCCAGACGCGATAAGGCTTAGGACACTCTATTTAGGATAAACGTAAGGGAATATTCAACTTTGTGTTTCAAACATTTTAAATTTGTTTCCTTTTATTTATTTGCTTGGTTTTTTAAACATTGGTAATTTTACCCCTGAAGAAAAAAAGGGCGTGTCAATCGTGAAATATGTTGTAATAGTATAAATTAATATTAATGGTTTCCGGAATTGAAGGTAGTGTGCTACAATTCCGAAACAAAAAACCGGTCAAGAGCGAGTCGGGCTCGCGGACCATGGGTTCCGTACTTGGACGAATTAACCACTGGACACGAAACCCGAGAAGAATGTATGAAAACACGATCAACCAATTGTTGCGGGGGTGAGGGGCGATTACTAATGTCAAATAATGACAGTAGTGCTTGAAGTAATCGATAATTTTTTTATCGATAAGTAAGGAGTGAATGAATGAACCTATTGAGTTTACTAAATCATGTGTGTTTTAAAAAAAATAGTAAGTTAATTGTTTCTTTCGTGGAAAAATAAATAGCACGATAGGTAAGGAGTGAATGAATGAACCTATTGAGTTTAATAAATCATGTGTGTTTTAAAGAAATTAGTAGGTAAGTTAATTGTTTATTTCGTGGAAAAATAAAAAGCACCTAATAATATGAAAATCTCATTAAAAAAATACCTCAAATTCATAAAAACTATACAATATGGTTTCCAAAGCGTTTGTGTTTGGGTTTTTTTGTGAAAAATGGGTAGATACATGCAACCTGATACTAGTACTGTACTGATAAGGCTTAAGATGGAAGCGCGCCTCTCCCGGTATCCTCAATCTCTGAGGAACTAGCTATCTTACCTCTAACTGCCGGAACGGACTTGGATAAGATGGTAGTCGCTAGCCAGGCGGACTTATAATTTACTTACTAACACTTTTTAAGTGAGTAAAAAACATGAATATTTGGTTTATATAATAATATAATTCATTATTTACATTAACTTCTTCAATCACTCGAGCTTTTTTATATAAAACAAAATATGGGTAATTAGTTCATTACAGAACCATTATATAGGACATAAACAATAGCAACCCCTCCTTAAGTGTTTAATTTTATAATCGAATGCAATCCCTTTCATAGGTCAAATAGTTGTGGCGCGATGCTATGTGATGCGATGTGAATAATATGTACCTTTTAAATGAAAAATTTAAAGGGATTGTGATAGACTTAAAATTAGACAATAAACCCCCTGTGTGCTTCTCGAGCTGTGATATCTCGTATTCTACATTTTTTTGGAGCCAAAAATCTAAGTATACTAAAACTTATTGAAAATAATCATCGACATTAGAAGATCGTTGAGACTAAAACATTTTAATTTCAACTCTAGTATCCACTTACACTTGTTTTCACTTTATTAAAGATCTCAAAATTTACGCCACCGTACGAAATTAGCACAACCTAAACCCAAATTAGAAATAGTAGACTAGCGTTTGGATAGCGTATGGTCCAGCATACGCTATGACAGTTTTAAACAACAAACTCCCAGAAGTTATCAACAAAACATCGCATATAAATTACCTATATTTAAGAAAAAGCCAAGGCAGTATCTTTCTAGGAATTACTAGCTGAAATACTAATTGCAAGAATATTTCAACCAATAGTTTATTGTAGTTTTAAGATTGTTTTACTTGAATATAATAAAACGATCTTAAAATTAAAATATTATAAGATTAAAAAATAGTATAATATAGCTTACGTACATACATAAATATAATTATTTTATTCTTGCTGTGACCTAACAAGGTCTATGTTAGAAACAAATAATAAATGTAACCACCATTTATGATAAATTTTAACAAGAAAAATATTGGAACAAATGAACTCGGCCACAAGTGAATTTTCAGATGTGACTTGAACCCACGACCTATGGGAATCCGGCCCACTGCTCTAACCAATGAGCTACCGAGTTTTGCGGACCACTGTCGAAATTCTAAGATACTTTTATATTTTTATACGCTGTAAGAATATCCTTCCTTGCATTCGAAAGAGAGAAAAAACAAATGTTTAACGATCAATATTATGATGCAACAGCTAATAAGTTATGATTTTTTAATTTTTGCGTTGTCAATGCTATTTTTATACTTGTGATACATTTTAAATGTTAATGTACAACACACCATCATAATGTACAACATAAGTCTAATACTAAAAAACAATACCGTGACTGACTTACAGGCAAGGCAACGCACAGCCCAAACGGCTAAACCAATTAAACTGAAATTTTGCATACAGGTTCTTTTAACGATGTTGGCGAGCACTAAGACAGGATTTTTGATATTACCACGGGAACGGGAACCATGAGGGTGAAATAAGCAACATTTTTTTTAAAGTTTGAAGCTATATTTCAAATTATTATTATTATAATGAGCTCAAAGTTTGTAGGGTTGCGTCGTTTAATTACAGAGTTCCTATAGCCATCTTCTGGCTCCATCATCAGACCTTAGATGTTATCTAAGACCTGAGTATGTCCATGTTATCTCCCTACGTACCGCTTCCACCCAATTCTTCTTGTTAGGGGTTCAACTATAAATCTGAAATTAATTTAAATAGTTCCTACATTAAAATTGGATTCATTCGTTCATTTACATACATCGATATGTTTATCGATATGTTCAAGCCCTATACGACATAAAAATGACAATTGAATGAATGAGTGATACATATAACCCAACCAAATTACTTATGAAATATCTTTGAAGAATTTACATGTACAATGATTACTTTTTGAAATGACGTATTACATTTTGTTTACATACCAAATTTTATTTATTTTTCGAAAAATTGCTTCTCTAATAGATTAAAATTGTACTTACGCGTGAAAAGAAACATTTTTTGATTGTCCGGTATGATTTTTACAAATTAACACAGCGCATTTACCCATTTTTGAGATAATGTTCCACTTCGAGATCTCGCGTCATACTGACAACGCCATATTGCTTACTGTGTCTAAAAGGCAGGGTAAGTGACAGAGGGGTAAAGGCGAACGCGGTCCTCGTTACGCGTCCAGTGGTTAATTCGTCCAAGGTTCCGTATCATCATTTTATTGCCCCCATACATCGATAAATCGAAAAAGCAAATAAGTATAAAATCACTTATTTAGAGACATCATGTAACGGAAATGTATTTTTTTTATTTTCATCAAAAGTCGAAAACTTTGCGTCCTAAAGAAAATGTTTGAATATATGCAACCAACGCTCTTTCATATGATTCATATGATCACTTTGAATTTTTAAGAGCCCCTTTCGGTCCATGATGCAAAAACATAGATTTTTTTATTTGCAAAATAGTTGGGCAAACGTCATCTAAAACTATTCCAAATTTCAAGTTGATAGCATTAGTAGTTCTTGAGCTCGCTGTGACAGACAGACAGACTGAGTCGCGCCATAAGGGTTCCTTTTTACCATTTTGGTAAGGAACCCTAAAAACGGAGTAAAGTTATTTCGTCAAATGTGTTTCGTATGTCTTGTGTATTCGTTTACTAGTATCCAAATGATAAGTAGATAAGATAGAGGATTCCGGGAGAGGCTCGCTACCATCTTCAGCCTTATCAATACTTAATAGCAGGTATGATAAAGCCTAAGAGTACCGTCTTTAAAAAAAATAAAACTTGATAAATAATTGATGTGAATGTAAGATTAACTTTTCAATTATATTTTTAAGTGTTGTGATCGAGATAGACGGTTGTAGTGTACCTACCTCGCGTGTCAAAAGTTTGACCCACGGTCAAAGTTTTCCTACCTATAAGTCAGTCCGTTAGAGACCATTGCTATGAAATCACGCGTCACTCAGAAACGAAAATGGTTAATTGTGCAGTGCTTTCTTGCAAGAGCTCGTCAATAACGTTTTCCACATCATTAAATCTCGCTCGTGACGTCATGGTACAATCGGGGGTCTTCCCGGTTGACCAGTAGAGTTTTTTCGGGAAACGTTTTCTCGGAAAGTACTAAGGTTAAAGAAACAATTTATTAGTCAAATGAAATACCTATTAATGTTCTATTATTTGAGATATAAACGTTTTTTTATATATCTTACTAAATACTTTTATAAATAAATCTTCCTAAAAAAACTCTACAGGAGAACTTCCCGTTCTCCGATTGTTCATACGAGAAATTCGACACGCTAGGTTCTCATACAGTTTGAAATGCTCTTTTCGTCTATCTGGATATAGGTCTGTAGTTGTGCTCTTGATCACACGAACATAATACTTAGGTATTTACTAAAAAAAACAAGATGCAGTTATAAAATACTATTTGCATATCAGAGGCCTAAAAAGGGCGCTAACGCAATATTTCAAAGTGAATTCCCTAACAATTAATTGAATTGTTTATTTCTATAGAGTTAAGGACTGTGTCAATGTCAGTGTGGAAGAATTTGCCTTAAATTTTTTGAAGACAAGAAAACTGACTAAAAGCAAATTAAACAAGAAAATATACTAGAAAAAAGCAACTTGTCTCAGTCGCCCTGTCGGGATTCGAACCCGCATCCTTGGGAATCCGGTCCAATGCACTAACCAATTATGCTACAGAGACCTATGAGGACAATTTTTCTAGTATATTCACCTTTCTACGGAGTTGGCCACCATCGTTTCATCAATGAGAGAAATATCCTCGCATTCGAAAGAAACATTTTTACAAATGTTTGACTATCGATTAAGATGAAACAGCCATCTAATTATAACTGTTTCTCTCATTGATGAAACGACGGTGGCCAACACCGTAGAAAGTTGAATATACTAGAAATATTCTCTTTGGTCTCTGTAGCATAATTGGTTAGTGCATTGGGCCAGATTCCCAAGGAAGCGGGTTCGAATCCCGTGAGGGCGACTGAGACAAGTTGCTTCTTTCTATTATATTTTCTTGTTTAATAGATATCACGTAAAAATAGCATTGTAAAATGCAAAAAAAAACAAAAAAGTTATAAAAGCCATAGGATATAAACAAATAGGTAAATGAATCGTCAGGGAATTCACTAGAAATATTGTGTTCGCGTCCTTTTTAAGCCCTCAGATCGTTGTATTAATGTCAGGTATTAACGCTTTCGCGGACATTCAACGCCTATAGCAGTGATAACAATTAAAATTCTATTGTGTCTCGTTCACTGTCCGCGAAAGTGTTAAGTTAGTATTGTTTGGTTATGTTAGTTAAAATAGCTTTAAAATAATACTTTCCTTCTCAATCACAATGTAGTAACAACAGAGCAATTACACGCAATGCATTAAGTATGGGTCTAAAAATCCCAAGAATTCTTGCCACAGAGTAAAATTTAACTTCCAACCCGAAGGTGACACGCGAAAATCGTTTGTCACGCTACCAATTCAGGAATAGGGATGTCAATATCAATTTTATGTTTTTTATATATAAAAACACAATAGTATTTTTAAGTACATAGTAATAATCGCCGTCGCGGGATTCATTTATATCGCCTTTTTAGAGACCACTTTCGGGACACAAAGTACCCTGTCTATTTTATTTATAATTATTAATAAAGAGACAGCGTAAGCTCGCGACGACGACAACCTGCTCTGAAAGGGTTACATACTCTAGCTCGAATAATATTTCGCCGATGATCATTATCTCGATGTCTATAGCTCGAAGGATCACTACCTCGATGGGTCGTTAGCTCGAAAAATCAATATCTCGAAGGCTTATTAGCTCGAAGGGTCTTTGGTTCGACGGGTCATTTCGTCTATAATCTGTATGTAAGCCCCTCTGAATAGTCAGTCTTTTTGATATGTAAACATGCACAACGTTCAGCGTCTTGAAGATTTAGTTTGACGATAGAAGCATAATAATAATATTTTATCAGGCTATTAGGTATCTATAGAATCTATTTTATTATAAATCTGTATTATTATTATTATATTATTATCCCCGTACATTTGTTTAAAAGTCCCAACCCTATAGAAAACGCTCAGTCCACAGGTGTGGAAATGTAAAGGGTTCTCCCAATATATCATTAGACTGTGACAATATTGCGCGGGCCGCAACGCACGACCTTTTTATACGTTGTTAGGCACATTACGGAGAAGTGTGTGAAAGGGCTGACTTCTGGGGCTATTGTCGAGATTGATTTGGACGGGATTCAGGAAAAAGGAAGGCTTTTTAAGACTGAAATAAGATGAGTACAGACATAGACGTTCAGTCACAGTCTAGACAGTCTTTTAACTGCCTAAAAACGGCCGTAATGAAGCAACACACAGACATGCGCCGCATTAAAGAGTGTAAGTATTAAAGGGTGCAAACAAATAGTAAAAATTCAATGAACTTACCAAAGTGAAGTTCTATCCCATTACACGAAGGCTTTGTCCGAAGGAATTAAGACCACAAAAAGTATATGGCCATGACTTATAAAACCCTTAAATAATCGATTTATTTGATCATAGGCGAGAGTGAATAGGCATTTCCTGGGCAAGCATGCAACACCTTAGACCACATCCTGTTTGTTAAGCACGATGGTGGTCAAATGCCTGCTCAGTTATTACTAAACAAAAAAAAATCATCTGAGCCTATCTTAGAATCAAACAACAATGAAAGAGCAGAGCGATGGCTATTTGGTGTGCCATACTTGGCTCCTTTATAAATTAATTCTGTCAAGTAAAACATCATATTTGGAACAGTTGCGGAAAAGAAATCAATATGGTGTTTGTAGTTGACAAAATATGAACCATATTTTTAAAGCAGTATCATACTGCTTTATGATATTTTTAGATAAAGAGGCTGTCAAGAGTGATGTGTCTCAACAATCCACAGACTGTATTATTTTTTTTTGTGGATTTCAACTTAGTGACAGATGGCAGCACAATACGCTGTACTATATTTTGTTGTCTTAATTTCGAGGACAAAGCCGAAGTGCCTAATACTTCGCTAGGTGTATTAATGTGCGGTGGTCTTAGTTAAAATGCTGTTTTAAATATTTATACTGCGTTTCAGGGCTTTTAAAAGTTGTTAGGCACATTACTGAGAAGTGTGTGAAAGGTTTGACTTCTGCGGCTATTATGTTGAGATTGATTTGGACGGCTTTTGTATTATTAGGTTGGTCCATATTCGGTGTCTGTCCAAATGCAGAAACATGATCGGATTTCGCCATCCACCGTAATGACGATTATTTACGCTGTATTTTCATCAAAAAGTGAACCAAACGAATCTCCAACTTTGACATTCACAGTGTCATTTTACGATAAGGTATCATATCAAAAGTCCTCCACCGGCATAATCCTTTGTTTAATAAAAAAAGGTTTAACGTTTTGCGAGACTTTATCTCAACAAAAGAATGCATTTTCCCGGCACTTATCCCCCCAAATTCATTTTTTAAAGCCGTCTCGTCCAACACAATAGCTCTATGAGCGACAAAGAAGAAAAAAATGCAAAGTGCATTGACTTGGAGCCTTCCTTACAGAGACTTTTAAACACAAAACTACGGAGATCTGAATAAAAATACTGTCCGAACTTGTTAATTTTAAGACTTAGGTACTACATTGTAAATGTTGAAGTATCTTTTTATGGGTTTAAACATTTGAAGTTTGTACTTACCTATGAAAACATCAATACGTCTTGTCTCTGTGTATTTAGTTTGTATAAGTTTCGTTCTGAACTAGTTTAATAGGTAAACAAGTACAGTCTTATATTATAAAGGCAAAAGTAACCCTGTCTGTAACCTTCAACTATTGAACCAATTTTTACCAATGACGGTACGGAGACGGTATATGCGTTTGGGGTGAGAGGTTGTTTGTTTGTTTGTTTGTGCAAACCACTACACCATTTATCTACCATGTAACATTTATCTCCAACACTACTAGTCCAATTTTAATGCGGTTTGCAGTAATGGGTTTGAATTTGATTGCTGAATGTTCTTAGATGAGTGTTAAGGTGGCAACTCACCAGGGGCGCTGCAGTAAACATTTGTTTGAGCAAAACCAAAACTACTGTTCCGATTTTGATGCGGTTTTCAGTATTGGGTTTTATGTAGTACAATGTACATAATATCTATGCTCTCTAAAAAGGTTGAAATAAAAAACAAAATTAAAATAAATTAAAAACCCACCACGCTTAAAACATAATTGAAACAGGATAAAATAATTTATTAACCCCCTGACTCAATTATCCGTCGGGGGCTGCCATCACTATTTTATTTTTCAGCATGAATAGAAATAAATCCAATTATTTACGTTACCTTATAACTGCAAAACTATAGATCATTTAGGCAGCCCCCGACGAATAATCAAGTCGGGGGTTTTTAAATTATTTTATCCTTTTGCAATTACGTTTTAACCGTCGTAGATTTTTTAATAAAAAAATATTTTGTTTTTTTATGATGAAAGGTAAAAAAATAGATTAGTCGATACAATCAAAGTGAATTCTAGTTCGAAAAATTGGTTTTTTAATCACTCTTAGGAAATTATTTGTTGCTTGGATTTTCAGAAAAAGAAGATAGAACCACTACGCTATTGAACTCCTCAATATAATTTTAGTGAAACTCATTCTGAATTGCACAATATAAAAATAATAATCAAAACGGACAAATTTACATAATCAAATAACTACTTCATTAATTATATACGATGTAAACAAAACTGGATTTTATTACTCGGTAATAAAGTCCTACAAACGAGCATGTATTTCATATGCCAAGCTGATGAAAACTTTATTTGGCATATCGATATGCTATGTTATGCCAAACCGCGTCGGGCGTTATTGCCTGACGCTTTATTGGCAATATCTGTCAACAACATTATTAAAACGAAACCATCTGTCGGGTACTATATAAATTTATCTGTCTTTTTTATGTATTGAAGTATAAAAACTATACCTATAGAGGAAAAACCATCAAATGGACGAAATTATGAAACAATTTAATTCGACGACCAGTTTGGCGCAGGGGTACTAAGCAGGCCTTCTGCGCCAGAGATCCCGAGTTCGATCCCCGGACAAGGCAAATATTTGTGTGCATGGACATGTCTATTTGTCTTGGTCTGGGTGTTTAATATGTATATTATGTATGCATTTACAAAAATAAGTAATAAACAATAAACAATAATTTATTTGTATCTAAAGCCTGGTACAAAAACAATATTATCGTTAATAACCACAGTAGTCAAAGACTGTGTCGCAGTTATTAGCGCCCACCTCGAAGTTATACAAATTTGCAAAAAATACAAATAAATTAACCGAAATCTAAGGTCTAACTAGAGACTATATTATATAAAAGAAAAAAACAAAAACTTTCTTATACATGTAAGTGTAGTAAGTACGCGCGCGCGCGGGTGCACGCTTGGGTGTGGAATGTGTGTGCGCGTGTGTGCGTGCGTGTGTGTTTGAGTGCGTGTGAGTGTGTGTTTGTGTGTGTGTGTTTGTGTGGGTGAGTGTGTGTGTTAACGTGAGTGTGTGATGCGTGTTATGTGTGTTGAATGTCATTCATTTTGTTAAACAAGAGACTCGACATCTTCATATTTTAAACTAAGGAGCCACTTGCACAAAACTTGCTTACACTCTCGAAAAGATAAGCTGTAAAAACGCAATTTATTGTTAATTTTATTATATAGGACTGAGCTAAGGTACAAATAGTGCCGACTGGTAAGCTTGGTAGAACATTTTTCGACTTTGAAGATTCTATTTGACAATCTTGTATTCAAGGCTAACTCAGGATCAAAATTACAAGATCTGTGTTTACGTAGAAGAACGGACAGTACGAAAAGCTTACGCACGGAAAGAACCTGCCATAGCTCATAAAGTTGTGCGGTAGGATACCAGATAGGTTTGAAAGCCATAACTTTCAACACCGCACGCTGGGCCCGTTCCAGCGGTATGAGATTGGTCACTGTCGAGGAGCCCCAGACAGAAATACAATAACTTAGTATTGATTGAGCTAAGGTGATATAAGCCGTCTTCAAAGTACCCTCATCAGCACTACCTCGCAGTTTCCGAAAAACAAATATCAGTTTTCTGATTCGAGAAGATACTGATTGGACATGCTCATGCCAGGACATGACACTGTCAACTACAACACCCAAATATTTCACGTGATTTAAACGTTGGATTTTGAAACAATCACAATTAGGACTCGATATACCTACTGAAGTGCAAGAATTTTCGTGCGCAGATATTTTGAATGTGTTGTCAGGTTGGGATTTTAGTCTAGGAGCAAATGTGACAAAGCATGTCTTAGTAAGGTTAAGAAGTAGGTGATTATAAGAGAGCCAGGCAGTGACTATTCTTAGAGCATGTTCAGCATGTTTACGAGCCCCCTCCCAATCCTGCCCATGAACAAGAAGCGCTGTGTCATCAGCATAGGTAATAATTTTACAATTTGGTAAAGACAGTTGACATAGTCCATTAATAAAAACAAGAAATAGAGTAGGCCCGAGCACACTACCCTGGGGGACTCCCGATGTGACAGATCTCTCATCACTTGTTATACCATTAACTGTAACACTTTGAGTTCTACCGCTGAGGTAACTTTTAAACAAATTGAGAGGCAAACCTCGGATCCCCAAGCGTTCAAGTTTATGTAATAAGATTGGGACAGAGACAGTGTCAAAAGCCTTTGAAATGTCCAAAAACATACACAATGACTTGAGTTTCTTATTTAGGTTTTTCACTATAGATCCAGTAAGTTCAAGGACAGCATCTTCGGTGGATTTCCCTGCTCTAAAGCCGAATTGATTTGCTGAAATAGCTTGTTTGCTGTCTAGAAAACAAATTAATCTTTTATTTATAATTTTTTCGAAAATTTTTGAAAATGTGGAAAGCACGGAAATGGGTCTATAATTAGAAACACTGTCCCTGTCACCATTCTTAAAAATAGGGTGAACAACTGCTTTTTTAAAGACACTTGGAAAAACTCCGGTTGTGAGACAGAGATTAAAAACATGGTTCAGTATTGGAAGCATGACTAGTCTAGTGGCCCTTAAGAGAGATGCTGGAATACCGTCCCATCCGACAGCACTATTTAACTTAAGCCCCATAATTATTGAGTCAATTTCTGACTCGTCAGTAGCAAACAGACCCATTGAATCCTGACAGGATATCTGGGGTATCTCAGATCGGCAATCGGGTTGAAAAGGGGAAAAACTGGCTGATCTGTCACCAACATCAATAAAAAACCTATTCACAGCGTCAACGGAACTTTTTGGATCATCTGATAAGAATAACAAAGCGTCGGATCTATCCTTTTGTTTCAAATTTGTAATTTCTCTAATTGCTTTCCAGGTGCCCTTTACGCTATTTTTGTTTTTTTCGAACTGGGAACGATCATACTCACGTCTCACTTTTTTCAACAAATTGTTGCAGAAATTTTTATAGCGTTTGTATGACGCAGCAATAATAACGTTGGTGGGATCTTGTCTAGACTTACGAAAAAGCTTGGCTCTGTGACGGATACAGCGGAGCAAACCTGGCGTGATCCACGGCTTGACAATACGTTTTCTGGATGGAACAGAAACTAGGCGAGAGTTGGATTTAACAGAATTCGATATCAAAGTAACCAACAATTTAGCTGCACTCTCTGCGTCAGAATCCTGTAAAACCAATGAGAAATCCGTATTTTCAATGTCCCTAATACAGGCTGCAATATCAAGCCGATTAATTGTGCGATTTTGTTTGTTATTGCTGACGTCACTGTTATATTCAACGAAGAAAACTACTGGCGCGTGGTCTGTGAAGATGGAGTTGAGTACCAAAGTGACAGCCGTTCTGTCCGTTTTAAGTATCACGTGGTCTAGACAATTAAGATTCCGAGTAGGCAAGTAATGACCAGGTAACATAGCGTGAGAAGCCAACATATTAAGGTATTTGTCGGCATCGCCTGCATTAGTTTTGGAAGTAATATGTATATTTATGTCGCCAATTAATGCAACTGTTTTAAAAAACTGCAGTGAGGGTAGAAGACGGTCAAGAGAGTTTAAAAATTTACTGATGTTTTTGTAAGATGGTGAGCGATAAACTGCAATAATGGCAATTTCATTAGAGAGTTTTATGAGTAGGCAATTTGACTCGTCTAATTGATACTCCTCCACAGATGCACGTATGCTGTTTTTCAGATATAAAACAACCCCTTCATTCTGATTATTAAAATTAGAAGAATGTGATGAATAACCATGTATTTTCGGTATAATCGTACATTTACTCAACCAACATTCGGTTAGGATTATAACATCAACCTCAAAGGAAAGCCTATCCAAAAGAATACACAGACTATCGAAATTTACACTATTGCCAATGCTCCTAATATTAATATGGAGGACCTTCAAAGTATGTTTCGAATTTGGCAAATGATTAGAAGAGTTTTCCGGCGAACAAGTATACGCGGTACAAACAGATACCTGGTCTAATTCAGAGTTTATACTTAGAAGCTCATCCATATCCAAAGATATTGCGATAACAAAAAATGTACGAACCAAAATGAACATCAATAAAATATGACTCAAGGTCACTGGTTTTAATTGCGAGTCCGATTACATAAATTAAAGTTATTAAAATGACATGAAAATAGTGTTTAGTTTTTAACGCAATTGAATGAGTGTTGGAGTATGAGTGTAAAGAGCTATGTGTGTAAGTACTGTGTGTGTGTGTGTGTATGTGTGTGTAAAAAATCGTGAGTTTCCATGATACAAAATTAAATAGGTAGCAATATAAACAACAACGTAACAATATTTTTAGAGAAAACAATCTTAATATATTAATTAGAATGAGCATGCAAAACGAACATATATAAGATAGTCACTTTTGTTTGGCAAGCTTCTGTAAATCAGCTTCATTACAGATCAGATGATAGTCAGCACCATCCCTTTCACGTATAAACACCTTTCCATTTGTTGACCAACAATATTTATAATTATTACTGTGGATAAAGACGCGAGCGAGATAAAACAAGCGCCTCATTTTAGGTGTGAGATTTTCAGAAACAAATACAGGCACAGGTGATCCAGGAATTTTAAGATTTTCCGTAGTTAATCGCCCCCGTGATTTAACATATCTTTTGTAAGCGCTCAGAAACGCATCCTTCGCAAATACACTCGTAAATTCAGCTATAATAGTTTTATTCTCGGAGCTTTTGGAGTTTATGCGAAATATGTCTTTTACTTCTTGTGGATGTACTGTTACAGAAAGATAGGAACCGATTTCAGTTATCGTTTTCAGTAAAGAATGCTTTGACTCCGTTTTGTGCACTGGTATATTCTTAATTTCAATGCAAGTCGTACGAGAGGCTCTTTCAAACTTTTCGATTTTATCTTCTAGCGATGTAATGTACTCTTTGTTCTGCGCGATTTCTAACTTCATAGTATTGACCTGTTTTAAAACATCATCGTATTTATTCGATAAAAACTCGATGGAAGCTCGTATATCGTTATTTTGAGTTTTCACATCCTCGATCGTAGTACATATTTTATTAAGTTTGTCATCCTGCTGCTCTTTAAAACTATAGAACAGACTCTTCATCTCCGACATAAAATTGGCCAGCTGCGCGTCCGTGGTATTAGTCCTCTTGCGCTTTTGGCGCTGCAAAACATAATCATCAAGCGAGTCGCAATCCGACGCAGGCGCCGATGCAACAACTGATTGCGCGATCGATTTTGCTGCCACAGTGCCCGAGGGAGGGGGGGAGTGTCTCAACGACATAATGCGTTTATACTTTTCAGACGAGAAGTACCAGGAGACAATAAAATAAAGGAGATCAAAAAGCGACAGATATGTCCGGAGGTCAGCAGTTACGGGTCGGTCGCGACGATTTCGTACAACATAGGAATCCGTCCAGTATAACTAGAGCTCTCAGATCTAACTCGGGGGTCTGCGTTCGCTGGTCGGTCGCGGCAATTCCGTACGGAACGTCTGGTGTCCACTTCAACGAGACCTCTGTATAGTTAGGTTACGGTAGTGTGGTTCAACTCACGTGCGTGTCGAGCCGTGTTTCCACTAATCGTTAGCAAACTTCCACTATCTTATGAAATCCTATTATATTAAATTTATTATTTTAATTTGATTTACGTTAATTTAATTGTTTTATGCAAATAACACGACTGATCACCTCAGAGGTTCAGAGGGAAGGGGAAATAAGTATGTTTATCCGTTATCTAGTATCGTAACACAAGTTCTTCATGAAACCTAAGGTGGGCTAGTTAATTGGTGTGTTTTTTGCAATTATTTATTAATTTAGCTACTGTAAGTACAATTTGGCGAAGGCGGCCTGTCCTGCCTGCCTTTTGCGAGATTGTTGCGGGTTCGATCCTCCCACAAGATAAATAAACAAGGTGCTAAATTAACAAGCGTTGCATTATAGCTCCACGTAATCGGATGCTCAATTGATGTCACTTCAATTTCAAGTTTCTAACTGCATCGGAAATCTGGAGAACGACACAGTTCCAGATCTCATAAGCTATAAACCATATTCCAAGTTTCTTGGAACCATCTCCAATTGAACTGCATCTCGATTTCATCTGGGTACTCCACATATTGGCGTATATTGGCTTCAATATACTTGGCTATGAATATTCATTAATCTTGAGTCTGAAGCTCTATTATTAGATGCGAATTGACTGAATAGAAGGTTGCACTAGAATAAGTTGAACGGTTGAAACCACTGAACAAAACAACCACTGCATTTAACCGCCTCTGCGGTCTAGTGGTAACAACCACCGGTATCAGTATCAGACCCAGAGGTCTATTATATATTGTATATATATATTGTATTCGGTTTGGTTGGTGGTAGGACTTGTAGTAATTCCGCCTGGCTAGCTACCACCATCTTATCTAAGTCTGACGCCATAACAACAATGTTTTCAGCATTGTTGTGTTCCGGCAGTTAGAGATAAGATAGCCAGTTCCTCAGTGATTGAGGATTCCGGAAGAGGCTCGCTACCATCTCCAGCCCTATCAATACTTAACATCAGGTATGATGAAGGCGAAGGCTAAGTCTCCCCGTTGTTCATAAAAAAAAACAGAAACAAAGACCTTGTTGCAACTTTCATGAATACGAACAATTTGTACCTGCCTCTCGTATATAATCTATTTATTTATTTATTTATTTGTTGTAGGTACACTTACAGATTAAAGTCATTACAAAACTTATAATCTATGCTAAATATATGAGACAAGACTTTAATCCAATAATAGCGTACACAGCATGCACAATTATTTTAAACTTATGCGAACCAAAACAATAATAATAAAATTACAAATCTAACTTTTTTTTTTTAATTATCGTGAAAGGTTTGAAATGAAATAAAGAGAAAGACGTCTTATTTTTTTTTTTATTAAATTTAACTTTATTATAAGTAATATGAACTAATACAAAGACTCGGCCAACTAATTAAAGATACATTAAGTAACGATAAAACAAATTAATATTGTAAGTAAACATTAAATCGAACTTGACTTTAATAAATATTAGATGTATAAAAATTAAATAAAAATTAAACCACATTATATTAATATTTTGTCTCATGCCCTTTAGCAGTACATGACATCCCGACACCGCCTAGACATTGAAGCTATCAAACTATTGCAGATTTCAATCAAAATCTGCTCCCATGCCTCTTTAAATGCCGTGTAAAGTTGATGCACGTTGTACGTTTGTGTGCCACTATGTTCTTCACACGGGACCACAAGTTTTCAATCGGGTTAATGTCAAGACTGTACGGTGGCCAATCTAAAACTGTTACTGATTGGCTCCTATGAAATTCTTTGACCACTGCTGAAGTGTGCTTGGGATCGTTATCGTGTTGAAAAGTCCATATCACCGGCAAATGATCATCGGCAAAAGGTAGCATGGTTTATTCTAAAATATTCGTATATTGAAATTTATCCATATTACCTTCTATTTTTTAATAGGTCCCACACTGTGTCCAGAAGAAAATCCCCAAAACTTTGATATTACCCCCAATGTTTGACTGTTTTTTTTTTGTGTACTTTGGACCCATTTCTTTGTTTAGAGGACGCCTCATGTAAACTTTTCCATCAGATATTAATTTAAGTTTCGTCGGAAAAAAACTCATTTTTTCCACTGTCGTTCTGTCCAATGTGCACATTGTTGGCGAATTGTAATCTTGCTCTGATATTTTCTTTCTTCAAAAGTGGAACCTTACGAACCTTACATAATCGCCTTCTAACCGTTCTTGCAGACACTCCTCTAGACCCCTCTGCACCAAATACTTCTAAACGAATAGCTTTAGATCCTTTGAAAGGGTCTTTTTAGCCAACGATGCTATTCTTAAGTCTTCTCGCGAGGTCGTTATTCTCGGTCTAGGTTTCCTAGGCCGTTGGTTTCCGTGCTTTTCCGTAGTTCTAATCTTCTTAAAATGCCGTATAGCGTTCATAACCATATCTTTAGAGCATCACAAGTGTTCTGCATTTTTCCTGTACGACCAACCTTTGCCATAAAAAAACAGAATTACCTTCTTTGTAGAAGTATCGCATCTTTTTTACCGACTTCAACAAAAAAGGAGGGAGGTACTCAATTCAACGCGTATTTTTTATTTTTTTTGTCTGATGTATGTATGCCGATTACTCCGGTGTTGGTGATCCGATTTTAATAGTTGCTTTTTTGTTTGATCGGGTACACTGTCAATTTGGTCCCATATAAGTCTCATTGAGATCCGATGATAATCTTCGGAGATATGGGACCTAATGTCATGGAAGTCATGAAACAATTATATCATCCAGGTAATTGTTGTTCGAGCTGAAGTTTCACGCAATAATTATAATTCTTTTTTTATCTGAAAGAAAATGGTTTATGTGTGGTCCCATATAATTTTTATCTTGAAAAATATCAATCACCTTTTGGCAAGTAGTCGTTTACCTAGATGACATTGTTGTGTATGGGCTGATTTTTAGTGTAAGTAACGGCACATGATGTAACTAAAAAATCTGAAATAAAAACATTTTATAAAAAAAATCAAACCGACTTCAAAAAGTAAAAAATAAAACTTTTGGAGTCGGTGCTAGCTAACTAAGGCCAAAAAAATATATAGTTAACCCACTTGTTCCTGAATTAACTTTTTTTGCACAATTGATTTGAAATTTCATATACTTCACAGAATGGAAACTTAAAACTGATAAAAAATAATTAAAAAAATATTTCAGTTAAGGAAAAGCTGGAAAATGCCGTGTCGTAAACGACACAGTAGGAGAATCTACTACTATGATCTTTCACTACGTCGATTTCAGTAGGGTTCCACATAAATAGGAGAAATAAAGTAAAACACCCAAAGAATCACTCTCATATCCACACCTCGACGACGCCATATTTGGCATTGGTTGGGTCGCAGGTATTAAGGCGTTTTTTTTTTATGAACGACGGGAAGACTCTTAGCCTTCATCATACCTAATGTTATGTAGTGATCCTCTCTCGGAATCCTCAATCACTGAGGAACGGCTATCTTATCTCTAACTACCGGAACACAACATTGCTGAAAACATTGTTGTTATGGCGTCAGACTTAGATAAGATGGTGATAGCTAGCCAGACGGTCTTAGAATAAGAACTACCACCAACCAAACCGAATACAATATGTATTCCCTCTGGGAATCGAACCCGGGACCCCTGGGTCTGATATTGGTGGTTGTACCACTAGATCACGGAGGCGGTTAGACGTTAGGCAATAGCGACAGGTTGCCAGCTCATCGTTTACAATAGTTTTCGAATATCCTTCATTCATCAGCCCTGACAGTTGGAAGACTTTTACTCTATGTACCCGCATTAGACGCGTTTTATACTTTCTTTCACGCTCAGTCCAGCATGGGAAATAATAAAATGACTCAACTTACATTCATCAAAGAAGTCATTCATGTTACAAATTCAGCAAGTGCACCGAGTAAAGGCCCAGGGACATTTTGAAGAAAAACAAAATGTTGTCTCCAGAGTCTTCATCCGTTACTTACAATTTTGCGGAGGTATGATGTAAGGTAACGTCACCCAGCAATGCAATGTAGAAAGACATGCTTGCCGTTTCCCTGCTTGATCGACTCACAAATGAGGAGTTCCGCAGGAAAACAAAAGTAAACCTTCATCCCTCGAAGAATTGTTCAGGTGAAGTGGCAGTAAGCGGGACACATAGCGAGAAGAACCGTTAGCGGATGGGGCGGGGTGGTTCTAGAATGGCGACTCTGTGAGTAGGCCCCCAACAAGGTGGACCAATGATCTGGTGAAGATCGCGGAAAGCTCCTGGATGAGGGCAGCCCGCCAACGACCGATCAATGTGAAGACCCTTAGGATCTTCACAACGATTGTTCGATGGCTACCCATACCCAGCAGCAGTCGTTGTCATGCCGCTGATATGAATGTGATGATGATAATTATAGAGTCTGGAACTATTTTTTCATCATTTTGCTCTTATTTCTTAGTAATCTCGTTCAGAGTGAAAGGTAAAGCCCTGTAACAAATATATGTACTACTGATAGTAGTACATTCTCCTACTGTGTCTTTTACGGAACAGACAAAAAAAAAACGAAAATACTTGATGAATATCTTATAAATATACCGTATTTTTTTATTTCCGAGATTATTAGGAACCGACTATTGATAATTAGATAACAAATAAATTAAAAACAGCATAAAACAATATTTCAAATTACCCTTTAGTTATCATTTTAATAAGCACGTAATTTAACCTCATTTTGCACAAAAACAATAAACTGCATATCACGGTTACCACTTTACTATGACTGACTAAGGTATCAACAGCAAGTAGCAATATAAAATAAAAAATAAAGTACCCTCGTACAACAGAATATTTTTTTTAAGTTGGTGTGTCGTTAAAGACACAGTAGGAGCAAGTGGGTTAATAGAAGTGCAATGTAGAATGCCCTGGCTGGCACCGACTCCAAAAGTTTTATTTTTTACTTTTTGAAGTCGGTTTCAATTTTTTTTATAAAATGTATTTTCTTTTATCCATACTACCTAGTTTAACTTAACTTTCAAAAAACTTAAACAAGATTAAAACTAAACTAGTTTTTGCGTGCCACGAAAATTCGCATCATCATGATAAAAATGAAAATGCTCATTTTATATTTTACTTTAAATTTAGAACATGAAATACGCACTGCCTTGATTAGCTGACATTGTAAAAGTTTGTAAAAAAAAAAAAAAGAATTAAGACTTAACTATTTGCTAATATAACTTTTTTGCTGTTTTCATTAAATAAATATGACGTCAGTGTACGTAAAATGGAATTGATACCTTTCTTATGTCTGAATATAATTTATTTTGTTGTATGTGGACAAAATCATGGGTGTGTTTAATTATGTGACCACCACTGCATGCATTTATATCCTTTACCCTAGTATCCCATAGCACAAGCCTTACAGTGCTTACTTTGGGGCTAGGTTAATTGGTGTGAGTTTTTGTCCTCTGTGCCGAAATATTGACGACTCGAAAACTAATTCACTTATGGTAAAAATCTGGTTAAGATTCCTAGGACCATGGTGTCTTGAAAATAGGCATGTTGCCATGCAAACGCGAAGAAATTTAAAATCGTTAATGAATTCACTGTTTCTGTATGTAATTCGTGCAGAAAGTGGCACCGCGTGACAACCAACTTATATTGTTTGCCTATTTTACGCGTTCTATATGTAAAAGGCGACTAAGGGACTCAGCCTTTAAGAGACGGGCAGCAGCGTCTCCTACAAACTTGGCCATACTGCGATCGCCAACCCGCCTGCCAAGAGTGGCGATTATGGCAAACCCCGCTTCTTATTCTAAGCTTCTTATTTTCGGTGCCTAAACGCGCTTATTTTGGAACATTCTTTGGTCCATTTTCTCACCGATTTCAAATATCTTTGAAAACCCAAGACCTTTAGTTCAGAAGGTTGTGTAACATCCATCCATCATCAAACATATTACTTCGCCATCATGCAATTCAACAAAGTTTCCTCTACATTTATGTATGGCTCAAAGTTTCCAACATCGCAACGTTACGAATAACCCATTCAACAACAGAACTCGTCATAATAATGTGCTAAAGGATTTCCCGTTAAATTTGTCAGTACAACGTGATGCTGGCTTCGGTTTTGGCAACAAGACTTGTCTACCCATCCACAAGTTTCTAGCACAGCTTATAGAAACATACAGTATTTTTAACTCCCGATGCAAAAATAGAGGGATGTTATAAGTATTTAATGTGTCTGGTTGTGTTAACGTAGGTAGCTCCCGAACGGATGAACTGATTTTCGTTTATTTTTTTTGTGTCATAGATAATTTTATCCCTAGTGTTCTTAGACATGTTTTTCTTAGACTCTTTCTTGATATAAAATGATTATTATTATCGCATCCGCCGCCGCCGGTACGCAATACGCGATAGGGCTGCCTGCCAACATAGATTAGCCATTACCACACCACCCACACGTTTACTGCGTACAAAATTTTCACAGCGTGCGTTCATCATCGCGTCGCATTCGATACTAATTGCTTGCCGAGCTCCCACCGAAATGAGACACGTCAGGAATTATTCGCGAACGGACCTTTTGTAAGAAGATAAAATACTGTATGTATCTTTGTACTGTGTCTCTGGTTATACTGTGGTTTTATCCTGGATTTATTTAATATGGCTGCCATTGTTCCATTGTTAAATATTTTAATGAACAATTTACGTTTAGCCAAGATTCGGATTTGGAAAGCGTTCGTTTCTTAGAAACTGAATTATCAAAAGCTTAGTTGCGTTTTGAGTTTGGTTTAAAATAATAATGGCTCGTAATCGTTTTCCGCTGAGTTTGAATTGGTTAGGATTTCTACGATTACAAAATGGCATTTAACAACACAAATTTCAGATAACTATTTTTTTTATTTTGATGGTATGATAGAGAGGCGTATGGGAAGTGGGAATATGGGAGGCGTGTTGAATACTACAAGCACAAACGGTAAAAGTAGCTTTCCCATGTGCGGAGAAGTTCGAGTTAACAAATTTTTGATCACCCATCACATTGTGTATTTGCAACAGATATGTCATACAAGCAGGCCATATATGGGGTCCGATTAAATTTTCTACTTATCTCTTTCATTTTCGTGCTTTTTCGTGTCTTTTGTCCCACTTGTCAATTGTCAATGTGTGCAGTCTGCGTCACAGATTTCAATGCAAATTAATATGAAGGCAACATATCCAGTATAAAACATAATTGCTTGATCTTCACAAATTGCAGGCCGAACGCGCCAACAACTGTTCTTTCAAGCTCTTGTTTTGCTTGAGTATTTACCCACGACACGGCACGGAGACGGTATATAGCTTGGGGTGAGAGGTTGTTTGTTTGTTTGTTTGTATGTGCAAACCAATGTTGCCATTTATCTCCAAAACTACTAGCCAAATTTTGATGCGGTTTTCAGTGATGGGTTTGGGTTTGATTGGTGCATGTACTTAGACAGGTGTTACGGTGACAACTCACCAGGGGGTGCTGCAATAAACATTTGTTTGCAAACCGATATTACTATTTATCTCCAAAACTACTAGTCAGATTTTGATGCGGTTTGCAGTGATGGGTTCGAGTTTGATTGGTGAATGTTCTTAGATAAGTGTTACGGTGACAACTCACCAGGGGGCGCTGCAGTAAACATTTGTTTGAGCAAAACTATTAGTCCGCCACATATTTATATTCATGCTGAAAATTATAATAGTGGTGGGGAGCCCCGATGGATAATTAATTACGGTTTAACCGTCGTGGGTTTAAAAAAAAATAACTTGGCTTTTTATTACATTATTCGTTTAAATAATTGTGTTGGTCAACTGTTTCATCACTTTTACTTTTTTTCATGAGCAGTTATTTTACTAACTATACAGCGTTCAACAACTGTTAAAACAGATTATAAACTGCTTAAATTACTATTTCTGTCTTTTTTACACAGCACCTTATTAAGTGATCGGCCACTTGATAACAATCACTTGACAAATTCGTCACAAACATTATAGAAGGAAAAATAGAGGGTAAGAGAGGAAGAGGAAGACCAAGAATAGGTTACATAGATCAGATCAAAGAGAAGGTAAACGTCGTGGCTTATCAAGCCGCCAAGGAGCTGGCTTTGGACAGAAACAGAATGGAGAAAGTTACACAGACAAGAGCGTGGCTTTTAAGTTATGATGATGACACATTTAAACTCATCTAGAGCTGCAAACTAGATAGTGTAAGAGATATTCTATGCACTCTAACTTTACACAAATATACATAGACGACCTGTTTGGCGCAGGGGTACTAACCCCACCTTCTGCGCCAGAGGTCCCGGGTTCGATCCCCGGACAAGACAAATATTTGTGTGCATGAACATGTCTATTTGTCTTGGTCTGGGTGTTTAATATGTATATTATGTATGTATTTACAAAAAAAAAAAAGTATATAAGTATGTTTATCCGTTATCTAGTATCCATAACACAAGTTCTTCATGATACTTAACATGGGCTAGATAATTGGTGTGATTGTATGGAAATATTTATTATTATTATTATTATTATAGACAGTAATCTATGGCTCTTAGCAGACAAAACGGAACGGAACACGTAATCTACAAGGCAATTCCCGCAGTCGCCAGAGCGTGTGTTCATCCCAATAAAAACGCAACAGAAAAAAGCTGAACACGCGTTTGTAAAAATGTAAATTTTATTGCCTAAAAGCGAGCGAAGTTCCAACATGTATAAATATTTAAGTTTAAAGCGGAGTGCACACTAGGCATGCGCGTAGCGGCCAAAGGCCGTCGCTCACACCGTATGAATTATTTTTTATGACGAACGCGTCGCGAGCACTCCCACTACAGGATTAATTTACACGTTTATCCGATTTCCGGTTAATATTTAATCGTTTGTGAAATGAGCGGTTCGTTTTATCGGACGGTTAAATACAATGGTAAACATTCATTGGTTATTCAGATATGTTTCAATGAGCTGTATTTTGTACGTAATGAATTCAAATATTGCTTCTCGATGTGTGCTATTGTTATTTAAATGTCAGATAAATATGCGTTACTATGTGTAGCTTTGCTGTGTAGTATTTTTAGCTGTGTAGTGTTGGATTAGAATAGCACTACCCCCTCTCATCACGTGGGTGTCGTAAAAGGCGACTAAGGGACTCAGCCTTCAGGAGATGGGCAACAGCGTCTCCTTCAAAGTTGGCCATACTGCGATCGCCAACCCGCCTGACAAGCGTGGCGATTATGGCAAACCCCCCTCCTTTTAGAGGAGGCCTATCCCCAGCAGTGAGTGGTATGTGGCTGAGACGACGACGACGACGACGTGTAATTTTGTGACGTGTGATATTCCATTGTTCTCTGGACACCGGTGTTCTGCTAGCAAATGATAAATTAATACAATAATTTTCTTGTCTCTTACATTTTAATTATTAAAATGAAATATTTTTGTTAATGATTGCATTGATTTCTCCTTGTTTATTCCATTATTGTAAAAGAAAGCCTTAGAGGAAATTTTGCTATTCAATAAAGTACCTACCTACTACAAAAATGGCGTTTTATCGAGTCATTGTCCTACTAATATTATAAATGTAAAATTTTGGGTGTTTGGATGTTTGTTACTTAATCACGCAAAAATGGCTTAATGGATTTTGATGAAATTTGGGATTAAGATACTTGGAAGCCTGGAGAGGAACTTAGGATACTTTTTATTTCGATATTCCCGCGGGAACGGGAACCACGCGGGTGAAGCCGCGGGCGGCAGCTAGTATTTAATAAAGCTTAGACAGACTATGAACGTTGCGCACTTTATTTCAAAGTAAGGGAAGCAACAGCTGAGCAAACTACTATATCTAACCTTAACGTCCACTAACATTGTCGGCATAGTATAAGGAAGAGTGCCGTGTGGTGACGGCCTAAGAATACAAGTGTCACCACGCCCTTACATGCCTGGGATGTCGTAAGAGTCGACTAAGAGGCTCGACGCATTGAACACCTGTGCGAGAGAAGGAAAACTTGAAACAAACCCTCTACCAACCCTGGCCAGACGCCAGCGTAGTAGCAGTGTAGGCTAATAGCCTCCTATGAACGCCACAATAGTCATGAGCTAGGAGAGGCCAGTGGACGTCCACATGCTGATGATGGATGGATGGATAAGGAAGAGAAGCTAGGTATATATACTGTGATATTATTATGATCTCAGGGTACCAGTCGTGTAGCTATTCGATTTCAGACGGTCCCCCACTGGGAGCCGTCACTTTCCAGATTCCGGCCGGTGCCCCGTCTGGGTATCGGACGTATTTGTACTTCTCCATAGCGCACTTTACTTAGGTGAGTGACGCTCGCGCCGTATCCCTCCCCAGGGATACGGTCGCTTCAGACGTAGGCTGCCGTCCCTTTATGGGGAATCCAGCCATAAGGTGGTGTTTAGTCTGTAAGAGTCTGACATAACCTTCGACACAGCCGGCTGTGGGGTATCAAATGCAGGATTCACCACCTCCCTCCCCCGCATCCGGAGGGTTGCCTTTAACTCGGGAAAGGCACAAAAAAAATTATCTCAATACGCAACGGTGTCACAAGCCCCTTCCTAGTGCATCTATATCACTGTCCTAGAAACGTGCCTCCTTATGCGTCGTTAATCTAGTTTATTATACTATTTATTATCTGTATACGGCTCGGATGCGGTCGGGAGACAACACAAATTTTAAAATGACTGTGCACATAATATAGTGTTTCTGGAGTGCCATCTTGTGGACTTATGACATATTTTGTCTGGATTCTAAGAACGCAACACTTTGTTTATTTTGATTAATGCCTAATGTCTAAAATACAATTTTACCTTAGTAAAATATAATTTAAAAAATAAACTTAAGAAGTGACTTCCCCCTTTCATCCAGTTGCTGATGAAAAGCCTTGTGCTGAGCCCGACAGGGTCCATAATGGTCTCCATTTTGTTTGTTACACCTTTATTTACATTATGGTATATGCGTCAAACGATTGAAATTGAAATGTCGAATTGCTCAGGCACTGGCACAGTCTTATTTTTTTAAATACTGAGGCACCATCCTTCCTTAGGGATGGGTCAGAACAATGGGCCTTGAATGAGACTCACCACGCTGGCCCTAAAAGCAGACTGGTGGGTTTTAACGACTGCTAATGCAGCCGGAAACAACTGCTTAATGTGCTGCCTTCCAAAGCATAGAAGATCTCCACTTTTTGATATCCCATCCTATGAAAGGCCATTCATTGTAAAAGTTACTTAATAACTACAATTTCAGGCAGAGCGCGCTCACCGCGCTGCGGCACCGGGCTCTTCCTTTCAAATAACATACTTAACTTTTATCTTATTCGAAGGGAGGTGGTCATCAAAGAGAAGGATAGTCATCATCACGTCAAGTACTCAAACTTGCACTACGAAAACCAACTTTATTACAAGGGACGCAGGCGCGCTCTCAAGATCAGACTGTAAATCCTGACACACTGTTGTCTGTACTATAGTACCTACTTATTTCTGTAAGTATAAGTTATAAAACACTTGTCAGTAAATAAGTCGAGCCACTGCGTTATTTGCATACAAACATAATTATTCACTTTACAGTCTCATTATTCAAAACGTATAAACAGATATGTAAACATTTGTACGTCGATGTATGAGTAAAATACTCGAATAGAGAATAAAAGTTTCAAAATTTAAAAAAAAAACCTTCAGTGTTGTGCAAAGTAAGAAAAACAAATTTACTCAATCCGGTTTCCTACAACTTTATACGGAATGAAAATTAAATATTTGTTTGCTACCACCAACCTAGCCTAGGTTGATGTTGTAATGGCGTCTGCAATCAAAGTCAAAGATTTTTTTTTTCAAATTCAAAGATTTTTATTCAAATAGACTTATAGATAAGTACTTTCGAATAGTCCAACATTTTTTCCCTACCAGCCATTCAGGACATCTTTTAACTGATAAGAAGAACGTCCTCAAGAAACTTGTCAGCTTTAACAGAAACAACAACATTTACAATGGAACATGTTGTTGCCAAACACAAATTTACAATTTTGAAATATATTTAATATAAAAGGAAAATTCTATAAGAATATTTTCCTTTTATCCAATTTATAATAGTAATGTTTTATGTTAGTATCACATCCATGCATTTTGGTCTTTTAAATAATCATCTAACTTGTAATAACCTTTGCTTAAGTGTGACTTTTTAACATATATTTTAAATTTATGCAAAGGCAGCTCAATCAATTGTTGTGGAACTTTATTAAAAAAAGCTATACCTTTCCCCAAAAACGAGCGTCTACATTTTTCAAGTCGAAATCTTGGCACGGCAAGCCTATTCTTATTTCTAGAATTAAAATTATGGACATCGCTATGCTTATTAAATAACTCAAGATGTTTCCTTGCATATACTATATTATCATAGATGTATTTTCCCGCCAAAGTTAGTATATTAATCTCTTTAAACAAATCCTTAAGAGAACCTCTCCGTCGGAGGTTGTAAATGGCGCGCACAGCTCTTTTTTGAAATCTTCCATTTTTCATAGCTACATATTATATTTTCAATACAATCGTACCTTATTTCTTACATTCGGCTTCCACTGGCACATAAAACTAACAACAACAGGGACAATACATCTATGATAATTTAGTATATGTAAGGAAACATCATGATTTATTTATAAAGCATAGCGATGTTCATAATTATTATTTTAATACTAGAAACAAGAATAAGCTTGCCGTTCCAAAATTTCGGCTTGAAAAATGTAGACGCTCGTTTTTGGGGAAAGGCATAACCTTTTTTAATAAAGTTCCACAACAAGTTATTGAGCTGCCTTTGCATAAATTTAAAATATATGTTAAAAAAACGCTCTTAAGCAAAGGTTATTACAAGGTAGATGACTATTTAAAAGACCAAAATGCATGGATGTGATACCAACATTAAACATACTATTGTAAATAGTGTAAGAGGAAAATATTCTAATATGAGTATGAGAAAATTTTCTTCTTTTATTAAATATATTTCAAGATTGTAGATTTGTGTTTGGCAACAACATGTTCCATTGTAAATGTTGTTGTTTCTGCTAAGGCTGATAAGTTTCTTGCGGCCGTTCTTCTTATCAGTTAAAAGATGTCCTGAATGGCTGGTAGGGAAAAAAAATGTTGGACTATTCGAAAGTACTTATCTATAAGTCTATTTGAATAAAAATCTTTGACTTTGACTTTGACTTTGACTTTGACTTTAACATTTCCATTAACGTGTAACAGTCAAACACAATATGGCACGCAAATTTTATAAGTCTCGACTCGTAACGAAATTTACTGTTGTTGTTGTGAATGACAAACAAACATTTATTTGCGGACCGATGCCGTAGAGGCGTGCCGTAGAAACCGCAAATAGCTATATTTAATTCATGCGCTAGTAATTTATTTAGTGGTGACATGGGCGCTTGGGAGGGTCGCAGCTACAAATAAAATAACAAATATTTATACGGGTACTTTGATATAAGCTCTCTAGACCAGCCGGCGTAGCATGCGCACCGCGACTCACTGTTGACCCTTATATCATCTAATCTTATCTTTTAAACCGCCTCTGTGGTCTAGTACAACCACCGGTATTAGACCCAGGGGTCCCGTTCGAGTCCCAGCGGGGGTACACATTGTATTCGGTTTGGTTGGTGGTAGAACTTGTTGTAAGTCCGCCTGGCTAGCTACCACCATCTTATCTAAGCCCGACGCCATAACAACAATGTTTTCAGCATTGTTGTGTCCGGCAGTTCGAGATAAGATAGCCAGTTCATCAGTGATTGGGGTTTCCGGGAGAGGCTCGCTTCCATCTTCAAACTTATCAATACTTAACATCAGGTATGATGAAGGCTAAGAGTCTTCCCGTCATTCATAAAAAAAAACTCGCTGTGTGTCCCGCTCGTATCAGTACGGTGTGAGCGGGACAGACAATGCGTCGTTGTCGTCGTCGACAACAAGTCGTGAAAGCTTTGTCAAGGTGCGCATGCTACGTATGCAGGGGCCTATTTAATAAACGCGACAACGACAGGTGACATGCGACAGGTGACAATTTTGTCAACCTACCTGTCGCATTTATATATAATTGTCATCTCTATTAAACAGATCCCGTCGCGACAATTCGACTTATTTGTAAAAAAGTAACAAAATTGTCGGATCACGTGGCCTGGACCTCTATTTTTGCATCACTCGTCGCGCGAGTATGGCGAGGCGATCAGGTGAAAAGCGACCTTGCAGATATAGACATAGGTCGCTTTTCGCTTTGCCCATCGCGCGCTCGCGTAGGGAGGCGGTATTGCAGGCGGAAAAGTTAAGCTATGTTAAGGCGAAACGAGTGAATCAAAAATAAAGCTCCTGAACACCGCAATATCACGCGATATGATATGTCCCAAGATGCTGTCTTGATTAGGTACCCCGCTCAGATGTGAGTGGGACAGTGACACGTGTATGATCTACGAGTGTCCTCAAAAGCCGCTCAAGCTAGCTACTGTCCGCTTCAAAAAGTTAATTTTCAAGTTGATAGCGGTCTTCTTTATGGTATTGCTTGCGTTTACGGACAACATCTTAGAACGTTAGAACCCACTCAACCAATGCCAAATGTGAAAGCTAAAAAACTAAACTTTTGATTATGAGAGTGATGTTTTTAAACATGTTTATTTAAAAACATCAATGATGATCTGCCAATAATATGTATGTATAAGGTGCCTTGATTCAGACATGTCCTTTATAAATGTATGTAGAGGCTGAATATTTTCTGATTGACGAGTCGATCAAAACGAGGAAGGACGAGGAAAATGTTTTCAGAGTTTTCAGTCACAAGATCAAAGTCAAAAATATTCATTTGAAGTAAGTACTGTTATATTTTGTTTGGTGAGGCCCAGAGTTGTGACTATAGAAGTAACCATAGTAGTTCGCAATAACAACAATAAATAAATAAATAGTTGCATACAACACACCAATATCTAGCCCACGTTAAGTTTCATGAAGAACTTGTGTTATGGATACTAGATAACGGATAAACATACTTACTTATTTTTGTAAATACATACATAATACCAGACCAAGACAAATAGACATGTTCATGCACACAAATATTTGTCTTGTCCGGGGATCGACCGGGACCTCTGGCGTAGGAGGTTGATTTAGTGCCACTGCACCAAACAGGTCGTCAAATATCACTGGTATTTAAAAATAGAATACAATCCACAATGTGGACCTCACTTTATCCCACTTTAAGCCACTTCTATGCCCCAAAGACACATCTATTCACTCTACACCGTTGACAAAAGTACCCAAATGGAACTGCAAACAAAATTGTCGTAAATGTACATACAAATATTGTACGAGTTTCAGCGTTACGTAGTTTTGCGGCGGACAATTCGAAATTTGGTCACCTATAATGATAGCGCGTCGTACGTATTGCGTTGACAGGTTGACCGTTTTGGCACACATTTGGTAGAATTGGCAGACTGTGATTTATTAAAAGTCATGTGAAGCTATTAATCAATTCCCTTGTTAAGAGGTGAAATTAAGCCTGGATTAAGGGGATGAGAGGGGTCTAGGCACAAACCGCAGAGTCAAGGGCCAAAGCTCAAAATTATTGACTAGGTATAACCATTAGGTATTTGAATGATGAATAGAAAAAAAACACTTTATTGTAACTATCGTGTGTTAAGTTGAACCATTCGTCTTTCATGACTATTATGTAAATACCACCATTTAGAAATATTTTTTCGTTCTTTACAGGGTCAGCCCGGATCCAGCCAGATCTTCGAAGTGACGGCAATGATACCAAATCTAACACCCATATTCTAAGTCGTTCCTCCAAAACTTACTCGTCCTCGACTTAACGAAACCTCATTGAAAACCTCTTCGAAATACTCCTCGAAATCGGTATTCTAAGTCATAACTCCGTAAGGACCTGGAGGAGCCAAAGAGTACGTAGCCACTCCGTGTTAGGCCTAGCGCACACTACCATTTTTACCCACGACGAGGTTGAGTGGAGTGTAAAAAGTTTTGGAGGAACGACTTAGAATATGGGGGTAAGTCTTTATTTATACTGATCCTATGTGGCTCCACGTGTAAATCTGCTAACCAAAATAGTATTAGTTCGACACCTATCCGTGACAAACATTAGTAGGTCAGTATTTATTAATATTGGTGATCGTCTCGTGTTACAGAAACAGAATGTTATTTGTTTATGACTATATATTTTGTACATCTTCTTTGCTTTTGGTATCCCAAACACCATATTAAAAAAATCGCTTAAGCCGCGCTTTAACAGGATATTCCGTAACTGTGTGCCGTATCGACGGAAAAAGGCAAAAACTCAGTCAAATAATTAACTAATTAAATCAAAGCATTGAATATCAGTTATTACCCAGAGGAAAACGTAGTCGCTTGTGGTGACAAACACGTGTATGCAAATATAAAAAAGAAACCCGGCCAAGTGCGAGTCGGACTCGCGCACCGAGGGTTCCGTAAAAATATTTTTTATTATAAGATGTTACTAAAAATTAACGGTTTTCGCAATTTTTCCTTTATCTGTACTATAAGACGTTACTTCGTACCAAATTTCAAAATTGTAAGTTCACGGGAAACCCTGTAGGTTTTGATTCCCGTGCGAGTTTCGAAAATTTGCGGAATTAACGGCTGTATCTTTTGATTGCTTTGGCTTAGAAACTTGACTCCAAGGGACAGTAGACCTGAGTATTAAATATCTTTCCTGAGAAAAATGGTCTTGACAGACTGACAGCCGGACGGACGGACGGACAACGAAGTGATCCTATAAGGGTTCCGTTTTTTCCTTTTGAGGTACGGAACCCTAAAAAATAACTGCTTGCTTAGTTTCAATCGAATTCTTTTAAAAATGAAAACGACACACACGTACATATGTTCATCATAAAAATCTAAAAAAGAAACGCTTTCTTAGTCAACATCCTATTAAAATAGAATCTTACATCAAAAAATATTATTACTAACGTACTCGTACTTATACGGATGTCGAACGAACATCGTGCTCTCAGCATTATCCTTAATCTTCTCTTATTAATATAGTTAAAAAGCGAGTTTGCTTTCTATAGGCCTAGCACGAATAACATTCAAGGAAGTATCGAGGCAGTAAAGTAAAAAAATATGAGATATTGTCCAGCGTTCCTACCGGATGTAAACGGAACTACATTTTCCTATACATTTTTTGACGTTACGTGCTCGATACTTACTCTACGATTCGTGATTTTAATTCCGTTTTATTTAGTGCTTAAGTGGATTTCGATTAGGTTGATTATAGGACGCTCGTTAGAGCTGTTACGTTCGTTTGAAGTATGATAATATTTCGTATGTCTTGTTGTTAAAACCTGAAAACCATGTTTAGGAATGAGAAGCAGCACCCTTTTTTATAGCTGAACTTTAAATTTGTCTTTTTTTTCTTTTGTATTGTGTCATTACATTTAGTTTTTCATTTTTGTTTCATTTAATAACTAATAACGTAACGTAACTGTTTGTAAGTTAATGGTCAATGCTGTGCATTCTTGTAATTGGGCATAGATATAGATATAAGCTGTATCAACCTTAGATAATTTTCTCTGTGGCCTGTAAATGAAAATGAAAATGAAAAATGTTTATTTCATTACCAAACAATTACAATTGATGAGCATGGGTGGGATCCTTCTTTTAAGTGTTAAACACCTGTACCAGAAGGAACCACTCTTCCATAACATATTTAGTTTTATTTACATGGTAAGTTCATTTATAAGCTGAGGATAAACATCTTATGTTGTAGTTAAACTTAGTTATAACTTAATTTTCTAGATTAAGGTATTATGTATCAATTAATCATGCTTTAATATTTTATTTACTGGTTTAATTATACAAACTTAAACTATATGAGCGGTGTGTGTGTGTGTGTGTGTGTGTGCGTGTGTGTGTTTGTTGTGCAGGTGTGTGTGCATTTACTTACAATGAATACAGTACGTTAAGTGATGAATTTTAACAAGTGTGCCATATATAATAGGAATAGTAGTGCCTGTAAGTCAGCAATAAATAAATAGGATCTGTAGCTATCCGTAGTTAACCTCAGAATAGAAAACCGAATCAAAACGAGTTAACGCCATCAATTAATTTTTTAAATTTAAACAAAGTCACCGGTGACATAGTAACATTTGTAAACGTCTGGATAAATTAACACACAATAACATAACACCAAACCAAATGAGTAAATAAACATTTAGACAGTTGTTTTGTTTTCATTTGTTTGTTATCAACATTTCTAGATCTATGAGCGTTATCATTTCTTCGTCTCAAAAATTATACTCGATTTAACCCTCTAATTACTTTCAACTAAATTTTATCAAACCGTTATTGGGGCAGGCCGCAGCGACACGTGTATACTGCCTTATTTATCCCTCGTTAATGGACGGTATTGTTTTGCCCCGGGCCTTTGGGACCTGGCGACTGACACGTTAATAACACTAAATCAAGTATCCGCGCTCAATATGCCCATTCGAGGGTTAATAACGTTCAAAAATGAAACTTTATTTTTGTCTGGTTAAAATAAATTATTGATACGAAATTTTATATGTTTTAAATATGGCGTGTATTTCATAAAAAGTTTTTGGTTGATTTTTTTACAATTTGCTTACGCCCGAAACAGTAAGTAGTAGCTACAAGTCATCTCATCATCAGCCTGTGGACGTCCACTGCTGGACATAGGCCTCTCCTAGCTCACGCCTGTTGTGGCGTTCATAGGAGGCTATTACTTACTTCAGGGTTTTGATACAGGGTTTGTTTCAAGTTTTCCAAGCAAGGGTTTTCAATGCGTCGAGCCTCTTAGTCGACTTTTACGACATCCCAGGCATGTAAGGGAGTGGTGACACTTGTATTCTTAGGCCGTCTCCACACGGCACAGTAGCTGCAAGTATTTCACAAATATTGCAATGTTTCTCCTGCTAGACGACAGGCCTTCCATACAGAAGGATAAAAAAAAAGTACCAAGATCTACGCGGATCCAAAGGGAACTGATAGGTGTCATCGTCTGCCTAACTATTATGCAACTGAAATCAACAGCCTAAATAGCTACCTAATAGTTATTTGTTATGCAAGGCTGTAAAATTGGATTTAGCGGCAAGTCACCTCTATCAAAGGTACGAGACGCTAAAAAGTTTTCTGCCGAGCGCGACACACAATTATTCACCTCACAATAGCGAGGAGAATTTTTAGGTTGTTTTTGCGGTCAACTTCCGGTAAAAAATTCTTTTACCAAAAAGTTATTCAATTACAATCTTATTCTTATTGTTTTAATATTACAAAATTATAAAAAAGGGAGTATTACAGTTAATTCATAGTTATTTCATTTATCAAACCCGAACTGGGCACCGGTGTCCAGAGAACAATGGAATATCTATTGTGTCTCAGACTCCGGGGTATGAAAGGTTAAAATAGGAATAAATTGTTACCATAATAGAATGATAGATAATAACAATAAAAACGATTTTGTAAATATTGACATGAGGTACAAGACACCGACAATTTAAAAGTCACGTTCCGAAATCTAATCATAGGTTGTGAAATCTTACTATACCTAAAAATAAAATTCTTATGACAAATAATTTAATCTTATTGTTATTGTTTTTAAGATTCGAGTAACTAAAACAAGAATTCAAAATAAGAATAAAATGTAACATAAAAAGTCAATAGTGTGATTCGGAACGCATTTAGCATATTCTTAGCTTTTAACCCTAGATTACGAACCTTCGTCGATTCAACGACGCGGGTTTAAAAAAATTGCGATAACTTCTGCGCGCAACTCTTTTATACTTTGGCTAATGTCAGTCGACCCATTGCCCCCGCGACGGACGGTAGTAGATGGAACACCATCTTATCTAAGTATGATGCCATAACATCAATGTTTTCATCATTGTTATGTTCCGGCAGTTAGAGATATGATAGCCAAATCCTCAGTAGTTGAGGATTCCGGGAGAGGCTCGCTTCCACCTTCAGCCTTATCAATACTTAAAATCAGGTATGATGAAGGCTAAGAGACTCCTCGTTGTACATAAAAAGAAGTTACCCCACTGGTCAATGGTAATTCGTCAGGTGTGCGCTAACCATTGCGCCACTAAGCTCCTTCAATTATTCTTCTAGTTTAATTTATCGTAGTTACAAAATAATTTCTTAAGAAACTCTGTCAAGTAAGCTATTAGAAAGTCCACCCAAAGTTGTAAACAGGTTATTTAGACTATTAAAGGCCGGAAGGGTACGGTTTAGTCTGTTTAAAGTTTCGGTTAAACACCAATTAACTTACTTGACAGTTTTTTCATAAATATTCAGGAGACTTAGGTACCACTGATTTTGAGATTTAGATTAAATTAAAATTTGACATACAATTATAATTAAACTTTAATAGAACTGACCCAGTGGTCAGCGATCATATTGGTAATGACAGCTATGATAAGTAAAGCGTACCATCGCATTTGAAAAGAAAGAAAGAAAGAAAAAGTCTGTAGCATAGCTTTTTATTATGCTGTGAAATTTCATAGCATTATTATCAAGTGTCAAATGCAAAATGGTTGACCGTAGCAAAGTTTCATTAGCTATGAAAGGGTCTTGGTCAAAATGTCCAAGATAATCAAAATGGGTGCTGAATGAAAGCTTAATTTATTAAATATTGAAAGTTTCAATAGTAAATCAACAAGACTTTACGATAATAAAAAATAGTATGACATATAGTATACAAGCGTATGAAGTTTTTTCTTAAGGGGTGGTGGGGGGTAGTATTCATCTACGAACAACTTTTATTATGGAGCCAACAACGAAATCGCGATAAAAAAACAGCTGTTCCATACATTTTCATTCAGTGGGTTTTGGCACTTTTCTAAGGAACACCCGATTTATTTTTCACGATTTTACTGTTAGCTACCTTCATTATTAAAATACCTTCTAATTATACATAACAGAATAAGAGAGAAAAAGTCTAATTACGGAATTTATAATCGTGTTTTATAAAGCTCTGGTAATTTTCAAGCAAATCCGGGGGTTTAGGGGAGTTAATATACGAGAAAATCTTTTCTTATCTATGGTAGTTAAATTTTTGTTCATTTTACGCCCAGGTTTCAAAGAAAATTGCCCATCATCCTTTCGTAGCATTATTGAGTGTCAAACGTAAATGGTTGGCCGTAGCATAGCATATCTTTTCCTTAGCTACGAAAGTCCGTAGCATTATTATTGATTTTAGTCCGTGGCAAAGATTGCTTATAGCCTGGATTAAAACAAAGAATACATATTTTTGTCTTATTTTGCTTTGATAAAACTTAAAGCCTGGAATACACATACTACTAAATAAGCTTGCTCGCTTGCTACTAGGTAGCATTCTACTAACTAGCATTCTCCGAGTGTATATATGAGCAACATGCTCTTTTCGTATACACGTGCTAGTTGCTTGCTACTAAGTAGTACATGCTCGAAACTAGCAGGCTTATGTGCTACTACGTAGTATGTGTATTCCGCGCATAACGCTGGAAGTTAATTCATAAAACTCGATACTGCTAACTTCACGGCTTGGAGATTTCGTATTTTGGCCAATTCAATTAAACTGCGTAAACTAATTTCTCTTGAAATAACAATTTTATCTAAAGAAATAATCTAAATATATTTCTATGTGTAACTACTATTTTTTTAAGTTTTTAATATTTTGATATTTTCAGCCATAGACTAAAACACAGTGTAACATCGGCCTTAAAATCATCATATTGGGTTTATTTATTATTTAATCGTATGGTGTACATATTCACAAGTAATTGTAGGATCTAAAAGAATATTATTTATCTAAATATAGGTTCTGCAACAAGTCCATAGCTGCTGGTGTCGGTGGTCGCCTTGGAAACGGCGTCTTGGACAACGCGAGGCCGCATTCGCACGCTGGGCTCCCAATTCAACCCCACTTGTGTTTTGAATAGTTACACCTGCCGTGTTCCGTACGGATTCTGTTCCAGCGGCACCAGGACTTCTTTTGTAGGGAGAAACCTTCAGGCTATGTAGTTGGGTTTGGAAAGGCGTTGCGAAGACCAGCGGCGGCCACCGACTTCTCGCTTCTCCAAGATTTCTTCAGGAAGCCATCTGCCAACAGCTCTCTTGCAGCTTCTCATGTTGGGCGTCGTGGTTTTAGCCGATGCGGTGGTTGCATGGTGAACTCTGAGTTTGCTGGTAAATCAGGTCGTTCATTGATCTTCCGGGCCTCCTTCAGTAAAGCCTGTTTTCTCCGTAGGTAAGGTGGAGCAATATGACTCGGGCGGCGCACTATATAGGCGCACAGTATTCTGCTGCAGGGTGCTCAAGACCAAGCGCTGTTATTCGGAGTACGTCGGCAGATGCACCCCACGAAGTGTCACAAATTATCTGCAAGATGCTGTTGCGAGTGGCCCTATAAATGAGCGACCGAACCAGAGTGACGCCTAGATACTTCGGGTTGGAGTAATACCTGTGGTTTTCACACTGGAATTCAACAACCGGTTGGTATGGTAAATTTTAAATAGAAAAATATTGGAAAAAAGTAACTCGGCCACAAGTGAATTCTCAGACGGGAATCGAACCCGCGACCTTTGGAAATCTGGTCCAATGCTCTATAATCTATAATATTTTTCTATTTAAAATTTACCATAAGTTTAAAAATAGCATTAAAAAATGCAAAAATTACAAAATCATAAACCGGTTGGTAGTTGGCAAGCTTGTTGTTAAGGTGGAAGAAAGAGATCTCTTTCTTACTTATTAGCCTCCTGAAAAAGAAAAAAATCGACATGGTTCTAAGATCCACCATCCAGGACTTCCTCAGCTTCGTGAAACTCTCAACTCCGAGCCACTAATGCGATGTCATCGGCATATATAAACTTCCTGGCTTTGGTTTCGGGTAAGTCGTAGATGCAGAGGATGAAGAGGAGGGGAGCCAATACCGAGGCTTGTGGCAGTCCGTTGTGTAGTTTTCTACGCTTGCTTTTTGCATCTCCCAAGTTAACTTCAAACTGTCTTTCACTTATCATATTGACCACAATGGCTGCTACCTCTTTGCTGGGTACGATCGCTCGATAGAAGTTTGTTGATGAGTACGGGCACAACCGCCTACGACACAGTCTCCACACGGTGTCGTAGGCGACTGTCAGATCAATAAAAACCGCTGTGGAATTAAGTTTTTTTTGGAACCCATATAACTTATTTAAGGTGAAATTAATAACGAGCTTGAAGTGGCGTTTGTGTGGAACTTTTGAAATCTCTGAACTCAAACTCATAGAGGCATCTATCCTCGCGATATTCGTTAATACAATAATACTTCGAAGGATGAACGCTTCATGGAATTATTTTTAGTCCTGGGATGTTTTGATATTCTTTAAATTTTTTATGGCGCAGCCAAAGTTAAAGTATAAGTTAATTAATATTAATAAATATTTGGATACAATCACACCAATTATCTAGCCCACGTTAAGTTTCATGAAGAACTTGTGTTATGTACTAGATAACGGATAAACATACTTATTTATAGACTTTTTTTTTGTGAATACATACATAATATACATATGAAACACCCAGACCAAGACAAATATACATGTTCATGCATACAAATATTTGTCTTGTCCGGGGATCGAACCCGGGACCTCTAGCGCAGAAGGCAAATTTAGTACCCTTCTGCCAAACAGGTGTTTTTAAAAATGTAAGATTTTCTTTAAGTTTTTATAAAATGACACGACTATCCGTAAAAACATAGCTTTTCGTACCGCTGTATCTATCCTCTATTTAGAGAATAAAAGTTAACAACTTATCCTAAACCACTATCGTGCCGCACTCTTTTTTTAACAATACGTCCCACGTGCCGGCGTATTTACCGATCGTCAGCAATTTTATAAAATTATATTATTTGCAATTTTTCTATGTTTCATTGTTTGATATTCTATTAATAATTGAGTTGTAATTCATAGTCAAAATTGAGTCAGCGCGTTTTGGTACAAAAAGTGTTATTATTGTAAAATAAGGCATCTAATTGTATATGTATATGTTTTCAAAAGGATATTATATCTCACATTATTCAATAAAAAATTCACCCTACTCCATACATTTCATTTACAACACAGCCATAGTATTTTACGCCTAAACTTACGCGTAAAATACGCGCGCGTACTGAAGCGCCGTATGTGTTTAAAATATTATTTCTCAGCTTGTACTGAACCAAATGCTTAGAAATTAGATTTATTCTGTAGCTTAGATCTTCTTTTGTCTCACACCCGAGCTTTTCTTTAATAAACTTAATAACCACATAGTAAGTTATCATTTATATTCTATTCTGCACACTGGAGCGTGTCAGTAGATAAACTAAAGCACAAGAAAAATAAAAACTGTTAAATAAATAACATAAAATCTAAAACAGCCGGCCTACCATCATCAATTAGAAACCATCAAATCATGAGAACGTTTTGTTTTTATTGAAGTTGTCACATTTTGACGCAATTCATACTTTGGAGATGATTCAGCGAAGACGTCACAAAACTTCCGTCAAAAAACAAGCTTACTGAGGTTCATAGTACAAAATAGTAAGGTAAGATTTCAACAATACTGCGGTAAGAGATATCGGTAGGCCCCCAGAACGTCTTGTAATCTATTTAATTTATTAGACACTATTTAATAACTGTAAAAAAGCAGAACAGTTAGACTAGTTGCTTTTCCAAAGCCAAACTCAAGTAATTTATAATAATACTTTGCCAAAGTTAGTGCACAGTGCAAAATGCGTTTCACTGAAAGAACTAATTCATTTGTCTATTTTATAGCGCCCATTTGTTTTCGGAAAGAGATTTGGAAGATTTCTAGGAACTTTAAAGTGCTCTATTAATTAGTAGATCCTAGTGGTAGTTCTAAGACATTTCGTATATTACGGACTCACATAGTTTACCCCCTAAAGGCTAAAGTAATAGGGAAAAGTCAAACGGTATTCACTTCAATAACTTTCGGATCTTCTGAATTGTACTTTTGTTTGTTCGTAACAGGGGATTGCGGCCGATGCATGAAATTCATATTTGCGATCAAAGTTTTGTATATTTTCGCGGAAAATAGCAGGAAAATATACGATAGCTGATTACGAGAGGACGAGCGGTTTTGTAACAGACAAAATGTAATTTATAAAATACTAGTTTCCGCCCACGGTATCACCCGCATGATTCCCGTTCCCGTGGGAATATTAGGATAAAAAAGAGCCTATGTTATGATCCGTCCTTTTAACTAACTCTATGCCAAAAATGAAGTGATAAATTTTAAATAGAAAAATATTGGAAAAAAATTAACTCGGCCACAAGTGAATTCTCAGATGGGAATCGAACCCATGACCTTTGGAAATCCGGTCCAATGCTCTTTGTTACTCTGTTTTGAGTATTCTGTCATAACATAATACACGGACTACACGGTCCTACACTTGAACAGCTAGGCAGGCTGATTATGTAACACTAGCGGCCACTTGCGGTTTCACCCACGTGGGTTCCCATTCCCGTGAGAATATCGGGATAAAACGTATCCTATGTTCATAACCAGGCTATCTACTATCTGTGTACCAAATTTCATCCAAATCCGTTCAGTAGTTACGGACCCTATTCAATGGAAACAAAAGATCGAAATTTTCCTCTTTATAATATGAGTATAAAAAAAAGCACCTAAAAATCAATCAGTTTCGTCGTCGAAACTAAAACGAACTGAATTTTCGTTAGCATCAGCCCTCGGATCCTTCTTAGCTTTTACAAGGCTAAAATATTTCCTGAAAACGACTGGTCGATTAATTTCTGGATTCAATTCCGACACCAGTGTTTCCACACAGCTTGTAAAATATGGACTCTCATGGTTTATCTCCAAAAATAGAGCGGAGCAAGCATTTTGCGGACAGGGAATATTTTGCACTGGCAAACGCATTCATTGGTTTCGGACGTATTGAGAGATTGCAGATATCCATATTTTTCTATATGTAAAGATTTTTTGAATAGTTTTTTTTAACAAACGTTTTGTAGTACAATGCTTTTATTGAAAATTCTGTTACAATTTGTATTGTGTACGCTTCAAAAAGGTTCAGTTGGATGTCCGCATATGACGGTGTACCTACTGTCTTTTCGTGGCTCAGGCACTACATGTTGAAAATTTTTTACTGAGAATAAACTGAACTTGAAGCGATAATAACAATACGGCACTTAGTGACTTTTAACATAATAAATCAGAAAATCAGCGTCGCATTTATGTGACAGAAGCTGAGGTCCACAGACCTATATAAAGATAGACGAAAAGAGCGCTTCAAGCTGTATGAGAACCTAGCGGGTCGAATTTTTCGTACCTACGATAACGTCACGAGCGAGATTTAGTGATGTGGAAATGTTATTAACGAGCTCTTGCAAGAAAGCACTGCACAATTAACCATTTTTAACGTTTCTAAGTGACGCGTATTTTCACGGCAATGGTCTCAAGTGGACTGACTTCGGTTCGAAAAACTTTGACCGTGGATCAAACTTTTGACACGCAAGTTAGGTACACTTTTACCGTCTATCTCGATATAGATAGGTCTGTGCCGAGTTCAGAGTGCGCATAATAAAAGATTAGGAAAAGCGCTTTGAACGCCGACATGTAATAACCAGGAAGGCCTGCAGTACGTCTGGATTCCCGGTGGTAAAAAAGAACTGGCGGGATGAGCTTATACAGCTCAATAGCACATTCTCGAATATTACTGAATAACAGTCATCCCGTGACCACGGCAGCTGAAAAGCGGCACCTTTTCAAACGTGGGGAAAACCAAAAAAACATTTTAAATACACGAAATCAAAACACGTGTGAATAAATTATGCGCTAGTTATTCGTAAAACTTGTTTTATTTTAATGAACAATGCGGGTCTAAATTTATAATGAAGATACTAACTACATTATTATCTTTATAGTCGTCATTGAAACCGGATATTAAACGCGCTATGTTTCACGAACTAAGATCTATTGTCCGTATTTTTAGGTATTTTAGGGGGTTTGATTTTCCCGACGTTTCGGCACCTTTTCAGCTGCCATAGTCACGGGATGGCTGGCTACTTATAAGTCTACCCTCGAAAAGTTACGGTGAAAATGTGCCGAAACGTCGGGAAATAAAAAACCCTAAAAACGCGTTTAATATTTGGAAAAGTTGTTTTCTTTCAATAACCACTACTTAAGGTATACGTATTTATAGTCGTCAGTTTTTGTATACCGAAAATCAAATATTGAAAATTGAAACGGGTATAAAACGCGTAGAACGTGGTAGGTATTTCACCTACCTAATTTTCCCGACGTTTCGGCCAAGTTACTTACATCTGACCAGTCAGCCCATGACGTCGGGGAAATTAGGTAGGTGAAATACCTATTACGTTGCGTTTAATATTTACAATGCAACGCGAAAGTTTAAAAGTGTATACCGAGAAACATTTGGCCATAACACCAGAAATGACTAAAAGATCGTAATTCCATACATACAAACACACATACAGGTAACTCTAAGAAATAATAAAAATACAAAAACAGAAAGGACAAAGGAAATGTGAACTACATAATTAACAACAAGTTATGTGATAAATTATTTTAGCTGAACTACAGTAGTTTTAGATAGCCAGTGAATTAACTATCTTAGTTAAGCCGTTCATTAAAACATCAGTTTTATCTTAACAGTTATTTCTTTAGAACTATCTCTGAACTTTTTTTCCTTTGAATAAACTCTTTGCGATTGTTTTCTTTGTCTTAAGCAATATTTAAATACTTTGAGCAGCTGCTGTTAATAAAAGGAAGATTGACGATCTTTTTTGTAATAAAACATCTTGTTTATTAAAAGTCTTTGTCTTACACTTGGATATTAATTATTGCTATTAAGTTTTTATCGTAGACATTATGCATATTAGTAATTTATATTTAAATTGCTTTATGTAAGCAATATGAAATATATTTCCGCCCGCGGATTCACCCGCGTGATTCCCGTTCCCGTGGGAATATCCTACATATATGTTTATATTAGGGATATATACATATATGTAGGATAGGCTACTTTTTATCATTCATCTTCATAACTTTTTATACCAAATTTCATGTATGCGTTCAGTAGTTTTTGCGTGAATGAGTAACAAACAAATAGACATACTTTCACATTTATAATATTAGTAGGATAGAATAGGATACTTACGTCATTATTAAAATAAAAACAAAAAATATGTAAAAAAAATCTGAAAATTTTAAAATACGAGCTATATAGTATGAGAAATGGAAATGCATGCACAAAATAATGCAAATAAATGTTTGCTACAGCTTATGAACTTGTGCTACGGATCTAAGTGTAGGTTTACACGAGTTTAGTACTAAATCATTAGAACTAATCGCTTAGTACTGCATATAACCTGCATAGTGATAAATGACTAGCTACGACTAGGAGAAACACTAATAATAAGCACTAATTAGTCACCTGTTTACACTTAATTAAGGTATTAGTGCAAGTGGCAATACTAAGCAGTACTAGCTTTGAATGTCCTCACTGCGGGGGCACTGGCCTTCCTTTTAGATGGATATGGAGAATGGGACATGACCCACCACGTGGTCCCAATAATGCGGATTGGTGTATTAACGACTGTAAATGCAGCCGGGACCAACGGCTAACGTGCCTTCCGAAGCACAGACGAGCTCGACATAGTAAATTTTTGGTCGCCCATCTCGTGACCGACCGCAGGCCGAGCGTGCAAAACACTGCACCACGAAAAACGAAATTCCAAAATTCATAATTACGAATTTCAATTTTCCGAATGATTTATAATAAATCCGAATTTTACAAATCCGGTTTTACAAAATGCCGAACTTTTACAATCACGAAGATCAAAATTCCGAATTTCAAAACCCCTAAAATCAAAATTCCGACTCGACAGTAATCCGAAGTTTCATAAATATTTAAATTATGAATTATCACTAATACGAAATGTTTATTCGTGATTTTGAAAAAATCGTAATTTTAAAATTCTTTGGAAAAATGAAAATTCGGATTTTTGAAAATCGGAATATTGAAATTCGGAAAATGCTTCGGATTATTGATGTATTTCCCGTTCCTCACATTAGTAGTAATAAACTTATTTTAAGACCAAAAAACAATTGTAAATTCAGTTTGTAAAAACAAGAATGACGTAAAATAAGATAATTAAATGAAACGAATTCTGAATATTTTTTCTACAAAAATATGAAAAAGACATAAAAATCTTTTGAGGGGACACCCGGGTTTGAACCGGGGACCTATCGATCTGCAGTCGATTGCTCTACCACTGAGCTATATCCCCATTGTAAAACAAAACGAAACTTCTAATAGGAATGCAACCGTGGAGTTTGTACCTAATGTAAAAACTTTCTAAAAAATGCGATCTGTCAATTTGGAAAATGGTAAATCATGACAAAGACCGGTTAGAGCATTGGACCGGATTTCCAAAGGTCGTGGGTTCGAGTCCCATTTGGGAATTCACTTGTGGCCGAATAGATTTTTTTCAATATTTTTCTGTTTAAAATTTATCATAAATTACCAAAGATGTTTGTTAAACTTGAAGTAGGATTCTTTTTACGAAGTTGACATTTTAGGGTTCCGTACCAAAATGGTAAAAAATAACCTTTATGGTGCGACTCAGTCTGTTTGTTTGTCTCAGCTGGATATATTAAGAACTATTAATACTATCAACTTGAAATTTGGAATAGATTTAGATCGTTTCGAATCGTTTGGCAGCGTTTTCGATTATTAATGAAAATTGAAAAAAAATGCGCGAGCCCTACTCTACCGGTAGACCGGTTGTTCAAGAACCTATTTGTTGTGTACGTAATTATATTAAATACATTCATTATTCGTCAAATTTTTTCGTTAGAAAATATGAATAATATTTTTTATTAACATAATTGTAGGTAAGTACCTGTATTTTATTGTAGGAACAAACCACAGTTACAAAGAAGGTAACATAAAGATGACACAATAGGCAGGCTTATCGCTAAAAACGGTTTATTCTAGACAAGAAAGGTATTTCTTATTAGTAAGTAAAGTAAGTAAATTAAATTACGATGTGGTAGTTAGAGGTGTACAGGAATACAAACAAAACTATGTACGATAGTACTTTACTCAAATTCAAATACGAAACGTATAATATAATATATACCTATATTTTAAACGGGGATCCACGTCTTATAATAATATTTTTAACCGTATCTATGTATCATAGGTTTAGGATGCACATACAATGGCATCAACATGTTCCATTGTAAATGTTGCTGTTTCTGTTAAAGCTGATAAGTTTCTTGCGGCCGTTCTTCTTATCAGTTAAAAGACGTCCTGAATGGCTGGTAGGGAAAAAAAAATATTGGACTATTCGAAAGTGCTTATCTATAAGTCTATTTGAATAAAAATCTTTGACTTTGACTACACCACAAGGGTCCATACACACCGATTCCTAACGGCTTCTCTTTTAGAAATCCCAACCCAGCGATCCACAACGCAGATCATAATAATTGTGGCCTTGATATAATCACCAATCAGTAACATATACGTGGATGCTAGACAAAAGCAAAGTGAACAAAAATGTTTTATTTTCATGTTTATTATTGTGTGATTTGTGAATTTTTCTCGGTCCAACTTACCTTTGCCGGCCTCCGTGGTAGAGCGGTACGTACACTGCTTTCAAGGTGTCACCGACTCTGGGGGTCTACTCTCTAAGCACGAAACCCGTGGTTTCAGGCCTAAGTTACGGACGTTTCCTACTCCGTATCACCTAGGGACAGCTTATTATTTAGTTATTTGAACAACCAACAAGATCATACACCTTAAATGCTAGGAGTTACAGCTAGTGGTTACAAGAATTGGTGCTGTCTTTATTAAAGGTTGCCACGGAAAGCAAACTTGTTAAAAGAACAGTTGGGAGCATAAGGCGTCCCTTAACTTAAAAAAACATACAACATTATCTTACTAAAGCTAGTAAATACAAGAAAATGCCAAGATATTATTAGTTCGGAGACTCGAACTACGAATTAATGAGAATACTAAAATATTAAAACAACGGGACTCAAACGCGACATTTATTATGTAGTACAACTATGTACTACATAAAGCTTGACGTTTCGAAGAAGCGACTGAAATCAAGAAGTACAAAAATTTCAATCGGGAGGACGGATTTAAATTGTCATCAGCGTGGAATACAGTGATTAACAAGTGTAAGCCGCGAGTTTTACCGTTTCAAACAAACCCCGATACTAAGTGTTGTGTGCCGTCAGGACATCTCTCAAGACAATAAAAATATAAATAGTGACAATTTGAGGGTGGCTGAAGATCTCCAAGCCCGCCCGAACAGACGACGCCGCCGCGCACCGCCAGTCTGCTTGTGACCACGGCTATTGCAACATAGCTGAAACGTCAAGCTGTAAGTACATAGTTGTACTACATAATAATGTCGCGTTTTGGTCCCGTTGTTTTAATATTTAATATTATAATGGAACGCGAAAGTTTAAAATCTTATAGAATGAGAATACGTTTTAACATTGTCCTGGGTTCGAATCAAATTTTTGTATAATTAATACGAGCATTTGTACCTGAGTCATGGCCGTTTGTATATTTTTCTACACATAAATACTTTTATACGTATAATTATATGTATTTATATCCGTTACCCTAGTATGCCATAACACCTAGATTAATTGGTGTGATTGTAAGAAATATTTATTTATTTAAATTATTTATTTATTATTTGCCATATTTTTATCCCTCAACACTACTTTATTATACCTACAAAATACACATTTTTTTATGGTAAAACGTTTTACTTAATTTAGTTTACAGAATTGTATTTCCTCTCTTTAAGTGCAAGTTGCACGCCGGATGCATTTGTAACTCAACGCCACAGTGCTCGAGGGAGGAGATATTCCGTAATGATGTTGATACAACTAATTTTTGTTGTTGTTTTGTTTATTTCTAAAAAAAATATTGTATCTTGTATTGTGTCTGCTCCATCTGCGTATTATGATAGAAGTTGTTTTTTGAAATAAAACAACTTTTACGGATATCAAACGCGCTATATTTCCACGAACTAAGTTGTAATTGTCCGTATTTTTAGACGTTTCGGCACCTTTACAGCTGCCGTGGTCACGGGACCACGGCAGCTGTAAAGGTGCCGAAACGTCGGGAAAATCAAAAAACCCCTAAAAAACCTAAAAATACGGAAAATTACAACTTAGTTCGTGGAAATATAGCGCGTTTGATATCCGTAAAAGTTGTTTTATTTTAATGAACAGTGCGCGCCAAAACATAAGATGTACGTATAGAAGTTGTTTTTTTATAGTAAGTATACTAGGTGTCCAGGTGTACACGTTATGTGATGCCATGCCACGTAAAGGCTAAATAAATATATCGTGTAATGGATGAGAAAATTTTATACCAACTAGGGGTAAGTCTATAAAAGGCAGCGCCGTCCTGCGAACGCTTTCATTTCTGCGCGCGCCTCCGTCGCGTCGTAGCAACTTCTAGAGTTTCGGCATTTTTGTGTTACTTGAGTACATTAATTTTTGCTTTAGTATTTGATTAAATTTAGTTTTGATGTAGTATCGATTTTTACTTAAAAAGAAACTATTTAGGCCATAATTCATAAGAATAGATTTTTTGGGCCAGAAATCCAAGCGGGTGTCCCCAGATTATCCTACCAAAGATTAATCACAATCTGATCAATGGTTTCAATATTTATTTCGGATAGGGATTAAATCGACGACCCCTGGGCATTTATATATTCTTTGCCCTGGGGGCCTACTGCCATCTCTTAGCGCAGTATTTTGACGACCTGTTTGGCGCAGGGGTACTAACCCCACCTTCTGCGCCAGAGGTCCCGGGTTCGATCCCCGGACAAGACAAATATTTGTGTGCATGAACATGTCTACTTTGTCTTGGTCTGGGTGTTTAATATGTATATTTATGTATGTATTTACAAAAAAAAAAAAAAGTATATTTATCCGTTTTCTAGTATCCATAACACAAGTTCTTCATGATACTTAACGTGGGCTAGATAATTGGTGTGATTGTATGGAAATATTTATTTATTTTTATTTATTTGTTTCAATCTTACCATGCTATTTCGTTTTATGAATCTCTTAGAGTAAGCTTGTTTTTTGACAGAGTTTTCTGACGTCCAACGCCTCCAAAGTGTGAAGTGAGTCAAAATGTAACAAATTCAATAAAAACAAAACGTTTTTATGACATGATGGTTTCTAAATGATGGTAGGCCCGCTGTACTGTACGTTGAGAGCACCTGAACAGGTAAAAAACTATTTAGGTTAAAAAAAAAGTTTCAAAGAATATCGTTTTAATATCAAATAATATTCTTCAGTGCTTCCATTTTGCCTGAAATCCGTTTGCTGATGCCAAGGAAATGTTCCTTAATAGGATTCGGATTCACAAAGCGTCTTTTGTCAGCGGTATAAATATTGGAAAATTGAATTTTACATCCAAGGGGGGCCTTTGAATGCATTAGTGGAATTGGTAAATATGCAGGAAGTCAAAACGTAATGTTTATGGATTTTGTATTGTTTTATTTATTATTTATTTATAGGACACAAACAGGAATATAATAAAACTTAAATTAAATATATGAATAGATAGAATCAATATTTAAAGTAAACTCTATACCAATGGCCTACTCTAAATTAGAAGACTAAGGCCCGAAATGACAGTAGAAGAAACACAAAGATAAGTACTAAATACAACACAATAAAAAATATAAAACAAAAGCATTAAACTAACCAGTGGTGCAACAATTAAACAATAATAAGCCTATATTATAACTAATAACTAATAACATAATTATACTTTTACAATATTCTTAAGTAGGTACCTTACAAAGGAATGTGTCTTATTATTACCTTAATATTTTTAATTTCACCGGCTGTCATTGACATTACGATGTTTAAGCGAGATATTCTCCGTAAACTAACGACTGAATTGCAATGACATTTTCATCATTTTCTTGATATTGACTCAGAAAAAGCTTGGTTGTTTATCTTAGGTAAGGATAATGTAATATTAATTTGTTTTAATTTTATAATTAATAATATTTATTATATCAATTTGGCGACTCTGTATTTTTTTTTTTTTTTTATGAACGACGGGTAGACTCTTAGCCTTCATCATACCTGATGTTAAGTATTGATAAGGCTGAAAGATGGAAGCGAGCCTCTCCCGGAATCCTCAGCCGCTGAGGAACTGGCTATCTTATCTCGAACTGCCGGAACACAACAATGCTGAAAACATTGTTGTTATGGCGTCAGGCTTAGATAAGATGGTGGTACCTAGCCAGGCGGACTTAGAAAAAGTCCTACCACCAACCAAACCGAATACAATATGTACCCCCGCTGGGAATCGAACCCGGGACCCCTGGGTCTTATACCGGTGGTTAACCACTAGACCACAGAGGCGGTTAAATAAGACGGGGATAATAATAACAGTCCTGTGATGAGTTTATTGCCAGTTCCTCTCGTTATAAGGTCTCCTGTCGTAGGACATCACAAGAGTGCTTGTAACCTAGACTGAATAGGCATATCATATTTGAGGTTGCTAATATTTTTTATCACAACAGACTTCAATTTTATTTATTTGTGTAGATGAGTATATATTTTATCTCATTTCGTGACAAGCATTGAAAACAAAATTTCTACATCGCCGGCCAACTTCAATAACAGTATTTCATATTCGCTAACTTATTTAACTTAACCAGAAACGGTCCGTGACTTAGCAATAAATCCGGGTCAAACCACAACCGAGTGACCGTCCAGATTTTTTTACTCCAATAACTTTCCGTTGGAAAATGTAACTAGAACGCACTGAGATTTTTTTCAACAAGAAAAGCTATTGTGATCGAGGAAAAAGGTTTGAACTGAAATATTTTTGCAAGTAACCGGCATATTCGATATTGTTTTTAATTAAAGACGTTACTTTAATGTAAGTGGTAAAATCTAGAACATAGTGTGTTTCCAATATTTTTCTATTTAAAATTTACCATAAGTATAAAAATAGCATTGAAAAATGCAAAAATTACAAAATCATAAATTATTGGCAGTTGCATCTTAATCGATCGTTAAACACCTGAAAAGATGTTTCTTTCGAATGCAAGGATATTCCTAGCATTGATGTAACAACGCTGGCCTACAGCGTAATCAAAATATAAAAGTGTCGAGAATTTCGACGGTGGTTCGCACGGCAAGTCTCGGTTGCTCAGCGGTTAGAGCATTGGACCGGATTTCCAAAGGTCGCGGGTTCGATTCCCGTCTGAGAATTCACTTGTCGGTCACAAGTGAATTCTCAGACAGTTAATTTTTTTCCAATATTTTTCTATTTAAAATTTACTATAAGTATAAAAATAGCATTGAAAAATGCAAAAATTACAAAATCATAGTGAAAAACATTTTATGGGTGTTAAGGTTATAATTGAAAACGGCAACTGAAAAGGTGCCGAAACGTCGGAAAACAAAAAAAAACCTTAAACACTAAGCTCATGTTAATAAACTGTGCGCTAGTTAGCCGTAAAAGTTGTTTTATTTGAATAATATTATTATCAAAATTGTTATCGATGCAAGAAAACGTATTTGCTGTAAGTAGCCAAAACCCAACTTTTCCCTTAAACACTAAGCTCATGTTAATAAACTGTGCGCTAGTTAGCCGTAAAAGTTGTTTTATTTGAATAATATTATTATCAAAATTGTTATCGATGCAAGAAAACGTATTTGCTGTAAGTAGCCAAAACCCAACTTTTCCCTTAAACACTAAGCTCATGTTAATAAACTGTGCGCTAGTTAGCCGTAAAAGTTGTTTTATTTTAATAATATTATTATCAATATTGTTATATATTAAAACAACGGGACTAAATGCCACATTTGTTATGTAATACAACTATGTACTTACTTACAGCTTGACGATTCGGCTATGTTGAGCTATGGTGTAAATGTTGTGAGCCGCCAGGACATCCCACTTGTTACTACCGTCCTTTTAAAAGAACACATAAGTACAACACATAATTTTTTAAATATTGATAAAAAGCGGTATTTAGGGCTATTATACTAGCATTGCTTATAAACAACGCAGATTTTCCGAGTTTCCACTAGGAAAATATATTTTCATATTTTTTTCGCACGTTATTAGTATTTTTTTAACCGCATACAAAATATAGTAAAGTTCGAATGCAATATTATAATTCAGTAACATCTGGATTAAGACCATAAAAATAAAAATATGTAGTGACAATTTGAGGGTGGCTGAAGATCTCCAAGCAGACAAACAGACGAGACGCTGCGCACCGCCATCCAGTCTGCTTGTGACCACGGCTATTGCAAGCAAACGTCAAACTGTAAGTACATAGTTGTACTACATAACAAATGTCGCGTTTTAGTCCCGTTGTTTTAATAATGGAAGGCGAAAGTTTAAAATTTTACATCAAAAATGTTTTTCAAAAATTAAACAGTGATGTTAAAAAAATATATAAAATAGACAACCCCTTTGCATATTTTACATTTCGTTTTGCAAATTGTCGTAATACCCATTTTCGAGATTCAGAGAAGAAGCCTTAAGTAAAAAAGGAAGAAAAAAACTAAAAGACAGAACCACAGTAAAATCGTATAAAAATGCTTACTGAATAGTTTGCGCTGCGTCTAGACAATTTCAGAATGATATTGGAATTTTTTAATATGCCATTTGAGTGTCCTTTCTCGATTTTCCGATACCAGTCGCTTTGCATTTTAAGGTGGAACAAATGTCAGTTCCTAGTTAAACTAATAAAGACTTTTTAACTAGAGAAGTTAAATATGTGCAGTCAACAGCACGTCAGGCCCTTTGACCTTGAGAGAGCAAGTCTAACATGCTGTCGACTGATAATTTTTTAATAGAAAATATTGAGCAAAATCGACTTAGTTATTCTCTGACAGGACTCGAACCCGCGACCTTTGGATATCAGGCCCACTGCTCTAAATTTTTTTGCGGTTGAGGGTTCCGGAAGACGCACGCTTCCTCCTTCACCCTTATCATAACATGATGAAGACTAAGCGTCTTCGTTGTCTCTAAAAAAAATTAAAATGTTCGTTGAGTTTCAATAGCTACCTATTAGATAGAGCTACGTCACTTTGACTGATTGAGCTACCTCAATCAGTCAAAGCGATGTAGCTCTCGAGACCTACCTATATAGGTACAGGCGGGAACCCGGTTGATCAGTCGAGTTTTTTCTGGGAACTGTATCTAAAAAAAGTAAAAGATTCAAAGAAAACTTTTATATCACAAACCGTCCATCCATCATCAGCCTGTGGACGTCTACTGCAGGACATAGGCCTCTCCTAGCTCACGCCTATTGTGGCGTTCATAGGAGGCTATTAGCCTACTGCTACTGGTTGGTAGAGGGTTTGTTTCAAGTGTTCCTTCTCTCGCACAGGTTTTCAATGCGTCGAGCCTCTTAGTCGACTCTTACGACATCCCAGACATGTAAGGGAGTGGTGACACTTGTATTCTTAGGCCGTCACCACACGGCACAAACAATATCACAAACGATAGACCATTAAGAGGTAAATTGTATCTTTAACGAGGAAACGTTTCCCAAAACAACTCTACTGGCCAACCGGGAATTCCCCGACTGTACAAATGTTTCGTTTACAATAACGTGAAAATCACTCGTGAAAAATCATTTTTTCCAGCAAAAACAAGCGTATCACACACCTGTCAGAAGTTTCGTTAAAACAAAAAAGTGTTTAAAAAATACTTCCGTGACTCTGTTGTTTACGTGTTCAAACAAAGGGCTACCTTGTAGGGTTGTCGCTACTAGTACTTACTCCACAATAATATTATATTCTCCTAATATTATAAACTATCGGCCGCGTAGTTTCCTTTCCCGTCGGAATATCGGGATAAAAAGTACCTACCCTATTTTTCAATCCAAGCAATTTTCTATCCGTTTGCCAAATTTCATCCAAATCGCTTCAGTAGATTTTGCGTGTAAGTGTAAGAAACAAACAAACAAACTGAGTAGAGATAAATACTTTCGCATTTATAATATTAGTAGGATAGCATTTGAAAATTTGATGTTTGTTACTCAATCACGCAAAAACGTCTGAACGGAACAAAAACAATAGTTATTTGTTATGCAAGGCTGGAAAGTTGGTTATTTAGCGGCGAGTTGCCTCTATTGAAATTTGAGCAAGTGAAGGATTCTAGGATTGAACAACGAGCGTAGCGAGTTATGATTGTTTAACATTATGATTGTTTCCGCGGTCAACTTCCGGTAAAAAATTCTTTAAACATAAAGTTTAATCTAAATATACCTTATACTCGTTGTTTTTATGATATAAAAAACTAAAATAATAAAAAAGGGAGTATTATAGTTAATTCAAAGTTATTTAAAGTACGAATATATTGTTACTTATCAATAAGAATAAAAACGATTCCGTAAATGTTGACATTGACATGAGGTACAAGACAAAGACAATTTAAAAAAAAAGATTTATGTCACAGTCCGAAATTCAATTATAGGTTGTGAAATCTCACCCAGCCTTATATTAAATTCTTATAACAAATAGTTTAATCTTATTGTTATTGTTTTTATGATTTAATGAACTAAAATAATATAATAAATCCAAAACGGAGTATTATAATTAATTTAAAGCTATTTAAAATAAGAATAAAATATAACAATAAAGTCAATAGTGCGATTTGGAACGCATTATGACATATTTTTAGGTATTAATTTATAAAAGTACTTTGCCGCGCTAGGCCGCAAAAAGCGATTTTCTACGCCTAAACTGATTGACAAAACCTCCTTTTCAGAGCGTGTGAGGTGAAAACAATATTAAGTAGGTACTTAGCCTAATAAGCAATATTTTGCTATTGAAATCTTAGGTTACTTAATTAAAATGGGTTGTGATCCGTAAAAAAAATCTAAATATTAGTGCCAGATCCATTACTTTTAATTATTATAATAGCTTTAAATATTTGTAGGTTTAAACAGTGTTTATTGAGGGCTGCCAATTATTATTTACTTTAAAAGCTTACAGCTTTATGGGCGTCGCACGCTCGCTTTCATTTTATGGGAGAAATGATATATTTCCTGCCTATTGCTTACTCGTAAAATAGCTAGAAATCATATTTTAGTTGCACGAGAGATGCACGAAAAGAGTGAATGTTAGTTCAGGTTATTTTTAAAAACAAGGAAACGCTTAGCCCTTATCATAGGTATCTGATGTTAGGTGATGATTTTAGGCTGAAGGTGGAAGAGGGCCTCTCCCTGAAACCTCAAGCACTGAGGAACGGCTTCAGTTGCAACGGTTCAACTGCCGGAATACAACAATGTTGAAAACATTGTTGTTATGGCGTCAGACTACAGAATAGTAGAGGAGTTTAGAGACAAAAAACGCCCGACCCTTCCATATTGTGATAAGCATGTTTGACCCAGGGAATAACTGTTCCAAGTTTCATACTAGTGTCAAAAATGTAAGTGTATGCACTAAACTCCTCTTCTAAGATAGTGGTAGCTATCCAGGAGGACCTACATACAACAAGTTCTACAATCAACCAACAGTAAAACTCAAAAGCAGTTAGTTGAGGAAGTTACAAGCACTTAACCGCCATAAGTTGTAGACTTAGCACGAAAACTTTCAGGTACGTATCGAGGAAGTAAAGTAAAAAATGAATGAGATATTGAACAGCGTTCCTACTGGATGTAAACGGAACTACATTTTCCTATACATTTTTTGACATTACCTGCGTGTTCGATACTTACTCGATAGTTTTTCGTGCCCTACTGATGACGTGACTTCGTAACAAAGGTAGTCGTGATATTACAAGTATCACGACTACTCGTTTTTTTTATAATATTTTTTTAAACACTCATTTGTTTCAATGTCGCTCGTAACACACATCTGTGTAAGTATAAGATTCAATAAATGGGTTTTGAGCCATGTATAAATTAAATTAATATGCAAATGTTTGGTAAATTTTCTAAAGTACATCGACAGCCCTTGCTCCGTTGTTTTGCACACAGTCTTATCTCTTGTGTACAGAAAACAAACAATGTTTTGGTATTAGTAGTGCTAGTCTGTGGAGGCTGATAAAATATTGATATAACGTAACAAACATAATATAAAGAAATTGAATTCATTATAAAAGACGGTCTTATTTATTTTACATACTTCATTGACTCCGTCGTCAATGATTCATAATTTTATACTTACATTACAACACAACTGTTTTACGTAAATACTCAGTATTTAACTACAGTAAATACGAATATTAACATTCAATAAATAATTAGGATCAATTTGACAAGAGGATATACCAATTCTGTATACCACATCGTATACAATATAGATAATGAGGATCAATCGAATTACTCAAATCCATCATGGTTGGATTTGGGTAATTCAAAAAGATCTTTACTCAGATATGTTTAATATTCGTCTATCATTGGCGTTTCAATAGTAGTGTTTATTTACACTGTTGTCAAAACGTATAGAGTACTTTTTGCTAAAAATCGCTACAACTTCGTAATTTTTGAGCCCATTTCAATAAATCTTTCACTGAAATAATTGGTTTTGATGCGGCTATAATAGAACAAAGAAGAAGAAAGAAAGAAAAAACATTTATTGGCACACACACACATAAATAGAATAAAAAAATTAAAATATAAAAATCTTAAAATTAAACCTTAACTACAATAAAATAAATACACAATAAATACCCTGGCTCAGCATTTTGCTTCTGTGCCATTCTCAGATGGGCAGAATGAACACAGATGCGCTGTTATTCTGCCATGATGTTACAACTATAGTAAAAAAAAAAAAAACTACATATACATGCACTAAATTAAAAAATATACACATAAAATGAAACGAAAGAAGGCAAAGTGTTCCACTTCTTTGCCACTCTAAAAAAAAATTAAAACTTTTGTCAGTTAAATTTCGCGTAAGTGGCATCACTTTTAAAGTATGTGATTGTGAAGTGAATAAACAAGTTCAAGACTTCAAGCTGTTAACTTTTGGTTTAAAAATGCCACGAAGGCCACACAGAACCCCCTCACCGTGCGTGAATTAAGTATTTGTATAAAATTATTGCATCTCTAATAAGTGGTTTTTGAGATGTTTTTTGAAACTGTATCTCGTCTTCAGGTCACGCATCGGCGGTGGGAGGTCATTCCAGCACCGAGAGGCAGCGAATCTAAATGAGACGCGGAAAGCCGTAGTGCGATGTGCCCGTCACATGAAGGCAGACAATAAATGTAGTTTTTCTTTTGGATAACGGCTACACTCTTTCGCCCATACAAACTTATCCAGAAGGTATTGTGGCTTTCCTACTTCAAATAATAAGGATGCAAGGTGAAGTTTTCTGCGAGCTTCCATTTTGAGTATGTTTGCAGTGTTCAAAAAAGGGGAAATGTGTGAGCGTGGCGGCATCTGAAAACAGAACCGGGTGCAAGAACTTTGAACACACTGTATGAGTTTTTTGGCCCGGGCTAGTAAACATGGCCCATACACTGTATCACAGTAATTTAGCCTGGACAGGACCAGTGATTCACACAAACTTATTCTAAGCTTTTCGCATAAATAAGGTCTTATTTTATAGAGTAGCTTTAGACGGTAAAAACAGTTGCGAACACATTCACTCACTATCCAAGACCAGTCCCAGATTCTTAATCTTTTCCACCCGCTCAATAATTTCTCCATTAAGAGAGATTGAAAAATCAGAACTTAGTTAATCTTAATAGTCTTTGAGACTATTAAGATTATGTTTACTTCCGTATAATATTAGTTTAGATTTTATGGGGCTGACAGTCAAACAGTTTGTTTTGCAACAGGAAACCACCTGGGCCAAGTCCTCATTTAATTTGACCTCAGCTGCAGCATGTTCTGATGGCGGAAAGGAGATGTACAGCGGCAGGTCATCCGCAAACAAGTGATGACGGCAAAGTGTTATGTTTTCAGTGATATCTGCGCTCAACAAAATATAGAGGGTTGGTCCCAAAATGGGGCCCTGCGGGACCCTGCGAGTGACTGGCAGGGTGCTAGATCGTATTTTGTCTCTATTTGCCCCAGGGAGCTCAACATACTGTCTCCTATTTAAAAGATAACTGTGAAACCATTTTATTGCTTTATTATCAACTCCATAATACGACAGATTGGATAATGACTCAAATGCACGCGAAAAATCAAGCATAACCATAGCACTGATCATACCCTGGTCCTGACCTGTCAGAAGGTTATCTACCACATCTGCAAGGGCTGTAGCCGTACCATAGCCCTTGCGGAATCCAGACTGTGTGGGAAGCAGGATGTTGTGGTCTTTGTCAACTGTTCACTAACAACCCTCTCCAAGACTTTCGAGACACATGGAAGCAGACTGATAGGTCGTAGATCTTGAACAGTTTCGGGTTGGCCAGTCTTAGGAAGTGGCTTGATGACTGCGACCTTCCAGCTATCAGGAAAGATACCCTCCTCTATCGATTTGTTGATCAACTTTGTGATAGTTGACAATGATTGAGGCAAAGTCAGTTGCAACATCTCCAGAGATATACAATCGTCACCCTGAGCATTGGACTTAAAACTATTTTATAATTTTTTTAATAGTGTCCTCGCTGACTGTTTGCAAAGAGAAGGCTGCAGCACCAAATCTGTTATGTTCAAAGAAGGTTAATTGCGATATTGACACCCTGTTATCACCTGGAATATTTAGAAAATGTGTATTAATTTTGTTCGGGTCATTCAAAAAGGGAGGAAGTTCTGTCATTCCCTTACTGTTTGGTATTACAGTGTTTTTTAAGTTTTTCCATAATGTTTTTGAGTTGTTATTATTAAAAAAGCATTTCTTTTTATTTTCTATGGCTGTAATAACTATATATTACATTTGTTTATAACTTTCTTTCTGAGCTGATGCATTGTCAAATTTCACCTTATTGTGGTAATTGTCCCTAATGCGCATCATATGCCTAACTGTGTCCGTTATCCACGGGTGGGGAGGATGCTTAAAAACTTTTTTTTATAGGTGCGTGAAGATCAAAAAGTATTAATAAAACATTTGTAAATGCCTCGGCCAGGGTGTCAACATCCTCCAACTCGCACAGTCCGGACCAGTTAGTACGGTAAAGGTCCCCTTCAAAAGCTCCACCATGATATCTTTCATAGGCCTGTAAGTAACAACAAGTGGACTTAACTTGTAATAATCGTTCATATTTAACTAAAAACCTCGCTGATCCTCATAGAACGAACACAAACTTTTTTGCCGTGGCCTCTCGCGCTGCGATATCTTGAATTTTTTGGAGTTACAAATCTATATTGACAATTCACAATCTGACATTACAGGATTGTCAAACATCGTTGAGAACACCCACCTGGATTAAACCCCATGGTGGGTCATCTATGGCCCATTCCCCCAAAGTGAAATGTGTAAACATCACTCTCCTAGCGACACCTGAACGAAACTCCAGATTTGGCATTGTTTTTTTTTTATGAACGACGGTGATGCTCTTAGCATTCATCAAACCTGATGTTTGTTGTTGATGTATTGATAAGGCTGAAGATGGTAGCGGGCCTATCCCGGAATCCTCAATTATTGGGGAACTGGCTATCTTATCTCTAACTGTCAAAACACAGCAATGATCAAAACATTGTTAGTCAGGCTTAGATAATTGGCTAAGCTGTTCACTACTAAACTAAAGTGGCAGTGGCCTGCAACAGTATTTTCAAGATTTTCTGAAAATACTGAGACAATTATAAAATTTCAAAAAATGGGACCAAATTGTGATCAGACTTGATGTAATAACGTTTGAATCATTACAATGGTATCATCAGCTATCATCAAATAATCGAGAACATACATAAATATTATACGTGACGAACTGACAACCTCCTCTTTTTGGTCGGTTAAAAACTAGATCTTTTGGTTATGAGATCGATGTGTAGAATAACTTAGCGGGGCATTCAACTGTTTAGGGACGCCTATTAAGATTGCAATCGGACCATAAATTAGGATGTATGCGTATGTGACCCCGAGGGTATGGGGATCGATTCCGGAGACAAATGTGTGTTGACGAAACTCATTTATATCAAGTTTCGGATTGTTGAAGAATTTAAAATAAAAATTCAGTATTTTATGATTTCACAATGCTGGGTCCGGGAGTAGAAAAGGGGTGCACTTAAAATACACTTTAGTTATATTTTTTTACAAGATGACGAAAAACAATGTTTAAAAAAAACAGACATTAAAAAAGGCTTAACCTCTCAGGCCACGGTTCAATAGATATTGTTCTTTGGACACCGGTGGACAACGTAAATTAATTAAAAAAAAACCTTTTATTCAAAACCTTTACCTTTACCGAGCTGGGACTAAAAGTAATACTCTACTGTTTTTTTTTTTGTATAACGGGGAGACCCTTAGCCTGCATCATACCTGATGTTAAATATTGATAAGGCTATTTTTTTGTACATACTGGGCAGACTTTGACGACCATCGTGCTTAACAAACAGGATGTGGTCTAAGGTGTTGCATTCTTGCCCAGGAAATCCCTATTCACTCTCGCCTTGAAGAGGCCAAGGTTGTAGGAATCGAGGAACACATGAGCAGGCAGCGCATTAGGCTGAAGATGGAAGCAAGCCTCTCCCGCAATCTTCAATCACTGAGGAACTGGCTATCTTCTCTCATTGCCGCCGGAACACGACAATGCTGTAAACATTGTTGTTATGGCGTCAGACTTATATAAGATGGTGCTAGCTAGCCAGGCTGACTTATAACAAGTCCACCAACAAAACCGAATACAAATATGTACATCTTATGTTTTGGCGCGCACTGTTCATTGAAACAAAACAACTTTTACGGATATCAAACGCGCTATATTTCCACGAACTAAGTTGTAATAAAATTGTCCGTATTTATAGGTTTTTTGATTTTCCCGACATTTCGGCACCTTTACAGCTGCCGTGGTCACGGGATGACTAATACAATATGTTCAATCGGGGAACGTCCCGGTTGACCAGTAGAGTTTTTTTTGGAAAATGTTTTCTCGGAAAGTACTAAGGTTAAAGAAATAAGAATTATTCAAATGAAATACCTATTAATATTCTATTATTTGTGATATAAACATTTTCTGTATACGTGTTACTTCTTTAAATAAAGCTCTCTAATAAAACTACTGGTTAACAGGGAAGGTCCACGGGAAGGTACCCGACTGTACAATCGGGGAACTTCCCGGTTTACCAGAAGAGTTTTTGGGAAACCTAAAATAAATAATTTATTATTCATACATCACATATCTGTTAATGTTTTATTAGTTGTGATATAACCGTCTTCAAAAACGGAGGAGGTTCTCAATTCAGTTGGTTTAATTTTTATTTTTTTTATGTATGTACACCGATTACTTCGAGATTTCTGTACCGATTTCCATGATTCTTTTTTGTTAGATGCAGAATAGTTGCCAATTGGTCCCATAAAAATTTGGTTTAGTTTGACCCAGTATTTTTTATGTTATGAGCATTTTTATATATTTCATTTCATTGTTAACTTGGACGATGTAATTTTTACTATAATTTTGTTTATAATGTACATGAAACCTTACCTATCTAATATAGGAAAACCATGCTGTAGTTTACAAAACAACGTATTACAGACACTCAAAAGTAAAAAAAAAATTGCGTTAAAAAATAAGCCTTTTGGAGTCAGTGGCAGCCAAGATATTCTACTTTGAGCTCCTATTCTTTTATTTTTCTTGCCTTGGCTGGCACCGACTCCAAAAGGCTTATTTTTGCTTTTTAGTTTTTAAAGGCGGTTTTTAACGCAAAATTATCAACATATTTATTACTTTTTTAAATAAAGCTTCCAAAAACTCTACTGGGCAACCGGAAAGTTCCCCGATTGTACCCCCGTTGGGAATCGAAACCGGGATTTCTGGGTCTGATACTAGACCATAGAGGCGGTTAGATTAGGTTCTTGCGGTTAGTTCCGGACTACCCGGGACGTTCCTCGATTGTACAGTTGGGGAACTTCCCGGTTGACCAGTAGGATTTTTTCAAGGAGTTATATTTAAAAAAGTAAAAGATACATAGAAAACGTTTATATTACAAATAATAGATCTTTAAGGGCCTGCTATAGGCCAACGAAAATCAGATTGCTTTACATGATCGTCTGTAATATCAATATTAATGAAAAACTGAATTTCAAATTAAGATGCAGCAAACTACAGGACTAACACTAGTGACTATGTTACTCGAAAACACGATTGCATAAAATTTCCTCGATAGAAAAAAATTCTCCAAATCACTATAATTAACACGATAAACTGCTAGTATTCAAGTAATACATTAAAATAAAGCTTGAAACTTATTAGTATAATTACACTTTAGATAAGGCAGGGCTTATGTTATTTATTTTTTGTAACTTTTAAATATCCTTTAAAAAAAGAATTTCCTTCATTTCTTCATTCCGGACCGGCCGAATGGGGCCGGAGAATTATATAGTAAATTCTGCCTTATTTTTCATAGAAATAAGGCAGCTTTTACTTTGCAGTTCGCCGTTGCAGTTATTACTTTTGCTTTTGGCCTAGAGCGCGCCCTTAAGAGGTATTTCATTTGAATAAAAAACATTTTTTATTACTTTAATACTTTCAGAGAAACCGGTTCCCAAAAAAAACACTACTGGGAACTAACAAACCGGGAAGTTCCCCGATTGTACGTACCACCTCTACAATTGCAGGCCGAACGCTTTAACCACTGCGCTATCGAGCATCTCTAGAGCTCTATCTACTCCATTCAACGAAATTTGTATTCCGAAACAGCGTGGTCACGATTTGTAGTAGACGAGTGAGTTGCTTTACGACGGGAAGGTTCCGTATAGGAATATTTTATTGCTATCTAAGCAGTAAACACTCTATTTGGTTCCGGCACACGTTGCGATTTGGTTGAGTTAGATCTGAAACGGAAAACTTGGTAGATTGCTTATCAGAAGTAAGTATTCTGAAGTATAACGATCGGTTTTTAGTAGTCAATACGCATTATTACTATTATTTCTATCCAAATTAAACAGTGTAAAAACAAGAAAAACATAATCTTATACCGCGACGGGGAAGAGCATGGAAGTCTTCAAGTACACACATTTAATATCATTGATGGAACTATAAAATTTCATATTTTGTTTGTTGAATTTATAACAAAAAAAAAATCAAATGATAAAACTATAATTTTAAAGATAACTTTTATGGACGAAAACGTGCTTAATTCACTAACATATTTAATTTAAAATTGCTTGTTTTAAATATTATGTTTTCTTTGGATATCCCGACGTTCTTCTTCTGCTTATCTTATGAGGATTAGTGATTACCTCTAGTGTCAGAGTTTATCCGGCCGCGTTTAAGACCTCTGACTTGGCTTAACGACTGTTATCAGATGACAACAGCCGGGGCCGACGGTTTAACGTACCCTCAAAAGCATGGAAACGCTCAGTTGTAATGCCACTTTAGGGTCACCCATCCGACACCTGACCGGACCGAACATTGCTTAACAAACGAGGTCAAATACGATCAGTCTGTAAAGAGCAGCCACGACCGCTTCATCCGATTCATCCCCATGTTTAGACACCAAATATGTTACTAAAAACGCGTTTTAATGTCATAGTATTTAGCACGAAAATTTAAGGCAACACACCTTTAAAAATGTAAAAAAAAATTTTGTTCAGAGGAATCCTAAAAACAACGCAACATAATGACGGTGGCATAAAAAAGCTAGTCCGTAAAATATTTTTAAGGGCGTAACTGGCGTTACTGGGCGTCCGCTTGTAAATGGGATTGCAACTTCAATATGGCTACCGTTTTTAACTTGTTTAGCTAGTTTTACAAAAGTTCAATTAATGTTAGAAGATTTGAAAAAGCTCTTGAGGTCATTTTCCGCTAGTTTTGTATTCGCTTCCGACATTACATTTAGTTCTTTAGTGTTTTTTATGGGTCAATACATAGTGATTATTTTCTAACTGTAATATTACTTTAGTATTAAGGCATCGGTTCTGGTGTTTCCCAGGGTTTCAATCTTAATTATTTTGATGAGTACCTAGGTGCTTAACTTAAATAAACTTAATTAACTCGGTCAAGTGTCAAGTGATTGGTTAAAAAATTGAATTCTCGTTTTTACAATTACATCCTATGTGGCAAAGCTCCCATCCACCTTGTTCCCAACTTTGGGATGGTTTAGAGAAATACCAGCTAGCTGCACTCGATTCGGTGGAACGAAGAGCCAGGAAACTCGTTGGGGACGATAAACTAGTGAATACCAAACTCCACAGTCTCCCTCATCGTCGAAGAGTTGCCTCATTGTCGGTGTTCTACAGATTGTACTTCGGAGAGTGTGCTATTGAGCTACATAAGCTCATTCCACAAGCTCCGTTCTACCACCGGAAGTCCAGACGTACTTCGGGTTATCACCCCTACCTGGTTGATATTCCTCGTCTGCGCACAGAGCGTTTCTCCTCATCTTTTATTAAGCGCACAGCCAGGGAGTGGAATTCCCTGCCTGCGTCTGTATTCCCGGGAGCCTATAATCTTGGTTTATTTAAAAATCGAGTGAATAGGCTTTCTCTGGGCAACTTCGCTCCATCTTCGGCCTCGTCTTAAATGTAACGATTCAGAATGTGGTCAAGTGCAACCTATTTAATGTAGATAAAACACTTTCAAGGGTTTCGTAGATTCGAGATTATGGCATCTTTGGACTCAAAGTTCACATTTATTGGGATCGCACTAACCTCTGCGCTACCGAGCTTCTCTTGAATCAAAATATTTAATTAAATGTTGAATTAAAATTTGACACCTCCGTTGTCAAATTTTATCAAAATTATAATGGCTCACATAAAATAGAAACTTAATTCCACCTCGCTTATTAATAAGGGCTGCCATTTCAGCCTCGTTATTAATTTAAATTCATAAGGTAATGCACCCCCATACGTCGTCCTTATACGAAAATACGGGGCACTTTATCCAGGATTATGGAAATCAAAGGCACCGCAAACACCCAAACCCGATATTATATATATATATAATGTTTACTTACAAAGACTTACCTAGCCTCCATACCATGAAAGGATCAAAATTAGGTAAGTACATAATTAATATTTATTATTTACATGCCAGTAACAACAAAATTCTGTAAATCCAGTGGTTGTAACCAATTATTGTTATCATCGTCAGTCATTAATTTCGCCACTGCTGAAGGCCTACTGACATCTTTTAGAATTATATTGCGTTTTATATTGCGTTTCATCGTATAATCCCTTTTTTGATAGGTTGGTAACCCTGTCGATTTCTGCAAAAGGTTAGATTCATTTAGGATAAGAATTCGATGCAGACTTTTTAAGTTTTGGATTCTGTTTTAAAATCATGCTCGAAATTTTAGAAAGTGGTGAAAGTAAAATTTAAAGTAAAAGTTAAAAAAATAAGTGTCGAGAATATTTTGTCGCGGTGCTATTCTTAGGCCTACAGGGTTCGAGATTTATCTCTATACTTAACAAACTTCTTTTCAAAGCGGGTAACCTGGCGGAAAGCTTTCGTATTTATTATATAAGTTTAATCTCCAAAACCAGTTAAGTAATATACCTCTATAAATGACCGTTTTGTTTGTGTTTGTTTGCAGTTATCCAATAAAATAGATTTAGCTGCGACCGAACTAAACCAATTCAGTGACGATATACGTGCAGTGACGCAGTTGACAAAGAGTTACGAGTGTTTGTCGTATTTTCTGATGTACTCAAATGTTCAAATGAAATGAATGATTCTTTTATTGCCTCTGCGGTTCTAAATAAAAGTGTTAATTTGTCGGAATTGACATCAAATGTTGCTAAAATACTTTGTTGCTTGGTCACATAGGCACAGATTAACCTAGGATTCGTCATCGTCATCCGCCATTTTTAATGTCTTTATTGCTGGGGCACTGGCCTTCCTTATGGAAGGATAAGGAGAATGGGCCATGACCCACGCGGACCCAATGCGGATTGGTGGGTTTTAACGATTGCGAATGCAGCCGGGACCAACAAAGGCTTAACGTGCCTTCCGAAGCACGGAGGATGCTCGAGATAGTAAATATATGGTCACCCATCCCGTGACTGACCATTTCCTCTTATATTAAATATGTTTCAAGATTGTAGATTTGTGTTTGGCAACGACATGTTCCTTTGTAAATGTTGTTGCTTCTGTTAAAGCTGATAAGTTTCTTGCAGCCGTTCTTCTTATCAGTTAAAAGATGTCCTGAATGACTGGTAGGAAAAAAAAATTGGACGATTCGAAAGCACTTATCTATAAGTCTATTTGAATAAAAATATTTGACTTTGACTTTGCGAAAGTTGCTTAACCTCAACAAGAGAAAAATAAAGTTATTTTTATTTTATTTTATTTATCTCGAGCTCCTCCGTCGGAAGGCACGTTATTATGTTGGTCCCGGCTGCACTAATTGCACTCGTTAAAACCCACCAATCCGGATTGGGCCCGTGTGGTGGGTCATGAACCGTCCTCCTTATCCATACATAAGGAAGGCCAGTACCCCAGCAGTGGCGACATTAAAAATGGCTAATGACGATATTGCTTAAAATAAACCAAACAATTTTTTTTTATTGCCAACTAAGTACCATACAAATCGTACAGAAAACTTCCCAAATAACACCCTAGAGTATAAATTCAGATTGAAATTCATAGTGGTCGATCAACTTAACTTCTGTTACAATAATAATCCCCAGGGCTTAGCTCCTGCCCTAAAACAACAAACAATAAGGCTATTCACAAGTTGTCCGACATTTGAACAAATAAAACGATCTGTAGCTCTATTTTTGAATCGCTCGTATGACTTAAATCCTTATCATATAATGAATCAATTCAAAGAAAAAGAAGATATTGTCGCTCGCTTACCTCCTGTACGTACTGCTTTTGCTGCACCCAATCAGTGCATATTTATAATAAACTAAATTAATATACTCCTCTACATGTGTATTTATGCAAAAAATGTGTGACTAAATGGATAGAGACACTTACTTATGATGAAGTGGAAAATCTTTTGGCTAGAATTGCCTGACCAAACACATACACACACACACACACACCATACACACTCACTCACTCACCACAATACACCTATGCCTCATATCTAACCAACTACCTGCCTTACTTAATAATATATTCCTCGTATCTTTTAGTTTGTTTACTTTTTATCTTTTGTAAGTTTTGTAACAATAAAGTACCTACCTACATCTTTGTAATCCACTGTCATCCACTAGGGAAGAAGCGGGTCATTCCCAATACAAGCATCTTTTGATAACTTACAGGGAAGTCTCAGCAATGTACTGTAACATGATTACTGAAATAAATGCATTTTTGTTTTTTTTATTTATTTTTACTTAAGTCACACGCATGCGACTAAGTCACTCGTCGCTCGCTTGTTTCGTTCGACTGTGTGTGAGGTAAGGGGAACTTGTTGCGGTCGAGCGATTAAAAAATACGGAAATTCGTATGTCGAACGATAATCAGTAGAAACGAAGCGCTCGACGTGAAACGAGTGAATCAAAAATAGAGCTCCTGATATTGAACTGAGTAACTTGCAACGAATCCTTAGAATTTTACAATCATAGCAATTTAAAATGTAACATACGAGTATTATGTTATACTTATGTGGTATATTTAGTTTGTTTGTCAAATAAAGATAATTACCTTTCTTTCTTAATATTATTCCTTAACTACTGACGTGTCTTTTCGTTACATAAAACGACAAAATTTTATAAATTCTAAAGATTACTTTAACAAAAAACCATTTTAAAAAACGTCTGATTTTGCACATCAAACTGTTTTTGCATAGTTATTGTTATGTAAAGGCCTAACTGAACCTTAAGGCGGAGACTGACTTGTACCGTTTGTTTGTAATAAATAAATAAGAAATTTATTCACTTCTCACAAGGTTTTCAAATATCATAATAGTTACAAATAATTTAGTAAAGTTTTATCAGGACCTTGTGAGAGTCTGGAGTCTCAAATAGGTCGCAACCTGTGCTACAGATCTCCAGGCTCTCCTGGTACATTGCAACAGTATAGTTCTAATAATGCGTTATGTGTAGTGTTTAAATATATGTAATGTATGTATGTATTTATTATGTATCTATAAGCAGTCTAGTGTGTGCATTTGTGTGAGTTATGTGTGTGTGTGTTTTAGTGTGAACGTGTGTACGTGTGTGAGTGTATATTTATTTGTATTTGTTAAAAAAAAAATATAAATATTATATATTATTGTCTATGGTAATTTCGCGCCTTCGTGATTTTGTATCTTTTTCATCTGTCAACGACTTTGTACTTGCTCCTTTTAATTTGTGATTCCAATTATAATAAATCTCGAGTTTATACCCTCTTTCATTTACTGCAACAGGTTATGGGCCCAGTAGCCCTAGTAAATGTGCATTCGGTATTTTAAAAACAGTGCAAAGTGAAGAGAAATTATTGCAAGCCGGTTTTCATAACCTCAAAGTGCACGTCACTTACAAAGTGTGAAATATCAATCAGTTCGTCAAATTGCACATTAAAACATGTCATCAAGCAATCCTCTCGTCATGATCGAAAAGTTAACTGGTCGAGACAACTATTCCACCTGGAGGTTTGCGGTGAAAACATACCTCCAACACGAGGAACTGTGGGACTGTGTTGAACTTATTCCCGGCGTAGCTGTAGATCCGAAACGTGACATTAAAGCGAAATCAAAAATTGTTTTGCTTGTGGACTCCGTAATCTACGTCCATATACAAGAGGCAACGTCTGCAAAAGAGGTCTGGGACTGCTTGGCAAGTGCGTTTGATGACTCGGGGCTAACACGCCGTGTGGGTTTACTTCGAGATTTATGTACAACAAGTCTTACTGGATGTTCGAACATAGAAGAATATGTGAGTAAAATTATGACCACAGCTCACAAGCTCCGGAACATAGGCTTTAAAGTAGATGACGAGTGGCTTGGAACACTGCTTCTCTCCGGTTTACCAGAATCATACAAGCCTATGATCATAGCCATCGAAAGTTCAGGCATGAAAATAAGTGCAGACTCCGTCAAGTCGAAAATACTACAAGATGTCAAAATTAGTGAAGGTGACACATCTGCTTTTGCAATTAATCATAAAAATAAAGGGCCAAAGAAACCATTTAGAAAGGGACCTCGGTGCTATAGTTGCAACAAATATGGCCATGTCGCTACTGAGTGCAAGTCAAAACAAACCAAAAAGAAGAATCAAGAGAGTTCAAGCTATGCAGCTGCATTCATAGCTTCCACAGGGAACCCTGAAGATCCTTGGTACATAGACTCCGGTGCTTCAGTGCATATGACTAAACACAAGAATTTATTGCAAAATGAAAAGGTGCCACTTATCAAGACAATTAAGGTAGCAAATGACAAGTCACTATCAGTTCATAGTACTGGACAGTTGAGTTTAGATGTGTGCAATGATAAAGGTCAGTACAATAAAATTCTGTTTCAAAATGTTTTATATGTACCAGAGCTAGCAACAAATCTACTATCAGTCAGTCAGATCATTAAGAATGGAGGGCAGGTAAAATTCAACAGTAAAGGCTGTGTAATATTAAATAAAAATAATATAGTTGTTGCAACGGCAAGCTTAATCAACAATATGTACAGACTGGATGTGAAATGTGAACATGCATACATATCAGATGTTGACAAGCAAGATGCTTACCTCTGGCATCAACGTATGGGCCATTTGAATTTTCAAGATCTGGAGAAATTAGTAGAAAACACTGATGGTGTAAGTTTATTAAAGAAAAATAATAAGTTAACATGTGTTACATGTTTACAAGGAAAACAGACACGCTTATCTCTGAAACAAAGTACAACAAAATCTTCAAAGTTACTCGAACTGGTACACTCAGATATTTGTGGTCCGATGGAGACAAGTTCATTAGGTGGTGCAAAATATTTTATGACTTTGATAGACGACTACTCAAAGAAAGTTTTTGTATACTTTTTACATAATAAATCAGATGCTCTAGAAAAATTCAAAGAATTTAAAAGCCAAGTGGAGAAGCAACTGGAATGTAACATAAAGTGCCTCCGCTCTGATAATGGTCTTGAGTATGTTAACTCCAATTTTTCAGATTTTTTGAAAACTGCTGGAATTGTCCATCAAACCACCATCCCATACACTCCTGAGCAGAATGGAGTTGCCGAGAGAATGAACAGGACATTGGTAGAAAAGGCAAAGTGCATGTTAATTAACGCCAACTTACCTAAACAGTATTGGGCTGAATCTGTACACACTGCTGCCTATATTATCAACAGAACTCCAACTCAATCACTGAAATATAAGACACCAGAAGAGATTTGGTCTGGGCAGAAACCGAAGGTTGGTCACTTAAGAATATTTGGATGTGAAGCAATGATTCATCTTCCTAAAGAAAAAAGAAGAAAATGGGATCCTAAAGCTCAGAAAGCAATATTCGTTGGTTACTGTGATCATACAAAAGGATACAGATTTGTATTACCTGGTGGTAGAAAAATAATAAAATGTAGAGATGCAGTCTTTCTTGAATCTACAGTAAAAAGAAATTATGTTCCGGTGGATCTCATACAAGACAGCTCAATGTGTGACTCTTCATCTGAACCAATTGAGAAGCACACATCTGAGAGCTCTGATGCTAATGATACTATACAATCCACAAACACAGATTATTACTCTGAACCAGATACCAGTACAGACAGTGAATACTCACCTAATAAAAATATTGAAACACCATCTCCTTCAAATATAACTCTGAGACCTAGAAATAAAGACGTGTTTTTAAAGTCTAAAGATATTCAAGGAAAAGGTTACCTGTGCTACAGTGAAGATCATTCTGTGCCACTGAACTACAGTGAGGCAATCACATCAGCTGATTCTAAAAAATGGAAAACTGCAATACAGACAGAGCTGGAATCTCATTCTCAAAATGAAACTTGGGCACTGATTGAAAAGCCACAGAATGCAAAGCCAATTGGTTGTAAATGGGTTTTTCGGATTAAAGATGAACCAGCAGGTCCACGTTATAAAGCTCGACTATGTGCAAAAGGCTATGCACAGAAAGAAGGCATTGACTTTGATGAAACATTTTCTCCGACTGTAAGGTATGACTCCATACGTGTGTTATTGTCCATTGCAGCTCAAGAAATATTAGAAATAATTCAGTTTGATGTAACCACTGCTTTCCTCTATGGAGAACTAAAAGAAAACATATTGATGACAGCACCTGAGGGACTAGACTGCAAGCCCAACATGGTATGTAAACTTATAAAATCATTATATGGATTAAAACAGGCACCCAGATGCTGGAACACTAAATTTAGCTCAATTCTTAATAAATTTGGTTTTAAAAGGAGTAATGCTGATCAGTGTGTTTACATTGGAATAATAAAAGGTTTTAAATGTTATCTGTGCCTTTATGTAGATGATGGTCTCTTGTTCTGTAAAGATAAATCTATTATGATGGAAGTAATTAATGACCTACAAACAAATTTTGATCTAAAAGTATATCCTACTTTAACTACTTTTGTTGGTATGCAAATTGAAAAACAAGAAGACTGTATTGTGGTACATCAGAGAAAATATATTGATCAATTATTGAAGAAATTTAATATGTTGGATGCTAATCCCAACTCTGTTCCAGCTGATCCAAATGTAAAACTGCAAAAGGCTGATGCTGCACCAAAGAACAGCTATCCTTACCGAGAAGCAGTAGGATCCCTGATCCATGCAGCTACAGTAAGCAGACCTGACATTATGTTTGCTGTGAGCCAGGTGAGTCGATACTTACATTCTTATGATGACTCCCACTGGAACGCTGTAAAGAAAATATTAAAATACCTGAAAGTAACTAAAAGTTATGGGTTATGCTACCTATCTTACTCTGACAGTACTGATTTAATCGGATACAGTGATGCTGATTATGCTAATGACCCAGTTACCAGACGTTCAATAACTGGTTATGTTTTTATCAAAAACGGGGCTGCTGTTACTTGGTCATCTCAACGTCAGCAAACTGTGGCCTTATCCACTACTGAGGCTGAATTCATGGCTGCTTGTGCAGCCACTAAAGAAGCTATGTGGTTAAAACAGTTACTCAGTGATATAAGTGAATTTAACCAACAATCTGTGTGCATTAACATTGACAATCAAAGTGCTATAAATGTCATAAAGAATAGTGAATTTCATAAGCGATGCAAACACATAGATATAAAATATAATTTTATTAAAGAAAAGTATTTTGAAAATATTATAAGCTTAAATTATGTGCACACTAATGATCAGTATGCTGATATTTTTACAAAGGCTCTACCTAGAGACAAATTTGCTTATGTCAGAAATAATATTGGCATGTTAAAACCTGTATCTAAATAATATAATTATGTTTTGAAAAGAAAAGAAAACTGTTTGTTTTAAAACAGGTTTTTATTGCTGTCAATGCCTAACAATCTGTAAGTTATTATTTTATGGAAGGCACGAATTTGGTAGGAGTGTTAAAAAAAAAATATAAATATTATATATTATTGTCTATGGTAATTTCGCGCCTTCGTGATTTTGTATCTTTTTCATCTGTCAACGACTTTGTACTTGCTCCTTTTAATTTGTGATTCCAATTATAATAAATCTCGAGTTTATACCCTCTTTCATTTACTGCAACAGTATTTACATACTTTAAAACATTTAATAGACATTCTGTGTATGTATGACAAGGTGAGTTATCAGTACACATTACAAGTTTCCACATTATAAGTTTTTTTTGGCATTGAAATTTAGTGTTAGGGTATATGGATAATTGTTTGTTTGCTTTGTTGTACAAGTATGGACCTAAAAATCCTAGATAGAACCTCTGAGCGAAAATTGTGCGATATTTATTTTTTTGTTTAGACATAATATTACAGTTCCGTTTATGCAGTAAATCAGGGTCAAAGATGGTTTCTCCGTGTTGTTTCAAGATGACGGTCAAAAGGTACAGCTAGCGAATAGTTAAAACTTCGCATTCCTTGTATAACAGATTGGTTGGGTAGAGAAAAGGTCGAAAGTGGGATATCTCTAGAATAGCTCTTTGGGCTATTTCAAGAGGCTGCAGTATTGTTTTAGCAGCACCTCCCTATATTAAGATGCATTATGTACTAACTGATTGAGAGAGTGCAAAATACACTGACTTCAATAGTTGAGCGTTAAGAACATGTCGCAGAGTTTTAAAAACCACTATAAGTCTACGTATTTTATTAGAAATTGATGCAATATACTGTTTAAATGAGAGGTTACTATCTGTAACGACTCCTTAATATTTTAAATGTGTACATTATTCTAACAAGGGACAGCTGCAGCAATCCGTATCGTCACAGACCCACGTCTGTGTCCACGACACATAATTGCAAATTAGCAGATGGCAGAATGTTTCTAATTAAGAAGCAGAGATACATACTTTGTCTTTGTGATATTAAGTGATAAAGCATGCTGTGTCCATTTTGCTGTCCCTTTTGAGCCATATTATAGACTTCAGCCCATGTGTCAGCAGCAAAGACAAGAGCAGTATCATCTGCATAAGTTAAGTTTACCATTGATAAAACTAGTTTGACATAGGTCGTTTACATATATAAGAAACAGAGTAGGGCCCAAAATACTCCCCTGAGGAACTCCACATGTAACAGGTACGTCTGAACTTGTATAAAAACTAATATTTATCCGAAGTGATCGATTTGATAGGTAGCTTTTAAACAATTGCAGCTGTATACCCCTTATACCAATATTTTCTAGTTTCCGTAGTAGGATAGGGATGGAGACCGTATCGAATGCTTTTGCTTAATCAAGGAAAATGGCTAAACATTTGTTTTCTTCATCAGTATGTTTGGTTATAAATTCTATGATATTGTGAAGAGCATCTGTGGTCGATTTGCCGCGACGAAAACCAAATTGATTATCAGACAGTATGGAGTTTTTTTCGAGATAGTTAATTAATCGCGTATTTATTATCTTTTCTAGAATTTTAGATATAGCTGGTTACAATGATATCGGCCTATAATTTCCGAAGCGGTCTAGCTCTATCCCCATTTTTATGTTTAGGTATTATTACTGATTTTTTAAGAGGTGACGGCAAAATTCCTCTGCTAAGACAAACATTGAAGATAAAAGTAAGCGGAGGTACTATAAAGGATCTTATATATTTCAATAGTCTGTTTGAAATTTTGTCCCAACCCACGGAACATTATTTTACGGAAATGATACATTACAAACTAACGTTACAAGTCAGTCTTTGGTTTGTGTTACAAAAACTCGATACACTACACCGAAATGTTACAAGTCAGTCTCCACCTTTATAGGTTGGAAACAAAACAAAATATTGGGTTTTATTAAGCGTTTCGTAATGTAATTATATATTTTTTTCTAGTATATTTTCTTATTAATTGTATTTATTACATAAAAATAGCATTGCAAAATGCAAAATTAAAAAAGCTCTAATTAAGTGGCTGTTTCTTCTTAATCGAAAGACAAACATTTGTAAAAATGTTTCATTCGAATACGAGACACATAAAGCGCATCTCGAATAACCTTTTTCATAAAAGTATGTGTGACAGTTTTGCAGCACAATATTGAGATTAAGCCTTATATACCTGCCACCTAAGTAATATTTTGGAATGCAAATAAATTTTAATTGAATTTAACCGCAAAATGAACCGACGAATATCAATAAATAAGTTAATATATATCTCGCAACAAAGGTAGTAAAATGTTATCGTAGGTGCGACTTCGTTTTATTTTACCTTTCGGAAAAAAGTAAGTAGGGTAAGACACAACATGTTGCTTATTTCCCTTGAGAAGTAATCACAGATATTATCAAAAAGGTAATATGTGACTTAAAGTAGGGTAGGTACATTACAAATTATGAGTGAAATTGTACCTACACAGAAAATACAATAAGGTTTAATAGCAATTATGAGAAGAATACAAAGAATGCTCTTGCTTCCCCTACTCTCATCACTTATTCCTCAGTATACAATCTTTCTGTGCATTATCTACACATATTTTTATTATTCACCATAACTGGCAAGCCGATAATTATGATTCGCATTTTTATTTTACTATATATTTCGGCTGAAGGTCATAGAAGCCAGGGCCGATAAATCATAAAAAAATCGAAGTACGAAGAAGACGACGTAGGTACAAACTTAAAAACAAAACAAAAGTCAAGATCTGGCAGCATCGCTTTAATACTTCGCCTGTTCTATTGAAAAAGGACGAAGTTTACTACTACCACAAGTCTATATATATATATAATTTTGTGATTACAAACAAAAGACATTTCAATTCGAACGATCCAAATATCTATTCGTGTTCTATTTATGAATTCCAATAACTGCTAGTCACCAAACCTAGAAAGTAAAACAATTACTTTCTAGACAAATTAGTAAGACCACAGTATAAAGAAAAATACAGTTTTTGAAGAGAAAACTTCTCGGCGTTGGGCACATCAGAGTTTAAAATTTTTGGGATGGGTAAAAAATGTTAAAGTCGCGTTAGGACACGTGACCGATCGAAAATTCGTAAGACGGAGGGAGAGTAGACCGCCGGCGGCGGCGCGGCGCAGGAGAGGAAGTAATATCCTCTCTTTCTACCTCGCTGCGAAAATGTATGCCTGCTCCTGCTAGTGCAACCCGTTGTTTTTTTTGTCCTGAAGACGGATTTTTAATTCAATAAAGTAATTTGACAGGGTACCAATATCATGCTGTGAAAATAATGCTGCCTTAAAATGTAGTTACATTGATAATACTAAATATGTGTACGTGAATGGAATAAATACTTACTGAATTGTTACTGGATATGTGCAAAACATTACGAGAAGCAGTTTAAAGCAGCATCATTGTTACAAAATGACATTAGTACCCTGTCAAATTACTCTACTGAAATAAAAATTTCCCTCTCTCTCTTGACAAAGATGATCAAAGAATCTTTCTTGATAAAAGTTAATTGTTATTGTTGCGGTGATGCTGCCTGCGCGATAGGGCTGCCCGCAAATATAGATTAGCCCTTACCACACTCTTACTGCGTACAATACATTCAGAGCGTGCGTTCGTCACCGTGGCACATTCGAGAATGAGACGCTTGCTTGACGAGCTCTTGCTGAGACGAGGCGCGTCGGGTATGACTCGCGAACGGACCTTCTGTGGGAATATAAAATACTGTATGTATCTTTATACTGTGGTAAGACCGAGCGCGTCACTTGCAATGAAAAGGGTAAGCATATGTCTACCCGTATACTACGTAGGCCAGACTTAATTAAAGGTCGTTTCATTTCGACTGGGGTCGCGAATCCCCCTCGCCCGCTATTACTTTTTAATTAGTAACAAATATAGATACTCTTTGCACTTGATACTCTCTGCTACTCTTATTAGAATACACTGTTTACATTGCATGCGTGTGTTGGGTTGAAACGTATTTTGTTAACGAGTGTTCTGTAATTTTAATTAGGGTTGAATATGAGCCGACATGTTTTTTTATTAAACGTATGTTGAGAGATTGGGTGGATTGTCCCCTTGAATTAAATTGGATAAGTTAACAGTGAAAATATTTTCTAGTTCAGTATTTGTACGGACGCATCAGACGCCCAATTCATCTTTATAAGGGAAATTATCACAGTTTTCACTTACTTTAATAAAAGTTAATGAAAGTTTTTTCACTTTTAAAACTTAGAACTTAGCACGTAAAGGATTTTCAAAATATTATTCGAATAGCTAACTTTAATAGTAATAACTTTAATTTTGCAAAACTTTCACCTTACGAGTGAAAAATCAGCCTTAAAATAAGTTTTTTTTGGAAAACAATCTTAAACCATAAACAACTTAAACTAGAATCTCACACTCCAAGAACCGTTTGAAAAAACTATTGAAGTAATGTGATAGATCTGAGAATACACCAATTTTGCTAGTGATTCTTGCAAAGCGCTCAGTTATTTATGCCACTAGGTTCCCACAGATGACGCTTAAGTGCAAATTAATATTCAAACGACGACATTTCAGTTTGCGTACCTATATCTTACAATGCTCGGTGCACTCGCTTTGTGTTACTCCTTAAATGGTATTATTATTAGTAGAGAATACGTAGTACTTAGTAGCTGTGTAATATCGGCTTAGAATAGCACTACCCCCTCTCATCCCGTGGGTGTCGTAAAAGGCGACTAAGGGACTCAGCCTTCAGGAGATGGGCAGCAGCGTCTCCAACATACTTGGCCATACTGCGATCGCCAACCCGCCTGCCAAGCGTGGCGATTATGGCAAACCCCCCCTTTTGGGGGAGGCCTATACCCAGCAGTGGGTGTTATATGGCTGACGACGACGTAGTACTTTGAGAAACGATATTTCGGAAAGGTTAAAGAAAAATTTTTTTTGTAAAATTAAGTATCTATTAAAGTTCTATTATTTGTTATATAAACGTGTTCTATAAGCCTAATACTTTTTGAGATAACTCTCTTCAAAAAAACTACTGATCAACCGGTAAGTTCCCCGATGTACTAATCTTTACTGTTTGCTTTTGCAGACAAAGTTGCAGTCGGAATTTAAGTTATATATATATTTTTTTAAATAACACAACTAAATTTTTGTTATCTTTTTTTATCTAAAAAAACACACAAAGAATTTATATATATTGAATTTCCTTAGGCTCTCCAATTTTTGGCATAATTTTTTTAAGTATCACAATCCATAATGACGATTGTAATAATCATCATTACGCAAAATATACAAATATTTTTTTTGGCTTAAGATAAGTCTTAAAATCCATAATCTCGAAACGCAGAACAACTTTATGCATTATTTTTTTAAGCATAATTATTGTTTAGCAGAATAATCACAATCAATAGTGTTGTTATTGCATGCAAGCAGGCATGCAGACATACATGACTCTGTTTCAGCCGTGGCAGCCGCGGCGACGTGGGCTACCTCACCCCTCCGCTAACTGTTTAATTTTGCAGACGAAGTTGCAGGCAGAATAAAAGATTTAATTTTTTTTTAATAACACAACTAACTTTTTTAGTATATTCAACTACGTACCTACACAAACTTGCTATTATACGAGTACCTTCTTAAGATATTAAACAAAAGCTGCATATATGGAAAGCTCCACTTTTATCAACACGTCTGCCCAAGCTATATTGTATGTCTGTTCGTTCATACTTAAGTTTAGACTGAAAATTTGCATTCGCTGAATAACACTGTTCCCAAGCGTATCACGTGTGAAGGAAAACTTTCAGCGCGGTACAAATTGCATTATTACATTTTGATATAATGGGTTAGTACTATGCGAGTTATATATTAGTTTCGCTTTAACCTATTTTGATATATTTAGTTTTGTATTACTTTTACAACTGTATTGTTTAAATGATTAATTTTATACCGGTAAAAGAGCTTGTTTCCGTCTATTGTTGTGTCGAGTCCTGTCTAAGAGAAGATTGAGACAATTATGATTATTTATTTCATAAGTTATTTTCTCTATTTATCATATTAAGCTATTTTAATGTCCTCACTTCTTGAGTAAGTATAGGCTTTCCATAATTGATAAAAAAATAGTATAGTCATATTAAATAGTAGATTGTATTCTATGGAAGCAAAATAATATTTTTACGGCGAGGTCGCTTTGTTAATCCAGAACGAAGCGAAGGATTCTAAAGTAGAATCCTGAGCATAACAAGGGATTCTAGAGTAAAATCCTAAGCGCAGTGAGGGATTCAAAGTACATCGCCCAAGAAAAATAATAATTATATTCTATGAGAAAATAAATAAGATGCACTTTAAAGTAATTGTATGACGTTAGTAGCTGCTATTTTTACAGTTTCAGTTAATATAATGTCAATCTAACTTAACGTAGAAAAGATTTTTTTTTTGCAAAATACAATAAATAAAATCCGTTCCGATTACGAACAGAATTCTCTCTTCTTTTTAGGCCTCCCCGTATGCCGCACAGCCAAAACAACGTGCGTCCGATTTATATGGTCGCTCCATGTTCCAAATTCAAATCTCAATCCTGCCCGCTAAAAACTCTCATACAGAAAAGAGCTACTATGCTCCCGCTTATCCATCATCAGCCTGTGGACGTCCACTGCTGGACATAAGCCTCTCCTAGCTCACGCCTATTGTGGCCTTCATAGGAGGCTATTAGCCTACTGCTACCACGCTGGCCAGACGGGTTGGTAGAGGGTTTGTTTCAAGTTTTCTTCTCTCGCACAAGTGTTCAATGCGTCGAGCCTCTTAGTCGACTCTTACGACATCTAAGGCATGTAAGGGAGTGCTGCTTGTATTCTTAGGCCGTCACCACACGGCTCCCGCTTATAGAGGAACAAAATGAAGTTTTTCGAATAGAAGGGATGAAAAACCCTTTTAAAACTACATAAAATCTCAAATATTTTATTTCAATTACCAACACAATACTGTAACAGACTCAAACTTTATTTTCATAGTCCCATTTAATATCAAAGCTGAGTTTTATAGCATCAGTAACATTAAAATTTAACATTACCCATTCGCCTTCAGAAACATCAAAGAAATATACCATACATAATGCTGATCTCATTCCTTACTTGCGATGGGACCCGGGGATACCTAGTTCGTCGGAATTATAATATCAAAGAGTTTCCCAGCTCCAGCTAAAAAGTATGAGACGTATGCGGAAATATTAATAATACAAAGAGCAGACGGCAGTTCGTATTACCCACGACTGCTTAGCGAGGATAATATTGAATGAGGTATTATGTGGAAGGGAAGCAATCTATGTAAGTATATAATTCGTGTTTATGTACAACAAATATGAGCGATTTGCATTAAACGGTGATAAAAATTTTATTTAATTAGTTGATGACAAATTTCACATTCAAACTTCTTTAAATCAAATATTCAAAGGAGATCATTCTTTTTGGGCCGTTTTCTAAAAGTGAAATCCAACAAAAAAAATTTTCGAATGGTAAAAACTAGTCGTTTGTAGCATTAGTTGATATGGCACAAGAATTACTCCAAGAGTTCAAAGAAGTTCAAAGAATAATGTATGAAAATGTAACACATTTTATTTCTAAAAATGCTAAAAATTCAAAATATTTGTACAAATGGTTGAAAGTAATGATCCAGTCATTTCGAGACAAAACTATTTATCTACTAATTAGCATTTTTTTTACTTACGTATTTTTTGTATTTGTTACAGGGATATTGTTAGATGTGTTATTAGAACATATAATTATCTCACTACATATTAAAAATGCTTCAGATCAAGTTTCTTTAGACTTTCAAAAAATCCATAAATGTATGAAAATAACGAATCTTTGAACTTCTAAACTTAGACTTAGAGTAATCCTATACAACTTTTGTGCCATATCAACTTATGCTCCAAACAACCTGGGCCCTTAGTCAAAGTAACAATTCAAAAACGATAGCGATGTTCGAAAAGAATTAAATGTATGAGGTTGGCATAAGCTGCGCCAAATCACGTGGTCTTACCGCAAGTTAATTAGCGAATATAGACAATAACGAATCGAATTATCGTTTCGCTACAAAACGATGTTACTTTGTCTACGGGCCCTGTAATTACCATAAGTACCATTTTTTTTATTGGCACTTTTAGAAAGCAGCCCAAAAATGTATGGAGCCTAAATGATCTCCTTTGACGACCTGTTTTTCGAAGTACTAAACCTTCTGCGCCAGAGGTCCCGGGTTCGATCCCAAGACAAATATTTGCGTGCATGAACATGTCTATTTACTTGGTCTGGGTGTTTAATATGTATATTATGTATGTATTCACAAAAAAAAAAAAGTGTGATTGTAAAATAAAGTTTAATAACTGACATATAAGCTTAAACTAAGCAGAGCTTAATATTGCTAATAAATATTTTGCTAATATTAAAAATCAATCATAACTTTGAACTAGAAAATTTACTATAAAAACAACTTGCTTATTAAAAAAAAATATGTTGCTCTAACGGGACTCAACATGAGACTAGTTGTTTTTTTCTAGTATATTTTCTTGTTTAACATAAAGTAACAACGTAAAATGCAAAATTTTAAAGTTATAAATATATATGGTGTCCCAAAATTAACGCAAGAGCAACCTCCAAAAATATTTAATTCGACAGCTGACAGTTAAGGGTCAGTTAAAATGGTTTCCATATGCAATGGGTTTATGTTATGTACCCAATGTAATAAATCAAGTACTGTATGAGACTCTTTTAGATCGTGAATTCTTTCGTTTCCACGATACGAATTGGCCTTCTAGATCGTGTTAATTTTAAGACCGTGAGATTTTTTTAAGGGGTTATTCAAAGTCGGAGGTCTATATCAAGCAGCCCGCAACCACAGATATGAATTACCCAAATGAAAAATTCGATTGCTGATGCTGAATGAGACATTTTCAGGCCTAGAATTCTCTAGCTTCTATAATTCGAATTGGCGCTCTCGATCGCGTTATTTTACCATGAGCATTCTTTTTATGGGGTAATTGGAAGTTTGATGTCTATATCGACAACCATTGTTGTGAATATAAGTAGGTAATTCAACTCTACATCAACGAAATTCAGGCAATTCTAAGCATAGTGGTCATGGAAATTTCGACAAAAAGGTCAGCATATGTGCCAGCAAGCAGTGGAGACCATTTGCCCCAATGGGTTATTCCATAAATAACCCTATCTTATGTACTTCATGATTCAATGAAAAAATACCAATCAAATCAATAAAATCTGTGTTTTATTTTAAATTCAAATCTTGCGTTAATTTTGGGACAGCCTAAATAATCCCGCCAAAAACATTTTCATTTAAAGTGTTGCCACTATGTATTTGTCACCGTCGCTTTGCAAAAACCGATTGTTTTTAAATAATCAAGGGTATTTTCAAACTGCTGAACTTTAGAGTCATTGCAATAAAAGTACTTTCTCTCGAGTAAGTGTCATTGAATTTGAACCTTACCCCTCCTGCTTGGAATTTGAGTGCGAGACAGTATGTGAGACATGAGAGATTATTATGAAAGAGTGAGATTGTATCTTTTAACCAAACCGAACTTTTCCAAATTTTCTTTAAGTCGAAAATTTTTCAGGGGTCGTTGGAGACATGTAGCGTAAATCTTTATCTTCACGTAAAATGAAGTTTTACGCGTTTCTACTATCAAAATTACTTAGGTACGATTAAAAAAAAATCCATTCATACGTTTTATCTTTCCATCCATTTTTTAATACTTTTAATTCACTTTTTCGGAAACTATCCCTTCGTATGCATGGTCAATACTTTTTCCTTCCATTATATATAATTGAATAAATTTATGACAAAATAATGTAATTGTTTTGATTGACACTGTCACTTTTTATTCTTATCGCTTTATTTATGACAAAACTGTATTAAACCTTGATTAGAACTTTATTTTACGTATGAAAAGTCTACTCTAGAACATAAGAGGTCAGCGTATAAATACGGCCATAGGACAGAAATTGGGTCAGTTGGTGGGTTTTAACGACTGCAGAAATGCAGACACAACAGCTTCACGACCATTGCAAAAGTTGTTTAACCTCAACAATCGCAGAGTGCGCGAACCACTGCGCTACGGGCTCCTCACATTACCCAATCCGATATTGGTCATTCAGTCTTCTACGATTTTACCTTCAGTCTTCTACGAGTTTATGTTCAGTCTTCTACAAGTTAACCATCTTCTACCAATCTAAGATCGCCTACAACAGTCAGCAAAATGAATCAAGAAAGAATCAGTCGGCAAATAGTCAGCAAGTCTATTCCACCACACGGTATACCGGGCCGGTGTGCGAACAAAAAAGTCGCCGCGGTATACTGTGTGGTAATAGACGCTAGAGGAACAGTTGTGTGACCATGTACCCTCACGCGTCTCCACCCATAGCTTGGTGGGACGCCTCTGCACTAACTCTCTGCCACGCACCTACTTCTTGCGTCGCTTACAGCCGCTTCGACGCGTCGCCGCACTTCGCCAGTCTGGACTGGTAGACTGTGGTGCGCCGCACGCTCAGCACGCCCCCTGAGCTCCCGTTCTATCAGTTCCGTACCCTTTCGTTTATTTTAACATAGTTAAACTCTTTAGTTTTTTAGTGTTGTATTTAACCGTGCCATTGTTATATTAATAAATCTCGTTCATCTCAAATAGTATTAGTTACCTTCGTAACGAGACAGTTTAACCATAATTAGGCCGTACGATTTGCATTAAAACAGTTAATTTTACGTTTATTTATAAATAATCATTGTCCAGCGGGCAGTTTATAACAAACGAGATCAGCAGCATTTAATTGTGAACGAACTTGTATCAAATGCACCAATCGCGACACGGTGTACAATTACCCGTAGTTACCGTATACGTGTTATTGCCCGCGGTCATCTGATTGGCTTATGGATTGGTAGCACGGGTGTTATGAATGAGGTGTTCATCAACAAATTCTGAATTATTTAGCACTGGCTGGCCATTTATTTCTTCGCCCGCAGGCTCTGTTTCACTAATTTGCAATTAATTTTCACTTTGTTTGTTAAACAAACCGAAAAACATTGGTATTTACTACTAAAACACTCTCGAGCACACGTTGTTTACATTGTTACGTATACCAACCAATCGGCGTGAAGCATGCTTTTCGTCTCACGCATACGTACAATAAGGTAAATGCAGGTATTAACGACCCCCCCAAAATCTGCAGGTATTACCGAGGTATAATTTATTTTCTTGAATTTAACTATTGACAAAATGTATTTTTATACAAATGATTATACACAGTAATAAAACTTATTTGTCCCTTAATTGTATCGTCTATACCAAACATTTGTTCCACTTTGGCAACCCCACAAAAAACGGTTTGTTTGTGCGCCGCCCGCGCATCAAGTGCTTTAGCCATAGAAAGCGTTCTCACCGAACGTAAGCACACACATTTTTTTCTTAAGAGTTTTTAATCATTTTATGGTATTGATGCCAACGCCTATTTGACAAAGTCGTTGCTTTCTATATATTCCAAATACAAAAGAAGCACGTTTCTTGTATTTTAATACGTTTGCTTTAAATAAAATGAATAAATATATTGCCGCGGTGATAGCTTCCAGGATTTGGCAGTTGCTGCTATTTACCGTGGTACCCACGGTAAAAGCAATAAGTGAAGGCTGAGTTTACTTGATTTTTATTCTAGAATACGGTATTATTTGTCAATAAAAACAGTGCCATGATACTTTAAAATATCTAAAAGTAGTTTTGAGCCATTTCCGTGGTACAGTTTATTAGCTGGAAATCTTAATTTTTGGCAAGAAACATCAAGCATAAAAATATCATTTCTTCAAAGTTCTTAAACAAAAAGAACTTTTTGCATAGCAAAAATAATACTTATTTTTACTAATTTTACTGCGACATTAATCTCAGATTGTAGAATAGACATTTTTGTTTCCATTTTTAGATTTTATATAACACAGCTGGTATTAATTTGTGGGTCGGTATAAGAGGAAAGCAAATCCTGTTACCGAAGCTATTACCGACCGAAAAAATTAACAACTCTCGCTAATAGCACGTATGAGAACCTAATTACCGAGTGATATGGGTCGGTAAAACCTGCTCATAGTTAATGCATTGCTTTATCACCGAGTGAATAAAATTTCTTCGTCACTCGGAATTCGCTTCCTATGGGAAGCTATCACCGAATATATGCGAGTGCCTACCCTCGGTCCTCAGTATTAGCTGATCGGCATGTGGGGACCCTCAGTAATACCTGCAGTTGACTTTCTGATTTAAAAAAATATTTTTAAGTTCAAAAGATAAGTATATTGAGCAAATTTTAGTATTAATTAGATAGAGAATTAAATAAACTTTAGATAAAAAATATTTGTATGGACTTAGCACATTTACTTATGCGTCTTTTTTACTGCCAATTTGAAATATAAGCCCACTCGTTAATACCTGCGTTTACCTTATAACTAACTAGCTATGCAACTTTATATGTTTAATAAGACTACTATTGACATTATACCCCTAGAATTTTGTTGATTTAATATAATACAAAGCCAAATTATGAGGCTTTTTCGAGGTCTTTTACTATGTTTCGAGAAACGGTAGATAGTGCCCTTGCGCTTCGCTTGCGCTTCGCTTGGCTCGTCTTGGCGGAGACACTGCCGTATCCCCAAAACATGTGCATATCCAACACTTGAAAAATTAGACCATAACAAACACTTTATTTGGCAGTCGAACCCGCAGTCGAAACACTTTATATCGACAACAATCTCTGGACATAAAGGTTCATGTATCTAAATTTTAACAACTTACCCCGTCAGCTAAAACAGGGTCTAACAACATTCTGTACGGAATGGAGGTGACATGGGTCCATCGTTCCCGCCTTACAAGAGTGGTCTCTTTGTTTATCCACTGATTTACTGGTTTAACTATGTTTTTTTATCTTGTAAACTGCCATTAAAACTAAAAGCTAAAAACTTCGACATTTATTATTTGCCCGCGGTTTCCCCTGTGTGGTTCTCTTTCCTGGGAATATCGGGATACAAAATATCTTGTTTTTTAATCCAGGCTACAAAGTATCTGCGTATAATACCTTTGCTAATTAGTTTTTGTGTGGAATCCTAACTAATATTTTAAATGCGAAAGTGTGTTTGTTTGGCCTTCCTTCACGCCGGCCATAACTAAACAAACAATCGACTTAATTTTTGGCATAGAGTTAGTTGAAAGGACAGAGGTAACATAGGCTACTTTTTATCCCGGTATTCCCATGGGAACGGGAATCCGCGGGTGAAACCGCAGGCGGAAGCTAGTTTAAGTAGGGAGTAGGATAGGGAGTAACACTAGCTCTAGAAATTACAGAAAAAACTTAGGAAAACCTATAACTAAGATAAAAAGTATTGTATGTTTTATTTTTATTCTCACTTAGGATTGTTCTCTGTGTTTATCCGCTGATTTACAGGTTTTAATATAAATATTAAACAAGAAAATATACTAGAAAAAAAAACAACTAGTCTCATGTCGCCCTGACGGGATTCGAACCCGCATCCTTGGGATTCCGGCCCAATGCACTAACCAATTATGCTACAGAGACCTATGAGGACACGTCGAATTTTTTTCTTTTTTGCAAGCAAACCTAAGGTTTGTAAAGCTTAGTTTTTGTTTTAGAAAAAATAGTTTGTAAATAGTTTTATAATAATAAAAAAGAAGGACGTCACATCTCAAAAAATAGTAATTTTGATCTCATAATTCGTGTAAGTATATATAATACACGAATTATGAGAAATTCCTACTTTTTAAACACTGTAATAACTCCTAAGCGTAAAATGAGAGATTGAGACAAGTTGTCATACTGTATCGATCTTTTTCGTGTGCACCTCTATTTCCGACACTAAAACATTTCAGTCGCTACGGAGAGTACAAGTGCTAGTTTTTAGGAAAGACGTCTTATTTCATTTTATGAGGATATTCTCGAAAAGGTGAGTACAATAGTAGTTTTATAATTTTCTGAAAGAACGACGCGTTGTTATTTGTGACGTTGTCTAACTATAACACTTAAAATCACATTTGGCATAGTGTCGTTATTGAGAATATAATGAATAATTTCGTGTGAATTATTTTTTTATAATACGTTATAAACAATAAGTAAAAGATCATTGCGAAATTCCTAACCGGCACATTTCGTGAATTTCCATTATTAATGTTATAAGCCGGTTGTGTATACTTTGAATATTGTATGTTATGACAATTTAAACAATAACAAATTGTTTTTGAGATGCTGAAGTATTACGAACTATCTGCGATGTCTTCTAGCAGAGTCAGAAAAATATGTAATAAAGCTTGATCCAAGCTGCCTCACACTTTACTTACACGCCAAGCTGGTCGTCGGCACAACAACAACAATTGGCAAAGCGATTGCTCATAATAACCACCCCAGGTAAGTATCGTGCTCGACAGATCGCTCACGTTCGGGAGAAACTGTGAAACAATTAAAAAGAAGGTGCACGCTCGCAATAGCCTGCTCCAACATTTTTCACCACCTTTGGGTTGGCGCAAGTGCAAGCATTTTCAACCGGTGAATACACATGCCCGGCGAATACGTATCGAGCCGATCTGCACATGCAAAGCTGGTGGATACAGCCTTGATTGAGACCTGCTGGATCATCACGGGTTGTCTCGGTCACCGGTAAACTTGCTGTATCCACTGGCTGGCATTGCACCACAGATGCCCTGAGGGCTGTAGCAAGCTTCGCTGAGAGACAAAAAATGGAGAACGATACGTGGCACCCATCGTAATGGCACTGTATGGGCATATTCCAGCCTTTAATGGGTAAAGGTCCCTTTACCATGGAGCCATCGTGAGTGAGGCGAGATCTGTGGAGGAAAGGAGCTTCGTTGCCAAACCCAATCGTGCCACCTGCAGAGAACCTTCGGAAATCGCTAAATAGACTTGGAACACAGGTCGGTCACAGCTAGGAAAATATGACCAGGTGGAAATTTGCAGATGGCTCCAATTTAAGCTGTTTGTGTGATGCTGCGATACAAACAATGGTCCACTTCAAATTGTGCCCTGCTTATCCCAAAACGTGCACGCAACCTGACCTAATGTTTGCCACCGACAACGCTATTGATGTGGCTAGTTTCTGGGCTAAAACAATTCAATTTTGTCTTTGAAACGATAAAAAGAAGAATAAAAACTTTGCAATTCGTAACTCATATTTCATTTTATTCCCAAAAACTTTTAAATTGTCTACCATCAACAATGGCACAAGATTATTAATGAAACAAAAATAATGGAAAAATATTTAGAAAAACGACACAACTTGCAGGCAGTCACCCTACATTTTAATCACACATTAAATCGTTTCAATAACACGAATAATGGAGAATTATATAAAGGTAGTATACATTCTTGCAAAGAACAGATATTCTTTAATTTTTATAATAACCTTATAAACGGCGATTCGCAAAAGTTACCTATTTTTAGTTGTGACGTCCTTCTTGCGACAAATTGAAATAAGTTCTAACATTTTCAGCCTCTTTTCTACAAAATATGAATTGGAAACTTTTAAAAGCGTGCACGTGGAGGGCCAAGTGAGTCCCGTTTCGACCGCAAAGCGACCTACAGCATACAAACTTAAACAGAACCGAGTTTCCAATGGCAGATTTAGCCGTGCCGAGAAATTTCACGGTCGTACGCGTTTATGACGTGCATTTGGTAGGGCTGTCGAAAAACTTTGTAATACTTTCATTTTGAAATTATTGTTTCTTTGATATACTTATAGAATTTTTGCATTTTTCAATGCTATTTTTATACTTATGATAAATTTTAAATAGAAAAATATATCATAAGTATATTAATTCTATTTGGACAAAGTGTCCTGACGTATAGACAGACACAGAGACAGGGGACACTTTGTCCAAATAGAATAAACTATGTAATGAGATTCCACGCCACGCCATTTTGAGCTTTCCCAGCAGAATGATAGATTTTACCGCAGTGAATACCCTAGATGTTGACCCTGGGCCCGTAGACAAAGTAACATCGTTATGTAGCGAAACGATAATTCGATTCGTTATTGTCTATATTCGCCAATTAACTTGCGGTAAGACCACGTGATTTAGCGCGGCCTATGCCAATCCGCCAATCTCATACATTTAATTCTTTTCGAACTTCGTTATCGTTTTGGAATTGTTACTTTGGCTAAGGGCCCTGGTAATTCTTATTTCTATACCGAAATTCGTTAAATCAATTCTATTGGAAGAGCGTCAAAAGCGAACTGATAAGTATACAGACAAATCTTTCAACAAGCAGTATTTTTCTAAGTAGGTATCCACTGTGCGTCCAATCGCTGTTTTTTTATAAAATATGTCAGGTCAGTTTCACAATGTGCAAGGAAAACATAGTTCACTACTAGAAGAGAAACCGCCATAACCGGTAAAAAAATGACTTGTCAAATACAGATTAAAAAAGTGTCAACCCTGCCGCACAAAGCCTTTTGTGGACAACATTCGGACGAACGATTCCATGCGACGACGGCGAACGGTAGGCTGTGAACGCAACTCATCTACGATAATTAGGCCAGTGTCCGCTCAAATGTATACCGGTATACCAGTTACACGCTTTCCGAAACAACGCTTTGCCAGAACGATGTATTATGAATCTGGGGGTTTACTCCAAAAACCAAACACGATATTCAAACGAAAGTCTTTTTGCGCCCGTTTTTACTTGTTAGCTTAAAAAGAGCTTAGAGAGTACGGCAAGACTGATAATTCAATAATGCTTTTAGAAAGTTTATTTTAATAAGGATTATTTCATTCATTCATAATTCATATTAAAAAAAACCGACTTCAAAAACTAAAAAGCAAAAAATAAGCCTTAATTTTAGAGTCAGTGCCAGCCAAGTCATTCTACTTTAAGGTCCTGTTCTTTTATTTTTGTTGCCGTTTTAACGCAGTTTTTATTTCTTCCTTTTTAGTGTCTGTAATAGGTTGTTTGGTAAACTACAGTAGGTTTTTCCTAGATTAGATTACGTTTCATGTACAATGTACATTTACAAAAGTATCGTGCAAAATTCGGTTATGATGACATCGTATAAGAACAAATATGAAACATATGCTCATAAATGCTCATAACATAAAACTACTGGGCCAAAGCGAACCAAATTGCATCGAACAAAAAAAGAATCACGTAAATCGGTTCAGAACTCTCGGCGTAATCGGTGTACATACATAAAAAAAAACAACCGAATTGAGACTCCTCCTTTTTGGAAGTCGGTTAAAAAGGTCATATTTTCAGTAAATCGGATGTCGAAAATCGACGATATTTGCAATCTGCCTTTTGTTGTAGGTGGACCCTTACTTTAGGACCTTTTGATGTACGCTAAGCCTTTATCAATAGTGATAGGTATCCAGAACTTTCCAGCACTGAAAGCATGATAATTATTTTGTTTTTTTTAAATTTTACTATGTATATGTCGTAGGATAATGTGATAAATCGAATTTTCGCGAAATACCTAGGAATTTAGCGGAAACACGGATAATTAGACAATGGTGTTGACATCTTACTGAAAAAATATAGGGTTTTTGCAAAAAATCCGGTTTGTTTTAGTAACATTGGATATTCTTTACTCTGATTGGCTTAATTTTTGCTTGCTTGCTAACTCTTATTCTGATTGGTTCACAGAAAGTTTACTACACGTGATAGAATGGATTGACATTTGAAACGTCAAGTCGTCAACCAATCAGAGAAGATGTTGTTTTGGACGGTCCGACCAGCCAATCAGTGTTCTTATTTCATAATGGCCAGGGCAATCAGTTTTTTTCCTAAAAATCCTATCTTTTTTCAGTAACATTGAGAAATGATAACACCATTATCTAATTTTCCGTGTTTTCGCAATATCCCTCGGATTTTCGCAAAAAAACTATTTATCTCATTATCCTGCGACTACAAACGGTATTTATTAATTTTGTATTCTTTTAAGATAAGATACATTGGTAACGTTAATTTGTTTTCAACTACATGTTTGTATTTGATAGAATCAGGCGTTACTTGGCTGAAATCCATATCTTAGTAGAAAAAGAAAAATATGTAGCTCCTCCTCAAGAAAACTTACATGCAAGATGTACCGCCCGCCCGCCCGCAAATATATGTAGATGCAACACAGTTACACACCTTGCACCTTCTTCGACTACTCTACACGTGCTTCGCCCACCCACGGAGCGTCCTCAGGAGCTATTACTGGAAGGTGCAAGGTGTGGCACTGAGTTGCATCTGCATTTATTTGCGGGCGGGCGGGCGGTGCCTCTTGCATGTAAGCTTTCTTTCGGAATTCAGCTACATATTTTTCTTTTCTACTAACTACATGTTTAACATGTAATTTTAATAAGTTAATCTGAGGGGTTGGAAACCTGATGACCTGATATATAGGCATTTATAATGTCTTATTTAGGCATCAGTCTCCCACAAAGTATTACCAAAGGAATTAAATAACCCTTGTATAATCTAAGAAACTAACTGAGTGTCTAGTGTGTGTTTGCTTTGCAAGTGTCCAAACGTGACCATCGCGTCAGAGTAAAATTTTGACAGATAGCCTTAATGCAATGAGAATAAGGTTGAGAATTAAACTCTATTCGCAAACTGCGGCGTAAACGAGTAAGGTGAGAAAACTCACACTAAGCACTGAACTTTCATTTATTACCTATCTATTAATTATTTACAAATATACATGCTACTAATGAAAGTATCCATCATCAGCCTGTGGACGTCCACTGCTGGACATAAGTCTCTCCTAGCTCACGCCTACTGTGGCGTTTATAGGACGTTAGCCTACTGCTACCACGCTGGCCAGACGGGTTGGTAGAGGGTTTGTTTCAAGTTTTCCTTCTCTCGCACAGGTGTTCAATGCGTAGAGCCTCTTAGTCGACTCTTACGACATCCCAGGCATGTAAGGGAGTGGTGACACTTGTATTGTTAGGCAGGCCGTCACCACGCGGCACGCATAAAAGTTTAAATTCCATTAATCTATCTTATCCGACTTCCTACTACTATTTCCTACTTTTTCCTACTAATCCTACTAATATTATAAATACGATAGTTTGTAATGATGTTTGGATGTTTGTTACTCTTTCACGCGAAAACTACTCAACAGATTTAGATGAAAATTGGCTTACAGATAGAAGATACCCTGGATTAAAACATAGACTTCTTTTAACCCGATATTCCCACGGGAACAGAAATCACGCGTATGAAACCATGGGCGGCCGCTAGTGGTTATAAAAATGAGCTTTTTTTGTCACAAACGTAGGAAGGTTATGGCCATAGAAAGTTGTACTGACATGACATGCAAAAGCACTCAGTTCCCTGAAAACGAAAGTTTACCCGGCTTCCGCTTCGAAAAACAAAAACGTACCTATGGTGAGTACCTCCACAAAAGTTGGACGTATGGCGATAAAAAACAGCCAAGTGCGACTCCCCTTTGTCGACCGGTTTGGCACAGGGGTACAACCCCGCCTTCTGCGCCAGACGTCCCGGGTTCTATCCCCGGACAAGACAAGTATTTGTGTGCATGAACATGTCTATTTTGTCTTGGTATTTGAGTTTAATATATAGGTATGTATATTATGTAAGTATGTATATACAAAAAAAGTTTGTAACTTACTTAAGAGTACATTTTTTTTGTTTATCCGTTATTCACTATCTATAACACAAGTTCTTCATGAAGCTTAGCATGCGTGGGCTAAATAATTGATGTGTTTATCGCCAAATATTTCTGTATCTATTATTTTCCTCTATTTTCAAACTTGCCTGAGGGCCAGGACAGGATGTTTGATAGAGTGAGCTTACCCATAATAATAAATAATAAAACAATCGGGACTCTTTACTACTAAAACAATATCATACAAATAGCTAAATATTATAAAAGTTACCGATACTGATGATAACGGATAACGTAATTTTCTATAATTTACAAATTTAATATAAATTCATAAGTAAATACCCAGACCAAGAGAAAGAAAACACACAAATATATAATTTATCTTTATTTTTATGTATTTTTGAGAAAAAGGCATGTAACTTTGCGACAAGCAAATCTCAGCTTTTTCCCTCAGCATCATGAAATAAGTCAAATATAAACCAATGCGAAAGTCAGGACTAGCAACAAAGAAGGGACGGTAGGTAGGTAGGCGCGTTTATCATTTTATACATCATAAATCATAACATTTATTTGACACAGACAGTGGACAATAGACATAACATAATAATATGACAAAAAATACACAAAAATCTTTTAGCCAAATGTTCCACATGGCTGCATCAAAAGGGATCTAGTTCAGCATGTGTCAGTGTTGAAGCTGACGCTGGTTTTCAACTAGACCCCCTTTTTATTGACACGTCGATGTCGATACGGAAGCATCGAAAAAATGATAACAAAATAAAACGAAGATTTTAAACTAACATTTATAAAATAAAAAAATAACAAGCACGCGTCTCCTTTATGCAATCTATTTGTTTGTATATATGTAATTATAGTAGCTGTAGGTATTTGTGGTGTGCAACAATAGTGTGTGACTGATGTGATGAGTGTGAGTGAATGAATGATGTGTAAGAATAACAAAAAAAATATAATGACAAATATAAATAACTAATACTAATACTATTTAAAAAAAAAAAAAAAAAAATATAATAAATAATAAAATTATTAAGTACTATATAAAAGAGGCATCAATATATTTTATGCAGCCCAACTCTCACTGTGCATTAATAAGGTACAATCTCAGCTGGTTTTTGAAAACATGTACAGAACTGCTTTCTCTCAGAGGCGGAGGAATATTGTTCCAAATTTTGGACGCTGCGTAACGAAAGCTATCCCTAAAACATGCCGACCTATGAGACTGCGTAGCCAGCTGCAGGGAACACTGCCTCTTGCTACTAAGCCAAGCGAGTCTGTTATACAGATACTTTGGCTCTTTTGCCCTAATCACACCAAAAAGTAGACAGGAAAGATGGGAGTTTGCGTCGGGATTTCATTTTAGTAAATGATGCTCATTCAAGAACGGAGTGACGTGGCTGCAATAAGGTATAGAGTAGCAGAAGCGCGCACATGCGAATTTGCACACTTTGAATAAGTCTGTTTGACCGAGCCAGTAGACGTGGACCGTAAACAGTGTCAGCGTAGTTCAGTTTAGACTAGCGACCCAACCAAGCGCAATCGTAGGTTTTCAGATAGATAAGGTCTAATTTTATATAAAACTTTAAGTCTATAGAAACAATTTTGATGTTTAAGCCAAGATTACGCGCGATATCCACTCTCTCTATAGGCTCACTCATCAACTCAACGTTCAAAGAATCTGGCAATACTAGTTTCATTTTTCCGTACCAAATATCATGTACTTAGTCTTTAATGGATTAAGTACCAAACAGTTGTTCCCGGCCCACACTGCAACAGCACTCAACTCCTCATTAAGGTCTCTTACAGCAGTTACGTAGTCTTTTGGATAAAAAGAGATATATACCTGGACATCATCGGCGTATAATGATATCGACATTTCTTAAAGCAGCCAATTATGTCTGCACAGAACAAAATAAATCCTTCTTCATGAAGTAGTTCAAAAATACTTCATCATCATCATCATCATCAGCCTGTGGACGCCCACTGCTGGACATAAGCCTCTCCTAGTTCACGCCTATTGTGGCGTTCATAGGAGGCTGTTAGCCTACTGCTACCACGCTTGCCAGACGGGTTGGTAGAGGGTTTGTTTCAAGTTTTCCTTCTCCCACACAGGTGTCGAGCCTCTTAGTCGACTCTTACGACATCCCAGGCATGTAAGGGAGTGGTGACACTTGTATTCTTAGGCCGGCCGTCACCACACGGCAAACTCACTTAATTTATATAATTATTATGTACCAGTCTACAAATTTAATTAATGTATTATTTAGTTTTTATGGCATGTACCTTTTCTGGCATGTAAGTTTTAATTTTTAATTTTGTCATTTTTGTAATGATGACATTTGACATTTAAATAATTTTGTAATTTCCTTGAAATGAAATGAAATGAAATTGTTTATTTGCTATAAAAACACGGTAGACAAATATTAGTTCTTCCATACAGTCATGAGCAAGCGTATTTTGTCCAGATTTAGACATGCAGAATTATAAGTGACAAAATTAACATTATACATATCAAGTGATGTCACAAGTAAGTATTAATTTTATATAAACTATATTATTTAATTAACAATTTTATCATAGGCAATACTGAAATAAAATGTCAAATATAAATCACAGAATATGTCAAAAAATTGATAAAAATAAAAATAAAAATAAAATAATTAGAACATTATGTAATGCAAATCATTGGATGTCAAAGTATTCCCCAAGGTCATAAAAACATTTTTCAATCAACCAGCCTCTCAATCTATGTAAAAACTGGACTGTGGGTAATTGTCGTATCTCAGTAGGAATGTAATTGTATATACGTATTGGCATCACGGCACAATTTTTTTCAAATAAGCTTGTATTGCATGACGGCATCTGCAGTTTGAATGGATCTCTTAGACGTAATCGCTGATTTTGAATGGGTTTTTGAAACAATTCGAAATTATGTCGTATAAATTTTCCTATTTCATAAACGTACAGGGATGTTAAAGTTAACAGGTTATATTTCTTGAAAACATCCCTACAACTTTCAAGAGGACCGAGACCAGCTATGGCTCGTATACATTTTTTTTGAACGATAAAAGCTTTTTTCACCTCTGTCGAATTTCCCCATAAGATTATTGCATATCTCAGTACAGATACTACATAGCCATGATAGGCAAGCAGTGCTGTTGTTTCACCAGCATTAAGTCTAAGACGATAAAGAGCGTACACGAATCGACTTAACCTGTTGCAAACATCAGATACGTGACTTTTCCAGTTACAATGATTGTCTACCACAATGCCTAAGAATTTGGTTTCATTAGCCTCGATAAGAGTTTCCCCTTTACACCGTAAACTAAGTTTATACTTATTTGTTTTATAATTAGTAAACTGTATATAATTAGTTTTAATAGCATTTATATTAAGATTGTTTGCCTGTAACCAGTTTTCGATGTCTTCGATAGTTTTATTTATGACTTGTTCATATTTTATTTCTTTGTCAATATAGGGTATAATTAATGAAATATCATCTGCATATAGTACGGTTTGAAATCTAGTGACGCGTGGCAAGTCATTTATGTATAATAAAAATAAAATTGGGCCAAGAATGCTGCCCTGAGGAACCCCAGTGTTGTTAAGCTGAAATGAGGACCGATAGTCAACACTTTCATTATTATTGTTAATTTTATTTATTTGTACACATTGTGTGCGATCACTCAGATAACTTCTAATCCAATCAAGAGCTGGACCTCTGATACCGTACTTTTCGCATTTTGCAAGTAAGATGTTGTGATTAACAAGATCAAAGGCCCTACTCATGTCGAAGTATATTGCTGTTACTGGAATATTTTTATCTATATACTGTGTGGTACTGCAAATTAATTTATAGGCAGCAAGACTGGTAGATTTGCAGCTGCGAAAACCATTTTGTTCAATGGTTAAAATTTTATATTTTTCTAAAAACTCAATCAGTCTAGCTTTATAGACCTTTTTAAATATTTTGGAAAGCACCGGCACAAGAGCTATAGGTCTATAATTATTTATATTTTGTTTACAGCCCTTTTTAAACAGAGGTTTGACTATAGACTGCTTAAGTTGTTGAGGGAAAATACCCTGAGCGATTGATAAATTAATTAAATAAGTAATGACTGGTGCTAAGTATTCAGCACAATACTTATATAGGTTTGTTGGTAGATTATCGTAGCCAACTGAACTAGTGTTTTTTAGAGATTTAATAATTTTTATTATTTCCTCTTCACTGCATGGTTTCAGAAATATAGAACAATTTACGTTATTAATAATACTTAATGGACTATGATGTGAATTTAAATTTTGTGTTTTATTTATAAAGTAATTGTTAAATGAAACGGCAATTTCATTTGGATCTGTGATCGTCTTTTCATCTATATTTATGGAGTTTATTTCCGAGTCAACTTTTCTTACTCTATCTGTCTTGTCCTTGATAACATTCCACGATGCTTTACACTTGTTTTGCGCTTTTTTTACAATGTTTGCATTATGTAGCTTTTGTGATTTTATGATACACTTGCGTAAAATCTTACTATATTTCTTAATAAGCGTTTTATTTTTTTCGTTTCTATTTTTGTAAAAAGATATTCTTAACCTGCGTTTGATCCTAGATGATACCTTTAAACCATGCGTTATCCATCTGGGCCTTTGATAATAGGAATTAATTCTTACGCGTTTTTCGGGAAAACAAAGATTGAAAAAGAGACAAAGTTCTTCATGAAACTTCGTGAATGCGGAATTAATAATAATTAATTGTATTTTTGTCTGTACTAATTCCTACGCTTTTTTAATGGCAGAAAATGTTTGCACTTTATTAATTGTACCATCTTATATAATACCATTTTCTAAGGAATAAATGACTCTGATTCTGATTCTAGACTTTCTAAATAGGCTTTTAAAGCCATATAAGCCAGGGTCGATAAATTATTTATAAGAGAAACGTTTTAATTTCAGTGAGGGTAGTAATTTTTCCGAGATATATCAATCGCATCACATCGGTTCGTCTTGCGCGTCGTTCCGTTGTATTATTAATTATGGTGTTTTAAAGTACGTAGGAAAAATAATTAATGTATTTATTTTATATTGTATTAAGTGATACTAGTGATAAAGTGTTTATGTGTTGGTTAATGGAATATAAAGTGCTACATTGTTATTACGAGGCGCCTTCCAGTTTTCTAATGAATGGGATATTATTTGGGCAAGGAATTCAGCAATCGTATATATTTACAGCTTTTTTTTAGGGTTTCGTAGCTTAAAGGCAAAAAACGAAACCCTTATAAATTCGGCCAAACCGATGTATGTCACATCCTTTTTATTCCAAAACTATGAGTATTACACAGTTGAAACTTGGTAGGTAGATGTATTCTGTAAACCGCTTTACGGTTTTTACACAAAAATAAAAAAAAATATGAATTAAGGGGAGGCTCCCCATACATGGAACTGACACTGAATATTTTTTTTCATCAAACCTATACGAGTGGGGTATCTATAGATAGGTCTTTAAAAATTGCATTGAGGTTTCTAAAACGATTTTTTCTCAAAGTCAACCGTTTGAAAGATGTACACTTCCAAAGTGGTAAAATGTGTGTCCCCCCCCTCTAACTTTTGAATAAGAGAGTGAAAAATAAAAAATATATATATGCTGTAGATCTTAATAAAAACTTTCAACGAAAATTGGTTTGAACGAAATTTTATTAGTAGTTTCAGAGCTATAGCACATTTTCCAAAACCGCAAATATAACTTTGTCATTCATACAAACACCATGAAAAACAAAGTTATTTTTGCAGACGAAAGATTATAGTGGCATTTTGGCAATAATAATACTTAATAGAAACTTTATTGCACACGATACAAAAACAAAAACATACAGAGAAAATGTCAAATAAGTGGAACACACAATACATTACACACCTTATAACGCTACGTAGTAGTCTCTTTCAGGCAACCTTGGGTGAGAGACGAAACCCTTCATGTGCGAGTTCGACTCGCACTTGGCCGATTTTTTTTAAATGTTCAGTTAAGGTATTAACATAAAATTGATTATTTTGATATTTTAGTTTGATTTTTGTTTGTTACTCGAAAATAAACTTACTACCAAAGGTAGAACGTTTTGATCACTATAAAAAGCATACTGGAGAAACTTAAATCGTAACCAGCCATATTAAAATGAAATAACAAAAGAAAAACAATACAAAGCTGTTAAATAAACATCAAAATAGCACCACAATATATTAACTAGTCCACAATTCTAGACTGAAATTGGTCTCGCTGTTTCTCTATTCCACTACCAATTAACTTTAGCCTGCAAAGGAATCAATTTGCGTACCACTAACAGTAGCTGCCGTTATTCCATTACGTTCTTCACACTGTTTATTCCCGTTTGACTTTAGTAATAGCGGCAATGGTGCATTAACTCCACTTAATTGGATCAAAATTAACTGTGTTGTTGATGCTCATTTGTTTCGTTGTTGACGTCGAGTTGATTTTTTTTGTGTACGATTCTCTAATGTACCGGCTACACGCTGCTTCAGCACACTCTGTCTGTTCCGAGGTCCGAGCGACCGGCCACTCGTGCAGGTAAGCACGCACAGTCTGACTGCGCAGTCCTCAGTGTTTAGAGAGAGAGCTCTATGAAATGAGTTAAAACCTCCTTCGAATAACCTCTTACATCGCTCATTATTATAAATTTACTGCGTATGTCATCGGAAACAATTTTGACGCACTGAGGCGCGGACTGAACGTCCGGCCACACGTACAGGCAAAACCGTGCAGTCTAAATTTGCGCAGTCCAAATCTTTAGGTACTGGCTACATGCAACGTCAACGCTCAACCTGAAAGCATGTCTGCACAAACCGGTTTGCGCACGTAAGACGGTAATGTGGCCGGGGAAACGGTAACCCGTGCAGTCCTGAAAGGGCGGCCTGAGTAATCATTGTAATGCTAAAGATTTGGACTGCGCAAACTTGGACTGCACGGTATTGCCTGCACGTGTAGCTGGGCGTTCAGTCCGCTCTTTCAAAATAGTTTCCGATGACATAGGCAGTTATGAAAATGAGCGATGTAAGAGGTTGTTCGAAGGAGGTTTTAACTTAATTCATAGAGCTCTCTCAAAAGACTGAGGACTGAGCAGTCGGAATGTGCGTGCTTACTGCACGTGTATCCGGTCGTTCGGTATTCCGTCTTTTGCTCCGTCATAACTGCGCAGTCCCAGACTATGCAGTCATGAAGGAGCGTGTGGCCGGTACATAAGCATTTCAATGATTACGCAGGCTGAAGGCTGCTCGGGATGCCGTCTTGCCGGCTATACACTCCATTTAACTGCGCAGTCTGGAAATCTATTTGTTTTCTTGAATCACCTGTAGGGTCAGCACAAACAATTATCGAAATAGTATCGAGCACGTTATGTCAAAAAATGTATAGAAAATGTAGTTCCGTTTACGTCCGGTAGGAACGCTGCTCGATGTCTCTTATATTTTTTTACTTTACTTTCTCGAAAGTTATTCGAGCTAGGTCTACAGTTCTTATATTTTTGTTGATTTTCACTGTTTAATCCCGTTTGACTTTATAGTAATAGCGGCAATAGTGCTTTAACTAAGCTTAATCGAATCAAAATTAAACGTGTTGTTGATGGTCATTTGCTTCGTTGTTGCCGTAGAGTTGTTTTTTTTTTTGCGTTCGTGTCTTGTCAGATTTTCGTGTTGCTACTGTATATTGCGTTTCACTTCGCAAAATCTGACAAAGCACGTTAGTCAAACGATGTCAAATAAATTGGATCATTTACCTGGCCTGTGTGTGTGTGTGTTGATGCTCATTTGTTACGAAGTTGACGCTGTGTTTGGTTGTATTGAATATTTTTTCTTTGTGTATTTTTTTACCGTAAGCTAATTTTCGAATGTTCTGTCAGGCGACAGTAGCTGTCTAATAAAGATGTCAATTATATCGAAATGCGACAGGTAGGTTGACAAAATTGTCACCTGTCGCATGTCACCTGTCGTTGTCACGTATATTAAACAGGCCTCTGGTCTTTTTTTTTTTATAACTTCAGATGCGTCTGCTATAGAGTAGTCATCATCATTAACCTTTTTTAAAGGTCTCAGTGCTGGACATTCTTCATAAATAGGCAAAACTCTATCAAACCCATCAACCCTCTGATCGGTGAACGGTTAGACGCCTCTGTGGTCTACTGGTAACACCACTGGTTAGCTACAACCATCTTATCTAAGTCTGACGCCATAACAACAGTGTTTTGTTGTGTTCTGGCAGTTAGATAAAAGACAGCCAGTTCCTCAGTGCCTGAGGGTTCCGATTTCCGGTAGAGGCGCGCTTCCACTTTCAGCTTTCATTACTTACCATCAGGTATGATGAAGGCTACGCGTTTCCCCATTCATAAAAGTTGGTTTTAGCGCCACAATCACAACCTGAGTGCGCTAAGTATATCATCACTGAGATCCTATTCATGTATCTCCAAATAGAGCGGTGAATCTAAAGAGCAGTAGTCTTCGATCTTCACAAAACATAAGACCAATCAGCCTTCAGAATCACATTGGACAGCAATGATAAATTGCCGAGCCAGTAAACAGGGAAGGCGTGGAATAATGACGTCAGCCAAAAAGTAATTTCAGCGGTGACGTCGCAAGTGTTCTGGCCAGTCACCCAGATGATAATTAACTGTTTTGTTCCTTTAACCTTTGTGGTGGTGATAAAACCATTTGTTTTAGTGCTCCACAAACCTTGTTTGGTTTCCGTGAACTTTTGACAGCACTTTGCGAACCTCGTGATAGCTTCTTTGAGTTTTGATTATGGTTATATTGGGTGTCTGGGTCATAATCTATTCCTCCATTTGGCGTTTATCTAATTTAGAGACTATTAGCGACTCTGGACTATAATATAAAAGCATTTTTTTTCTTCGAATAAAAGTTATCAGTATCATTCAGTTTAATTGACGATCTGTTTGGCGCAGGGGTACTAACCCCACCTTCTGCGCCAGAGGTCCCGGGTTCGATCCCCGGACAAGACAAATATTTGTGTGCATGAACATGTCTATTTGTCTTCGTCTGGGTGTTTAATATGTATATTATGTATGTATTTACAAAAAAAAAGTATATAAGTATGTTTATCCGTTATCTAGTATCCATAACACAAGTTCTTCATGATACTTAACATGGGCTAGATAACTGGTGTGATTGTATGGAAATATTTATTTATTTTATTTAATTCATAACTTCCAAATACAAACTACTTATAAAATATAAAATTAATGACAATTCATTTTAAATTTGGCCGCATTATACAATATTGGTGGAATAATTTTTATTCAGCAATATTTCTTCAATCGTGCCACTGCACTGTTAAGGTTGGACTAGTAGGTATAGTAGGTAGTAGCATTTAAAAAAATTTTTGCAGATCATACTTAGTTTTTTTTTAATCAAAAGTTTCATGAACGAAATGTTGTTTTCCGCCCTACCAGTGAAACGTGGGTAACTGTTGATACTAGCTCATTAGCAATAACGAACTATTTAGCTCGTTTAAACATTGAATTAATTACGAGAGCGTTGTCTGCGAATAACAATGAAGCTCATTAAGAATGCTGCGATGATCTAGGACAAGGTGAGCTGGAAAGGTTTAATAAATAAATAAATAACAGGCCAACAACATCGCATACACCGATCTCATTCTAAGATATTTACCAGCAAACAGTGATTTGATTCGAAGGTAGGTAATTGTTACGAATAGTAACTAAAGTTCGCAACAATTACCTATCTTCGAATCAACTAAAATCTCTAAAAAGCTAGGAAGTTTCTTGACATTTTGGAAGCCACCGAGCTAAAAGAGGTACTATAAATAGGAGGCTAGTAACAATAGATCTCTTAAGTCACAATGACAGCCCTCAACAGAGCAGCAAAGCCCCTAGCTCATCAAATAATAATACGAATATTAGATCCAACTAAGGACTGATTTTTCAATGTCCATATAAAAAAAAAAATTCCTCTGATATCATATTGTGCGGACAAAAACATGCTCCAAACGTATGGAGTCTGCGTTATTTCTATTTCTATTAAAATTTTCTGGATTAAATAGAAATAGAAAAATATTTATTTTGACATCACACAAAGGTACACATTAAACAAACATCATAGTAGAAGTAGGGAAAAATACCAATTTAACAAAAATAAAGAAAACAAACAAAAGCACAATCAAATAAAAACGCGTACAGTCGTGTGATGACAAAATTGTGCTCAGCTCAGTATTAGCAGCAAGCAGTTGATAGCTTGCTGCAATAAATAGTTTATGGTTCGATAAACAGTTTTTAACAATCCTTTGGACATTATGTTTATATTAACTATCATTAATTAAGATATGATTAGAAATGGTTAATAATGATGACGATCTGTTTGGGTACTAAACCCACCTTCTACGCCAGAGGTCCTGGGTTCGATCCCCGGGCAAGACAAATATTTGTGTGTGTGTGTGTTCTTGTTTAATATTTATCACATGTCTATTTGTCTTGATCTGGGTGTTTAATATGTATGTATATTATGTATTTACAAAAAAGTATATTAGTATGTTTATCCGTTATCTAGTATCCATAACACAAGTTCTTCATGAAACTTAACGTGGGCTAGATAATTGGTGTGATTGTATGACATTTATTTATTTATATCTCTATTAGTTTGTGGTTCTAATTTTTTTTTGTTTTCAATCAAACTGACTGTTAACGTTTATCCGAGGATCAAAAAGTTGGCCCTAAAGGTATTGATTGAACTTTGATAAGCTCTAACGTTCGTCTACAAGATGATGCTTAAAGCACTTATGTCGTTATTGATTGCTCCGATGGCGTAGTTGGTATACAAAAATGTTGACCTAGGCGGTTTCTGGTTGGTGTTAGGACTTCTTGTAAATTCCGCCTGGCTAGCTACCACCATCTTATCTAAGCCTGACGCCATAACAACAATGTTTACAGCATTGTTGTGTTCCGGCATTTAAAGATAAGATAGCCAGTTCTTCAGTGATGAGGATTCCGGGAGAGGCTCGCTTCCATCTTCAGCCTTATCAATACTTTACATCAGGTATTATGAAGGCTAACACCCATATTCTAAGTCGTTCCTCCAAAACTTACTCGTCCTCGAGTTAACGTAACCTTATTGAAAACCTCTTCGAAATACTCCTCGAAATCGGTATTCTAAGTCATAACTCCATAAGGACCTGGAGGAGCCAAAGAGTACGTAGCCACTCCGTGTTAGGCCTAGCACACACTACCATTTTTACCCACGACGAGGTTGAGTGGAGTGTAAAAAGTTTTGGAGGAACGACTTAGAATATGGGGGTAAGAGTCTCCCCGTTGTTCATAAAATAAAATGAAATAGCAAGGTTTAATCGTAAAAAGTGAAAATAAAAACAATTATTAATTAATTTAAAGCACGCATTTTGTTTTTGTAGACGAACATATTTGGTTTTATACTCCGTGTTGTTTTGTAGGCCGTGTGTTTTCACGGTGTTTGTTCAATAAAAATTGCTTAAAAGAATATATTTTTTATTTAAATTCGTAGTTATAGCGTTGTTTCTGCAAATCCCTACATACCGTGTAAAAGTACCGAGTATTGTAATTAACTTACGGTATGAACCTATCGTGTATCTTTCTAATCTTGTACCTTAATGATTTTCCATTATCATGATTAGCATTACTAGCATTCTCGGTTAAGCAAGTGTCATTCCACCCAGGTACGAGTTACTCATTAGCTAAAACAGTCACATTGCGGTGAGAACACATTAATGGGAGGAGCGAATATGATTTGTATATACTTCTTTATTTTGAAATATTTGAGCTATCCGCCACTTCATCAGCCACCTTACTTAATCTAGTTCATATTAGGATCGAATCAACGTCAACAGTCGGTTATTTTGGTACTTTGAAATTGTTGCTATGGTTTCCATAGTACCGTTTTGACATTATTTCGATCCAGATAATGCGATTCCGTCAAGAGTAACCCTCCAGGTTTCCCGACGTCCCAGACCTTTGCAGGGGACGTGATCACGGTATAACAAGCTTACAAGCAGCTAATCATCCAAAAAATATAAAATCAGTTAATGTTGCTTTATTTATCATAAACTTTGTACAAAAGTATGAAATCAATGTCTCATTTTTTTTTCGTTTTCAGTTATTTATTGACTACGTCCATAAGATTCATGTTATGAACATGGTTAGCAGTCTATCAGTCATTGGGTTCACAAATAATATATAAATAATAAATAAATAATTGTAAACAATCACACCAATTACTCTAGCCCACGTTAAGTTTCATGAAGAACTTGTGTTATAGATACTAGATAACGGATAAACATACTTACATTTATTTTTGTAAATATATACATTACATACATATTAAACACCCAGACCAAGACAAATAGACATGTTCATGCACACAAATATTTGTCTTGTCCGGGGATCGAACCCGGGACCTCTGGCGCAGAAGGTAGGTTTAGTACCACTGTGCCAAACAGGTCGTCAAAATACATCTATTTTTGAATTTTTGTCGCTAATATCACTATGTCCATACCCTTATTTACTGCGTCTCATCAAGTTGAATAGCCCGTAAACATCTGACGTTGCAGGATCACCTCATATTTTGCCCCTCGGGACGACAATTACGTACCAACACTAGAGCCCTTATGTCAACCAGTTAAAGACTATATTCGCTTACACTCTTTTTGCATTGAAACACCCAAGTATGCATTGATATAGAACTTTGGAATTTCGCAGACGAAGTTTAAATGCAAAGCTTATAATGTAGATATGTAATTTAGCTATTATTACATTCTTAAACAAGTCTGAAACTTAATAGAATATTAATCTTTGAAAAATATACTTGTAAATGAGAAACTATGTATGTTTTTTCTTACACGGGCTAGTCTTGAAATTTGGTGAAATTGGTATCCTATGTATTAATATTTTTGTTTAATGTGTGACCTCCTTTAGTATTGATTACGTTTCTACTTGACGGTGGTAAGATTCAGTTACTGTTTTTTTATTTTATGAACGACGGGAAGACTCTTAGCCTTATGATGGAAGCGAGCCTATCCTGGAATCCTCAATCACTAAGAAGCCGGGTATTTTATCTTTTAACTGCCTGAACAGAACATACTGTAAACAATGCACAACCACAACGTTGTTATGGCGTCAGACTTAGATAAGATGGTGGTAGCTAAGCTAGTCAGACGGACTTACAACACGTCCTACCACCAAACAAACCGAATACAATATGTACCCTCGCTCGAAATTGAACCCGGGACCCCTGGGTATGATACCGGTGATTGTACCACTAGACGACAGAGGCGGTAAAACAGGTGTTTAACAGGTGAGTATAGTAATATAGTGGCTATTGTCGTTTTAAACTTTTTTATAAGTACTTATCTAACACGGACTTCTGTTTGGGATATGTTCATGGTCCTTCGAGCCGGATGCTTTACCGAGTTAACGATATTTTCAAAGTGAATACCATTCGCACATCTTAGGTTTCTTCGCGTACTCATAATTGAAATATAGCAACTTTTGCGGATTTTTAGTGCATTATATTTATCCAAAACATATAATTTGGTACTTTATTTTTGTTTTTTATGGTTTTTTGTATCTCCGACGTTTCAGCATCTTTTCAGTTGCTGTAGTCAATTTATTTTTAATACCGTTATTTTCTGTTATCGTTAATAAAAGGGTATTTTGTTAGTTTACCAGTTGTTGACTATTTGTACGAAAATATATAAATAAATAAAAAATAAAATAATAAGGATAGAAACTGAGTTCCTTTTGGCGTTGCTTCTAGTGTGATGTGCACTATCTGTTAATCAGTAATCTGTTATTATGTAATAATCATTATACAATCATTTCTCAATTACCTGATTAATTATCATCATTTATACATATTATACACCAATTACGTTGGTTGATTGAATAATAACACTAATCATCTCTGTTTGTACATTGATGACCTCCAAGTTGATGACCAATTGAAATGTAAATCTAATCATAATAATTAATGTATTTGGTGTTTGTGCAATTATCATGTCATTTATGATATTAATTTCCTAGTTCGTGACAAAATGGATTTGAATTCAGCTATATTACAACAAAAAAAAAACAGACGTCACGTAAACAAAAACAGAGATTGGATATACATGGATATACTACTTATATATAGTATATCTTTTTTAACACAATAGATAAGACAACATAGATATTAATATTCAACGTGTACAATATTTGTATCACAAATTAGTAAATAGTTACTTATTATGTCTTATGTGAATCGAACCCTCGACGCCATGTTTGACAGTCTAATGCCAACTACACCAAAGTCGTCGTCATATTATTTGCAGAGATTTCACACTGGAATAAGAGAATCAACTACCTACCTAATTGTTTTTTCTACTAAGTTTGTATGAGTATAAAATGTTTCTTATAATCCTTGAAATGGCAATTCGCCATTAGCCATTTTTAATGTCCCCACTGCTGGCCACTCTGGCCTTTCTTATGGATGGATAAGGAGAATGAGCCATGACCCACCACGCATTACCAAAGCCGATTGGTGGGTTTAATTTAACGACTCCAAATGTAGCCGGGACCTGCGGCTTAACGTGTCTTGCGTAGCACGGAGGACCTCGAGATAGTAAATTTTTGTCACCCATCCCGTGATCGACCATTGCGAAAGTTACTTAACCTCAACAATCGCAGGCCGAGCGCGTGAACCACTGCGCCACGGTCACTTCTCTCCTCCACTTCACAATGGCGATTACCGGTTTTACATTATTAAAAAGGCAGCTAATGCCGTTTCTTTAATTTACAAGTCTCATAAATGTGAAATAACGAAACGATTCCCACCAATTCAGGGGCTATTGAGTTCGCATAATACAGCGTTTCGTTAAATCATGTCGTTAAAAATTCATTTGGATAAACAAAGGAAGTCTTTGAATTATAAAACATGACTTGAGTCGTTTTGAACCGACCTTTGTAGACGGGACGGCTTTCACCTGGAATTTTGCCCCTTTTCATCATGATTTAGTGATGTGAAAGTGCTTTTTAAATGACTCAAAAAGATTATCGATTTAATGTTAGAGAAACACAATTTGCCTCCAATATTGCTCTTTGAAGGAACGGGACTGTAGTTTAAGGAAAAAAGTTTATTATGTATTTAACCCGGTGAGGACGTGGAGTGGTCAATTTGACCCTGATTTTTATCGCGTGTAGATTTTTTCCCGCCGCCGAAGGATTTTGAATGTCTTAGTAGGTGTCACTAATCACGCCAAACACCACTAAACAGGCAGCCGCTAAATGACACGTACGCGAAGTCAAAAAGGGCCAAGAATGTGCTGCATTAAGAGTCGACTAAGTTGGGTAGTTTTTAAAACTGATGATTTAACTGTAAATGAAACTGATTGATCTCTAAAAGCATACCAAATAATCCTATTTGCAATGAAAAGATTGATTTTTGTATTGTTTTTCATCTTTTCTCCGAGACTAGCTTTAAATTGATTAGCCTTGCTAAAATTAATATAATAAAAATATTTTGTACTATGAAATCTGATTTTTTAATCAAAATCCATAATAAATAACCCAAAATATTATGCCAACAAGGTTCGATGCCCTATAAGAATTTTGCCCATCACCAGTACAGTAAGGAAGTCAAAACCCACTCAGAAAGTAAACTTCCTTCTGGGCAATCATCCGGAAAGATACCTACCTCCATAACGACAATTCAGTGGGTCAAAATTTAACCTCAATTTCAAATGAACCCGCCTTAGAGTTAGAAGTTTTAATTTATTTGACAAAGATGACATGCCTTTTCAGCTATTCTTTTAAATTTTTCAACTGTATCTAACTGCTTATCTCAAATTGTTTAAAAATAGAGAGGACGTGACATAATGATGTTGTAAAAAACTGATGTTGCAAAAACGAATGCCTTGGCTGGCACCGAGTCCAAAGTTTTTGAAGTCGTTTTTTTTTACTTTTTACTGTCTTTACTGTAGTAGGATTTTTGTAGATAAGATTAGTGTAGTGTGTTGGTAGATTCTATTCGAATTGTAGAAAGACTTGAAGAGTGCTCAGTTGCTTAAATTTTATTTTTAATAAAGTTAAGTATACTTACTTTTTTGCATTAACATATTTAGCGAGAATTCTTGAACAATAAAATAAAATAATGATGGTTTAAAATCTTAGGTTTGAGTTCACCATCAGCCATTTGATTGTCCCCACTTCGTGATTTAAGAAGCACAGAGGAGCTCGAGGTTATACAAATTTGATCACTCAACCCTTGACCATTGCGGAAGTTAATGGACTGCATTTTATTTATTTATTCAATTCAATATACTTACAGGCTGATAGAATACTCCAAAATGCCAGTAAGCTTAATCTAATAATAATAATATGAATGAATGAATTAGAATTACTTTATTTACAAATTCAGTACAATATAAAAAAAACAATTGTCGAATAATAGTCATGCAATGTAAAATAAAATTCAAAATAATGTCCAAAGAATATAGAATAAAAATCGGCCAAGTGCGAGTCGAACTCGCACATGAAGGGTTTCGTCTCTCACCCAAGGTTGCCTGGAAGAGACTGCTACGTAGCTATAAGGCCGCCTATTGTGTGTTCCTCTTTTTTGACATTTTCTCTGTATGTGTTTGTTTTTGTATCGTGTGCAATAAAGTTTCTATTATTATTATTGCCAAAATGCCGTTATAATTTTTCGTTTGCAAAAATAAGTTTGTTTTTTATAGTGTTTGTATGAATGACAAAGTTAAATTTGCGGTTTTGGAAAATGTGCTATAGCTCTGAAACAACTAAATAAATTTCGTTCAAACCAATTTTCGGTAAAAGTTTTTATAAAGATCTACATTACTTTTATTTTTGATATTTCACTTTCTTATTTTAAAAGTTAGAGGGGGGGGGGGGGGGGGGGCACATTTTTCTACTTTGGAAGTGTATAACTTTCAAACGGTTGACTTTGAGAAAAAATCGTTCTAGAAACCTCAATGCAATTTTTAAAGACCTATCTATAGATACCCCACACGTATAGGTTTGATGAAAAAAAATTTTCAGTGTCAGTTCCATGTATGGGGAGCCCCCCCCCCTTCATTCATATATATTTTTTTTTGTCTAAAAAACCGTAAAGCGGTTTACAGAATACATATAGCTACCAAGTTTCAACTGTGTAAGTTTTGAAATAAAAATGGTGTGACATACATCGGTTTGGCCGAATCTATAAGGGTTTCGTTTTTGCGTTTAGGCTACGAAACCCTAAAAATAGGAGCAATTATGTCAAATTATTACTCAAATCGCAGACTGAAGTCGCTAACCACTACACTCCTAACTCCTGCTGAACTTCTTTTTAAGAATACAAGTGTCACCACTCCCTTATATGCTGGGATGTCGTAAGAGTCGACTAAGAGGCTCGACGCATTGAACACCTGTGCGAGAGAAGGAAAACTTGAAACAAACCCTCTACCAACCCGTCTGGCCAGCGTGGTAGCAGTAGGCTATTAGCCTCCTATGAACGCCACAATAGGCGTGAGCTAGGAGAGACCTTTGTCTAGCAGTGGACGTCCACAGGCTGATGATGATTGCCCCCGCGATTACAACCACCTGGTTCCTTTTCCCATGGGAATATAGGGATAAAAAGTAGTCTAAAGTCCCTACATACCAAATTTAATACAAATCGGTTCAGAATTATTTGTGTGAAAGAGGAACAAACAAACAAACTGATATACTTTTATTTTATGATTTTGAATTTTTGCTTTTTTTAATGTTATATTTATGCTTATGATAAAGTAGCGCCCGCCCGCGGTTTCCACCCGTGTAGTTTCCGTTCCCGTGGGAATATAGGGATAAAAAGTATCCTATGTTATAATCCAGGCAATCTACACCTCTGTGCCAAATTTAATCCAAATCCGTGAAGCAGTTTTAGCGTGAAAGAGCAACAAACTAACAAACACATAAACAAACTAACAAACTGGCATACTTTCGCATTTATTATATTAGCAGGATTTTTTGAAAAAAAAAAAAATCTGCCACAAGTGAATTCTCAGATTCGGCCCACTGCTCAACCACTGAGGTAACTCAAGTCTCGGTAGCTCAGTGGTTAGAGCAGTGGATCGGATTCCAAAAGGTTCGAGTCTTCGTTCGAGTTCCATTTAAGAATTCTCTTGTGGCCGTGTTGACTTTTTCCAATATTGTTCTATTTTAAATTTATCATAAGTAAACTGACATTTACTTTTAGTGAAATAATCAGTAGAATTTATATTTTGACATGTGACCTTTGATTGATTAAAACTATTCGAAGAAATGTTTTCCAGTTTATTTGTATGTAAAGTGCGAATAAAGTAAACCACTTGCAATACATTAGTTGTGAGATACAGAATTTGCAAAAAAGCGTAGGAGGCCTACCACCATCTCTTAGCGTAGGAATGTTTCAATCTTACCATGCTATTTCGTTCTACGAATCTTTTAAAGTAAGCTTGTGACGTCTTCGCTCAATCATCGCCTCCAAAGTGTGAGTGTGTCAAAATGTAACAACTTCGTTAAAAACAAAACGCAAACAAACAAACAAACATGTTCTTAAGACATGACGGTTTCTAATAGATGATGGTAGGACCGCTGTAATAATGTTTCAGTGGTGCACTTTTTGACATAGTTCTATTAACCGTCTCTGTGGTTTAGCGGTACAACCACCGGTGTCAGACCCAGGGGTCTCGGGTTCGATTACCAGCGTGGGTACATATTGTATTCGGTTTGGTTGGTGGTAGGACTTGTAGTAATTCCGCCTGGCTAGCTACCACCATCTTATCTAAGTCTGACGCCATAACTACAATGTTTTCGGCATTGTTGTGCTGCGGCTGTTAAAGATAAGATAGCCGTTCCTCAGTGATTGAGGATTCCGGGAGAGGCTCACTTCCATCTTCAGCTTTATCAATACTAAACATCAGCTATGATGAAGGCTAAGAGTCCCACCGTTGTTCATAAAAAGAAAAAAAACTTAACCAAGACTTGCACAAGACACATAAAGCCCTGGAGTTTTACAATGAGCTGCTCCAGCAATATTAAAGGACCAACAGGTAGCACTAAACACACTGCTTAGCTCCGTCACTCAAATAATAAATTTACTACGGTATCGTGGTAACAGCTGAAAATAGACAGCTGAAGCAATTTCAGAAACCTTTCCGCATTTTGTCTTTTTTTGTATTGAGCCATGGACAAAAATGACGATAAATATCGCCACTGTAAAAATAAAAACACGAATCGTAAAACTTAAGAGACCACCGCCACCAGAAAAACCTTTTTGATTTTTGTTATTGAAATTGTACAAGTTGCGAATAACTCTGTATGTCTAAATTATTTTAGCGTTACTCATTAATGTAAATATTATGTAGTATTAAGTATGTAGACCGTTTAATATTGATTATTAAATAAATTAATTAAAAAACACACAAAAAACTATCCTACTATAATATTATAAATTATAAAAATGCGAAATTATATCAGTAATGTAGGTTTGTTTCTTTTTAACCGACTTCAAAAAAGGAGGAGGTTCTCAATTCGACTGTATTTTTATTTTTTTATTTTTTTTATGTACGTTCTACTATAACTTCGCCAGTTGTTAACAGATTTTTATAATTCTTTTTTTATCTGAAAGAAAATGGTTTATGTGTGGTCCCATATAATTTTTACGAAGATCTGGCTAGTAGTATTTTCATAATCTTGAAAAATATCAATCACCTTTTGGCAAGTAGTCGTTTACCTAGATGACATTGTTGTGTATGGGTTGATTTTTAGTGTAAGTAACGGCACATGATTTAACTAAAAAATCTGAAATAAAAACATTTTATTAAAAAAATTCAAACCGACTTCAAAAAGTAAATAATAAAACTTTTGAAGTCGGTGCTAGTAGCTAAGGCCAAAAAAATATATAGTTAATAGAAGTGCAATGTAGAATGCCCTGGCTGGCACCGACTCCAAAAGTTTTATTTTTTACTTTTTGAAGTCGGTTTGATTTTTTTTAATAAAATGTTTTAATTACATGCCTAGACGGTTGAACGGATATGGATGAAATTTGGAGATGATATATAGAGACTAACTGTGTAGTGTCGGCTTAGAATAGCACTACCCCCTCTCATCTTGTGGGTGTCGTAAAAGGCGACTAAGGGACTCAGCCTTCAGGAGACGGGCAGCAGCGTCTCCTACAAACTTGGCCATACTGCGATCGCCAACCCGCCTGCCAAGCGTGGCGATTATGGCAAACCCTCCCTCTGGGGGAGGCCTAACCCAGCAGTGGGTGTTATGTGGCTGAAACGACGACGACGATGTAGAGACTTGATCTTAATCTTAATTGAAAAGATGTTTCTTTCGAATGCAAGGATATTCCTAGCATTGATGTAACAACGCTGGCCTACAGCGTAATAAAAATATAAAAGTATTGGAGAATTTCGACGGTGGTTCGCAAGTCTCGGTAGCTCAGCGGTTAGAGGAGCCATTGGACCGGATTTCCAAAGGTCGCGGGTTCGATTCCCGTCTGAGAATTCACTAGTAGCCGAGTTAATTTTTCCAATATTTTTCTATTTAAAATTTACCATAGGTATAAAAATAGCATTGAAAAATGCAAAAATTACAAAATCATAAAATAGTTTCACACTATTTAATTAAACTTTGTCTAACATATGCATTAACCTCAATGCTTATACTACATGGCTAATGATTCTAATGCCCAGCGTACAGTGGATTGTCGTCAGTGTAATCAAGCCAAAGATACACAACAGCACCCCGATCGCCTAACGGTATAGCTTGTGGTATCAGCTACACAGCTATCGATTTTTTAAACCCCCTACAAGGGCTCTCGCTCACGCTATTACTTTCATACTAAAAATGCAATAGTATAAATATAAATATTTCCATACAATCACATCTATTATCTAGCCCACGTTAAGTATCATGAAGAACTTGTGTTATGGATACTAGATAACGGATAAACATACTTATATATATTTTTTTGTAAATACATACATAATATACATATTAAACATCCAGACCAAGACAAATAGACATGTTCATGCACACAAATATTTGTCTTGTTCGGGGATCGAACCCGGGACCTCTGGCGCAGAAGGTGGGGTTAGTACCCCTGCGCCAAACAGGTCCAGGTAGTGAATCCAATAGATGTATTGAAATGTAAGAATTACACAAAAACTCTATCGTTGCAGAGTTTTATGAGAGTTTGCAGTTTGATAGCTATATATAGCTATACAATCTATACCGTTAGTCGGTCGGGGTGCGGATTGCGTTCAACATTTGTCTAATCTGTATCAGGATGTCCACAAAGGCATGATGTAACGTGGTAAGAGGTTGCAGATATGTCTTGCATTATCTTATATATAAAATTCTCGTGTCACAGTTTTCGTTCCCATACTCCTCCGAAACGGCTTGACCGATTCTCATGAAATTTTGTGAGCGTATTGAGTAGGTCTGAGAATCGGCTACTATCTATTTTTTATCCCGAAATTCCACGGGAGCGAAGCCCCGGGGCACAGCTAGTCTTATATATAAAATTCTTGTGTCACAGTTTTCGTCCCCATACTCCTCCGAAACGGCTTGACCGATTCTCATGAAATTTTGTGAGCGTATTGAGTAGGTCTGAGAATCGGCTATTATCTATTTTTTATCCCGAAATTCCACGGGAGCGAAGCCCCGGGGCACAGCTAGTATATATATATACATATATATATATATATATATATATATATATATATATATATATATATATATATATATATATATTAGAGTCCGTTTGATAAATAAAAACTTGCCAAAGTATACAAACACGGTCTTATTGATAGCAAGTTCTTCCAAATAGTTATTGAAAAAATAAATCTGGAAAGAAATAAGAAAAATATTCTCTCCATAAAACAGAACTGTCTTTGAATACTTTAAGTTAAATTAAAAGATATTTTAATATTTATTCAATTCTAATAGACAATCTTCTTTTTAAAAATTAAATGTCAATATTTTTTTCTTATTTAAATAAAAGTTTTATCTTTACTTTAATAAACTTACTTACATAATATTTACTGGCTACTTGATTAAGAAACGTTCATTATTAGCACAGTTTAATATTTTTAATTAAATGTTATTTTATTTCCAAGAATTGTACTTACCTACGTAAAAAGCCCTCAAATAATTTGTACTTCCCTCCTTTCCCTTTTTTTCTCACCATCTCTACGCGTTTTCATAAAAAAATCTGTCCATATAATTATACAGAACAACCAAGTGATAATATACAGGTTCCATCGTTCGTTCCGAGAACAAAAAATTTAAAAAGGAAGCGTGGACTTTCCCCTCAGACCAGTTTTTATTAAAAATACTGCCTTTTCCACGGACCACGTGGAAATTGCTTTTTTAAATAAGTGACGAACGACCTTTTGAAGCTGGTTTCATTAAAACCTTTATTGTAGTTAATATAATTTTGTAGCCTTTTCAGTTTTCAGTCTTTATCGCGATATTACCGTGTCTGGTGATAATTGTTTATGTCGCCTTCCACTGTAAAGCATTTAAAGTCGGAATACACTAAGAGCAATGCAAAGCAAGAAAGCTTTGTCAGAATAAAGGCTATAAAGGCGGGAGCGAGACCGATTTTAACGACCTGTTTGGCGCAGGGGTACTAAACCCACCTTTTACGCCAGAGGTCCCGGGTTCGATCCCCGGACAAGACAAATATTTGTGTGCATGAACATGTGTATTTGTCTTGGTCTGGGTGTTTTATATGTATATTATTTACAAAAAAAGTATATTAGTTAGTTAGTTAGTTGTTTATCTAGTATCCATAACACAGGTTCTTCATGAAACTTAACGCGGGCTAGATAATTGGTGTGATTGTATGAAATTTATTTATTATTATTTTGCAGATTAGGCGAAAGAACCACGAAATCATTTCGTAGTAAATAACTATAGTGATTAAAGAGAAAATTAAACTACACGGTGTTAAATATTATTGGTGTCCACTAATTAAAGCAATTTCCAATAGTATAAGTAACCATTTGAGAATGATCTTGTAATTTGATATTTTTAAGGAGTCTTTTCGAAAAGAAAAAATGTCGACGCAAAATCACAAAATCAGATATTACCGTGGGATTTCATAATATTACAGTGGGATTTGGTTATTATATAAAAGGTCCAATCTAGTAGCTGATTTAAAATGTAGAACATAGATAGAATCTAAGAAACAGGTGGTGGTTGGATTGCATTACACATCATTATGGTTAATATTAATTCGACAATCGAAAAAAAATACCTGTTTATTATTATTAGTGTAACACAGCCTTAGTCTCATTAACACCAGTTCAACACACTTAGGCTTTAATCGCTCGAAATGAGTTACAGAAAAAAAAACGACAAGGCAAAAAGTGCCACAACACCCACTCTCCACACAAACTTCGCTTAGCATTCACATCCTCACTCCACAGTATTTTCCAGACGTAATGACGCAGTCCAGCTTTTAATATACTTAACCTTTAAGGCAGAATAAATCTGAGCAGCAAATCCAACTGGGCCTTATTGTTAGTCCACTCAGGTACGCGGGTTCACGTGCCGTCTTATGTAAATGATATCGTTACGGCGACAAAATTGGTTCAGTTCTTTCTGCTTCATGTAAGAAGAATTTTATAACTACGAGATGTTAAACTTGGTTGGAGTGGCTTAGAAAGAGCTTAGAATGGAAAAGATTTGGCGAAGTAAACAGACAGAAAAGATTATGAAGCTTAACATGTGTTAAGCGCGCTTTAATCGTGTTATTAATAGGTTTTTTTCGTTTGTTCCCAACGAGTCACACCAAAAGGAGTCACACTGTTACTAGTTGGGAAAAAAATCCCCAGCGAGTGTTACTCGTTGGGAAAACGATTTATAAAATAATTCCCAACGATTCAAACCCGACGGTATGGAATATTTTTCGGTGAAAGTACCAGGGTCACAATGCTATCCAGGAGATATCCTACCTTCGGGGTTTGACTCGTTGGGAATTATATTTTTTGTCACAATGTTTTTTAGGGTTTCGTACCTCAAAAGGAAAAAACGGAACCCTTATAGGATCACTTCGTTGTCCGTCCGTTTCTCAAGCGGTATCAAACTGAAATTTATATCTAATACTCAGGTCTAATACCTTGGAGTTGTGAAAAAATCAACCTTCTAAGCCAAAGCAATTAAAAGATACAGCCGTTTATACCGCACGGGAATCAAAACCTACAGGGTACTTCCCGTGAACTTAGAATCTTGAAATTTGGTACGAAGTAACGTCTTGTAGTACAGATAAAGGAAACATTGCGAAAACCGTAAATTTTTAGTTAATAACCGTAAACTTTTAATGATTTATACACGTCCGCTTTTGCTGCTCGTAATCTAGCGCCCTTTATTTTTACGGGCAATGGCTAAAAACCAGCGTTTTGCTCTAATTTAGGGCAAATATGTCGCTTAGCTTTTGCCTTTTTGCATCGCTGTGACACACATGTTAGGCTCAATTTACACCGCCGCGGAATGGAATGGAAGCGACTTTTTGCAACGAAACTGCACATAGCATAATGAATTTTATATCAACTGTATAACGCACAAAATAAATACGAGCCTAAAAATTGGACGCGCGTCTTCCGCGGAATCCTCGCGCATTCTCGAGAATTCTGTGCTATGTGCAGTTTCGTTGCAAAAAGTCGCTTCCATTCCATTCCGCGGCGGTGTAAATTGAGCCTTAGTTTAATTTATAAGTTTTAATTAAACAAATTGTTTTAAATTGTTTGTTTTTAGGTTTCCAGTCTTTTATTATGTAATTGTTTATTTATTTAATTCATGTGTGTTTAAGATGCAAATATTTTTTATCTATCTATCTATATTTATAAATTGCCCTCCCATCGAGTAACACTGTGACTCGGATGTTTTTCCCAACAAGTACAGTGTGACACGTTGTGGTGCGACTCACTGGGAACAGTTGTTTTTATTCCACATCGGTTAACGCTTAGCAGGCATGGTACCAGATGCTAAGTAATGATAACGCTGAAGGTGGAACCACGCTTCTCTTGGAATCCTCGATCATTGAGGAACTGTCGGAATACATTAACGCTGAAAAACGTTGTTGTTACGACAAAAGACTTAGGGTAAGATGGTGGTAGCACAGTCTTTGCACTCGACCGATATGACGGCCGGCTCCTCGATCTCACTGGTTTTCACTGGTAGAACAGTTGCGAGCGCGCGTGTAGCGGCGCGTATCTGTGTGAGTCGTAGGCAGTGTAAAGACTGTTTAGACTGTGGTGGTAGCTAGAAGGGAATATATTATGTTCTCCCACTGGAAATCAAACCCGGGACCTCTGGATCTGATACCGATGCCGGTGGTGTTACCACTAGATCTGAGATGCGGTGTATTTCATTAAATTGACGTGGGTACCGAAACCTACTCAATATTATAAATGCTAAAGTATGTCAGTTTGTTACTCTCTCACGCCAAAACTACTGAACGAATTTCGATGAAATTTGGCACAGACATAGCAGATAGCCTGGATTAAAACATATGATACTTTTATCCAGATATTCCCACGGGAACGGGAACCACGCGGGTGAAACCACGGGTGGCCGCTAATGGTCCATTAAATTGAGTTTGCAATTTTACGTAGTCTGAAAGTTGATAGAATTTTAAATTTTCATGTTGAAATGCACCTTCAATGGTAATTAAATTCTCGATGTCGTAATTAAGTTTTACTAATTAAAAGTTAAATGATGTGAACTATAATTATTCCACATGAACTAGACGAGACTTGTGCAATAATGATCGTGAATATTTACAATGGATTTCTTTTAAATAGTGTTGCAGCGTGTTTGATAAACAACGGGTTGCACTCCGGGAGTGCCGGCAGAAGTGAAAACCGCTTACACGAAACAGCAGGAGCAGGCATACATTTTCGCCGCGCGGTAGAAAGAGAGGTGGATATTACTTCCTCTCCTACATCCGCGCCGGCGGTCTACTCTCCCTCCGTCTAACGAATTTTTCGATCAGGTCACGTATCCTGAGGCGACTTTAACATTTTTTACCCATCCCAAAAATTTAAAACTTAGAAATGTGCTAAAGATTTTTTCACTTCAAAAACCTAATCCTAATCCTAACTAATATTATTCATACGAAAGTGTGTTTGTTTGTCCGTTCTTCACGCCCTAACCTAGCCACCAATCGACTTCATTTTTGACAGAGAGTTAGTTGAACGGATGTAAAGTAACACAGAATACTTTTTATACAGAGATACCCACGGGAACGGGTACCACGCGGGCGACCGCTAGTTAAAAATCTAGTCTTTAGTCCCTATTATAGCCTTCGATTAATTAGACTGATATTAACATCAACTAGCAACTTTCTTCGTTGGATCTGATGTGGGTAACACTTGTAAAAACCCCCCCTGAGTTAATTCTTTTCAACCACCAATGTAAAAGTTCCTTCTGGAGACTTTTTATACTTCCTTTGCAAGTTTGTTAAGCTTTAGGAAAATACTTTTATAATTTATAATTAATTTTATAAATAAAAGAAAAAAAAAATTTAAATACTGAATTCTGAAATATTTAAACTAAATACCTCCCTTGTAATATTATAAGTAGGAACTAAAATTATGGAAAGTATTATTTTATTTGGCCAAATTTAAATAGTGATCGTCTAGAACGGTTAGGATTCCTACGTTGTGTAATTTTTTGTTTTAGTAATCCAAACTTCTTTTAGATGTGGTATGTCCGGGGCAAAGCTATGCTTATCAAGGTGAATACTGTGTCCAACCTAATTAAATATAACTTCGATTAAAATAAATATTAGCTAATTTAATTATACTTAAACATATATCGATAAAACTATAGTATAAACTAGACATAGATGTGTATGAAGTAAAGTGTATTGTAGACAGGATGAGTGAAAGGGAAATACTATAGGAATAAATACAGGTTATAGGAATGAAGTAACCGGAGCCCAAGAGGGCTCCGGGGGTCCTCTCCAACCTCCCCTGAGACCCGACCTAAAACCACGCCAATGGGACTGGACGGATGGAGTGAGTAAAACCCGATTCCATAAGTAAGTTAGGAAGAAATTCTTCCGATCCCATCGATGCCTGTCTCAATAACTGCGTTACCATGCGGTACGCACAGATCAAATGTGGAGTAATCACTTGGAAGCCTAATAAAAGGACATACCAGTGAATTACAAGTATAGTGAAATTCCAATGCTGCTTGCAGACATGGAAGTATAGTGTTGGGTTCCCACTTGAATGACTGGGTAACAAATACGCAGGTCTTTTCGTTATGCAATTTACTCTCACATAGTAGTGAGTATCGACAACTGAACATAACTACTTTGAAATGCGAACTGCCACAAACTAAGAAGAACGAATCTAACATAGTTAAGTCATACAAGATGAGAAAAATATAGATATATGTGGTATGCGAACATACCACCTTATGTAGAGTGGTGTATTGTGAATAGTCTATGCGCAGACACATAGGACACAATAACTTGAGAAAGCATCGGTAAAACCGGATGAAAAGTTCAAGTTGCAGTAACATTGAACATTTATAAGTAAGTAATTTAGATATCATTTATTTATTTATCATTTGGTAAGGATTATGATGAGGCAAGGAACCTGTCTCGAGATAAATGAAACACACTGCATAGTAGCAATCATTTACTCAGATAAACCGTTACCGTAGCTAGAGCTTCCCAAATCATACAATGTAAAATATTCATAGGTATATCTGTCCAATATATGGTTGCAATACATTTTGAAACACAAGGGGACAGTTATCATATCTTGTTCTACCACGAATTCTGAATTAATGGCATTACAAAATACGACTTTAAGACTGGGTGGGTACGAACACTAGATGCTCACAAGGATCCATCTAGTCAAAGTCCATGGATAGCATTGACCTGAACGGATATGAGTATGTCAGTTTACACAAGACTGCTCAAGAGTAAAAACCCATGGCTCACACCATCCATTAGCCACTACTAAACACGTTGCTACAAACAAAAATTACTGTTGACAAATAATCAGTTTTGATTATCGTTCAAAAGCAATAGAGTAAGTATGGCACATATTCAGAAAACACTAAGATAAACATGTTGCCTATCATAATATTAGCCGGAAATATGTCCACTAGCTGACTCGGTACCCACTCCTTTGGGAATTTAACCTATAGTAAAACACAATTTGGTTGCAACCATATACTGGACCAAAGACCCAGAGACACTATTAGAATTATAGGTAAGTATTAATTATAAAATTCTGGAAGCCCAGCATTACCTCATTCCTGCAAACTAATGCCAACCAGAACTAAGGCCAGACATTACCTTACAGAAACTACAATTCCTCACATAATTATCTCCCTCTGAACTTCCTCAGCATACTGGAAAGCTGGCTCCGAGTCCATTCAGAACTACACAATCATTAAATTATAATAAAAGTGTGTGTAGTGAGTGCATATTGTGTCGAAAATAAATGCCTAAATACCCTAAACCTAGCAAACCACAGGTGATTGCAAAATATTGCTTGAATGGACAATGTCATGCTCAATTGGAAATATTTGAATCCTCTCACTCAGTTTAGTTGATAGTGTCTATATTAGACATAAATTCTTACTAGTTTTATAGAGGCTTAATCCATGATACATGACACCATACCATTCACACAACACAAAATAATATAATAGCCATTTGCAGTGCAGAACACATGAAATAAATTTATTCACAATTTTTCCTAATACCTACCTACTTTCCATAAAATACCTGATTTCTGACTAGCATAAAATTATGAACGTCAAGATAATCCTACCCTAACCTACATCATGATCAAGACAACTTCCATAAACTTACCTACCTACCTACAATAACTAAACCATGGGAATCCGTTTCATTCTACTGCTTTATTATATTCCGCCCTCAGAGCCTTGAAACCACGCATCGTATGATCCAGTAGTGATTACGTCATAATCTCTTTCTCTAATACTATCCGTCATCATGTCGCCTACCATAACAGCGGGTGGCCGCGGAATGATTTAAAATTATACTAAGTCGATGAAGCCAAAATGAAAAATGTCAAAGGAATTTAAATATACTACCTAACACTAACACAGTACGTACCTATAATAATCAGATTACGCTTACGTACCTTATTATTTATCTAGATAGATAAATAATCCAATGTAGGTATCCAACCTATACTATAAAACAATATCACATAATAACACAATTTATCACACACAACACCTAGCTAAAAATATGTAGGTACACTGCTATTTCGCACCAGTTTTCATATATCGCGGATCATCTACCTACCAGCAAACTCTTTTACCTACCTAACTATCACTATTAATTGACCACGAGGTCCGAAATACCTAGCCCAGATCATGCCATCAATCTCATTTCCATTTTGGCATAAAAACAAAACAGAAACACTCATAACAGCAAGCGATTTCATTAAACTTTTTAAAATTACTAGACTTTGCTAGTATCTAATGAAATAGAAGTACCTATAGCAGAATATCAATAAAATCCTGACGGAAAGCCGGCAATATTCCAACAGGATCTCATCATTGCATAAAATAAAATTACAATAATCAAAAGAGAATCAATAGAAAATCGCTTGCCGCACAGAATTTTTAGGAATAATCTAGAGCTATGTACCTTAGAACGCGCCGATGGTGGTAGGTCCAGCAGAGCTCCCGCGTCGCTTGGAATCAGAGGGAAAAAACCGTCTCATTCTACCCGCACTAGCCTTTTTATACCCTTGAAAATCCTCATCCCCACCCCCTTTACCTGTGGAAAGTTCTAGAATCGTGTCTCTCGCTCTTTTACCCTATATGGTCTTCTCTGTCCTAATAGGGTTGCCTACTTCTTCTACAAGGTCCATTGTAGATGACACATTTATTTTCAATAACCGATTTCCCATATGAAAGATTATTTATTGTCCTTTAATAATCTGCTTGACAAACACATGCTTTGACGATATTTTTAATTATGATGGTTAAACATTAGCAAATAAATAACTAGGTAAGACTGTTTTCAATACAAAAAACCGAAACAAAGGACGTCACGTCACGGTCAACACAACTTAATGCAAATAGTATGGTCCACTTACACCGTGAAACCCCACAACCCCGTTACGCAGAATAATGCGTTCACATCACAATATCTAATATTCATATTCATCTTTCAAAACCTCTAACATAATGTGTAGTGTACCTAATAATAAAAAGTTCTCGCGCCCTACACTTTTCATTATGCATGCACTCTTAATTGTCATGTTATCATATTCGTTGCATATTTTTAGGAACGTAGAATATCAGTGTAAAACCTCCCTTCAATATTGTAGATCATTATTAATCGACAACCCTAATATTCCTTTTCTCCTTTCATCCTCTTTTTAATCTAAAAGTCACGAACGCATTATAAATATTTTAATGGTATCAGTCTGATATTTTAAAATTGTACCTTATTCAAATTAAATGTTCTTTTATAATATTTTAAACACTGAATTTTGCCTATAGATATTTGACACGAAATTATAAATTAATTTAATTCTCACAAAATCATAGCATAGAGTCATAGACCATAGATACAACAGTTTGTTTCCGTTCCGTTATTTATGAGTCAAATGTCACTTGACATTGACATTAGGTACGTCCCAATTTAGTAACTAAGAAAGAAATAAATTTAACTGATGAAGCGCGGGATTGTGGTTGGCAATTTGTTTAGATTAGAACCAAAATTAGGAATAACACCAACCCAAAATATATTATAGATCAAACAATCAATACTATTTAAACCTTAAGGTATAACTAACGCTGTAAGTAATCAAAACATTTTCATATGTTTATTTTTTTTATAAGACAAGTTAACTTTTGAATAAGTTCCTATATTCTTACATTGTAAAGCATGGATTCCTACTAACCGAAAACCAACTTATGTTTCAGACTAATTTTATGGAATTAAAGCCTAACATGTTCCCAGTCAATAGACTGAAAGTGTACTGGAACTTTAATTAACTAGCTATATCACTTGCAATGATCTAAGAAAATCTACTTCTATAACTGTCCATTACCCCCAGGTAAGAGTTTCAATAAGGATTTTGCATTGTCATCATAATCTAATACCATTTATTTCAAAACAAATTATATCCATACTGGCCATCTTTCAATTCAATCAACACCCATCTATGCACTGAATCAAATAGATCAAATCATCATTTACTATATTGAGAGCACTGTAAATATCGTCACATTTATAATAAAATTATTACCTCCGTAGAATATCTTCTAAATCAATTGAATCAACCTTCTAATTCTAACTGAATTGAATGAATTGTTTGGTATAAAAGGTCAAACTTATGCATGCTTTATCATAGCCAAAGTTAGGAGGAGATTCCACTAAAGGCACATAATTCCAGGTTGTAATTTTAACAAGAATACCTAATGTAATATTTCAATACATTAACCAGTGATAAACTCTATTTCAGAAGAAATTCAACTCTATATTATGGATGTTGGAACTAGCAAGAAAAGGAAAACTGGATTAGCAAAGGCTTTTGAGAGAGTACCTTTTTGTTAAAGGAATTTGTTTCTTTCTATTAATATCTCAAGTTATTCTAGTATGCTTTTGCTTGTAAATTATGCCATTAGTTTAATTCCTTAATCTTAGAGTCTCTTGTTTGTTATTCAACAAGTAAGAAAATAAATTGTATTTCTTATGTAATAAACCATGCATTTTATTCCCATTATTTTAATAGCGCCATCTATTATTTTCGATCATAAACGTTAACTGCCCGCTTACATAGTCCTGAACCTACCAGAGACTGTTTAACTAGGTGTCACTAGATGTCGCTTTTTTAAAAATATTGAAAAATTATTATGTTAATGGTCTTATTTATGAAGTTAGTGAATTAATGGGTAACTAAATTAGAATTTGAAGCCTAAATTAATGAAGACAATGACTTTGATTGGAAACGATAAAAATTTAGAATAATTATTCAAAAAAAAAAAAAACCATGTCGCTTTGCTCATAAAGTTACAGAAATAAGGCAATATTATAGTTTGGATTGTCACACACTTATATAAGTTTCACCCCCTGAGGCACTGTCAGAATATCAGCGCTTCTGATACTCACATCAACGAATAACCCAGAAGTTAATTTTGCTGCGACAGGGCCCATTAGCAGCACAGCTTATTTCTTTGTTTTTTTTTGTATCCGTCATTTAGTAGGTGTTATTTATGTATGAATTCATTATGCCGGGTACAGATTGGTGAAATGTAACATACAATGTAACATGCAATGTAACATTTTCCATACATTTTAAGGTGTTCGCGAGCGCACTACGCGCCCGCTGCGTGCAATATTCCATACTATTAGTATTCGTTACATTGCATGTTACATTCACCAATCTAATGCTGGGATTTGATATAGGTACTTTTTGTTTTGTCATTGTACTGTTTTTTTTGTGTGTTGCTAATAAATGATTTCTATCTATCTTTCTATCTTGGAATCACAGGTTACCTACGTGTGCGTATCTTCTCTTCCCTACATGGAATACGCCGGCTGCTTATTTCCATAAGCATTTGACATTATTGACTAATATAAACTGTTAAATGAAAACGATCACTTTACGTAATCGCTATCAAAGTTTGTGTGATCATAACCGATTTTTTTTTTTAGTAGGTACCTAAGTAATCTTAAAATATAGTTTTTTTTTAATTTATAACATTCAGCTATTGCTCACCTTCCCTATCATTTTTTCTTTTTAATAATATAGGTACTTACTTGTATCTTGATAAGCCTAACATTATTTATGTAAGGCATCTTATTTATAGTTTGCCAATGTACAAAAATGAGGAAGTTTTCCTTATCAAAGGACCTTTCTGATAACATTAATCATTAATCTTCATGGACATTGAGTAATTAACATGTCAAAAGCATGTAATATCTTAATCACCATAGTAATTAGATACCATGACCAAGATCAGATTGGCTAATAAGGTAGTCGAGTAAAGTATAAAATAACGAGTAAACGTTGATAAATTCGTAAATTGTTTCTGGGCATCATCTGAAGGTCTCATTCGGATCTCGGCAGCGGCACTTCTCGCTGCTACGAGCCTTCGGATAGTAGCCGCCGCAGCCCGGGCTGCGACTGCCACGTGCGTGCAGCCAGTAGTCAATGTGTGTGTTGAATCGTGTTTTGAGTACCTATCAAAGCTAAACTATGTCTGACAACATAAATAAACGTTTTCATCTGTAAATGATTCCATTTTGCCTACCGCCATAAGCGAGTAGCGCGACAACACTACTCTCGGAGCGGCCGGGCGGTGCTGCCAAGGTCGCGCTGCTGGGGGACGCTGCACAGTCGCGAGCATCGGAATGAGTCATATACAAATACATACAAGCAGTGCGCGGTTGCCGAGAAGCTACTGCCGGGTCGTGGCTGCCGAGCGACTGCCGAAATTTGAATGCTACCTTTAAGAGCGAAGCCACAGCACTGTGTTGCGGCGTCGCACCGCAGAATTATCTGATGTGCTGCCATACTGGCGCGGGCTGTGCTCAATGGCAGCTCATTGGAAAATTTTGCGGTGCGACGTCGCAACGCAGTGTTGCGGCCAGGCTGTTAGACCCTACCAATGTCAAATATGGCTTCTTTGAGGTCTGGTTATGATAGTGATGTTTATACATTTCACTTTCAAGTTGAACCTCTGATGCTCTGCCAACCGCCAAAGGATTTATGACGTGAGGGTAGGTAGGTATGTATGCATGTGTGGCGGCACCTACCTGATGCCGCACATATAACAACACACGGCGCAAGAAAGAACCTACCTACCGTGACAAAAGATGGCGCTGACAACAACTCAGTATGGCGTTGATAAACATGTATGGAAACCTACATCGCGCTTACAAAGTTTCACCAGCCGCTTCACATATATACCAACGACACGACATGTTTTCTTTTCGAAATGACTCCCTAAAAATAAGAAAAGTCAAGATTATTCTCGAATGGGGCTACATTGTTAATTATTTTAATTAGTTGATACCAATAATATTTAGTATTGTGTAGCTTTATTTCTCTTTAATCGCTATATTATTCACTACGAAGTGATTTCGTGGTTTTTTCGATCTGCAAAATCGGTCTTGCTCCCGCGTGCATCCTTTTCTCATTTATCATCAGCCTGTGGACGTCCACTGCTGGACATAGGCCTCTCCTAGCTCACACCTATTGTGGCGTTCATAGGAGGCTGTTAGCCTACTGCTACCACGCTGGCCAGACGGTTTGGTAGAGGGTTTGTTTCAAGTTTTCCTTCTCTCGCACAGGTTTCCAATGCGCCGACCCTCTTAGTCGACTCTTACGATCAATCAAATATTAGCAATCTGACACTTTAACGCGGGAATGTACTGCTTATTTAAATAAAAAGTTCTGCCTAAGTACTACTTAGCCTTGATTTCCGCGCATTATTTGAGATGTAACTATGCAAACCTTGGCCACAACTAGGCATTGATGGACTTACTCGTTTACTCGTTCGTCCATCAACGCCTATTTTGCTGGCCGCTGCAGTAATGTACTATTATCATGTTCAATGTTGTATAAAACAAATGCAAAAAGACTTGTAAAAATGGTCATAAAGTAAAAAGGGACTCATGGAAATATCGCTACGTCTGTAGGTACTAAGGAATAAAAACAGCTTAGTTTTCGCTACAATAATTTTATTATAGTGTTATGTAGGTTTTTACTGTACTGCAATGAAAAAACCTTTTAGTCATTTTGGCGTGATTGAGTAACAAAAAAATTGTGGTTTTATTTAAAACATTGACGTTATATAGCCAAATAAATGAACTTACACCCATATTCTAAGTCGTTCCTCTTAAACTTACTCGTCCTCGACTTAACGAAACCTCATTGAAAACCTCTTCAAAATACTCCTCGAAATCGGTATTCTAAGTCATAACTCCGTAAGGACCTGGAGGAGCCAAAGAGTACGTAGCCACTCCGTGTTAGGCCTAGCGCACACTACCATTTTTACCCACGACGAGGTTGAGTGGAGTGTAAAAAGTTTTGGAGGAATGACTTAGAATATGGGGGTTAGTATCGGAAGATGCATCTTCTCTGAAATTCTTAGGACACGTTACATAAAAGGCAAGGTGGAGAACCCAATAACTGCGATATTATTGGTAACTTGAAGCGTTTCCACATCACCTGATCCGATATCGATATCGGCGCCTACACCGATATCGGGGCAAGAAAAATATAATGAAATATGTACACACCTGCCTTTTACATTAGCCGATCCAATATCAGATATAGGCATCGCCATAACAACAATGTTTTCAGTACTGTTGTGGTCCGGCAGTTAGAGGTATACCTACCTCTAACTGCCGGACCACAACATAGCTAGTTCCTCAATGATTGAGGCTTCCAGAAGAGGCACGCCGCTTTCACCTTCAGCCTTATCATAATTTTACAACAGGTATGATGAAGGCGTCTACCCGTTGTTCATAAAAAAAAGATAAGGTGGAGAACCCAATAATACCGATATTGGCAACTTAAGCTGAACATTTTAAAATTTTAAAAGGCTTTGAAATTCAAGTCTATTTCACCATCCCCTACTGCAAATACAATTCGTGGTGCAGACGCGTATTGCCCTTTCCGTGTTCGATTCGAGACACCGGTTGTTTGAAATCAACACGCATTTGTAGCACCACAGGCTGCTTATCTAACTAAAATCACCTAGCAACCAGTTATCGCTGTTGAGTTAGTTTAAATTAGTTAGTTAGCCTGCCGAGCATTGTCTCGAAAACCGTATTCAGTTCCCGTCTATTGAACGTTGTTTTGCAGTAGTATTTTAATGTGTAATAAACCGAGTAAGTGCATCTTAACTGAACACTGATTTGAAACGATGCTAAATCGAGTTGATTTCTAGCCTTCGGTATGTACTTGGCAATTATCGCAGCAAGTATAATTACTCGTTACTTCTCATTAAACATATCTTTTTTCACTTTGAATTTTTTCCTCTTTATCCCAATGAAGCCCAGGCTAAGACAGGATCCTCGATGGAGCGAGATAACCTAGATGGTTAGGAACCAACTAACCAGCCTTAGTTTGAAGATGGACGGGTTATAAATAGAAGTAGGGAGGGAGATCCAATCATCAAGCTACTAATGAGCAAGTTATCGTTGCAAGTATCGTTATTGGTTTGTACGTCATGTATTCTGGAATGAGCACCATCCGCGGCACGTAACCGAATTGCTTGCATGTGTTTGATTATGTTTTGTAAAATTGTAAACTCGATTGTACAAAAAACCATCCATGTGGCACATTTTTTAAGTCGTGGCAATTCTGACGTGTCCAACATCTGTCACTGTCAGTTGTCAGTCAAACAAATATTTTTTGCTGCATCATGTGACAAAGTGCTGAGAGCGTTCTGCCTATTCAAAATATCGATCGTAGTATATATGTATTGTAGTATTTAGTTTTATAAGTTTATGTATTATTGTGTATTTTAAGTATTCTCGTCGTCTGTATATATCTTATTTATTCTTCTATTGTCATCTTCCTTTCTCACAAACCCTGTCAGAATAACAGCGCCTCTGTGTTCATTCGGCCCACCTGTGAATGACACAGAGGCAAAACGCTGAGATAGGGTTTTATTGACCCCACACAATTCTTCCTATTAGTTGTATTTTGTTGTGTTTATTAAATTTATACTTTTTTTTTATATACTTTCTATTTTTATTGTCTGTATCGTATGTGTGTGTGTGTCAATAAATGTGTTTCTTTCTTTCTTTCTTTCTTTCTTTCTTATTATTATTATCATCCTGTCGAGTTGTGTTTGTCAGTGTTCCGGTTGTCACGTGCACACAATACTGGAGATTTTTTAACCTTCTAGAAAATTTCAAGCAACCGGTGACGTGACTTTATACACGGAAAGAGAAATACGCGGTGCAGACGGTGTCAAGAAGTGTCCTAGCTTTATTGGCGGTAGAGTCAGCAGAACGCTTTACTTTAAAATCGCTATCGTATCGATACTAGTTTAAAAGGAATATCCTTTGGTAAAAGAGCCAATGTGAATCTTTGCTTTTGTTTTATAAGCGTCAGACAGCAATGTGTGTTGATTGATAGCAACATCAAATTATTGTTGAAATATGGAAACATATAGTTTTTTTGGATTTGCAATATCTTATGGTTGTAGTTTAATGTTCTGGGGGCGTACCATGACCTCTTATACGATTCTTTTGAGGTTATTTTCAGTGAGACGCCACTATACGGCCTAACTTGGTACGCTCCATAATGAGTATTAAATTTAATACTTAATTAATCGCTTAAATTATTATATTATAATATGAAACAAAAAATATATGTAATCGTATATATTATACTAGCCTATGCACATTCTATATTAACTTAAGCTTTTAATAGAGGTATAATTATGAAATTAGTACAGATAAAAATCTGTTCAAACAAGAAATACCCTAGTCCTGTAATATTAGGTCTAACCTAAGCCAGATCACGTAATGCCCATAGATCTCCCTGAATACTTTACGAGCCATAGATTTAACTGCACCGCTTTAAAATGAGATCTTGATCTCGAATTTACATACTATCCTCAGAAAGCCCATGCTCACTCTGTCATAATAATGATCTTACAGGTTGGCGACTTAAGTGGAAAGTTCTTTGGAAATTTTGTTAGAAAAAACATTATCTAAAAATCTTAACTTCTTTTTTTTTATGAACAACTGGGAGACTCTTAGCCTTCATCATACCTGCTGTTAAGTATTGATAAGGCTGAAGATGGAAGCGAGCCTTTCCCAGAATCCTCAATCATGGAGGAGCTGGCTATCTTATCTTTAACTGCCGGAACACAACAATGCTGAAAACATTGTTGTTATGGCGTCAGACTTAGATAAGATGGTGGTAGCTAGAAAGGCGGACTTACAACAAGTCCTACCACCAACCAAACCGAATACAATATGTACCCCCGCTGGGAATCGAACCCGGGACCCCTGGGTCTGATACCGGTGGTTGTACCACTAGACCACAGAGGCGGTTCTTACGTCCGTCATAATGTAAGAAGGTTTGAATAACTATATTTTTTTTCATTACCATACTTTTACAATTTATTTATATGATATTAGATACTTTTCGTGTTAAAAACTTCACAACTTCGAAATAAAAGCACATAATAACGTTTTTTGCTCTCCTGTTAAATTTGTCCAGAAAGAGATACTTGAATTTGGCTTAGGGCAGCCGAGGTATGATGAAGGCTGAGTCTCCGCGTGTATTTCATAAAAAAAGAGGTAAGTAGTTTCTATAATATTGGCTTTGGATAACTCAACAAATAACCTAAAACGACACGTTGTTAGGACGTCAACCACAAACGAATAAATCTCGTCAGCCGGCATCGATTCGGCCGAAATTTGTCCGTCCGGTTCAAATTTACATATAAAACAGCTTTACTAAAGCCTTTGGCTGTACCGGTGGCGCTGTGAGCCTCGCCAATATTGTTTGATCCACGAATTTTATGGCTGTGTTGATAGCATTTAAAAAAAAAAATGGTTTCGCTTTAAAAGTTTTCGCAAGAAAATAGTGAAAAAATTATGTAAACCTTATTAATTTTCATGTACAAAGAAAGAGTTATTCAGACAGTTTATGAAGAATCGGAGTATTTTATATATATATATATATATATATATATATATATATATATACTAGCGGATCCTCGCGGTTTTACCCGCGTGGTGCCCGTTCCCGTGGGCATCGGGATAAAATAAATCCTATGTCACTCGGATCGGTCTAGCAGTTCCTGAGATTAGCGCGTTCAAACAAACAACCTCTTGAGCTTTATAATATAAAAAGTATAGATATATTTATCTATGGTGTGTATAGCATTCTGGATCCTGTCAATTCACTCCCAGGATGACCATTATCAGATCACAGCTCGGTCAATCCTTGGCAGAGAACCAAGGCTCCAAAGTTACCTCGTTTGTATGAAAATCGACTAATGTTTCTAATTATCTGACCACCACTGTATATGTATATATAATAAAATAAAAAAATTACAAAACAAATTGCCTTTAAAGTTGCTTTTTTATCAAAGTATTTCATTTAGGTAATTAGTTTAGATAACTACTAAAAAGCTTCATTAAATATTTTGTTAATTATAAAGCTCTTATTACCACTTAAATTGATTCAATTCACTTAGTTTGGCACGTCGAGATGGAAGGTAGAATAGTTTCCTAGATGCTAAAATTAGAATAACCATCTCGCATACATACAATCATCATATAACATCGGTAACAGATGCAGACTCCCACAATTCACGAAGCCTTGGGCGAACAGTATAATTCTCGTTGATCGAACGCCGAATAGGGAAACACACAATAGGGAAGTAATTCGTCGCACGTGACGTACGATTCGAACGATATATTGCTTGATAGGATCTAGACTTTGCCTCGTAGTAGTAACTTAAAAGTGGGGTTTGTTAACTAACTTTACATTAAGTTAGATGAACGGTATATCTTCTATCTACTTCCCGTGCTACGGGCCTACCAATATCTATTAGAAACCATCATGACATAAAAGCGTTTTGTTTGCGTTTTGTTTTTAATGAAGTTGTCACATTTTGACATACTTACTTAATATACACAATAAATGAAAATTATTACAACTTTTCAAATAATTATTACTTTATCTGACTTTATAGTCGCGTCACGTCACACTGCAGACAGAGTGGGAAGCATTAAATACGGCTGTTTAGGGCCATTTTACTCACTCGGTGCTGGTATTGCACGGCCTAACAACTCCTGAGGATGCTCCGTGTGTGGGCGAAACACGTGTAGAGTAGTCGGTGAAGGTGCAAGGTGTGTCCTTGTGTTGCATCTGCATTTGTATGCGGGCGGGCGGGCTACATATTTTTCGTTTTCTACTAAGTTTATTGTTCATAAAAGTATGAAAATACAAGTTGTATACCTTAAAGCTTATCAGCAAAAACAATAAGTAATATACATGAGGAACAGAGGGTAATTTGACAATTTGAGTGAAGAATATTTAATTTTATCGCATTTGTTGCAAACTTTTTATAATACAGCACGCGCGGCCACAACAGTGCAGCAGTCAGCGTGGCGTTCGCGTGTTCGTAGGAAAGAAGTGCTTATCAATGTGACATTATTGGTGATAACAGTGTGCAGAACAGGCTTCAACTGGGAGAACTCGCTCCATCGTAGGCCTCATCTACGCCCTTCGGCCAGATTGAGGTCAAGAATGAGCCCATTTATTATTTTAAAAAAATCTTACTTTAGGAGATTCGTGGTACGAAATAGCATGGTAAGATAGGAACAAACTACTACGCTAAGAGATGGAGGCGAAGAAAAACATAGAATGCGCCAGCAGAAATTCAAATCCTTTAAAAAACGGACAGGGCATATCATATATACAGAAGAACAATTTGTATCAGATACCATTGTATAAAAACATGATATAATTACAAGCGACACTCGTGTCGGCGTATGTCGCCAGTTAAGATCCAAATTGGCTGTTTTGAATGCGCAATGCATCGGGAATGACTGCACTTGTAAATATGTCTCCCTTCACCTGTCACCTTGGTTAAAGAATTATGGCGACATAGCCGCGGAGAACCCGCGGGGTTATTATCTAAAAAAAAACAATTATCGCGCAGATAGCGCGCGATCGCTGCGGAACGTCAAAATAAAAATGGTATTACGTAAGTGATTGCTGGCTAATCGCTCGGTGATGGTTCGTTTAGCAGCGTCTCACTCTCTCGCGCTCCTACCTAGGTGCGAGAGTGAGACGCCGCGTGTTGCTATGACGCGAGGCACATGAAGTTCATCGTTTGTTCGGTAGAGGCTGCACTGTTGATACGTGACGTAAAGCAATTATCGCGCAATTTCTGCTGTCGCGTTGCTGTTGCAAAGATAGGTAATAGCCCCGCTGATAGTAGAGCTTATTTTCGCTTATTTAAACGCGACTGCAGCGACTTCTTTCGTGGGACAGAATCCAATACAATTGAGTAGCATGACAGACTGGCCGGTATGAATTCACAACGCAACGCGTCGGGCTGCAACGTGATGTTCTATGTACCACAATTAATTTGTCCCTCGTTTTTTGTATTTATTTATTTATTTAATTGGACAACCAACAAGATCATACACCTTAAATGCTAGGAGTTACAGCTAGTGGTTACAAGAATTGGTGCTGTCTTTATTAAAGGTTGCCACGGAAAGCAAACTTGTTAAGAGAACAGTTGGTAGCGTAAGGCGTCCCTTAACTTAAAAAAACAATACAACATTATCTTACTAAAGCTAGTAAATACAAGCAAATGCAAAGATAAAATATTAAGTAGAATTATAAAGGAAGCTGTGCCTTGTTCAGCCAGGCAGACTATAAATTAAAATACTTATACTTAGCTTGATGAGGACAATTTCTTTTTAAATATAGGTAAACTTAGTCTAAAAATATCAATTTCCTTATTTTTACTAACAGAATTATAATCAGCTTGAGTCTATTTATAGGAGAGAATTAGTTAGGTTAGTTTTGGAGCGTTTTGGTGTAAACAAATAGTATCTAGAAAGCCGTGGAAGATTATGAGTGATTCTGATTTTAGTATAAAATCATTCGACTGCGTGTAATTGCGTGCTGCGTGCAGGCCCCTAATTTGCACATTACCGCCATTTATGACACAAGACGAAGAAGAAGAAATGAAAGCCCATTTTTTCCTTTTTATTCTGAGATCAATATCTAACAGAAGACCCATTTGTAACAGATCCCATTGTATAAAAACATGGTGTAATTACAAGCGACACACTTGTCGGCGTATGTCGCCAGTTAACACCCACATCGCCTGTTTTGCATGCGTAATGCGTCGGAAACGAGTGGTGCACTCGTAAATTTGTCCAAGTAATTTATGGCGGATTTACGCAAATTAACTTTTGAATTTTTGTTTAGCTCTAGATTTGTAAATTGCGATATGGTATGGTAAGGTAATCAATTTATTTTTTGTTGTTCTAACTGAGGTTGTTGTGCGTGTTTGGTGATAGAAAAATGAATAAAATATAAGCGGTATAAATAGTCAACATATTGACCTGCAGCAGAATTCTCTAAACAACCTTGGTTTATTTATGATTTTTTAATAGAAAAATATTCGTACATCTTATGTTTTGGCGCGCACTATTCATTGAAATCAAACGCGCTATATTTCACGAACTAAGTTGTAATTGTCCGTATTTTTAGGTTTTTTAGGGGTTTTTTGATTTTCCCTACGTTTCGGCACCTTTTCAGCTACCGTGGTGACGGGATGACAGTTATCCCGTCACCACGGTAGCATAGTAAAATATTCTCCGATAGGACTCGAACCTGTGACCTTTGGGTATCCGGCTTATTGCTCTAACCACTGAGCTACCGAGCATTTCAGATCTCATCAGTTCTGAGAATAACTTGTGGCCGAGTCGACGTTTTCCAATATTTTTCTATTTATATTTTTTTATAAAAAGTGTAAAAAATAGCATTGAAAATGCAAAACTTTATTATCATAAACATTGGTATGGCAGCAGGAACGCAACATCGGTGAGCGCAACATTTTCAATACTGTTTGACCGCTGCTCTGACATCTCTCATACGGCTGAAGATGAATGTCACTGAGGAACTGGCTCTTATCTCTGACTGCCGAAACACAACGATGAACATTGATGACAGACTTAGATAAGATGGTAGTAGCTAGCCAGGCTGACTTAACAGCAAGTCCTACCACAAACTAAACTGAATACAATATGTCCCTCCACTGAGAATTGAACCCGGGACCTCTGGGTCTGACACCGAAGGTGTTATACCCAGAGTATAACCTATATATCCTATATCGCAGAGGCGATTAAGAGCATGAAGTACCACCTAGTGGTAGGTACTATTATTTTTATTTTTTGGTTTGTTATGGTATTTAGGATAATTAGTACCTATTAGTACTAAATCAAAGCTCAAAGCTTTAACACTAGAAAGACGGTAAAATTCGCCTACCTACAAAGACGGCCACCGGTCAAATGACTGTATTTATTTAAAAATCGAGAATTTTATATTTTAAAGTATTTTTTTAATAAAACTATACGTCGTTTGATCAATCAATGAATTTAATACAATATATGACTGGTTATGAATTATTTAATTACAGTTTTTACATTTAAGACTTTTATTTACATTGCATGAACCACAAAGTGGTTTTTTGCAGTCATCACACAGTTTATTAGTTTTATTTTACACTTGCTGATATAACACTCCCGCCTTTTTGGTTCTCATGGATCACTGGTGATGGAGAATGAGAGGTTGATGGAGCAGACTCTACAGGCAAAGGCTCAGCATTGGATCTATTTCAGTGTTTTTACTAAGTTTTTAATAATGATAAACTTAACTCGAATCCTAGCGGTCAAATGACTGTCGCCGTCTTTGACGGTATATCAACAATTAATTAAACAAACAAAGCAACTAAGAATAATTTGATCCTGTATTCTTAATACACTATACATAATAATAAAAATCACAAAATATAAGCAAATTAAAATGAAAAGTTTTAGAATAAATTAACTTGGAAGTTGAAATTGCGGTCAAATGACTCCTCCCGTCTTTCTAGTGTTAAATAGAACCTGATAAAATGAGCCTTTAATTTTTTTTCTATAAAATCTAGGGTCCGCCCGCTGTTTCACCTGCGTGGATCTCGTTTTCGTAGGAATATTGGGATAAAAGGTAACTTACTCTCCATCCTTTTAACTAACTCTTTGTCAAAAATCAAGTCGATTGTTTGCTTAGTTAGGAAGTGAAGGAAGGACAAATAAACACACTTTTGTATTTATAAAGTTAGTTAGTAAATTCGTATTAGTATAGTTAGTATTCAAGTTCAAATTCAATATCATTTATTCAGTCTAGGCTGTTACAAGCACTTATGAACGTCAAAGAAGCTACGCCATCGGTTCACAAATCCTGCGGCGGGAGACCTTGTAACGAGAAGAACCGGCAAGAATCTCGTCAAGGGCTGTTTTTTTTATAATGAGATTAGGATAGTACCTACTAGTACACAATTTCATTATATTTTATGATAATATTATTTTACTCATTCTCTTTAAAGGTCACATAAGGGTTAACTGCTTTACCTTAAAATAGCTGAAGGGTCGAATATTTAAGTAAATCATTAATCTATTCTGAATTAAAGTCTACAAGTATTTTGTTAAAAATGTTAGAGTTCAGAGATTGATATAAAATGTCTAGGTCCTACACAAACACATTCTACACATTCTATAAAATGTATTGAACGGTAAATTGAATCGAAATAGTTATAATTTTACAATACATTATTCTAGCAAAAACGTTTGTCAACTTAGAAATATCGTTCCTACTAACATTAGGAATCGGTGAGTTTTCTATTTAACCGCCTCTGTGGTCTAGTGGTAACAATCACCGGTATCAGACCCAGGGGTCCCAGGTTCGATTCCCAGCGGGGGTCTTTTTAACCAGCTTCAAAAAAGGAAGAGGCTATCGAGTCGCCTATAGTATTTACATTTTGAAGAGAATACTTAACACGTGATACTATTTAGTTGCATTCTTATCATCTTATCGCCTTCGATAGCGAAGTTTATCAATTCGCCAGTACCTACGTACTTACCTATATTTTATAATAGAACTAAAACTAAAAGTACCTATTAAAATGCAAAGTCTTTTTTTTGTGATGATAATAGTAAGATAGCCCATGCCTGTGATATAGTTTTATCAGTCATGTTTCAATGTGGCTTTGTAACACGCCTTCGAAATTAACAGAGTTGCTCGAGATCGAGAAACTTAAAGCGCACTTTCTCGCACAGCTGTCCAATTCCTAGATCATCGGATATTTTATATTTACCTATCTCTTGATATGCTATGTATAATGTATTGTGTAATATTTAATAAAATACCAAAGGAATTCCAGGAAATACAAACAGAAAAGATCTTTTGCTCAAAACTGAAGGAATATTTAATACAAAAATGTTATTATACCTTGAAGGAATTTTTTGATTGTACTTAAAATGTTTATGTTTAAGAACACATACTTTTAAAATATTTAAATTGCCATACCCTTGCAGGGTCATGTTTATGGGTAATTTTTTATGTATTTACCGTCTGTAATAACCAACATGTTGCAATAAATGTTATGACTATGACTATGACTATTTATGTATGTATATTTTATGTAGTCTATGTATATAATTATTAAAATATGTTTGTATGTATGTTTTATGTATATGTATATATATTTACTTTTGCACTTTACATCGCCTGCTTACGTTTCTATCTCTAACACGTACTAGGTTGGCTGGAAGAGATCTCTTTTAGAGATAAGTCCACATTTGCAAATATGTATCTATAACACTATTTTGAATGTATTTTTTATGTGTAATAAAGAGTATAATAAAAATATATCTACTTGACATTGGCAAAATTCGCGAATTTTATCGTGAGCAAGGCATTAATTAAAATGAAAGAAGAATAAAAAGCAGAAAAAAAGATATAGTTAGTTACGTAAAAATAATTTATCAAGAATTAAAATCAAAAACTGTTGCTAAGTTAAGATACGTAGATTTAAACATAAAAACGATTCTGTGGACTTAGATTAGTGGTTTTGGTGTGATGCTCATTCAAACACACAGACATAAGACAGATGGACAGACATTTTTAATTAATTCTAAAAATGATAGAAATTGGTTCTCCTGCTTATTCTGAGTCCCCCTTTAATATTTTTTTGCCAATCCAAGCAATGTACAGACACGATGAACTTTGATTCTTATTATAAGTATAGATTAGGAGAAAATAAGGGATAAAATATTTTGTTCATTAAAATATGACAATTTTTTACATAAGGTTGGATCGTTTCGTCGTCGTCGTGGTCTTCTCAGCCACATAACACCCACAACTGGGTATTGGCCTCCTCCAAGGATCTCCACAACGATCGGTCCTGCGCTGTCCACATCCAGCGGCTTCCCGACCTTCGCTCAGATCGTCGGTCCACCTTGTAGGGGTCTACCCACTGAGCGGCGAATTGGGTCCTTTCTTAATAATTGGGGTTTGCCATAAACGCCACGCTTGGCAGGCGGTTGGCGATCGCAGTATGACCAAGTTTGGAGGAGACGCTGCTGCCCGTCTCCTGAAGGCTGAGTCCCTTAGTCGCCTTTTACGACACCCACGGGATGAGAGGGGTAGTGCTATTCTAAGCCGGCACTACACAGCTGCAGTGTCTTCTCGTTGGTCGTCGGCTAATTGGATCGTTTGTAAATAAATAATTTGTCTCAACATTAATTAAAGTAATAAATTACCTGGCACTTTACCACTAAAATAAAAATTATAACCAAACTAGCGGATCCTCGCGGTTTTACCCGCGTGGTGCCCGTTCCCGTGGGAATATCGGGATAAAATATAGCTTATGTCACTCGGAAGAAATGTAGCTTTCTAATGGTCTAAGATTTTTCTAAATCGGTCCTGTAGTACCTGAGATTAGCGCGTTCAAACAAACAAACTCTTTAGCTTTATAGTATTATACTATAGATAAGTAAACAATTAAACAGAAACAAATAAAGGGACTAATTGCATTGCGCTGCATTCCACACACTTTAATAAGCGAGTGTGATTACATTACACTGCAAATAAACTACTAAGTTTGCAGTAACACAGTAAAAAGTTTGCTTAACTCTACAGAAATAACGTCGAAATTCCCTTATAAAACTTTGAATTTGTCGTTGTTTGGCAAACTTGGCGTTTGCTTTAGGACCTACACAAGTTATTTTCAGTTTGGAATCACACGTCGAGCTATTAACAAGAAGTGCTTTCTGAGAATTTCTAATGGTAGCGAAAAAGCGAAATTGTGTTCTTGTGATCAAAATATCTGGCTTAGCAACGGTAAAAGCTTGAAAATGCATTTGACTGCTGCCTCTGCGATTAGTGGTTACATCCACTACACAGACACAGAGATTCCATGTTCGGTTAGGTTAGTGGTAGAACTTGTTCTAGGTCAGTCTGGAAAAAATGCTGCTTCTTAATGCTGCCTAATATTCTATATTTTTCTAAGGGCCAGTTTCACCACTTACTGATAAGTTCTGGATAGTTTAAATGACAGGTCTATTGACAGTTGTTATATGAAAAACCGATTTCAAAAACTAAAAAGCAAATAACTATAAGCCTTTTGGAGTCGGTGCCAACCAAGGCAAGAAAAAATAAAGAGTAGGACCGCAATGTAGAATGCCTTGGCTGCTACAGACTTTTATTTCATTCATTTTTTTATAAAAAGTTTTTTTTTGCAATTTTTAAAGGTAGAAGTCCCGAACGTACACTAATAACTTTATGTCAACTGCTAAAACCTTTTACAAAATTATTGAGGAGTTCTCCTGGTATTTTATCATCAGTTCCACTTCATCACATGCATTGAGACGAGCATAAATTGCTTATGAACTTGCTTTTGTTTATGAACGTAAAATGCTAAGTATTTAATAGTTCCGATGACCATTCTTCTTCTTCATCATCAGTTCCATTCCACCAAAAAGGGGTTTAACGGAATCATATGCACGAGTTACTTAAGAAAACATCGAAATCGATACAGGTGTGATATTTGAAGAGTTCCCTCGATTTCACCAAGATCCCATCATCAGATCCTGTCTTGACTTTAATGGGACCAACTTGAAAGTACACCCATTCAAACAAAAATAATTTTATTCAAATCCGTTCATAAAAAACCGAGTGCTGAGGTAACAAACATAAAAAAAAAACATACGCACGAATTGAGAACCGCCTCCTTTTTTTGAAGTCAGATAAAAATATGTTAAATTATCTGCTAAATAAGCTATCCAGAACTTATCAGTAGGTCCTAAGCCTCAGTTATTTAATTTTCATGAATTATCCCTACAATGGCTGTAAGAAGGTAATAAACGGCCAAATGCCATACAGCGTATGATTTATAAAACGTTACACGTAAAGCGTAATCACCTCATCAAATACTTATCGTCCTTCATCAAAGACAAGAACTTTATAAGCTCGGTGAGAGGGTCATAAATTCTTTTTACGATGTTTCGAGTTAATGTGTGATCTCGTTAAATAGTCCGATAATGCTGGTCGCGATAACAAGATGTTGTTTTATAATGTATCAGAGATACTTTTAAAGATACGCTATGTTTAGGATAAGCGTATGTAATGGCTAGAGAACTATCTTTTTATCATCACTCAACGTTGAAAAAATCGCACCTTTTAAGAAATTTCTTAGGCGTTAGTAACACTTTACAAATGCGTGTACGGCGTGTATACTTAGTAAATAAGATTTTATTGCCTTAAAAAAAACTTAATAAAAAAAAATGAGTCGTTTTAAAAAAAGTAATTTTGTTCCTTATAGGGGCCGCTGGTTGAGCAATTGCCCTAAAATTTTTGGGTGTTAAAGGGTCAATGCAGGTAAAATAGGGGGTGCTTTGTTATCTAACCGTTAAAAAAAACAACAGGTTGCACTCCGGGAGTGCCGGCAGAAGTGAAAACCGCTTAAACGAATCAGCAGGAGCAGGCATATATTTTCGCCGCGCGGTAGAAAGAGAGGGGGATATTACTTCCTCTCCTACCTCGCCGGCGCTCTACTCTTCCTCCGTCTTACGAATTTTCGTTCAGGTCACGTGTCCTGACGCGACTTAAACATTTTTTACCCATCCCAAACATTTTAATCTCTGATGTGCACAACGCCGCTAAAGAAGTTTTCACTTTAAAAAGTATTAAGTTATTATCTCCTCAGTGATTCTAAAGACATGTTAAACCGTTGGTACAAGCAGCAATTTTAGTTGTAAACGCCCGACAATCCCGCTGGGCCTGCGTGGTGAGTCATGCTTCTTTCTCTTATAATTCTTATAATCGCATCTTATAATTAATATGACCGCCTGCCGTGTGGTGACGGCCTAAGAATACAAGTGTCAACACTCCCATACATGCCTGGGATGTCGTAAGAGTCGACTAAGAGACTCGACGCATTGAAAACCTGTGCGAGAGAAGGAAAACTTGAAACAAACCCTCTACCAACCCGCCTGGCCAGCGTGGTAGCAGTATCCTACCACGCTGGTCAGGCGGGTTGGTAGAGCGCGGGCGGCTCCTATGAATGCCACAATAGGCGTGAGCTAGGAGAGGCCTATGTCCAGCAGTGGGCGTCCACAGGCTGATGATGGAATTAATATGAATCAATGGATAAACCATCGATTTATATTAATTATAAGATGCCTGTGTCTCAACAGGTACTTTAATAGACATTAAAATATTTTCAATTATGTGTTCTAATAACTGAAAAAGTTCACTTTTTTAACTGTAGCATAAATAGATTTAAACAAAAGAAGTTCTTTTTTGGGATCGCTAACGCGCTTTGCTTTAAATAATATGACACAAAGCACATCTTAAATTCTTCATATGACAAGTTTATTATAGGATTTCTATTTCGCGTCAACATCAAAAAGAAATCAAATTTAAGATTGTTATGCCAACGAAATCACTGGCAAATCTCTAGCTGGTGTGTTCTTTCAGTACATTGTCATTTGGCATGAAAGAGCCTACACGAATCCACTTAGAGTTTTTCCGGCAGGATTTGCATAATGGGGTCCTATTCCGATTCAAGAAACAGGTGTTACGTTCAAGTGAAATTCTCACGGAATTTATCCAACTAACATCGGCGTGCATTAGGTCTCGTTGGAGCTAAATTTATCGCATGGCAGAAGCTCGTGGGACGTGTATCGATGTGTCACTGTTGTTCAACAGCTTTTCGTACAGTCTTGTTTCGAATAAACCCCTTTTAGAGCTTAAAATATTTGTTTTGGCGGCCATTGTTTTTTTGGTGATTTTTGATTGGGTGTTTTCAATGGCTTCGGAATTCGAATGTTTTAGTTGCGGAAACAGTAAAACGGAAAAAATACTAGTTTTAGAATACATATTTTGAGCACACTGTTGATTAGAATACGAGCAAGTAGTATTTTTGTTACAGATAGGTTCTAAATCTATTTTAGTATGTATCTATGTGCTAAAAGCATAAATGCTATAATATAGTTTTAAAACTGAGTCAACATTTTAAGACTTTGTTTTGTCTTAAAATTTAAGTATATTCTTATCCTATTTTAAAGAAAGTTTTTATATATAATAACTGGGCAGGTATTTGACCACCATCGTGCTTAATAAACAGGATGTGGTCTAAGGTGTTGCATGCTTGCCCAGGAAATGCCTATTCGCTCTCGCCTTGAAGCGCAATCGGGGAACACATTAGCAGGCAACGCATTCCATTCTTTAGCGGTTCGCATAAGAAATGTGTCAGCAAGCGCTTGGTAAATTACAAAGTAGGTGATATTTTGACATAATGCACTTCTTCATGCATATAGCCAATATAACTATCGTGCAAGTGACTTAGGTTGGTATGTAACTTTTTGATATTTTATAGGCCATTAGACAGCAACAATGTTGGTCGACAATAACTTTTATTACTTACCATAAGATAAGGCGACTTTCATACTTGAACATACTTATCTGATTCTAAAAAACTTGAAAAATGTCACAATAATTATAAATTCAAGGAAAGGCATCAGTTTCAGGCTCATTCTGCTTCGTCGTCATCAGCCATTTGTCCCCAATGCTGGGGCACTGGCCTTCCTTATGGATAGATAAGGAGAACGGGCCATGACCCACCACGCGGGCCCAATGCGGATTGATGTCAAAGATGCACGAAGTCGCAGGTATATTGGTAATCCGAAGAGTTGGAGTCCCTTCGAGCCACCAATTTGCGAGCTAGGCGTGCACTTCAACGGTGCAGAAGGCGCTGCAGAAGAAGATTACAGGAGGAGGAGAACACGCTTTCGGTGGCATATAGGGAGATCAAGGCGGAATTTGAGTCCAGCATTACGGCGGCAAAGTCTCGGGCGTGGGACGAGTGAAACTTTTTCGCCAACCTAAAGAGGAAAGATTTGATTGTTTGTTGGTTGGCAACGAATACACTCAAAACTACTGAACGGATTTGGATGAAATTTGGTACACAGATAGTAGATAGCCTGGCTATTAAAGGATACTTTTTATCTCGATATTCCCTCGGGAACAGGAACCACGCGGGTGAATCGCGAGCGGCCGCTAGTTGGATATATTTTAAACTAGAACAATCAGGTAAGTATTAGAATAAATGTAAATGCAAAATAAAAACCAGTCAAGAACGAGTCGGGCTCGCACACCGAGGGTTCCGTACCATCATAATATATCCATCGACATACCAAACCAAGAGCAAATAAGTATAAAATCACTTCTTTAAGATTTCTAAAAAAGTATGCTATTTAGAGATATTGTTTTATTGATCCTGTAATCTTTACATCCACTTCTATCGTAAAAAATGTTTGGGTTGTATTATATGTGCTCGGGAAAACATACGTCAGCAGGGCATTCCATTTCTTAGCTGTTCGCATGATAAAAGAGGACTTAAAGCGCTATGTGCATACGTTTGAATGGCAACCAAGTTCTTGAGATATCCAGCTGTAACAGACAGGCAGACTGAGTCGCACCATAAGGGCCCCTTTTTGACCATTTTGGTGCGGAACCCTAAAAACTACGTACATCTTATTTGGTGCGCACTTTTCATTGAAATAAAACAACTTTTACTGAATTTAAGCGGACTGTATTTCAAGAGCTAAGGCCTAATTTTCCGTGTTTTTTGTTTTTCCCGATGTTTCGGCATCTTTTTAGCTGCCGCGGTCACGGGAAAAGTTACCTACCATAACTCGTGAAATAAAGTGTGCTCAAAATCCGTAAAACTGGTTTTATTTCAATAAAAAAAAACTACATTAATATGTTTTTCTTCGTTTTACTTACGTTAAATGTGTTCACATATATTTGGTCCTTTGGGTGAGGCTTGCTCGATCTATCTCGAATGATTGAAAGAACCGCTGACACAACACATGAATGGGTCATCTATCATGTTTACTGAACGATATATTCATAGTAAGAACAATAAATTCTTTCCCTATTCTATAGAAGCTCAGTGTCGTGTGATTCGCAACTACTGTGGCAAGGTTAAGCAACTTTCGCAATGGTTGGTCACAGGATAGGTGACCAAAATTTGAAAGTCTCGAGCTGTTCCGTGCTTAAAATATACGTTAAGCCCTTGGGTCCCGGTTGTACTTGCGGTCGTTAAAACTCACCAATCTGCATCGGGCTCGCGTGGTGGGCCATGCCTCAGTCTCCTTATTCGTCGAATCAGCCACAAGGCACCTACTGCTGGGTGTAGGTCATTCCCAAGGATCTCCCCGACGATCGGTCCTGCGCTGCCCGCATCTAGCAGCTTTCCGCTACCTCCACCAGCTCGTCGGTCCGTCCACCTTGTTAGGGGCCTACCCACGGAGCGTCGTCCTGTGCGCGGTCGCCATTAAAGAACCTTTCCGCCTTAACGGCCATCGGTTCTTCTTGCTATATGTCCCGCCCATTGCTACTTCAGCGAAGCAATCCTTCGAGCGATGTCGGCTACTTTAGTTTTATACGGATATCCTCATTTCTGATTCGATCATGTAGGAAAACGCCGAGCATAGCTCTCTCTATTGCAGAACTAGAGCCTTCTTATCGGACCGATAGCTTGCGATTTTTTTTTTCACCAATACGAAAAGCCAGAACAGTAGTACTAATAAAATTGCTGATGATAGACTGAATCTTCTTGGGATCAGGATTATCAGTTTGTCGCTTGCTACCTGCCTTCTGTATAGACGCACGTCATCAGCAATTTTGTTGTCACTACTGTCCTGGCTTTTCGCATTTGTGGTTTCGATTCCCACGCAAGTCAACTTTGTATGTATGAACCATGTATATTAAAAAAAGAAAATATTATGTGAGTAAATAAACTGGTTCTTAATCAAAGTTACCTTGGACTAGACCTAGGTGTAAGTCTTAACATAATTTAAAAAGATTACTTGCTTCCGCCCGCGGTTCACCCACGAGGCTCCCGTTCCCGAGGGAATATCGGGAATTTTTTTTCTTTATTAATCAATCAACTCCAATTCAAGCCAGAAATCCATCCAATCCAATTAAATTAAACTAACAAACATCCACAACAGTTCTTTACTTTTAGTATGATAGTAATATAAAGAGTCTAATAACAAACCATTTTCCTGAATTTATGTCACGATTTTATCTTCATTTTTATTCTTTAACATTTATTCGCTGACGTTTTGATAGAAATATTTTTCTCGCTCATAACTTTACACAGTCATTTACCTGAGCACCTAGGCCGGTTATAGCGGGAAGACATTTTTTATCCCGATAAAATCCGATGTTATGATAGTACTTATGCCTCGGAAATACTCGCCGGCTGAATTTATTCATAAAGATGTTTGTGTACCTACCTTATATTATCCTCTGCAAAGGCATAATTTGGAATATGAAATTGGTTTTTTAGTTTTTGATGTTACGGCTTAATTTAAGGTACTAGTCATATCATGACCTAGGTTCTTGTAAATTTACCATTAAAAAACTTTTTTATGGTAAATTTTAAATAGAAAAATATTGGAAAAACGGGAATCGAGAATCTGAGTGAATTTCCGTCTGAGAATTCACTTGTGGCCGAGTTAATTTTTTCAAATATTTTTCTATTTAAAATTTACCAAAAGTATAAAAATAGCATTGAAAAATGCAAAAATTACAAAATCATAAACTTTTTTTATTTAATCCAATTTTCACTTAAACACTGCACATATTATTGTGATAAAATTAAAAACATTGTAATAAATCAATAATAGCTGTTTTCAATAGTATGCGCAAAATAGGTACTAACAATTATTAACTATAACTATAAATAGTTTCCTTCACATCTTTGCTTCAAAATAATTTCTATCAAAACTCTTAATATTGCTTATATTCTTAATAATATTCTAAACTTTAAGTTTAGAAGAGCTTTTCATATCTTCGCTATTGGGGATCATTCAGCTTGAAAATTCAGGCAGATAACATTTATCTATTTCTTGCAATATAAATACTAGTACAGGAATCACATAATAACGTTATGAAGGATCGCTGGCTGAATAAGTATTGATTTGATTTGATTTCGTTATATAAGTAGTGTGTACCCTATTTATTGTTGATTAACTTATATTGTATAGGAAGCAAGTATGAATTCGTGGATGTCTATTTTTTTACCGACTTCCAAAAACGAAGAGGTTCTTAATTCAGTTGGATTTTTTTATGTATGTACACCGATTACTCCGAGATTTCAGCGCCTATTTTCGCGATTTTTTATGTTTGATGCCATTTGGTCCCATAAAAATTTGATTCATTTGGCCCAATAGCTTTTATTTGAGCATCTTTGATAACTTGGACAATGTAATTTTCACGATACTTTGTTTGTAATGTTCATGAAACATAGTTCTAATCTAGATTATTTTTTGATGTTTACATTTTGAAGTCGGTTTTTTTACTTAGTCTTTTGTTATATATTTACGCATGTACCAACTTATGTTTGTACATACGTCAAGTATGTTTAAAACGAAAATAAGTCCGTCTTTTATAAATTTAGATTAACTTATGAATTCAATACTTTTTATTTTTAATATAATACCTAACTTTAAATTTAATCAGAAATAAAAATATAAAAAAAAAACAAGTGAAATTCGAACTTAAATCAAATCAAATCATAAAATTTATTTGACACAGACTGTGGACATTGACTTAATGACAAAAAATACACAAAAATGTTCCACATGGCTGCATCAAAAGCGATGTAGTTCAGCATGTGTCAGTGCTGAAGCTGACGCTGGTTTTGGTGTTTATTGACACGTCGATGTGAATACGGTACATTTAAAAAAGTAAAAACAAAATAAAACTAACAATTACATTTAATCTATTTGTCTCCTTTATTTTATCTATTTGTTGTAATTATAGTAGCATGGTGTGCGACAATAGCGTGTGACTGATGTCATGAGTGTGAGGGAATGAATGATGTGTAAGAATAACAAAAAAAACAACGGGTTGCACCCCAGGAGTGCCGGTAGAAGTGAAAACCGCTTAAACGAAACAGCAGGAGCAGGCATACATTTTCGCCGCGCGGTAGAAAGAGAGGGGGATATTACTTCCTTTCCTACGCCGCGCCGGCGGTCTACTCTCCCTCCGTCTTACGAATTTTCGATCGGGGACACGTGTCCTGACGTGACTTTAACATTTTTTACCCATCCCAAAAATTTAAAACTGATGTGCACAACGCCGCCAAAGAAGTTTTCACTTCAAAAAATATGATAATGACAAACAAAACAATTAATACTAATACTTTTTAAAAATTATAATAATGAACAAATATATAGTATACAAGAGGCATCAATATATTTTATGCAGCCCAACTCTCGCTGTTATAAATAAGGTGCAGTCTCAGATGTTTTTTTGTCATTTCAGTTTTATTTATTACAATATACATTATTCGATTTTCCTTGGAATTTAGCCTGATTGGTGACCTCGGGATGGTTTAGTATGACCTTCATTTATATATAACATCACGTAATCGGTAGGATCTAAGGTCTTCTGGCTTTTCTCTCTATCACTGTTAATTTGGACTAAAATGGTTGCAAAAAAACGTTTTTTTTTGAGATTTTATATACCTAATACTAGTGAAGAACAATACTGTTATGTCTTATTATACTGTTATTGACTCTAAGCCATATAAAACCATTGTCATGCCCTCTCGAGGTTTTATCTAAGACGTCTAGAATCAGACGTGCCTAGAGCACAAATTGGGAGATCAAATTTTATTTTTATCTCACATCATTGTTCAAAAGTCTTTGTACACAATCTGACAACAAAATATCTAATTTATTATTGTACAAATATTTGTAACAAATGAGCAATTAGTTTATGAGTGAGCAAGTTATATTTTAATATTTTATATTATTAAGACATATTTCTTGGAACAGAATATTGATCACAAAAAATCATAGCATCGGCATTGCAACATTTATAATTAATAAATACTTGCCGCGTTAGCTCGACAGGACATAAAACATTTTTTTTTATTTTTTTTATTATTATAATCATCTTTTTCTAATGCAACTGACACTAATATCACGTTGTCATATACAAATAGTTAAATTACGCTACGTCTCGATACATACTATCGATAGCTCTGAAACAGACCGACTGCGACGTGGAAGCACTAGCATGCCGATGGATGTGCGAACATGCGCGTGCATGCTGGCGCATCCATCAACAGCTGGTCGGCTGCCCGCGCATGCCCGGGCATCCGCTGCTCTGCGCGCTGACTCCGTCCGATCGGTGTGAATCATACATAAAGTAGATGCATGATTTTCAATTAGGAGAAAAGTATTTAAGAAGATCACGAAAGACATCGCACACAACGGTTCTTTTAAAAATAAAATGTATGATATTAGGTAATCCTACGAATACATTTATGTTAAAATACTTTTATTAAAATTTATTCAAGTTATACTTATGTTTAATTAGTGGCAGCCCGGTTCAACCTTGTGTTTTTACCCTTTCTTGTACAATTGGGATAAAAGTTTAATGCAGTCTATAAAATATGTAGGTGTGTGCCAAAGTCCATACAAATTAATTCTGCAGTTTTAGTGTGATTGGGTGACAACATACAAACTTTTATCCGCGTGGTTCCCCTTCCCGTGGGAATATCGGGATAAAACATACCCTATGTTTTAATCCAGCTATCTACTAAGTATCTGTGTGTCAAATTTCATCCAAAGCCGTTCAATAGTTTTTGCGTGAAAGAGTAACAAACAAACTGACATACTTTCACATTTTATATTAATAGGAATTTTAGACCATTTTCTCCATTTCATTCAAGACTCGCAACTCACACTAATTTACGTCATCCACAAACAGAACCAAGAAGTTTAGTAAACGGAAAACTTCCTATTCACGAACTGCAATTGCACCCGCTGATGCAATTATCAAGTTTTGGGTCGAGTTAATAAAAAAAATCTTCATAATAAGGAACTTACTTGGAGATCCCAACTTTAGTCATTAGGACTTGAATTTGGCATTCTCTCGCTGTTTTTGTGACCTAAATACCTAGATGACGAACTCTGTGTGAGACTTTTTGCAATTAAACTAAAATATAGGAAAAAATAAAAAAAAAATATCATTTTATTAAGAACTTATTTTTTTCAATAAAAACTGAAGGCTTGTTGAAATTATGTAAGTAAATTTTATATTTCAATTCCCACTGATAACATTTAAATATCTAAATAATCCATAGATACCGATGCAGTAAAACCATTATGGGTATACATATTGATAATACCAACATCGGAAGCACATTAAGCACATCGCAAGCCCAATATTTTTTGTTCAAATATGTGGAGCCGACGCTGGCTCCCATGGCTCAGTGGCGCAGTGGTTCTCGCACTCGGCCTGCGATTGTTGAGGTTCAGCAAATTTCGCAGCGGTCGGTCACGGGATGGGTGACCAAAACTTTTATATCTCGGGCTCCTCCGTGTTTGCAACGTTGTTACCACATCGTAACCTAGCGACACCTCAAACATCGAATTACATCATCAGCCTCTGTGGACGTCCACTGCTGGATATAAGCCTCTCCTAGCTCACGCCTATTGTGGCGTTCATAGGAGGTTATTAGCCTACTGCTACCACGCTGGCCAGACGGGTTGGTAGAGGGTTTGTTTCAAGTTTTCCTTCTCTCGCACAGGTATTCAATGCGTTGAGCCTCTTAGTCGACTCTTACGACATCCCAGGCATGTAAGGGAGTGGTGACACTTGTATTCTCAGGCCGTCACCACACGGCACAAACATCGAATATTAGTAGACAAACAACAACCTGCAACAACGTAAACTACTCACTTGTTAGAGATGTTTTTTTTGTGTGCGAATAAATTGCCCGTTTATGGTTTAATATTGCAGGTATCTTGGACCAATAAAAACCACATGAATGCTCTAGTCAGGGCTTTGAATGCTGATGTTGACTAGAAGCGGTGCCCCATGACGTTTATCTTAGTAGTGCTGGAAACGACTTGGTTCCGACATTAATACCAATTATTTTGGGTACCAATAGATATTAGTACATTTAGTACGAATTAGACAAATCATATTCGTTATCGAAAACTATCGCTCTGTCTCTTTGTTATTTATAGACTGTGTTTAATGTTGTACCGCATGAGTCCATGAAGGGATTTATTCTATGGTTTTTTTTAGAAGAATTATGTATTTTGATTTCGTTTCAGTCTGTCAATAGAAAAGTTCATAACGCTATCATTTTGTTTTTTTAACAAAAATTTCAATAATTTTCATAAAATACCAAGTGCAAAAGGGCAAAAAAAACAGACTGTTCTAGCGAAATGAGCAAAGCACCGGGTCAACGGGTTAATGTCAACTCTGAATAGAAGTATAAATAACTGTTGTGTAACCGTATATAATAACCTCTGTTTACGTTCTTAATGAAAAGGGCCACCTTAAAAACTTTGCAAATACAAAATACGTACACATTATTTAAAAAGAGATTTAACAGTTTCTCAAATTCTTAGTAAAACGGTATAAGAACCGAAACCAGAAATACAAAAACTGGTACTTATGATACCAGAATTTATGGTACCGTATGTTTTGACTCTACTGTTGTCTTGATGTCTTTGTACACAGAACAGAAATGGTTCTCTTCAGTTAGCGTACGAACTTCATAGAAATCCTGAGTTTCATGCCTTCGTACGATTAAATTGTACCTTACGCCAGTTTAAGGTCACTCAACTACAAGATACTAAGTTTCAGACAAAGTTCTGAGCTTACATGTTAAACTAGACCGCATAAATTCAAAATTGAACTGTATACTAAAGTGCTTGGAGCTATTTTTGATTGGTGTTTGGTAACTTGCTTTAGTGTTATTATGTGCCGGACACAGTTGATTTTGTGTTGGAATAATGTAAATGCTTTGTTGCTGTAGCTGTTCCTGCAAATTTTGAACGTAGCTGCCTTTGGTGTATGACTTTAATACAACTCGTAGTAATAGCACATTTACTGCAGCGGCCAGCAAAAGAGGCATTGATGGATGAACGTGTAAATGTGGGCCGAGGCGAAGTTGAGGCACACATAGGTAAGTCCATCAATGCCTTGTTGTAGTCAAGGGTTTTATAGTACTTTTCTTAAATAATGCGCGGAAATTATAATTTTCACCTCACACGCTCGGTAAAGGAGATTTTGTCATTCAATTTCTTCGCATTTTGCGGCCTAGCGTGATAAAGTACTTTTTAATTTAAAACCTAAAAATATGTCCAAATACGTTCCGAATCGCACTACTGACTTTTTATGTTAAATTTTATTCTTATTGTTAATAGCTTGGAATTAATTACAATACTATGATTTGGTTTAATAATATTATTTCAGTTCATTGAATCATAAAAAACAATAGCAATAAGATTAAATTATTTGATAAAAGAACTTTATAATGTAGGGTTTATATTTGACAACCTATTATTGGATTTCGGCGGGGCTATTACTTAAAAATTAGCAACGTCAAAATAAAATATGGTATTACAGTGACTGCTGGCTAATCGCTCGCTGATGGTTCGTATAGCGGCGTCACATTCTCTCGCGCTGCTATGTAGGTGAGAGTATGAGACGCCACGTGTTGCTATGACGCTAGCGCCAAAAAGAATTTGGTAGCAATAACAGGAACTACATGAATGCACATTGTAGTTCATCGTTAGTTCGGAAGAGGCTGCACTGTTAATACGTGACGTAACATTATCGCGCAATGTCTGCTGTCGCGTTGCTGTCGCAAAGGTAGGTTATTGTTATTTTAAGTAACAAATTACTCCTATTTTTAATATTGTTACTTAAAATAACAATTAAAAGGATTCGCTAAAAGTTGACATTGACATGAGATACAAGGCAAAGAAAATTAAAAAATAAAGTTTTATGTCACGTTTCGCGGGGCTATTACATATCTTTGCAACAGCAACTCGACAGCAGAAATTGCGCGATAATTGCTTTACGTCACGTATCAACAGTGCGGCCTATGAAATCCAGTCATATATTTGCACTTTAAATAGTTTCAAAACCTCTTCCCGTTCCCAAAAATTCGTTTAAACAAAGCATTACTTTATGGCCATATCACATTGCGTGGAATCTGATGAAGCATTTATTGTTCTGCCGCTATCGACAAATTCAGTGGTTTCGGTACTCATTACAATTGCTAATGATAGTCGAACGCTTAAACCTAAACATTAGCATACAGATCATTGCAGAAATATGTTAATATTTTTATGTATAGAGTCGCAACGTGAGCATGTTTGTATGAAAATAACCATTAGATGTGCCGGCGAGTGTATAAAAATTGCATTAAAAATGCAAAAATTAAAAAATCATAATTAATAGTCCGTTCTAATTTTATAAATGGCAATACGATCAGTAACCCTTTGCACGCCTAAATCAATAAACTAAGTTCGATTAAATTAGACATATGGACAAATTAGACTTTGGGCCACTTTTTATCGCATTTTGAGGTGATTCAGAGCGCTGTCATTTTTGTAGGATCGTTCCAGAAGTGAAACTACGATTCTTATTTCAACTTCTTTATTCTTGACAATTTTATCTTTTTCACAAAATCTATCACAATTCCACATTTTTATCGCAATACTATGAAAATAATTCAACTTAAAAAAATAGCTTAGCAGCGTCAGTATAACACACAACTGCTTTGCACGGAGGTCCCCAACAGAATGCCCGAGCGTACTGCGTAATGTTCCGTCCCCGCTTCTAACGGAGTGGGGATGGGGTGGGGCCGAGTCGTGACGTAAGAACTATCGAAGTCAGTACACTATTTATTAAACGGTTAAAATAAGAATTAAAAACCGATATTATGAATAATGCTTAAAAAAATTCAATTGATTTATTTGGAACAAACAGATTTACAATTTTATGCGACGATAATGTCTGCGGTTAGTTATAAAAAAACTGTGTCGCAGCATTAACGCCCCGCTCCGGAGGAAATACGGTCGGTGTTCCAATTAACCAAAAGGTAAAATTAAGTAAAAAAAAGAAGACATATCTTATAAGGTAAGAATCTTGAACAAGTAGGTGACCGAACTTAATCATACTTACACAATTATTTTAACATATAACTTTCATGCAGACACATTTTATATGTTTAGAAACACCGTAGCAAGAGAGGACACAACCTTGTCGGGTTACGTCGATCCATGCACTGACCCAAGCCCGGACGCATCATAAACACAAACGGTGCCCGCGCACATCGACCTTGTTACAATACCAAACAACGCAGGTACACAAACGCAACAAAGATAAGATCTTTTAAGACGAACTTCATTATACAGTTATTTTACATTTTAACCCATGGCTTTGTCTTTTTCACTTTTATTATAGTACCAAAAATAGACCAACTAATAGTTTTCGATTGATAGATAATTATCATCCAACCGCCTCTGTGGTCTAGTGGTACAACCACCGGTATCAGACCCAGGGATCCCGGGCTCGATTCCCAGCGGGGGTACATATTGTATTTGGTTTGGTTGGTGGTAGGACTTGTTGTAAGTCCGCCTGGCTAGCTACCACCATCTTATCTAAGCCTGACGCCATAACAACAATGTTTTTAGCATTGATTGTGTTCCGGCGTTAGAGATAAGATAGCCAGTTCCTCAGTGGTTGAGTATTCCGGGAGAGGCTCGATTTCATCTTCAGCCTTATCAATACTTAACATCAGGTATGATGAAGGCTAAGAGCCTCACCGTCTTTCATAAAAAATAAAAAAAAAACATCTGGTACTAGGGGTAAGTACAGCAATGTTGTAGGAATAATAAATCTCCACTTGGCACCTTTCAACGTAATAAATATTTCGTTTTTATGCCCAGTCGGTTACAGGAACATGAAATATGAGCGTCGCCTCTCTATTGACGTACATACTGATGAACAGCAAAGAATGACTTAATCTGTATAAACAAAACTAAATAAAGGATTCCATAATTTTAATATTTAACATTAACTATCGCCGTTTTACCCGCGTGGTTCCTGTTCCCGTCGGAATGTCAGGCTAAAAAGTATCCTATGATTTAATCCAGGTTATTAACTATCTCTGTGCCAAATTTCATCCAAATCCGTTCAGTAGTTTTTGCGTGAAAGAGTAACAAACAAACAAATAAACTGACACATTTTCGCATTTATAATATTATAGCGTAATTTCCTTGTAATCTCACCTGAGGATGTACAAACGACCTTATATATCGACAGGGCTGCGATAAAAACGCGAATGTAATATAAATTATTCATAAAAATCTCGACTGCCAACCGCGCCGAGTTTAAGAACTCCTTACTGCGCATGTGACTTATAATTAATGAACTTATTTTCTTATTGCTTTTCGTTCGCAGTTCAACTTTCTCGCTCCTGAAAGTCACTGTTAGAAAAATCGTTGGAGCATACTTCTTTTATTAAGTTACATTCTATTTGCCTGCGTCAAGAATTAATTTAAAGTAATTAAGTGCAATGGCTTTACACAAAACCAAACAATGCTTTAGTGTTCAAAGTTATACTACAATGACTTGTAAAACTTTGCTTACTTGAATTAAATATCAAATAAACGTTTGTTTTTAGAATAAAGCAAGTTGAATACGAATAAAATTAGGAGATGAAGTTTTTATGCAATGTTATTTTCTGCTAAGCGTTGAGTTTCAAAGCCAGGCGAAGTGAATGAAATACCTATTTAGAATTCTTAAAGTTTTGGTGTCTTCAACTAACTTAGAATAATTGATATTCAAAAATATTCTTTATTCTTAGAATATTAATGCAAAGTTTTGTTATTTTTGCTTTTTTGTTTTAATGCGTAAAATATCTATAATAATAAAATTAATGCCTTGTAGTTATTGTTGGATTGCATACAATACTTGTACGCTAGGTATCGATGGATTCTTTAAAACATTTTTACTTAAAAAATCTTCTAGTCTGTTACATTAACATTCTTGAAAGTCCAATACCTAATAATTGCCTAATAATTTTGGTCACCCATCACGTTAACGACCATTGCGAAAGTTACTTAGCCGCCACGATCACAGGTCGAAACCAAGCTTCGAAAAGTGATTAAAAAAAAATTTAACGTTCTTAAATTATGTTCCAACCAGTCGAGAACTTAAAGTGATCACTACGTTTTGTTAATTTCAGTTTCACAATTAATCCAAAGTATCAATTTAGGGGAGCATCTGGTGCCTCTCAAACTGTTAAGTATAATTACAAACTAAGTTTCGAGTTAGCTCTTCAATGCTGCTTAATAGAAATCTGATCGATCAATTATGACACTATTTAGGTACATTCAATTATATTAAATCTTGAATCATCAGTCTTGTTCTAGAAATAGCTCTCTTGAAGGGGTTCCCTCTATCTGGCAGAATCTCGATGCGCAGAAACTTATTTGGCCTAACTCAATTGGCAGAATAGTTTGTAAACGAATATTTTTTAGGCAGAAAAATTATTAAGCACAATTATTGATTGGCAGAATGTTTATATTTCCGAATTTACCGCCGCTTGCCGCTTGCCGCTTGCCGCTTGCCGCTTGCCGCTTGCCGCTTGCCGCTTGCCGCTTGCCGCTTGCCGCTTGCCGCTTGCCGCTTGCCGCTTGCCGCTTGCCGCTTGCCGCTTGCCGCTTACCGCTTGCCGCTTGCCGCTTACTGTTTGCTGCTCGCTGCTCGCTGCTCGCTGCTTGCTGCTTGCTTGCTGTATGCTTGCATGCTTGCTTGCATGATGTTCGGCATGTCAGCGTTGCTTTATCAATTAGAGAAGTATCGTCGCATTCGAAATAAACACGCCAGTTATAATGTTACAGGCAGACAGAGTGACATCTTTTAGCATTTATAATTTTAGAGTAGATTTCCAATATATCTCGATGCACTAACGCTTCTCTATAAGGGTAAAGACTTTACAAAAGGCACCTTGTCCTAAATGTTATCTTAAAATGGTATTTAATATCAAGCAATAGTCAGATCTGTCTTATCTCTCTTGTTTATTATTCATAACAAGATTTTCGTTGATCAGTTTTCTATTGAAACTTATTACAATAAATTAAGCTGAGCTTGAATGCAGTTTGTAGTATTAATAGTATAATTACTCCGAAGTAATCGAATTTCTTAGAGACTTAAATGCATTGGTTTGTTTTTGAATATTTCTTTTACTCTTAAGTACGTCATCATCATTAGCCATTGTGGTGCCCCTCTGCATAAGCAGGCCGGCAGGCATGCGGCCTGAATGTGAATTGGTGAGCTTAAACGATCACTGCAAAGATTTGAGGCGCTTGAGATAGTAAATTTTTGGTCCCCATCCTGTGACTGACCAATGCGAATTTGCTTAACCGACATAATTCGCGCCGGGCCACTGCACCATAACCTCCTTCCAAATCATCTCTTTGTTAAAATACTTGTAAGGAGATGTACTCTTTCTGACAAAACCCACCCATATGTCAATTTCATAATTATTCCCAAAAACATAGAAATTCAAAAGTTTTACAAAAGAAAAAAAATCTAAGATTATAAATGCGAATTATGCTTGTCATTTCTTCACGCCCTCACTAATCAACCAATCCAATTGAGTTTTAACATAGAGTTAGTTGAAAGGACGGAGAGTGACATAGGCTACTTTTTATCCCGATATTCCCGCGGGAATCAGAACCACGATGGTGAAACCGCGGCCGGAAGCTAGTTCTTTAAAATGGGTTCGCTGTTTTTTTTTTTTTTTATTTATTTATTACCAATTTACAAAATAGTTTTATAAAGTAAACTTACACATTCACAAAAAATCACGAAGGTTGAAAATAGGAATGTGATATTCGACAATTATTCGCTTAAATAATACAGCTGTGCGATTCTGTAACAAAATCCGCTATCACTTCGACACCGAACTCACGTCTAGCTTGCAAACGAATTCGCCTCTACTGCACAATGTTAAAGTCGATTGTTATTTGCACCTCTTGAGTGAGTTCAGTGTCGAAGTGATCGCGGATTTTGTTACAGAATCGCACGGCAGGTATTAGTTAGCAATCACGCACGCAAATTTTACAAATAGAAAGGTAAATAATGTTACAAGATCGCTGCATTAAAATTAATTCTTAATGAGAATAACTTATCTAGGTAGGTAAGCACATAATACATTTATGATATTTCCGCATTTATAATGTTGTATGGATTAACCCGTAAATAAAGAACCAAATTATCTTAAAAACAAAATACCTATATAAAACTTCATGTTCTAGCAAATTTACCTTACAGAAGCAACATTTTCAATATTCTATTAGCGAATTTTGGCAAAAGTGCAAAATAAACTAACTTTGTTATTATATTTTAGAGCTTTTATAAACTTTTTAAAGCGTATAACTTTCGTGGAACGATCTCGAGCTTAGTTGGAGCATTCAAGCGGATTTCCTAAAGCCTCTGTGTGTTCGGAATAGATTATGCTACAAACATCTTCTAAAAATGTTCTTGAAATCCGGCTAGGTTCCCAAACATTTTCTTTTGACGAAGAATATTACAGAACACCGTATCGCGCTTAATAAAAAGTTTTTTTTCTTTAATTTAATTTGAAATTTAACGTTTAATGTTTAACGTTTTTTTACCTTTACATACATCATTAGTCTATTTACTAACGACGGTACGGAGACGGTCTATACGTTTGGGGTGAAAGGTTGTTTATTCGTTTGTTTGTGCAAACCAATGTTACCATTTATCTCAAAAACTACTAGTCCGATTTTGATGCGGTTTTCAGTAATGGATTTGGATTTGCTTGGTGAATATTCTTATATAAGTGTTACGTTGAAAACTCACCAAGGGGCGCTGCAATTAACATTTGTTTCGCAAACCAACTTTTCTCACCCTTTATCTCACTACTGGTCCGATTTGATGCGGTTTTCAGTAATGGGCTTGGGTTTGATTTGTGAATGTTCTTATATAAGTGTTACGGTGACAACTAACCAGGGGGCGCTGCAGAAAATATTAACATTACACAAAAACATAACTACTAGTCCGATTTTGATGCGGTTTTCTGTAATGGGTTTTCTGTAGTACAATGTACATAGTATCTTGCTCTCTTAAAAGTTTGAAATAAAAAGCAAAACAGACGGTTAAAACGTAATTGAAAAACAATAAAATTATTTAATAACTCACGACTTAAATATCCGTCGGGGGCTGCCATCACTATTCTAAATTTCAGCATGAATATAAATAAATCCAACTATTTACGTTACTATAAAACTGCAAAAATATAGTTCATTTAATGGTAGCCCCCGACGGATAATTAAGACGGGGGTTATTAAAATATTTTATTTAAAACCTGTGTATGCCTAAATCTTATAAATTGGTTTGATGGATTAGGCCGTTATACACTTCGCAATGTTCAGTAACCCTTCAACTATCTGACCATTGTGTAAGTTATATCGTAAGACGTGGACCATTGCGCACCTATTGGTTTCAATGATATTTCATTGATTCGGATTGAAAAAGTAATATAAAACAATTTAGTCACGTATTTCTAACGTATCATAAAGTATGATACCAAAAAAGTAGGTACTCTAGTATTGATGTGATTCTTAAATGAAACACGCCGTCATTATTGTTCAAAGAAATTTCACCAAAGTTGGGAGCCTCGACCTCTGTCTTTGTCCCTGGTTAGTTCATGACAAAGCTTTCAACTGATCCAACAGTAGCCTTTTAGATCAACTTAGTTCGTTAGAGTTCTGAAGAGCTGAAAACAAATGTGCAAAATATTTCAGACCTTTTATTACAGTACATTTAACAGAGAGACGATTTAGTCACGTTAAAGATAGATGAAGAGTTGCTGGTGAGTGAAGTTTATTTGCATAGTAATATAATAAATGCGAAAGTACACCGTCAATTTTTCACGCCTAAAATACTTAAACAATTTAGATGAAATTTGACGTTAATATATATCTCGCCAATGTCTACCTTAGAGAAATACATGGTTTTTTAGTAGTACTATATTGGCTATCACAAAAAAAATGTGCTGTAATTAATATTAAAAATACTTATATGACTGTAATTTGATCCAATTGACATCATTGTAAATTGTAATTAGTATTATTGGACTGACATGAAATATAATTAACTGATATAGAATTCAAATTTGTAAAAGTATAAAATTGGTCATTAATTATTATAAACATAACTTATTACGACTACATAAGCTAATATTTGCATGCCAACCTATATACGGCAGAAAACTATTGGATCAAATTAATATTGAAGACTATCGCAATTTACATACATGGTTTTCTAGCAAATAAATTATTTCTTTCTTTCTTTCTTTCTTTCAACTAGTCTTAATAGCCTACAAAATTATTGATGTGAACATAAAGTAGACGTCATTTGACAATTGACAATAAAGTTACATTTAATTGACAAATTAAATAAATGTTAGTTTATTTGGGCAAAATATTAGTTTTTCTAAATCGCTGATATAAACATCGCCTTGTAGAGCTAATATTTGCATGCTAATATTTGCATGCTAATATTTGCATGCCAACCTATATACGTCAGAAAACTATTGGATCAAATTAATATTGAAGACTATCGCAATGTACATACATGGTTTTCTAGCAAATAAATTATTTATTTCTTTCTTTCTTTCTTTCAACTAGTCTTAATAGCCAACAAATTATTGATGTGAACATAAAGTAGACGGCATCTGACAATTGACAATAAAGTTACATTTAATTGACAAATTAAATAAATGTTAGTTTATTTGGGCAAAATTTTAGTTTTTCTAAATCGCTGATATGAACATCGCCTTGTATACTACAAATATCTACGTCTTGTGTACGTAACAACGTACGAGTAACTTTTCAAAATTCAGTCATAAGTATTTTAAATTTTAAATTCTTATAGTACCTTTGCTCGTTGCAAACAGTTTGCGATTTTCGAACATTCGCCACTCGCCTATTTTTATGTTTGAGCAAAACTTACCTGCAAAAGGACGGTTTGTTCGCTCCGAGAAATTTTCTCAGATTGTAATTTCAAATTCGAAACATAAGAAAGTGTTTGGAACTTGGAAACGTATTTTCGCGTTCAATTTTCTCAGAGGATGCTAATACCAGCAGTTCTCCTTTGTTTGCCAAAGGTGTAACTTATTCTATAAACTTAGGGAATTATCAATGAAATGAGTCCGCGTTTTACATAAATGGTTAATTAGGGCTTTTTGTAGGACAAAGGGTATTGTCCAAATTTGTTACAAGTTGGAAGTTGAAACAGTTCCTGTTAAGTATCAATAAACCCCAGTTATATTTATCTTTAGCTTAACAATTTTGTTGTTGACTTACAAGAAAATATCATGGCTCTTAATATATAAAAATAGATATCACATTCATAAACGTTTACATGATTCTAATGTAGATAAAAGATTTGTCGTAAGAAATTCCAAGAAAAATCAGTTCCAGTCTCCTGAAATCGTATCAAAAATCTCAAAGATTTTTAAACCATAGAAATCTCTTATCAGCTGGTATTAATAAAAATGTATTAAATGTCCCTTTACACATGAAAGAAGTAGCGGGTGCCATTCTAGTATTGAAGATTAACTACATAACTAACAAACCATACATAATAAAAAACGAAAAATCTAAATAAATAAAAACACGCGAAATATCAAGATTTTCCGTACTACGGTGACATTTGTTCACAGATTAAACCAAATTTGTCCTTTAAAAAGGACATTGATTATTCATGCTGTGAACTTTGCGAATTTCAAGGATCATTGCCTACTTGATTGAAAATTCAACTTCGGGTATTATAAAATCAGGTCCGAGCAGAAATGAATAGTTGTTTTAATTAACATCAAGGCGGTAGAGGAGAGCGGAGGTGATCGATTGGAAAAGTTTTGAAAGGAAAGGTCAACCTTTTTTTTTAACTTTTATTTTTACTGTTGAAACCAAATTAGGTCAAGACCTATTGGCCAATTCGTTATGTTAAATGTTTAATTTTAAAAGGAGCCGAATTAGAATCGCATTGGACGAAAAAGTCCTTGTTAGGTGAGATAACTGATATATTTAATTTGAATATAAATAAATTAGTGTACACAAACACCCACGTTAAATTTTGTTGTGTTATGGAGACTAGATAACGGATAAACATACTTTTTTTAATACATACTTATTATACATATTATTACATATAAAACACCCAGACCAAGACAAATAGACCGGGACCCGGGACCTCTGGCGCAGAAGGCGGGCTTGGTACCCTTTAAACCCAATATTACCTTTTAATTTAGTCACACTATGCAAATTATTCTAACAAGTTTCTTGGTATATCTATGTATAATCAATTGAATTAAACAATATAAAAAAAAACTTTTGCATTTGTCAAATTAATTTGACAAATATTATTATTATGCATCTTCGATATTTTTTTTGTATTTTGTTTAAATGACATACAAAATACGTTTAAATTGTGTCTGTTTTTTATAAATAAATGCAACGTGGATGTACCTTGTATTTTTCCACCAAGATACAAACGGATCTTTGCTTTGCACTCAAAGACGTGCATATAACAATCGACTTTAACACTGTGCAGTAAGAGGCGAATCCGTTTGCAAAGCTAGGAGTGAGTTCGGTGTCGAAATGATCGCAGATTTACCCCCTCATTCTAAGTCGTTCCTCCAAAACTTTTTACACTCCACTCAACCTCGTTGTGGGTAAAAATTGTAGTGTACGCTAGACCTAACACGGAGTGGCTACGTACTCTTTGGCTCCTCCAGGTCCTTACGGAGTTATGACTTAGAATAGCGATTTCGAGGAGTATTTCGAAGAGGTTTTCAATGTGGTTTCGTTAAGTCGAGGACGAGTAAGTTTTGGAGGAACGACTTAGAATATGGGTGTTAGTTATGGAATCGCACGGCTGATGCTGGTCTGGGGGCGAATAAAAAAATATAGAAAGGTTTTTAGACAAAGTAACATCTTTATGTAGCTAAACGATAATTCGATTCGTTCTGGCCGCAAGTTAATTGGCGAATATAGACAATATATTGTCTATATTCGCCAATTAACTTGCGGCCAGACCACGTGATTTAGCGCGGCTTATGCCAATCCGCCAATCCTTATTAATACTTTTCGAACTTCGTTATCGTTTTTGGATTGTTACTTTGGATAAGGGCCCTGTAAAGCCTATCGACGGACAAGACATATCTATAATCTATTAGACGATTTAAAGCTACGCCATTGGTTCAAAAACCCTACGGCGGGAGTCCTTGTAACGAGAAGAACTAGCAAGAAACTCGTCAAGGGCTGTTTTTTTCTCACTGTTTTATTTCATACAGAGTCGTCAAATTGAAGAATGACCTTAACATATCAGTAAGGTCAATTCTCATCACAAAAAGAAAATACTAATTATAATATTACATTTTATGGTTATTGTAACCGTAAACAATTATCAACTGGCAAAGAAAGACTTGTCTATCATACATTACAACGTTTCTCGCATTACACGATTACTGTAATGCAAGTTGTGAGGTACATACAGGTCAGTATCAATTTATTTTAGATAAAAATATTTAGGCTTTAAACACAACATTAAGATAAGAATACTGAGCAAGATCCATTTCCGCTGGCGGCACCCGTTCACGAGCATGACGCATGAACCAGCCATCGCTTCGCTCAACGACACCGCCGAAGACACGTTTGAGTTTGGAGATGGGATGGCAACCTCTCACTATTGTCTCTCACATCGTGAACCAAATTAATGCCAAATGTCATGTCATTGTGGTTTGGAAGATTGATGTTAATACATATTTCACTTTTGATGTTCTGCCATTCCCACAAGGGATATCCTACTTCCCTATACCCTACTAATATTATAAATGCGCAAACTGGTGAGGATGTTTGGATGTTTATATATTTCGAATTTTGTAACTTTTTCACCCAAAAACTACTGAAGTGATTTGGATGAAATTTGGCACACAGAAGATAGCCTGGATAAAACAGAGGGTACTTTTTATCCCCATTTTCCCACGGGAACGGGAACCAGGTCGCTAGTATTCCGATATAAGAAGCCGTATAAGGCGTATGTAGATTTAAAAATGTAGTTCAGCAAACCATTAGGTTAATATACTTTGATATAAATAATCAAACAGTTTGTTGTGTTTGTTTTAAATTGTAAACAATGAAGTTCATTGGAAATGTATTATTTGCAAACTATAATAATAATTGAAGTTCTATATAAGTATAACATTTCAATAGTAGATAGTTAAGGTAACTGCAATTATTAATTACCCACCGGATTATACATTGAGCAGTGCATACACTTTACGATAACATAGATAGTGTCAACTCGTATTAAGTCTGTGTGAAGCTCTGTTTCACCTACGTGGTTTACGTTCCCGTGGGAATATCGAGCTGAAATGTATTTTATGTTTCAATCTAGGTTATCTACTATCGCTTTGCCAAATTTCACTTAAATCGGTTCAGTAGTTTCAATCCAATTTCAATCCTCCCCTTCCTGTCCAAAGTCCTTGAAAAACTCGTTCATCGTCAGTTTTCTGATCACCTTAATATTAACCACCTTCTCAATCCTCTTCAGTCTGGCTTTCGCAAAGGTCACAGCACATCTACAGCACTTGTCAAGATAGCGGATGACATACGCCTTGGGATGGAAAATCGCCAGCTTACGGTATTGACATTACTCGACTTTAGTAATGCGTTTAATTCCGTTGACTCTGATATCCTACTTGGTGTTCTGCGCTCTCTGAACATATCTCCAACTGCAATTGATTGGTTTCGAAGTTACCTGCTAGGGCGACGGCAGCGTATTTATACTGGGGATTCCTACTCCGCGTGGTGTGATATCAATGCCGGTGTCCCTCAGGGTGGCGTCCTCTCTCCACTTCTCTTCACAATTTTTCTAAATTCCATCACTCAATCACTTTCTAGTTCCTATCACCTCTACGCAGATGATCTACAGATCTACACACAAGCACCATTATCAGAACTGTCAAATGCAATTACTACAACCAACTCTGATCTTGCAAAAATTTCTTCCTGGAGTAAGTCTTTTGGTCTGACTCTTAATCCGGCTAAGACTCAAACCATCATCATTGGTAGCTCTCATTTTGTTTCGAGGATCGATTTCCAACAAATTCCGGTAGTTTCCTTAAACGGAACAGTTATCCCTTTCTCCAGCACTGTCAGGAATCTAGGTGTAATTTTCGACGAAAATCTATCCTGGAAGCCTCATGTGGAACAAATTAGAAAAAAAGTTTTTGCAGCGTATGGTTCATTAAACCGGTTACGAAATTTCTTGCCAACCAGTACCAAAATTACTCTGGCACAATCCCTTTTGCTGTCTATCCTAGACTACGCTGATGTCTGTTACACTGACCTGTCTGAGGCAATGCTCGATAAGTTGGAGCGTCTGCAGAATGTCTGCATCAGATTCATTTTCAATCTTCGCAAATATGACCACGTGTCGCATTTCCGCACTAAACTCAACTGGCTCCCTATTCGCCGGCGCAGGGACTTACACACTCTCAAGCTTCTTTACTCTATTCTTTTCTTACCTTCTTCCCCTCCTTATCTCAAAAATTGCTTTTCTTTTCGCTCCTCGTCCTCAATCTGCACCTTACGTTCTTCATCTAACCTTACCCTAGAAATTCCTCGACACTCTTCCGACTTTTTTTCCTATTCATTTGCTGTGCACGCCGTTCGTTTATGGAACGCGCTTCCAGAGGGTATCAGAAAGGCTCAGACTCTGGGATCCTTTGGCAATCAAGTCAGAAGTCATTTACTTTCTCTGTCATAATTATTATTTATAGAATTATCAAATATTTATTTGTAGTATATAAGTATCTGTTTCTCCATCCTCTTATGCACCCAATCCCCTATTTCCTTATTAATTATATATATCTCTTTCACCTAAGGTTGCCTGGAAGAGATTGCTATGTAGCAATAAGGCCGCCTATTGTATGTTCCTCTGTTTGTAATTTTCTCTTTGTGTTTGCTTTTGTATTGTGTGCAATAAAGTGTTTATTATTATTATTATTATTATTATTAGTTTTAGCGTGAAAGAATTACAAACATCCATCCATCGATCCTCACAAACTTTCGCATTTACTACTTCCTGTGTTGGAGTACGTTAGTGTGTGTGTATGTTCGTGTGTGTGAAAAATAAAAATGAAAATATTCTTTATTTAATTGAGCATATTACACGCATTTTTAAATTGACACTATTGCCCTACCACCCGTTTCACACTCTTTTAGCTCTAGACAAAAAAAAACGGGCTCAAAAAACTTACCAGCTTTATCAAATGTAAGGAATGGGTGTGTGTGTGTGTGTGTGTGCGTGTGTGCGCGTGTGTGAGTGTTTGAATTTTGCATTTGTGTTTGTTAATCCCATGTGTATGTGTATTATTATTTTTATTAGTAGGACTTTGCGCCATTTATAAGTAGGAAGTATCTATCTGCCAACATAGATACAATATCAATTCAATATCATTTATTTAGTCTAGGCTGTTACAAGCACTTATGAACGTCAAAGAACTACGCCATCGGTTCACAAACCCTACGGCCGGAGACCGTATCCTTTGGTCAGAGCTATAAATAAAACTCGCCCATGCCCAATCTGAGACTGAAAGCACGATAATTTTCTTACGATAATTGTGTTAATCACTGTTCACTTATAAAACTCGTTAGTGACTTGTCTTCGAACGATACCGGGATCGGGTATGGTACAAGTCATAGGATAAGCGTACTTCTTATCTTGCACTAAAAAATAAAAAAAACAATTAAGTTTTGTCCATCCATAAATGATGATGATGATTATTTTTCTTACGAAAGTTCTAGTCTGACCTTACAATTGAGGAACTTCCCGTACGTTTTGGAATGTCACTGCCTTTAATAAAGAACTGCATCAAATCGATATCTATTTGATAAAAACTTTCATTTAAAAAACCGAGGTTTTAGTCTGTGCCAGTCAAGGTATTCTGCATTGCAATGTTATTCTTTGAATTCTCTTGCCTTGTCTGGCACCGACTCCAAAAGGCTTAACGTTTAATCATTTCTATCTGTTCAGCCGTCTTCGAGTAATCGGATAATCGGAAAATGAAGGTACCTAAAAAAAATAAAAGCGTCACGAATGATAACCTCAATTTTTTTTTAATTCGGTAAAAAATTAGAAATTCCATCTCTAAACATGAAACCAAAAATATTTAAATTAATTAATTCTGCAAGAAAAAACACATGTAAGATGCACTGCCTGTCCGACCGCAAATAAATGCAACTGTATAACATGTCACTGTTATACAGTTGCATTTATTTGCGGTCGACTTGCGTTAGACTCGAGTCGGTGAAGGTGCAAGGTGTGTCACTGTTCTGGCGGCATTAGGGCGCTTTCAAATTAGACGCATGAAGTGGCGCTGCAGTAGCGCCACTGCGGCGTGCTTGCCGCGCCACTGCTAGATTTCATACAATATGTAGAAGTGCAATTACAGCGTCACTAACACGCCACTGTCGTGCTACACGCATGCTCCTAGCAATTTAACAAAAACTAGTAGTGCCTAAGCTAGATTTTTGGTTTCATGTTTAAACCGCTATCTCACTCAACTTGTACCAAACATCACCCTTAATGGAGTCGCTCGTTAGCTGCGGCTAAAGATTATCAGAGAAATCAGTACATAATGTGCTTACAACTTGTACTGTCCGACCTTACACTTCCCCAGTCGCGCGCCTGGCTTGTCCACTTCCTAACTCCTAACGTAGTTACTACCGGCAATGTCACTGTGAAAATGTGTTATATTGTTATACAGTATGTGTTGTATGCACTCGCGAAAAAATTAATCGAGTCACTGCGTTGTTTTCATACAAACATACTTCACGGTAATACTTAAATATAAAAGGTTGTGTAATTCCGTAAAGAAAGTGTATTGATGGCGAGACCAGAGGAACTGAGCAATAAATATTTAAAACGACTGAAAAAAAACGATTTCTTACATTTTCAGTGAAACAATGTTTAATTTTTATTCTAACAAAAGTTGTAGGAAAGCAGATTGAAGGAATTTGTTCACATATTCCTTCTGTTAAAGCTGATAAGTTTCTTGCGGCCGTTCTTCTTGACAGTTAAAAGATAACCTGAAAGGCTGGTAGGGGAAAGAAATTGACGATTTAAAAGTGCTTATCTATAAGCAGAAAAAGCTTACATTATAATTATTCCAGAATATTAAATAGAGCATTATCATATACGTTAATGCCCCATTTAACAAGGTAATGCATTTGCTTATTCTATGCCAACACAAACAAAGGCAATATTTCAAACAGTAGAAACCGAATGAATTGTTAATCTTACTACGAACGTTTATCTACGGAGCTACGGCGTAGCTGCTACGCCGTAGCACTCGGATCGTTGGAAAATATTACTTGAGTGTAACATTCAACTAGAAGTATAATAACTAACTATTGCACTGACCTAACATTTTTCTAGAATTTCGTGAATAAAAAAAACTACTTATATATTTTTTCATTCACAAAATTTCTTGATGCTTTACGCATAATTTCAAATTTTAGAGGTCACGGGACAGGGGTGAAAGGGACAGAATGATTATTTAACCAACAGTTGATGACCGGTCTTAGAGCCTAGTCAATTTTATACCCATCATTTAAAACATCCTTTATAACCCTTAAACTTCAAACACAACGATTGCAATAAAATCTATAAATAAATTATTGCATTCAAACACACCAATTATCAAGCATCGTTAAGTTTCATTAAAAACTTGTGATATGAATACTAGATAACGGATAATCATTCTGATATACTTTTTTTTTAAATACATGCATAATATACGTATTAAACACCCAGACCAAGAAAAATAGACATGTTCACACACACAAATATTTGTCTTGTCCGGGAATCAAACCTGGGACCTCTGGCGCAGAAGGCGAGCTTATTGCCACTGCGCCAAACAGGTCGTTAAATGACAATGACATTGACAATGCCATTTAGCTGACGTAAACGTAAACGCTAAAGCGTTAATCGGTCGGTTATTAAAATTCTATATCATTTATTCAGTCTAGGCTGTTACAAGCACTTATGAACGTCAAAGAAGCTACGCCATCGGTTCACAAACCCTACGGCGGGAGACCTTGTAACGAGAAGAACCAGCAAGAAACACGTCAAGGGTTTTTTTCTCCCTGTTTTATTTCATACAGAGTCGTCAAATTGAAAAATGATCTTGGGTAAGGTAAATTTTCATCACAAAAAAAAAACTAAGATAAAAGTACATTTTATGGTTAACCTAACCGTAAACAATTTTCAACTCGCAAGGAAGGACTTACCATACATTATAAAATTCCTCGCATTACAAGATTATTGTACTGCAAGTTGTGATGTAACTCTAAGGACAACGTTAACACAAGCAGACTGAAGTAGACCCATTTCCGCTGGCTGCACCCGTTCACGAGTATGACGCATGAACCAGCCATTCGCTTCGCTCAACCATATTTTAACGAACGTTACGACCCGCCTCAAACGACACCGCCGAAGAATCGTTTGCGTGAGCATGACGTATTTCAGGTACTTGTGTTAAAGTGTATAAAAATAAAAAATACAATGGTAATAACAAAAAAAAGAAAGATAAAAGTGCATCAATGCAAGTCGCAACTTACAATGTTACGCATCAGCTGGGTCATAATCATAAAGCGTATTTAAAGTAAATTAAAAATAATAATAATTACTTTCCTAAAATTACATAATTTGAGAACATTACTTATTTTTATTTATTCTGATCAAGCCGTGCCACGCTCTCAACTCAAAACATCATCTATCATAAAATTTAAACAAAAATATAAATATCTCAACACATTATAACACAATCAGACATGAGCAGACCCATCCCACTGGCAGCACCCGTTCACGAGCATGACGCATGAACTAGCCATCTTTGCTCAACCATATTTTAGGGAACGTAGCGACTCGCCTCACACGACACCACCGTAGAAATGTTTAGAGAGACATACTCAAGCTACCTGCGTTATAAGTTGAATCTAATTAAATTAAGTTAATCAGTCACTGAACTCAAGCCATAATATGTAACTTCGAGTTTATTTAATAGCAGTAACAATAAATGTCCCGCCGTAGCTGGAACCAAATAAATAAATCGCTTGTTTAGCTACGAACATTAAGTCCCGCTTCGTGGCTACGCCGTAGCTACGACGTAGCGGAAACCGTAGCATTGTAATTTCGGTAATTGCTTACCGAGTATGTATTATTTGATTGATGTAATGTGTGTGTTAAATTGTAATTTGAACCGCTTTTGCTGTTTACTTTTCTTTAACCTCTTATCATTAACTTTAATAATTATAATAGATTGTTAAAATAATAGTTATCATCATATCAAAAAAAAAACCTCTTATTTACCCATCATTCACATTGTCTCTTATCAGTTCTGTATTTCTATCATACATATATAATACATATAATATATACTCATGCATGCACACACACACACACACTTGCGCGCGCAAAATAATCTATTCTTGTATATATATTATATACTATTATAAATATAAAAATATATAGTTTTTATACTACTTAATATAAACCGCCTCTGTGGTCTAGTGGTACAACCACCGGTATCAGACCCAGGGGCCCCGGGTTCGATTCCCAGTGGGGGTACATATTGTATTCGGTTTGGTTGGTGGTAGGACTTGTTGTAAGTCCGCCTGGCTAGCTACCACCATCTTATCTAAGTCTGACGCCATAACAACAATGTTTTCAGCATTGTTGTGTTCCGGCAGTTAAAGATAAGATAGCCAGCTCCTCCATGATTGAGGATTCCGGGAAAGGCTCGCTTCCATCTTCAGCCTTATCAATACTTAACAGCAGGTATGATGAATGTTATGTTAAAAATACATAAAATAATGTTATGGAAGAGCGGAGTCTCTTGTTACAGGCATTGTATGCTTAAAAAGGGACTCCGGCCATTAATAACTATAACACCAAACGTTTAATTGAAATAAAATTTATTGTTATTGTTGTTATTGATATCATGACGTAAGAAACTTTTATCAAAAGTGAATGCAACTAAAAAACTTTAATATCACAGTCTATATACTTCTTTTCTTTGTGAAGGTAGACTTATAAGTAGCTAGTCAACCCGTGACCACGGCAACTGAAAAGGTCCGAAACGTCGAGAAACCAAAAAACTGCAAATAAACCGAAAAATTCTAGTACCAAATATATATTTCGGGTAAACCATCATCCATCCATCATCAGCTTGTGGACGTCCACTGCTGGACATAGGCCTCTTCTAGCTCACGCCTATTGTGGCGTTCATAGGAGGCTATTAGCCTCCTGCTACCACGCTGGCCAGACGGGTTGGTAGAGGGTTTGTTTTAAGTTTTCCTTCTCTCGCACAGGTGTTCAATCCGTCGAGCCTCTTAGTCGACTCTTACGACATCCCAGGCCTGTAAGGGAGTGGTGACACTTGTATTCTTAGGCCGTCATCACACGGCGTGTAAATACATCGCACTAAATACTCAGCAAAATATGTTTATTTCAGCTTCTTCTCCCTCATAAGCTGAGATAATAAGATTTTGATTTTTTTTTACATTTAGGGCCGGTTTTACCACCAACTGATAAGTTGTGGATATTTTACAAAGTATATGATTAAAGTACCTACCTCCCCGAGCAAATTCTACCAAACAATCAGAGCTACCATGGAATGAGGCCTATGGAGAAAAATTGAAAATTTGACCAGTGATCACGTGATGACCAGGGACTGATTAAGTAGAATTATTGAAGTTTCGGCCTTTCGGAATCGGAACCGAACCTCCGTAACATCCTTATTGTAAACTACTAAAATAATAGAATACTTTTCAGAACCTGAAAATCTTGGTTGAAAATTTACCTATCAATACCCAGTAATACACGAAAAAATAACTATCCCAATATCAGCGGAGGCTTCAGGTATATAGCCGCATTCCGTTGCATTGGAGCGTGCAAAGGAGCTTGAAAGACGCTGACGAGACTTTCAGCTTCAGAAAGCCAGTTTCAGTCTTAAGGAAAAAAAGGCAAAAAAGTTTCAGTGCAATCTCCGCTCCGTACTTTATCTCATTTGAAAGCTTGTTACTGATTTCAAGATACTCTTTACCATTTTCACCTTAAACAGCTTATGACTGATGAAAGCTATGAATGGTTTTTGTCCGAAATTTTATAATTTCGGTTTATTATTTTTGATTTTTAGGATTCCGTACCTCAAAAGGATAAACGGAACCTTTATAGGATCACTTCGCTGTCCATCCGTCCGTCCGACCATCTGTCAAGACCGTTTTTCTCAGGAACGCGTAGAGGTATCAAACTGAAATTTATATCTAATACTCAGGTCTACTGTCCCTTGGAGCTATGAAAAAAACAAACTTCTAAGCCAAAGCAATCAAAAGATACAGCCGTTTATGCTGCATATTTTCGAAATTCGCACGGGAATCAAAACCTACAAGGTACTTCTCGTGAATTTAGAATCTTGAAATTTGGTATGAAGTAACGTCATAAAGTACAGATAAAGGAAAAATGCGAAAACCGTAAATTTTTAGTAACATCATATAAAAATAATATTTTTGAAAATTTTAAATTTCATTTTGCAATAAAAATACCATAACTAAGTATGACTCGATTGTCGTGATGGGTTTACTTTTACTTATATACCTACAGGTTTGTACGGAACCCTCGGTGCGCGAGTCCGACTCGCACTTGGCCGGTTTTTATTTTATTTTTGAATGCTATTTTTATAATCATAATCATAATCATAATCATTTATTTTTTGTCAAACATGAGTGGACATTAAATGCAGGTGTCAGGGTTTTGCGTTGTTCATACATATTTGGCCTGGTGAGGCATACAAAAATTACAATAGCTAGTCAATTACATTAATTATAACTCAAACAAAAAAAAATAATTAAATAATGATATCTCCTTCTCTATCATCTCCTTTACTACGCCTCTTAAAAACTAAATTTGAAGGTACAACATATTGGTGATTAAATTATATTCTTGTCAAAATGCAATAATATGTAATGTCAAGCTAATTATACATGTCAAAAATAAAATATAAATGTCAGATAGTTCGAAATAATAATAATAAAAAAAAAGTTAATGTCAAAGATACAAATTTACAGTGGTGATTTTAATTATTTCTATGTCAAAAAGCAAATTCTAAGTAATGTCAAAGATATACATGTCAAAATAATTGATTACTATACTATAAGTTAGGTAATGTTTTATCTGATAGGTACTTCCTTACGCTATAGTAGCACTTTTCTACAAGAAATGCTTTGAGTTTAATTTTGAATAAATTTATGCCGAGTTCTTTCATGGCTATTGGAAGCTTATTGTATATAATAGGGCCCATACCAAAAATACTATTATGCATAAGCGCCGTATTTGCATTACATACGCAAAGCTTTGTGTTTTTATTCTGCCTTATTCTATTACTGACGTATGATTGGACTTTGAATAATATTGGATTCGTTTTTACAAATAAAGCTACTTCGAAAACGTATAAGCATGGTAATGTTAACAATTTGTACTTTCTGAAGTAATCCTTTGGTAGGTACACATTACTTAGAATTTGCTTTTTGACATAGAAATAATTAAAATCACCACTGTAAATTTGTATCTTTGACATTAACTTTTTTTTTATTATTATTATTTCGAACTATCTGACATTTATATTTTATTTTTGACATGTATAATTAGCTTGACATTACATATTATTGCATTTTGACAAGAAAATAATTTAATCACCAATATGTTGTACCTTCAAATTTAGTTTTTAAGAGGTGTAGTAAAGGAGATGATAGAGAAGGAGATATCATTATTTAATTTTTTTTTTGTTTGAGTTATAATTAATGTAATTGACTAGCTATTGTAATTTTTGTATTCCTCACCAGGCCAAACATGTATGAACAACGCAAAACCCTGACACCTGCATTTAATGTACACTCATGTTTGACAAAAAATAAATGATTATGATTATGATTATAAAAATAGCATTCAAAAATATAAAAAAACCGGCCAAGTGCGAGTCGGACTCGCGCACCGAGGGTTCCGTACAAACCTGTAGGTATATAAGTAAAAGTAAACCCATCACGACAATCGAGTCATACTTAGTTATGGTATTTTTATTGCAAAATGAAAT